>JAZARR010000159.1:5052500-6385000 GCA_037389465.1 Baylisascaris procyonis
ATTTCTTTTTTTTTTTTTCTGCAAGAAGCAAAACGGTCATAGACTAATAACCTCAGTTTCAAAAAGTCATTCATTTGCTGCTCAGTCTGATTAAATGTGCCACTGTAACTGTCAACAACTGTACGACTGGTCACGCTACTGAAGTATGAATGGAGATCGGTGAGGATATCAGCTATTCTTATGACTGCAAACTGCACCGAACTTCTCGCTAAGAAAGTACTTAAGAGTGATGCCTTTTTCCATTTTCGTTGCATTTTGCATCCGAATCAAGATGACATATTAAGTCGTGAAAGTAAAACAATGGAAAACATTGTAACATAGCAGTAAGCAGTTGCAATGCAATTGAAGAAACAGATGTCACAAATTAATAGCAATTACACTATTCGCACAGTAAATAATAAGCTTTTAGAGCACGGCAAATTTGATTACTTCAAGTATGAAAGCTTCAACTATTGCAAATTCCGCTCACAACGCTTTCGTTGTGTTCACGTTAAGAGGTTTCTGTATATTCTTTAGGCTAAGGTTCCCGGACTTTTCTGAAAATCCCTAGGTTGCCCTGTTTCGAGCTCAGGGCGTTTGAAATTAAGGCCGTCAGGAGCCACACGACTTGCTTACGCTGACGCGTACCCCACTTACAAAGCGTTACGATATTTGATGGACTATGCAGTGAAATGTAACATCGATGGTGAAAGTGGTGGAGATGAATTTAACTAAAGCAGAAGGTGAAAACAATGGTGACGTTCACCAGAAATGTGAAATGCAGCGAAGGTGAAAAATTATGAGGAAACCTCAATAGGTAATAAAAAGAAATCATTAAATACAATCATTAAAGAAGATTCGAAGAATTAAGATTTTTGAGTTCTATTTCTTCACTTTCAACGACAACTCGAATGCGTCGTGCTACTCAAAAGTACCCCCCCAAAAAAAACGACTGCAGACTATATCTTTAATGTGTATCTGTCTCACAACGCTTGAACACAAACAACTCCCATTAGCATCGAATTTCTAATGCGTCGAATTTTCTTAGGAAATCACCTAATTAGCACTAATAAAAAGCTAAAATGAGTACGTACATGGTAAATCAGCGAATAGATGCACTCAGAAAAGCAGTAACTTCCGTAAGATAGCAAGCAGTAAATTCCATAAAATATCCCTAAGATACTAGGCGAACTAAATACTAATGAGATTAAAAAATGGCATACGACCTATAAACATGCCCAACGATTCACGTTTGTTCGACAGAAGGCAAAGAATGTGTGGATTGCGAGAAATCAATGAAACAGCGAAGGTGATTCTGCATATAACGTCGTGACGTGAAGTAATATCATGAGCTATGGTGTCAGCATGTCAAGCAAGCGCTTGTTTCACTAATGGCGTTCGAGTGCACTGAGACGAATGTCGAGCTTACAAGCCCTCCGAAAACGTCTTATAAAATTTCTTTTCGATAATATTTCCCTCATATTAACTAAGCGTTTCTATGAACGATGGAATCTGCTGTAACATGTCCAATAAGAATATCACTCCATTCTAGCGCCACTAATTGAACCGTTATTATTGCAACTTAAATTTCCGAGAGTCGGTGGTATGAGCAGCACCATGAACGATATAACAAAATGGCTTTAGAAGCTACAAATCTGTCGCTGCACCATTTTGAATTGCATATTATCAAGCCAGCAACTCCCCAAAATATAGTAAATTTTCGCGAAATCCGCTCATACAATGCTAAAGCTTACATCATGAGTTAGCATTTTTGCAGTGGACTGGGAAAAATTGTAAAAATGAAATATGTTAGAGACATGTGGCACCTGAAAGCATCCTTCCCGTATCGCCGCACCGGGGTTCATAAAAAAATACGGCTTTTCGCAACTATAATGTCAAAATAACAAAATCATCACTTTCATTTCATTTCTTATTACACTGCAACAGACCTTTGTCACAAGATATTTGAATCACTAATAGTCTTCCGGAAATAACATGCAACAGGTGTGAAATGATCGCGGAGCACGTGCCCATAGTGCAAATGCTCTGCGTAAAAAATATTTTTAGTGCAGGCGCCTCATATTTCAAGTATCATGACGTTTGCTTCAACGTATAAACGATTGTGCACTTATATGCTGAATCACTCTCATTGCGCTCGTATTATTGCGGTCGAGTCAATCCTTTTTGCTGCCACAAGGAAAAGTGATTTAAATGAATGGGCGCAAAGAGGGGACCATTCGCGATTGGGGAAAACAGAAGATAAGAGTGAAACGATGAAATGAAATGGCGAATGCCTTCTCACACTCACATCGAAGTAAGGTAGTGAGGAGCCTTTCTTCACTGGGAAGAAGTTTTGCGAGGGGATCATGGACGATGGGGGGAGAAGGGAGGGTGGGGGGAGGGGGTGTGTCCGCTGAAAAGCATCCAGAAATCCCCCGTTTTCAACTCAAGCACAATTAAAAGCAGTATTGCACGTAACGCACTCCTCCGCAAATATAAACAAATGAAGAGGCTTGTCAAGGGAATTGGCACAGAATGCGCTTTTGAGCAGCCATGAGTTATCAACAAATAATAAAGCATACGGAGTACTCTCTATGTGTTAGCATAATAAGTTTGACATTTTAGTTGTTCCCTCGGCTTACTGAAATCTAGAAAGCTTTGTTTCCGTGAAAAGGACATTATGGCAATGTCTCATCATTGCGTCTGTATGTGTTTGTGCGCAATTTATTGAATTCATGTAGAACATAAAATTCATAAGACGAGACAGCATACAAATCAGCGGAAAAGAGAAAAAAAGTTGAAGAAGACTTTCAAAAAGAGTAAAAATGGGCAAGACGTTTGTCTTATTGACTCAGGAATTTCCAACGCAAATAGCATTGAAAGCAGAATTATAAAACTTCTTGTTATAGTATGTACCAAGGGTAGCATATTTTCACCAAATACTGCGTTATTTTTCGTGTTGAGCTTCTAAAAGGCTTCGCACATTTAAACGGTGCAAAAGCACAGGAATTCCGCACCAACTCAATTTCCCCTTCAAGCCGGTCGTAGAAAGACGAATCTTTTGGTGAAGATTTGCATAGTTGGTAAAGAATGAATGCATCATTCTGTGTAAGTGTTGTTAAACTCATGAATGTGCTAAGTCAGATAAAGAGGAGGTAAAACGCAGATCATTAAAGACGAGATAGAACTCCTATGGCACATTTCTTCACTCGGTTTATCGAGCGATCAGGACACAGGAGCAATCGATTGGTGCAAAATGCGTGCAAATTTTTGCGCACTTAAATGGCCTTAATTTCTTTCGAAATTGACAGATCACTATGAACGACGATGAAGCAGACTCCTTAACTGCAGTTGCTTTCGGTCAATCGAGATCTGAACATATTGTACATAAAATTGGATAAGCAAACAATTCATAAATTTTGGATTGCATATCGTTGCAAGTCTCACCTCAGACGAAAATCATTCGTTTGCCTAGCTTGCCCAAGCTCTGCGTATTCGATCTGCGGATTGACGCTAAATCTCACCTCAGACGAGAATCACTTATAAAAGAGTTATTTGCTGCTATTGATGCTATAATATTTATTTGATGCAAGAGATGAATTAGGACAAGAAACTATGAATACTTGCTTAAAAAACTTATGAAGTGGTGAAGGAATTTAAGGCTTCTCGCATATCGATAGAGAATTCGGTAGAGCGATTCACGTTGCACGAGAAGTAAGTGCAAATCATGTTGCTGGAGAAGGATTTACGAAATGCTGGACGGAGAAGAGAAGCGATATCGAAAGGTATTAATGCCAAAGTTTTTTCAAGCTGAATCAGCGATAAATGGCCAAACTCTGAGATAGGATGCTTGGTTGAAACACAGCATTAAGGTCATGTGCGTAATCACTGAAGGATTACAGCCTTTGCTGCAACACTTGGACGAGTCGAAAAGAGAGAAGCAACAACCTTCGATTAAATGCTCTTCGAAGAATCCCTATAGCTTTTACTTTAGCATTGTACTATAACTGTTCTATTGCAATATTGGATACTGCTTTTAATCTCTTATTATGTCTCATTTATAAATTAAAGCTTCGAGCGAATATGAGTGAGAAAAATATATGTGGATCGGTAATATCAGCTATTTCAGACATTCGCTATGGGTCTTGGAGTATATCTCTCCGCAAACACGATGGAATAATGCATAGAAGGTCAGTATCTGAACATATCATACCCATCAAATTTGCCAAATTAACTTTAGTAGTTCCATGATCGGAAGTATTTGAGAGAATGATTGAGATACATATACATAGATATAAGCAGACATCACACGCATTAGAAATGCGAATTTGCAAAGACGCATAATTAGAATGGTACGTGTGTGATTTGGGCTTGTTAAATGTGAACAGTCGCAAATTGGCTAATTATTTACATCATAGAAAATAACAAAAGAAAAAACCGCTTTTTTCCTCAAAAGTTCCGTATCAAATGGAGTGGTGAACAACCACCTCGCATATAAATTGATATTTTCGAAAAAGACCCAACTTCAACGCACACTCAAAAGTGTTCGAAGAATTTTGTGCAGCAACGTCCAGTTGGTGAGCACTAAGTATAGTAACATGAGTACGAGTTATGGCAAACTGTCACAAAAGGATCGTTAAAAGAAGCATATTGGATGTGGAATACTAAACGACGCATCAAACTGGTGTCATCCAATCTGATAAACAACCATGCCGTTATCGCAGCAACATAGGAGGGTATTATTTGTTATTGAAGTGCTCCAGCGCCGAGCTTCAGTGCTGGCAGCTTTGAGCATTACATAGTGGCCAAATATTTTGAATTTTTGAACGTTGTTCAGGGGATATTGATTTGTCTGATTCTTATCTGTAGAGCCTGACCTCTGCAAATCGAGTCGGACTCCCGACGAAGCTACGGAATACGATGCGCCAACTTTTTAATAGGTACAGCAAACGTTGTAGCATGTCAACGAAATTCATACTTGCTGACTGGGATTGATAAATCCTAGATGTTCGACCTTTCTGCAGTGCTTGACAGTTGGAGGTTTGCTATAGAAGAATAGAGATTGCTTCTCTATGTAACGCTGTGCTCCGAGGCATTTCTTTAGCCGATTGAAACAAGTGTTCTTCCTCTTTAGTGAAACTTATGCCTCCTATGATTCATGGAACGCTCATGTTAGTTTATATGATTTGAGGATTTTATAAAAGTTTGAAATATAAGTAGCGAGTTGTTGTGGCAAATAGCGTCCCATAACTAAGTACGCCCATTCGATTACGTCATCAAGCGCGTAGCAGAATGCCTGCACCTTGCAGACGGAATGGGTTACTAAGAAAAAAAAGAAAAGCTATTTCCTTCGCGTCAACTTCGAGAGATAATTGTTTGGGAATATCGTAGGCAATTTCACAGAATCCAATGTCTTCAGGATGCGAGCTGAGAGGGGAAAAAATATTGAGCGCATAAGTAGCGTAAATAATTGACCATTAAAGAAGGGAAAAGGAATTAGAGTCACCTATATAAGATTAGGTGGAAATGGCGAATTTTTTTTTTTGCGCTGTTAGGTTTGGTATTCTATTTTTGGGAATTCTCATGTAAAATGTTCAGTGGATAACAATCGTAATCGCACTAATATTACTCTACCAGAGATGTATATCGATGAAAATTTTCACCGTTCACCACTTGTTTACTCAATTTAGATGTTCGGCATGTCACACTGCCAATATTACCGATCACGGACAGAATATGTCAGCCATAAAGGTAATCCGACACATTAAAAACATCGCCAATCGATGAGGTGGGATAGTGAAAAAAAATCATTTTTGCGAATGGCATATGCCCTTTTCCGATGATACGAGGTACAAAGCTGACAGCTGTTCACTTCATTAGGTTCAAAAATATCCACTTTTAGTCCACTCCTTCAGTCTCTCTTTCTCCCTCCCTCCCTCTCTCACTCTCGCATTTGCCTTTTCAGTAGCCGTTGAGATGCTTTCTAGATTCGACTATTTAAAAAAAAAAAAAGACTGCTCAACTGAATCGTTAAAAAGAGCAAGAGATTATCATCAGTGGATGGTGCTAGCAAAGTTTAACGTTCCGAAGAAAAAAATTACTGAGAAGGCATACTGAGTTTTTTTTTTTTGAGTTGCCATCGATGCGTAAACCTAGTTCGAGCATAAATATTTGGCCAGTCTATGCCGGAAAGTACATAGAGAAGCGCGACATTGACGAGCATCCGATGAAATTGTATTTCACAAGGGGCGTTAGCAAACGAAAACTACATCACACAATTCCACGCGTCATAGCTGTTGATGTGGCGTTGAAATTTCTTTGACATTCTGCCAATAATAAGACAAGCATCTAAAAGAGGCTCTCAAATTTCAATAAAAATGTTGTAGAAATCACACTGGTGCACGAAACACCACAGTAATTGAATTGCAAACGACTGGATGCTATTTCATAACAAAATGCATCGTAATTAAGCGATTTATAACACATTAGAGACACCTCGTGTTATTGAGAGCCTTAAGTATGTTATGATAATGCAAAAATGTTTCGTGTGTTAAAATGGTCATAAACGACGGAAAATATTGCTACAGCGTTTTTATTATGAATCGTAGCGAGTAATAAAGCAATGCGACGATATTAAAAAGTGCTTAAGTATGATGACTTTGAACATGGATATTCTCATCGAAAGCGAATTATTATGGACGTATAAATTACAGCTTATGTATGACATCTTCACCATGTACAGCCACATGGGACGTTAATTCACTAAAACATCCATAGGTTTGGGCGATTTCTCCTTCCAAACGTCCTTCTAAATAAAGTGTTGCGATCTTTTTCGACAATGGTGCTCCTCTTTAGAGGAAGTGGAACAATTCTGTACTCATAGAGGAGTGACTGGAGACATATTTAAAGCACGAATGAAACTAATTCCCATGTGCATCGTACTTCGCCCTCTAATAAATGCTGTACCGCCTTGCATAGCGAGACGACCCATCCTTTGCCCTCCTGCCGCACAATAAGTCACTCTCCTCCACCATGTATATGACAATGACGCTTGGTTCCTCTCCCCTCCGGGAAAACAGGTGGAGTTATGCTTTCGATTAGTCATGATAAGATTGAAATGCAATATTGCAATTAGTGTTTGCACCTATTGCTCGCAATGCGTTTCGTGTTTTTTAGCTGCGAATGTTGAAGCGACTAAAGAATAGAACTCACCGATGCAATCATTAGAGCAGCCCATATAAAAGGGGACTGCAGTGCAACATATGCTCAAAAGAAATTGCAATAAGTTAGAGCATTGCACTTAGCGTGCTCTCGTTGCAAACGAATTTTACCGCTCGTAAACCGTCATAATCATATGTCAGCACATTCGAACCCCTTCCTGTTAACTTAGCAAACGATGCAGCCACTTTTATGTTTTTGCCACCAAATCGATATTCAATGCATATTGCAGCATATGTATCACAGCTATACCTCTCCATTCACGAATGTAATTTGCCTGATGAAGCTGCTCAGTAGTAAGATTTATTCGGCGACTCAAGCAATCCGTGCAAAACTCCTCATTACATACCTGTATCGTTCCTACGACATCTATAATGCATATATGTACCTGCTTGCAAAAGTCCACTAATTGAAACTATCCAGGAATTTGTGTAAGAACAAAGTAATAAATGTATTTCATGCCTATTGACCTAGAAAAATTTAAAGCAGAAAGGAGAGGCTCTGGAGCGGCAATATCTCCAAGAATGCGAAAAGCCGTAATTTCACTGCTGGGCACAAACTAAACAGATGAACAAGGTAAGAACTAACTAACGTACTACAATTAGATAAAGAAAGCCATCAATTTAGATCGTTTCAAAACCGAAATTTTGATGGTGCACGACCATGACATGTTTATTTTGCAGTAAACTCAACAAGTAATTTTTTTTCCATCTTCACAGGGTTATTTTTATGTTCATAGAGTTGCAACAACTATCAATCAAAGTATAGGGAACCAGGTAAATGCAAGTAAATGCAATTAACATCACACCAAAGAGACCATTTCCCTCAACAGGATAAGACGTGATGTGCTGTCAGCCAATGCACATATAAAGAACAAAGTTTGGTTTAAAATTAGGAAGCGATTAATCGAAATGTGTTTTAATTGGAAAATATCGCTAAATACGTAACAGGCCACCTTCTGAGGCATGCTTCCCAATAATCAATAATTACCTTCCCAGAAGAATAGTTCATCACGACAAGCTTGAAAGCATTTCGAAATAACACTTCTTTAGATGCAATGAAATGGGGTCACATTCGAAAAATTATCCATCAATCATGTATGCGGTGAACCACTAATGGAACGACGAAATTCCGATAACGAATATAACTATTATCATTTGCTGTTTTTCTGGCACCCTGAATGAAACTAGAATACAGGTCCGTAAGGGTAGTTGAATGAAGGTATCAAATGAAGAAGAACGGAGGATGCATTAAGTTTGCCAAAAAAAAAAAAAACATCGAGAAATGAGAAGAAATAGCGAAATAACGAGATTTTTTTGGGGGGGTTGGGGAGAGGGTGGGGGTGGGGGGAGGAAGAAATGAAGAGGCAAAACCTGTGACGTTCTGGGCATTAATTTCTATTAAAATGTTCTCTGACAAAGAAGACCCATTAAAAATTCCCTCAGATTTAATAAATTTTGCTACCTTCCACAATAAATCTGCTACTGTTTCAGTAAGTGATTTAGAAGTGCGATCACAAAATGGGCATAACAAAGTCAAATTCCATAAAATCTCAGTTGCAAATGACCCCATTGTTCCTTTCTGGATGCAAATCTTATTACATCCGGAAGAGTAAACATTGCACATTTTTCATCTCTCCGATAAATTAATTTACATAAGTCGCATTAAATGTAATGAAAATATCAAGGTAGTTAAGTTAGCCGCCTCGAATAGATAGAGGATTTTTTTTTTGTGAAAATGCTAAAAAAAAACAATGTAACTAACACCATATTAGCAACTAGCCTTGCGCTATATAAATTTATGTGAAAAAAAATCCAACGCTCTCATCGATTCAGCATCTTTTCGCTGTGAAACTTCAACTCATTTATTTCACTCTGACTTCCTTAACAGCACATAAGGATGCCGCTATTTGAAGAGAGGCAAAAGTGGTTGCGCTAATCGAATAATGTCGCGTACTTAGTGTCAAATTACAATCGTTTGCGGATATTCACTGATACTGTCTCGTTTACACTATCGCTACTTGTACATCAAAGTAGTAACTCCAACTTTACACCTTCATGTGGCTAAAGTATTAGCCTCATTGATCGAATCACATCGCTTCATTTTCAAGTTGCAAGTTTTTTTTATACCTCACACGATCCTATCTCCTTGTTTTTGATGCAAAATAAACGATAATATATTTTATGGAAAGTTAGTAAATGGAAGTTGACTATTTATCATGTACAGCTTATTCGTATACATATTGCAATGGTAACTGATAATACGGTTTATGAGAGTTCGTTCCTGGAACCGCGATAAGGTGATCGCAGCCCCTTCTCTCTCGTTTCTAAATACTGAAAATGACTCAGAATACGAGCATAGGGGGTCAGGAAGTTAGTTTGCGCAACAAGTCTGCAATTTCAATTATTCTGAGATTATGAGCACCGCTCAAAAAATTTTTGTACCTAACAAAACAAGCGGTTGAATTTTCTAGGTACATCCAAAGGAAGGTGATAGAAAACATAGCTGATAGTAATCCTACTCCTTTGCTCATTTATTTTCGCTAGAGCACTTTGAAAAATCTTCCAGTGATACCCGAAAATGACGCCTCGTAACTTCAAGCGCAAAGTAATTATGATGAAATTCTTTTTTGCATTTAACTAATTTGTTGAAGCAAACCTCTTTGGCTTGTTGCAGTAAACGGCCAACGTATGCCTGCGAATCGGGATGAATCGATACAGACGGTATAAGTTTGAACTTGTAAAAAACAAGAAGAAGCATGATGTCAAGCTTGCAATCGGGTTGCGACCAAATCCTTCGGCTGAGTTCAGCAAGCTTTGTCCAGTCTTCTTTTTGCTCACATTCCAAAATCACAATACTGATCGAAGCGATAGGCCAACTCCTATACAATTACATTTTTAGAGGAGAAATCGTAAGAATCGTTATTCGTTTTCAGTAGTCTATGCAAAAAAATCTAAAACTTAACAATGACGAGTCTTTACTGTTTGTCTATGGTATTAAAGCAATCGACGCTGTCATATCATCTCATTGATGAAAACTACGATTTTCAATGCTTTACAATAGCATGTCATAAAGTGAGAAAACGATTCTTCATATAGTGCTCATTTCGAAGGTCTGACGAAATTCTTTTGAAGCGATGATAAAACTATAGAATACTTCTGTAAGAAATGCATCCGAATGTATTTTTGAAAGATTACTGAATTTTATTTGTTTTCGTGCAAAAAAACGACAAGTTTCAGCAATTACTGAATGATCGAAATTTCATAAAAAGATATGTATTGCAGAATTTCATGCTGGCAAACGATTACCTCTGAAGTGATGAGCCATCAAAAAGCATTCTCTGAGACTTTCTTAATAAAGCATCGTAGCTGCATATAGAGAACCTTAAAATACGGAAGAATTGGACGAATTCACTGTGAAGTGGGCGCATTTTGCATATACTATGCAACTGAAAAGATCACCTTAGTAAGTGGTTAGCAGGGGCCGAGTCTTATAAAATTGGAAGTACTCGGTGTTTGGAAATTAGAAAAGTTGGAAGTCAGGTCCAGGCAGCAACGCTTTTTTGGCCGGGCTCGAGAGCCGGCTGTAATTAATACAAAAAAGAAGTAAGTTGCCCAAACAACAGCTCGGCCCGGTGTCTTAGTTTATCGCTCTAGAAAGCGACTACGTTATATCCTTCTTGTGACATAGGCGATCTAAAATATTATGTGGAATGAAAGCTCCAGAACCAATGGGACTCGCGATTTCTGGAGATGCATGTAGCAGAATTCACTTTCTGGATACTAAAGAAGTCTTACACGGCAGAAAACTCCTAACGGAGAGCTATATGCAAAAAAATGTCTCATCTCTTGTACTATCTGTTTCTTTCCTATTTTTGGGGCAACTGGTAGTGGCTTTCTAAATTCAAATTAGGGATAGGGAAGTCCAGTTGCAGAGATGTGGGTACGTATTTAAAAGATTATGATAGCAGGTCCGATGGAGCTGTGTAAGTTTTATTGAGCGCTTCTAGGTGTTGACATATCAATAAATCGGCGGAAGACCTTATCTGCTAAATTTACAAACATTGTGCTACTTAAATCAAGCTGAAATGAATACTATTAAAGCTACCTGGAAGAGGTGAATAATCGAAGCGTATCAAGAAGTTCATGTGAAAAGAGATGAGGCGCAATGCAAATGAAAGTATAGTAACGAGTACAGTTTAGAGAGCATGAATTGCCGACACGACTGTTGTCGAATGCATCCGAGCAACGCATTGCAAGCAACACTACTGCAAACGCAGCAGCGATGCAACAGTGCACAACAATACACATTCTACCGGCAACTTCATGCGATCCTTTCAAAAACTTAAATAATCCTTTTTTCACTTCATCGTTCAGCCCTTATAAAAACATGGATTATCCAAAGCTTTCCAGATATTAGGCATTGGAATTTCATTCAATACGCAACGTGTCGTCTTCCTGTTTTCACTATTTGAGAATCGAAGGTAAGTGATATACGGGAAAATAGAAATCGAGAATAATTACGCTATTAAAGCAATAAGAAATCGATGATACGTGGCTGAAAAATTGCTTCAAGTGAAGCCCATGGAACTCACTCATATTAGACCGATTAGGTAGCAGAAAAAATGCTCGTCACCTGCGCTATTAGGCTCTCATTTCAGAAAGGCAATACACCGCTGACAGCTTGTTTACATGTATTATCATCACGACTACGTCATTTTAGGGTACCATGCCGTTTTAGCATCGGGATATTTTATCGTCACCGTCTTGACGCTGGCGCACTTGACTTCCGGCAACCTGTCAAATGAACAGGGCGATAGAAATATAACTAAAGTTGGATTAGAGGTATCAGTTGAAATGCTTTGAAAGTTAGGAATACTAATTAAAAATCGATTTTAAGATTGAAAAATTTTTTCTTTGTTTTTTTCTGTAATTCGGTGAAATCTCTTGCACAAATAAATAGAGAAAATAATGTTAGATGAAGTTGACTACACTTTTACGACATCTCAATAAAAAATATCTCGTTCATAGGGAATAAATAAAAAAGGTGTTTCATTTGAACAAAGTTTTAAGTTGGTGGCCTTTTAAGCTGCTTTCGAATCTTCATCAAATATTTGTGCTTGGCATTCCGTTCGCGATGTTAGGCATCACTCATGAGTTCACTATACTGTATTTACAAGCATCGATATAATCGTCACCCTAAAGCGTTCATGGCGCAAGGAGGACGGCGCCAGAGTCCTAGCGCCAAAACGAAGACACCAGAACGTTACTGTTCACAGTTTTCGGTACTGGTAGCGCAAAATGGTTATTTACAATGGCCTGACAAATAATTATATGATTTTGATTAAGTGCGCCAGGAAAGAAAATGTTCTAACTGTGTTAGGTAGCACATCCAGTGAAAGGGTCTCAAACTCTTCCTGATCAGCTCGAGCTTAAGTGACTTTCAGTAGCATTGAATGGGAAAGTGACTTTCAGAAATGCCTAGGTGTGCATTTCTGTCAGTGAAACCGGACTAGACTTTCTAGTCCGAATAAATCAATTTCCTGAGACCGTTAAAATCGTGCCTTCGAATTTTACTCACATCTAATGTTTTAAATGGGAATATGGGGAAACGCTTCAATTAAGATCGACGCCCACTGACAAAGGTGCTTTCAGATTACATATTTAGACTACATCAAAAAAAGCAAAAAGTAGAACAGGTGGCTGCACACTTCAAAGGCAATTTTGTTCACCTGCAGGACGAGATAAATGGGCAACAAATTTATAAAGAAAAACATCTACGGCGTCACTATACGTAATGTTCATTGTGCGCAGGTGACAAACATGTTTACTGGATGTGGTGGCGGGATTCCCCGACGAAAATGCAAACTTACCAATCACCCAGCATTAGAAGTATAAATGCATTGGCTTCTTTATGAAATATTATATCTCCTAAAAATTCTAAGTTGAAGTTGCAAAAGATTACAGAAATTGAGATATTCTCTGAATATCAGAGAAGCCTGAAAAATTTACGTCATCGTAACATAGCATTACCTAATAATATGAGGTGATATGATCACGAAATTAGTATCAGGCGAAACGAATACAAAATTAAATTCAGGTGAGAGGACTGCTAAATTAATAAGAGGTAACATGGCGATGAATGCAAACAAATACGTAAAAGAAGGCGTATCGACAAGGACTGCCTCATTAGGAATATGATGCTGTGCATCGGAAAAAGACAATGCAAGTGGCATGCGGTTGAAGGCCTATCGACGTGATATATTTCGTTGCTTATAACTGACGAAGTAGGCGTATGAAATTACATAAATCATTGATATACTAGACGGATGTGAAGTAAGGGAGTGCAGTTGCGAGGGCACTCTAGCTTCAATAGGAAAGCTCAATAGAGAGCATCGAAAACAAAAGTCATCGTTGCTTGGCGAGTCGTGATTCGATTAGACGTTACACATGCGCACACAATTCAGTTACGTCTCATGAACGACAAAAATCCGCTCCCCGGCCGGGCGCAACAGCAGCCAATGCGCCGAGATGCTGAGACAGAGACGCTCGCACGGCCCACACGCATCCTGGCCAAGCCAACAAAATTAACAACCCGAACAGGATCTTCTTGTCCACAACCACCTCTTCGAACCTCTACAAACGAACAAGCGAACAAGTGCATCGCTACATGGGTGGCACAACATGTGCGTCGTTGCCATTTTCGCTGATGAAATACATCGGCCACATTTATAAACATTTTAAAAGCAATACGTGAGCGCAATAAATCCTATTTTCAGTCGGTGCATTTTGCGAAAACTACAAGTGATTTTACAACGAATAATGAAAAAAGCGGAGAAAACAGAATGCTAGTAATAATAAAAATAGAAAATAAAATAAGGACTAAGTACAAACCGATGAGGAAAGCGACAGAGTTGTTGGAAACGCATAGAGTTGTTTACAAGTAAAAATGCCGTTTGAATCTCAATACGTCAGAAGGTTTCAATGACCGATGAATTACTTGTTATCAGCAATACTTTACTAAGACAGGTGATTAGATGACGAGATATAAACTCCGAGGAATGCTATTCATCTTAGCTATTTTAATGCATTAGTAGAACATATACAACTAATGCAGCTTCACACTTAATACAGGTTTAGCTGTAGCGATATATGACTGATTTATATGTTTCTTCACCTATAGACGCAATGAATCAACGGATAATTCATGTTTATGTTATAGCTGATGCTTGTAGATGATGTGGTGCAAGCGTGTGATGATTAGGGTCAAATAAAACACCGATTAACCCCGATATGGGCATAAACAGTCGTTTGAAGCAACATGAAATGAGGTTTAATTTTTTCTTTTTTAATCGATTAGTTAAACGCTGAGCCGTAACACCTTGCAAAAGCAACGACGATTCATAATCACGGATTAAACCACTAGTACCTAGCAACACCCATATGCTGTTGACAAAAATGCCCCACATGTAGCAGAATATATCGTCCCAGTTCCTTCCTTGAAACCGACGGAAAATATATCACCGGGGTCTTCCAGTTGAGGGAAGAAGGTGCCATAAAGCATAAGTAATAAGACCCAAAACTTGCACGCTACGCAAATTTTGTAGGGAGGCAAACAATAAAAGGTGATGTATAGTCCCATCTCCGAATATTATCATTTCGCTTGTATGCAGGTTTGTGCAGCAATATTTCCATTGGCCAACTACTTGCTTATATTAAATTAGTGCATCTTCTTTGAACCACCATTTTCACTGCTTACGAATTGGCCTATATCATATGCCATCTTTCCGTGCCACATTCCTGGGCAATGATTTACTCCATAACAATAACAAAGCTGAATTGAATAATAATAAAATGAAAAATGCAAATGTAAGCGGATGATGCTCGAACTTTATATTCTGAGGCAACGGTTGCTAAGGAACTTGCGGTGAGATAATATGGGTCTTTTTTTTTGTGAAATCCTTGTTGCACCTTCTCCATAGCTTCATGTGAGTGTCCATGATGCTCACCCACTTTATACTGGCGGTAGGAAAACACATGAACTTGCGGTTCCGTTCGTTGACACCCGGAAGTTCAACAGACAGTTGAGGTTGACGTTCGTTTGTGTGCATGAGAATTTCCGCTGCATTCCATGAACTACCACTATTCATTGCTCCAGCCGTTTCACCTGTAGCCGTAGCTCCGATATCCCTTACATATCGCCTCAACGTCGACTATTGTTTGCAACAGAAGCTAAAATGCTAATTTTTTGCTAATTTTTTTCGCAATTGTTCAAAGCAGACAGCAGTGCTCTGCAAAGTTTTCCGTCTTATCGATTTGCATGACTGAATCACGTTGATGTGATATGTTAGTAATTGACCTGAAAATCCTAAGCCAGGTGACGCGAATTTCTAGATTTGTATCACTTAAATCGACTTGATGTGAGATTCTTGATTCTAGTATATTCCTGCCCATTCTAATGCTTAAAAAGCCGAAAAGAAATAGCTCAAGTGAAATTGAAATCTTCGACGAAAATATAGTTGAGAAGTGCAAAATGTCTCGTTTCGAACACCTTGTTAATACATAGCCACGTGCGTTAACCAGGTGTACGTGAATTCATCAATCAGCGTGCCCTGAAGAACCTGCTATAGGTCGTACATAGTGAACAAACTACCACAGCTTTTCATCAAAGTCAGGATGAGAAAAGGTTTTGAGGAATCGGCAAAAATGCAAAAGAGCGGGAGGCAATGAGGCGAGCGTATGAACTTAATAAGGCAACTCAAATGCGCAAGTGGATCGTGAATGATGATCAAGAAGTCATCGGAGCGAGCAACAAAAGTGAATGCAAAACGCGCACTTACATTCAGTGAGATGTTATCGGCCAGTACTGATGCGGTAAGCAAAAGCGATCGCTTTTTTTTGGTTTTTTCTCAGCTCGCGTGTATTAAGCCTTTGAAAGATGAACTAGGCTAAATACATCGTACTTAAAAAAATTGCGGACCGTTTCGCGGCTGCAGAGAACATGGACAATGCAAAACTCTCCTTTGCATTTATATAAAGTTGTGTAAAAATAACGGTTTTTAGACAGATTTTGAGCTCGGGAAAGGCTACATAGAGAGGTGAAGTAACGCTCGAAATCAGCAATCATATAAAATCTACTCCAAAGAAACACTACATAAGCGCAGATAGTTCCACTTACGAGCAGATGGTTCCATATTTCTGCATGGCTGTTCCGTTAGTTATTATCTATGCATCATCAGTCAACGACAGAAGAACTCTGGTGGTACTTTTAGACGAACAACTATAAAAATAATGCTCTTGAAAAAACATCCATCTTTTCCTAGCAGATACAACGAGCCGACTTATCGCTGAATATTTTAACTCAAAACCTCACTAACTATAAATCTCCAATACCAGTAATCTCTAGTAGTAGCCTATTGTAAGTCCGAATTTCGTTTGTGAATTCATCTGATGAAAGTAAGATATTTTTGGATGGGTAAAAAATGCAAGTGACTTATTCAGTAAAGACTTAGCGATTTCAGCGAAAAGCATCACACAAAAAACATAGAGAAAGTCATTGAGAAGGACTTGTAAAATAAAAGATACCTCGAAACCAGCTTCGAATTATGGAATAATGAGCTAGCCAAAATTGATTAGAACGATTTGAGGGGAGCAATATCGAATTTGGATGTGGACAAAACAAACGAAATTACCCTGAACTATGCCGAAATAGCGCATGAATGTATAACAGTAGAGGTAAAAAAAATTGCTTTTTAAGTGATACCGATTGAATAAGCTGAGGAACTTTTTGAAAGAAAGAAATAGGTTTCTAAAGCTATCCTTATCAGATATCAAAGATTTCCGTTTATATATATATATATATATATATATATATATATATATATATATATATATATATATATATATATATATATATATATATATATATATATATATATACTGCAAACCTCAATAGCTAAAAAGTTGCGTAGGAATAAACGGAAGGATTCCTGGCTCTTGAAAATTAGACCGGATACTAAAGAACCACTGAAACAACTATTGGACTATGATTGGGGTGTAGACATCTTCGTTGCTTTGCGTAATAACAGAAGTCTGTATAGTGACCAAAGGTGAAAATAATTAGTGATCTTCTGTATTAAATAGATGTTCTGATCGACGCATACCTTCAAATGACGTCAAAAATAAAACCTGACATCATTGGCATCTGTGAGACGCGACGGCATGAAGAGCTCGTAGCAGAGTGGCACAGAGGTGATGAAGTCTTCCTCGGTCAGGCTTTTGAGAAACGTTCAAGAACGGGAGAAGTTGGCTTCAAAGTACGGAAGCACGAACTACATAGTTGCGACTTCGTATCATCTAGAGTTGGAGTGCTAGTACCACAGCTTGATAAGAGTCCCACTTTGATGACCACACAGATATAAGAACCGCAGCAGCATGGAAAACTTTCCTTGGAAGCAGATGAACCAAGATCGAAGAATTCTATGAGAAGACTGAGGATGCTATGGAGTTCAGAACAACGTACTTTACTGTTCAACGCGATTTTAATGCAAAGGTCGGACGCAGGATTCATCATGCTCAGAGCTGTGCTGGGCGGTTTGGCATTGGAATTCGGAACACCACAGGCTCCCTCCGGCTTAATAACATTCGCGATGAGTAACCGCCCACACATAATGAACACTTGCCTTCAAAAACACCAGAAGAGGCAATGGAGTTGGCGAGGTCCGGATGGTGTTGCCTTGATCTAATTGGTTACGTGTTAACGGACACAAAGTGCCTGTTCATAGACGTTCCGTCTTTGCGAGAAGACTGCAGAAATGCGGCGGGACGGTAATTCTTCAGGTCTTCAGGATCACTTTCCTTCTTCCAAGGCACCGTCTCTGATATTAACCAAACCAAGGGAACAGTGCACGAATTAAAGTATGTGGTGTAAGCGGCGCATGCACATAGTGAGAGTTCCCGCTCACTTAATTTTTTTCTTATTTGTTATATAGTCGTTTCTTCTGCTGATTTCATTGTGCTGATGATGTTTTGAACATTATCCGATTGCTGCTGTCAGTAGTGATTGTCGTATCGTGAAGTGAAGAACGATCTTCAAAAAGCCAGGCATTCGATACCGACATCTTACCCTAATGGTTATGCGAAGTTTCAGCCTCAAGCTTCTCTTAAAGTTTAACAAAAAAAGGCGTACGCCGAGATGCGCTATGTGGAGAAGAAATGAGGCAATCAGCCTCTTTGCGAATGGAGTCGTTTCATCTGCAATTTTTACCTCAACTACACGGATGATGATTTTTCAGCACTTTTCTGCATGAAATGTTGACATAAATTCACACTGTCGTTGATTCTGCAGTTATTTTCCCATTAGTGGTTCCAAAGCTAGAATGTGATTTCTTGTGAGATTTCTTGTTCCTGCCGCAGTCGCATGTGGGGACCGTTGGAAAGCATTACAGAGCATTTATACCGTCATTTCTTGACAAAAGAGAAACTTGCCTCGCTCCGCCCCCTTCTTTATTATAGGATGAGGAGACAAGTCATGGCTTCACTTTCAACCGAATTCGCAAGGAGCGCGAGAAAGCTTCCGTGAGAGTCGGGAGGAAAGGAGCAAATGAAGAAAAAAGGAGCATAATAACAAGAGTTTGCGGAAAACGAGATCACGTAGAACTCTTCGGCCGACAGTTGATCCGCACGCAAGTTCGGAAACTGAGGTGTGATAAGCTGTTCTCCGTTCTGACGAAAACAGGTGAATTATATGCTGCCTTTTTATCAAAGATCATTGGCAGGGGTGACACTAAGATCTCTGGCGCAATTAACACTGAGCAGGTAAATCATTCAGTTGAACCTACTACGAGGCTTAGTAAGGATTGATCGATCTTCATCAATTTTGAAAAAAAAAAAAACTGAAACAATGGTGCTCTTAAAATGTTATCGGTGAGAATTGATCGAATCTGGTGAATGGCATTATAATTTCTTGGTAAAATAATCTATTCGTTCTATTTTCAGCAAAGAATCGCCGGAAGTGGTGTCATTGGTTTTGGATACGGCTCATAGGTGATCAATTATGTGTTTGCGAAGCTCAGCGAGAATGACTGCGATTGAATGTGAATATATATATATATATATATATATATATATATATATATATATATATATATATATATATATATATATATATATATATATATATATATATATATATATATATATATATATATATATATATATATATATATATATATTGAAGAAGCTTCGTTTTGCAGGCTCATGGAGATCGGCTCAGGTCATTGGTTTATTTGCAATTCCTTGAAAATAATAAACGATTCACGTTTATATAGAAGAGCGAATCATCAAATTTTGGTGTCAATAAATTTCCTGCTGCTAATATTACGTAAGTATGAGAAGCTATGATCCCGGCATGTAGACGCTCTTGCCAAAAATACTGATCAGCATATATTCTTGGTGAAACAAGGTAAGCAAAAGAGCGCAACCGACCTGTGCAAGCTGCAGCAATAAAGCTAAAGAAGCAGTGATTTTCCGAAACAAAATAGTCATTAGCAGAACGAGGAGCACGAATAAACGAAAGTGAACAGCTATCAGATCGCCAGGTCCACACCTATGGATTACTTTGAACACCTTTGCAAACTTACACTGCCTAATTAATTCAACATCTCCACTTCCTTGAACATCTGCGTTTCCTTGAAGGGTGTGCTCTCTAAACGCATAATGAATGGTTAATGTTAGGAGGAAAACTAAGTGATAGTTCTAACGCCTGTTAGTGCAAGCAGCGTAGCATCATGTGCTATCACCCTTCGGCAAATCATTAAAAGTGAGCACCTGCAACGATTTTTTGAAGCTGGTCTCTGCAAATCTGTTGAATGTTTACTCTTTTTGGATGGACCTACTAGAATCAGAGGCATTCCGTCTTTCGTTTCCACTTATTTTATTTTTCAAACTGTTTTTTTCAAAGCCCTCGAATGCTTATCGTACGAATGGTTTCACTATTGAGTTAAAAATTTGCGAATGGGTGTTCGCGTGTCCGACAATCATTTCATATCATATTTGATGCAAATTTCTTCAATGATATGGAAGTAAAAAACAATTATATATAATAGTGCAATAGAGAATGCCAGCAAAAAATGTTATTAACCCAGCAGTTTCACTGACAAAAATCACTGTGTTTGCTTCAAGTAAGAGGAAAAAAGAAAAAAAAACGATTCATTTGTTTGTTTATACTGCATAACGAAGACTATTGCCATCGTTGTGCCGATAAGCGAAACGTTAGATGATGAGAATACACGCATTAAGTATGCAATGAACAATAAGAAAAATGCACACACTCAATTCGATCCTCTTCATTAGAAGTGTTTCGGCCATATCCCTCACATAATAGACATATCGATATGTCATTACGATACGGAAAACGAGCAAAATAAACGTCTCCACAAAAACGATTGCTGCCATTTTTGCTAAAATTAATTTTGATGTGATAAGTGGCGCTAATACTCTATCATTACTGCATTATTGCAATACACCTAACATCTTACCTAGCTTCACAAACAACAGGAATATACTCTACTTAGTAATCCTTCGTGCTCATATCAATATTATTATAGTTCTGTTTTACTGTACATACTTTAGTAGTTTCAGAAAAGCACTGCATATGCTTTTCAGAATAGTACTTTTCAGGCGGTGCTAAAGTTTTGAAGCCGTAAGGCTATAACTTCAAAATACCTCTTTCGAATATTATATTATTTTTCGCTGCAAAAGTGTTATATTTTGCAATTTACTTGGACATTAGCGATGTTTGTAAAAACTGCATAACTTGTAACTTGTATGACTGGTAACAATGTAAATATTAACGAAGCATTCTAGAACACAAGAATATGATTACCGCATAGTGGAGTATGCAAGTGGTCGGGTGGCAGCTTCTCGAGCATTTGTGTAAAATTTAAAATTTGTGCGGCGATACACATAAGCAACCATAATAGCGAAGTGGAAGCATTTGTTACCGTTGCAGCCATGTACGATACACTATAAAACTGTTATGATTTTCACATTCGACGATAACTTCAAATAAACGGGCTTCCCCCACATACAAGTACAAAGGCGCGTTTCGTGTTCGACAAAAGCTTTGTTCATACTGAAGAATGATCGGCATTCAGCACGAATTTTATTGCTACAGCGTTTTGTTGATTGCCGTTATTGCGAAATTTACACCCTTTTGCTTGGAGAGATAAACAAACGTCTCCTATCCGAATCGTCTGCAGTACTTGTGCTGAGATGAAGACGTGGCTTTCCGCTGACTGCACAAATGTCCCAAAATAGCTTTGTTTATTCGATATTCGTTGAGTGCCTTCCAGTCTTGCTGACAGCCTATCATAAGCAAATGATCTCAGGTAAAACGCCTTTTGCTGGAGCTTGAAGCTTACAGCCTATGCGAAGAGTGGTGAAGGAATATTGATGGCTTTAATATCGGCATGATCTACAAACATTTGCAAGATTTTGAAGGCTTTCAGTGAAATACGTTTAGGACGAAAGCCGAAAAACATACGTTGCGATGCAGAAAAGTGGCAAAGCGATTGATAAGAAATAGTAGGAAATAACCCTCCGGAATTTGATTTCGAAGCGAACAATAGAGCGCATCATCTCTGGACGATCACTGAATTCGATACATGGCATGTTTTTATTAAATTCAACTTAAACAATCCCATACACATGCTTGTCATATTCGATACTCAAAGTGCACGCGGTAAAAAGGAGCGTGATTTGTAATATAAGTATATCATAAAAACGTAAAATGTGTTCGGCGAGAGGATTTAGCTTCATTAAACAAACACGGTATTTTAGCGTAAATAAGTGTGATTGAATGCTTGCTAATTAGTAAGAATTGTCACGATAGGAATATCCCAAGAGGGAGTATCCAACTTAAAGATCCGCGGAAGTTTATTTGAGTGCTGTTCATCCTTAGCGCTCTTTCTTCTGCGTGTGTGCCACACTATCACTTGCATTTCTGTTCATGTGCCATTGTTGTATGTTAGCACATCTAGTCGACTATTACTATAAAATACGTCATAATGCGTCTTATGCTTACAGTGGAGGTATCGTTGCCATTGAAAAAGTCCATCTCACTGGATTGTTCTAGACGATACTAATTAAAAAACCTGCTTACGCGGTATCGTTCGTAGTGATTTTTCCGAACGGTAAAATATATAAAGGCTTAGCCGTGGACTCGGTTACAATAAATTCTCCGCTTTTGATAACTTTCTTCCCTTCATTGTCGCGACCAAATATGTCCGATCGCCTCGTAAGAGTCGTCCAGCGCGAAAACTTCAACCTTAATCGATAGACTTTCAGCCTATATGACATCGTTTACACCTTTCAGAAAGAACCATCTGAAGAGTGCTGAACTGTGTAGGGAGAACAGTTGATCGGTCGCATTCACAAATAATATTCTCGTTTACCGATCAATTACGATAACTGAAACGCCTACAAGTTACAGTTAGCATGCCAGTGCAGTAAATGTGTCGTTCGTTTTTCGTTGGTGGTCTTTCAGCTAGTTCGGTCTGGTGTTTTCGTTATTTTTATAACCTCTCGTCATGATAAGTGGCGCGTTGCTCTAGGTTGAACATCTCTGCTAAGCAGCCAGCGGTCTAGTACTTTTACAGTCCTTGGCATATATGACTTGAATAGGTGTTTCCTGTCCCTGTTTGATAAGACAATTTCTTTATTTAATCTTTGTTCAATGAGATATCCTGACGCAACTTCACATTTCAATTAAAACCTGCAAACGTTGCAGGGGTTGCATAATCATGAAGTCATTTTATATCCGCATATGTTAATTTAACGTTTACTTGAGAAATGAATTTACCGGAATTGAGGAGATGAACATCATTCTGCACAACGATATTTTATCACTTTGGACTATTCTGTGTGCAAGTAAATTAATTTTAGCGCAACACTCTGTCATAATTTTCTATTGGAGAGCAAAAACCTAGCTTATGAATAGAACTAATGATACCAAATAATCGATGAACTAATTTTTACTTTGCATTGAATGGCACCTTCAAAGCGATAAGAAATTCCACGCAATGAAAATCCATCTTTTCAGTAACCAATGTGTCAATCAGATGTTTGCAAATATGGCAAATGTGCTACAAAGAAAGATGTCCAAAATCTGCTTAGCTGATAGGATCCCAACGAGTTTATTAAAATATCTTCAGAGAGAACGCCGCAGAGTTCGCTAATAGCCTGTGCGATACGAACAACAATGTTCTATGAGTGGTACTTATGCATCAGTGGCAACATGCCATCCTTGTTCGTTAATGAATGAATTAAAATAAGAATGTAGGCTTTTGTAATTCTCTACTTTAACGTTGCATTTGTTGTTGTATTTTCATTCACATATTGTCCGCGACTTCATAGGCATAATGCTATCCCGTGCTCTCGCTAAAAGAACTGACTATGTCGTTGCTTCACGGGTCCTGAAGTTGTTTTGTAATGCGCTTATGAAGCAGACGTCTAGGCAAGACACAGAGCCAGGGCAGTAAAACTGAATCCTCACTTTGGCACTGTGACTTATATCAACAAAGTAGACTTATATCGCTCAAGCAGAATGCAGGCTCATAGAACTGCTCGAAAATTTGAGAGTCGGTGAGCACTTCTGTTCATCCAATATAACTGCAGTCTATTGATTTTAAACGTTTGGTAACTAATGAATTTATTTAATAAAAGAAAATGCTTATTGAAGTAAAAAGCAACCTCGACATTGGTAGTGGAGTAAACATTGTGAGAAGACAGACTTGTTCATCTTTCGGATAGTTCGAAAAATCGAACGAACATGTCGATCGTACTGACAGGCTTACCTGAACACTATTTTCTTAAGAAGAATCGAAGACATCGCTGAATGGTAGTTTGAAAGAATTCTGCTATCGTTCGCGAATTTTGATCTGCCGCCTAGACAAATTGGAAATTTTCTCCCTTAAAACATGTTGCCTCTCATTCTCTAGGAAGCCTGTATTTGAAATTCTCGGAGGCACTCACACCTTGCAGCATTCAAATGTATTACCTGAGCATAAACGGCGCCATTGCTCATAAGTGTAACATCCGTGTTATAATACTGCATAGCCTGGTCGCTTCTCATTTTCCTGCAAAATACTCGCTTAACACACTTGAAGACGTTTCATTGAAGCAGAGAACTTTGTTAGGAGATTCGTTTATTCCGATACTATGGTTAAAAGACCTAGTAGTCAGGTTCATATACTCAATAAGCGAAGAATGGGTTGTTTTTTCGCGAAAGCTTCCAAAAAGCTATACAGTAGTCTATGTTGGGTGTTTGCAAATTTGCTTGCGGTAGTTATTGAGGGATTCGGTGTGGTGGGAAGTTCTTGCGTAGCCAAATGTGTTCACATTTTCAAAGATTTAAAATTTCAATTGGGCGGAGCCAGACGTCCCTCCTGAATCAAGATTCTATCACCTAAAATGTGGCTACTTGATTTTGGCTGATGTTTGAAATGGGTGCGAAAAAAAAATTCTCTTCCTCTGGTTGATCATTGGGTGTTTACAAATACAGACCCCATAAGCATCGCCGTTTAAAAAAACGCAGCAAAAGAGTACATTTCAGTGAAGTGCACTGCCGGGAACCACATCCGTGGGAAGTCACTTTTTGGTCGCGTGATTCGATTTACATTCCCATAATCTTTTGGCTCCCAGACAATTCTCTTGTCAATCCAATGCTGCAAAATTTGCATTTTATCAGCGAATGTTTTAAATAAGCCAATATTACTTGCGTCAAATATTCAACAACTTCTACGACTGTTCAGTAGCATTCGATGAGAGAGAGCATTATCTTTTCTATGTTGGTGAAGCGTTATAGACTGATGTCAGTAGTAGTCATATAACATGGCTTGGAAACGTGAGCGTTTCGCACAAACTCAAATATTGAAATGGGCATATTCCGCTTACTATGAACGATTAATTCATCCCCAAGCGTTCGATCCCAGCGCTGCCAGAAACTGCTATTATCGAGAAACATTGCTTTCGAGGACATTACTTTCGTGCAGTTCACAGGTGATGGATGTAGGCCTTGGTTGAAGCTCTATTCAGGTGCTTATATGGTCTGCATTTACAACTATTTACTGAAAATCTGCTTGAATTGTCTGAATTTCTTTCCACTCTCCTCCGACCCCCTTCAAAGAAAACCTATATGATTTCACCGTTTTGAAGTAGCATGCGCTCGATCGCAAACGTCATCGATTCGAACACAACTTTTCATTCCTGAGCACATTTTGTTATCCTTCTTTAATTTTTATTCAGTTCCAACAGACAGAGGAATAAAATGTGAACAGGCAAAGGATTCCAGTCTTCAGCTTTCTGACGCCACAGCTAAATGAATGACCTATCATTGAAAAAAATATTTGGAAGTGGCTTTGTTATACATTCGGCAGGATGGTAAGGGAAACGACTTACGAAGAGAACGCTGCAATGCATATTCATTATCTGTTGCTTTTGATCCTGAAATTTTGTCCATTGATATTAGTCAATTCATGAAAATTTTACAAAGAGCGAAATGTGAGTTACAACGTAGGACATGAACGATATCGAAGTGACGCAAATAGCGCAAAACTGAACTCAAACAAAAAAATGAACATTCTCAAAGGGTTCAGCAGAACGAGCAATGCTCTCTCGCTAAAAATCCCAGAGTTATTTGTGTTTTGCCATACGTTTTGTCTTATGTTTTCCAAACTTCATGAAGGTGATTCCGAAGGAATTTCTTCTTCACTTGATGGCTTACTAAAATTCTGCCTTTGCCATTACCATCGCAATAATGTTGAACAGCAGGTATCGATAGCTTGTTACGGTTACAATCTCCAACTGTATGGATTGTCTATTCACCCCTTGTTTTTGTAAACTCGAGTACTTTTTTTTTCCGGAAGCAGCTATTGGCAGCGCACATTATCTTCAGTACTGACCCGTTAAGCGTAGCCAAAAATTTACTGTTTTCATAAGGCTTATGGCTTGCACTTTGTCCACTACTTATTCTTATGGAGGAAATCTCGTCTCTTTCATATGAGAGTAGTTTATGGAACGTCTATTTAAAGTTTTTTTTTTCTAATTAAATACTCATGACCAATTGCGCATACTTTTTAGGCTATGAATCCAACCTGACAAAATCTCTTGCAAGCCTTCATCATGTGCAAAACCTCAATCCACCTTTGTTGCGGGCTTTCTAGGCGATGAATTGTTCCATATATCAGTTGTTCTAGGCGCTAAAATTTTACTTGTGCTGGTCTCGTAGTTTTTGAGAAGCCATCCGCTACAATGTTCAATGAGTTTCGCACTTGCTAGAATGGAGAGTCCGGAATTTGGGACTTTTCGATAGAACCACACCTACTTGTGACAGTCTTTTTTATTATTGCCCCCTGTGAATTTTGCAGCCAGGTTTCTATGAAAGGTTTCATAGCTATCTCCAGTTTGGCCTTCTGTTTCACCTCAGTTGTCGACTGTATACAGTGGTTGCAAGTCATCAGTGACCGTCAAATCTGACAACAACTTAGCGGTACATTAACTAAGTCGGGAATTGTGCGTGCAAAATTCTATTAAAAGTTACCAGTGCTTCAAAAACTGTCTTGCCACTGCTGGGCAGGAGGTTGAAAGGGGCCACTCGTATATGCACAACAGCTGCAGAGCTATAGGAGCATATTTTTTGATTTGAGGAGTAAGCGATTTATGAGGAGCATCAGTGCAAAGCTTGCACATTTAAGATAGTTTTAATAAAGGGTCAAAGTAACGAGCCACCAGCACTTCACCTGTAGCACCTCATCAGTGAACGACCGTGCTTTTTTGCCTAACGACGGATAGGTACTATTAAAGACCCATTATGCTAGGTGAAAGTGTAATAATTTCCAATATCGAACATAACCTTGAGATAGCCAACAACCTGTCCACAGCAGTTATTGTTTTTTCGTGCAGTTGCGCAATCGCTTGAAGTGCGCAATAATGTAAAACTCATCCTACAACGAAATGTTCTGTGTGCCTACTGTCCTTATGATTATTCCAAATCGTAAACATAGAAGAGCTGCATAATTAGGGGAACCTCCGAATAATTCCTGGGGATTGCTGAACAGCTTACTTTGAAGTTGATATTCGTGGCGGTTCATTGATGCAGAACGTTGCGCAGTTTGATGCTTATTCTCGAATACTACTGCGATACAAGGATAGCACATTTTTTCTCAATATCAATAGCAGCTGAGAATACTCATTTAAAAACTCATTCGACAATTTTCTAAACAAGTGTCCGTATGTGGCAATTCAGCGGATAGCTACAGTTGTAGTGCATCACTGGGAAATATCTTGCGGGCAAGGAGTAGACAACGGAAAACTTCTCCGGAGAAAGAGGAAAATATTTCTTCCACCAATCACGCAGTAAATAATGGGAATTTCGATTGTATAACAGGTTGCAGGATGTTGCTGTATTAGACTGCTGGTTGTTTCTTACTTATTTACCAATGGACGAGAGATGTTATTCCCAATTACTCGATTTGCGTTACACATTACTACGCATCAAATGGCAGTTGTATCACATTGCAGCTAACAAGCCATATGCCTTGAAATATGTAAAGATGATCAGTCAATTTATTGACTTGAACTAACCAACTCCTCGATATGGTCGATGAACATGAATGGTAGAACTTGCGTAGGCGAGTCGGATGGCTGCGTATAATCATAATTATCTTTCTTGAAGATCTTCTTCAACAATAAATTTTCGTTCTCTGCTAATCTCTACAAATTAACGGATATTATTTGCATAAAGTATTTATGCATAATTGCAGGCTGCATTTTAATCAGTATTGGCTGATGTGAAATCGGTTTAATTGATATGAAGTCAGTGCATGATAGCAAGTCAGTTGCTTCCTTTTCAATTCCTTCACTAAAAGGCTACGAATAAACGCCAACTGTGCGAGCAGAATGCATGAAATAGAGCTCAACAAACCAAAAGAAAATACCTTTACTGCTGTCATTATCACGCTGTTTTAGCCTTACAGTACAAGCGACAGACGCACTGACAGCTAATTTTGTCGATTGATTGCACCTTATTACCGTCTCCGCACTACAACTTTCTCTTAAATCTCTTAGGTACTTTGCAGGTATGTGCAGTATTTCGGCTATCATAAATCTTTGATCTGTTTTCGTTGTGCGGATTATGTGCTCCGGGCAGCTCAACAGCTGCATAGATTACATGTTGAGATGCATGTAGTGTGCAATTTACTCTTTGCAACATTCTAGTAATCTTTAGTGGCAAGAAATCATAAGCATTATTGTGTATTCAATTTATCTAGACTTGTGCAAAAGAACAGCTGAAAGCTTGGCAATTAGTGAGATCGTGCAATTCTTGCAAATTTCTAAACTCTCTTATTGTATGCTAGCGTGAAATTCAAGGAGATTTGGGCAGTAAGGGATTGTTTGTTTACCGCATAGTCCTGATAGTGCATAAAAAGTCCTTTCTTTCGGGAGAAGGGGGAGTGTGGTAGCTGAACTTAATCAAATTCTGTCCCTAGTTCCTTAACTGCGCACACCGTAACTTGAACTTTACACATCTTTTCTTTACCGGAGGGTTATTAAAACCAGAGCGCTCAATGGCACCACTTCTCGCAAATGTGCACAAGCGTTTAGTGCAACCGGTACAATCTACCTCAGAATTTAGGTAGGCTTTCAATACGATTTGATGTTGTGTAAATTTGTAGGCGTTGTAATGCAGAAAACTGACGTCAGACGACGTGCTGCCCCTTATATGCGGCAACTCAATTCCTACGGATTGTGCTCCTCGTCGGTGGCATTAAAAATTGGTTATGTGCGACAAACCTCGATGCCTTGCAACTGTTCTGCCGATGACGGTAGCGTGAACAAATAGAGCAAATTGAGATAGGATGCAACAGCGCTGTTTGACATCGTCAGATGATAGGGCGCTTGTGTAAATGACCTCTGAAAGTGTAATTTTAGAAAACTTTCGTACAGAAGTTCTCAAAGTGAAGTTCTGAAATGCATACGTTGAAGAAACCTGAAGCTAGTTTGCCGAAATCCGCAGTCACGATGCTTAATTAATCTTGGACGAAAGAAAAACGTAAACTGTATGTATCAGTGCGTTGTGAAAAATGACTTCGCATACGGCAATAATATGAACAATTTCTAATGCCTCTGGAAGAAAGAATTAGCTCATTCGTTTAGTTAGTAATCTAGTTTAAGGGATAGAAAATCGCACAAACACAGCCGTGATCGCAACGGAGTTCCTAATGTTGAGAGTGGTGAATCAATGCATGCCATCAAATCGCTTCCATTTTGTTTATACTCTGAAAAGTGTAGAATTTCGCTATGAAGCTGCGGACATCGATAAACAGTTCGCATCGGGGTGAAGGTCGAATAGAGATAATTTCACACTCGTGAAAGTTGCCGAAGGCGAAGAAAGGAAAACGCAGGTTTCTATTGGAAACTTCGCCCATGAAGTGCTGAAAAATTGAATCACCATTTGGACTCTCCAAAGTGCTAAGAAGTCAAAAATCATTCTTTAAGGCTTTGAACGTGGATATGCGACATCTCGCCGTAGAATCTCGAACAACTTAATAAAGAATTTTCAGGAGCTCAAGAACTAGCTCCAGTAAGCAGAGGGACAAGTTTTGCTAAAAACTAGGGGTGATAAGGGGACATACGGGTTGCTGAGGAGGGTGACTTTTTCAAGAGACTTTAGAATGTTTGTTTATTTGATGTTTTTGACCAGCATTTATTCGAAAGGAATATTGGCTCTATACAAGCGGTGAAGTGGATTGCTGCAAATAGAAATTTCCTGAGATTCTACTGCTAAAAATAGGAAATTTTTGAAAAACGCCCGACCTGGAATGAACTCTTGCAAGGAGTGAACTTGTCCTTTCTTTTACGTTGTCTGCCGAAATCGTTCTCGAGTCCAAGTTATATTTGGCGTTTTTATGGCTATGATGTCTGCCACAGCTAGATGAGTATATTAATATCATTCTATTTCTTATGTTCTTCATGTCTAGTTATATCTCCTTTAAAGCTTTGTTGCCAGGTGCTGAATATACGTTATTATATTCTAAACAGGAGGATGATAAGTGGCGGATTAGTGGCAGAGAGGTCTGCCAAAACTCATTGCCAATAAGAGGATAAACAGTTCCCCCGCAAATGCAGTGGTCTGCTCACGTCGCCGCAGATGCAGTGAAAACCGCTTTCGGGCGCCGACTTTGAGATTTTTGCATAAGGAGCGTACACAATCGTTAGGAAGATATTTTCAGCCTGTTAACATGCAAACAGCAATGTGCCGTAAAATACGCCTCTTTTTCACATATCTAAAATGCTTTACAACGGATACAGAAATTTCAGCAACATGTGCCTTGCATCTATACATCTTCGCAGTATGATCATTCCACTGCCATCAGATGAAAAGCGTGGTTGTCAAACAGTAAGATCATTTGTTTATATCATTGTTAAGAAACGCCAGTTATATCAGAAAGGAAAAAAGAAAGATGGAACCGAAACGAGCCACTCGACAATGATCATTATCTCTTTATGACGCGCCGCTGACCCATTAATCCATCGAATAACCACCATTTTATTTTTCAGCACTTCGTGTTGGAGAATCTTAGACTCAATATCTCCTGAAGTGCTAAACCTGAATTGAAGCTGAGCCAAGCGCTTCTTCAGAAGATATGAAGTAGCACTAATTTTTTTTCGCAAAATGAGGGTCATGCAATCCATTTGAGATTTCTGCCACGTCAGATAAAACTATTTGAAATCTGGACAGAACGCGAATGTTCGTTTGTCAGATTCAAGCACATATCTTGAAAGAACATTTAAAACTAACGAGGCTATTTGATTGATTTCATGCATGCGATGTCAGTGCCATCGCCACAGTGATAGATATAGACATCGCATTTATGTAAAAATACTACTCACCGCAACAAGTGCGGAAACAAACCGGAGAAGGTTTTGGGATGAACGCTTTTGAGCTCCTCTCACTTGACCAATCAGCTTCATATGTTGTCAAGAAGTAGGGAATATGCTTAATAATATCTTTACCTTTGAATTGACCTAATCGCTCATGCAATCCTCCACAAAGGTCGATAAGTTCATTAGAGAAGCATTGGCATATCGAGTGATCAAAAGCAACTGGCAGGGTATCCTTTCACTGACGTGCATCCACCTATCTTCAGGGATAACAGTCTCAAGGTCATCAGGAAAGTTTTCGTATTTATGAGTAGTCAGATATACCAAATCTTTTGTTTGTTGGGAAAATTTTTGAGCCCGTAGCATTATACATGGTCCTTTGAAGAACTATTGATGATCCCAACACTGCTTGAACTTGTGAGAATTAATAAAATTATGCTTCTTTTTGTGGTCATTTCACTTTTTTCTTGTAGAGAACGTTCTGCATTAGTTGGCGATGATCACTTCTTATCTTTTGGGACGGAGCAACGAAGATGTGGCATCTGATATGCTTCATGCATTTAAGTATCGTAACCGACACTGATGGGCGACGTATGTAGACAAACTTCCAGGGTGGAAAATAATTCTTTATTCAACGTTTCGGCTATGAGCCATCATCACGAAATTTTCACCATAACAAAATAGCGTGCGTGCATTAAATCGGTCCTAGCTCGCTGGGTGTGAAGAACCCCATCGAATTAAAGAATCGTTTATTACGAGCAGCGCACCACAGGACGACAAGAATCACATATCGATTACCAAACAAGACTACAGCCTATTTATATCTTCGGCATCCGCCCCGAGGGCAAACCATAATCCACATGGAGAGAGATCAACATCAAGATCAACATGAGTATGAGCAAAACAACTTCTTATACAAAATGAAGATCACTGCGACCACAGAAATCACAAGAACTCTTTTGATCATTATATATCACTCTTTAAAAAGCAGCTGTACTCGCTACGTGTGGCTGTGAACTGAAACGATTCAGTCTTCTATCTAAGAAGTCACATATATTTAGAAGTTTGATGAACCGAACTTTTTCTCTGTTAAATTTTGAAATAATCTGTAACGGTGTCGGTGAAAGCAAATGTTTTACAGAATATCATCCAAACACTCATCCTATTTGTCCGAACAATTTCCGAAAAAAATGTTTCTCCAGTATCTAATAAATATCAATGTTGATAGCTTCTTCGCCCTGTCATTTTTATTCAAAGCATGTTCATAAGAATGGTATGAAAAACTTCAACTTCTGCGTTCTCCATAAACATTATTTTGTTAATAGAAGATTTTGTTATGAGGGATGCTGGAAATGAAACACAATTTGAATATGAAAAATATGACGGCGTTTGAATGTTTCTTCTCTTAGTCAAGACAGTAGCTGCATACGAAGAAAAAACACATTTTAGGTGAATTTTCAATCAACTGACCAAAAAAAAAATCCATGATATCTGTTCACGAACATCATGATGTTTCTGCTGGTTGCGCTCTACGAACCCATTAAACACTGCAGCGAAAGATAGTTGAACCAGTAGAGAGCGCCTCGTGAAGTGAAATGAGAACTATTTGCAATCATTCTCTACCTGATACATCCGATCATTCGATAATTTTTGGAGCAAAAAAAAAAAATCAACTACAATTCCGTTGCCATCCACGCATTCTCTGATCGGGTTCTTCTATAGCTGCAAATTAGTCTTTTATTAAAAACTACCACTGCACTTGATCATTAATAAATTAAACATGCTCATAAGAGTCTCTGAGGGCATTGTAGGTTGTGCGACATTCTTGATCTGTCGATGCCGCTGTTAGTTCTGTAGTGATGCAGGCACCCATGTTGGAAAGCAGTAATCGTCAAAATAATTGGAGCCATTGATGTGGAACGTATGCGTTATTTCAGCTGATCGACGAAAGTCATAGATTTCTCATGACCACTGGCTTCCGCTCGACTTCCGACTATCGTCATCACTTGGTAGAGCCAACATGTTCACATAAGCTACGAATCGCTTTTTACTCTAAAGGAACAATCCAAGCTTCAGTGTTTCCCTTAGTTAACGGATCACAAAATTCGAAAGAAACAAGAATTCGATTTTTTTGGCACGTATTTTTCCACTTAGGTTTTGCCTATTTGAACAATTCGTTGGCTACCGTTATCCGTTTTGGGTGTTTCAATGGCGTTCTGCTCATCGCAGTAAGCGCCATCGTCGTGCCGCACTGCTGCCATTAGCAATCGAGATCGTATGGCTTAAAAGAATTCAGGCTCATTTCAGCTATAGCACGACCAGGATGCATATCAGTTGGCGTGTTTGCGAGTGAAAAATTTTCTCACATGGCTGGCACCATGAACATCGTAAGTGGTGTGATCAGTCACCTCAATTTATTGTTGCCTCAATGCTTTATCAACTATATATATATATATATATATATATATATATATATATATATATATATATATATATATATATATATTCGCTGCGCTGTGTATGTAAATTAGGGCGTACGTTAAGCTTCCCTGAAAAAATATTCATGTGAAATATTTTGAATTGTTTCAAAAGAGCGAGATTCGCAAATACTTTCCGCAAAGAAAATTAGCAAACAATGGAATGTGATGGAGCACGTCAAACTCATCTCGCATCTTAGTGTGCAAAAATTTTCCTCCATACTTTTGAATAGAACGGATGCAAATTTCATTTAAGCTGCTTCTTTCTTTGCATGATACCTGTCAAAGATGCACTTTGAGTTAATGATCCGAAAGTGCTCCTGCTATGCTTCAAAGGTGTTATAAATCGGTCGCAGCTGCACAAGCGATACGCTTCACAGCTTGCCACAATTCACTAGCATTTTCCTCTTACTTTAGTCCATCTACTCATAGCGGTTGCTTTTTTCAAGAGAGAGCAGAGATAAAAACGTTTATCATTATAATGATGAAGCTAACTTGGTGAATTATTTCCGCTTCATAAGCCTGCTCATTATTGTCGTTACGGCGGCAGTCATGATGAAATTGAAACGATGATATGCAGCTAATGATATGAACAATAGATATGAAAAAACGAAAGAAGCGAATCAGGTAATTGTCTCCTTGAAATATTTTTTTACTCTCCTCGGGTATTCAGCCGGTGATCGACTAGCCTTACTAATTTGTCATCGAAAGTTTTTAAAATTGATGTTGCACTGCAGATTTTTATTTCAGTCGCCATGCATTCAAATTGCACAGTAAGCATATTGCCTCGTCATACCTAGCACAAGTCTATTAATGACAAAACATTAACCATAAATCTAAAAGACAAATTCATTTCATTTCGCATCTTTTGTTTATCTTTATCACTTCGCACAACTTTTTCTCTTAATATCATCAATATTCCTGGAATGATTATCACCCATCTTTCATTCTTTCGCTCCCTCAAAGCCTTTCAGTGAGCCTCCATAGTGAAGCCTAATGTTTGAATAGTTTCGCTCGACAGTGATCATTTTGTTGGCGCGTTTAGTGGAAAACATCTTGGGTGGTAGCCATCAGATCCGTCACATTGCTATCGGCTTTCACTCAGTGCATCGTCCACTTTATGCCAATAGCGTCGAATACATGCCATTCTCACATAGTTTTCGAAAATTTTTCTCAAAGGAAAGAGCCATGGGCGTTTTTCGGTGTGCAGGCCTTGGAAGCTATTATACTAAAAGTGTTATATAGGAAATATTGGCGTATCGCTGTCTTCCCATCTATCGTAATATAAGGCACAGGTTCTTCTTGATCATCACACCCCTTCTCTTTGCATCATAACACTGCATAACACAACGGAACCCTTCCTCCCATCCCGGTCGGTATTTACTTTCCCCCATAAAAAGTTCTGCTTTGCTCTTCAGTTGTTTCATTCAGAACTAGCCCACTCTGTAAAAGCAATCAGATCTTATGGAGTTTTGAGTTGTAAACGGCTGCAAATGCACGCAATATATTTTAGTAGAAACGTGTTTTTCTAGGCGTAATATGTTTAATATGGCGTAATATAGCAGTCAGGTGCGTCAAAAATGCATTTCTTTTTTTGTTGTATAGCATCAGGTGGATTCCTAGATCTTGCAAGTAGACCTTTATGTACTCGCAGAATGGTCGACGAAATAGCAGTTAGCCTTTTCGCACGACGCACGCTTCTCTTATCAACTGCAGCCATGATCGCCTCTCCAACTGCACAGTACGGTCTTACAGACCTCGAATGATGGCATTCGAGGACGGAATTTAAGAAGTTTTCGAAATCGTGCCGAGTACCATCATCGTTCAGAACTTTTGTCCGAAGAATTTACTATTAGCAATGATATTTTCCGTGCGTTACAGCCTAAGTGTCTGGAGCACTGCGTTAGAGCTTCCAAAGTACGTTGTCAGCTCACCCTCAAGTGCTGTCTTCAAGCTTGGTCATCATATTACCGCCCTGATATGCAGTCCACTAAAAAGCTCAGAGAATGTTCACTTGTGGTGCTTTTTTCAAAATCTTCGCAGGGTCTTACATCCCAAATCGTTGGCTTCGTCACCAGATATATGTTTGAGATAATTGGAATATCGCTGTGTTCATTTCCACCACGCTCAGTGTCGCAACCGCGCGAAAGAATTGCCTGATGTTTCCATGAAACAATGTGACACATTTGCGGAGTCAGTGGAGCGTGAGGCATATATAACGCAGAACTTGCATATTTGCGCACTCTGTTCAACAGTTTTCACTTCAGAGCTGCTCTAGTTTGAAATCAGCTTTCGGAAAGAGCAGCTCTGACCAAATAAGTTGCTTGTTATAAGGATGCTTTAGCGTCCTTTGATGTGCATTCCAATTGCCACTTGGTGTACTGAATAATGTGCACTTTCAACCTCACAGGAGGGCGATTCTATATGATTATGTTTTGCTACCGTGTCTCCTTTTTATTCCCTGCAACAACAACAGCAGGAGCGACAACAGCAACAAGAGCGACGAAAATAACGTCTACAAAAGCACATTTCGTGCTAGCCTTTTTGTGCTGCTTCTATGATTGCTATTTCAAGCGCAACCTGACTCAATCGTTGCATCTGAGATTTTATTTTTGCTTGGTGGTCGTATTTCATGAAAACTTGTTTAGGTGTTTGCTTCCAGAGCTTTCTCGTTCCTCCAAAGTAAAGACCTCTCGGATGTTGTCAGCGTTTCGTATGTGTATGAATGACAGCAGAAATTTTCCTTCTGATGCCTTCATCGACTGTACAGATGCCTCAAAATCAACATGAAAATAACACCAGCTTGTCGAGGCAACAAATCTTTCATCAAGAAAGCTTTAGTATATAGTACTTGCTTAGGGATGAAAGTGAGCATTGAAAGGGATGATGAATAATACAAAAGTTGTGTGCTAAAGAGGTGCAATTAAGAGTGTTGCATATGTAAATCAGTTTTGTTCTTAAGTACTCACGTATTCCACTGATATCGCCATTGGTTTTCACTTTGAACGACCTTTGAATATCGCTGTGTATATGAGCTTCTTCTACGCTATTATTGCTTTTCCTAGCGTTAATGGACGCTTTGGTCGAAAACTGTTCAACACAGTTGAGACCATTTTGCACAGTCGGATAGCTTTTCCGTTTTTGTACATTAGAACATTGATGGATTGCTAGCTGATCGGGCTACTTAGTCATGCATTACAATCATTTCGGCCCTTACTCAAAGCTTAAGGCGTGTCCCACCCAGCTTTTGAAAGGAAAAGTTAGGTAGCTTTTCAAGATGCTTATTGCACCATTGATCCATGCTTTCAGAAAAGTGTCGTACGACAACGTATAAGGATTTTTAACTCTCCACCTCCCTTCGGAAGGTAACGTGATTTGTATGAGCAAGAGGCTTGTTAATTTCACCCTAGTCAGTGTATGCTTTGATTGGTTTCACTTCCGCAGGATCGATCATGAGAGAAGAAATACCACTTGGATGAATCATGCATTCGCTGTTCATTCAATCCGTTATTCCAGCGTGCTCTTGGAATAGCGTCCGTACTTCTAATAATTTTCTTCTGCACCTTGAACTTCTGCAAACTTGCTGCATCTGTTCAGAAGGCAAAATTGGCACCTCCACCTAGCCCCTTTACTCGATCTTCTCATTATGCTTGCATTTATTTGCAAATTCCTGACGACGAGTTTGGGAGTAGGCGGATGGAATTTCATTGCAGCTTTGTTGATATGCACTCGCTTGATAGAAGTGAAAGTTTTTTCTAGAGGCTATTGCAACAATCTCATAAATGTAAGACAACATCTAGGGCTTCGCGCAGCCACGTGCAACTAAATTCTATGACTAGTGAGGAAAACTTCCCTGTTATGCGTGCAATGCGTTACTGGCATCAGCAAATGCTTTTTCCCTTAGGGAACACGCTTGGTTGTTCTCAGATAAAAATAAGCGACATGAAGTATTGGTCGTCAGTTCTATTATCTCTCTAATTCATGATAGTCTTTCCACACATTTTGGAACGAAATTTCTCTAAAAATTCTGTAGTTATTATAAGTGGCATAGTTATTTCTTTCTGAATTTCACCCATCACCGGCGCCACTGTCTTCCTTTTAGCAGAGAGGTATCACATGAAGAAGTTTTCGTAGGGTTTATGATCGGGAGGCATTCTTTCCCAAAGGAACTGCAGCCAAAACGATTTAAAATCCAGTAGATAAGTTTTCGTTGATCCTGATGTGAAATTTAATGCAACCAGTGGGATGGTAATTCAAAAGGCATGCGTTATGCACTCTTGCGCTTGCAAAAGAGTAATGAAGCGCAGAAAACTGGATGAACATCGCGACATTTTAACACCATAAGAAATTGAACAAAAAGTCGTCTGATGATGATTCGAGTCACTCCAGCATGTGAAAGCAATGTCATATTGGTTATCTCTGATGAGGTAAAAACGTGTGGTGTTTTTATGTCCCAGCACGCCGCAGATTTCTGGCACCTGTTTGATTTTCCTAATTTTCACACGTTGTCGACAGCCACCTCGATCAAATGCGATGTTGCTTCAGGAGGTTCCATTTCAAACAGATAGGATTTGCGCAGCTTTATTGCACCTGACCCCGAAGCAGTCACATGCGTGTTCCTAAGGTGAGTTGCTCAGTGCTAATGATATTAGATGCGATGTGAATTGCTCACTGATGATAATTCAACAAATAAGTAGCCGGCGACGGGTGTTTAAGTGTCTTTGGGCCCGTTGCAAGAAGAATCTGGATCAATGTCCATATACACATGCATCCAACAGATCGAAGTTGCTGTGTTGAGGAGATAAAATACAGAAAAGCATTAAATGCAATTCTCTCATTATCCTTATTGCTTCTTTGTTAAAAAGGTCGGTGCAAGCCCTTAGTCTCTAAGCACCTCCTCTACTGGACGGGAGTGGACTTTATTGCATCCGGGCGCCAAAAAAACGACTGATAGGATGCAGCAATTCTTTCTCCTTTTTTTGAAATGTTCAGGAGGGGTACATAGTTCATCGTTATACATTAGGCTGGCAGCTACTCTGAAAGCGAAGAGAGGAATGATGAAGATACCGGAGGTATTTACAACTTCTTACAAAATACACCTTTTGCGCTGAACGACACTTGAGGCGAGCAGCTGCCAACGTATCAGCTTTCGATACGGGGTTCTTTAGGCACACACATGCCTTCTTATTGAACCTCTTCTTAAGTCTTAGTAACGGCACCATGTTCTGTGAGAAGATATTCTCATTATGCAGCCCAAAACAAGCAGCAAAATTTAAAAAATAGGGCCGGAAATATTAGAGCAGCCATGAGTTCAGAGATGAGTTCGAATAGGCACTCGTATTTTGAAAAGCCTGTTCAATAAAGAATGGGAAAGGGAAGGGGAGAGTCGAATAGCAAGAACCTTTCTATTTTTCACTTACTGTTGTTACTTGCTGCTTAATTGATAAACATATTTTTTCGCCAAAAGCTGACACATTGGGGTTGCTTTCATGTTTTCATATAAGACTACAGCCATTCGGGGTGTGGCATGTTCTGAATTTTTGAGGAAGTTTACTCTTTATTTTTCACGTGTGCCATCGAATAAAGGACCTTAACGAAATAGCTGCAATGATACCAAGTACTTTTGGCAGTGAACGTGGAGCTCACCAGTTCGCCAAATTTATCAATTTCACATCAACGAACGTAGAATACAAATAGAGGTTCGTTAAAAGTTTTGTACGGCTGTTTTTCTCTGACTGTGAGCAATTCTGCGTTTTTACATTGATGAATAATTAGCCTTTTTTAGTCTCACTGTCACTTGTACACGACGATTGCCGGGAGTGTCACTAAGCAGTTACATATTTCGTCTTTTTTTCAATCGTCCTACTGCTGAGCTCAGCTGAATAGCTTCGCAGCCGTTTCAGTATCGAATGACAACAAAAGGACTCATGGAAGGAACAACCTTCATCAGAAAGACTTTGAGCAGACGAAGGTAACCAGTTGTAATTGAAGATTCAAATTCAAGCTGTGCGATCACACTTGCTGAAGCATTTTAGGCTTATTTTTTCGATGTTGCTGCCAATTTTCACCTGAGCATTAGAGTATTTTTCTGCAGAACATGATGTCCTTTATTAAGATTTCAAAGAACGTTGCATAAAAGGACAAATGTGTAGTCAAAGAGCACCACATAGAAGGCTAATACTGCCTGTTGTCCTTAGAAGTACTTCTGTTTTGTGCACCGGGGGTTCCATTGCAATCTGCTCGCCTCACATCTCGTGCACAACACAACATATTGAGCAGCCGGTCATTTTGTGGAGGATGCTTCCTCTGTCCTCTTTCTCATCCTCCTCACTCCTTAGCAGCTACTCAGGTGGTCCATAATTATGAACTGTGAATTTGTTCACATTTTTCCCATGTGCAGAAATTTTTTTCACTCCTCTCATAGCTCACATACTCAGTAATTCATATTTTTTTTAGCTAGAATGCCAGTTGGTCACTCCAGTTGGCTGCAGCCTCCATCGCCAGTTATTCTTTCTCTATAACAGCGCTTCGACGCCCATATTAGCTCATGATTGCTCTTATGGGTTTTAGTTAGCACAGCGCTTGCTGAAGAGGCTATGATAAACGAAACTTCAATGTAATATGCCATTAATTTCTGCGCATAATTCAGGCGGCGCTTGAAGAAGTGAATCTGATTTTTTTTTATCGTTCGAGATGTGTGTAAAATGTGACTGTTTTGAGTGATGCCCATGGGGGCTAAACGGCTCTAGCGTGATTCAAGTCAAAACTCACTCTTTCTTGGCACACTCACTTTCCAATTCAGTCATATTGTGGCCGCCTTTACAACTATTCAACATTGCAAATTTTCTCGCGTATATGTTTTCTTCTTTTAGTGTTCAAAAAATGAAAAATAAAAATAGGGCACTATCATCTTTGTGTATGAGCGCTTAATTTTTTGCAAAAACGACCCGGCCGTTGTTCCTCAACGCATAAATTCATGAGCTTTCATTTTCATTGAAAACTTCGCTTTCTGCCTTTAGCATTACATGTTCATTGTCGAAACGAAATGATGTACTCCAAAATATTTTAGTGGTTTTAGGACGATGAAATACTATGATCGCTCCTAAAGCAAATAGCTGTCCTGCGGCATACAATCATCTGCTGAATGTACAAGAAACTTAGCAACTCAGGAATGAAGCAACTCAGAATGAAGTATTTCTGAGGAATATGCGAGTGTAGAGTTCATATTATATAAGTGACTGATTGGATTGGATGCTTATAGATGTGAGGTTATAGAAAAATATATAGTATCATATTCAATTTGTTATCATATTGCACCACAAAAGAGTTGATTGCTTTGATATTGGCTTATCACAAGTTGTCTTGACCGAATTTCTTCAGAATGAAGTAAATTCATGTTCATTATGGCAAATCGGATCATATGAAAACTAAAATTGAAAGCGAAACATAGTGTTAACGCACATATAAGGTCTCCTATATACATATATATATATATATATATATATATATATATATATATATATATATATATATATATATATCTTTAGAAAAAAAAAAGTATTTGCTGCTTCAAGGTGGGCATTGCATGAATTTATTCGAACGAACTTTACATATTGCGTGTTCGTTGAAGATCGATAGAGTGTGTTTGTTGCCTTTTTTTCTACCCACAACGTATGAAGAATGTTATATAACCTAGATCGACTACTGAAAGAATTTATAACATAATTTTGCAACGCTTACTTCTTCAAAGAGCGTTGATGAGCTTAATTTTGGTAAATATATTGCATTTTAGGAGTAACTGATTGTAAAACAGAATTCATCAATAAAGTGTTTGTTTAATATTCATCACATGCAGTTTTCTGTCCTTTTCACTATATTAGCAATGCCAACTCTATTCACTATGGCAAACGAGAGTCCACCTTTAGTTCATTTATCGTTCGCCTCTTTATTTGCTATGAATTTTGTTTTCATTTGCTCGGCAAACTTGACTTTCAGCTGCTATATATATATATATATATATATATATATATATATATATATATATATATATATATTTTTTTTTCTGCTTTACAGCACTCAACACAAAAATTCGATTTAACATTGAGGCTATTGTGTTAGTACAATTCGTTAAACGTCTGCTACGAACTGAAAGTTCCTGGCATTGGTTCCTACTGCAGATGCAGTTTCGGCAGCCATCGAAAGCCTATTGTAGTTTCATTTCGCTTTGTTTCAGCCGCTCATATTTCATATTTTCAATATGATTTATGGGTGTCAGAATACCCTTATGCAACGTCTCATATCAGTCGCAATGAGTTCTTTGAGTCTCGTTTTGAAGCGTACGCTAACTCTACGAATAATGTTCCCAAGTGCTGGCTTTCTTTGGTGCAGTTGCATCGGTGAGGATACATTCTCTGTTCGGCATTTTGTTTGCTTGAAAACAGCGCAGAAATTGCGTCTTAAGTTGAAACCTCACAGCGATGCATTGAAGCTCTTCATATTGCATCAACGATTTGCATCTTTTCTATCTTGCCGCTGGTTAATGCTTTTCTTCAACCGCTGTTGATGAGATTCAGTTACTGCTGTTGAGGACAGATGCTCTATGCGCTTAGGCTTGCCGTCTTTCTCAAGCAAAAGGTAATGCAGCAGAAGCGGGTAGGGGGGGGGTGTTGGTTAGGAAGTGGACGGATAAATGTGGCCCGCTTTCAATGGATCGGGAACATCCGTGCACCATAGATATTGAAATTATGAAAGCAGTGCTACAACAAAAAAAAAAAGATGCAGCTAGAACTTAAAAGCACTTTTTTTAATTTCTCTGTAGCTGAAAAACAGTGAACAGTGTTTAGATTTATTTATTTGTGTCCTTCATCCACAGAATAAAGGATATTGTCACCACCACTACTGCTGCCACTACTACTACAACAACTACTAAAAAACTTCAGCAGCAACAACAGCAACAGCTACCATCACTACTACTGCAATTACAGCTATTGCTATTAGTCCCACAGCTACCAGCACTTCCATCATAACCGTTAGTGATTTTGCTGCAACTACGACTACTACTGCAGTAACAGCGACTGTTGCGATAATTCGACTATGACTACCGCCATTACTGCTACCACTACCACTACTACGGAAATTTTATGCCCATCATTTTAAAGACACTTCTCGTCATCGTTTTTGCTTGTAAGGCTCGTCACGCAATCATGTCGAGTGTGAACTCACAGACCTTATAGCGTCGTTATTCAACTGGATTTCTGTGACCAACAATTGCATTTTAAATCGATATGTTTCTTACGCTTTGCTGTTTCTTCATGTTATCATCTACGTATTGTTTAGCAAATCATACGTGTCTTATGCAAATGGGGTATGTATTAAAATATGCAAATCATACGACCGGCCTGGTACGTATGTTACTTGCAGTCCCAAAAAAATTATGGGCATGGCAGTTCTTCGTCCTCCAACGGATTACATTTTTGAGCAATTCAGTTTCCACTTCTTTGCTTGCGCTCATTCTCTTAACCTTCCAGCTTCGTCAACGTTGGATCACCCGACTATTTTTATGCAGTAGCGTGTGCTTTGTCGTAGAGGAGGATTCGCTGCACACCGTAGACCGTTGCGCGGTTGCAGAAGAAATTCCGAGCTGCTGAATGTGCACGATGGGCTGTTTTCCTCAATATTATAAGTCACTCCCAACTAGTGTAGAAACATATTATTGGTTATTGAAGTAGCTGGAAACTAATAGCTGGCACTCCATGATATCAGAACTAGCAGGTAGAACACTGAATACTCATAATTTTTTGCGGCATAAGCAAGTACCGTTAAGTGCTGCAAATTTACAGTGACATCTCTTATTCGCTACTTATTAGTTATGGATGAAAACTTATCAGCTGAAAATAAGACGTTGCAACTTTGTTGCCTAAGCATGGATTCTTAAAGTACGATTCGTCATGATATCTCTTTCTCGTTACCAACTTCATAAGGTCAAAATATAAGTCCTCGTAACTTGGCACCTTTTGTGCATAGACGGTGTCTTGGATAAAATTTTTTGCTCAGTTTTGTGAGGTATTTCTAGCATAGCTAGTAATTTCGCCATAATACGTCTTTATCCCCGCTTAATGCATAATTTGGTACTTTAGTGTCCAGAAAATTGGCATAACTAACCTCGTGATGAAAAGCTGATCGAGCAGGAAGTGAGAAGTTGGCAGTGTTCTACTTCCAAGGGCAACGATAGTACGATCCTGCTAATTAGTGGTTTCCCCATGGGGACAGCAAGCAATCGCATTACGCGTTGCCATCTACGGTTATCGGGTCTATCGTTATTGTTTCATATTCAGAGTTTTGTTGGCCAGAAAGTCGTTAAAGCCTTATCGTCACTTGCCGAAGTGCTTAATATGTGAATGATCTTTTTGACTTATTTATTGCTCGATAGTAGGAACTATCTATTAAAATCACTAATTTGTTATTCTCCGGCAAAATGTCGCATTCCTATTGTTGGCCTAAATGCACTGTATTAGTCAGTGAGTTTCAGAAGCTAATTTTTCATATGAATAAATTGAAATTTATTCCATAGGAGGCGAAAAATTATTTATTCATCATTTTAATAATATCATCCTTATATTTCACTCAGCAAAATATTGTGGAAACATTTTCTCATGGGACTTGAGGTTCATATGACAAAATATGAGCACAAAAGTTTAGGAACTCGTAACGCACGATTGCTCTTCTTAAAATAAATCACAAAATTTCGCCTTTATTATCCCGGTCTATAAGAACATCCAACTGCTTCACTTTGCGCTTTAAATGCTTTAACTTTCACTCTCTTACTGCTTCACCTTTCATGTTGTTTCAATATGCCGAATCGCGCCATTGAAAATGTCATTCACTAGAATTCTAGAGCTTCGAGCGCACAGTCAGGTTGCTGTTTCAGTCTTTCTCAGGTGTTCAGGATGAAAAACATGAGCTTTTTGCGGTTAAGAGCCCTAAGAGAGCTATGAACTTTATGCCGCATATTCTTATTGATATTACGCTCCGCTTTTCCACCGCTTCCTTTTTTTTATTGTGCTGAGACAAGGGAACATTGCAGGTGTACGCACTTGTGATACGACTAGAGTGCACATTTTTAAGTTGAAATAAACTCCTCACGATTGATGCCCATACATGTCTACAAACGATTCCCGATTCCGCGTATGCTCATCACCTTATGTCTAGGCCACGTGAGGGATTATTTGAGCAAGTAAGTATTATTGTAGCATAAAATCTGGTGGATATGGAAAGAGTAACAGAAAGGAAGATTGAGGAGGTGTGATCTTCGCATGCCACATTTGTTTCACCTCATTTTCTCCAATCTTTTCACGCTTCTCTGCTGCACTTTCATCTATCGTGTCTCATATTTCCGTGGGATAACTACATAGGACGTTTAAAAGAATCGCATTGTCCTTCGCACAGGTGGGGAACTATGTGTTTCTCGAGTTTGACTTTTTCCATCGCATTTATCCTTTTCAACACAGTGTTAACAGTTATGAAATATTTCGTCTGCATATTTATATTTCTTTGCCTGAATAGTATTCAGAAGAAAGCGGATGATACTTGTACGCTTATTTCTTTTCTTTGCTATTTATAAAACACTTCAATCGAATGTCGTCGTTTAAACGCTTTCAATCAAATACGGCACCGTTTCTTAATCGCTCTTAGAAGCTGCAGTAGATCTTTATGTTATCGCTAGTGTGCCAACATGTTTAACCCAGATAGTTGTGAATACTTTTGCTGAGTGTTTATTAATTTATCCTTGCTCTCATTTGAAGCGATAATCCTTTGTTGAAAGCATTCGACAACTGTTTCGCCTCTTAGATACTTGACCTTTTAATGCGAAATCTCTTGATTAATTTAAATTATATATGTTCCAAGAATAACGATTGATTAAATTCTTTTCAGAAATTTTGAAACGATGCTATGAAAGGTGCAAATCGAGATCGTGTGTTTCCCTTCATCAGAATCCTGCTCTTGACAATTATTCACTGTATTTTTGCAATATTGCGTATGCCGACCACTTAGTGTTAACATTAATTCTTCTCAAAATAAGAAGTGGCTGCCATCAAGCTAACAAATACTATTGTATAGTTTGCTCGTTTGGAGTTTTTTTTTCATGTTGCTACTGGAGACGCATAGTGAGTCTGCCTCGTTGAAGTGATGTAAATAATAAGGAAAGGAATTTAAGCACCATCTGCGATTTTTTAGTTTTCACTTCTTGTTCAATGCATTTATAGAATATTTTCTTTACAGGCAGTTCCTAACAGTTGTCAATTTTTTCTCATTTCATTTCTACACAATTGGTTTATTGATTCGATTTAACCTCCCCCAAAAACGTGTGATGTACTTGCAATCCTTCATAGAGCTAAACATCTTGTGTTATGACATTAAACATTCAGAATATTGTTAAATGGGAATTTTTCGCATTTTACAAAAAGGCAAAGCCAAATCTTCTCGCTTTTTTTTAAACTGTAGAGTATCAAATGCTAATATTTGGCGATATGTTTCCTCGTCCTTTTCTTTCTGCTGAACAATTTCGCTTTCTTCCATTTTGCATGTCACGTTAGGCAAGTGGTCAGCATGCTGCACGACGCCTTCAGCAAAAATATTTTAATGACATTTAGCAAATTGGAAACTTCAGAAAGTGCTCATCGTACTTATTTCCATTCATAATCCACAGCGCTAGTGTACGAATGACTTCGAAGTAATCTTAAGAATAGCCTTTGTGCAGTTTTGAAGGTTAATATGTAGAAGACTGAGGACAGGCGGTTGTCGCAGTGGGCAAATTAAATGAGGCAGCGTGGGAGCAAGGATGACGTTTTCATGTTAAATTATGCTTTAAATTCTTTCTATACAGAAGATTGAAAGTCGGTGTGCTTTGGAGCTTTCCCTGCCTTTCGACAAGTTACGCACTGCATTTTCGTATATATGTTGCTTTGAAAATACCCACTTTAATTAATAATATGGAGATAATGGTCAACAAATCACACCTTTGGCACTCAACGGATTCTAAGTTTTTTCATATGAACAAAATTGGCAGCTGTTTTTTGGATTACCATTTATCGACAGTGCTGGCCTAAGGCCGTTTGGCAAGAGGCAATAAGAGTAGATTGCTGGAATCTAATCGATTTAGGAGCATCCATTTTCTCTTCTCGATAGCAGTTAGGTTGCGGTTGGCGCGCACGGCACAACCGCAACCTAATTGTCAATGAAGGGCATGTAAAGGAAATGAAGCAAAAATGTTAGACAACCACCTATTCGAACATCTGAAAAAATGTAGCAGTAATGTAATGGAAGAGTGATTAGACCATATGCCGTTTCATGAGGCAATAAATAGTGTTGCACGCTTTTTTTTTATCGTGAATTGCAGAGTTGTAATGTAGAATGGTGTGCTCAACACAAAGCTCACTCCACTCTGTTTTCATATCCTCGCAATAGCGATTGATGAAAAGCGATTGTGGCGCCGTGCGGTAGCGTGGTAGCGTTCAAGATACACATCAGAAACGCGGATATGCGATTGCGTGAGCTTTTCTTCTCGCAACCGCAAAAGTTAGCGTCACAGCATTGTTCACTCTTCTTGTCACGAATTCCATCACCATCTACTGCGATTCTCGTAATATTTGTAATTGCGCTCGTGGATGAAGCTATAATAATGATATATAGTGTCTACTACTACTAGATGTTTGATCCTGATAATTTTGAATTTTACGGCGCTTTTATGTTCGGAAAATTTTTGGAGAATGAGCCTAGTGATCGGTAACATTCAGTCGAATCATTGAGTTTGCGACACTCTTCAGTTTCTGTTGCCAATTTTAAAAATTGCAGGCATTCAATTATGTATTTCCCTTTATTTATTTTTTTTTATTTATTTATTTATTTATTTATTTTTTTGCAGCGTCTGTCTTTCCTTACAAATCCCGTTTAGAGAAATTCGTAGCTTGCTAGCAAGAAACCAATAGAGCCAATATTGTTCTCTATGAAAACAAGCGTCGATGTTAGTTTATTTATTTGTGCTGTGGTAGTGGCAAGAAAATCCGAGGCAAATGTTGCTTGAGTCACGGTCTTGTTCCCTTATCAGTAAGCATATTGTCACCATTTGATAAAGATTGGCATGCAACAGTCGATGCATGGCATCTCTTCAAGAGCATGTTCCGTTAGCTTGCGATGGGCAGGATTCAAAAAAGAGCAGTCAGGTAATGAGATTGGTAGCAACTTCGAGCACTCGCAAAGAAGGTGAGATGAGTGGAGTGGAACGTTCTTTGGTAGTAGCTGACTTTGTGGGCCCGCTTATTCATCTGTAGTCACCTGCCTTTTTGCTGCTTAATGATGAGAGTGTGTGAGTGCAGCAAGAAGGCGCCTATTTGTATGTCAGGAAAATACAAATAGCTACCGTGTTTGTTTTTTTCGACGGCTTTAGAAGCTCTACACCAAACGCTTGCGATAACGTTCTAGTTATTGCACTCTTGGTAGAAAAAAATGGATGGATGATAAGGGAGCGTAAATGCGATAAGATAGCAGCCAGAGACACTAACGAGTGCTGAATGTGGGAGTAGCCAGGCGTCATTTTGCTGCTACCTGCCGCAGGGCTTTTCGATGCCGTAAGTACGTGCTGGAGGGGAAGAGAGGAGCAAGTTACATTCTGTTCTCCAGATCCCCGGTGCATTAGGATGAGTGGGAGCCACGGATGCTCACGAATGATAGGGATTCTCCCTTCTGCAACGTTAGACGTTCACGGAGCAAAGTGCTTCCAGTCCCGCGCACACAAAGTGGGGAAAGAATCCTGCAAACCTACGTTTTTCGCGCTGACCAAGCACAAATGCTCCATCTGTCATTCGAACTAACTTCCACATGAATCACGCTATCACAAACTGTTGTTAGCGTTGTGTTCTGCACACATAGTATCGATTCGCCTTCTACTTTGTTAGTAGATATTTTTCCTTCATAGTAGCACCAATACATAGCACAGCATGTGCAGACATCGCCACAGCTACAGTGATAGACTGTACTCAACGGCGATGCACAAAGTGGCGGGGTGCAGTCTGTATGGAGAGTCGGCAGAATGGAGATTTCCGCTAGGCAGTGAACTCTTGCTCACTAGTATGCCCCTAAAACAACATTTTTCCGGCTGATTTTATTTCTGTTTGAAAGGAATAACGAAATGAAATTGAGTTTAAATTATGAAAACGCGAACGAAAAACAGTTGCGGATGTGCTCTATGCAGCAGTACACAGTAGTACATTCGGTAAAATAGGCAGCTTAAAGTAAGAAAAACCGATCGGAATCCCTCTGGAGGAGTGTTCTAGAAGTCTAGGCTGCTTGATCCCCTTCGCAAAAGTAAGCTTGGTGACCAGCGACTTTGTTGGAGCGCTTAAAAAATTCCTACGGATGAATGAAGCACTTGAAATTGAGTACGTTCTCGTGTAGTTTGATCATTTATAGATAATCTACAGAATTGGGTGGTTTGAAAAAAGTATTGCGAGAGCGCATATCGTGCCAGCTTCTCTGATGCACTTTTCAACTCATTTCCTTTAGCTACGAAGTTCGATTAGCTATTCCTCTGCAGACCTGCTCCTCCTCATGATGCTGGAGATCACCTTGAGTTGTGTTTTAAATAGGGTGTACATAGCAGCCTTCTTCCCGCGATATCTCGCAGCTACGGGGTCCTACATGCATGACGTGGCGTGATCTCAGCACTACCGTTTCTTCGCGATCTGCTGGATGAGTAGCCGCTCTCTGAGTAGCTCGTACGCTTCGTCCGATATGCTGGAAAAAATGGCTATAGACGGGCCCTGATTGAGGCTATGGTTTGCCACCGAGAACTTTCACTCCTGAGGAGGAGGGAGAAGGGGTGACCTGTGCTTGAGCTCATGACGCTTCCCCAACTTTCCAGCTGAGGTGTGTTCACCTTCATGCTTTTCTGATCGGATCTCCTCCATGGGAGGATGCTTCGGGTGACCCTCCCCCCCCTCCCATGGTTCGAACTGATTGCAAGATCCACCCCCGTGAAGGACAGTGATCTCATAGCAAACATCTGTGGACCTCCAAAAACCGCTGTTTCACTTGATCTCCACCACTTTGTCGGCTCGAAATTCTTCACGTCAGCCTACTTTGCAGCATTTTATTTGCTTACTTTTTTCTTATGCGGGAAACGCTACAACTGGTGCATCATAAATTATGAGTTTTAGGCAACGATTATGTTTAAAGGTCTCAAAAGAATAAACATGAGAGAAACATTCCACCAAGTGTCGTAGATGAACATTTACTTCTGCCTTTTATCTATATAAGGTAGACGTGGTAAATTTTTGTGCGATTTTTGGTTGTTCACGTCATTTAGTCGCCAATTCTGACAGTGACATTGTTTTGAAGAGAAATGTGATGAAATCTTTGATAACTTGTTGCTGCAATAAACGAATTAACAAATGAACAAGTCACAGTAAAGAAAATGGATCCACCGTCGATATCGCAGTCATAAGAGTGAATATGAAAAAATATACATTGAAAAATGGCATCATTCCATTATTATTACTCACGAGTGTTTTTCTATATGTGAGGATTTTTTCACAAAAGTGTAATGTTTTTAAGGACTTGGCTGATGTTATGCTTCAACTTATTTTCGCTCATATAGTTGTAATTATTATAAATTGTAAAATTTTCAAGAAGTTGCTGATCAGTTATAATTTCGAGCAACTGAGTTAAACCGTATGAAGATGATTTTGTAAAGAAATGAAAAAGAAGCTGTTTGCGAAATGTTAAGCTAAGGTAGTGGGTGAGTTCGGCGCATAGAGATTCAAGATCGAATTTCACTCTGTAAAACATGTGTCTCTTCAAATTGGCACCGCTCAAATTTAGAGTGTCGTATAGCAGCATAATAGGACGCATTGCATTCGAGAGCTCGGCGCTCACTTCCCGAGTGATTTGTATTAAATGAGCCATATCTAAGTGGAAAATTGAGTACACATTCGTTTGTTTTTTTTTTTATACAATAATAAAAACTTCAACGAAACATTTTTCTCGACAGTTTTCTGGTAACAGTGAAGGCGAAGAAACTTTCTTGTTTTAGTTGACGTTGGTGATCTTACCCATACCTTTACAATTGATGCGCAGTTTTGGCTAGACTGGAGATTGCTTATTTTCTATGGAGCCATTTAAGGCCCTAATGATGACAAAGTCTATTAAGGATGAGATTTGAAAAATAGCACTAGCAAAAGCTCCCACTTTTAGCGTATGGCGCATTCATTTATTCAGTTTTGATTGCAGTTGAAAACGTGAAGCTATTCGAGAGTTGTTTGGCTGAACCTCTCTTCATTCAAACGAACGGTTGACCCGGATGTCTTTTCAACATCTTTTTTAAAGAATTCATTCAATAATGTGGCACAACTATGCGGCATTGCGCTTTGTCCGCTTCAAGCACATAGGCCTGTCTTATCTGTACCTATTCTTTAGGCATTCGATTGCTAATAAAATTCTTCCTGGTGCTCATGCATATAGTTGATCGTAATTTCGCAAATTCAGCTATTTTCGCCCCATCAAAAAACTCCACAGCTTCCTGTTCCATGCTGTCCCAAGATGAGCATCTGGACCATCAAAAAAAAAAAGAAACAGATCTCCCTAACATCCGCCTTAGTTGATTTCTTTATGAACGCCTCGGTCGCGTCAATTGCCTGTGGAAAGCTTCAATTGATTAGTTTGAGCGTATTCTGGAAGATCGGATTCAACTGATGTAATTGTGCTTCGTTGTCTCTTCTTCTTCCGCTAACAACCACTTTATCTCATTTTCCTGCTGGAAGCTTTCTGCGTGGACAACAACTACCTATTGCGAATTCAGGGCTGTCTTCCAACCTGAGGCAAGCTGTCGCAATTTTTTTGCACGACGCGAATTGTTTGGACACACATTTCTAATGCGTTTCGACTTTCTGGAACCCCAACAAAAAGTTTTCGTAATCTTAAAAATAATAGATCACCTGCCCTATCACCCGCCTTTTTGCATCCATCGTAAAGCATCTTCATGTACGGAAAAGAGCTGATAATTCTTCAGGAAGCTGCAAACGTTTCGCCAGAACATTGAATCTCAAAGTACAGAAGTTGTAATTTACCTTCATAAGAAAGTGTCTGAAATTTCATACGTGTACCACCTGTCGTTTGCTCCTACTGAGAAACTTGAGCACTAGGTGAGTGCCGAACGCAATGCCTGTTATATCAACCCTATCTGCGCACGCCGTAGTCAATAAGAACGTTAAATTAAAATTTTCATTTGCATGTTTTGCTCGCAATTGACGACGAAATTCTTTAGCTCATCGCTATGCGTTTTCGCAGTTGTATTTAGTTAGCACTAAGAATTGAGACGAGAATTAGAAACGATATTTTTCTCAGTCTCGAGGGATTTGGATGGATTTCGCAGTTATTGACCAATGCCTGTTATGCACTTGGGGCACTGCTATTGTTTACATTAGCTAAGTTCAATTTTTCACAACATGTTTCCTTGAGTTTTTTCAATGCTTAAACGCTTGCCGAAGGAGCCTGCGAAATTCGGACCAAACGCATCTTTCTGATCACATATGCTTATCGTTTGTCAATATCAGGACACTGCCGATTTTTGTATGTCTGAGCCCCAAATTTCCTCACAGTTACAATGAATATCTCAAAGAATATGCGAGGAAATTGCATAGTACGATGTGGAAGACTTAGTGTGCTTCGCGAATATGGCGCTGTGTCTGTGTTTCTTCGTTTTTGGAATGCTTCGTTTTTCTTCTAAATTCAGTGGTAAATGGGCGTTGTGAAATCGAAGCACGACAATTTCGGTGCCACTCTGTCATTCAGTTCTCATAAACTGCCCTAAGCAACTGGAATTGATGAAAGACGAAAAGAGCGCACGCTTAGTTAAATATGAAATATAGGACAAGGTTCATTGTAAAGTGAGCTATATTTCCAAGTGCAATTTACGGATATCAACCAGCTCTTTTGCATTAATACGCTTCACAAGTAGTCTGGTCTCTTTAGGGCCCAGAATCCTCATGGCTGATGCTTCGAAGATGAAACTACAAGGCTGAATAGATTTACTTTAAGACTCAGAGTTTCTTTGAAATTGTCTATTTGAAAACCTATGCATTGCGAATATGACTGTTATCCTGCATGAATGTTTCACAGGAAGAGTGAACGAAAGTGTTCAACGTTTGAAAATGGCTATACGTACTGTCAATAAATATTTCATCAGTGCGATGTTTCATCGTTGTGTGTTTGTTGTGTGTGCATTTGCCTATCGCACTATCCAAATTGATAATCTAATATTGAACCTGAAGTGATATGCAGCAATTTATTGAGCCAGTTTATGAAGCCATAGATCGATTAAGTTGATTTCTTGTACCCGTGCTCGCCGCAACGGTTCTACCTCCAAGGTTCGCAGAGGTAACCGGAAGGTGTTGACAAGTATTTCGGAGCTTTGCAGCAATTCCAAGAAATATTTCTTGTCTAATTCTGCTGCTGATAACTCGCATGATTCATCCCTTCTTCTAGCTGAGCAGACAAAGAATCGTTCACGGGGGCAAATTTTCTTGCACTCCAACTTCTGTATTAGGTCAAATACGAATGCAATGCACTTTAGGAATACTTCCTGTAGTTGCAGTTTCTGGCTCTTGGTCCTCTTTGATGGAGAACGTTGAAGTGTCGAAAATGCGGCGTGGTTCTCTTTAAAGGGCACAGCACCATGCGTTTTTCAATAATTCGTGCACTTTTGATCCTGAGTCGCATTGGTGCGCTTCAGTGATTCGACGGGGTGCTTGCTCATTGTGCTAGGCCTCTTCTCTGAAGATCGCATCCTTGGCCTCCTCGGGTTCTGCTGAACAGTCAGATGTTTGATCCGTATTTTATTTATTCGTTCATTTAATATCGTGCCTAAGATATCGAAATTTGAAAATAAAAAGGAAATCGATCGAATGAAGCACAGTTATTAAATCTACATGTCAAACTGAGAGTCTTAACCAATGCCACTGTTGCAGAGTTTGAGTTTTTGCTGGTCGCGTTGGGGGAGGGGAGGGTGGGGGGATGGGAGAGAAGAAATGTGCACCTTGCTCGAGCAAGAAGATACTGTTCTTTGAACCTGAGAGGCACACTGCGAGATAATGAAAGGATTTAGAGTTGGTCCTTAAAAAACTTGACTACTGCTTGTTTACTGTTTTCTGGGACGTTTGCCGATAACACAAACATTGATTAACACCTACTTTTTGTGCTATATATGTTTGATACATTCTTTTCCTACAACAGAGCTAAAGAAAAGAGAATGTTATTGAGAAAATCTTCAGAAAGAAAGAAACAGATTTATTATACTGCACTCTACCTATCGATAGCACAGTTGTAGATTGTCTGTTTGCAAGATGAATCGCTGTCTGTCAATACTTACTTATGAGTATAGCGGCTGCATTGATAACCCTCTACAATTTGCTTATGTAAATTTCCTGACACTTATAATCCTACTGCAGTAAACTGCATCAATGCCTTCCTTATAAAAGCAGCGTAGAAATTATGAGTATTTGTGACTTAAGATATCAGAAATGAAAAAGTGATTGATGTTCATTTAGAGGTGCAATGATAGCAAATAAGCAACAATATGGTTGGATTATGTTGGCTCAGCATATTCGCTGCAATTGCTTCACTGAGCATAATGCGTGCATTAGTGGATGGATTAGAATAAAATTTCACAAAATAGATTTTTACAGTCGTATTCAAACACATCCCATCAATCACTAGATTAGTGTTTTTAGGATTATTAAACTGTGATGGCTGGATCATAAACACCTTAAATAAAACAAATGCGCAATAAATTGATTACTTTTAATGTTTTGCAATAAATGTGTCCATATTTTATGGTAGTTAATGACGGGCATCTCTTATGCTGACATCTACATATTTTTAACAGATTGCAATCTATATATTTCATACATTTGTGACATGCCCAGTCCTCTTTTTTGATAGTTTCTGGCTACGAGGTTTGTCAGCGATTTTTCCTGTACTGTTGCAAATATGCAAAAACTTCCGTAATATATTTATCGGAAGAGAACGTTTATCATTATATCCGTACAGTTCAAACTCGTACAATTCAAAGGTCAGACCTATCTCAAAATTATGCTGTGGTAAGACTGATGGAAACAGCTGTGTATTCTCAATAAAAGAAAGCAAGCGTTCGATCAGAAAACGGACTCCCTCCGTGGTTGGTGCCGATAGTACCTCAAAATTGTCAAGTTTCTTGAGCCTGCTTGTTTGGCACACACACATTGAATCTCTGATGCTGGATGGATATGAACAATTGGTTTATATCTGTTTACCGCTTTTAAGCTTCCAGAGGTTCACTTGGGGTCATGATACCATTGAAATGTCTTACTTCCTATGCTTTTTTCGTTCCTTTTCATAGGGCACTGCCCTCATTTGAGAAACTCAAGAAATTCAGAGAACCTCTTATGGTGTCTAGCTTGATGCCATGAGCAGAACGATACCCCTGGTCAATGCACCCACTTAGGGATAACATCACGCATTGTAACAGAACTACCGCCTATAGCGAGATCGCAGATCGCGATTGGAACTGATCGATGCAGCAGATATGCTACTAGCTCTCTTGCCAAAGCAGTTTCATTGCGCATAGCATATGCAGACCTGTTTGGCTAACTGTTGCAAATGGCCGAAGCTTTTCATGTCTAATGTCACCGTTCATATGATTGTAAAATGGTAGCATAAACGCTTTTTAAGTGCCTATAACGCTTTGCTAAATGTATCTCGAAATGCACCTATATTCACTTCAACAAAGTTTCATCGATGCTTCCAAACGTTCTGAAAGGTGACTATAGACAGAAGAGAAAAAAATCTTTTAATTGGGTTTACAAATTGCGAGTTGAATTTGCCTTACACTTCATGCTGTGCAATTATCAGCCGCATAAAGCCCAGAGGGACTTTGTGCAAAGCGACTTGCTTCAATAGGCCCGTGGCGACTATTAATTTCTCCCTCATTCCTCAATGAGGAGCTCATATTGAACATGAGGCTCATTTTTAACGGCTTCATTTTGTCTACTTGACTTCTTATTCAAATAAGCGTCACATTTAACTTTACCTATGACATGTGCTGGACACATTTCATGTGAGACTATCTCTATAAAGTTCTTCTAAACTACGCGAAGAGATAAATTCTATAACAATGACGCAGTTGCAACTATTTACTTACATTTTGATAATTAACTGATTGCAACTTTCTTTCCCACAATTAGCGAAATGCGAAACGAAGACCATAGTTGAAGTTTCTCGAGCAATAAGGATTCAAGGACATTCCATAAGTGGAAGCTTTGATTTCATTGATTTCATCAATACACAATATGAAGAAGATTGAACTCTCTAAAAGCACTTAGAGTTAAATCGTTTATCTCAATTTCAACTTGGCTAGCATAAAAAAGAAAACGCCAACGTGAGTCTATATCATTGAAGCATTTGCAGTATCGAATTGTCGATCACTGAAATTCAAAAGATCGACTGTCATGTGCGGTCCATTGTGATGCCTCCTGGGACTCTTATCAGCGTGGCAGTTCCACGCTCATGCGTGGTCCTCAAGGCCCCCCTTTTGAATGGTTTCATGTGTTGGCTATAATCCAAGAAAAGTGTGCACATTGAGCAAGAATAGTGACAACAAGAAATATTGATGTAGTTTGCTTCAGTTGACGTTCGAAAAATGGATGACAGTTTGCCGAAATGGATTCCAAATTCTGATAAGCGACATGCAGCGCATCGCTAAATCAAAGCCCATTTCTTGCTCCAATACTTTCACTTCATATGATAGCTGCGCTGCGAAAAATGGCAACAAAGGCAGCGTATCCAATATTCCAACTTATATTGTTCGTCTTTTTCGATTTTTTGTATCTTTTTTGTTTCATTTTCTCAGTGCAAGAGAAGTTTTCTGCTCAACGGTATGCTGAACTATTTTCTTGGAACGTTAGGTCTAAGAAATCCGCTCATCCACCTTCTATCTAATCTTAATTAAAAGGCCCGTTTGGTCATTTTCAACAATCTCCTTCCAATAGGCATGTCATATGATCATGCATCGTCGCTTCTTCGCCGGAACGGTAATACTATCAAGTGAGACATTGAGTCCGACCATTAGTTTCACCTCAAGCGATCGCTACTCCACCATGCGAAACTATTCATGCAAGAAGAGGATGTCCGCATTCCTTCCATTACTCCTCGTTTTGGCGACGCTTTCATAGATGAAATTCTACGAGCTCTCATCAGACGTAAAGGAGCCCTTCCTTTTATTTTGATGTCGCCGTCCACCCCCTATAAACGTCTTGTACGTAACAGATTGACTTCAGGACTCTCTCTTATAGTGTTGCCAAATGCGTTGTTATTGCCTTACGAATTTGAGCGAATGTCAGTTGTTTGTGAAGTATTTCGTCTGTTCAATTAAATGCTCATTTTTATGAGCGAAACGGGATGACTCTTGCATGAACAAATCCGAGAGAATGTATTCAGTGTGAAATCATGTTTGTTACGGTCGCCTGTCTCCTGCATGATTGAAAAGCGCATTGTTGAGTTGTACAGTACGGAAGCGATGAATGTTGTCGTCGACCTGCTTGCTTTAAACAAAAGCGCAAATATTGGTAAAATAAGAGACGCTCATCTTTTTGAACGCTCTGAGCTTCTCATTAAAAGCTGCGTAGAAATGTCCTCACCCGGTCAGCTCCTTGCACGTGATCTTTGTTAATCTGAGCATATTTTTGTAAGTGGCTGTCATCTTTGTTCTAACTTCCTCTCCTTAGTTTGTGGTGCATTTCATACGCATAATACAAGATATTACATCTCTGCATGTATCAGCTCTGCAGTTGGAGTCGGAGAATCGATCCTGTCAGCATGTTGAGATTTTTGACGAATGCGTTCTAGTCCATTAAATATGCTGCGTTCTAACATCGGATCGTTCTTCATAACGTCTCCTTAACAATCGTCTTCAGTTACTTACCACGCACGACTGCCTTCGTCACATATTGCGTTACCAAGAAGCACTATGATGGATATCAGTGATGTATAGCTTATGAAATTACAAGAAATGTCCAAAAAATTGAAATCAACAGGCTCAGCTGGTTGAAGACTGACATGAGGACTTGAAGTATTCGCAACGCTGGTGTCCAAGATGAGGAGAAAATATAGTGTACGCCCGACGAAATTGACAATATAACTGACACGCTTGTCAAATTGGGGGCTTGAGGTTAGCAGTCGGCCTTCACGTTGATCCTGTGTTAAAAAGCACTAAATTAGGTCTCAAAGCAGTACTTCACCTTTCTTATCATTACGTCAGTGGGATGGGCAAATTGGAAGAAATGAACTATGAAAAAGGCATTCCAACGAAAGATTGTGTGCAATGGATCCAGTGGTTTCGTGACATGTTCGCTCAATATTATTTCACCAATACGAGATAGCTGTTGAAATAGATGAAACAATCATTTTGAAAAGGAAATAAAATATCGTGCGGATGCATGCATATCAGCGTCACTAGATGTTGGGAGCCTAAGAGAAACGATCTATATAGACTTTCATGAAGGTTGTTGATCGTGGCGTCGCGGATATTTTACTATCAGTTATCCAACCTTCATCAGGCTCGTCATTGAAATCCATTCCAATTTATGAAGAGCTTTCGGTGATATCCTGAATCCGCCACACGTCTATCTACATTTCACCGTGAATCATGCATATAGTTTCGTTGAGTAGCAAACCAGCACACGCAACAAGTGCCGTTCAAGCAAAAGATCGACAGGTTTCGTGGCTTGAACAGGACTAACAATCAGCGTTAGAATGACTGCTGGCAGGAATTCATATGGGTCAAAGATTTGGTGGACGACCGCAAGTTTCCAGTCACTGGTCGGAGGTATGAGTGCATTCAAACTAATAATGAATGTGCCTCCAAAATGTTCATACATAAGGAAATCTCTCGTGAAAAACTTTAGCAACCGTTTGAGTTCCTGAGAGAGCAAATGAGCGGATCTTGCTAGAGAGGTCAAAAATTAAAAAATAAAAGACGCCATTTTTTGGCACATCATTGGCCGAAGTCTCTCAACGGCGAAGAATATTGATGATAATTTGAGTATTTTTCAAATGCTCACTTCACCTTGACCTCTGGGGTACCACATGCGTATAAGTAAGCCCCGTGTGTCGGCTATCTTATTTTCATTATTAAGATTAGTTTGAGCATTATCTTTTACATGCTCGCTGTATCATTTCTCCTTATTTTCTTTCTCTCATTTCATATACTGAACACTGCTGCAAGCTGATTTTTCTTTCTTCTTTCTCACATTTTGAAAGCTACGACATCTTGTGTGCTACATGTGATTTTGCTTTTATCGTGGCTCGGAGATGAAAGTGTCGGCACAGAAGGCCTTCATCACTTCTGCATTGAACCGAAATATTTTAGCACGTAAGGTATGCTGATCTCTACGCCTACAAATATTTTATAAACACTGAAAAGTAATTTTCACTGCCATCTTTCTGGGTGATCCATCAACAACAGCAATATCCGCACTGCAACTTTTCAACATTCCTATACGCTACTGGAAAGACAAGGACGAGCACTGCCTTAATTAAACGAAAAGCCATAAATTACATTGGTGCTTTCAATGCCCTATCATACTGAGAAACCTCATCACTATTGAGTTAATGACCTTTGACTCAAGTTCGTTAGTGTTAAATTCAAGTTATACGTCCTTATAAGAATCGGTAAAAACTCATTGACTTCAAGCAGCTTTAGAGTTGAGGAAGTACCGTGCTACATCCGCGCTTGCACCTCTCACAGTATCTTCCATATATCTTCCGTATACCTTCCATACACCTGCTTCTTTCATACTAACAAGCTTTCCTGTTATTTGCATATAGTCTTTGATAAATAATACTATTTCTTCGGGGGGTGTCATGATTTTGTGACAGTGTTTACATACAAAGCTATATACATCTTTTGATTCGTTTTGGCTAGCTGCTACTGCTATTAACGTTCACTGCTTACTCAGCATACATTTGTAGGTCCTCTACTTCCTACTGGAAAACTCCAAATATTGCAAATGAAAAATTCTCTATCAAGTGATTTCTGGCGAAAAACTTGTTCCTCGTTTGTTATGACGTTGGTAGTAATGCAATGCGGTTTTATGTTGTGCAACAGTTATTGATTTATGCCTTTCGCGATATAATATTGCTAAAGTAGCGACGTTATTCTGCCGAGTAATAAGCTGTTAAACTAGGCGGATAATATATGTATTTGTATTGTTTGACTGTGTCTCAGCTTGCTTAATCACACAACGCTTTCATTACGAACATACTGCTAAATAAACTCCATTGTACTGCAGATGCATGTGCACTAGCATTACACTAGCACATACACTAGCAAACGCGTGGTGCTGCAGATGCAAGTGAAGCAACGCTTCTACTGCATTTTGAACGCAAAGAAAAAGGCGTTATTTCAGCAGTATAAATAAGTAGAAACAGATGTTGTATAGCAACTTAAAAATGGAGGGAATGGCGTTATTTTTTGCCATTTTTTCATAAAAAGTTAGAAATTTATTAACCGCAGAGAAGCAGCAAGAAGGCCGTCACAAATGCACTTTTTGGAATTCCATCCACCACACAAGCCGCAAAAATACATAAAAAACGAATAAGTGGAAAAGTGGGCCGAGTGACATGCGCTTTTGAACTTCAGCCGATAAGCTCCAACCTTTAATATCTAAATAGCACTGACGGAAACCATTCTGAAGTACATTTTCATGAAGTCTTTGTGACTTTATGAAGCTATGAAGCCAAAAAAATTCTCAGCCTTAAAACCTTTCCAAGCACACCTGATTAATTGCAGAAAAAAGTTCAGCTTGCAAATCTTACCATGCCTTCGATAACGGTTCATCTAAAGCAATGTGCCATGAATCGTTATCGAACTGGAAAAAAGAAACCGTCACTGAGGGCACAGTCTGCACTCATTAAATTTTCCTCATTTAAACTTTTGTGTTTCACGAATTGAAGTTATTATTTCTACGAATGGATACACATACATGCACATAAGTACACGTGTACGCATACCTTAAGTTTGCACATACTTAGATATTCACTTGTGCAAATTTTCAGTAGTGCATAAGAATACTCCAGTGCGTATCTGTTTCAAGGCAGCTGACTGATGTTTTAAATGCTAAGTTAAACATTCGCTTTTTCACAAGACGCTGACCGCTCGAAAAACGCTTCCGCTAAGATGTGTATATTTCGCTAGTTTCACGTATTTATAGCTCCCCCTGAAACATTTAGCTAATGTAGGTAATAGAAGTTTTCTTTGTCGCCCTGTTTGAAATGTGATTATATCAAACGGCCGTTTTCTTCTCCATTCTGCGCTAAACGATCGCCGGCAATTCCTTATTTTTCACTAATATTTCTGCCTCTGGGTCACCTTCGGAGCTGCTGCTGTAACAGCTGAGGCATCCTCCTGAAAATTAGCAAGTGATTCTCATACCTGTAAAGGAAAAATTCCAGTGGTTTATGAAGTGAACCAATGTCGAGGTAATCGAAGAAATTTTATTAGCCATTCACGGTCTTACAGAAATCATTGCAAATTAAGCTTATAACGTACACAGCACCCCATTACTACTGCAAAGTAACGAGAGTTTAGTGCTGTTATTCTTAAGACCGAAGGAAAGGATTCAAAGAGCCGAACTCGGGGAAGCTGATGATTTCGATTGTTACTGCTACGTTGATGAATAGAAGAATCAACTCCTTGATTCAGCTCCTCTCAAAAAGGAGTGAGCCTGCAATCATTTCCGACGGTCAGCCGGAGATTGCAATTCTCGGAAGCAGCACCTGAGGTTGCTCATCGTTGTCTAAAAGCAATTTTCGTTGGTAATGGATTTACTCATATTAATAACGCTACAGGAAGCTCCAAGTGAAAAGATTACGCACTTCCGTATGGCTAAAGATAGAAGCGTGAGGGCGCTTTGAATACGTTTTTCATCGGCTACACAAATTCGTTAAGTTTTGCATTTTTCGCCATAGACTGTGATTACATTTGAAATGAGCTACATAAAATTTAACACCATTCCTAGGCTGCTTTATGACACTTCATTAATTGATCACCAAGAAAGCAGAAACTACTCAGGGAGTATTTCCACCTCAATCTCATCGAGAAACTTCAACGTTCTGAGATGAACGATAGGGATGATGAAGTCGCCGTTAGCATGGCTACGTCGCATATTGTGCAAACTGGCGTTATCTCGTCAATTTTACATTTATAGATATCATATGATGAAAGATCATGCATGAAATTCGCGTGCATTAATCAACATGTTATCTATAAAGATGCGCCATGCTTGTTTCTTGTCTGCTGACTTTGCTGCTTTGTTGAATTGGTTTTTTCAAAGCTCCGAAACAAAATTCTTTTCAATAAACGTTGGCGGAAACTGAGAAGAAAATATGACACTTGGCTTTGTCAATACATTTTCTCACTAATCTTCGTCGATCTTCGTTCAGAGGCGGAAGTTAGGTTGTCACTGACCGTTTTCTGAATCGCTTAATTCAGATATTTCCGCAACCGATCGATCCATGTATTTATCTTCAGTGATGAATTCAGGTTTCATTTCAGCAACTGGCAAATTTGGTAATTTGTTATCTACGTACTAGTTTCATTTTACCTCTTTAATCTCTATAAAATTGACGATTATTTCCAGTTCTATCCAGCAGCGCTTCTTACCGTAAAGAAAACGATGCCTCACTGAAATATCCGCACTTTCTATTCAGATGTTCGTACGACCAAATGCTGCGCTGTATGCTTTCTTTTGACAAAGTAGTAGGAATTAACAGCCTCCATTGCATCATCGTTCGGTGTGACCACACGTGTGATTTGCGATCTGAATAACTGCTGAAACCGAAATTTCAGGCCTTTAAACTCGAGCTGCGATTTGTTCATACACAACAATGATGAGCAAGGAGGAGTGAACGCGTCAATTTCTTAACGCTTTGGGCGTCTCAACACATATAAGAAGATCTGTTGCCCGAACAACGCAGCCGGATTGTTATTGGCTCGCTAAGCAGGCTGCGCACACTGGATGACAGCCATAGCCTCACATCTTCGCCGACCTCATCTTCCGACGTTCAGTTCCCACACAGATAACGATGGAAAAAACGAACCGACCTAAGAGTATGTTTTCTCCTCAACATCATTGATCACTGTTTATTGCCGTGTTCGGCATTTCGTTTCTAGCTATTTTATGTCATTGCAACCTGAAGAAAGTGCTAGTTCACTGAACTCATTTCCTATCTTCAAATTCAGCTATTCCAAACAACAACTTCAACTTAATTTTGAAATATCGACGAACGCATGATCGAAATACCAATCGTTCACATGAAAGAAAACATATAAAAATAACTCGTTGCTCGGATCGCTTCGTATATTATCTTATCGAGTCCTATTTATGTTTTGCTCAACAAAGGCTTCGATAACTAGTCGAATCACGGCGGCACCATATGCAATTCATTTTCGAGGCGACGGCGTTCGTCGTGATTGCTAGCCTTCTTCTCTATTTTTTGACGCTCAACGTTCACGGGTTTATTCTTCGCTCACAAGTCTCCAGGTGCCTACTTTCAACATTTATTGTTACGTCAGTGCGATTTCAGCGTAGTCACTACAAAAAATTCTACGATAGTGCATGATTAAGCATTGCTGTATGATATGCCACGTTTGATGCACCTTTATGTTTCTCAAAAAAAAAGCGATGTCCTCCGAAAAAAGTTTATTCTAATTATGCTTCATTCCAATGATCATAAAGTTGCAATTGTTAGCGAAATTACCACAGTTTATCGCTGCAAACTGATCAAGCTAAAGAAAGATAGGCAACAGCTTGAGCAGTCGGCAGCGCGCAACTGGCGACGCTCAAGTATTTCAATCGGAGAGAAAATACGTATATATTATGACAAACATTAACAACGCTCTGAAATGCTAAAGTGAAATTGGGCCATATGAAGGCAACGAGATATATGAAACTATGAAAAAATGTTTGCGAGAAGCATTTAACAGATTTTCACAAATTTTTGAATCTGTTATTCTATGTTAATGTGCATTAATTACTTTTCGCTTATTTCAACAAGATATTACCTAATATGTAAGTTTTTTTACACGCTTTCAGTCGTAATTTCTGCTAAATGCTAGTGGAATTCTAGCGGAATCTAATATGTAAGTATTACACTTTAATGTAGTTCATTTGTCCAACAAGCATCTTCTGCTAGAGTCGCCATTTTTTCGAGAACTCTTACAATGCATGTGTTAACTTTCAGTTTGATCTCCTTTTATTTTGTCTACAAATTCATTGCACTCAAACTGATTTTCTAGATTCTTCTCAAGATTGCCGACCACTTTGCAAGTGAATTTATCATTTTAGTTGTAAACACGCAGGTATCTGCAACGCTTCGCATTCTTAGCCTTCAATGAAGAAGTTTTCGCGCTGAACATTCACATCTGAAATTCCCATCTCCATTTCTAGGGTACACTTTTTACAACGACACTTCAGTATCTGCGAAGACGTGAATTTTGATGACTAGTTCTATTCCCTGTCCGATTTTGCTTTAGCATTTTCATTAAAGCCAAAGTACATAAATTTCCGAGGATTTAAGAATGCACTTTAGTATAAAGAACGGCTATTTTTACGCGAAAAAAGTTGCTTAGATACGAGAACGACATACGACGTTTCAAACCTGCAAAAAGTTCCACAAAACGTCGCCGTAAGAAATCATCGTGAGAGGAGGCTTGTCCAAACAGAATTCATTTCTTTGCACAAAATGTAAGAACCGTTTACCGGATATGGGTTATTGCAAGAGAAAGAAAAGGAAGTGAGCCAATTTATATGAGCATATGAAATGCGCTCGTGGGAGCAGTAGTGTATAATCGTAGCGATCTTTGCAATAATTGATGCGTCAACAAGCACATAAGCAAGCATCCCACTAATAATGCATACGGGAAAGCCGTGCATCCTTTTTGTTAAGAATTTATGATTTTTGCGATGTTTCCTCACTCAACGCATCTTTCTGAAACATCCCATTCCTTAAGCCACAAAACATTCTTTGTTGTCTGTGAGCTTATGTATTTGTTCAAGAAAAATTGACCCACTGTAGAGATTCGAGCGAAATTCACCAATCAATCTGGAACTGAAGTCCGAAAACCAGTTCTCTACTTCCAGCATGATTTTAACTTTACCCCTCAAACTATTCCTTTCCTGGTGTCCTCCAGTTCCATTGTAGCATTTGTTGAAAGTTTTTTTGCGAAAAGTTAAGTTGAAATTGTGATAAGGATGCACTCGAAGTTTTACCGACCACCTTAACTAGTTAAAACCCTTTCAAGAACTTCTATGACATCATCTCTGTGAATGTTCTATTCAATCCTCATGTAAAATCAATAAAATATGAAACGTTCAATTATGCGAAACGGAATCGTCATAAATGACTTGTTGATAAAAGCCCTTTCTTTCTACTTGTCAATAAAAGTTCCTAATCAACTAGTATTTAAAGCAAAAATTAATATTTCGCTATTTTTTAGAGATGGGATGACAATGTTCTAAACCTTCAACGCCCCTCTAACGTGTGTAAGAAGCTGCGCAGTAGTACGTTTAATTTTTTTGCTTACTGCGCGAAGTTAAAAGTACAGCATTGTAACTGGTGGGTACCTAGGAACATCAGCAGGAAACTGGACATATTGCTTAGGACAATCTACTCAGGGCTCCAAACTTTGATCGTCGCAAAAAAATGCAGTGATCCTCACCCAACTTGGTTTTAGAAGTAGACAGCGATATGCGCCTGATTTTGGATGCACGCAGCATTTCCAGCTTTAAAGTGGTGCAGATCCTAATACCTGGGTATCCACCAGACTCAGCATCCTCACGAGCGCAGCAGACGCTCAAGGCTAGCGCAGAGGCAAGGAGTTGTACTGATGGTAAACGATCGGAATACCTTTCGGTCGGCAACCGATCAAAGGCGCTGGCTGGCAAGCAAAATTTGGTTGAAACCTAATGGATTTGATAAATGTCGCTCGTTTATCGAACCGAAAGCATTTGGCGAATAGCGGGAGTTCGGCTGCAACCGAAAAAGTTTAAGTGTTGGCCGGTTACCGCTGAAAACATCCAGTAAAACAGCATTTCAGGTCGAATCTAAAAAGCCGAGCCGCTGATATTTATCGGGCGATAAACCGGACAGAAATTTCGGTGACCGATCGAAGTTCCGTTAAACAATGTTTCTCATGAGGACTACGTAGAATCTTGCATGACCGCACTTTATGTAATTTTAATTTAATGACAGTACCAAATGGATGGAACCAACAACAACAGCATGAGAAACAACAGCAGAAATGAACCAAAAAACATCGCCGCCGCAGCTGAATAGGGTACTGGCAGACTCGTAGCCGAGTGCGAGATGAAGACTATTTCTGCAAGCGGATTAGAAAACTTTGCCATATCTACTAGAACCTTGGAAAGAAGTGTCGGTAGAGAACGTGGAACGGAGAAGCCACGAGGTTACTTTTGGCTAGGATGACAAGTAAATTAGGTTCTAATAAGTGAATCGAAGAGCGGCATAGAAACAGACTAAGACATCAACGAGATAGCACACTACCTGAAAAACCTGCAAACGGGATTCAGCTCCTTCGATAATGCTTAGCAGATATGGCACAAGCATTCACTGAGAGAAGACATTCCGAAATCTAATTTGTTAATCAAAGGAAAAATACCGCAACAATTAAAGCATGATCCTCGATTTTATAGTTCCAACATTTTCACACTTCCTCAAGATTATGCTCCACTGCTCTCTACCATATTCGACTAAATAGGCATTTCATCAGAAAGGAGAAAGCAGATATGTCGATTAGCAGCCTCCTGATCTCGAAAATAGGAGCTCTGGTGTCCACAACGACAACCATCAAAGAATATAACGTTAAGGTTTTTCAAAAATCTACCAACGATTGTTTTGATATTATGCACAGCGGGCAAATATTTGACTGCGTAGAACATCACAGCATCACATCTGACTGAACATCACAGGGAGCTAATGTTAGTCGAGTTCGCGGCATTTTAGAAACAATAACCTTGCATAAATGAAGTGCATCCCTTAATGAGTCACTAATTTTATCTTGGTATAATAGAACAAGAAGGCAACTCCATCCAAGGATGCATGGAACTAATTCAGAACAGAGTACGGCTCAATTTTGTATGGTGCCCTTAGTGAGCTCAACGATCATGGCTATATGCATAACAAAGGACAGCACAAATTTTGCTTCGGTTTCGGCCTCTTCACCATATTGGTGTTGCTTCTTTTGTTGAAATTAGCGCCTTCCGGTTGCGCTGTTCCAAGACGGTTTATCGCGCACCTGGTTAATGTTTCAAATGAATTCACGAACCCTGTCTTTTTCATATCCCTCTATGTAGCAGTGCGCCATCCTCTTTTTCGCTATTGTTACCAGGTGAGTCTTCAGGCGCTTCGCGAACTACGAAGTAATCGAGCATTTTGCATTCTCGTGCACCTCGTTTGACGTGAGTAAGGCTATCGGATCTATTACTCTTGCTCTTGACACAGTTTTGGAGCATGTTGCAATCTCTGCTATCGTTCTGAAAGCCCTGTTCTTCTCGAGGATCACCGTGAACTATATCGTCACTGTTCCTACCAATTTGTCCATTTGTCATGCCTGCGAAATCATGAACATCTTTATCTCCTTTGACAGCGATTTCAGGCAAGATTTTACCCCTTTGATTCCGATCTATCAGTCTCTTTCTTAGCTTCCTATCTTGTGGGCACCCTTCGCGCACTGCTTGAATTGCTCATTTATTCGCTTCTTTTCATACTATCTTTATATGTCTGTGACGAAATTTCTAAGATTTTCATGATGTTATGTGCAATACCGCTCACTTCGTTTCCTTTTCTCACTGCTCCTCAAGATCCTCATGCAAAACGTGTCGCATCTTATTCTGCGGGCAGTCTTCTTCGTTCCATTGATTGTTTTTTATTGTCACTGCTGAGATCATCATTTTAATAATGAACTCTATACCACTTTCGTCCCTTTGTTAAAAGCACTATCGTCCTAATTATCCTCTTTTGGTCCCTTTCATGCTGTAATACACCGCCGAATTCCTTCCTTTGGAGGGAGTAATTGGATGAAGAGCTATTCATTTCAGAAATTATCATATGTGAGGACTGCGCGTCTCTGAAGCATAGCTCAATGGATCAAGTGTCTCTACTGCGTGGGGGTCCAATACGAAAGAATTTGTTAATGGCCGTTTCTGCGATGAGAGTTGCTTCGTGCAGTCCAGTTATCACGCTATCGTTTTCCGTTTATGCGTCCTCTTTAGGATCTGAAAAGATCGGAAGCATTATGACGAGATTGAACTCATATTTTCAAACCGAGCTCACCAACCGCGTGCATCAGTTCTTTTCTAAGAATGTGTTTGCGGGCTCGCCGTCCAGTTGCTTCGACCAGCTTCTTTTTCTGGGATGTACTGAACTAATGTTTTTGATGGTCTCTGAAAGACTATGGACGACTTTTGTTATGCGAGCCTGAGCTTCTGCCACATGAGCAACTTGGAAACTGCATAATTTCGTTTTTTTCTGCATTCTGCAATCAAATACGAGCACTTGGTGCACAATAAATAAACTTTTCAGTAATAGAAATTGAAAAGAAGGCAGAACAAATAAACTCAGTTACATAAACTTCGAACTGTAATGCGGAAGTACTTCCTGGAGAACACATTAAATAACCAAGGCTGTAGAATGGAAAAAGGTAAAGTTGTTTCTGTAGTACATAAACCAATTACAGATAAACTCTTCTCCATGAGCTGGCAATGTGAAGGGAAGAATATCTTAACACACAGCTGCTGTATAAGTAGATTAGCTTCGATAATGACAAAATTTACAAACTTTTATAATGCGCCATCAATTTGCAGGTGCTGTTAGGCGAATAAGCAGTTCAGAATGCAATAATTTAGAAGTTGAGAGTTAGGGGCTCCGTGGGGGGAAGTGGGGGAGGGACGGGGGGGGGAAGAAGAGTGGGGGGGGGGTAGGGGAAGAGGCGGAGGGGGGGGGAGAAGGGAGTGGGGGGGGGGGGTAGGGGAAGGGCCGCAAGTCTACTTACACTCACATGTTTAAATATCAAAAATAGATACTAATGAAACGGCATGATAGGCCGATCACCCACTGTGAAATGGAGAATATGTACGGCATTCTGAAGAAACGAATCACTCTGCAAAACTGTGCGCTACTCCTCGCAAGCATACTGCGTCAAAGATCTTTTCTTAGCCGACCATGTCGGGTATGCGGCGTCATTTCTGATACGCTTTGTTATCTTGAGCGAAGGCTCCTGTCGGCTTAACACTAGCTCATATCCAGTATCGCTCAAGTTTTTAATTTCCCGTAGTGTCTCTATGTATTTGGGGAACGAGGGGGGAGGGTGGAGGGGCGGTGAATTTCTAGAGAGCCCCGCAAATGGCGGCGAGTGGCATCGGCCTGTTGTAAGTCTTCTCATTTCCTTGCAATTTCTTGTTCCTCCCGAAGTGCCTTTCACATTTCGAGCAGCAGTCGCCCCAGCAAAAGCCCTATCTATTGTGCGTTCGGTTCTGCTCTCTCTTGAACATTGCATTCCTTCGTAAGGGTCATAACATATGCGGTGCAAGATTTTATACACAGCAAATGGATTTTGAATGTCCTTTGTGAAAGTCGGCTCTAATTGTGCTATGTGAGATAATAATGAAGATTCCTTCAACAAAGTTGCATAAAACAGAGTTTACAATAATATAAAACAATTAATGTAATGCGAAAGTAATATACAGCAGCAATTAATTCGGTAAAATTGAAAAAGATGCACATTCGTCACTCATCATCTCATCTATCCTGGTAGTAATGCATTCGCCAAGAATGAGTGCCGTAGTAAGTTCAGATGCGTGCAACCACTTTTAGGCCCCATCCGTTTATTGTGTTAAACAATACCCGCAAGTTTATTGCTTTACATTTGCCTGTTTCTCTATAACCGCATGCGTGCCGAAGTGGCGAGCCAGACTGCTTCCCGCACCGAATTCTCTTGCAGCTGAACGCTCTGGCGCTCTGTCACCGCTGCCAAAAATTCAAAGCGCCACAGCATCGTGCAAGTTTTAGGGAGCAATGTTCACTTCGTTTATAGCGCTGGAAACCTTAACGAGGTTCCGTATGTACGCAGTGAAAGAGTTATTAAAAGCAAAGTACTTAATTTCATGGTGTTCCTGTCAGAAAAGACTGTGGCGTTTTTTCAGTGCTGAACAGTGTGTGGAAGCCGAAGCTGAGCGGTGCTTTTACAAGCTTTTCGGCCAAATGTCTAACATATGCAGCGATTCCGAATTGACTTTCAGATGTCATCATTATAAGGTACTTTTATTGTGTTTTTATTTCTTTTCAGTGCTGTCGTACCCACAACTCGAAGATATGAAGATTTTTCGTTGTTTATTGAGTACTATGAAACATGAAGTATGCGGTGTATCCCAAACATATTTTGAAAATATATAGAATGGAGTTTCTAAGAAACTGGGTCCAATACCAGGACATTAGAAAACATTCCAGTTCCATGATAGCAGGAAGAGGAAAAACAACTAACTTATTCGAAGCGTTCTGCTGGTCTGCTACTTTAAGCTTCAGTCGGTTCACTTGCTACGATGTGTTTCCAACAACGTAAGCCTATGCGGGATTTTATTGAAACGAACAGCAAATTAAGCAATAACCTCGAGAATTTAGCATATTTTCTGGTAGATTTATAGCGAAAATGTTTCATGTCATTAGACGCATAGGCCTTTGCACGTCTTCCACCTGTTGTATCGGTCTTTAGCAATCTGTTATTTTTTACTCAAAAAAAAAAAAAAATAAAAATAAAAAATCGTTGCTGCGTTTCCTATGCATCAATGTTTTGCTTTGTTTTCCTTCCACTGCAGTAGGTAAGCACTTCGAGAGATAGGTTAATTCACTGTGCAGTACTATAAATCTGTAGCTTTACAGTCATTTCGATGCATATTTTCATACAGAGATTTATTCACTATGCGGTATTCTGCATTATTTCCGACATCTGAAGTGAAGACTTTGCGTCAAATATCCATGGAACTCGTACTATCTTCAGTAAATCCGTGCTATTCATGACATTCTGCATTTTTATTTTCTTAAATGAGATTATCTTAAATATGACTACCATTGAAACCGTCAAGTGTTCCATGCCACCTTCTATACGTTTTTCGATACTGAAAATGCTCAAATGCACCAAAACACACCAATATATAAAATAGTCATAGGCCTACAGGTTTACGGTGACTCTGACCATCTCTGCAATGTCATGTCCCCTCCCGAAGAGGATTTTATTGTAAAACTGAGCCTATTTGTGTGCAGGAGCCTTTGCGAATGACTGTGAAAGATCCCAGTAGAGTCATGCGATTGATACACTATAGGCTAACAGTTACGTCAGTAGTATCTATCACTCGGATTCTCAAGACCGTTTATCACACCGATCACGGTCTACAGCGGTTGTTGCAAATTTCAACTGATCCACATTGTGCGTTCCTACCATCCATGGTATTCTGCAGTTGCACATCCTTGAAATTCCTACCCACTCGTCGTATCTTGCAATTTTCATCGCTTGCTCATCCGAGCAAAACTCGAGTTCTATCAGTGCATGCTTCTGCATCGTCCACTGCTTTTTGATCTAAACAACACAATGGTTGTAGCCATCTCTTATGAATGTTGAAATTGCCTTTGTTGACGTGAATTCTTTGCCGTCATGTTTCGTTACGCAACTTAAATTCACATCCACATTTATTTTATGTTTTAAAGGCACGAATTTCATCATATCAGATAAAACCATTATTTAAATTATTGCCATTAATGCGATTATCCTCTTAAGGCACTTCTATAGAAGCTTTACTTTTGCAGTTTCTGGATGAATGCTTCGCAAGGGAAGTCGGTATTTGTCCAGCAAATCAAGTTGGCCGTCACGCAAGACTTGCTTATAGAAAACGCCAAGTGGTTTGCGAAAGGCAAAACCAGAAACAGTACAGGGAAGCGGTAAGCCCATCAATGTTTTTGAGGCGTTTATCTCAACCAGAGTATCGTGGCATTACCGCTGCAACTTTTTGCTCAACATCGGACGGCTGTCTATGAGTGATTTACCGAAACGTGGCGTATGAATTGGCCGGAAGCGCTTCAATTTTTCAATTGGAAGCTAAAACCAATTTTGCATGAGGTCAGAAAAAACAATGAAATTTTTCCCGCTCATCTTCACTGCTTGTGATGCGTCAGCGTCCCCTATTGGATGCTGCTAAATCGTCGCCAGCTAGAAGTTGCCTGTTTATTGCAGCAGCTGTTCCAATGTTTCACACCCAGCTTTACTTTATCGGATAACTACGGCCATTCCGATGTCGTGTTGTTTTCGGTGGCGCTAGCAAGAGAGATACCCATCGCTTCTTTAGCAAAATGTATCAGTTACGGTATGAGGCATCATTAGCACCCGGCGAGGTTCCTCCTGCGCATATCATTGAGTTAGTTTTGTGAGCTTGTGCAAATTTCTGCGAAAGCTTTATGTGCGAAAGGTTCCGCCAACATCAAGCACTTTAAAGCAATTTTCGTAAAAATGAACGTCGTTTATGGATAGGAGATCTGCGCCAAGATAAAAGGGCGAAAACGTCCTCATGTGCTCATGTTGTTTAGGTTCAAATGAAGCAGCAGCCAACAAACATCGCCCACTTCGTTCGGACAGCTGACAAATGTCTTCATAAGAATTGTCTGAACAAAACTTGCCAGAGCTACGTTCATGCACTACATTGACCCACAGGGACGACTCCACCGCTTTTTTGACACAGGCCTCATGGTGTGCGCATAGCTGTTTCATTTTTGTCATCACGCTGTTTTCATAAAACTGAATTATTTTCGGTGACATTCCTAAACAACAGAGGCACTTTAAATTAAACTACGTTATCTGGTTCTCGTTAAGCATTGGGCTCAGAGCTTGCTTTCTACACAGCAGTCGTTAAGCTCGAGCGTAAGAACTATGTCGTTTTAATCTTACATCTGCCATAGAAATCCAGTAGATTTAAAAAATTCTGCACGGCCTGGGGGAACCACTCAAGGCTGAGACACATTTAAAAATTTCTGCAGGGCCTGGGGGAACCAGTCAAGGCTGAGACACATTTAAAAAATTCTGCAGGGCCTGGGGGAACCACTCAAGGCTGAGACACATTTAAAAAATTCTGCAGGGCCTGGGGAACCACTCAAGGCTGAGGCACATTGAAAAAATTCTGCAGGGCCTGGGGGAACCACTCAAGGCTGAGACACATTTAAAAAATTCTGCAGGGCCTGGGGGAACCACTCAAGGCTGAGACACATTTAAAAAATTCTGCAGGGCCTGGGGGAACCAGTCAAGGCTGAGACACATTTAAAAAATTCTGCAGGGCCTGGGGAACCACTCAAGGCTGAGGCACATTGAAAAAATTCTGCAGGGCCTGGGGGAACCACTCAAGGCTGAGACACATTTAAAAAATTCTGCAGGGCCTGGGGGAACCACTCAAGGCTGAGACACATTTAAAAAATTCTGCAGGGCCTGGGGGAACCAGTCAAGGCTGAGACACATTTAAAAAATTCTGCAGGGCCTGGGGAACCACTCAAGGCTGAGGCACATTGAAAAAATTCTGCAGGGCCTGGGGGAACCACTCAAGGCTGAGACACATTTAAAAAATTCTGCAGGGCCTGGGGGAACCACTCAAGGCTGAGACACATTTAAAAAATTCTGCAGGGCCTGGGGGAACCAGTCAAGGCTGAGACACATTTAAAAAATTCTGCAGGGCCTGGGGGAACCACTCAAGGCTGAGACACATTTAAAAAATTCCGCACGGCCTGGGGGAACCACTCAAGGCTGAGACACATTTAAAAAATTCTGCAGGGCCTGGGGGAACCACTCAAGGCTGAGACACATTTAAAAAATTCTGCAGGGCCTGGGGGAACCACTCAAGGCTGAGACATTTAAAAAATTCTGCAGGGCCTGGGGGAACCACTCAAGGCTGAGACACATTTAAAAAATTCCGCACGGCCTGGGGGAACCACTCAAGGCTGAGACACATTTAAAAAATTCTGCAGGGCCTGGGGGAACCACTCAAGGCTGAGACACATTTAAAAAATTCTGCAGGGCCTGGGGGAACCACTCAAGGCTGAGACATTTAAAAAATTCTGCAGGGCCTGGGGGAACCACTCAAGGCTGAGACACATTTAAAAAATTCTGCAGGGCCTGGGGGAACCACTCAAGGCTGAGACACATTTAAAAATTCTGCAGGGCCTGGGGAACCACTCAAGGCTGAGGCACATTGAAAAAATTCTGCAGGGCCTGGGGGAACCACTCAAGGCTGAGACACATTTAAAAAATTCTGCAGGGCCTGGGGGAACCACTCAAGGCTGAGACACATTTAAAAATTCTGCAGGGCCTGGGGGAACCACTCAAGGCTGAGACACATTTAAAAAATTCTGCAGGGCCTGGGGAACCACTCAAGGCTGAAGCACATTTAAAAAATTCTGCACGGCCTGGGGAACCACTCAAGGCTGAGACACATCTAAAAAATTCTGCAGGGCCTGGGGGAACCAGTCAAGGCTGAGGCACATTGAAAAAATTCTGCAGGGCCTGGGGGAACCACTCAAGGCTGAGACACATTTAAAAAATTCTGCAGGGCCTGGGGAACCACTCAAGGCTGAGGCACATTGAAAAAATTCTGCACGGCCTGGGGGAACCACTCAAGGCTGAGGCACATTTAAAAAATTCTGCAGGGCCTGGGGAACCACTCAAGGCTGAGACACATTTAAAAAATTCTGCAGGGCCTGGGGAACCACTCAAGGCTGAGGCACATTTAAAAAATTCTGCAGGGCCTGGGGGAACCACTCAAGGCTGAGACACATTTAAAAAATTCTGCAGGGCCTGGGGAACCACTCAAGGCTGAGGCACATTGAAAAAATTCTGCACGGCCTGGGGGAACCACTCAAGGCTGAGGCACATTTAAAAAATTCTGCAGGGCCTGGGGAACCACTCAAGGCTGAGGCACATTTAAAAAATTCTGCAGGGCCTGGGGAACCACTCAAGGCTGAGACACATCTAAAAAATTCTGCAGGGCCTGGGGGAACCAGTCAAGGCTGAGGCACATTGAAAAAATTCTGCACGGCCTGGGGAACCACTCAAGGCTGAGGCACATTTAAAAAATTCTGCAGGGCCTGGGGAACCACTCAAGGCTGAAGCACATTTAAAAAATTCTGCACGGCCTGGGGAACCACTCAAGGCTGAGACACATCTAAAAAATTCTGCAGGGCCTGGGGGAACCAGTCAAGGCTGAGGCACATTGAAAAAATTCTGCACGGCCTGGGGGAACCACTCAAGGCTGAGGCACATTTGAAAAATTCTGCAGGGCCTGGGGAACCACTCAAGGCTGAGGCACATTTAAAAAATTCTGCAGGGCCTGGGGAACCACTCAAGGCTGAGGCACATTTAAAAAATTCTGCAGGGCCTGGGGGAACCATTCAAGGCTGAGGCACCAGATGGAATGAAGAAAATTTTGTTGAAGCGAAATTCAGATCTTTTTTCGATCTGTTGATTCGCTCCGCTGTATTGCTTATGAAAAATAAGTTTGCATTATATGAATTTCATAAATGTGGAAAATCTCAGCAAGTCTTATTATTCGTGCGCAGTCCGCCCTAACATCTGAGGATAATGCCGAAATTTTTTTAAGAATGCCGGTAAGATCGCAAATTTATTTTATTAGTTGAGGTCAGAAACTGCTCCTGATTCAGACTCGAAGACGGCCAACATCCTTATCGCGGCCTGGTCCGCCGAAGGCGCTGCAATTCATTTCACTGTTTGGTTACCTCCAGACCCAATGCAGTATAGCCGCTCACGAAAATTGCTCCACTGGACGCTATCAAGGTATGATCGAGACATGTGAAGAGGAGATCCGCGCTAAAGCGGCATCAACGAATAGCGACTTTGATAGGCATCAAATACTTCGGTAAGCAGCTGGCTGTCGTCAGCACTCTTTCATACGCTCTGCACCTATTTTTTCGTTTATTAAGTGCGATAAACAGTGTAGCAAGATAAAGCGAAATGACATGAAGAACGAAAGATGGTCAGGACGGTACATCAAAAATATTCTTGAAGCGCTAACTTGAAACAGAAAACACCATAAGCACCGATTGAGCATCTGGAATATAGATTTTATGCGTAAGGCTGCTGGAGCCATAACACGAACACCGTGCTGCAAAAAGCAGTGATTATAAATAAGACCATCGTCTTGGATCGCTTCTTATGCGGTTCGGCATATTCGCATTTTCAAAACGTGTTGGACTCCGTGCCCGCGGCTATATATTTTTATGCCTTTCTGGTAGTTTCAGTTATAGAATTCCTGGAACTTGGGTTACGAAATCTAACGCATGTGATCTACGCCGAGGTAATTCATCATTCTCGAAAGGATGTAAAAGATTCAAAATTGCTCTTAAATTTGCAGATGAAAGGGCATATCATGAGGAACCTAAGAGGAGAGATGAATGTTTTTTACAATAAAAGAATAGTGTAGAGGCGAATTCTCCTACAATATAATCCAGTATCAGTTCATTATTCCATATATATATATATATATATATATATATATATATATATATATATATATATATATATATATATATATATATATATATATATATATATATATATATATATATTTTCATGCAGTTCATGAACACAGTGATTACAAAAGTGGGAAAGTTATCTTCGAGAGCATCATTCTTTCTAATTTTGGTCTCATTTGCCCTAGTTCTTCTTTTCGTCTCCTCTTCTCCCCATGCCCCCTCGTTCCTTCTTCCATTCTCTCGCTATCCCACTTCACCGACTTTTGTGCTCAAAAATTGCTGTTCACAGCATATTACCATATTTTCAGTGAAATGATCTATAAGCATGTAAAAATTCCGGCTATTAAGTGAACTCAGGTCTTCGCATTGGATTTTTCGTTGAGATAGCGGGGGTTTTATCTCCATGCCGAGATATTGTAGAAAAAACTTTTATGTGTGAATATGATTCAACTTGCTGATTCTATTTGATAAGTGCACTCTATTTGATAAATACAGTATAGCTGAGATGCAAGGGTGCTCATACGACATGAAAATTTCTTACAGTAACGGAAGTTTCGTATTCCCTATTTTGCTCGTTTTAGAGAAAAGCCACCTTATCCATCTTTCTGCACGCGGCCACTTGACTGGCATTCAGTTGCATCGCTGTAAGGGTGTGAACATCTTTTTGGGACCTTCTGCGGCCTGCGGCCTTTTTTTTCTATTTCCTGGCCTTCTACAAGCTTGCCAAAAAATTAGGTGCCTTGATTATGCTGAAGGTATTTGAGCGCTATAAAAATTTGCGTAAAGGGGCGTACCGTGATAGTTAGGAGTTGTCCTTATGCAATGAATCCAACAGCCTCTTTATGTGATATGTAGAGACGTTGTAGAACGTTATATAGATGAACCATATAAGCACATGGGTTCTTTTCATAAGCAAGAAAGATAAAAAGGAATAGATGGGTATATTTGTGAATTTGTGAATTGAGCTTTATTTGCAGACCTCCATCTAAACAGGGTGATCCAAGTTTTCCTTCGAAATCGTCGCTAAACGGGCAATGAGGAGGGAGAGGGGTGGGAGGAGGAGATGTTTGGGAACGACAAAGGTCCTTAGCATACAGATGCTGGCAATGTTCACGAAAATGTTGAACCTTCCGATCTGTCCGATTCACTTATCCCCGCTGAGAAACTTTTGTTGTGATTTTTCCACTCATTTAACAGCTCTTCAGAAGAATAGACTTGCATGCCCCATATGCTTGAGTATTTATTCGCCTACTTCCTTTTCCTCCTCTCTCTGGTTTTCATCTGATAATCCTTTAAATGGTTCGTTGATCATCTCAAATTTTATGACAACCTTCCGCAGCGCCATCCCCAGTCAACACTCGACGAAATGAATATCTAGCCGAAAGCACAAAATAGCTCCCAGAAGCATTTCTTTCTAAGCAACAAACCAAAGTAACTGAACGAACGGACAGGCATTTATAGCATATAATTAACTAGTTGTTTATTTACTTGTTGGTTTACTGTTGCAGTATTTAGTGTGCAATTTAACGACCTTGGGAATCTGAAGGAATAGAACGATCTTTATTTAATTAAACGAATTAAATGATAAAAATGAAGTAGGCATAAAATAATATTGCCTGCTAAGGCAGTTTCTCTTTTGCCTTTTGTTGTTCATAAATGTTTGTTGTTGCTTAATTGGGACAAGTATTTACCTTCCGCGCTGGAAAAGGAGCGGTGCATTATAAAGATGAATTACAGATCTGCTGAAGGGGAGAGGAAGGGAGGTGTGGACGATCTCGCCCTCAAGAATGCTACCCTCGCACCTCAGAAAAATGAATCATCAGCTTGTGAGGGCGAGTTGGTCCGTTAAGCCTTCGAGGGTAGAAGGATTAATGCAATGGACTCACCTTAGTTTCGTGCTGCTGAGTACTGTCTATTCTATGCGGTTTAAGAAGAAGAATGCGCATTTTAAGGCTTAAATTGGACACGTCGAAGAAGTTGCTTGAGTATCCTGAAACTAGGCGTGACGATGAATGCTTAATTGTGCGGTCAACTCTTAGTGATATATATCGGATTCATCATCGTTACTGTTTCCAGGTTTGGTACCATCAATTGACTTCTTATTTTCTCGTCAGTCGACGAAACGTTAAACAGTATTTTGCAAGGAATAAATTATTGCGCTATAGTGAGCAATCAAAATCTGTTAAACAACTCCATTCTGAATTGGAAAGGTTTTGCAATTATACATGGCGTCTAATTTGGCATCCTGTTCTTTGCATGCGGAACGCAACGGATATAATGGGCTGTTCGTGGCTCACTTGTAGGATTAGGGTTAGCCACATTTAAAGAGAGGCTTACTATGTTCAGTTTCCATGTCGTAGCATTCCAGTGAGAAATATGAAACATTTTATAAACCTGAATATTCTTTCGTGTAATTAAAATTTCGTAAGCGCTTTAAGTGACTTCAGTGAAAAAAGGACTCTTTAGAATCACATTGTTTTGAACATAGAGGATAAGGAACTGCCTAATTTATTTGTGCTTTATTATATTTTCGGCCAAGAATATGTAATAGTGATTGAATTGAATTATAGGCCGTGATAACACGATGCTTATGCGAGCAGCTAGGCTTTGAAAGGTCGTGTGGCGTCGATTGCTCTGTGATTGAACCATCGGGCCCGCTGGAGGACCGGCTCGCGTGGAGTGACTTCAAGGGTCGCTTGATATCCAGTCATGCCACTGAATGCCGAATCCTGCTAAACATCCCCTCAGTCTTCCTCCCTCTCTACTTCCTTCTCGTTCTCGGATGACACGTGCGGCTTTGATGTTCACAGATGGAAATGGAATTTCTCGCAAAATGCAGTGCCGCCACAACGACCGAAAATCCATTTTAAAGCCAGCAATGAAAGCTCCGTTCTTTGCTTTCGTGCTCTTCAAGATTATTTAGTTTCTAAAAGACGTGATGTTTGAAATTTTCAAGACTGCTGAAGTTCAACGGTCGTTTTATAGGAGCTATGTGCCACATAAGGAACGGGAAGTTGGCTACATGTGCTTCCGTTCCAAACGCCTTCACGTCGCAAATGTGTTTTCATGAAAATCAGCCTCCTCATTTGTGCGCTGCCATCCATGATCCAGTAATCCGGTAAAGGCGCTTATTTTGTCGGTCATATGTGTGATGACAATTTAAAACCCCTTCAAGGCACAACCCTATCCGATTTGGGTCTCCCATTGCAATTAAAGGTGTGCTCTCGACTCCACATGCGTCTTTAACTTCCGAATTATTTTACGTGTATATGAAATGTTTTTATGGAACGCTTTTCATTGTTGTGTAAATGCCACAATGAATTAAAGTTTGTCACATCATTGAATCACGTTCATATAACGGAATGCAACACAGACGACCTTCTCCGTTATCGAACTCACTGCGTTGTTCAAACATTCCAAGTTAGCTCTTCCTGTAGTGTTTAAAGAAAAAATTTGCATTTTAGGTATGGATTCGAAGGTGAGGATTCTAAGGCAAAATGACCATGCATATTTGATGAGTGAAAGAATGTGCGGAATTTTGTTTGTTTTGTAGTTAGACTGATTGCAACAGTGCGCGGTCCCTGAACTGCGCGAAGACCCCGCAAACATCCTTAAATATTGCGGTCATTCCCTCGCACAAAGAGAAAATGCAAACGTGGAAAAGCCGAGATGAAAAAAATATTACAAAAATTCAGCTAATTAGACGTTGGAATTGAACATTTGGCGACCTACGCTCGAATGTGTACATTTGAAAAAAGAGTGAGCGCGGAAGAACACTGAACTCAGGATTTTGTAGTCCTTAAATTAACATCTGTAGTCCTTGAGTTAAAAAATTTACTGATAAAAAATGTGTTACTGTCATCCAGTTGCCAATTTAACAAGAACAATAAACAATTTACAGAATAATCTTTGCTTATGAATGCTAAATTCCGAAAAGCCACCATCCATCTGTATACCGCTTACCCAATCTTACGGACGTGCAACAAATTCCAGCCGTTCTGACAAAAAAGTTTGATTTGATCGCAACGTGCCCTTTACCAACCGTTTCTGACTAGCTGTCCTGCCACGTCCTCTCATGCGTACCACTTTGATAGCATAGCTTCCTTCCGCCTCGTGGAAAAGTCCCCAACATTTTTTTTCGTTTCTCATTCGCCCACTACTCGCGAAAAAATGTGACGAAAACGTTCGCCAATTTTGTGTTGGACGACCCTCCTATCTTCCTTTTTTTGCTGCTACAACGCAGCCATGATACCTCCAACCTCGCATTAAATTCCACGATGGCTCGTTAGGTGTCTTCACAAAGTAGACAAAACTCTCACTGAAGAATAACGCTGTCACATTTCCACCTCTTGCGGCAACCAAACCATCAAAATTAGACCCACTAAATCCTCCAGTATTCCTTCCTCAACACCGGTGGCAGCATGTTCAATTCACTCTCCTAATTCAAACTTGACGAATTCTATTGCTAACTATGCGGAACATCTGAGCCCTTTCAAATGAACTCATTCATCGTGACAACTTTCCATTTCAAGAATGCCGTGCCATGGAAACATTTTAGGAAAGCAAGGGCAACTATTCCACTGCGGAAGATTTTACAGCAGCTATTCTACTAATGCCCACATCCATATGCCGTAGTGCCATACCCTAAACTATAAAAAGTAGCCAACTGTACTTTTTTACACCTGCATGTTCCGGCTGACGCTAATCAGTGACAAACGAATAAAACGTTCACCAAGGTGTGAAGCGGAATCAAACGCCACATTTTTTTGACGTTCCGCTCAAGCTATGCCAACTTGTTCTGTTAGATTGCAGAGAATGGAGGAAAGGTAAACCGCACAGCACAACAACCGAATTCAGCGTGAGGCTAGAATGGAACAGGTGAAAATCAGGTTTTTGCATTCGTTTTGCTCATCGAAATTCTTCGTTCGCATTCTCCACATTGGAGAAACTGCAGTTGGCGATCTTAAAATGAAAGTGTCAGTATCGTTACGGCCAACATTACTTCACAGGATTACCGTGTCTCTCAGATTCCTGATTCTCTCCCCACGACAGTAAACAGTACTCTGGCTTCCGTCACATAACATCGATAGCAAAACCAAGTAAAATGATCAGTTATGTATTTTGCAATCAAAATCAGAATTTGCATCGAAGACATCATCGACAAATGAGTATATCGGAAGTGCGAGAGTGATAATTTCTTGGAAATATGGCGTATAACTGAGAGTCGAAGAGAATCATTCACAGAAGCGAGCACCCTCAAGAGACAGACAGACGCATCGGATATCCGAAAGCACCGCCGTCTGGGTGTCTCGCCACAGATTATGCTTTTGGGCATTTAAACCCCGTCTCAATCTCAGCGATGCATTGTACAGTGCTTTTTGTTAGGTTACTGCTAGGTACAGGGAACGCAACGAGGGACGATGAGCGAATTCCAACTTTGTACTTGTGCTGGGTGTTTGTCGTAGAGCCTCCAAAAGTGGAAATAAACTGAAGCGATCTGCCACCTCAAAGTACTATCGCGAATGGATGATTGAGCGTGAAACCAAACTTGATCGCTGTGGTCTATAAAAGAAACTCTACGTCTGACATAGACAATACAACATTTTCTGGAGCAATCCTCATTGCTCTTGTAACTGCTTTAAAGAAAAAACAAGATCAAATTTGCATAAATATGAGAAATGCATGCCGTTTGGGCAAAACGAAGAGGTGAATGCTTTTGTTTTAATGAAAGAAAGCCGGCTGCATCACTCATATCATTAGACATTATATCATTTGGCCCTTTTTCAAAAACGTACATCCTAAATGTTTGATTGGTTTGAAAAAAAGAGAAGCAAATAATGCATGCAGCGTTATACAAATACGCAATATCTTCAGAAAAAGTGAAGAAACCATTCACAAATAACGATCGAAATGATTGTTTCTAGACGAATTCAGCTTCAAATATCAACAAGAATCGAAGCAGTTGAAAAGGAATTCAAATCGCAAGTGAACAATACGCACTCCAACACGCATTCGAAAAAATAAAATAAAAATCGAAATTCGATGATAACTTAACAATTGCAAGAGCCGAAACTCAGCTAATTGCGCTTTACTGTGAACCCTGTACTCTAAGTTACCGCTGTGCATCTCGAGGCAGCGGCGCGAGGTTAGTTCGAACGGGACATTATTGACTCCTGCCATAACAGGGACACATTATGCTTTCTAAAAAAAAACCAAAAAAGAAATGCAAGTCAACTTTTAAAGCAACTGTAAAATCACTTTTTTACACAATATTATGCAAAAATCATTAGTCGCAGTGGCACAGTTAAATACTTCTCGTAATGCTTTACTTCTTGAAACATTTGTTCATAGCGACAGATTTAATTGCTCGCTTATTTAGAACGATGGGGAGCCTTTTAGCAAACCTATTCCAATATTCAAAAGCACTTATTTGACTCTTTGATAGAAATTCGGATCAGCATATTTTCAAAACTAGACACATTCCACTTCGGGGAAATTGTTGAAAAATCAAGAAAAAAAAAAACTAGACGCGCGTCGGCAACCGAAAGTCCAAACGATCGCGAGTGAACAGCATAAAACATTGGGAAGAACAACCCAAAGAAATGAGGCGATTAGCTGAACGCCTCTAATCCGGACGAAAATGGTTGCGATTGCTGCTGCATCAACGTCATCTGTGCGGCTAGCGCGGATGCTTTTCGTTGCGCAGCGGTCTGTCGCGATTGAGCTCTCTCTGCAAGACATCTTCAATCAGAAAAATTTGAGCGCAAAAATAGTATATGCCAATAAAAAATAAATAAATTTGGTGAATGAGGAAAACAGATGAAAATCACCTTCACCGCTAATCTCTCTATTTGTCTCTATTTATATGCTTCAACTGTGTGTTCCAACCATAACTGTGCAAAATAAAAAAACTTTAACCATCCAAAGTGTCAGATGAAAGTCTCTCTCCTGAAAATTCCAGCGAAATTGATGACTGATGTCACCTGTTGTGTCTTTTATAATAAATACAGACTCAATTTCATTATGTTTAGCCATTTCTTACTTCCGAAAAACAACAAATCTGATGGCAACAATTTTACGCCGATTTTTGCATAAATATTCGTTGCAATGTCACATATTTATGAAAGAAATAGCATAAATTCCAAGCTTTGAATGCATTTAACTTAACAAGCTAATATCGAATTCTAACAAATGCGCTTTCCTAATTTTTAAAGTATGATGCATAACTATCGATTGAAATTCGAATTCTCTGCCGTTTATGTTCTAAAAAATCCAGTCAGAAACAGAATAAAAACATGAAAAACCTTCAAAGAGAACATAACAATTCACCAATAACGGATCGTCACGCAAAAACATCAGTACGGAAGAATATTTCAAACGAAGAAAAGAGAAAAATGAAATTCCAAACATTAACTGAGTATCGCTTCATCGCACACAAATACTAATACTATCGAAACAACCCCCGTCTCCCTTCCTCGAAAATATTACCCCTGCAAGCGCGGTTCATTCTTTTAGCAAAAGTGACCAATGGACAGTGAGATTATCATCAACTCAAATACCATACCAGCGTCACCATTACGCTTAATTGATAATAAGCATACAAAAATCATCACTACGTTTAGTGCCCACTGAAGTATTAGTGACGAATTTGTTTCAAGTAATATACACCTATTAGATAGCTGCAACTAAACATGCAGTAGTAACACTGCCACTTCTGTGTATGTGTTTGTGTTTCTTCTCGAAAGTTTCCGATCCAAATAAGCATCCAATCGGGAAATAACTCATTGTTCACTCAGCCAAAAACTGTTTAGCGCTTACGTGAAGATCAACTGAAGAATGCAAATATTATGCAAATTTAGTCTAACTAGAACAACTCACTGTTTCACTCAAATGCTACGGCATACTCAACCGATAAACGCAAATAATTTAAACTCATATTCTGCCTACACCTATGTTAAAAGTGGTCGGTTCCGAAAACCACCGTCCCCTTCTCGCCAATTCTTCACCTGGCTATATCAATGGAAACGACAGCATCAAGCAAGCGAACAGCTATCATTTCTCAGTTCCACAGCCAATTTCAGGAAAGTGTTTTGCTACTCAAATGGAAGATAAGATTCTGCAATAAACTCCATTCAAAGTTCGCAAGAGTACAAAAATAATCACACTGTCCATCTAGTCAGTTGAAAGCACGATGAAATCGATATTCGGTAAAGCGAAGCATATTACTTAAATTCGTTGAAAGAGCAGCATAAAAGGAAGAAAGTGCATGCATATAGCCAATAGGTAAAAAAGAGAGGGAGAGTGTACGTGCGTGGGTGAGTGAAACAGATAGCAGCTCTCAAGCACGAATGCTGAATAACTTTATAGGCATGATCGCTTTAGGGCATTTCGGAGCGAAACAAGTGCACATCTCTACGAATTATGCAAACGACCAGCGCTCAACAATACATACGAAGGAAGCATCCGGTAAGCACAAACAATAATACATATAGCAAGCAGTATTTAGCTAACTAAAAGCACACACATACCGAACAACAACCCCACAATATAGCATAGACAAAGAAAGCGAGCCAACCGACAGGAATATAGGTCGAAGGAAAGTGATATCCTCTTAGCATGCCCAATATATGAAACTTCCGTCACTTCCAAAGCATGAAAAATGGCACGCATGCTGCGTTAAAGAGCGATTTTATGTGAGCGCCCTCAGAATCCACCCTCCACCACAAGGCAAATTGTGCACGTTCGACTTGTGGCTGCGGTCATCAACCGCCGTAGCACTTGTTCACACCTTCACCCAGTTTCAACGGTACAATGCCATAGAAAACTATCATGTTAACGAATTTTCGTGCACTTTACAATTGCGAGTGCGCTGGGCGCAAATGGAAACATCGCAAATAGAGCGGAAAGAAGAACAACGAACACCATGAGCTAAAAGCGAAGGATAGATTCCGGAGCCAGTGCTAGGAATAGAACGGCGTCACGTCATTTAGCAAGATAAATATGCTAAATTGTTCAAAAACTGTACCAGCAGCTAAGACCGATTTGTATTACGACTGCTGAGGATCGCAGGCGGCAATGGGCGTGGCAACACCGAGGGGAGTGCCGCATGTGGCTGGAGGTGCAGCAGAAGGTGGAGCCTGGCTGCCTCCGCCCACTCCCCATCCACCGATTGACGACAGCTCGAACTCAGACATATATGCTGAAAGGCTCGCAAATCAGTTGCCGTTTAATGCAACAGATCGTTCTCCCCCCTTATATGCCTCCACCAAAATCAGGTTGTGGAGCAATCAGTAAGTGCACCTCTTCAGGCACAACAGCAAATGCGATTTTGCTCCAAACAAGATGATCAACGTGCACTGATGCACGCAAACTTGAAAATTCATCGTTCCACCTTTCAATTATGCATTAACTTTTTCGAGTGGCAACCAAAAGGTGTAAAATTCACACAATTTGGATTATTGCTCGTCATAAGCAACAACTCGATCGCAAATAATGGCACATAATGCGTAATTTGCAGAGAGAAACACACAAACAAAGACGCTTACAATATGGCAAGTTGTGATCAGCGCTTGATCCGTTATGTAGCCGATGAATTGCATGCTAGTGCAAGCGAAATTCAAAACAATAACACATCGTATTCGTTTGTCTCCAAAGCGGCGGTCAATTATTTTCAAATATACTTGAAAGTTGTTGCGTGTTTTCATATTACGTGGAAAAGAATCTTAAGCACGATTATTTTATTGGGTTTCATCAAAACTCAATTCTAACAATATATTCATGGTAACTTTATTCCTCGGCTCAACTAAGAACCTTTGCTGCTCGACTGCAATGCGCTAAAGAATTAGCACTAACTTTGAGGTGGAGGGCCACCAAGGGTGGCCATTGATGCAGGCATCTGCTGGCTCATTGTCGATAAGGGGGTTTGTATGGCGTTCGGATCGAATTGCGTGTTTTCGACTCGAGAAATAGTCCTCTCGTCCTCTTCTCCATATTCACCGCCCATCATTGACGGTTCACCCACCACCATTACGTCCTGATATTGGATAGGAAACTGAAAATTTAGCAAGTTCAACTTCCTGCAATGAACAAAGTTTGCGCCTATCGTTTAAGAACATACCACACACTTCGGTTCATTATTGACAGTGAAGGAGAAAAAATAGGACCACTCCTTCAAGAGCAGCAAACGTCGTTAAACAAAGCAAAACAAATCCCGAATACAGCCTTTCGCAGTATGTTCTTCGCGTTTAACTCGACACGCCCTTAAATAGCAATTCTCCATAAATGCAACCTTCTCTTTGTTTAGCTGTGTTTGGCTACCCACTCTTCCCCGATACTCCACTTCGGACAAGCTTCTTCATCAAATCCGTTTTTTTATGGCTCACTAAGAGCGTCTAAAATGGAAGCAATTTTATACCTGACGAAAAAAATGTGAAAACAAAATCTGCAAAGCGCTTCCAGCTGCATATTCTGTTAAAAAATATTTCCCACATCTCACTGAACCTTCTTCACATCCCTATAAGAAGTACGTTCATTTCCATTTACCAAAAAATAAATAAATAAATAAGTGAACATCACCTATACCAAGTTGTTCTATATGAAATAAAGAGGTCTCAATGCCGGAACAAACATGTAAGAGATGAGAAACGAAATCTGCAGATAAAAGCTGGCTTTCGACTTTTATAATCATAAGACCTTTGTAATTCGTGACTATACTATATTATGATTCTTCACCAATTCTGTCTTCTATTCTAACGGCTGATGCATTTGCAGGCGTGTTAAAATACGTAATTTTTACAGCAGCATCCTATCCCCTTCCCTCCAGCCAGTTAAAACGCGATCTCACGCCGATAACATGAGCTGTTTTCACCGATCTAACGCATCACAGTAGAGAAAATTTCACAGAGACGAAAAAAACTGCTATGAAAAAAGATTTTAACTCTCAGATAATAGTGAATGAGGGAGATATCCCATTCACAAGTGCACAATACGTTACTTTTGTGGCCTGACAAGGAGCTAAGAGAGGTTTCGAGACTCTTTGATAAAAACCGTAGATGAAACACATTGGTACTGCCCTAGACGAACAGATGAAGCATGTAGAATGTTACAATAGCGAGAGTATAACTTCACCGACAAAAAAGTAATTCCACTGTTCTCAGTTGCATGGGAAGTAGCATCCCTTGTTGACCCCGACGTGTATCGACCTATGCAACAATGCCCGATGAACTTACATGGGAATTAATAGGGAAGTTTGGCGCATTGGGAGCTGGTGAAGAGTTGTTTTTCTTTTTGGCGCCAGAGGCAGCTGCTCCACCACCTGCAGCCGCTTTACGTGTCCGCTTGCGAGGCTTCTTCGACGTGGGCTCCTCGACAGGTGTTTGGGCCATAACGTGAGGTGGATTCATGCTACCTAGAATCAAACGCTATTAATCAAACGGTTTTAAAACAAAACTAAAACCCAACTTACCTTCACTATAGAAGTTTCTACGCAATCGTATAAGAGTTCAAACGTGATAACAACAACCATGTGAATCCGGTGAAAATGAAATAAATCTATAATCGCTTCCAACAAAACCGAAAAGGTAAAAAAAAGAGAGACAAACATTTGTAAGCATTCATTATTACTTTTATATTGCATTCTTTTCTTTTCGATGTTCAAAAAATATTTTGTATTAAAGCATCAACAATTCTAGCTATAACGATTGAACTGTTCACCATCTTCATACTAGATGCAAAAAAAAGATCAGAAGTCACAATTTCAAGGTATCAACTTAATGATACAGAACAGGTAAGTGAGTAATACGAACAGACGTACCCATCGCGTTGATGGCCATTTGCTGCTGCTGATGATGTTGCTGATATTGTTGCATCTTTGCATGCGCTTGAAACAATGTTTGTTTCAGAGATTCACGTGGTGCAATCTAAACATATATAAGCTTCAGGAAATGCAAATACAAATAACAAACGTTCAGTGCACATTCAATGCGCTTACTCGTAGCAATCACAACTAATCGTTTATTGATTTTTAATCGTTTATCGATAATTTTTACACTTCAGAATCTTTTCAAAAGAAACCTTGGCAGAACTTATCCCATGAAAAAGAAAACAATGTCGCATGTAAATTATTCCCACTATAGCAAATATACTATTAGTCAACATGCAAAGACGACGAAAAGAATTTCGGAAGAGGAAGAAAAAATGGTACCTCTTCGAACAAGACTCCTAAACCACACATGGGCATATTTCCGTCGTATTTGCTCCACCTCCTTTGAGGGAAATTTTTTCAATTCCTATCTTCAGTCGCTCACTTTTTGCATCGATTACCTCATTAGTCATCAAGCTAACATACATTACTTTCCACTACAAAGTCAAAGTCTCAATGGTAAAATAGTCAGGAATGATCTCATTTCACTGTCTCGGAAACTTTGGTGGTGCCATTTTGGCTGCAAAAGTGCTGCAAGTGACGGAAGCTGCATTTTCAGGCGGTTTCGTTTCGTAACTTGTAAAATTGGCAGTTCTTTCCACGCGTGATGCCGTATTACTGCGACTTCCCTTCGTAACTGAGAAGGAACAAAGGGGGAAGGCAGGGGACTGTGGAAGGTGAGTTGCCCTGACGCAGACTGAACACTGGTAAATGCAATCGGAAAAAAAAAGAAGTTTTAGCAAATTAAAACACTTTCTCTGATGCACCAGTTAAATTATAACTTCACATTCTGCCCTATTCAAATCACACAGTATAAAGGATGGATACAAAATTTTAAAGGATTGCAGGAATACCGAATTCTCAAAGGGAATTTTGAAATAGCGTTGCTCGATGCAACATCGTCAAATATTTGTATACGTTTGTTGACTGGCCGTGAAAGGCGTATCTGCTGTTGCTGAAAGTGCGCTCAATTCGCCGCCCCATTTTTGCAACAGACCACCTTCGAACATCGCGCCAGTACAGCTGAATTGTTTGCCAACGACGCACTGCAATGAATCCATCCCCCAATTATATAACTTTTTTTGAAGAGAACTTACATTGTGTGATTTGCTTTGGCTCATAAGCACTTGCATCGGCTCCAATATAACGCAAAGTTTGAGGTAGTTTAGCGTGATTTGCGTCATTCCAGTGCGTGTGATGCTCATTTTCAATTTTTCTTGCGTTTCGCTATCTTGAAGCTGAAATTTCTATTATGATGTGAAAATTCAAATAACGAAATGAGCTCTTCACTCTTCGAAAATTAATCGCTCAATAAAAAATTTGATGAGAATCAGCTAACAATTGCTCTATATAAGAGAAAGAAGCAGAAGTGATGCCATTATATAATAAAACAGCGTATATCATAAACGGCACAATTTGTTAGAAAAGTTTTGTAGTTCCACGCATTTCTGAACAAAGCATTTTGATAGTTTCTCATAGAGGACCGCGTCATTTTACAACTCATTTCATGTGAAAAAAATAAATAAATAGGACTTCGTAGATTCAAGATGAAGTTCAACGCCTCGAAAATAACTATAAATCGCAACGATGAAATGCATCTTGTAATGAAATAAGCAGCTGCGAGGAATGCACAAAATGCATGCACTTTAAACACATAGAATCGCTTAGAAGTCTTAATGCGGAGCAATAAATGTGGTCATTGATCATAAAATGAAGAGAATATTACAATGATGGAATTATGCATTACTTTCGAAAAATTTTCAACATAGAAGCCTTTTACGTAGATCACTGAACGCAAAATCAATGCAGTCAAATAGGCATGCAACCGCATTCGCTAGAACAACGTGCAATAAAAATAAATTGCTACCATATTCACGTCCCTGAGCACGAATTCTTGACAATGCCTCAACTCGATATTCCACTGCCGAATGCGATATCCGTACGTTTCATCAAAGACGAACTCGCACATCAGTTTACACTCGGTGTGCACCTGCAAAAACAATCGCTTATGCGATAGTTCTCGACCCCTATCGTTTTTTTGCTGTTTACCCTCAGCATCCAATCTGCAAACACCCCCCCCCCTCGATCCTCCTTACGTTTGCTTTCCCCATGGCGCACAGGTATATCCACTCACATTCCTTATATAACCTCCAGCGCAAATTAATTTTCCACTGTGGCTGCTTGTTTTGATAGTCTTAAGTGCTTCACGTTCCACATCTTCAGAATGGCGATTTCTACTGCAGGCATATCTATTCAGCACAAGTAAAGTATACAATGGGAGTCCCACAAACAAAAAATTGGAAGAGGTTTTGTAATAATTTGTTAAGAGGAAAACTGTAGAGAAAGCATTCGTTAGTAGGTTTCATAAGTAGTAGCCCTAAAGAAACAATAGCCTCAAATATCCTGAGGCAGTGGACGAGAAAATCTCCCCATGAATCGTAAAAACCGTGGAAAATGAGCCGTGAAAAATCGCTTGAAAAATTAATTACGTTCAGTGCACCTGGCATTTTTCCCAAGAAAGAAATCCCACTTCAACTTTGCATACATATGAAAACATAAGTGATGTGTCAAGTATGTGAGGTTATGATTATGGGGCATTAATGAACAGCAAAATGCAGGAATATTACAAATGGCGAAACGAAAGCAACTGATAACACTGTTTGTTAGGCTGAATTCTAGCACTAAGGATTTGCGTCTACTAAGAGACTAAATCGGCTTATTGAAAAGTTGTCAACATTTTATACCTCTAAATCTTATCACCTCTCATCATCTCCAGATCCACCTATAGTGCCAAGAAAAACTGCTTTGAATAAGCTTCCGCTTATAGCAGAGATTCCTAGAAGCCGCCTTACGCTTTAAAGAAAACCAAACGACTACAAAATGGCGTAGTAGAGAATAGAGGGTGACTACTGGAAACCAGAGTGAAATATGGTGTTGACACCCATCTGCGACAGGTAAATGGGATCTTGAAATCAAAGAATAGGTGGACAAAGACGGATGAATCTTTCACAACATGCGCTTCTGCTAGGCAAGAGAAAAAACAAAAAATCCACATGGGAGTTCAAGTTGAAATGCTGCGCGAAAAAAGCATTCACGAAATAACTACGCCCAAATGACACAAACAATGAGCAAAAACAAATGCGACACAACTATATAGAAAAATGAAAAAATAAGGAGTTGACCCGGTAAGTAAACTCCGGAGCGATTAATAAGTTTTGCTGGGGCATACCTCGGAAAGGACAGGTTTTTCGTGTTTCGAAACAAGAAGCACGTTGTCGCAGTCAAGCACCATTGCCCACGGACCACCCGCCTGCTCGCGAGCTGGCGTCCGGATTACGTAGAACATCTCTTTGACGCCACTCTCGAATATCGATCGAAAATATCGTGGTATCAACATCCGACCTATTGCTGAAAGGAGTAAACATAACTTCAACTAGTGATTACCGCTTAGCGATTAAGCATAACTTTAGATGGAAATATCGGTTTAACGTTCGTTTCGAGTTGAATCACTTGCATCAAATCGCTTATGCGAAACACACGAAAAGGTTAATCCTCCATATCTAAGCTTTCTTGGAGAACAAAAATACTTCCGATGAAATTTCTACGTAAAAAATTAGGAAATAAGACCTAAGTTAATATTCACAATCTCCCAAACTTTCAGCAAAAAAACAAATACTATTCGGATGGCGATGTAAATACCTTTTTTTCCCAATCTGTGCATTTCTATTAGTTAAGCAACGCTGCTAAATATGACATGCAAATTAGACAAAAAAAGGAAAGGAAAACATTGTCCTCAGCAACTGCTCAATTCCTCCTCATCTCTTCCATGGTTTCATTCTTCAAATTCCAAAAGCTACCCAACGTGAATATCGCCTTAACTGCTAAACTAAATTATATGAGCAGTGCTTAAAAGTTGCGGAAAAGATGAGCACCATACTGAGCACAATTGAAAAGAGAAAGATGGAATTCTAACACATTCCTTGAATATTTTCAACGATATCCATCAATATGTAAAGAAAGCAGCAACAATAAGCTATAAAATGCATCGTATGAAAAACTAATGAGCGAATCGTTTATAAGGCAACATACTGTATCGGTGATGATGGCCCGGATTCTGATCATCGAATATTACAAAACTCATCTTAGCGTCATCGTCAAAAAACTCGTGAGCAAATGCGTCCCACCATTGAGCGTGATCCTTATCTTGGATCTGCAAACGTATCGTTTTTTTTTTCTTGTGGAAACATATTTGCACACACTCCAAGGTGTCCAACATTTTTCTACTTCAAAGTGCGGAAGATGAAGATTCTCGCAACACTCTCAAGTTCATAGCACCTGAGGGAAACTTTGAAATCTGCAAAAACACTACCTGCAGAAATATCCGGCTTGAACAGTAGTTGTTTCACTTGACGCATTTTCCCTTGCGTGCTCATGAAGATTTATAATTCTTCTATGAGGTGCCGTTCCCTAGGCTACAGTCGATGGAAAGAATTTCATTTGTTTCGCTCTTCGAAAGAAAATTACCTGCTGAACTGCACCAATATCTAAGTGCATGTTGATAAGCACACATGTTCTACTATACTTTATGAAATGAACCACATTCCATAAGACAGTGAAACACAGACAGCTAAGCACGACTTCTGCACTCTTCAGGACAATTGCCCTCATTCAGAAAATTCACAACTATACGCTATCCCGTAATGGCACTTGATAACTAATGAGGCTTTTCAATCCACCTACGTAGTGGGTGGGCGTGTGTGCCTCAGGTGCCGATAACAAGTGAACAGGAGAAGCGGTTGCGAAGGAAAGCACTCAGTATGCGAATATATGTTGTCAAACACTCATGTAAAATGCCAAAGCACTAAAATCGAAATGAAAGTACCCTAAGCGAAAGAATATTAATAAAAAGCGCAACGCTGAAGCCAGGGAGACAGCAGCGTGAGAAGAAAAAAATATATAAACAGAATCACAGAACAACTTTTTGCTAACATCGAGAACAATTATAGGCATTTAGTGCATTTATCGAGCAAGCTATTTTAGTAGTCATATATATTTAAAAAAAAAACACAAAGAGGCAAAAACATGAGAAAGAGCTTTCTAAAGCAGCGATTAGCTCCAACAAAGTCTACTAGTGCTAGGAAAGCACAATAAATGGCAACTGCTTGATATGCTTCCCTATTCCACACATTTGAAACATTAAGTGAGAATACAAAAAAAACTTCGCCGTTCACATAACAGCGAACGTAACATGTGCCAATTTCTTTAACGATAGAGTTACCCTCTCGAATGAAATGTTTCATAATGGTTAAAACAATATAGCTCCATTTTGTCGCATTAGTTTCGTAATCAGAACAGCCTTCAGCAACTCTGTGGAATGTGGCTGTTCAACCGTAATCCCTCAACGTGTTTAGCTTCGCCTCTCGTCAACTTCATTCTAGTCCCATCATCAATACTTCACCACTCAAATTCTGGTATCAGCGAAACCTGGAATTAATAGTAGGACATCTAGCTTGAATAAAAACGAATTTGCGTTGAAAGTTTACTTACGCCGCTATTGCTGAAGATGAACAACCTCCGATTCATCTCGTGTAGCCTGAACTCCAGTTGCGAAGGAGGCGGCGGTCCTTGATGATGACTGGGCGGTCCCATTGGCGGCATATGCCTGTACCTGTATGCGCAATATTAAGCAACATGTTCAATACTGTTGGTTTTATAATAATCTAGAATTAATGCTGCTCAGTTGTAGAAGCAATTCTTTACGAGAATGACATCACTGAATGAGTGAAAACATTTTCTTTCTCGGTTGATTCAAGACGGAAGCATAGTGAAAAAACTTGGTATCCGGTTAGTTTCATACTATTAGATGTGCAATTTTATGCGACTACTGCATTTATGCAATAGAATTTCACTTCTTAACCTTTGGATGATGAACTCTCGTTAATTTAAGAAAACTTGAAGGAGGTGTTAAAGTGTTCTGTTTCACTAATTCAGCGTTACCTCAATAGTCAACTGTCTGCAAGGCTTTTATGTACATAATTTCACTATCAATAGAAACAATGCCTAAAACTACATGATATCGCTTAACTTTAATATCTCTATCTTTCTTATAATGCGACGATTATTGAATAATACAAGCATAAACAATAGAAAATGGAAAGTTAATCGTGCTATTATTTCAAGAAAACACTCATTTTGTATATCCGACATAAATGAACTAAATACATTCAATATATAACGTCTAGTCTGAAGACATTTATAGGAAATGCTGGAATGTATATTGGTAACAAATAGGAGCAGTTGCAGGTGAAGTGTTCAAATGTCACCTCATTATCATGTGATTATGCTGCTGCATATGTGACGGTTGTCCAACGTAAGGACTATGAGGAGGCTCAGGCTCAATGAATTGGTGTGGGGGAGCCTGCTGAGGGCCAGGACCGCCATGTGGCGGCATTGGACCAGGTTGATAGCCAGGAGGCATCGCCTGGTAATAATCGGGAGGTGGTGGTCCACCCATGGATCCGGCAGGCGGTGTGTAAACATGCTGACTGGACATTGGTCCGCCGTCATCGTGCAGCGCCATCATACCGTTGTGGTTGTGTATCATGGATACGGACTGGACGGCAGAAGGCGGCTGGCAGTCATACATGCCAGGTACCATCTCAAGTTTGGGTTCGAGTCCCGTGTTGACAGCCTCCTTCTTGGAGCGTCGTGCCCTCGGTTTGGTAGCACCGGTACTTGTGCTCGCGCTTCCATTCTCGTTTGCTTTCCGCCGTGGCATTGAACAGTGAGCGGCACCCAACGAAGCATATGACGCACTCAACGGTGTGCCCTCTGCTTAGCGCATATGCAGTGTTCCACTCTGTGCAAGCTGAATAACAAATTCGTCATGCCCGTTCACTTTAACGGCGCTTTCTGCGAACATGCACGCCGGCAGGTAATCTGTACTGCATACTGAGTTCGATCGACAAGCTGTCTGTGATGAAAATACCCCCTTCACCGTCCATCCCAAAACGAATAAAGAGGTGAGTTACGACTTGTTTTTCATCGATTTACCACCCAAAACAAACACCTTTTAATCATCATGTTCGCCATTTGTCAACGTTTCAAAATCAGCCCCACAATTAGCACCACTTGGATGAGCAAAATAAATCACTAAGAATGGAGGTTCTTAAAACCGTTCTCACAGCAACTCATTCCTTCTAACAACATTTATAACACAATAGCGAAGCTACAAACACGACTTAAGTGATAACGTTTACACACTAACAACGATGACAGATAAGATAAACACTCTAATGATCTGCATATCAATATGCTTTATGCATCTGGAGCAACAATATAATTCTCCAATAAAAATTTGCGTATATACTGTTTGAGAACGTAGATAACCTTAAGCCAACTTCATCTCACAAATTTAAATGTGCATTGCCTTTTGTTCAATTGTGTTTCTTATTCGTAAAGCAACCATTTCAAAATTACTGCTCTACTCAAATGAGAAATATAAGTACCACTGTAGTATCAGACGATATTGTACTGTGTTGGAGCAACTAGTCGACAGTAACTGCCGATAAAGCTATAGGTAGATCAGCAGAGAAGATCCCCCAATTAAATGGAGTAAGGATAGAGAATACGGGAAAACTTTTGTACCGATTTCACAGGAACTATGTTTTTCGTTATATAGTAAGTCGTCACATCGAAAAATTTCATCAATCGCATTGCAAGATGAAGAAGACGAGACACGACTAAACTTAATCAATAGCAAAATATACCGATGTGTGGTATTCTAACAGCAAATGTGGTAGAGCTGTACAACACTCTTGATGTACATGGAGGACAACAGAAAAAGAAAGTGACAATAAGGTAACATAAAAAATTCCACATTTAACAGTTACATGAGTTGTAACGACGTAATTTCGATCTCATCGAGCTAAACAATGAATCTACGATTTCGCTTCCTAGGTGGATTTAATTAGAGCGCAAAAATCGAAGTTTTCAAAGAAAATGAAACAAACTGTTTAGGGAAAGAAAATCTTTTCTTGCTGAGGACAACATTTCACAGTCGACGCGATCAGGACTTAGCATCAAATTCAACTCGCATGACAGCTGAGATACCGAAACCAACATTTGATGGGAATCTTGGCAACAGCCAAAGATATTAGCCACGATGATTGCCTTGAAGCAGTTTAAATGCAGTCGCGGAGTCTCTTAAATATTAAATAACAGCAGAAATTGGCCCAGTCGTTAACACCGCCGTTATTCGGTACTCCGGATAAACCAAAAACTCTTGGAAATAAAAACGTGGAACAGCAATTGTGCATTACCGAAGACATGGTCTGCTGCACAATGATACCAGACGGTAGAGTGGCTAGAGAATATGACGCTCACCGATGTGAAAGCAGTCCAAACAAGACGACGATCACGAGAGATTGTTGTTTTGCATACACAACATTACAATACATATGTCACAATCACTTATATCTGGTAAGCCTCGCAATTTCCGCTATATCACCCGAAGCCGTATCCGTTTGAGAATGTGTAAGCGGCAGCAATACCTGGGAGACAAGATACACCTCTGAGAATTGCATTTCACAAAATTTCGTACGTCGTCAGCGCTTACTTGCGTCAGTCATAACGGAAAGATCGAAAATCCCCCAAGAAAACTATATCCGGGACCGAACTCTTAGATGAAGATCGTGTTTGAGAAAGAATTACAAGTGGGAATTATTTGCTAGAACTGTGGAAGGCTCAAGAACGCTTGAAGCCAGTGAAAAAAACTTGACAGAAAGATGGAAGCTTGTCATTTCGACAGTACGGTTTTAGCTGCAGCCAGCTCGCGATGTATAAAGGATCATGGAAGAGCCTGAAGCCAGCTTTTGCATCACATCAATCCGCCGTGTAACATGATGATCTGCTATATTTCTACGGCTTCACAGATAAAATGGGCATGACTAGAGAAGCCGTCTGAATGCAAAAAAGAAAAACTACTCATCGCTGTGGACGCAAACGATAAGCATGCGACGGACGCAGAAAGATCCCGCAATTGACAAAAAACAGCACCAACGAAGCTGAATGTATCGGTCCTCGAGCCACATGATAGACACTGAGTACATCGAGGCTAGCCTCAGTTACCCCAAAACCTAAGAGGTGGCTGACGTCAAGTCGTCCAACTCAGAATTCTACAGTTCACTGGCAAAACAGCAGGAGACATTCAAGCGCTTTCTAAAGAAATAAATTGTTGCTGCTTTCTCCAGTTCATCTAGACAATTCTCACTAAGGATTAATTTGGCGTTTAATTTCTGTTGTAACAATAATGGTCTATTCACGTTACAAATTTACGAGCAAATTACTTGGCAGAAAGTAAATATGCAAAAGAACGGGTCAAACTGAGCCAAAATAGGAGTGTCACATCAGCAATGCGTTAATCCGAATGATGATTTTCTTGAACGTAGCTCTTTGAAGTAACACGCTATGCACCCTAGGATTACCTTATAATGTTACATATTCAAGGGTTTGGTATTGCTTACTGCGCGGTCGTTTAAAGAAGGCTCCGACCAGACTATCTGGCTTCGTCCTACCGAGTCACTCCAACTAAGGGCCTCATAGAGACGAAGGCGGCGGAGCAAGTCAGAATTCTCTTCTTGAGTGGAACACTGATGAATCGACTCGTGAATATCCGATGGGCAGAAGAGGAGCCTAAGCCCTAACCTCCACGCTACCTTACAACTTTACTTAAGCGGAAGTGGAAGCGATGTGAAGAGACATCTATTCGTAATAAATGCTTTGTCGATCAAAGTAAATGAATGAATGAATAAATAAATAAATAAATAAATAAATAAATAAATAAATAAATAAATAAATAAATAAATAAGCAAATATCCAAGGGTTGTTTTCTATCCTGCAAGCAACTCTTCAAAGAAGTGCTTTTTACATAGACATTTCAATATAACTTCGATAATTACTAGTTTTTATTGCCTACGATGCAAAAATAACTTCTTCAAAAATTTGTTTGGTATATGAATTATAAGACACATGCTTTTGTTCCTATTTAACATCAGAATGCATCGCATTTCTGCTCACAAAAGCAAACATAGCGCTAATCAAACAATTTCTGAATGGCTTAGTTAGAAGGAAAATAATTCAACTTTTATGATGGAACATTTCTGTGATATTTATCAAAAATTTTACTTCATTAAAAGTATTTAACTGCAATATTATTATAAATATCTAACCGAAATACAATCATCGCTAAAGCTATAAGAGTATTTTAAGCTCCTATTACTCAAGTTGTCGAATATTTTTAAGCCTCGCAGTTTTTTTGATGCTCACCGAATTCTGCCCACATTCAAGCGACACAACAATTCTAGAACAAAAATATTATCGGTGAACACAATTACTACTTCAATACAACGACAAAAAAAATCTATCATACCAAGTCAGTGGGATCGTTTATGCGCGTAACTTTACACAACAAAAATGAAAAAAAAAAAGGTAAGGAAATTGGCCTAATTTATCACAGTGAACTGCTAATAACTCAGATATCCATTCTATTACAAAATGAGCTCATCGAATAAAAACCCACCAATCAATCATAAGAAAAAATAAAAAAATAAAAATTGCGCATTTGTTTTACAACATTTAATCAACACAGTAAACGAACAAAACTCAAAAAATGCAAAACATATTGAATAGCGTGGAAGTGAAGAAATGACATCGCAAAAAAACACTTCCTGAAAGTTTTGTGCATAGAATCAACGCCCTTTCATTGAGTCGCCAGTGCTTGTACCGAGAATTGTATGCATTATATTAGAGCAGTTGTATCTAATTTTTAAAGCGCAGAATCAAGTTACAATTCTTTTTATTTTTACACTTTCATACGAAGAAAACAATGATCTACATACTGCAAAAACGGTCAGACAAATGAAACAGAACGTATGTGGCGCCATATTCTGTCTCCAGAAACTGCGTCAGCAGGAAAGTACGAATGGACTTGAAAGAGCCGTATTTCAATAACAAAAGAAGAACTGCAGTTGAATTTTTCGCCTAGAAAGGAAAATTTTTTTTGTTTCCGCCACATTTTTTAGCAAAAAAAAATATATATATATATATATATATATATATATATATATATATATATATATATATATATATATATATATATATATATATATATATATATATATATATATATATATACATATATATATAGAAAGAACTAATGAGAAGCTTGACTCTTCAGAGTAAACTTTCGCTCGCTGTCTAAAGAAGTTAGTTCAAGGAATATTTTCAAGCAGAAGTGATCGCTTGAAACTGAATGGTCACAAAAGTTTAGAAAACCTCACTATCATCGAACAAAATCCTCACACCTATTCAGAAATACATTTGAACGTAAAAATTTCTCAGTAAAATTCTCGCACGAACCGGCGCGTTGTTTTTTCACATATGGTTGGACGGAGAAAGGAGAAATTACCGCGATACGCTGTTAAGTTAGCTCCAGAGGGTTTTGTTCAACTAAACTACATCAATTTTTCATTTATTACACAAACTCGACAATGAATTGGCTGCTAAATGACATAACAACACAAAGGACCTCGTTGAAAAAAAAGGTACGTAGCCAGTGTTGGTTGACGTAGCCCGCTTCCTGCGCATTAATGGTAAATACCGTCCACTGTTCAATAACTGCAGAGTCTCAACACGTTCAGTATGGCAAGCCTCCTGCAATCCCCCTTCCCCCACCTCTCCACATCAAGAGATAGTAATCCCTATGAAACATGCGTCATTGAAAAAATTTTCTAAATAAGATTCGCCTGTGCGAAGGGGTGGTCGCCTCCCACCTTTCCTTGACTGCGCCGAAGAAAATATGACAGCACATTCAACAAGCATCCTCTCCATTCCTACGGAGCAAGGGATTGATATAAGGTAGCAACACTTTTGCGGAGTGAGATTCACATAGAAGAGCACTGTTTTGTGAAGAATCGTCCATTTTTGACGACGCTTGGTTTTTGATGGTCCCCAATTCTATCTCTCATATTTACTGCCAGCTTGAAAAGAACTACAAACATTGAAGCGTGAGAGGATTGCGATTGAAGAGGATCGAAACACTATGCTTGGTAACACGCCGAGATGCAATGAATCATATTGTCGCGTAATGAATCATCACACACTTCTCAACAAGGCGTTGTTCCATCAATCGAACGACGCTTTATGAGAAATTGTCGATTCATGCACTGCAGCTCATCATTAAAGTTGACAATTCGTCAACGTCGCTCAACAAAAATAGCGACCAATATAAGAAAATAGCGAAGACAAATAATCAAATGGGGCACTTCATGCAAATGTCCGCCCACTATAACTGCAGAAAATTGGAAAAGAAATAACCAATACTGCATACCACAATTTTAATATTTGGGCAACTTTCGATTAATTCTGAATTCAGTTTCCTACAGAACTATCTAATCATCCTTCTAAAAAGGCTATTAAGACATACACAATGGACGATTAAAGTGAATGCACACAGTTATGAGAACTATGTGTACGTGCGTATAACAATAGAACAAGAGAAGCTGTATGGACGACGGGTCGTCGGATGGCCACCCGGCTGAGCCAAGCGTCGCGGTTAGCCGAGTGTGCGCCCTGGGGCTGCCTCGCCCATGATGGCTTGTTGGGTGAGTGCCGTTTGTGGGTGCTGCTGGTGTTGTTGTGGTGCTCTGGTGCTGCTGCATGCTAGCTGCTGCCCGCTCGGCCCAACGCATGCATATGGATTCGACCAGAAGCAGCTAATCAGCATAATCGCATAATCAATATATGGCGCGCTCTGATGAAACGCGCTAAGAAGAAAAGAAATGCGTCTGGCTATTGGGCGCCCTCAGGCCGTAACCTCACCTAAACGAGCCATATGCACCAAATGACCGCTACTGTTCCAAGATATGACTACCTATACGCAGTGACAACACCATACCATGTATATCTCAAACGATACATCCTCAACATAGCTATCTTACCAACGGTTACATCAGCAAATGGCAATCAACAAAAAGTGCCGAAGTACGGAGTTCTTAATGTCATACCATATCACGTAAATGACAAGCTTTCAATATATGTGCCACACAATATTCCCTTTAAAGTGGATCAAGCAATCGTGCACTAAGCGAATTAGAGACAAGCATTTCATGCAGCCTATTCACAATAGGGCACAAAAACGCGTAACCAACCCATCTGAATCTTCACAAATCCCCTTACGAATAGAAAGCTTTGGCATCGCTATGATTTCTATCAAACAAAAAAAAAAAAAATTCAAACTTTGCGATGAAAACACAAAGTTCTCCACGCATTCCCTCAATCTGTACATTAAACCTTCCCAATACAGAACTTTAAATTCTTCATATCTGTAAATAAATTACCAGAAACAGCGATGATAGTTGAGAAAATGATTTCGAACCTTCATAAAGACACTTGAATGAATTTTCTCTCAATTTACTACTACAACTCTAACTACGGCATTAACGTCAGGAACTCAAAATATGGGGATAGAATCGGTGGAAAAAGCAAAATTCCAAAAACATTTTAGTGAAAGATGACACTCAATGCTTCGAGAAACAATATGCGGTAAGCAAACCCTGTCAGCATAATACTTCTTTAGTAAACTTTCATCGAAAAAGAACAATGAACACTTCCAATTATTGTATTAGTATCGCATCAAATGAGACGCTGATTTAATTGGAAAATAAGCAGAATCTAGCTTTGCACTTGAAGATAAAAAACAATGAAGAGCTTCGAAAACCTGGATCTACTGAAAACGAATTTCAAAAAATTCTACGAAGTAAGATTATGATAATTTCCAATAAATACGGAATAAGAAATGAGAAATGGTATTATTCGACGGTACTACCAATGAAGTTTGAAAGGAAATGCAAGTGCAAGTAAAAATGTAAACCTCGAATTTTTAAAGAACTGCCAGATCTGAATATCGCAAGTGCTCTTCAAGGTGCTTTATGAAACAAAGCGAGTAACGAGACTACGACTACAGGCAAACCTACTGCTTACAGAGAATAGCAAATGTTGAGCATTTCCAATTGGTTACGAAGTTTTTAATCTGAGGTTGAAAACTACACATTCTTAGAGCCATTAAAATTGAAATGCTTCACAAGACACTAAAAAACTGATTCGAAAAAAAAATAGTGCATTTGTTTCTTCAATGCAGGATGCAACTTCACTGGGCGATTTTTGTGGCATTGACTTCGCAAAATAATCGGCTCTTTTTTCAAGACATTAAGTTTCCTCAAACTTCCGCAAGTTATATTTTAAAAGCCTTCAAAAAATAGAGCAAGTTTTTGAAGAATAACTTTAAATTGAGAATTGCAAATCGTTCGTAACTGCTGAAATTTAGGCACAAAAACCCGAAGGAGCCGGAAAAAATTGCCAAAACTTTATTTATCTACGCAAAAGATGTGCGAACAATCTGCAGGACAAAATTTATGGATCCATAAGAAGTTCACTAAAGAGCAGCCAGTGTATTGCATCCATGCTGAAGCAGAATGCAGTCATTCAATTTTCAATAAAACAAAACAATTAAGAAAAAAGAGATGACGAGACGATCAACGCAACTAAAACATAATTCCCACTGATATGAATATGGAAATTTTTAACCGATTAAGGATTTTTTTTTGGATTTTAAAAATTTCTGGCAAACGTGAAAATCAGTAAAAAAAAATTAGATCCATCGATAGGAAACAAAAACTTTTCATAAACTCTCATAAGAGATCTGACATATAAAAAACGACTTCCACTCTTACAATCAAAGTGTAAAACTACACAATAAACTTTATTACTATATATATATATATATATATATATATATATATATATATATATATATATATATATATATATATATATATATATATATAACTAGATAACCTAACAAAACGTACATCAAAATTTTTTTCAGATAGAAACTAACTGCTGCTAAGCAGCATTAACAACAGCAAGAAAATAAGATTATTCCATAAATTGATGATGGCTAGTTCGACTAAAAAAACGAAAAAAAAATCGATACTGGAATGGGTCATTGCGAATTTATACAGATATCTGTGCTGAGAGTCATTCATAGTTACTGGACCACTTCTAATCCGTTACTTGCACTATATTCGTATTGCTGAAATATTTCGGCTTATAAACGATACCACTTACGAAGCACTCAACGAATAGGCACTTGACCAAGGTAACCGACCACTGATGTGATAATTTTATCACTGAAAACAATTTAATTTATGATGTCCTAATTCGGTCTACTCAGCAATTCCTCATATTATTATGATTTCCTATTAAAGACGACACAAATGTACTGCAATTGTGCAATTTAACGTTATGATTAACGATTCATCAATTCTTAACTAATTCTGCAGTATCACATCAAGCATCAATTGCAGATACGAAGATTCGAATAGAGAAAAAGACAATATATCCAACTGGCGGAATTTTCAAGCACAAATACTTTTCAAACTTTTGACATAGAATTGTTCGACTAGAGCTTATGATAATGACATATATACCAAAATTGTCCTAGCTCATTGTCTGATGTGAGCAAATACATATGACATTCATATTAAATAAAAAGGTGAAAGAAATGATTTTCAAAAGGTCGCATTAAAAGATTGCTTCGAGCTCATTATAACGACACTGTGAAAGATGGCGAACTAATTGCTGACAACTGATTTCGAGCTCACTATAACGACAATATGAAATGTGGCGAACTGGTTCGTGAGAATAAACATCATACGAAACGGCTGTGTTAATGCGCTCCTTCGACAATAACTGATCCTATCCAAGAATGTTCCGTACGTGGGATTAATCTGCGTAGAGATCACTTAAGAAAATCCCCATAATAATCACCACGTGAAAATTCATTTAAAACAGAGCAATTTTTGTGGTAAAAGGAATAAAAATGAATGCAAAGGTAATTCATCGCAACGGTCTATTATAATCTATTACAACAAATATTATGAGAAGGAAATTTTTTATTGCTACTTTTCTTCGTATATTTATACCTCATTACTCCTCTACAGTCATATACTGTCAGTAGAGGAAGCGTCCATGTGTGAAGCCATTCAATGTTGTGACAATCTTTATTACTAATCCCCGAATTAAGCAGTTCAAAGATTTTATGTAAACGTATATAAAAAAATCTTATCAAATAAATCTTCCTAAACGACCAATTGAGAAATCAAAAACCTGGCAAACAAAACCACTAGTTGTAGAATTTAATTGACTGGATATATAGAAACGACTTAATAGAACATTTTAAAAAATCGCAGTAAAAAAGCCGCAATTCTATCGAAAATACACTAGCAGCTGAATAATGAACCGCTTAAAAAAACAGTTTCTAATTTCATGGAAAATTCTCTCCTTGAAGAATGAATATATGACTGTTTTGGATGGAAAGCGAATAGCATATAAAAAAGGCTACAGGAGGAAATTTATGAATGTTTTCGTCTCTTGTCTACTTTAATTCAACTTTGTAAATCATAAAAATGCAAGACGAGCAGAAGCTGACATGTAATACACCAATATTCGTAAGCATGGCACTACCAGTTGCACTATCACTTCGATTTTTGAACAAAGAAAAAAAGAAACGAAGATAATCCGAAGCACTTCTCATCGCCCGTCTAAATTAAGTAAGAAACAACTATTTATAGAGTTTTTGCTTTACACTGTGAGCCTTCTCATAGAATAAAGTTGATAACAATGAGACGCGATACAACATTAGGTCAACTGCCAGGTCACTTCTAGTAATTTAGTAGTGACGCCTCAGCAGACGCTGCATTGAATGACGTATTCCGAGGCAATTCACGTTAATTCCTTCAACGCGGAAAAGTATAGCGCATAAGCAAAACAAGAGCGAAGGATTTGATAGTGGATTGTTTCAAGTGAATTCTCATTCAGAGAGCAGAGCAATTTCCGCTAAACTGGTCTCTTGAAGGAATGAAGACCCTTTGGGTGGCCTAACCTGTTTTTTAGAAGACAAAAAAAAATGGATGAATACAACACACTAAAAACTTGAAACAACCATTCGCTCAACAGAATGCGAAGTCCATATAATCTTTCTTCAATTACATGTTGCAACTGCATAGGGAAAATGTAGAGAAATTAGCGTGTACATCAACAAAGGTTTACTAGCAAATCAAAGGAAGCGTAATCGTTTTCGATATCAACGAATGTCTATCTCATCAAATGCACTCCCCTCGTAGAATAAATAAACATTAATGTAAATGTGATCTTATCGAAATACTTTATGAGATAAATCGGCGATCACTGGATAACAATGTAAGCGATAATTTTTTGCTTATAATTGTAATTGATTTCACTTTAATATACCGAATAAATCATGTGAGCTGGGGAAAAAAAATAAATTTAAAGGAAGATTTCAGAGGGCATAATCAATCCAAAAAGCGGAAATAAGAGATCGTGACTGGCGAAGAACACACGGCAAACAATTTCATAATGCAAAGCAACCAAACGATTCGTTAATTTTTTCGCTTTCATTAAGTCATAGAGGAAATTACTCTCGCATTAAGCGACTAAAAGCACAAACACACAAACATAAACAATCGGAGTTTTCTCTCTGAAGTATCGAAAAGAATGCCGCTCTCGGGGTTTATATATATATATATATATATATATATATATACATATATATATGCGTGTATGCAAATGCACAAAATATAACGAAGGAAGTGGCCAATCACTTACATGCAAACTTATTCCACTCATCGATAATCTCCATGTTGTGAAAGAAGCCGATGACTACGTTAAGCTAATCGAAACATTTTGCAAACTTCTTCCACGAGTTGTTGTAAACATTTCGAAAGAAGTGAATAACAAAACAAAGGCGACGAAAATGTCATACAAAATGTCTTCAATAGAATCACTGAGGGCATGTGATCTGATAAAAATGCGAAACGCTCAAAAATGTGCCATATCTGAGAAAGACAAAAGAGGGCCAATCGAACAAATTAACGTCGATGACCTATAACGCCAACGCAACAAATCGGCTCATGTGATTCGGTGAACGAAAAAACTCTTAATGAGAAATCAGCAACCAGATGGTAGTCATAGATGTAAATAATCTGCAATTTATATTTCACAAATCAACTGCGGTCGACAATTTTTTTTTTTTTTTTTTTTTTTGCTTATAACGGTAACAGGTGAAATTAACAAACAAAACTCGCACACTTTCACTGTGAGTCATCGAAATATTTGTATATTTATAATAAACGAAAGACTGTTGATAATCAGTATAAAAGGAAAACCTTACTATGAGCTTTAAAATGTGTGATGAGCAGGATTTTTTGTGAGTGGAAGCATCAGCAAGAATAGAATTAAAATTTTTGATCGGTGACAGCGTTTACTAAACCGAAAAAAAGTGATTTTACAACTCTCCCACGAATGAGCAGTTGAGTCTCTCGCTTGATTAGTCCATGACGCCTATGTACTTATCAGATCGCTCGTAAGTCGTCAATAGCTAACGCTCATTGATGTCAATTCAAGTTTAAATAGTCAACAGTACGCAAAGAACAATATAATTTATATGGAGGTGCTGAACGAAATAAAAAGTTACGAGAAGAGACGTTAAGAATAGAGCGTAATCGAGCTTTACGATCGTTGCCACATGGTAAGATGAATTGCAAAGTGCGCATGTGAATTAATGCCTATTGCATTTTTGTGGAGTTTTCATTACTGTTACGTGAGTGATTTACCATGTACTATTCGGTGTTTACCTGACCTTCTGCAGGTGAGCAATTTATATCAGCGTCGAATGAAAAATTCACATCACACTCTCGATCGATAAGCCGATTTGGCAAAATGCCTACGGCGAGCATATGCGTCGTTCTTTGCTAGCATCTTGCAATAATCCGTTATAAGTGCGCTTCATTTATTTTGTTTGTAGACACAATGTATTGAAGTCACCTTATAGCTCCTTTATTTGCATATGCGACAAAGAAAATCGCCATCAACCGCATCCGCAACGTTAAAAAAAAAAAAAAAAAAAAACTTATTAGCAGCCATTCTGAATGCTTTAATGAGGGAAAACCGCTAAATAGTAAAAATTCTTAGGAATGCGTTCGAAGGGTTATCGCTCTGACGGTGTTTGTTAATGACTTAGTTGCGAGTAGAAATACTCATGCTACAAACGGATGCGAAATTTTGCTATTTGGCTGCGAATATTTCCTCACAAAAACCACTGGAATCGCGATTCAACTCGTTAAGATCTACTTTTTCAGAAAACTTTTAAATGAATTACTATGGTGGAATTGACAACTGTAAACTTTCACCTTTTGAATGGCGCATGCGAACAAAAGACCAGCTGCAGAAATATCTGTAAAGAATACTGCAATACCTGATAACTCATTCTCTCGCAAAAGCTGCCGCATGTACAACTTCTCAGCAGAAGAAGAGGATAGCTTTGCTTGCATTCGGTCGCTTCAGAAACCCTTTACTTGCAAATTTAATAACACCTTTCAGCACCTCATAAAGGAAGCGAAACCCAATCAAGAACTCACAGCTTATTCTCAGCAAATTTCATTGCTTTAGATTCCCATAAACCGCAAACAAATTGAAACTTCCTCACTAACAGATACGCATGAACTTAGCCAGTACAGAAGGATCTCGCCATAATCTCACAACAAATGGCGTCAGCGCTTTATCCACTAATTCTGATGACATGAAAAGAAATTGTGCGAAGATGAAAAAAATACGGTCGATAGGTCATCACGACGCGGAACAAGCGGTGACACGTACGGATCGGCGAATGGCTGCCGCTTGCTCGTAGTGACAAATGTTAGCGGCAAGTATCTCTGAGTGAACACCACAACAACCGACCATTCAACAATACATAGAGCAGTATCGGAACGCATGCACAGAATCGCATCATAGGAGGTTGCGATGGTGCATAAACGACTCAAAAAAAAACATGGCCAACGATGCGGTTTCGGTTGATTTGTCGATGGATTTCCCTCAACGATGCGGTTTTGCCGCACAGCAACTTGATTCTCGCATTGCACGCCGGGTTATTTAGGTTGGCGCACTCGAACACACACAAAAAGGGGGTTATACGGGGCCGGACACACTAGATCACGTCCACACCCATCGTACGCAGAACTGATCAAAACGAGAAACGGGGAGGGGCGGAACGGGGCACGCGCATTCGCAATCCGCACGCGTGTGTCAACACGCACGCACGAGCAGTCGCCAACGCGCCAGGCAGGCAGCCCTAACCAGCCGCTACACGTTGTCGCTGAGGGGTGCACCCCCCGTCTCATCTTCGCACTTGCCCGCACCTAAAACACAAACCTGCATCTATACGCCTCACATTGCCATCGTATGTGCGAGTTTGCGCCCCTCAAACTTAATCGATCTTATTCCCCCAAACCCGACTGCGAATGCATCGTCCACTTTTAGACCACCCAATGCTAGCTAGTGTAGGGTAGACCAGTCAGCTATAAATTACGTGGCTACAGTGAGCTGTGCAAGGTGAGTCAAAGAAGGTCAGCAGCGTACAGGTAAATCAAACGACTGCCCAACATGCATCGTGAGGCCAGCCTGACGCAAAATCGAGAGGATATAAAAGGGGTTGATGTGCTGTTGTGTTCATTCCAGCTTCTAGATTGGTCTCAAGGCGGAGTGGGCCTACGGGCTGCCGTTGGAGTGGGCGAGGTGATCAGCAGCAGCGTGGGGTTCGACTGCGGGATCGTACCGGCGATTCAAGCTATCCTAGTGTCCCTTCTTGTTTGTCAGCCTATAGTATGTGTGATACACTTCCGCCCTTTACACCTCTGTTGTCTCGTAATTTACTCGACCGCAGCTCGACAGAGGGTACAAATCCTCAAGGAGACCTGGACGACTAGACGGGCCAGGGGGAGCTGACCCTACACTAACTATCTAGTGTGAACATAACATCTTGTCGAAACTAGTTTTCAGGACCCTTCTCATTCCTCAGGGAACGCCTTACTTAAATAAGCGCATTAATGAGTACACCCATAATACCCCTGTCGATTAGGAAGGCAAATTCAAAGCAGGAACAGTAGCACTTAAAATACAAAAAAGATTAAAACAGTTAGATTTCGCCAACGCTAAACTGCATGAGGCAGATACCATAGTTATTAAAATTTTTGGAGACTTTCCCGATCCAACGTTCGGCGACCATCCAAAGCGAAAGAAAATAAAGAACCGCTCCATAAACCTTGTTCTGAAGTAATGACTATAGATGAATATCACCCCGAAATTATGTAGCTCCATATGGATAAACGATGACAATCGAAGAGCATCCTGCTTTTTAGGTGGCAACCTGCATTACACCATACCGCGAGCTCAATGCTTGTAAACCGAGGATTTTTACCTGCAGATCACTGCAAAGCTACTTTCTAGATATTTTGATATCTTACTTCTGTAGAACCCCGACTCGGACATCTCCTCCGCCATCTTTTAGGTCTATCTGATTGCCTTACTCCGTCCATCCTATTTCCACTAGATGGAAACTTAGTGCAAGCTAAACGTAGTGGTCCACAACCATTTTGAGACATTCTCATTAACCAAAAAAAACAACAAGTTATGCAGTCAAAACACAGGTTCACAATAAGAATTACATGAATAAATATTGAGAAATCAGTGAACTTTCAGCACTTTTATCGAGAAATCACTCAATTAAGGCATAAATAATAGACGAACAAAAAAAAAAAAGAATAAAGAAAAAACAACGAAATGCAAGTGAGAATAACGGTTTCGCAGAGATTGTTCGCGACGAAAAAAAAGATGAAAAAAAGAAAATGGTAAATAGTTGAATGGTGAATAATTTATGAACAAAATCAACACTGTTGTATATTTTCAAAAATCTCTTTCATACAGTGTATTAGCATTGTGTTGTACTTTAAAGAAGCTAGAAATTAAATGCAGAATGATCTCATGATAATCTCGTAATGAATCTGAAAATTGAAAAAAAAAAAGAACTCAGATAATTCTCTACTGCTCCTATTTAGAGAATATTCTAATATTGCGCCAATCGTATGAATTATCACCTTACAAAAGATTGTAATGAATACGTTATAAGTAAATAAAAAATTGAAACCAACGCTTAAAATCAACGATATCGATATACGATTGGAACTTCCTTTGAAAAACAGAAATGCAAAAAAAAATCGAAAAATATTTCTAAACGCAATGTTGTCTGACGTTGAACGATGATATGCAGCACTTCATACGATCAACACATTCGTAAGCATAACAAACAAGTGATTGATAAACTGTTGAAGTGCGCTTAAATAACACTTCATAAATTGTGCACACAATACGCATATATTTCTCAAGAGAAAGAAGTACTGTGACATTGAGTGAAAATCTCTTTGTGGCTCATTGTAGGAAAAAAAAAGATCCTTCAGATTTTAGTAATTATTCCTCACAAAGAAAATGCAGAAAGTAATCGCATTCTATCATTTCATATGTCTAATACAATTCCAATATCTCCATCGATCCCCTCAATCGAATTACTAGCTCCTCACTATTATCGTTTATTAAATGAACAAATGCTCCTATATAAAATCTTAGAAGTAAATCTTTGTAGGCGAAAAGAAATTGGGCACTCGTCCGCATTTATATAGCTGTAAATGATGCAGAATAATGCGCCCGATAAGCACTTCTGCAGGTGAGAAGCGATGTGAAGAAAGAAAATGACACGAGTAATTCCTTCAAAATTTTGCCTGATATTTATTAGCGTTTCGCCTCGTCAAATAACCGTCAAACAATTAAGCGAGGAAATAGGACTATTTAACAGACAAAAGCGACAGATATCCACAATGAAGTAAAGATGTTACTATAACGAGAAAAAAAAACGGAAGCAGTAAACTCTTTTAACTCAACAGAGAATTCAGATCGCGTTGCTGACCAACATCAATATTTTATTTCCAATATTTCCAAACCCGGGCAAAATTATTGCCCATAAAAGCCGAAAGAAAGTTTCCGTGAGAAAATATCAACTCGTAACCATAAAACAACTAATAAAATCAAGAGTAGAAATAAATGAGAAATTCTATCAGCAATGAATTACTCTCAGCCCTCTCAATAAAGAAGGCGTAAATTTTCGAAATAAGACCTCAAAGATTCTAAGGATGTGTTTAAAAGGCGAGCCCACAAAATAGCCACAACTTATCCAATCACTTTACTAAGGTATGCACTAATTAAACTTAGGTTATAATGCTAAAATGTTAAATTATTCGACAACTTTTGCCTCCCCATGGTGGAGCAAAAAGAAATGCAGTCAACCTCAAAATACGGTAGAATTTAGCTATAAAGCGTTTTAAAAGCGGCCAAGTGTGCTCTACACTTTTGCCCTTTAGCAAACCATAAGCCACAACAGACATTTCGTCAGCTAAGTGAACAGCTCTACCAACTACACCGTCAATTGCAATGTTGTCTTTTTGAAGACGTTTCTTTGGTATCCAGTTAATTGCCACCCACGTCGACATTGGTTTTCTTTTCGATAAATTTTGACGCGCAAATGTTTCAAAACAACAAATAACAGTCATATTATGAAACAACAAGCAAGCATGGAATAAAGTAAAGGTTGGAAATTTAAGCTGCCCTCAAGCCAGTTTGATACAGCTGACTTGTGTTTTAACTAGCAAAAACAAAAAAAAAAATTAAAAAATTCGCTGTTAGAAGGGAGCACAATACTTAACGTGCATGTTCTATGCAAAAAAAAGATGTCAAAGATATTTTTATTTGGAGCATTTTAAGCGAAAACTAACACAAAAATGAAAAACGCCTTGCAGCTGCCAGTAAGAGGCGACGGAAGTAAATAAATAAATCACTGCCAGTTCAAAAACGCAAACAGTGTTATCACATTATGCTGCCAAATTATAGAACGTCATTCAAGCGGCAAACTCGAAAATAGAGCTGTGCAGCGAACAGTAGATGAATAAAATTGCAGCAACTACTGAGGTTGTCGTAAATTAGATCATCGAATATGTTGAAAAGTGCAAAAATATAGGTGTAAAGAAATACAAGAAATAAAATGGAGTACACTCCAACAGCACAACATTGCGAACACTGTTGCCTTGCAGCGACAGAGATTTTGTGCAGCTCACTGAGAGATTCCAGTAGGTGTTCTGCTGGCTTTTGCAAGAGCAGCCCAGGAAACCAAAAAATGACCGTTCTGGGGTATGCTCAACGGTCAATGTCAAGCGGGAACAGTTGAAGAAGAGCAAGCGAGTGACTAGCTGAAGTTGGGTGACGGCGAAACGCACGTTGAGTGGGGCACCGCCAACCTAGAGCGACTCGTCGTAGTAGGCGAGTGTTATGTGTGCGCGTGCATAGAGCTAGCCAAGAGGCTAACATCGCTAGTGCGCAGCGAGCACCACACATACGTACACACACACAACATGCACGACAGCCAGCGCACACAGCCGACAAAAGATCCGCCGGAAATGGAGAAACACCGAACGAGAGGGTGCCAGAGGGGTCCACGCCCGCGGCTACAGCCAGCCAACGACAGCCGCCGAAACAGCGTGCACGAGACGACCAGAAGCGACAAAAGAGGACACCGTCACACACCACTCGAGCGTAGCGACAGAACGCAAACAGCCATGCACAAATGCTGATGTTAATCGGCTGGCGCTTTCAAAAACGGCGCATACAAGGTGTTTTCACTTGTGAACTTCCATCTTCCATCGTCAACGGAGACAGATGGGTTTTACGTCTACTCACATTTACATAACAGTCGCACTACTGCATTCACTAAACCCAGAATTGGTGGCATAAAGCAAAGCAAAAGTAGGGTGAGGAAAGGCATGCCACCAAGTGGATATGAGAGTACACACAGTGACGAAACTATCGTTCCTTTATAAGGCCTTGAGATGGCGCTCTGTCCTGCCTGGCCCGAGCAATTCTTTCCCTTGCTAATGGCTAATTTGCCGGCCTAGCTTTTAGTTATATTTTAACCATACAAGAAAACGGTATTTCGGAGGGATGAACGAATCACACGCGACAACTCTCCCTCAGCAAAACTAATTTGTAGAACTGCTCGCATATTTCGGCAGTTTCAAGGGGTCCGCAAAATCCATGATCAGAAAATGGATGGATGAGACGGGAATTTTGGGATCAATACAAAGAAATACGCAATTCCGGTGAAAAAAAAAACTGAAGGACATCGCGTAAGGCTACAAAACTTCGTCGCTTTCGATGGCAGACTTCTGAAAATATTCACCGGAAAATGAATCCCTAGAAAAAATGTGTCGCAAAATTCCGACAAAAAAGATTCCAGCAGACAGAAAAACGTGAGAACAATGAATTAAAATAACATTTCTATTAAAGGTGACAGGTTATAAAATTCTGTGAAATCTTCCCTTCAGAGCATTTTCAGTTTATAAAATGGACTGTTTGAGAGAGAGAGCGAGAGAGAGGTAGAGAGAAGAAGGAGAGGGAGGGAGAAAAAGAGGGGAACAAGCAGGTAGTGATACAGAAGGATCAAGGATACTCATACCGAGGTATACAACTTCAGCACGAGAAAATCAGAAAAATATCGCCTGCATGAGCAATAGTATCTGCAGTGAACAAAACGTTGCTATGCATTCATTCCGAATCCGACCTGGAAGTGACGGCAAAAGCAAAGCGCATCATGCGTCTAATTCACGTTCAAACGAGAAATGTGGGAAAGGCAAAAGGAAGACGGCGAAACTCGAACTTATTTTTTAGTTTTAGAAGCGGAACTCGAACTCACTCCTGCAAATGAGCGTGAGCTGCATCCAAAAAAAGATACAGCTGAAAGACCGTTGAGAAAACATATTCACAGCCACTTCCAATCAACCTACATTCAAATGGGCAAAAATTTCAACAACTGCATGAACGAACGCGAAAACATTATACGCATGAAAAATGGCTGTGAAAAATTAAATGTGTTTCTTTGCATAACGTTTACTGTTGAACTTAATATATATCATACAAAATGAAGTGTTATGTGACTTGTACCATCATTTTCGCTAACGGAATTTTAGAGATTTTCAGAGAACATTGACATATGTAGAAAAAAATTTCTAAAAATAAAAAAATGGAAAATATGTGATCGCCCAATTCAATTTTTAAACGCTACTAGAAATCATCTTCGCGATTCGAGTTATAGTACTTTACACTACAATTCGACTGTCGAAAGAGAATTCGTTTAATTCGGAAATTTTTCATTTTTCTATGATAACATTTGTTCAACAAGCATTCTTAACTAATATAACGTTCTTAACTGATATTATTTGTATCAAGTGAAAACTTTATATATATATATATATATATATATATATATATATATATATATATATATATACATATATCAGTCGATTTTGTCATGAAATGTTTATCCGAATTATTCAAGCATCAAAAAGCGCAATATGAACAATTTAAACAATATTGAGCAAAAACTGACCAATCAATGGTAACGAAAATCAAGCGCAATCACATAGGTGAGCAACTTAAAGGTACGTAAATAGGTGCGAACGGAAACATCATCACGGAAGTAAACTTCATCAAAATTTAGAAGCCCAGCATTATGGAACCAAAAAAAAAGAGAAATTTTCCGCCAATGAACTCTCGATGTTAAAAAAAAAAAAAACGAATTATTGCACAAATTCTGAAAAAAAGAGATAGCTGAAAAGATGGACAAATTTCAATTATCATATAGTTATTAGCCGTCATAATTTTTACTAATGAAAATCGCAGCTTGGAAAACCTAATAAGCAAACTGTTTTTCTGAACATCAAGAAGCGACATTTCATAGTACGATGATAGAGATGCGAAGAAACAAGAGATTGCATTATTTCCCAGTAAACCTTTCAGCGAAATCCTTCTTCCAGAGAAATTCCTTCTCCTTCCCCCCACCCCCCCCCCCCCCAAAAAAAAAAATGTTTCTCCACTCTTAAAAACTTTAGGAAATTTGTCACATCAAGAATTTTACTCAAGGTGATGTGGATGATGCTCGACGATGATAAGTACACACTAGGAAAGTTGTAATCATTAATAGAGATCATAATCATAGTTGTGGTCAGAAGTCAGGAAAGTGCAATTTTCTTACACTACTATACGATTGCGTTTTCTCGAAAAATGCCGATCAAATATTTCTGCCAAGCACTTTTCGATGAATTTTTTGTAGACTTGTTACGACCATTTGAAAATTTCACTCCTGTTAAAGCAGGCCGCCACGCATTTGATCTAGACTGTACAACATGTCTCCCAAGTGGTGATCTCAGCGAGGTTCAACAGCCGTGATGCCCTCTAGAAAATGCAGTAACTATGATCTCCGTCTCTACGGACACCGGTATTTGCTCGAAGATACACTGAAGTACGTACCAGAGGATCGTCGTCGCGATAGCCCCTCTATTCAACAGATGAGGATGCATCATTCGCCGTGGGAACGACCTCGTTTCTGCAGTCAATGCGGGCCGAGGACTCTGCTATCCGCCACAGAACTATCAACCTCGTAGTGGAAGAAGGACGAATCTCTCCACCCCTTCCCTCGAAAGCCAACGTGGTAGGAGATGCACTTAATATGATCATATTTAAACCCATGAGAACCGTCCAATCACTACGGCAGCTTCCACAACCCACGTGGTATTGTTTCGGTCGCGCGAAAAGCATCAATCTTTGAGAAAGGCAGTCATCCCCTTGATGCAGAACACTTTTGTTTTTCACAGGTGATTTCGAGGAATGCACAAACTGAAGTGAAATATTTGCTCATACATCTAAGCATATTTCACAGCATACCTATATTGCTACATGCTTGAAAAATTGAATATGAAAATATTTGATTAAAAATCAAAGAATTTATATTCACTTATTTATTTGTTCATCTATTTGTTCATACATAAGTCTTTGAAAGTTTCCGCTGCCATACACTTGCAGTAATCACTAGAAAAAAATTTATGGACCATCTTAAACAAAAGCTGATATGTAACAGCCTAAACTTTCTAAGACTCTATACAAATAAATATCTGCATGCGTATATATGTCAAATTATTGTACTAGTTTGTCGAAGACTTTTGGAGAAACAACGCTTCCTTTCACTGAAAGCCCCTCACTTGAAAAAGGCATCTCTTGAAAATTTGCAGTTATCAAAGGCCCTTTCCGAACTGACATCGTGAGCAAGTTTATAAATCACGAAAGCTTCATCTAAATAAACAGTGAAGAATAACCATAGGTCATATGAAATGATATGTCTATAGGCAGTGAAAATAGCAAAAAGCTGCACTACTCTTTAATCCAACCTTCTCCTGTCCCTTATCAGCATTGATAAGTTATATTATCTTAATCAAGCAGTCACTCTTCAATAATCTTTGTGAAAAAAAGAGAGTGCAGTGAAGTGGCATCAAGAAAAATCACACGTTCCTTCATACGTCTCGCATAGATAAAATACTAAAGCTAAAAGCAGGTAAATTTCAGCATTTAATTTCATCCACTAAAAAAAAATTTAGAGGAAGATGGCAACAAAATAACCTTCAAATGATAACAATAGTCCGGTACATCTTATTAGTGACAAATGCATTTAGAGCTGAACTGATCAATGACGCGTTCAACGTTCTGTACCTCAGGAATATTCATAGACGTAAATTCAGAGGCACTACAATGTGGTCAGTAGCTAGTATTCACCGCCATGTTGAAACCGGAAAAAGCTCAGTTCAATCGACCAGCAATGACAACAAAAGACCATAAACAAGAATTAAGAATTCAATCAACCAACAATTCTTTAGTGCCAAGGAATTAAACAACACACCAACACCTATTATAATACAAATTATTTTGCAACCTACAACTGCTCCAATTAGCAATGATATTTTTTTCCTCTGTAAGCTTCAAATTATTCTCGCAACCGGCAAAGTTGCTTTTATTTCTTAGCTATGATAATGAAGATTTCAAATTTTTATTATGCCTTATTCTACCTGCCACCATTTATCCGAATATATTTAAAATTCATTTCTCTGAAATATGTTAAGCGTTCAGAAGTTTGTTGATTTTCTACAGCGCTGTTTGCAACCATTGAATTGTTAACTCTTATGCTGTAGTGTCAAGTAGAGAAAGCATCAGTATAGTGCAACGCACTTACCCTTCTGGTAACATATGAGCGGGAATAACCATGTGGGCAGGATGCGCCATTGGTTGACCACGGTATGGACCCGCGTTAGGAGCTCCATTTGGCGGTACACTGCCAGGGGCCAAAGGAGCCATTGGAAAGTGATCTGCAAGAAGTATTCAATAAGATTTTATTACCTTAACGATATTCACCGTGCACTCACATTCAAATTACTCCATGAACTCAGATAACTTCACTTCGTCATAACTGAAATGTGAGGTTTCAAATAGCAGCAATATATTCCTTATAGTTTACATGTCAAAGTGTTCAATATCAAATGAAAATGCGTTTAGTGCTTCCGATGAACTAATTGGATTCTTTAATGATTTTAAAAATATTCCAAATTTGCAATGTAATTTCAAAGTTGAACATATGCACGCACATATATGCATATATACGATGCCCGAAATCCGTTTCAGCTAAATTTCAAAGACGGTATTAAAACAAATTCTTGTAAAGCGCCTTGCTTCAAAAATGCTGTTCGTTCACAGCATGCGATGTATTCTCTTCTAGTAGCGCAAGCAGTATTTTTCGCTCATATGATCGGGCAGAGTAATAGAAAGCGATCACGCATCAATTTCCCTAATATTGCCCATCTCCCTAGGCCTCCACATTGGAAGGCGCAAACTCAACGAAAATACAAAGTAAAAAAATGGAATATTTTCTCTACACTAGAAGAAGCGGAAATGGGCTCAGAAACATGCATGAACACAAAATTTTTGGAGGAAGACGACAGACCTCTTGCTTTTCTTCGGCTTGTTTCTACCCCTCCCCTCCGCTTCCCTCCTCAAAACATTGCCCATTTTTATCATACCTCCCGCCCGTTGTCTGAAGCTGGCTAAGTGGCTGGCACGACAACAACTCGTTGCAAGCCCTCCTATGTCGAAAATGCTTAATGAGGCATTACTTTTCCTGGCAGCTGGCCCAATAATGCAGAGACGGACCGAACATCGCCTACCATGAACAAGTCTCCCCGTCAAGGCGCTTGGCATATATTCGAGAAAGAGCAAGCACAAGGTACGGATATGGGAAGATAACGCCTTTCTACGCTTATCGTTCTTGGTTGTCAGTAATGGGTGTAGCATGCTTCTTTCTTAGTCGCCTTCCACCCGAATTCCACGAAAGCAAATTTCACTATTTCATAGCTCTGTCGCTGCCTGGCAGAAAAAAAACTGCTGAAAACGAGTCCTTATTTACGAAGCATATGGGTCGAGTTTTTGCTGGAAGTTATAACAGCTGAACCGACAGAAATATATTTCGAAGGAACGAACGAGATTGTCAAACACTTTTACGCTTTGTGAAAATGGATCAAACTTGTATTTCGATAACTTCCTATTAATGCTCAGTGATCAACTAAGTAAGAACTACGACAAGAACAATGCTCATAATAACAGGCGACAACCAGCAACGCTTAAACTGCATAGTTCGATTTTGAATTTTGTGTGTTAAATAAAACGAAGAAAACTTTCGACCTCTTCCTTCAACGCTTTACTGCGTATTTAAACATCTGGTTTCAAAAATCAAAACTTTAAGAGGGGGGGAATTTAGCTGTTATATTCAATGCCCAACTCAATTTCGAATTTCGAAAAGACCATATTGTTGTGCTCATAATGAAATTCTTTATTCCAACTTAGGTGTCCTTGTTCGAGAGAAATGCTTTAGATGAAAAGATTTGTTGAACACTGTGAAAATGATGCAGAAGAACTTCAAAGAGTGAATTTCACAAGTAGGCTTGAATCAACCATTATCACAATGCATTTTACAAATTATGCAAGAGAGTAAGAAAAGTTAATTATGAAACATAAAAATGAAAGGTTACTTTTTCGAACTTTGAAAAGATATAAGCATTTTATGAAGAATGTAGAGGTATAACGAATGTTATCGGTTTTGATAATGGCATAACACTATTATCATTCGGTTGAAATTCATGCGCTACTAGTGAATACTCACGAATATTTGTTAGTTTTCGGAAGATGACGAGGAATTTCAAATAAAAGCAACAAAAACATCTTGATTCTAAATGTAGGAAGTTGAGGAAATCATGAAAATTGCAGTTGTTGAAATCTTTTATTCGCTAAGAAATGGCCAACACAGATGATGAAACATAGCGTTGAGATGAAACGTCATATGAACGCAGACACGACCCATGCGACGGATCCAACGAATGAGCAATGAGAGGAATGCATGCTAGTAAAACATCCCATATCAACAAGGTTCAAGACTACAAAGTTCATGACTATTTGTGGCTTTGTTTGGCACTGCGCCAGAAGTTACATTGAGCTCTCATTTGCATATATAGATATTTGAGAAATTACCAAGCATAGATCATTGTTATCATTTAAAAGCGATTGCCTTTCTTGTCTGACCGTAACCGAGACCACAGCATACTGGGATAATTTTGCACCGACACCTAAGCAAGAAAAATTCATCATAGAGCAAGTAGCATACAAGATTTAGAATAAACTGCACAGTGACCGTACTTACCACTTTATAAACCCTGAGGGTTACTGTTTTCAAAGCATTCCACGGTGGATAAATTTCTTATTAATATAAAAGGAGTGGCTATAAATACAAAAATGAAGTATTTCTATTTTGCATTTGCAATCTATGTGACGAATAATTCACGCCATCATCGCATCAAACAAATTGAAGAATTTTCGCTTATTACACGTTTCATTTTATTGTTTCACTAGTATCCTCGATTAAATCCTGGCTATGGTAGAATATATTTCTGCAACATGCACTCAACAAAACTGCTTGTTTTGGAAAAGTTTCCCCAAAATTTCGATCTTTAAGAACTCATTATCCCCTCCTTCGTCGTGGAGGTCTCACAGCTCATTCCTCCTAACTTCTCGTACGTTAGTATTTCGGATCTTTCTCATGAGGTTTGCAGAGAAAAAACCTTTTTGTTTGCAGAGAAAAAACCTTTTTGTTTCCAGATTCATTTGGGGCAACCTGTGAAAGCCTCAAAGTTAGGTTCGTTCCCATGAGACAAAAGAAACTCCGAATGTGCAACAATAGCATCGACTTTTAGCGAATATTAGACCTAACAAGGAGCTACGTTAGAATAACTGTTTCTGAACTGAAGATATAAGACTGCAATGAAGAGTACAACGAGAAATGTACTATGTGGTTGCTGAGCAATCTAGTCAAAATCGAGCTGGAAAAATAACAAAAATAGAGCGTTGATGAGAAAGCTCATGTAAATGTTCTCATAACACAAGCCGACATCATCACCTCAACACATACTGACTAAATGGAGAACGCCCACACAGCAAATGAAATAAAAAAATTCTGTTCGATGATGAGCACATAGCCCATCAAGACTACTGCTTCTTAGACACTTCACTAACATAAGCAAATACTTTAGGTGCCTCATTCAATGCAGTTGAGAAATCGAAAGGAAATGGACTCACACTTTCGACTATATAGTTCCAGCTTATATTCGCTATATGCTGCAAGAATTCTTACAATTCTGTAGTTATTTCAATGACATTCTTTAGGTAATGACTAATATATGAAACTTTTTGGATGAGACAACTGTGGCAATATTAGACGATAACGTTTTCAAGAAAAAGAGTTCATGAAGTGCATGTGGTCAACGAATGGGAAATATTTGCTCCAGCTGAAGACTGCATTTTCGAAAAGAAGTTGAAGAGCTCAAGTGAAAAGTAAGTAATGTTTCGCCTCTCATTGTTTTCAAATGATTCAATTAAAAAGGATTCAAACAATGTGGGCAAAATCATGTATCTGGGGATTCGTTATGACTTACCCGGTGTGGCAGCACTTTGAGGTTGTATGAGACCAGGTGATGGACCAGCCGACGATGAAGCGACCATATGCTGCATTGGGCGACCGGCCACAGGCTGTAGCTGGGCCGGTGCCAACAAAGAAGAAACAATTGCCACCGCGAAAGATGTCTGTCGTTCCTCAACAAAAATCACCACCGTAATGCTTGACGCGTCGTACGCTGCAATACTGAGCATTTTCTTCACTTCATCTATTTTTTGAGCGAGTAGATTTTTTGAACGCTTCGCTTCACGCTATTCTATTAGACATTCAATCACCACCAAACAATTGCAATTCTCATCGATATATCACACACTCTAACTGCAAAATTAGTGCACAGATAGACTAAACATTCAAGGTGAATGCCACTCATTGAATGTTTGAGCAGTGATGCTGAAGTTTGCAAAAAAATACCTTTAAAAGAGGTATAAGCAAAACAATTCCGAAAGTGAACGGCGAAGAAACGAATCAACCAAACTTATTCCTTCGTTCGTCCACTACATGAGGTGTTTGGACTATATTTCATAAGAAATATTAAGTTGCTTTTAATTTATTAACGCTATCACTGTGCAACGCTTTCAATCGTTGCTCAAAGTTTCACTAATCTTACACATTGTACGGTGATCATTTATATGCATATATCATTTCGGAGGAAAGGAGGAAGCATGGGTAGGACAAGAGGCCCCTCACTTTTGCTGAAATTAATCGGTAAATTATGGTTGTGCACGTGTAAAATCATTGCCGAACGCTTGGTCTTGGACGCCTGTGTTGAAACATAGCCGATCTAAAATGAAAGTGTTTTTATAGGCGATCATTATTATGAACTCTCGAAAAATTTACTGGTTGGTGAAGAAAAACAAAAAGCAACCCTTTGTTCACAGAAATCCATTTTCATTGCTGCATATAAAAGTGAAGTTCAGTAAAAATTTAAGACATATTAAATTGCACACTGCCGATTCATTTTCATCAGCTCTCTAATTATTCAAAGCGCACAACCTTCACCTTTTTTTTTTGCTAACTACGATGAAAAAACATTAATCCAGAAGACCTGCAGGAAGGGAATCAGCAATTTCTCGGCGACTGTTTCTAGTTTCAACTAGGATAATAATTACATCAGTCCAACAATCGGAAATTTTCTTTCAAATTTTCAATGAAACAATGCTAATGGGGATTTTCGAACTCAGGCTGACAGTCTTTTCGTTTTTGGAGACCACTCCATTTTTTTTTTAGCGAATCGGTGCCAATTCAGAGGAAAACATTTCAATTTTGAGCGAAGATGACGCTTACGTAAGTGAAAATCGATAAAAATCATTCCACCACTACTACCAGAGAGGAATTTTTGCCACAGTTAGCGAGAAAAAAAAACTTAGTAAACGTTTGTGAATCTTGGACGATAAGACGCAATAAAGAACAGCTGGTTAAATGCACTCTGAAAGCATTTTTGGCCGTATTCGCTTAAAAATAAACCATACAAATTTTTCGTTGACCCCTCAATAATGCTCACTATTGTGTGATATTATTTAGATATCCTTCATTTATTAATTTTTTTTTTCAACGAATAAGAAGGACTGAATGTTGGAATATGTTATCTCCTCAGCAAAATTGCACCACAAGAATGTTAGGGGAAGAAAATTTTCCTTCGGCTTCTGACCTTCGGTTGACACAGGCATTGAGCTTATGAAGGAAATTAAAACCGGGACACAAAACGGCACCGTAATTTTTTTTTTTTTTTTTTTTTGCTGTTTTAGCGCGCCATAATTCGACAAGGTTTTTTTTAGGAATTTTAGGACGCCATTTAGTTTAGAAAGCAAATACTGATTCACACCTCTATATATTATTTTCTTCATGTCATACAAAAGTTCTATGCGGTTAGCAATCCGCAGTCCATTCAGAAACAGTGTACCTGCTATCAAGCTGAACGGGCATTGGTATTCGTATAGAGGAGAGGTGAAAGGTTGGACAAGGTGGGAGTAAAAACGGCGTGGTATATCCCTCCGAACTTCCACTAAATTTCCACTAGAATCGTTATTTTGAACAAACAAAGCGAAATCATGTAGCTCTTCCCACTTTTTTCTATAGTTCTCGATTTGGAGTTTATGCATTTTTCGTTAGACTCGTGAACTTTGCACTCTCACCTGCTCGAGCCGTTTTTCGCCTTCGAAAGATTCACCGCGCATCAACGACGAAATGACATTTGAAAATGCGAGTTGGTGACAGTGCAGAAAAGCGAAGAGTGTAGAATTCAGCGGACAACTGCTAGGAATAGAATAAGTCAAGGACGTGCATTGTTGTGGTATATGAAACGAAGCAAACTTGCCGAGTAACAAAAACAAAAAATGCTCAGCTGTCACGCTAATAATTGCAATGCTTCGTTGCCGACTCAGCTGGACGTTTTCCTATCGTACAGAAACCACTGTCGATCGAATACGCCAAACACAATGTTGACACCCGAAACAAGTTGTTCGTTACTCATAGTGACATGTTTGCCGGCAGTGACACGATGAGAACATTCGACCGCAGTTATGCACTAAACGAAATCATCACGCTATGAATACGTAACAATGACCATCTATCCACCATTTTGCATATTTCAACACCTTTTTTTTTCAGTTGATGGGGATGTAAGCGTGGTTATATGTAAATTTAGATTACCGTGGATGGAAATTGCAGTTGAAATGCTACTTATGCAAAGCACAGTATGTTTTTAGCCGCGCAGTTATACATAACTTCAAGTGCAATATTAATTGCCACGAAACGTTTCCGTAGGACCTGAACATGCAACTTTGGGCAAGGTTCACACTGTTGCTGCGTTCAAAACTACAGTTTTTGTTGTGGTGGTTTGAAATGCGAAGATACAACAAAAAATTCACTGTAAAGAATGCGTTTACAGTCGCTTGGGTTCCGGATAATTCCCTCCTGGCCACTGGAGCGCCGAACACCTGCAGCCCGATTATTTGCGCCCTCATTTTTTAACAACCTTTTGGGATGTTTCAAGTGAAGATAGCTAAGAAGTGAACCATCCGCTTTTTTCAATTTCAAACTTCACTGAAGGATTTAATTCAGTTTAAAAGTGGGGTTTCAGTTTAATACGCATTAACCGTCCTGATCCTCATTTCACTAGTTGACGCCGTCTATAATAATTAGGCGTCCGTGTGTTCTTTAAATAGGATGGTTCCACGCAAAAAGAGCTGAGTGCACTATTCCTTGTTCGTTCGAGCCCTTTCCTTCTTTTTCAAGCCTTCTGGAGGTTGCTTGCTCAATGGATCCCGATCGGTCTGCTGGTGTTTGTTTGCTTGCTTCGCTTGCCTTGTTCTGCGCGTGCTCATGTGCACAGGCTTGGAGGTCAAAATCACAGCCGCATTTTCTCATCTGAACGGGTAATAACCGACTTATCTTGAGTGGTCTTTTAACGGAAGAAGGAGGTAACAACAATCAAATCTTTCTCCTACTGCTTAAATTATGACATACCCCTTTACAAAGGCAACAAAAGCATCAGAAAAATGAAGCTCAGGCTTCGTGTCTTCTTTTGTACTTACATAGACTATAAGAAATAACGCACATACTCATCCGAAATGCTACCAAAAATTTCTAAGAAGCTATGATGTCAACGTTCTTTTACTCACCATAAAAAATGTCCAGGAAAAGTCACATTCCACATTAAGTTGGTGCAGCTTCAGTCAACTCGAAAGGAAACCATCATGTTCTTCAATGCACGACAACAAGAAAAATTAGCAGTATCCCTCTATTTGTTCAAAAGGATATTGCCCAACTCTTGTTTCATAGAAATATCGACCTCTAGCATGAAACGTTAATAACGAATCCAAAATAACGAGAAGACGAACTTCATCAGTCCTCACTTCTTCATCTATGAAGAAGGAATTGATAAAGGATCATACATTCAGTAGGTCCAGATGCATCGTTAAGAAGACTATTATTTTGCCCTCTTCTCTCCCACGCTCAAATGCACCGCTAATTTCTCTCTGTTATAAACATTAATTTTCGCGCACATAATTCCTTAAGGCAGGTCCGAAGCAGTGTTCGTTCTTATCTGATCAGCTAATCCCTCCCCAACCCTCCCTCCAGGTCCCCTCTTGGTTGTGCCAAAAGTGCATGCTTACAAGCCCAAAAATAAAGCACCGTCCAGTGCTCAAATCGCTTGCACAACTTTTACAAAATCAAAGAAAGCATTTTCACGAATCCATTCTTATAGCTATAAACTCCGATCCCATGATATGCAATGGTTTCGTACCCATATAACACAAGAAGTAAGGGAACTTTCCATCATTTCATTTACTGCTGAACAACGAATCAATCTGTCATAAATGCTCGTGTATACACGAACAGAATTCAACTAAAAAAGCACTTCAGCGTGAGCGACTATCGCTCAAATAATCTGGCCACAAACGACTGGGACGCAAATGACCAAGACACAAGTCGTTCGCGGTGCAAATGACCGGCGTGAATGGCCAAAGCGAAAGTGGGCTCAGCTATGTGCTATAAAGATCGTAGAAATTAAGCACTGCTACCGAGAACGCAATAAAAAAATAAGCGAAGTGAAAGGCTTTTGGATTTACGCACTGAGAAATAGGCATAACACGAAAACGCTTGGAAGGAAATCGAAAAAAATTTTTGGATTGTAAGGAAATAAAAAAGGAACTTTTAGAATAACCTAATAAAATGACTATTCATATACAGACAAAGTCAAGTAAGTTCAACAAAAACAGCATACTTTCACTAGTAATGAGACAGAAACTCTGAAATAGAGGCTACGACTTTTGAAGTTGGCAGTAAAGTAGGCGGAAAAGAGTGCCAAGGAAGATAGGCCGATAGTCGTTTTGTATTTCAGTTCGTCGGGCTAAATTGACAAGAACTACGACAAATGTTTAGTAACGCGTTTTTCTACCGAATCGACCATTATACAACTGATCAATTGAAAAACTCATCGTTGACTCAATCGGATATGGGCAAAATTGGTGTGCTAATTTCATGACATATTTAGGTGTCAATAATAAAATAAAGACACAAAAGATAATAAAACGCGACGTAATTGGACAAAGGAGGTTCCATTGCAATATATTATACTCAGCAAACATTATCACTCAACGTTTCTACCTAAATCCTTCAGAACAGCGGGGAATATATATCATAAACACATGCGTACATACGCACAGACGCGAATACATTGACGCATGACCAGTCATGTGCTTTATCGTATGTGTAAGTACAATAATTATAGAAGAGTACCGAAGAAATAGACGAAAGATGAGACTTGACAGGAGTGGGAGAATTCATAAGACGAAATTCAGTTAGGTGTGAAGAGAAACAGATTTGAAAACTAGCGAGACGTCAAGATTTTAAGCATGAAAATTGAAATGTGGCAAGTTTTGAAATCCTCAAAACATTCGCTCAAGCAACTCACGAGCAGTCCCTTCCCCTCCTCCCCCTCCTACTCCTCTCTAATCCAGGTGAATTCCTGGCATGTCTGATGCCCCAAATTTATGCGGGACAGCCGAGAAAGAGGGGGGTCAGAAACTACCGTAAAAACCATTTGGCCAACACTAAAAGGAGGCCAGAACGCTTGTTTAAATAGCCCATGTCTGGATCACTTCGTTTAAAACCGGATCATTCTACACTCGCATCGTTCATCAAAGCTTGATTTTCCAGGAAGTAGAGGATTAAGCTAATACAGCAAACAGCTTTTACTGTGAGACATATGCAACTATTAATGTTTCCATTCAGCTAAACATCAGACAACCTCTTATTTGCTGGAAGAATGCCGAAAGAAAATGGCACCTCTAGCTCGATTCTATCTGCCCTTTCCGGTGATGAAGCCAGAATATTTTACAAAAAAAAAAAAAAAAAAACAAGACCAAAAAAGCGACCTGAAAACTCTAAGGAAAGGCGAACAAGCGCGCCGAAAAAAAGCGCTTATCGGCGAACTTCGTTGCTTTCTAATGCTCATCGGGTTCTCAATACGGGATGGAAAGGTTCAATCCCTAAAACTTTTTTTTTCAATCCGTAGGCTTATGCACTTTTGTGAAAACTTGAAGAAAGTGCATACCTAAAGACAGTCAACGATAATAGAATTTGGGCACGTTTTCGTTAGGAGTCGGTCGGTTCAATGTTAGTGGATGGAACATTAAAAAAAAAGCGAATTACTTAGCAATTTGTGAATGATGGAATACAACAACATGATAAGAGACTAAAAAAGGGAGCGAGGAAGAGTAGAAAAAGAAAATAACGTTGCTAACGAACATCTGTTATTCATTTAGCAATTAACATTTCAAAAGAAAAAATAATAACAATAATAATCCAGGAGCCAAGAAATAGTGTCCCTAAACAGGCCCTAAACAGCATGAGAACAAGCAGTGCATCGCTCTCATCTCGATAGGTTCAACCTTAGTGCCCGGCGCTTTGAATCCCTCAGATTCGGAAAAGGCAACATTCATTAGTAACATAGCCCATTAAAAGCGATGCACGAATATGCAAGTTGCATATTAGGCCTGAATTGAGATTCAGTACGACAAACCAAAACGCTGTGTTTTGTAGAGGTTGTATGAAATGAAAGATGTTGGCAGAATAGCATGACATAAAATCAAATCTTGTGTAAGAATAACATTCATTGCCGGATCGCATTGCCCTTGTTTTTTTTTTGTTTTTTTTTTTTTGATGGTGAAGGTTCCGCTGAGCCCATTGAAGATATTGCTTAAAAATATAAATTTTTTTATCATCAAAAAATATGCTCAACTTTTCCCCCGAAAGAATGCCAATCAGAAGAGGAGTGCAGAGAGAATTTCGCAACGAAACAAACACGACAATTCGTCGAAACTTTTCAAAGAATCGCAGGAATAGCTGCGTTAAACGAAATGGCATCGGGATTGAAGGACGGAAATGAGTGCGAAATGCCGTAAGCGAGTGCAAGCAAGCCAATCGTGGACAACGAATGCGCATCGGAATTGCGACCAGCTGAACGCAACTGCGATAGTCGAATGCCGCCGCATCGCAATGGTGCATCGGCTTGCCAACAACAGCACGCAGTTCGGATGTGGCGCTGCAAAAATTTATCTGCACTGCAAAATTTATCTTTCAAAACGAAACGAAACAAAAGCAGCGGCAGTAAATTTGCTAAACGAACGCAGCCAAATGACAAAAGATAAGAAGCGGCATGTGGCTGACTGGCTGCCCGACTGGCTCAAATCACTCCTCGGAGAAATTGTTCGCTATCTGGCATTAGAAATTCTCATCCCGCGAGTGTCGCCTACGGCCTTGTGCGGATGGATGCGCACTTGGCCGCCAACGACATGTCATTTGTGGACGTGAGATGCTTCTCCCCTTGACAAGCATACCATTTATTCAAATTACACAAACTCACTTCTTACTGCTAGTGCAGCATCCCCATAAGTGAGCCCAGCTTATTCCATTCAAATGCCATCCGGCGATGATGCTCACTTAAGACGAATTCACTCGAGTTTCTCCATCCTCCGATTCACATTTTAAGAAAAAAGTCGCCGATTTACTTTTAACGAGTGTAACCGCCGACTTTCACTTTCAATTCGTAATTCGAGACACTTTCTCTCGATCTACGAACAATTCGCATAGAACGGTCAACAAGAGGTGGCGAACAAAAAATTAGTACTTCCGTTACTTTCGTTAAAGAGCCGTTGCAAACGTTTTCTCACGTCGTCACTTAGGACCCATTCTTCGACTCCTTCGTAGCACACGCAATAAGAAGCGTATCGCAATTTCCAACGCATCTATTGCCTCCGAACTTAAGTCGCTTCAAAAGATCATTCGTAAACAGGTTTTTGGTTATGCTCAGAAATCAGTCACCTCAATGAAAGTGCTTGTTGAATATCAATCTATTCGTCGCGTACTTATGTTTGCAATATCCGTAAGAATGCATGAACTAGCTCTAAACAGAAACAATCTTGTAAATAAAACAGATAAACTACCGAGCACAAAAAAATCGAACCTCTAGAATGACAACTGAGGATACTAATGAGTTTTATTTTTACTTCTCATGTATATACTGGGTTTCATTCATATCTAGCATATCTAGGAAATTTTCTTAATTGAAGGTATGCTCCTACGCAATGAGAGATCAAGGCTTAGAAAGACGAAGAATAGTGCACTTCCTCGATTAGCATATTTCGATGACACAACGCTTCGACGGAACGTACTGATGGCATTTAGAAACGAAACTGATAGCGGAACGAAAAAAAATTTTTTTGTACCTAGTCTCCAAATCCTTGTTGACATAAAAACACACATTTATAGCCCTAAAAATATCCTGTATACGCATATCCATATGTATATGATAAAATTCCACCACAGGTTTAAAAGGTTTGAATTTAGAAAGGAAGAGAACTGTTTCAGGAGGAAGAAGGGCTGAAAGCCTGAAGTCGATAACGGCACAAAAAGAAAACGAATATTATTCAGAGTTAGCTATTCGCAGATAATTTAAAATACATATAGAAATATTAGGACGACTAGGATTACTCATTTGTACGGCTATATAATAAAAATGATAAATGCAAACAAAAATTGACCATTGGTATAAAAAAAAAAAAAAAAAGGAAACACATTCGTCTTCATGCACGCATCGAGCAGACGGCACTCGACAAGCTAGCCAACGTGCCGCTTGATGACGGTGGCGATGTGTCGCTCTCGAACGAAGAAGCACCTATTTCTTCATCGCAATTAAAACACATGCCATGTTCTCTTATCGTGTTGCAAACCACGCGTGTTTGAGTGCCGAAATACCCTTCCTTTATGCCTCCAAAAATTTCCCCAAATTCCCAAGATGATAAATAAACGAACATATTGTGATGCGAAATCGATCAAGATGCATTCTTTTTTTAATGCACCATGATTACTTTATAGTTTATTTTGATATCGGTCATATTCGCAGGTGAATTTTTGACTCCGTTATGTGAAAAACGCTTTTTGATTGAAGGGGACCAATTTTAACGCAGCCTTTTCTTCATTACAATGCGTATTTCCTTTTCGCAAATTGTATGCAGCATATTTCAATGACTTCATAATCACAGGCTCACGATGCCCTTATATATTAGTAACATTTGTAACGTTAGGAATTTTTTCCAGCTTAATATTAAATAGCACATATCCATGCTTCCTTCGAAATCTCGTTCGAACAATCTGTTCCACTTCATTTTAATGAACTGATTTCGCAAAAGAACTAGAAGTTCAGCACCATTTTCATGCACTTCTCAACCTGAACGCTGACATTTGCAAATTTTGGGGGGGGAAGGGGGGAAGAGATGGGAGAGGAAAGGAGAAACGTTGCGAAGACGAAGAGAATGCACATCGTATCCCCTACTCGGTGTTTCAACTGTCCCTCATTCTAATCGTATACACTTACAATGCAGCATATCAGCCATTGCGAACTGCCAATTCGTAGGAAGTCGGTAAGGAACGTAACATCAACGCTATTTAGTTTGGTGAAGGTTCCACGAGATCAACCATTGACGCAAGTCAGCAATCACTTCAGCAGCACTTCCTTTCCAATATTCCTTCGGAATTTGGCGCTCTATGAGAGATCCCAACGCGGATGAACTTTTTTTTGCCTAGTAGACTCGTTATAGCTGATTCTGCAGTACCTCAGATGACCGATTACTTGGAATTTCGGCAGTGAAAACAAACATTTTAAAATTTCATATTTATCAATTTAACTTTACGTTTTGATAGTTGTTTCTAGCAAATGCGAATGTGGAATGAAGGAAGATCACATTGTGTCGACAAATGCACAATGCTTGCCGTGTTGTGGAAAATCGGGCGCCGACAGTGGAAAGCAAGGTCAACATCCGCAGAAAGAACGCTCTCGGAGGGTCGTCGGCTTTTAACAACATCAAAATGGCACTTTCAAAAACGCACACTCTCAATTTCAGACAGCAAACGGCTTCTCACTTTTAAACAATTACTGAAAACAAAACGAACATTCAAATTATGCGGTTATAACTCCAACTTAACATCGCATCATTTATAAGTAAATTTAAATTAAGCTAAACATTTTAAGAGAATGCGTAAAACACGATCTACTGATGAAGAAGAGAGGAAAATATATGAGAAAATTAAAATCAACTGCTTTTGAAATGGCAACAATGAATGGTCAATAATTGAGTTCATTGAAAGTTCACAGTCTTTATAAGACGGTCATGAATAAAAGAGGCTACCATAAACCAATCACAACAGCATTAGATAATACGTCATAATAATAAGAAATAAACTGAAAAAGAGACTGGAATAATCATTGCTTTTTATAAGAAAAATTCGGCTAAAAATGTTGGAAAAACTCTAAAAACCGCAGTCTGATCGCCTTTTTTACACTCAAAAGCATCTCCTTGACTTCAGAAGGGGAAAATAATGAGGCGATGAAGTGAACGAACATAGAAAAATGAATTTTAATTGTTTTCTAAAAGGGCTTCTTATAATGAAGACTTCATTAATTGAAATCTCGGACGTATACTTAAAAGATCTTCATTTATTGCTCGGTGAACTAGCATTGTTCCGACCAGCACTTATCACCATATTACCGAGAACGGTCGAACAATTGGGAGAGAGAGAAACGAGGGAAAGAGAAACAGCGAGAGAAGTAGAGGAAGGCAATGCCTATCAGTTCGATATTCATATGTAATCGCGGTCTTAGGCAGCGGTTGCAAGCGGAAGTTAAAGACGAAGGAGACATCTTTCTTTCTCTTTGTTGGTCAAATGTCTTCAGGTAATGTGCACTGAAAACTCGGTAACAACAAGAAGCGACAGCTCATAGACGTAAAAGAAGGAGATAGCTGCCTTTTTTCTCGAAGAAAATCCCTTTAATGCCGTTAACTAGAATTAGATGCCCTCTGAATCGCTATTACGTTTTCATTCATTTATTATTTCTCACTTTAAAGATTACGATGAAAATAACTTTGTGGTGCTGATGTTTTACACGCAAAAATATTGCTTTCTTAGAATTTAATATAGCAAAGAAACGTCCTCAGAGCGTAGCTTAAGAAACTACTAGATTCTTCGTGAAACCCCTTACGATCCCCCTTTGGAATACACAAGCGATGGTGCAATGTTCTTTTCGTTCTACGGCAGGATACAAAAGCTGTGTAAATAACAGTTCAAAAATAAATAAATAAACTGAAAAATATGATAAGAATCTAAGGGTAACACATAGGTACTGGCATCGCTATCGCAAAAAAAAAAAAACACTTCAAAAGCTCTTAGCAGTATCGGTGAACGAGATGCGCTTTGGGACGCAAAAATGTGGGGAGGGGTTCGGAGGAGAAAAGAGCGAACTCTGCGCATAGATATGGCGAAGCGGCGTTGAGCAGCTGGAATGCGCGTGAGGACAGAGTGACCTTCGTGCGGGCGTGATTGCCTTTCGAAGGAGGAGAAGAGTATGCGGACTGCCCCTCCCAGTTCCTCGGAAAACGTCACAACAACGCGGTACTTTTTTGTTTGTTCACGTTCCCGCCTCGAACACAATTCCCCGTCATGCATGTGACAATGCTTAGGCAACGCTCGGTCGCCATCATTGTCGCTCTTATGTCATCAAATACCTGACTAGCAATAATTTCTTACCAATATTTTCTATTAAATTTTAGTAGAATATTTACCAATTTTTTTTCTTATTTTTAGTAGAATTTAGTAGAATATTCACCGATATTCTACTAAACCAACGAAACACTTTACCAAAGATACTGCAACTTTTCGCAGAAATACCCAAATACCATTGACATTAGCCGCCCAGGCCATAAAAATCAAAATTTCACCTCATAATTTGTAATAAAACAATTCGATAGCATCTATATACATTCGAAGGGCATATAATATTATTTAGCTAAGCAATATGAATTCTCAAAAAGTTGGGAGTTTTTTTTTAGATGAGCGATTATATTACTTTATGAAATAACCCTCGAAATAAACGAAAATGCGCTCTAAAGATTAGCATGAAACTTTTTGAGGATTTCCAACAACAATGGTGAGTGCCTCATCATAGGCAAAGATTTTGTCATTTAAAATTCCCCCCCCCCCGCCCAACCCCACCTCATAGTCGCATTATTTTTAGTATTTTCAATCATGTTACGATAATTTCTAAACACATCAGAAAATCAAACTAAGCGCCTCATATTTAGCATAATGCAATGAACGTGTGAAACTGCTGAAGTTGATAAAAAAAATTCTTAAATGGCTGATATAGATGCAAAATCTGCTCATCATAGTTGATGAAATATTTCAATAAGCATCTATTTAAATACATGATCAAGAATTTTTCCACTATATTATTATTACAAAAGATGCATTATAATAGAGAAACATCGCTTAAAGATATTATAGTATGAATTTTTAATCCGTCATAATAAAATTATTCAACGGTTTAATTTCTGAAAGTGGTTTTCATCGAAATTGTTTCTCCTAAAGTAAGGGATAATAAAAGCGGTAAGATCTGATACGCACAAACGCGTTAAGCGATATAAAAAATGATGCGTAAGGCGACAGAGGATAAGGAAATTCGCGTTTCAATTTATTTGTACAGTTGGTATCAAGTTTTTTGCTTGCGATACTCTCTGGTCGCTATGCAAGTGTATAGACGATACAATGAGTAGTGTATGAAAAGAGGCGATAGTTGCGGTAATTGCACTTTTCACACTGAAAATTGCAGCAAAAAAAAGAATCGTTCGTCATTTTATTTATTCGCCAGGTTGGAATTGTAAAAATGAGCGATACGAATGCAATGAAGTGTGCAATTAGCTTGAGAAAATAACACAAAATGAAACAAACTGCGTTAATTATGTTCATCAATAAGTGCATTTATGCATATGTACGCATTTCTCTGAACAGTTGAAAGTGGTATGAGCAAATAAATCCAGCAGTAGCATTGAGATGGACGTATTCAAAAATTTTCACGCAACATAAAAAGCATAATTTTGGAATATCCAATCGCCGACAGATGTGGTTTACTGTATTATGGATGATAGGCTTGTTCATCGACGAATAATTACGGATTCAATGCCGTTTTCACTCCTTTCCAAAAATAGTCATAGTTGCTTAGTATCGATTCATGATCATGGATATATTTGGTAGCAAAAAAAGGAGCTGATTTCTTCAGTGAATGGAAGAATAATTTGTTCGTTTGCACCGGCAGAAATCAAAAAGACAAATGATGTTTCGTAATGGCCTTAAGTATACAAAAAGTTGATAGAGTACAAGATTTCATGGTTTAGTAGCTAACGCATCGATAAATTATTCTGCTAAGAAATAGGTAGGCGATTCAAATTAGAAAAAACACTTCATTGAGCAAATTTATTTTAGAAAGACAAACAGTTCCAGGATCCTTTAAATGGTAGGGAATAATAAAAAATTACATCGATCGTCAGCAAAATTGTGCCGTATCGGATCTCTCTGATCGGAATGCCTGACGGTAAAGTTACATTGGAAGTCTTCTATTAATAAAGTATTTCTTTTAGTAATTTACAACTGCTCAAATATAACCTATGCGTTGCCGAAGTAAAAAACATCAGCGAGAGCAAAATTTCCTCCAACAGCAGAAAAAGACCGTTACTTTAGCCCAGCGCAGAAGAACGAACACTGGACCGCAGCCGAGAGCTGCAGACGAACTAGCACAACAAATTCTACTGAATGTATCGTGTAACACTTTGACGGATCAAACTATATACTACAAGAAGCAATCAAAGAAACAGCACTAAGGAGCTAAGGCGGGAGGGATAGCAGGCGTGCACTAAACTGAACGGAAAAGTGGGTATAGAATGTGTGACGACATGCGACTTTCGCAGATGCCATTCCGATCACAGATAAAGCCGTTAAATTATTCCAAACGTGCTGCACCACACCACAAAAAAAAACGTATTCTCGTGCCTACAACTTTTACGTGCCTAGTGCGTTCGTCTGCACTCGAAGTGCCGCCGCCGTCTGTTTGTTGCTCGAATGTGCTCGCTGCACTCTTGTTGCACAAAGTGCACGCGCAACGCAATGCGCACATGCTGCCATCACAACAGTCCGCAAACAAGCGCATCGATGTTCCTTGAAAATCTCAACTCAAGCATGCGATGTGCAATTCCAATGATTCAGAATAAATCACCTTTGGGACTGCGTGAGCAACGAAACCAGATCGAGGGTTTATGAGAAGAAAGTTCTCTCTTAAACTTCAAGGTTCGAAGGTTCCGCAGATAACCTGGGAGAAAGATATTCTCGAAAGCCTCCGAAAGACAGGATATTGTCGTCGGGGTGAGGTTACTCGAAAGATATGGCATTCTGTGCGCTCCCAGCTAGCCATGAGATGATGAGATTAATGCTCAGAGGAGCTGAACTTACTCCTTGAAGAGCAAATTCGATTTTACCCCCGAGCAAATATTAATCACTATTGGCAGGACTGCTGCTGTTTAAACATCATTCCTAATCACTACCTCATACATAAATATTTCAATCTTATGTGCTTATAGCACTTGGAGAATTCGAATGTTTAGCGATGTTTAAATACTACAAAGAACATCAGCAATTGCGAGTACTTCGCTAATTACTGCGTTTCACGATTCTCCAGATTCTTTTTTTTACGTTCACTTCGAAAATACATCAAGTGATAAATCAATATCCTTGTTTGCACTATAGATTCTGTCAATGACGTTGACGAAATTCAGTTTTGTAGGCATTGGGATCTATACTTTTATGACCTTTCTCAAAAACTCCCTAAATGAAGCATTTCGGCGTTCACGATAATACCATGAAGAATAGGATAGAGTATAGCATTGCAATCTTATAACGTGAAATTTAACATACTAATATGGTGGTTGATTCAAAAATACACGCAACCATAGTTTTTTCCTCGATGCTCAAATACTGCGAAATATTTCCAGCAAAATGACCATTTTCGAAGTCGAGCTTAAACTAAGCGTAATGAAAAATATATCACGACTTGAAGAGAAAGTAAGGATAGTTGAAACAACATGTTGAAATTATACCGCTGTGAAGAGGGATGGGAGTTCGCCGACGAAACGATGGATTTGCGGATGTGGAGGGTGCTCACTAGACGGCAAGCAATGAGTGGCGGTAGGTGCGTGTGGCGGCGTGGAATGCAGCTGGGGAACGACGCGCAGATCGCATATATCCCGATGTGCTTCCCTGCCACATCCGCATTCGTTCGCCTTGCCGCCAAAGAGTGGCGCTCTAGGCTGATGACAATAGCCACACGTAACACAATGGCCTTGTAGAATATCAAACCCCGCGTCATAAATTTCCCTAATCCGCCCCCAAGCTAGCTTCTCCACCTTTAGTGAAGTTGTCCTTAAGCCGTCGTTATCGATATCTTCCATCATTTAAACTGAAAGAATGCTAAAAAGCCATCATTCACAATTTTTTAACCTGCAGCAGCGGAATATAACCTAAGCTTGAAATTCCATTTATTGAAGATGCGTTTCCGCCGTCGGCATCTTTTCTTTTGATTCTCTTCTTGTGTTTATTACCAGCATCTCTCGCTAAAGAGTGGGTGTAAAGAGCTATACTTATCTCCTTCCAGATAGACCGTTTTTTGCTCTTGTAAAGCTCATGAACCATTTTTCAGCAACCTAACGCGTTTGCGCTTGGCAGCCACTTAGGAGCATTCTGACGCGAGCTTGCTTCCGCATTCTACTATGTGCAGGAGTACCATTGTTAAATATTTGTGACCTCGCCGGTTGTTCTTTTTGTTACTCCTTGGGGATGAAGGTGGAAAAAAAGAGTTGAGGGAAAAAACAAAAAGATTTTAACAAATACTCAGCTTTCGCACAGCTTGTTTCATTCTACAAAAGTTCGCTTGAGTGCAATGTAAAATCAATCACTAAGGACATTTATTTCGCTACTTCTTCATTCGTTTAGTTTTTTCCACTCAACAGTCCATATCACTCGATGGCAATTTCCAACTACATTTCATTGCTTTCCTACCGCATAGTCACGTGACTGCAACCGTTATTAGAAATAAACGTACCAAAAACGCCACATCTTGATGACAACGACTTATTTGGCCTAATACAAAATATTAGCAAAGTACGGTAAAACTTGATGGAAACAAATGAACAGAATCAAAACGTTTCACTGAAAATATGTAATCGATGAATTATTCAAAGGCAGAAAAAATAAGTGCTGTGCAGCATTTTAGCACGAGCTGTCTTAAGATGCGCTGTTCTGCGGAAAGGGAATCGTATGGTCTCAATAAAGATCTTCAAGACAAGAGGTCCCGTTTTACCCATGAGGATGTTAAACTACCATATAAAGTGGTTGAAGAATCTGGAGGAATTGTTCGAAAAAAAGGACGGTACGAACACGACTTATGACTAAGAAAACAGCAAAGAATCATTTTTTAGGCCTAGCACTTGTTAAGAACAACCATTTCGGAATTGAATGGATCGAACAAAACGTGTCCTGCAAAAAGAGGCTATGTGCTGCCTGTTTTTTGCTGCTTTTTAAATCTGTACCATCCATGCTGTATTCTGCGTTTTTCTCGATCCTCTTACTCAAAAAAAAACTTTGCACGCCTTTTTGCTTTAACTCCTTCGTTAGCTTTATTATAACTGCAATCAATATTTCACTTGCAGCATTCATTAGTTCAATGGTCACGGGAAACCCCAATTGGATGGACATTACCAGTACCTTTTTCGCAGATGAACTGCAAGTACCGAATGAAAAAAAAAAAACTATAGTCCGTAGCGTTAACTCAAAATTCCACCTCCTTACTAACACTTAATTTTTTTGGACTTTTAATGAGGGATCGCTTCAACAATTCGGTTGTATAATTGTGCAAGAATTATAGTTTCGCTTGCTCATTTCCCTGTGTATCCATCCCATTCGCACGTTGATTGCACTCAGTTGAAAGAGAATAGAATGCTGCAAATGCGACGCTATAGCACGAGGAACGAGTCTTCACAATGACACTAAATGACTAATGTGTCCGAATGGAGGCGGACAACACGCGTCCAAATAAAAAAAAACAATCGCCCAACGAGCGTTGCGAGCGGACAAATTCTAGTAGAAAATTATCGATTGATCAGGTTGAGTGATTTACGCCTCGATGTCATTCCAAACAAGATGTGCCTAATGAAGGACATGAGGTTTATCTGGCTCCGATGAAGGAAGCTTGAGCGAATAGAATATGCAGGAGTTTTTGCTTCAAAGTGGTGCCTTTTAGAAGAGTGGAGCAGTGGTGAAGGGTGGAAGTAAGAGGTGCGAACGAAAATATGCGAAAGACAGGTACCACATGTACTTCGTTTGTGATACAATTCGTATTCTTCACTTCCATCTCTTTGACAAATTTTGTTCCATAAGTTCATTCTCAGCTACGATCTCTTTTCAATATTTACTTTCATGAGCGCACTTCAATGAATACCTTATATTGGTAACAATGACAATAGAGGTCTCTTACTCAGCCCCTCCCCAAAAAAAAAACCGATAACAACTACGACACTTCAGTGCTTTCTTTGTCCAACCTTCTATAACAACATTCTCCAGTTGATGTAAGAAGAGCAATTTCTTTTTCAAAAATGTTCTTTGTTGGCGACTGGAATGACGAAATTTGATAGCAGAACGTTGTCGTAAGCTTACGGAAAATAATTTCGCTGATCACTATCCTCTTCAGTATATCCACCCAACTGTAACATCAACAATATATGCTCAAGAAAGGATATCGTATCAACAGTAGCAACATTACCTCATATATTTTCAGTGTGGGGTTTTTCCCATGTCTTTATGTTTTTCATGTGTAAACAACTGCAGACCTGTTAGTGGCAATTAGACTAATTGAAGTATCTAGGTATTAAGTGCTAATAAAGCTATACAAAGCATCTGGAACCCTCAATTCTTCGCCTTCTACCTTCTTTCTCTTACGTCCCACACTTCCCTCTCTCGCCCTTTTTGCCTATTCGGCTATAGTACTTTTTGTCAATTTATTCGGCTATTTTACTTGCATACTGTTGTCATGTGCTGAATACTAAACGTCTGTCGTACACTTTATTTTTTCTTCTCTATTCTGTTGTAGCGCACATTACCTGCATTCTTGTTATTTGAATTTTCAAAAATAATGCACATGTAACGATACCGGTATTACATGCGCTAATCATAGGAGGCTTCTTCACTGATCCATTTACGCACTGCATCACTTCCCTATATGGTCACCCTTATTTTTAAACAAAGTTGAGTTACTTCACTTCTCAAAGTTGTCGACATTTCCACTCGTAGTATTAATCTCACCTCCTTTCACCATTTTTAGAAGTGCAGTGGAGTGGCATTGTGAACGAGAGAACAACAGGATATAGGAATGAGAATAAGGTGGAAAACTGCCAACAAAAAAAAAAAAAAAAGCAATAGAAATGAAGATTTTAAGAAAAATAACAAACAAATATCCTAATTAAAGCACTCTCTCGACATATTCAACTTTCTTCTAGATTCACCCATTGCTGAAGTGTTGTTTAATATGCGACAAGATTTTAACTAATGTCCACTCGATGTCATAGATACTTAGTAGTAGTTCATCTGAAAGTACATATTGAGGATGTTACCTTGACACAGCTCGGGAACATGCGCATAAATAAATGAACGAAGTCGCTAAGATCAAGGGAGTACTTCAAAACTTCCAAGTTGATATTTCATAAGAAAAGATGGATACTTTGAAATTAAAAAAAATCCTCTTATCCAATCTTTCAACTTGTGCAAAAATTTTTTGCACATCTATTTCTTAATAAGCATTTCAACAGGATTTTTTCCAATGTGATTCAATGCGCAAAAAATTCATGTTGGATTCCTTTTACATCAAGTGGTAAATTTAAACTTGAAACGATTAGGCGAATTCATTAATGGAAAGCATGAATGTGCGATTTTTTTTTTTTGGAAAATATAAGCAAAATACTGGAAAGTTTAGTTGTTGGAAAGAAATATTTTTCCGCTCTCTAGAATTTATTCAAAACGTCGCTATAAATGAAAATATATACAAGCTTTATTTATATCTGTCCAAAGCATACTCCTTTTTGATGATGACTAGAGCTTTTCTTCCTTCTTGATGTAGTTGAAATTAGGAATTTTCAAAAACGCACGCTTTGCTTTATTTTGTTGATGTGCTTTGCTGTTTTTAACCAATGTCTGAGTAATTTTTTTAGGATTGTTCGCTGAAATATGATGCTGAAAACGATGAAGTTAGCATATTTGTTTTCAAAGTGTTACAGCTCTCTACAATAACATAGAAACTTTCATAAGCAAAGTGATTCCTAGAAGTAGGTGCCCACATAACAACTTAGCGATGCAATTTTCTGCGCTGGAAAAATGGAAATGCTTTTTTTCTGAAATTTATTGTTAATTGCAGCTTAGAGCATTTCCCAGACTTCATCTTAATGGGTGCCCTTAAATGTTGTCCTTGAATGTTAAGTGCACTAATTGTTTCGAAAGGAAAGACATTTGGTGCGCAAACATCGCTTATTTACAGCAAATCGGAACGACAAAGCCAATGAACGTTAAAGCTTGCCGGAGTATGGAGACGCTCTTCGCGACAACGATTACATCATTCAACATTTCGCGTGGTGATAGAATTAAGAATCTACTGTGAATTGCAGCAAAAATATGTTGCACCTATGTTCTCCACCTGATTCCCACTCTCCTTCACTGTCCAAAGCTACCGAAATCCTCATTTACTTTCCCCACCACTAAAAAGTTTGCATAGAAATATGCTGAAAAATTGATTGCCACGTTGCAGCCTCGTATTTTAAAATGATAGGAATAACGAAAGACATGAAACTTATTATAGATGTCTCCTATCTGAAGTAAAATTAAAGCTGAAATGAAGTGTGCATTCAATTTGCATTATTAATCGAGCATTTCATCAGGTTAATAATTGTATAAATAGTAAAGCGTTCACCTCATATAAAGAATTCTCAATGTTAGAACAAAGCGTATCATTTTGCATTGATATATTTTGGCAATATGCAAATTTTAAGTTATGAAGCTGAAATTACCGCTCTAAAACTCTGATGTGACCATTTCTCGAAAACGATGGCAAGAAACCATTAGAAATCATGTATGTTCGCTATTCTTTAGGAAATAAAACGCTTTTTTATTAGAAAAACGTGACAAATACAAAAACCCTAATGAGAAAGTATTATTTTAACACATTTCATTGTAAGGTGCTGCAATCGTGCACATACCTCAATTAAGGTGATATTATCCATTACTACTCTAAATGTTAAAATTTTAAGAACACCTCTAGTAGTAGAAATTATTTGTAGAAGATTTCGCATTATTCGTTTAAGCAGAAAGAACATCCGAATAAATCGGGCAATACACAACTTCAACGATGCTCCACAACATCATCAACATCTTATCCCTTTACTTCTTATCGCTCTTTTTGTTCATATGTAAATAAAGACGAATCCAGAGAGCAAACGACTAACAGCAAAATACAAGTTCATTTACATATTTTGAAGGTACAACTCAACGTTTAACTTAGGAAACGCAAAGTTGAATTGGTTTTTAAAGGAAAGCATAAGTAACTAACGAGACGCTATTTATGCCATACGAAAAGCATTAGTCATAAAATCACCTCACGACGAAATCGATGACCGATATGTTTACCGTCTTGGCTAGCTACCCTTATAATGCAATAGAACCTTAAATAAAATACAATAAAATAGTTGTTCGACAAGATACTCAAACGGATTACTAACTAAGCTCTGAAGAAATGCAAAGATTATGTTATTTAAAGCTAATCTTAAGCTTTAAAAATACTTCATAGTACTATCTGTGCTCATCGATGTTGAACCTCTTGTAGCATAAGCAATGCAACCATAAACTTCGCAATCGATATGTTTATCTAGTGGGTGTTTTCATTGGCAATCAACAAAAGTAACACTTTTCACAATGGCTAACTCACTGCGAAATACTGAGATTAGCACACCGATAAAATGCACTTTTAAAAATAGTAGAGTATGCAACAATTTAGTTGATAAGGTTTTGATCACTTTTAGTTCCACGAAATTTGGTCTCCGACAAATTCAAAATGTTGGAGTTGTGAAATAGGTTCCCACTACTAAAAGACTCTCCGATCTATATATTGTTCATGAGTTTTTTTTTTTTTTAAGCAACATATATTATATATTTGGAACATTGATGTAAAGAAAAATTCAATAGTAATATTGATAATGATTTTTCAGCAAACTTTTTCGATAATAATTCAAACAATTTTTACACCGAGCACTAATTTTTTCAAACAATAAGACTGCTGAGGTTTTCCACGTATGCTTTTAGAAAATCATTTTTGGAAACTATTCGATAAATATTAGTAGAAATTCCAGAGGAAAGGATCACAGAGGAGTGCAATCTTTGCAACGAATGGTGGCTCATGATGGGAGATGCGTAAAATTGAAGGGAGGTGATGCTTGAAGTGGAGGTGTGTCGACGAAGAAGCCAGGTAACGCTATATCGGCATCCAATAAACACTTTAATTGCACAAGAGGTTTCATTTTGACGGCATCGCTAGGCGTCGTGCATCGGCCGATCGGTTGCTTAGTCCGAGTCTCAAGAGGGAACAACGCGAATAAAGAAGCGATGCGAGTGCACCGAGAAGAACGAACAAACGAACGGCTGTTGCCGTTGCGAAGTGGAATGAACAACGTCAAAGCTTTGAACGGCTGCAGATGGTACGCTGAGCGCAGCGAGGAATCTCAGTGTGGGTTCGGCTCGGCTGAATTGCCTATCCAAATAGGATCGCCCAAATAATGGGTCTGGCTGCGGCAGCGCTTCGCGACACTCCAAAAGAGCAAATCTTACTCTGGCCAATGAAAACAGCCTTTTGCACTACGCCACAAAGCACTCGCTATATTTGCTTCCGTCTCACTGAGCTGCTTCATTCACTGTCGTTCATATCGACCATTATCAAAGTTTGTTTTCTATTATCGGGTTTATTAGCTCAGTTCATCGATGGCATCATCGAAAAGTTTCTCTGATTAGAATAGGAAGTTACTTCATTTGAGAAGTTTTAGTGATGATATTCACCAACCGAAATAGCTCCCATGTTGGAAGTTGCTGTATTCAAAAATTCTATCTGTGCCCACTGCTCACATTCAAAATGCATTGTTTTCATTCTCGTCCATTTTCGTCCTCATTCACACAGTGTTTGGCGATTTGAATTCAGCTTTCGCTGGCACCTTCTTGGGAAAGCATGAAAATTGTACCCAATAATGTGGAGGAGACGATATGGAATTTGATACCCGTTGCGAATCGCTTCCTCTTCCTGCCAAAATACCCCACATGTCAGTCGGTAACAAATCTGCTTTTTTTTCAGATATGGTCGTATTTAATATAAGCTGAAATCCACGTAAATTCGGATGGCATGTAGGCACAAACTCGCAAAATTCGTTCCGTGTATAATAATTAATGGTCTCATGGGGAATTAAACATGTGATATAGGTTGCCGTAATTCGTTCACGATGCGTGCGAATTTGTACTCCTTTATGACCGTAAATAGAGTTCGTGTAAGCCACTGCTTGCTGTTCTAAGCGTTACCCTGGAACGGATTACATTTTGTTGCCGCATGAACGCATAAAATAGTTTCGAAGGAAATACGCTAAAAACAATCGCAAGTATTTATCAGTTTATTTCTAAATCGGAAGTGTGTTTAGGGAAACCGGCTGTCACGAATCAGAGAATAATATCTGCAAAATGTCTTCCAAAAATATAAAAATTTTAAGTGTGTACATGCTGTTACGTTATGAAGATACATAAGAGGATAGATATTTCGTGCGCGGTTAATCAGAAGCGGACAGTGGTACCACTAGAAGGTTCGCATAATTTCATACTGTGTTTTCATGTATGTTTTCCATAATTATTATGTTATAAACCGAAACACTAGTAGATTGAGAAAAAAGTTCACTGTGGACACGTCACATATTCGCATCAGATTACACACACAGATGCTTGAATGTTGTAATACCATGTATCCTATTATTGTAACGCCTTCGAATTAAACTGTCATTGACACAACCAACTTCCTAAGCAGTTTTAGACGGAATAAATTAATACTTATTTCAAGTTCCACAAGAAAGCTTTATTGATATGCTCACTGTCGTAGTAGTGAAGAAAGAAGATTTGCAATTATGAGCAAACACTCGCATACATATACACAAACGTGTACTCATACACATACACACGTACGCATAAACACACAGATACACAGCACACGGATACACACACACGCATACACATACACACATGCTACTGCAGCAGTAATGAATAGAGATCCTCTTGATCCACCGAACTTTCCGTATAATCTTCTGCAGGATTTCCTTCTTAACAGTGACATATTTCAACTTCTCTACTCACATATTTTCCATATGTTGTGCATCGCTGAACGTCTAGAATCGATGGCATTGAATTGAGTCATTTTTGCACAATTGCTTGAACGATAGGGTGTTAATTTTTAGGCTGTTTTAAGCTCATTTGAGTTGAATTCACCGCTCGGCAAAACATACATACAACGCTTCAAAAACCTTTCGTTTACCGTTTAAATGAGCGATAAACTGTCAACTAATCGAGAACAATTGTTGATATGATATTATTCAAATGATTCATATAAGTGGTCTGTGAAAACAAAAAAAAAAACTTTCCAGGAAAGTGTTTCGTATTCTTCTTGCTAAAATATCTTTTAACCAGGTATTAATTTCTTGCTTGAAATAAATAAATAAAGATGAAAAACTTAATTGCAAATTCGGACAACAAACACTTTCAACACGTAATATTATTGTCGGTTGATGTTTATGCAAACTAATAATGTGATAATTCTCGACGATAGATATCATTATGAGCGATCCGTAAACGAAATTGGCAAATATTCGTCCTAGGTGAATAATAATGGCGCCGCCGTATTACATCGAAACGCTTCTTTAATGATCGTTTCTACAAAAGATTTTCGTGGAAATATTTGTGCTCTATTTGAGCGAAAATTGTATGCGATTCTTTCTTCCTTTCTTTTTAAGCATCACCTCAACGAGTCAATCAGACAGAAAATCGTTCAAGCAATACGTGCCATTTGAGACTTTTACTCTATCAGATAGAGGAAGAAGACGCATAGTTGAGATGCATTAATCGATGCGATGGAAAGTGTGTACCGTACTCTAATTGCCTAAAGCTGAATTTATTTCCGACGAATGGTCCCACACCCTTTTCTTAATTTGTAGCAAATTGAGCAAAAAAATATTTTACTCCCGGTGAAGTTTTCTTTACATTCTCATAAACGTTTTATTAGCGTTAATTAGTTTTTTGTATATCCCAAAAATCTGATTGCTTCTCATCATTAAACTAAAGAAGTGCTCAATTAAAGAACTATGCATTTTGTTCGTATCGTCCATTCCTCTCTCAACGCTTCACCAACAATTCCCTTAAAAAAAAAAGTGATAAAACGAATGAACCGAATTCTGATGCACGAAGATGATGTCTATTATTATATTTTATAACACCTAGAACATTTTCTCTTTGTGAAGGACCTCAAGGTGACTATGGTGACCGGCACATAGGTGATTCATTGCCTTAATAAGATGATTAAACAGTACCAACTCTTCATAGAAAAAGTAAGCAACAATAGGTCAGTGGATTAGAAATATCTAAAATGGCCTGCTTAATTTCATTCCTCAAAAGTTTCAAAGGTGTGAACTAATTTAGCGCACATTCGTTATTTCGCCCACTTATTCCCTTTATAATATAAATGAGCATTCGGCAAAAAACAACACTAGGTTATTTTCAAGTGCTGCTGAAGATGAGCTGATGAGCTAGCCAGCTGGAAATTGAGTTAAATGGGAATAGCAAACGAAAACAACGTTACTACGCAACGCTGATCACTAATCGGCGGAAACGAAGTGCGGTGAGAAACATCTGAAGAGAGCGGGTGATGCATAGCGGCTTCCAAAAATGCACCATGAAGCCGAGTACCTGAGAGTAACCACAACAGAAACTGGCCATCAACGATCCGCTCACGTTTTGGGCACATTTGAATGGCACACCGTAGCAAAAGGATTCCTCTTGGCTCGTTCCTAGCCTGCTACTAACAGATTGATGGACGGGCATGCTCGATGAGACGATGATTGTCGCGGAGTGCACGTTTGCACCATTTACCGCATCAGTGCTCCATCTTAGCGCCTCAATCATGGTGCGCTTATGCTAGGTTGTTCTCGTCATGCTGTTCCGATCGATGCTTTGATGCTTCAGCTGCAGCTGCAGTTCTTTTCGACTGGTGGCGTTGCAGAAATTTTTGTGCCCATATATCGCTCCCTATGAGCTCTCATGTCAAAACTGCTACAGTTCCAAGCGCAACTAGTTGAATATATGTATGGCCAACTTCTTGAGTACGCTTCATTCACGCCTCTCCTCATTGTTCCATCTTATGCACTCAATAAAGCCATTCATTCTCTAAATCCGAAGTGATATTTAACGAGTGCAATAAGCATATATGACTTAAGGGTGTAGCTAAACTATTCTGAATGATAGAAAAGTTTAAATTATTTGCAACAAAGTAATATCTGAGGAAAAGTACCTTCAAAGAACACATCACATTTCTATTGTAAATGATTCCCGCATGAGAAAACATCTGATTGGGCCAGTCCATAATTGGGAGTCAATGATGTCATGAAGAAATTATATAAGTATTATAAAAAATTGCAAAGCTGAACGTGAAGAAAGTTGTTACAACTAAGTCCACAGTTTGGATTTTGGGCGCAGGACGGAAAAGAAGTTGGATTAAGTCATTTATTTACTCATTTATTAATTACCTGTTAATTTATTCGTTTGTTTGTATATTTATTTATCATTTACTATTTACTTTGATATGCAAACATTGCTCTTGTACGATAAAATATGAATCTGCTTAATGCTTGCTAAAATTGCATTTTTTTATGTATGGGAATTCTTAACAGTTCTTTTTCTCCAAGAAATCTGTAATGTTTGTAAAATTGTTCTGGCGAACAAATCTCCACAATTAGTATAGGCAGAACAAAAGCAGTGCTTTCCTCTGAGCACATACTTTTAGGGTATTGTAAAAGTAGTTAGAAGAGTGAAGAAACTTCTATCACATAGTGTCCGCTTTAAAGTGGCAAATGCAGAGTTAATTAAAAGAACGGTTGGATAATTTGGAATATATGTGGTCCTAACATCGTTTTGCAATTTTTTTGAATGGCAGTACACCGCTTCACTCATCCACTCCGACAATGTGACTTCATTTGATTGGGTATTCGTTGTATGCAGAGGATTGTTAAGAAATTCGACGCCAACGTTTTCGAAAATTTTACCGCCGTATTTTGCATAGGGTTTACGCCGTACAGTCGGTTGTGGTTGACTGATAGCACTTTTGATAATACATAGAGTTCTATCGCCAAAATCATTTCCACATCGGGATTTAGTGATACTGCGAATTGAGAATTGCATTGCTAGAGAAGACGTAAAGCTAGCTTCATTTCGGAAATTCAGACGAACACTATATGCATGAGACTATGAGACTTTTCTTCGCACGCTGCCACGCACCAAAGTTGCAGTGGCATGATCTCAATGGGAGCATTACCAGTTGTTATGTGCCTATCAGTTAATGCTGTCCAAGCCAGTTATTTTTCTGACTCATTCGCTCAGTTGTCCCATCTTTTAGATCGTTATAAACGTCTACTGCATCCAGGAAATTTTAAACATAAAACCGGTGGCTATTGTAGAAAAAATGCTGAAAAGTACGAGAACCATGATTTTATATAAATATAAATATAAATATAAGTATAAATATATATATATATACATATATATATATATATATATATATATATATATATATATATATATATATTATATATATATATATATATATATATATATATATATATATATATATAAAAGTTGTAAGCAGCTCTCGTTTATCCTGGTTTTATATATAAGTTGTAAGCAGCGCTCGTTTATCCTGGTTTTCCTCATTTCCTTTTTTAGGCTACTGCGCAAAATTCTACTTGCAATGCACTTGCTCAGAATAAACTGTTCCATTATATTTTGAAACTTAAAACCACAAATTCTGCTCTTCTATTATATCTTTAGCCTCCTCTTCATGAACAATACCACTCGATATCAATCCACTCATTACCACCAAAATTTTTCACCTCTAAAACTTTCACTCAGGAAAACAACAACTTTTTTCCATATGTTTGACTACTGGATGAACAAAAGGACACACAATAACTCAGACACTACTATTCTTCCTCACTAAAATACTGACAACTGAAAACAGTGGAATTCGCGTACTCGAGCTCACTGCGAAACGAGGGATTTCTTCGTTCTCTTTGTAATCTTTTGAGGATGATAAAGGAAAGAGAGGATAGGGAGAGGGTGATTGCCTACGATAAAATAGCCACCTATCTTGAATAGAAATTGCACTTATACATACATAAGTGCTCTACTTGCTACGACGTTGAGTTAGTTTCCTTATTCGCCACTGCTGCACATTAAAGTAGCAGAAACTTCTGTCCATCCGATATGTGTTGCCCTGTACAAAAGCTTTTTCGTGTCCTTGCTTCAGCCTCTCTAAATTTATTTGTATCTTTCATTCTTCCTTTCATTCTACTCAATTTACCAGCGTCTGCTAGCTGAACTTATCTACGAAGAAAACATGGAAATTTTGCTTCAGCATCCAAGATAACAGAATTAGCCAAGAAAAGAAATTTCACGGAAATGGTTGATGTCCAAGAATGGCATAAAATAATAGTGTAGCTAGAAGTTGTAGAACTGCAATTCCTGATGCACAACCTATAGCGAACTATTCCGCATTGACAGAGTCAAATGAAAAAATATTTATTACTCCTCTATCTTTTAACAAACATTTTATTTTGAAGTGTTTTTTAATCGAAATTTAAAACTATTCTTCAGCAATTTATAATATGAGATAGAATAAAATATGATATGAGACAATTAAAAATGATCTCTATTTTTTGAAATATTCAGGAAACTCGTCGACATCGCCGGAAATACAGCAATGCAAGAACACCGAGATGCATATACAGGTACTCATATACATACAAACAAAAATAACTGAATAACAAAAGAATAATACGTCCTTTTTTGATCATAACTTGATAAATGTTTACCAAATATGCATTTCTACCCAAGGTGGCGCTTCCATAAAAGGTTATTGCTAATTACCGCACTTCAATACCTAAATGCACTCGTACGCAGGCCAATATTAGCCAAGTGAATCGAGAACCGCAAAAGGTTTTTTAATCAACTGAGGTGTTTCTCAAATTGTCCTACTCCTATTTCAAAAGTTTGGTTTTTCTTAATAAGTCTCTGTAAGATTTTACCAACCAATATCACAACTTTACCACTAAAATATTAATGCTTTAATCTGGGAATATATCGATATCCGAACGAACGTTTCTGAAAGCAGATCAACGCGCTCCACGATTTAGATGGTCGGTCATAAAGTGATTCATGCTCAAGAATGATGCGTCCACTTCATAGGGCCTTAGCGCTTGCTGCAGCCAAGCCATTTCGCCACAACACTGCATACCGATCATACAGCCGCTGTTCACAGGTCCATCCTCAGTCGACCATTTTTTGCTTGCAGTCATCTCGGTGAGCCCTTCGATGCCTAATTGCTCAAACTACATTCCATACTCAACTCTGCTTATTTTAATTCCTCTCCAATCTTTTTCAACACTGAAATCCATTTAATTCTATTGCAATCGCCATTGCTTATTTCCGTCCATTGATAGATTTATTACACCTGCGCTTTCTAATAAGAGCATTAACTGGCCATTCGGGCATCTACCTTAAATTCCAAACTTTTAAATACCAATTATTTCCTCTTCACTAATGCACACACAAAACTCATATACTCGAAATCCTTCGCACTCACGTATTTTATTGTCATACATATATTTGTTCTTTCTTAATAATTATGCCCTTTTGCGTACCATTTACTGCTCATCCTTTGACACATTGTATACCTTCATCATGAGCAAGCGGTTTAGTCACCCAAATCTTAGTCGGAAGTAGCCCGATTTCAAACAGCAACAAATTTCTGAACTTTCGGACAGTCTAGACTGGTTGGCGCTATTATATGCGTTACTATTGCTCTATCGCTATAAACAGTTTAGGGTACAGAGCTTATTTTCCATCGCATTACGTGATAATGCAATATCAGAAACTTCATGTAAGCTGATATTTGGAACATGACAGTTGAATAAGCATCGAAAGTTCACAAAAATGAGTCAATAAAAACAAAAGAAAGAAAGAACGAAAGATGAATGAAAGAGATGAAGAACATTTAAGAATATTTCCATATTAAGCAACAAAGTCGTTCAATATTTGCAGCGAAATTACGACGTTGAAGTCGAAGCAGGAATTCTTTTTTCCAGCATATATGAATGGTTGACAAGAGAATCCGATTGCGAATGTGCAAATCTTAACTCTGTTCAAATAAAAGGAAAAGGTCATTTATGTGGCTTAGTTAAATTTGACGATTACAGCACATAAATTCATCGAATAAGCATTAGCTCATATGTGTGTTTTTGACGGCTTTGTTGCATGATCGAGTTCACTTCTGATAAACTAAAATGTTGATCCACAAAACTGTCAATGAGGATCTAAAATGCTACTTATTTTGCTTTGAAATTTAATTGACATCATCGAATTCGTAATCACCATCAAGGAAAGCTTGATGTGAGTCAAATATTTTTTTCAGTTCAAAGTGACTACTCATCTTGTTAAAATCACACTTCTTCCGTTGATATTCAATACAATACACTCAAAATTTTAGACATAATATTGCATCTTTTTTGTCATTGCGTCACTTTTTATGTCTAATAAAAAATAACCTTCGTGAATGAATTCAGTCGGCAGTTTTCCAAATTCTGATATGACGTTTCTTTTGAAAGCGGCGAAATTTTGAATTTGATCTCTTTGCCAAAATTCCCTTTTTTTTCTGGACGGAAAGGAGTCAAAATGCTGCAATATTTTAAGGAAACAACGCGGTGGTTAAAATCAGTTCAACAGATAGTTCTCGACCATGAGATTGATTGCGTTCATTAGGTGCATCAATTTTCCTCGTTCAGAGGTCATCTTTTCATTTATCCAACTTGGGAGTACAGCTTATACTCAAATTTACCCTTAGAAGCTAGCATTTTTCTCTGACGTTTAATCAACTAACGTCCTTCTACAATAGACTTCATCAAAAATTATGTGGGGAGATGGAGATGTTGAAAGTGAGATCTTCAGCGAAGAAATGAAAGAAGTGTTCGCACAATATTCGCGAATAACATACTAACCACTGTTATGAAATAACCTTCAACGAAATATGCAAACATTTGAATGAAAAAAATCTCATCTGAAGCACTTTGAGGCCGGAAGGAGGGGTTATTTTAGTGAGCGGCTTAGTTGAACGGGTTTGGACTCTCTGCCGTTAATATGCAATCATTAGGTGAAATGTCACATAGATTCCTTAGATCGAATATTCAGAGCATCCAACGGGTGATAGCAGCACCCACTCGACTGAAAATCGGCTGAAAATTGAAATCCTGGTCGGTTTTATTAGTTGAAATTAGTTTTTCGTTTTTTTTTTCTCTTTTTTTCTCAGCTATACCGAAATTCGGCTTTAACTGAAAGTCGTTGGCAAGAAATTGAACTTGAGTCGAGCTGCCAATGGACGCCTTCCGTCGATGACTTTTATTCTGTTTATTTCTTTCGAAGTGACTAGAAACGTCTCGCTACCTTCCCACCGCTGCGGAGAAATAGAGCGATTGCTCAACGAGGCCGATGAAACATTCAGAGCGAACTAGACTTATCGGCCAAAGGGCTTCCAACCTGTCACTCTTGTGCGAATTCTTGCTAAGGCGAGATTAACCGTACAATGTCGACCTCTTAGGCCATATGACTTATTTAAGATGGAGCAGGGTGAAACCTGCGGTTAGATAGAGTAGCTTAAGATAATTCCAGCATCATGGCAGCGAAACTCGACGACGCCACGGTTACAGGGATAATGCTGCAGTTCCAACATACGTGGAAGCTGGATAGTAGTTTTCATTAGAGGGGAACGTTGAACTATAAACCAGGGCCTTTCTCTTTTCTCCTTCCCTCCCCCGAGGTTTTTGTTTCTAGAGTTTTATTTTAGTCTAAATTTTGAATAAATTCCAGAATCCCGACTACGGCTATATGTCTATAAATTCCTCCTTGGCTACAGTCCTCGCTATTGCTAACTTCTTGTAACGTCGGGTCTGCCTCGTTGCAATTTTGAGTCAACAGGTTTGTAAAAGTGCATTAAAAACAGTCCCATTTTGATGATTCGTAATGGTCCGATCAGCTGAAACATGAATGCATTGCCGAGCATATTTTTTAATCTTTGTTGAAAAATCGTCCAACTGGTTAGTCAGATGAACAGAATGCGAAAGCTTGTTAATTCGCTAGCACGCTTCTCTACTCGTTTCGCTTCTCGCTACTTGCACCGATATTCTTATTAAGTGGTTTTTTCTTGTTTCACTTGTTTTTGAAATAGTTGTGCGAACTGTGGCTGACGAGCTAAATTTCACCAAAACTTTTCGATGGCCAACGTTCTATAAAACCTTTCCGACAGGTGTAATTTCAACCGAACTTCCTTAAAATTGAACTATCCTGCCTGCTAACCGGCCAATGTTTTCGAAGCACCCTCGTCTTCAGCCGAATTTCGATCGGAAGTTACACAGGTATGTTATAAACTAATTTATCGTCATTATCATCATTATTTGTCCGTCCGATTTATCATCATTAGTGGCAAGCACGAACTGATATGTGATACAACTTCGACGGTTCATGTAATGGCAGTCCATTTCTCGAATCTCCAGTAGAAAATAAAGAAGTCATGTGTTGCAGTTTCTTTGTTATTTTGACCAATAGTTTCAGAGGGTCAACTTCTGTTTGCAAAAAAGTGCCAAATATAAAAGAGCAACGCTCGTCATTTACCTGTTTATTTGCGGCTGCTAGTCATACTCATTAGTTTATTACTCCTCTTTACCTTTAAAAGCAATATCAAAAGAATTTCGAGAAGCTCGATTTGTGCCTTCTTGAGTGAGTTAAATATATATAATTTTTGAATGTTCAAGTGAAGTGCCCTTCCTTTTTTTTCGCTCATCTGCTATAAAGCGGTCTGTATCCGTTGTGCACGTTGTGCACTATAAATAATTACCGGAGAAATAATGAAGAATGATGGGAAATCTTTGAAAAATTCAACAGCAACTGAATTCGATAGGTATAGTTCAACGTTACTTCAAGAACATTTTACGATCATCATGTTTCTATATAAAACGACTATAGGTATGAGTAGAAAACAATTCATAAAAATGTATTATACTTAAGGGCTCAATTCGCATAAACAAAGTCACATTAATCGATGATATGAGAGCACTAACCAGGGCAAATATAAGCAATTTGTAGATTCACTTTTCAGTCAACGAATCGAGCGGAAATCAAAACGCCTACACAAATTTTTCACATCGGATGTATTTCTCATATGTGCGACAGCAAAAGAGCATAGCAAGATAAAAGCTTATGCAAATCTTCATGGGCAATTACGGTTAATGGTACACCGCATTTGTTAGTCGATCGGATGGATGCTGCTTAGAGGTTAAAATACTTCCTCAAGTAGGAGGAAATAAAGGCTGTTGACGAATGTCAACTTTGTTGGCTCAATTCCTTCTCCACAAAATCTTAGCCCAGAAATATTCGATTTCACGCAAACGATTTCAGCTGAATTGGCTCGCACAAACATAAAAATTTTTGGCATGCTTCTTCCTTTTTTCCATGTAAAGTAGACGCTCGACTTATAGAAGTTCGAGATTTCCATGAAATATCCGAAGATCTTCGGTTTGCTTCATTCGCTTAAAAAAGCATCAAAAATCATACATCATTATCGCAAAGGTCGTTTCATTCTTCATCTCAGGGGATATAAAAAAATCTCACGTGATAAGCTGATTGCGCCAGTAACGCGATAAACCTTTCTCTAAAGGATATGCTTTCGAACAACATTGTACCTATAGATTTAATCCCCAACGAATTGATTAGCGCTTTATAAATGAGCCATTTGGTTACGTTTTGTTGATCATCAGGATATTTACGTTCTGCTGATCGAACACAAATTTGAGGCATCAAATAGCCGTATGAAATTTGACGATTGCGAAAGATGTTCCACACTGATTTTTCTGCTGGGCGCTTTCAACTTCCATCACTCTTTTGCTAAACTGCCAATTTTCAAACTGGGCAAGTCGACCTTTCGGCACCATTCCACCCTTCCAATTTGATGCTGTTATGCCAAAAGCGCCAAATTAGAAGGCTAAGTTGGAATGCTGCTAACTTCGAAGACCGACTGCTCTAGTGCTTAAAAATAAACGACCGTTTCAACAGTTTGTCCCGATGTGGACGATTCTCGCACAATATCTGCTCTCACTATATATTCTTGTTAGACGGCTCCAAAGCTATCACAAGAGTCGAATTTCGTTCATTGAGCGCAGTATGAAACACTTAATGATCCTTATATAGGGAATGATCTGATGGAATGTTTGCGTTTAATTCCGTCATCATATATGTGTAGGTGTCAGTGCATTGAAAATTGCACCGGAAATAAGCAGAAGTGCTGCATTCTCATCGACAACTATAACATGTTCACATAAATGAAGAAATTTGGCAAGTTAACAAATTTTTAGATGCAAACTAATAGCATACCAACAGTATCCCAATAACCAAGCAGTAACATGAGCGAGAGGGTAGGAGAAGGCAGGGGAGCAGAACGAAGAAACGAGGAATTCCTGCAGGAACAATAAAGCCAAAGGATAGTTTGTGCACTTCATCGATGGGATGAGATCCGGCGAAAACTCACAAAAAATTAAGAGTTTTTCCTCTAAATAAGCTCGTATAAGATTGATCCAGTGAACTCAGTCTTTCTACCGTTCGGTAAGTCACGATACTGGTCACTATGTGCTATTTAAATAAAAAAAGATGAACACTGAGGGCCTCAATGATACATTTAAATGCAGGTAACTGCGTCATACTATATATAAACTATCAGTCCGAGATCAAGGAATCGAATGTACCCATGTCTTACGAGCTTTCGAGTGGAAATAATACACTCTCCTTTCAAGAACCTCGAAAGCTTCGGCAACATATTGGGGCAAACGCATAATTCGGCTACAGCAGGATGTCTGGTCCTAGATGTGGGCGATGACGCATATCTAACTAACCCGCAAACTATTTGTTCTTCTGACCTACACAAAGTGACACATCGTCCGAAGAAATAACGAACAATATGCTTTTGACGTGAAACTATTGAGAAACCTCGCACCATCTTAAAATCTTCCCCTCCCCACTACTGTTTACCGTCGCATCCTTTTTTCCTAGAGCTTGCTTGTGCGTATCACAAAAAATGAACTACTGAGAGAAGAGTAAAACCTCTGCAAGTGAAAGTAGAATATTCGAAACGCGTACAGCAATGAAAAGCGTCTAGCGAATCTGAAAAGCCTCTAGCGAATCTGTTGGAAAAAAAATCCTAGCATTTTTAACTAAACGCAGTAACTAAATGATTAAATATTAGCATCTGCGTGAAATATGTACCTGAACGATCACGCATTATAAAAATAAAGAGCGCTTTAAATACATACGGAATTTGTGAAAACGTTTATAAAGTGCATTCGATGCCGTTATCGCAAAGCGAGGAAATGCGGCGGGAAATTTTTGGGTAATATAACCCTAACGAGGGCCAACCGAATATATATTTGTTTACACTGTGTGCGGAAATTCGATCAGTTCGACGACCATTGTAGCATGGTGTTGTGTTTCAATATCTTCGCATGAATACATCGGCATCCACGACGTTGTCCAGCTATCGAACGAGATGATAAAGACCGTACAAGTGCTGCAACAACATGATGTTCGCCATTTTATAGCGCTAAAGGAGGTCATTCTTTGTAACATCCTCAACTACTGACGGTACAATTCTGGAGCGGAACCAACCCTCACCCCTTTTCTCTCGTTCTACTCAGGTAAAGCATGAAAAGACAAGACATGCTTAGCAAGCATAAACCTTCCACCTTTGAATGACGCGAATCCAATCTCTAAGCATATTATACCATCTTGGAGCTGGTAACATATTTGCGTTTCAGGACAACGAAGGCGGCCACCTACCTTTCCACACATCCCCTCAGAAAAAGTCGCCTATGAAGATCTAAGTCATGTTTTAAAAGATGCTGAGAGAAAATTCTGAAGGAAACATTTCGTGTGCTTCACTGCATTATTTCTTTGAACTTATGCTTGCGCTAACATATGTTGCTCTTTTAATGAGAGTTTGAATAATTTTAGCACGGATATTTCAACACCGACAACAACTCAATGTCGATTTGCCAATACGGCATATAGATTTGAAAAACGCTCCGACGAAAGTGCGAGGTACTGTAAAAACGGCATTGAGAATGGTCACGGCGAACCAGGCTAAGGAACAGCGAAATTTAAAAACATTCCGCAATGGCTTCAACCACAATCATAATACCATGATACAGCATAAAACGCACCGTAACAATAGAAACTGGAAGTACATTAAAAATAATTAAAAAACAAGAAGAAATAGCACGGAACGAACGGAAGAGATAAGCAAGCCTTAGGGAAGAGGAGAAAAATGAAGCAAATACCATGCACGAAACAGATGTAGCACACCAACAAAACCATCAAAAGCGATAAGCGACAGACGGCTGTAATTAAGAAGAAAAAACAGAAACAAATCAGTGTTCTAGGGCAACTTTAAAGAAATACAAGAAATTGACAATAATGAAGAATGATACACACAGCCAGCCACCGAAACATTCTGAAACAGCTCCGTACTCAGGTCAGCCGCGTGCGGGGTGTTACACCTATCACTTGTCTATAGTTTTTTTAGGGTTCCATAACCTCTAACCTTTACATACTTAATGCGAACATAATCTTTATATATATATATATATATATATATATATATATATAACCTGACTTAAAAGAATGGTTGATTTCTCAACTTCTTAAAAATGTAACGTGCATTCGAACACAAAAACACAAATAAAACTTTACGAAGTATAACAACATAAAAAGAACCATTAGAAAAGAGAAAATAAATTTCTGCTTTTCTAGATATATGCGTATGTATAAACGATACGCGGTGGACAAGAGTATTTCAAAGCTGTTAAATTTTTCTATTTTTCGACGCGTAGCAAAGACCACTACTCCTGTCAAAGAGCACAAATGCTGATCTGGAGGATTGCGCTAGCAATCAGGAATAAATACCGACAGCTTCAGCACGATGAGAACCGCGAAGACTGGAGAAACAAACCAACAAACCGACGGCTAACGTTAAGATTTAGATTGCGAAAAAACAGACTGCAACGGAATCCGGCGTGATCAGTGACAAGAACGACGGAATCGTTGATCGTAAATGAAAATTCAGAAGAAAGGATAATTATTAAATGACTCTCAAAGTGCTCCTTTACCATCTCGGCAAGTCTCATCTCTTCATCGATATCGTACGCCGCAAGAAGCTCGGAAACGTAGGTGCACCCCAGAACGCATTTCTAAATCGATGTTGGGAATATTGGTCTTCTCTGATGAGAATGTTTCTGCTATCGAAAGATGTCACAATTCTCGAAATGGCTGAGTTCCGTTGCGTCTAGGTAGGTATACTACTAAAATCAAACTTCATTCCACTCCGGAATAGCCATATTCCAGCGTTACTCTAATACATTCGACAGACAAACGTCTGACTGATGCTTTGGGAACAACGCACTTCCACACCGCTGCAATTTCTGTCGACAACGTCAGGAGGCGGATCAAATATCTCAACTCGCCAGAAAAGAAAGGTTAAACTCTATGAAAACAAGGCAAAAATTCAAAGTTCGAAAAAAAGGCGTCACTCAAACAACATTTTGCACATTAAGGAAGCATAAAAATGGAAAATTCTGCAGCAAAAATGCTTTTGAAGCGGAGGTTGCATTTGAAGGCGAAGAAAGTCTAATAGGTCATGTGAATTGCAGTCCCTAAAGGGAGTGGGGGAGGAATTATACAACTTATAACATACAATAGACGCGTTCAAATCCTGCTTATAAATCCTAAGACTTACAGGAATTTTCGACTTTCTCGGAGACATATGGCGGGGTTTTAAGCCTTTTGATCACGTCAGGTGATAGTAGGATAGGATGCATGTATAATAAGCAGCTGGTAACTGCAATATACAGGTGAAAAAGGAAACGAGTTGTCACATCCAAGTGCTTTGCCACGATATAATCGGGTGGGCAACACAGAAAGCATAACAGCTGATTCTCAACTAGATGGCCAAACCTCCAGAAAAGCCTCTGGAGAACGACTAGTTTCCGGATTTCTAGAAAAGCGATTGGTGGCCCTATCGGCGTTGCCTAATCAAATCTTCAATTATTGCGAGGTCAATGTGTAGCCTTCAGAGGAAGTTTCAGTTGAAAAACTGAGTGCCCCGCATCTGATTGGTTCAACGGAAGCAGATAGTGTTGCAAAAGAATTCTCCAGTGAACGGAGATATTGTTTTTGTGGAAAACAGCGAACTGGAAAAGTTTTTGACAGAGAATAGATACTCTCTTGAAAGAGGGGAGGGATAATCAAGCCAAAAAATGTCTAACCAGATTTGCATTCCATGACAAACATGTATATTGGTGAAGTGGATATATATATATATATATATATATATATATATATATATATATATATATATATATATATATATATATATATATATATATATGCATATACATATAAGCAAAACGGACATAACAGCAACATCATAAACAGGCCAACTGTGTTAGCTTAATTTAATAAAGTGAAGCGTAAGAAGTGATCACACTTGTAATGTGCCTGAATTAAAGTAACCTTTTCTGTTCAGCTCGCATGAGTATCGCGCTGAAATAAGTGAAATACGCGGGTAGCAAGGAGGTCGTTAAGCAAAGGGTTTCCTATAGGCAGCATAACAAACAGGACTACTTCGGCAGACGCGGAATGATAACCATACACGAATAAAGAAAGCTGTAAACACATTATTTTATTTCAGTGAAATAAAGTATGATGCGAATGACATTAACACTTCGCAGAATATCTTTCCGTCTTTATGACTGCGTCCCATCTGTGCGCCATAAAAACTATGAACTGGACGCTGCGCTACTTCCGAATATTCTCGACGTTTCTCCCATGTACGCATTTAACTTATGAAAAATTTCGTGGCCAATTCCCATGAGCTTCAGTTTCTGTACAGCGCCAGATGTCTGCAACCGGATTCAAACTCGAAGTTGACTTTGGCCACTAATTTGCCTCATCCAGTTATTCTCGAAAAAAAAGCCTTCATTATATTTGATGCATGTGTAGCGTCACTTATCTTGACGGATGACGAAATCGCAGATTTGAAACCCGGGGAAACGTGGATACAGCGCATTTTCGCAGACGTTTTTCATGGAGTGATACCAGGTGCGGACAGCATCCACTTCACGAACAGGATCGCTAGCCACCGACTCATGGATCTGAGTGCCGCTCAGACCACGATGGGTTCTCCTGCACTTTGCCTACCGCACCGGTTACCTTTGGGAGCTATCCTCCACACACTTAGCGCCTACCGTACGAGTCTATTCACCTTTGAGACGAGTCTATTCACCTTTGTTTCATCTCCAAACACCACCCATGATCAAATTTTTGTTAGTTTGAACAGCCGCCTTGCACAGCCAAAGCGGAGCTTCCCTTCCTCCTGAAAGCGCGCCCAGAGGACAAAACCCTCCCAAGAGAAACCCGTCCTACGCACTCAGTGTGAAACGTTTGCACTCCATCACCACCTCCCTACAAACCTCGACTGCTATCACCTCCTTGTGGCAACGCTGTTTAACACCACTAGACATACAACATATAAAAAATAGATGTTGAAAAGCAACAATTTCAACTGATCTTATTCATACTGTCACCGCAAAATAGGTATTTTTTTCATCGAGCGATATGCAATTCGTTTGTCTGAATTATTTCAAGGAACGACGATAAAGACATCATGTTCAAATATGCCACACCCATTACAAAGGCATTTTCATTTCTTGCGCTTCAGTTTGTTGATGTGAGCAGAAAACTAGGTGTCTTATTCAATCACCTTCGTCATTTACGCTCTGTGCCCACAGCACTGCATGGATGGGTTTGTTCTAACCAAGCCTTTCGAACACCGACATCTGCGGCTTCATCCCAACGCGCTTCTCTTTGAATTCCGCGTAAACTGCAGGGGATAGACGAGCTGTCATCATTGACCTTTTTCGAATTGATCCGCCTGGTGCCACCTGAATAATCCTTCCAGCCGATATATCGCCGTAGAATCAACCGCACAGCATATAGGCTAGTTTGTGATATTCGCGCTTTTAAGCAAATGAAAAAATCACGGAAAGGTCGTTTGGTTTAAAAAATATTATATGTTTTTGGAACAAGCTACATGGTTAACATGGGACTATCTACGCACCATCAGAGATCTCAAAGATGCTAAACTGTAGAAGAACGAATTCTTCATTTCGTTCCCGACCCAGGGTGGGTGGGTATCGCAAAAACTGTAGAAGCCTATTCGCTTTCTGCTACCACGCAAACTTTTAAAACAGATCATTCTCCTTTCAGCGTCCACGTCAAAAAAATCCCGCTGAAGTATATAAATTTAGCTATGGAGAAGCAGAAATCCTTAAACGAATGATTACTGCGCTCCTTGCTTAGCAAAAAATCATCTATTGCGAAGGTCCTGTCTGCCCAACTATTCGTATTATTTAACTTAAGATCAACTGCAGCAACTGTAAATAAACTTCCGACTGTAAATAAACGGTTAGTAAACTTGAGTATCTCGCGAGCTGCTGGTGAAGACGATGGGCTCCTTACAGTGTCCTACTCAGAATCTCAAACTTGGAAAGCCACGTAGGCCTTTAAACCTCACTTTGACCTACAAATCTGAAAAGTTGCCAAAAATTTGACTTTTCATGACCTTTGTTACATGTCGTAAAAGTTCGTAACCCGAGGTATGTTCCCGAGGTAAGTTATGCTGCCGCGATAAGACAACATCCCATTTCGGAATGCCGCCAAAAATTTCAAAACCACAAAGTTTGAAGTAAAGTGACAGAGCGACGAAATTTTTTCTCTCAGCGTAAGTTGGGAAGTGTTATCGTTCATGGAGTCAGGCAACACTCACATCTCTGGAAAGAGGCCATAAATTTCGGAACCCCATTACTTCTATAGTAATGAAGCATGGTCATGTAACTTGGCTGCAGTAGGCAAGCCAGACAGCGTTCTTTCATGGAATTAGCAACATTCTCAGCTCTGAATTAACTCCCCAAAAAGCGGTCCCCAGCCCATTTTTTGCATTCATTGAGCCAATTGCGCGACAAATATATACTGTGTCTTGCTGTGTGGGGCAACTCTCTACTCCTTAACATGAGCAGACGTCCACCACGAACGTAAACTACAGCAGCATCTACCAAAGCAAGTCAATGTAACAGCGTGTCGGCAGAGATTTACGGGCAAGTAATTTCAGTTCGGCAGGACCTAAGGGCACATATATGCGCTGACTCTAGCCCTCGATATCTCACAAACTTCAAAAGCTTGAAAACTCCATCCTCACGCGTCCTTAGATCCACGTTTCAACTTGGTTTGCTGGTGGAACCACACTGTCGTGGCAGAACGCAACAAAGGGATTTTACCAACCTTGAGGGTGCGTAAATCGCGTCTTAACTGTCCTCCTGTAACGCGAGAAATAGCTCCTCGGTGAAGACGACTCGTCGTGGGGCTCTGTTCATCCGAAATTCGCACACGGAAAACGGGCTGATTTGCTTTAACACCTGTCGCCCCATCAAGTGCTCTACGCACCAAACTTGTAGCTTTGTTGGGATGATGGTTACTGCAACGTTTACCCAATTATTCATCTCACATAATCAGTTCCACTCCCATAGTTATCACTTTTATGTCTCATGACTGGAGTAAGAGAATGAGTTCTGGATAACCGCTGCTATGGTCCTATGCATTCACTTCGGTTTCTAAAGGCTTCCAGAATATATAAAAATGTTCGACCAACTACATCATGCTATATAGACTCAGATTCCGAACTAAATGAGCCCCGCAACGTCAGAATAAAGAAAAAACTTTGAAAAATGGCCCTTTAAAGCAACAAAATGAGCAACTCATGAGATCAAATCCCCTTATTAGTACGAAAAAAAAAACAAGCAAATGATACCGACTGGGCGCGCTGGTGGTTAAGTTACGGATTGGAACTGCTTGAGGCATTGCATCAGATACCAGGCCCTGTACTCCGAGTCTCTCATAAACGTTACTCGTTGTCGAAGATACTTCTGCAACGATCCACATTTGGAGCGGAAATACCTATCTCATTGGTAAAACATCAGATCAAGACCAACTCTGGTGGTTCCTAAGAAAATTATCCAACCCTCCAGTGAAGCTGCTCCATTTTATCGTAATGCCTCTTCCACTTAGCATAATGTGAAAAGGGTAATAATCGATCACAATACAAATAAAAAACAATTCACAGCAATTGCTTTCAACCTAACCATACAACAAAACAACCCGTCAAATACAGACTTCATTTGTGTTGCGATTATATTGACTCCACAGAAATCCTCCACTTTCCTACCAATTTCCGTCTGTTTCTCATATTTTTCATATATTCATTACCCAAAGAGCAAAAATTAATAGACAAGCTCAAATAAACGTTACCGAATATCAAATAAACTCTTCGCCTGCAACGTAGCCAAATATTACCTGAAGATTCACTAGTAAAGAGCAAAATCTCATTCCTGATAGATCCTGCTACACAGTCCACGTGCATCTCGCTATGCTTCAGACATTTCAATAGTTCAACAAAAACTGAGCAAAAATTTCACTCCTATTGGAGTGCTTCTGCAATACTCTCGTCATCCTTTTCACTCATTACTTTTTTAAGTCTAAAGATTTGAAAAATTTCTGGGCAGAACTAGAAATCGTTCCCTCTTTCCTCATATCTACTACTTTTCAAAAGGGAATCTATTAGTCGCCAAGGCACCACATGAGGTTATGAGCTGTTCTACGCTTAATTACACTGAATATTTCATTGGCTGCATTATACTGCACTCAACGGGCTAAACCCGAGAATGATATTCTACTAAGTTTAATATCTGCAAGCTAAATCCGCGGAATCAGAAAGCAGCATTTGAACAGTCGAATCAGGATTCAAATTCAGGTAAGACAAAATGCATCTGTTTCATCATTTCCATATACAGCGATCAGTATCATATAAAACTGGATGAAGTTAGGCGGACTTAATTTCGTTTGAGACATTGCAAATGCATTTAAGAAATTTGCCTACTACGACACAGAATGTTTATTCGATTTCATGTAACGAGTGAAGCGAGTCGTGGAAAATCCATAAGATGAAAGAAAAGAACGGAGAAAAACTTTTAAGGCGAATGAAAGGGGAACATTGTTGAAACATTATGAATGCTCCTCTGAAATTCCGCTTAATATGATATAAAGAACCCGCTCAATGAGATGAAGCAAGGAGAATCGAGTCCTTTTTTTTTCATAAAAACATCACAGATGCCTCGTTAAGTCTATCACTGCGCTTTTTTAAATCACTGATTCTCATTCGCATTAATTTATGGCATGCGCCTCGAACACCTTGGCGAGTTTTGCTGCGGTCCAAACAACGCAATTTGGTCATGATGGTCACCATATGCGAGTCGAATGCTACAAAGCAAATGATAGTGACCACTTCGACACATTAAAGTTAATAAGCAGGTGAATAAATATATCCGTAACAGTGGTGCAAAAGCAACTAAAGGTTTCGCAGCAACTTTCAAATATCGCAAACGTACTGAAACTTTCTTTTCTTCGCTTTCAATTGAGCTTTTGATGCTGCCTGAAAATCAGCTACAGGTGACACTCTAAGCGAGAAAACATTTGACTGCGTAACGTCATTGATAAAGCACGTTTACAAACACTTTCATCCCTCTAATGCGCTACGATGTATCCATCACGATGCGCCAGTTCTCCGCATAACTTATAACCCGTCCTCCTCATTAGTGCAAACCTAAATTTTTGAGCTGTATCCTAATTCACATCTAAGTAAGGTTATAAACGAAGAGACATTTCAACGAATGCGTACTATGACTATGTTAAAAACCTACTGCCGCCAAAATATGTGCAAAGCAGCTAAAAAATTTTGCCCATTTTCCGAAGTTGCTCAATTTGCGAGCTTTTTTTTTAATCAGCCAATATTTTGTTATGAACAATTTTTTCAAACAGATCCGAGGAACTACTCACGTCACGTACCCGTTCATCACATGAATACCTGCGGTAAATGCTTTTGAATGTAACACTGATTTTGTCGCTCTTTACGAGAATTCCGCTGAGCGGTTTGCCTCATTCCGACGCGAAATCCCCATCTCGGCAAATAGGAGAAAGTTTATTGTCACTCCCCTGCGATCTTCGACAAATACAACAACGAGCAGAACTTATCCCGCCCTTGAATGATGAATTATTTATCGATAGAAATTACAAAGTTAACTATTAAATCCTCTTGAGAGGAAAGTGATGACCATGTTATTTGTACCTGGAGAAGCGATCATAGTCTTTTTGAGTGAGCTTTTGCTTGCCAACTCTTCACCAGAGACGTAGTTCCGATGCGAAATCGCCTGCACCTCCCTCCCTGCTTGGCGCACTCCGGTGAAGCCACGTTTAAGCAGTCCTTCAAATGTGAAGCTTCGAGTTCCTTGTGAACTACTTGGTGCTTTGCAACCCATGTTCAATCAGCCCTCCCACTCTCACCGCAGCAACACTTCGCGTTTTGGCAATCCCATACTAAAGCACCCCTTGCACAAAAAATGAAAAAACGAAGGGCAAGTAAATCTGTTAAGTTTAACACTAAACATATAAAAGCCTCCTTTGATGCACTGTTGACAAAACGCTTTCTCCACAAAGTTGACTTCGCAATCCACAACCTCCGTCGAACGTGATGCATAGCTGCGGACCAAAAAAAGCTTACCATCATATTCAGAGTTTCCCTCTTTTCTACCCTCCAATATCCAACGATATAGGACAGGATCCCTCCAATTGTGTTTTACACCGCATAAATGAAGAGGGTCTGGCTAGGCATCACCAGCAGATGTGCATTTTTCCCGCATAATACATAACCCAAAAACAGCATAACAAACTGGGACATTTCGTATAGAGTAAAGCGCAATTTTTGCTTTCCGCAGGTGCAAAAAATATAGGACTGAGGTGAAGAGGCACGAAAGCCGCATGGGAAACCCAAGCATATTGTCTTTGTAACAGTATGTAAAAGTATGGAAACAGCTAATATCCGCAATCCCCCACATGAACTTTTAAGACCAAGTTGCAGGAAGATGATGTTTCGAAACAATATCTACAGTTGCTCAAGATATTCATTTTGTAAATCCCGCCCGGCGCGGCACAATGGATTCCAAGAATGCGGATGGACGGATAGACAAGGCCTCTGGAATGTGACGTTTACTAAACAAAAGATGCGAAGAAAAAACTCTGTTCGATGACATCGTTATCTCGCAGACCTCTGCTTATTCGATGAAATTGTATATTCAAGTGTTAAGGTGAAAGAAAAACATTTTGGATACCAGCAGATCTCATGAGATTATGTTTAGCCATGATCGCCTTCGTTCGGGGTGTAGTGCCAGCAGGTAAACGAATATGATAGATGTCATCACGATCGGGAGCCAAACGAGTTCGCGTAGGTTTGGACGATTCTACATCTATAAAAATGAAGTTGCGTCAGCAAAAAACAACTGTTTGGCTAGCCAATATATCGCTTTGTCGAAAAAACAACGAGAATTTCCATAGCAACATTGTTAGCATGTATTCACCAAATCCTTTAACGGCATATAAAAAAATAAATAAAATAAATTTTCCTATTCTACTGCATGACAACCGCGTCGAATTAATAAATAAAAATCTGGAAAAAATTAACCTGTTGCCAATTTTTAGGCATTTTTAACGTATAAGTGTCACTCGACAAAGCTTAAGAAGATCTCGAGCAAGAGCTTACATGTCGAATGAAAACTCGCCGTTCGGCTCAAACAGCTAAACATTTTGAAGGTATTAGCCACAAAAATCTCGTAATTTAAGACTTGGTATTATTGGTGGGTCACTTCGGAGAATCGAACGTTTCACTAACAAGTGAAGCTTTATAGTGAGGTTCATATTGAACTTCCTGCGTGCGGTGCAATTCCCAACGATAATGCACGAAGCAGCATTCACGGATTGCTTTTTGAAAGCTTGCATGAATGACAACTCAATTGTCAAATATGTCACCTACATCCTTTCAAGTGACCATTTACAACCTACCGTTCATTTCGATGCCATCTTTCCATTACAAAATTTTACGGGAAGTTTAGACAGAGTCGTTGATCGATTAAATAAATAACCAGCTTCAGAATTCAACAGAAAAATGATAAGTGCCGCACTTCAACTTCCGGCGTGAGGCATCCGGTTGATTGAACGGGAAGGTATTGCCCATCATCGAAATTAGTATCCGGTATTTCGGCAATAAGATAACGTTCAATTTAAATTATGAACGCGATAATTTTAGGAGAGTATTGCAAATTGCATTATGGAAATAGGGCTCTATCCACATGCTATACACTTTAGCAGGACTTTTACATCTTAAATAGCCAATAATCCATCGTTTTTAACCGACGAGATAGAATGAAACACCCTCTAACAGCATCAATATAGATAATGAATTTATTGGGCTTTTAAAAAATCCAATATGAGAAAAAAGAGATGGGAAGAAACGCTGCGATGAGTTTTTGAAACCGTCCAGATATCAGGGGTAAAACAGTTCAGTCGTGCATATTTTTCGATAGTCAAAGACTACTTTTTCGAGGCAACAACCAAAAGTAGCAAACATCTGAAGGCTTACACATCCATGCGACAATCTATGAGGAGTGAGGTGGACAGTGAACTCCAAAAAAAGCTGCTGCGCACTTCTCTAACGATAAAAGTAGTATCTGAAAATGCAGAAGCATAAAACCTGGCAAAGGCACGTTGCTCTCTCTTCGCTTCCCGTCGACATCGGCCAAGCGCTGAGTGGATTTGCTATCGCCTTGATTATGTGCCTTACCGCGAATGTGACGCAGGATTGCGATCTGAAGAAATAGCTTACCACATAATCGCGTCAATAAAGATGTTCATTTCATGTACAACACAACGCACATTCGATAAGCAGTCGCTATATGCCCATAATCCTAACGCAAAACGTTGCAATTCTTCCAAGCAAAAGCAAAAAAACTAGTGAAAGTTGCATGTTCATAATAGTTGTATGTTTATTCGTCCATTCAAGCTTATGTATATTAAAAAGTATTGCTTATGCACACGTATATAGTTTTAAATGCCCAGCTGAGCAAGAATGAAAGTGAAGGATGATTAATTCACTGGTCACTACACACTCCTATTGGTCAGTCGGAATAGAACTGATTAACCCACAAGGTAATGCCGTAGTTGTGGGTAGTTTCATATTTTCCGCTAAGTGGCAGAATAATGTCTTAGTTGCAAAGTAAAGAAATTATCACAGAATTATTCTTTTAGGGAGCAATTTCGCTCATATTACTCGTGCAATTAGTCATCACCTATAATGACAGAAATGAGAACATTGAAGTTAAGGATATACAGCTAAATGCAGGGAGTAAAAAAATGGTTTAGCACCGGTCCCGGTTTCGATAAACACATTAAGACCGTCAGAAGGGAAATTGTCCAGTTGTTCGAGAGAACCGCTTCGATTAGAAACTTTAAGAGGCCCGAATCTCTGCACTGTAAATTTAAATCTTAGTCATATGACCAGCCGAAGTTTCCTCAGCTTTTGCGCAACTTAAAAACATGCATATCAAGCACCATTTTGTATTACTGAAACTTAACCGGAAGTGAGGGACAGGAAGAAAACGCAATAAGCGGAAAGAAACCTGATCGCCAATAGTTGTTATGCCTAGATCGACGAGTGTTGGCTTGTCGATTTCCTCGAGCATTGTCTCATTGATGCGCTGTTCTACGAAGAGCTGCGAATATTGCGCCGCAATTTTTCGAGGTATGCCCGCCTCGAGAAAAAAACTTTGCCACCTTGCTGCTGCAAGCAAACAAACGTATAAAAGATCCATTTTGAGTGATGTTTAGAAACGAAACAGCAAATAACTTCATGCTGCTATCAAGGTAATCTGTTGTGCAAGCGTTCGCTATTTCCTGAACAATAAGCTGTCCCACAACATTTTCCAACATCACAGACAAGTTCGTTATGTTTTCTTCTTATTTCATGTATAGATGAAGTTTCTTTCGATATTTTTTAATAAACCGTAAGAGAAGGGGATGACGCCACTACCATAATCAATCGAAAACACTGCCATTACTTAATCGCCATTCTATCAACAACAACAGCAGTAGTAAGCTATTCTGAAGAGAAAGAAACATGAAAAACCTTACCTAAGAAGTCTCTCAACGAATCTTTCTAAGAACATCAGCGATCAGGAAGATCGAAAATTAAAGAATTTTAAGATCGGATTCCAATCTGCACGAATGATCGAATCTACTTATCAAAGTAGTTAATCAGTGGAGAAGTATCGGCATTTCTTCAAACTATTGGCGTCAAGTCATCGTCAATATCGATCTGCGGTAACGGCTGACTGTTCAAAAACAAACATGTCGCTAAGCGGCAATAGAGACCACGTGGTACTATGAGCCTAAAGAAGTGCCGAAGTTTCGCTGCTCAACACCTGTGTCGATGAAACTTAAACGGAACGCACCTGCCGACATCGTTGAATTGATTGCGATGAAGCTTCCGAACGAGTGTTATTTAACACATGGTGCTCGCGTGGTCACTCTCACCTGAAAATGAAAGAGTAATGAGACGATATGAGAATAAAGCGGCGTTTATCAACTATTTCGGCGATATGTGATATAAGAGGAAGAAGGCGAAGAAATGCGCGACTCAGGTCATACTGCATGTGGTATGCAAAGGAAAGGTGCTTCCAAATTCCAAAGTTAAAAACGGTGAGAACAAACAGCGAACAGGCATGGGAGAGGTGCCGCAAAAGACATCACCGCCAACGGCCTATTGGTTTACTGGATAAATGCGATGACACATAAATGAAGGCTCATTCGACTTGTTGGAAAGCTCAACAAATACGCTGAATATTCCGTTGCGCTCCATTATCTAATATACTGCGAAGTATAGGTAACGGAAAATTGCAGCCAAGTTCTGAAACCAAAAGGCCCCTCAGGCGACGATGTCGGGAGCGCATCCTGGGAACAATATCGAACACTACGCACAAATCTTCTGCAGCATGGGAAGAAATATAAAAGTAATGTGGGGGCAGTAAGGAGGGGGGGGGGGGTGTTTCAATGAACATAGACCGCACAAGTTGGAAAGGAATGATGAGTTACACGTTTCAAACCTACCATAATAATCGTGAAGGAAAACTGCTAGGCATGCAGCCGGGAAATCATAGGTAGGAATGCTTAGGTTGTTGAAATCTGCTAGCAACCTAAGCACAATTTAGTCAGACTCCGAAGTGAAGCAAAAACCTTTCCGCCTAGTTTGGTCTTATAGAAGCATCACGCTCCGCATCTTCACCTTCACCTTGGCGCACAATATCTCCTAGATGTGACGTTTGGTGGAGATCTCAACACTTTAAAGCTACGCCCCGCAACAGAATCAAAAGCCCATCTTCATAGTTCCTTTCTTTACAGAAACATCATATCAGGTATATTATGGATTTCGACACGTCGACACTCCAGAACGTTTATTTATGAGTCTTAGTGATGATTGGGGCACTTCGTAACGACGCCAACTGCTCGTGACTTTCTGCTGCACATCTCAGTGGCGAAATGGCCTGATTCGCGCGCATGTCTGAACTGTCCATTGATACTCCCCCCCTCCCCTCCCCGCCCTATCAGAAGTGGCCACCTAAGCACTTCTAGTTTTATTATTCGATCCGCCCAGGCTGAAGCAAGCGATGTGCACGATTTGGCGAAAGCAGATAGCAGCCCCCCTAAGCAGTTAAAAATTCAGCGACGCTCACCTCCACATAACTCAAAAACATCTGACTGGCTAAGATGTTGGTTTATAAGCAAAATGCATTGCAGGCCGCATATCTTCCACATGTTTGCAAAACGTCTCATGTGAAGAGGCTAATCCCTAAGAAATATATGTTACCCATGGGAAGAAGCATAACATGAAAGTTCCTAATGAAATATTAGCAATAACATGTAATTAAAAGAGGAAAATATAGATAAAGCCACTGTGAGGGCATTTACTCTACAATGCAAACGAAATGTAATTAATAAAAAGTGAAAAAAAAGCACTAGCAAATACGAACAATATTATTGTTACGTTACCGAAGGTCTGCACGAAGGTCGAATTAACATCGTTTTCGAAAAATTTTATAATAAAAAATGAGACGAAATTAAGAATGAAAACGATATAAATTTATGTCTATTGATTCAACTTTATCTATATTGATTCTATGTATAGGAAGAAAAATGAATTCCAGCTAGCTAATTGCCGTGAAGTCTCTATTCTCATAATAAATAAATAGGCAGATTCATTGGATTTTCCAAACAACAGATTTATATGAATTGCCTCAATTAAAGCTTTCAATTGAAAGTAAATGTTTGAAAGGTAACGGAGAGTGAACAACATCCAAACGGTAACGTAACAACCAACAGGTAACGGCCGAAAGATAACGGAGAGTAAGCAAAACTATTTGTGAGAAGTAAGAACATATGGAGTACAAAAAAACTGAATAAAAGATCGAATAAATAAATCTCACAGCAACCCTTCCTTCCCCCCTCCCCATCTACCTATTAAACCCTAAAAGCTGGTGAGAAAGAAGTGTGATCATAACACAACTGACTATCTCGGCGTATATGCCTGGGACAGAAATGGCCAACGCTAAAGCTCAGATAATTAATTCATCGTGCCAAAAAGCAGCTCTCCATTCATCTGATAACCATTCGAATCGATGCGTTACGCACTCGCCACGGAAATCACGCATCCCGTTCACAAGATGCCAGCCACATACGTAAACTACGAACACTTCAAAAGATTACGCGGCATCAAACGAAACGACCATCCTGCGGTTTCGACACGACGACCTTTACCGAAAGCCATAAAGCGAACCAATTTTTTTTTTTTTTGCTTTCATAAGTTTCATCATAGGACTGGGAGATGCGAACGCTAGAAGATGTAGATATGGATGCCGGCTTCCAGATTACATCTGGGAGGACCGATCCCAAACATCAGCGAATCCGCATTCGCGTCGGCAGGTCAAGGGACGAAACAAAGGCTGCCGTCACACATAACGCATACTCATGCACTGAGGGAATTTACGTTTGTGTTTGCTTAGGTTTGGCTCCAAGCGAACACAGCTAGTGCTTTCGGAGTTCCCTTATCATCGAATTGATGAACGAGACCTCTGATGGAACACAACGCCCCAACCAGTTCAACTGGCACGATTGTTAAAGATGCTTCCAAGCGACCACAGCGTGGTTGGGTGACCGGGCCACTAATTCGAGGATTCGCGGCGCGGCCACGGCCATGCAAAACTGGAACACCGCGTAATCTGTGGCATTTTAGCCATCAGAGTGGGAAACGGATCTATGAAGCTATACATACAGATCCCCTTTTCGCAGAGAGATTCGGCAAATCACTTTGCATTTCCGAGTGCTGGAAAGCGTTCCCCCACGTATTTTAGCACTAATAAAGGAGAAGTGCATCGTGAATGATTTTCAACGTTGCATATTCGACAACCCGATCGATACCTTATGAGTGAGCTGTGAATGTTTGAGCTTCCGATAAATACGTTTCTTAGTGACTATGAGTCCACACTGGCTATAACAAGTAAATTTCGTGGCACCATGACGCTGATCTCTTCGATGTTACAAAAAACATCGCACACGATTAGAAATAAGACAATACGAGCTTCATATAAAGAATGCGAATGCAAGTTAAGAGAGCAGAACGAAGGATGACGAAATATTCATCCATATTTAAGAGAAAAAAAGGCAATAAAATTCATGATGATTAGCGATGCAAATTCATCATTTTATCATCGTAGCGTTCATGGCGCATTTGTTCGCACGATGAAGTATCCAGTCGCTGCTTACGCAGTGCTAAAACATTCACGGCGCAGTTTTTGGGGAAGTAAAATCTCTAATTAGTGTATACAAAAATATAGGATTACTGTGAACGCCGAACTAGAATTTCAGAATATGCAGAAAAAGGACTCACAAGCGATGGGACACGTTTCCAGATTTGCACTGCCAAAGTCGAGAACGTTCTATCTCATAGCTGTTGACCCACAATGGCTATGACGATGAATTCCCCACTACTGCCCGCAAGATCCCTGTCACCGAATGAACAAAAATTAACGCTCTCAGTTTCACAGACAAGTGGTTGTTGGCGATTTTCCCGCACAGGTAGTTAGTTACCCGCTGTCTGTGAACGTCAATAAAGAAGAAAATGCTCAGGAACTTGGATCAAAAGAAATTCATTTTGCATACATAACACTTATAGTGTCTATAATAAGAACCATCGGTTTGCTCTTTTTTTCCTATTCGTGCTCATAAAATTTCAATATAGTTTTCCCACTTCGCGATGGTGACTAAGTAAATAAACAAATAAATAAATAAAAAGTGATCTGTATATGAGAAAAGACCCTTGCATATACATAGATGTTACACATTATGCAAAACGTATTGCTTAGTGCATAGAGTCGAAAATGCTCCTCTCATCCTATAGTATCACATTATCACGATATCAAAAAGTGCTTTTTTTATGGACATGGTTACTCCGTTGGAGTGTTTCTTTTGGAGCATTGCCCTCACCTTCCCCCTCTTTGCACCACTTCCGAAAAATGTCTGTCTGCATCCCTTCCCCTCCCCCCCTCCCTCCCCTATTCCTTCTCCCTTCTGCATTGTTTCTTGTGTTCCAATCAACGCTTCCCCTGTGGAATAACTCTAAGCATCATGAATAGTTGGCGAATAGAAGTGCAACGATTATTATTGAATTCCAGCTGATTTCTAATACGAAAACATGACACTATCGTAATCGTCATTTTGGCACCATTTCGTTACAGACGTTTGATCGTTGTGCTACTGGAATTCTGCCACTATGAAGTAATCGCAACACTCATAGACATCCTGAATGATCAAACTTCTATGGAGACAATGAACTTCATCTGTTGTTATACGTGGCTAAAATGAGTAAACAATGTGCACATCAAAAGTTTGCAAAGTTTTTACGATTCTATACGCTAATAGAATAATGTGACGCATTTACTCGTAGCACAATGTCAACACATATTCAGAAATGTGTTGCTCGCTAGTAGCACGGCTGTCGTTACGCTTTACAGCAGCTCGAAGTTTTTTCCGCTTTTTTTTTTATGTCTTGGCAGGTGGATGAATCCTTATGGATGCAGACGTACATTGCTCACATAGTTTTTCTTATCAATTTAGTCGAAATTAGGGTTAACCGTTTACAATTATTATTGAAATTATTGTTAAAGCGTTGAATGGAATTTCCGCTTCGATTTTTTTTCTGCATATTTTTATTCTGTTTTATGTATTCAGTGTTTATTTAGTTGGTAAATGAGCAAAGCAGATTTGTTTAATGCATAGATTGAATGCTTATCATGGTAAGGAAAATATAAGTTATGGATTAAATTCATCGCCGATGTCGATCAGCATTAAGATCGAATTTGGTCCATACGCGACCGTCGTACTATTTTTGCTACATTTTATGGGAATTGTTTGTGGATATTGACTGTTCGTTTCCTTTATGGTGTTTTGCATGATCTCTTATTAAGTGTATCTTTTGCGGCGTCATGCATACGTTCTAGGTGAGCTTTTCATTGGAAATATACCTGCAAAGGTTGATTCAATCAGACGATGGTGATGTTGACCTCATAGATATTCATTGTTGAGTTTATGCAGATGCACATATGTTGCAACTTAGTGGGTGGTTAGTGATTTATTGCACTAGTGTCCTGAAATATTCAATTCCGTGCTTTGTATACGATAGAATACAGACGAGATTTTGCGATATGATCACGCAATGAATGCTTTTGACTCCCTTGAATTTTTCTGTGGTTGTTTGAAGTTCTTAAAAAAAACGACTCTAGGTGTGGTGGTTTGAAGTGGAAAATTTTCCACTCCCGGAGTCGTACAATCATTTATAACCCACGTGGTCAGACTGTCTTGCAAGTTGAGAACCGTCTAGGTACTCAAATTTTTTATTTAATCGTCAAGCCCTTAAATGAAATACGTACCAACCGGCTTTTTAATTGGAATATGTTGTTATCAAAAATTTTTCTACCGTCAGGCAGCTGTATAATCTAATTCACATTCAGTATATTCCAACTCTAGAGAAATTCACGGATAATTTTAGTGACATTAAAGGGAGCGAATTACCAGGGGGATAAGGTTAACTAAAGCTTTCAAATAATATGTTCCTACAAAGAATTTAAGAGTGGATTTGAAGAGAAGAACACGTCATCCATCCCCTCTTCATCTGCACCCCTCTTCCTTCATCCTTTTTTTGTGCGACCAAAATCACGACAAATGGTTCCTCTCCTACATCTTTCGATCTTTCCTTCTCACTTCCTCATAACAAATGTTGCACAAAATCCTATTGCGTTTTCTTATGCAGAGTCTACAGTATCGGCTATTAAATTTTTGGTATTTCCTTGCTTAGAAGAAATTCTTGGTGCGCACTTTATGCTGTCTGTTAACATTCTCCAAATGAGAAGGGGAATGTGTATGTGAGGTTGAGTTGATTTTTTATAACGTGCTATAAGCACTTTTTTTGCATTACATATTTGTCACAATAGTGTGGCTTTTCTTATGAACTGAATGGAACCACGATGATAGTGTGAGTCCAATCATGGATTGAAAGTTTCGCATGCATCAATCTACCCCATCCATCGACCTCACCTCCTCTCTCCTTCTCCACCACCCTCCTGCACCTTCGCCTTGAGAGTGGGAGTAAAAAGAGTGGAATATCGGCCAGTCTGGCTTTACTTATGCGTCAAATGATCCAGAGGTTTGTTTGTTGAAGAGACTATTGCTTTTTTTTTTTTCGGGAAAGCAGGATAACAGTATTAACCACAAATGGAACATTCCCCTGCCCTGCTATCGCTTCCTTTCTCTCTCCCACTTCTGTTCGTTTGAACACCCAGAAATTGTGGAATAGAATGGGACGTTTAAAGAGGATCCCGTATCCAAGCACGCTTCTGAAACTTGTTTAGCTGGAAAAATTCAAAATACAGCCCTTTGTAAATATCTGATTGATTTCTGTTTCGGGCCAGTGCAGGGACAATAGGCGAATAACGCTTTGTAAGTTATATAAATCGGTTGATTTGTTCTTAGTGCCTCAGCAATCAGCACACTTCTATCATATGTACCTGAGAAGTGGTGCTCGTCAATTTCAATAGCCCTCTACTGGCAATCGCTTCATGCACATCATACTACCCAATAAATAAAACAAGCATAGAAAAGGTTTGCCGCATCGTAGCGTTTAAGTTGAAAGCGATTTAATTTTGATCGTGATCGATGTTCCTCTTCAGCATAATGGGTTCAAATCGCCCACTGGACCCCACGGAAGACTACGCCCGGCTTCTGGTACAACAGGCCACTGCGCGAATTTTGGAGAACACAGGTTTTGCGCAGTCCGGTGAAAGGGCGCTTGCAACACTCTCAGATATCACAAGGAAGTTGCTGCAGAAGATGTGGTTTGAAGCGAAAATTTTTGCAGAACATGGTTCGTTTCTTTTTCTATTAAATATTATGGATACAGAATTTGATTGGAAAAAGGAGAATGGGTGCATTCATATTTGAATTGATTGTAGCCTGTGAACGAGACATCATCGCACAGGATAAAATATTCATCATGTAATTGAGCATTCCAACATCTCTCGGTATATTTTGAATTAATAGTCAACTTTGTGAATATAGAAATTAGTTGCCAAATCTTGGAAAACAAGTGAGAACAATGCTGAATGGGTTAAGGTGTGCTGTTATATTAGTATTTAATATTGTTGATAACTCGTTTCTGCTTTCGGCTCAATCATCGCATAGCAACGCTGTAGAAATATTTGTAGATTTATAATGAAGGAAAGTAAAATTGTTTTTGCATGTTGGAAAGATTATACTAGCAATTTTTTTTAGTGCATAATAAAGTTGTATAAAAATAGACGATTCAATGAGTATTTTCATTATTCAACATCATATCAACTACTTCGATAACATAGGCATAGTGAATGCATCAGTGGAAAAATGCTTCACACTTGTCTGCACGAAACACTGCGTTTTGAAGCGTTTGATCATGGCTGCACAACTCTGTGCTTTATTGATTACGTAAAAAAAACGCGTTTTGCAATATATGAATAAATGAGGTTTCCAGTGAGGTAAAATATTGTTTGCAGTACTCAGCATATGTTTTCGATTAGTAAAGGTGAGGAGAAATTTGTGCTTTTTATCGTCTTTTACAAGGAAGACATCTAAACGTTGAAGCACGACTTACATTCACATGCCGATGTCGAAAATCGAAAAGGCGAAGCTTTTGAGAAATCGGCAGTGCTGATGTTGTAGTGAATTGAGCTGAAAAAAAAAAAAAAAAAATATTGAGTGAGACTAGCGCAACGAGCGGAAAACTTTGAACCTTATCAAATAAAGCTCGCTGATTCTTTTGTTTTGTTTTCTTTTCCTGACTACTCTCGATGGCTTTCAAGAATTTTATTATGATATTGTTTGGAAGTGCTATTTAAACTTGGTTGAACGAAGAAAGATTGGGATTTTTAGGGAGTTAAGGAAGAGGAGTCGTGGTTTTTCCTCTTTTTTTTGATAAACTGTGGATATATCTCCAGATTTCAACTGGTATTGAAATCAGTTGAAATCTGGAGAGGAATTGCGATCGATGCTGTTGAATGAGGTTAGTAGTACACGACAGGTGACAAGTCGAATGTTTTTGAAAGTATTGCGGCTATTCGCTTCGATATTCTCAACTGTCATTACATTCGGAAACGGATTGGTAGGGTAGCACAGCCGAAGTTTGCCATCAGTTCAATAGTGGAGGGAGAATAAATTTAGCAATTCTAATCAAAGTCGGCTGTTTCTGGTTGGCAGCAATATCATTGCGATACTTGGGGAAAGGGAAACGTGCTTTGAGTTTTTGCCTACGGGTGAGCATGTACACTGAGTGCTGTAATCTTCGCCCCCCCCCCCCCCCACCCCGCCTCCTCCCGTCACTTCTTCCAGCTGCCTGCGGAGAGAGTGCGAGGTAAGAGAGGATGGAGGATGGGGCGGTGAATTTCCAGAGATCGATGCGTAGTTCTTGAAGATGTGAGTAAGATAAGGGAACTTTGAAAAAAAATTGGATGCTAAATTGTTGCTACGTTTACTAATTTTAAAATCATGGATTAGATATTATCGGTAAGGTTTGCGCATCTTGCAAGTCGCAGTGCAAGCCATCTTGCGAGCATGCAGATTTTCGCCTTTTTCTTCTGCAGATATAGACACGAATTATATTGCGCGCTTCATCTTCGATGAGATTCGTATAGGTTGTGTTGCTGATGCCTGAGATAATAGGGCGCAAGTAGGGCTGAAGAGTCGAGTGCTAACTGCAGAAGATTCTACAAGGAGAGCAGAAACCATAGGCTCATGTTATAATTAAGGCAAGCGCTGGCTGCGGGAATGAAACTAAGTTCTGCGTTCATTGCACGAATTTTGCTTGCATCATTCGTCCACCTCGTCTTAGCTTAGTGATTTTTTTTTAATGTTCTGTTTGCTTCGACGTTTTTGGTATAAAATTCATATTCTTCGAGCTGTTCAGACATTCGTTCCAAGGGGATTAACTAAAAACCTCTTAATAGTTTTGAACTGATGTAGGAGGATGTGGAAAATTTTCCGATATTAATTTATAATATTTTGCAAGACGAAGTTTTCTTTCGGGACACTGGGAAGAAGAGAAATTACCCGTAGGCAATAATCGTAGAGTTTGAATTTTGAATATTCAGCGGGAAGGAGGCAGCCGAACATGTCTGACGCTAATATGGTCTTCCAAAAGCTGCACTTCAGCGCCACGGAGCTACGAGATTATATGCAGCAGACGTATCCTATTCCTTTCGAGAGGAAGGTAAGCGCCACCTCTTGTTTGTATGTTCCATTGCTGAGTGCATCTGAAGCCTTTTAGCGCGTGGTTATCCTCTGAGGGCACGCAGTTATTGGAGCAAAGCAGCTGGCAAATCGGCCAGAAGGGTTGTGAATTTAATAGCTTGAGAGTGAGTCGAAAAGAAATTGTAAGTTGGGTATACGATGTGATAGACGGCTAGACGGTGCCTCGCGCCTAAAAAGTGGAAAGCAGCGAATTGTGCTTATGTATATATAAGTGAGGGGAGAGGAGATTACATAGTCAACAGTTTGCATTTTTAAAATTGATTTATATTGACAAAGTAGCTATGAGTGTTGATTGCTGTTACATATGTTTTTTGAGATGGTGGATAAAGTAAGGTTTTTGAAAGCATTTTTAAGAGCACTTTTTGAAAGCAGCTGTTTTGATGCATAATCTTCACAAATTTGGCTTTCAATGCTTTCAATAAACACTTCTAAAAACCTAAAACTCAAACGGCTCAAAGTGAATATTTATTATTTTCGGTATGTAAAGATGGTCTTTCAGTCAGCGCTGTTCCCAGTTGGCTTGAAAACGGATGCTAGCATATACGGTCCCGTATCGGAGAGAGAACTCAATGAGCGGCCCGAAAGTATTCCTCGTTATTTTCCAGCGGTTCATCCCGAATGGTGTGCGGGTCATGGTACGTTTTCAGTTTGATGCCTAAAGTGTTCATCTGAACAGCATTGTTATTAGACACCGTATTTAGAACTGCATAATACTATGAATGATTGAGTATCGACGTGGACCGCTTGGTGAATGTGGGAAAACGAAGAAAAGTATTGGAAACACTAATGAAACGTTTTCGTTGTTGCATGTTGTGCGTATTCTCCTTAACTAAGACACGTTTATAAGAGATTCCATCGACGACACTTATAAACTGAACAAGGATTTATTCCTCTTTGTTGAAATACTACGAATATTTGCGTAGGAAGATGTAGCAAATTAACGTAGCAATTCTTTTGTAATTCTTTTAGAATCTTGCAAACCGGATCATGAATTCTTCAGTGTCTCACTCCTCTCTCTCCCTCTCTGTTTGTCATCTCTCCATCCATCCTCTTTTTCTTCTTGTCCATCCACGCATCTCATGCTTTCCCTCCACTAAGTCCGCTCGGCTTTTTCCTCTATTTTCATTCATAAATAACACAAATAGTTCTCGTTTTGACGAAATGTTGTTCGGTGAGCAGTTGAAAATGAAGATCAAAGTTTCTCTGAGACGGTAAGAAATTTTGGGAAAGAAATCTAGTGAATAATGGTAGGTTTATGAAAGATTTTTGAAGGAAAAACGATAAACCGTTAATCTACTGAGTTGATGATAGTGTAGCCGTAATTGCTTGCCTTTAGTGATTTTACTACTTTCGTTTGCGTTTAGTTTGGTTGTTAGGGTTATTTGTATTTTTATGTGAAGCAAGTTACATTCAATGAGCTGGGTTCATTTTGGAAAGGGGGGAGGGAGGGAGAAGGGGAGGGAATGCTGAAACGTTTGTCACTCGCTCTCACTAACGCAGAAAATTATTTTATTTGTAAGAACAATATTGTTTTTATCTTCGCTCTTGATCAGAGTGATTCCAAATGAAAGAACTCAACGAGCTGTCTATAAATTAGCCGACTCTTCTTTTTTGTTGAATTGGAAAGAAATTTGTTTCGTTGAATCAGATAATTCATTTTTTATTTTTATTTTGAGCTAGTTTCTGCATCATTACAGTGTCTTAGGAGTTTTGAATGTTAGCCAATGTCACGAGTTGGAGCCACTGCAATCAGCGTATCAGATTTCATATCGCTTTGACCAACGTTGAATACGAAAATAATTCCTTAAGGGTTAATCATGTGCTGAATATTTTTCAACGGGTGGGGGAAGGGGTGATTTCCATTTAATGTTCATTCCCAAAGGTTCACATATATTACTTTGAGCCCCGCCAACAAATATAATCGACTGTGCCTTTAAGGAATTTCAAGATCCATCTTCTTCGGCTCAAGAAAGAGGATTGGCTAACTCTGATTTCAGCAACTCGAGTGAATTATGCATTACGTTTTATTGATGAAGTAGCTGATGCTGAAGAGATTGAAATGGACCGTTTGCAGCTTGAAAAGCATCCCAACATTTATCGCTTATTTACCGATCCCATTATAATTCAGCTTAGATAGTGGCATCGCTGTTTAACTAAAATGATTGGGAGATTATTGAATTACTGTTTTAAACGGCGTATTTGATGCAAACAAAAAATGCACTTATCCCTCCTTTAGTGTTTTTCAGTTTCATCGATAGTGCCAAATTATCCGTCGGATATCGACCGTCCATGTTCGTCAGTTATGCCTCAGGCCACTTCAAGCAATATTCGCAGAGGGTAAGAGCAAAGGCTGATTTTTTTTTTTTGTCTTACGATGTATAGCATGCTTTCAAAATTCTGTTGAAATGGCTACTTGTAGTTTGCGGTTTTCCATCCGAACGCCTCAGCTTCACCGACTTATTGATCCAACGCTATTTTACCCTCTTTTAGGTGTGTTTCTTTCGTTTCATCTTTTTTGATTGAATTTCCACATTTTTTTTGTGTTTTAATCGGTTCAGTTATTTCTCTGAACTTTTTATAAAGAAGTGCAAGCGGCACTAAAGTATTCACTTTAAGACGGCAACTAATGCTTTATTAAATCGTCTTATTCGTTAGTTGTGTAAGAAATGGCCTCTAGAACTTATCTTTGTTGACTGCTAATAGTAAAGCATGATGTGAGAATCAGCACCTGGCATAATGGGATGCTTAACTGAATGCATTATTTTAGTAGCGTTTTTTTTTTCATGCTTCAACGGTGTAAGTGTACATTTCAGGACGCGTACATCGAAGTGCCGAGTACCTTTCCCTGATTTTACGGGTTTCACGGCGAAAGATCTTGGATTGGTAAGGCAAAAGAGAGCCGCGATTTTTGTACCTACAAAGGGACCGGAGCCGAGTGGTATTTCGAGCAGTGCGAATATAAGCGCAGCACAGGCAGCTGCTAATGCGACAACCGCTATGACCACCACTAAGCTCAAACATCGTAAAGTGAATACTGTCGAGGTATGGATTCATTCCGGGTGTTTCGCATTATATTCTGTGTTATCTGTTAACTGGCTTACATAGCGTTCACTGCGATTCGTTTACGCTTCAATGCATGAGAGGCAAGAAATAGTGGCCGTTGTTCATTTCTAATTAACCATTTTCTCTAGGTCTTTCTGTGTATTATTCCCATCGTTTTGCCACTATTTGAAAAGTGAGCCATTACGTAGGACATTTGGCGAAATTTTCTTTCGATTAATTGTTTATAAATCTGTTGTACTCTTCTCATCTTCAGTGTGCTTTTTAGACCTTAAGAGCTGTGCTATCTGTTCTGTACGCATGCGAAAACATTGTTGTGGAGGATGTGGAACGCCTCAGTCCGCTCCGCTTCCTCTTTCCAAACCAACTTATTTTAGACTTCTCTTATTTTTATTTTCAATCGCAGCGGTTATTTGCATATTGTGAGATGAAAAAGCCTTCGACGTAGTGATGGGGCAGTGGGAGTCTCGACAATACGCGTCTCACTGGCGATGCTTTGCAATCTTTTCTCGAAAGAAGAGGCTTCACCTTCTCACATCAACGTCTCATTGCATTGCAGAAAGTGCCTCTGAAGGTTACCCCGGCGATCACCGGTGAACCTTCCACATCGAACGCCAATAACGTTGAGATGTTCAGGGAGCCATCTTTCGTCAAATCCGAGATTGATAGCAGGGCCTCCGAAAGTCATCCAACGGTACTGCAGTTTTTTTTTTTTTTTCATCGCTTAGAAGGCATTACACTGCAAGAAGGTGAATAGTAGTTACGGTGGATTTGAATGCTTTTTTTCTGGCAATGCATTATTTCGTTCTTCCATCTCGTAGTGTGAGATAGGAGCATAGTCGAATTCTATCTGCATTGTACGATCTTGGACTTCAAAATTGCGGTATTTATTTTGTTTTTATTTAAATACTACATGTTTGTATTTACATGTAAAGCGCTTGTTCAACATATTAATTTACGAACTTCCACTCGATTTATTTAAGCCGTTCACTTTGTTTCATCCCGTACTCAATTCAGTACGTTTACGTACCTGAAATTTTTCGCACATTTCTAAGATGCAGTGTCGCAGAAAAGTATTTTTGGGCTTGTATCTGTGCACTCAAACACAAATAATGGTTACTGTTGGGAAGTGCGATGCTGTGTATGCTTACACCGCTGTACTATGCTTCATAATTGCGCTTTCCCTATTCAATGATGCCCAGGGAATCTCTCCTCCCTTTAATACACTGCTGAATATACGAATATACTCGATATTTTTTGTAGCATGAGAAGTGATACACACAATTCTTGTTTTTATTTGAAGAGGAAGAGATTTGAAAGCTTTTTACGCAGTTGCTGTTAGGAATCAAAGATCATAGGAGCAAATACGTTGCGATACAGTAATATGAGCTATTTTGACGTGGAAACCAAGAGATTGCATCCAACTAGACCCCTCAAGTTGCGACGACTGAGGTGAACTTGATTTTAGCGTCCGTCGGGAATGTTTGGTATGCCCCCATCGGCAGCAGTTCACGCGGATGGCGTTGCTGATGATGCGCTAAAGGCGAAGAAGAAGAAATCTAAAAAAGAGCACGACAAAGAAAGAAGCAAAGAGAAGAAGGAAAAGCACAAGAATAAAGAGAAGCACAAGGACAAGAAAAAGGTAACGCGAGATCTGTTTACCGAAGGTTCATAAATTGCTTATCGGTTGTTTTCTTGTAGTTTAATGTTGTTGCTTGTCATAATCATCGTTAAACAGTTTGAGGCCCACAAACGAAAATGGGAATAAAATTTTGCGTTCTCACAATTTGACCACAAAGAGGTATGTGAATTTTTTTTAATGATAATTATGTGAACGAAAGTGAACTCGCTTCCCAGACAGTCTATTTTCTTGGTAAATGAAGAAACTAATTTATTTCTATTTGTTTCGGTAGACAAAAACAATATTTTTTTGACAAATCACACATACTCTTTTTTGGTCTCTTTTCAGTTGAAATGCTATTTTTCAGCACAGTGGTGAACGAGAGGGTTTACCGCCATCATCGAATAGCCTCCAGTTGCACGACGTTTCACTGAGTGCACTGGGAGCTAGCACGAGTTGTTGGCTCGATGCGGCCACAATGCCCAAGGATGGTAGGTCTTCTCCATTATTGCGTTTAAAGCAGAATATGTACGGGAGTCTCCTCGGCAGGCACGTCTTCCTCGACAGTCGTTAATTACGCAACTTTAAAAAACATTTTTTTGCTCGCATGTTTTTTATTGTTTAAAATGTTGATGTGCATTCCCAATTGATGCATTTTATATCTTTCACAAACGAAACCAATAATCGATGAGACATCTCATCTTACACTTTGTCGTTTCCCACAATCAAGTTTTTCTTTCGAAACGTTATTACTTAACTTTTCGAAGTACTTTTTCCGTCCAAACAGGCGGTAACTGAAGAATGATGCCGGTGGAGTCGGCACGATATCTGCGTGTGTATCTTGCTTAACCTAAGCAATCATTTTCACAATGGTATGACATGCGTACAGTTTTTTGGGACCGTCAAATATCCGTAACTGTTTTCGAAATAGATGGCCCGAAGTGAAGGATGCTGTTGCAGATCGGGTTGTTGTACGCGTAATACCTGCCACAGTTCTTAGCGCTACCTTAAGTGGTTCTTGAGCTTGAGATACCGGATATGTAGAAAAAAAAAGAACACGCACAAGCACTCAGATGACATGCTATCTTAATTCGGTCCACAGATGCTAATAATGGAAGTGCATAGGAAACACTGCAACATTTTACTAGATTAGTTGAAACACCATAAACAAATAAGGCGATTATTGCCCCTTGGTGACTAACGGAGTATCGTTTTCTGTTGCCTCAAATTACGACACACCACCATATTCAATACATGCCGCTCGTTTTTGGTTTCCCTTCCACAGTCTTCACCTACGTTGATATGACATGTTTTTTGTTGAGTACTACTGAGAGTTGTCGAAGCAGCTGCATTACTCGCTTACAATCCACTTTCACGCTTCTACAACTCAAATTGTTTCGTGCCGCCTGCTGCAACAAAGATTTAGTCCATTCTATTATCATTTAAAAAGCAACATGCTTGGAAGATTTGAAAAATTTCTGGCAAAAACACGCAGATCATTTTTTGTTCTGCCAAGGGGAGGAAGTCAGCCTCGCATTCTAGGCTTTCAATTTCATTGATAAAAAGGCGTTTACGTTTCATAGCAGCCCCTTGCCGTACTAGTCGATGTTTCATAGCGTTTTTTATCTTTCACGAAATAGCTCATTGTCCTCTTGAGAAGGTGCACTTTCTCCTGCAGTGGGGGGAAACTCAGTCAGAGGTATACCTTAATTTAGCGCAAATTTGTTTTGACTTCTTCGTTTGTTCTTCTCGATGTAACGTGGGAATTAGTTAAGGTGAATTTGCTGCACGAGAACGCGACACGTCGACGGAAAAATGCAGAGATCAATGGGTTCTGCTTACTCTCGCATTCCCTCTCACCCACCCTCTCTGTTCCAGAAGCCATTTGAACTGAGATTTCGCGATTTGTACAGTTGATTACCAAGCTTTCCTCCAAGTTTCATTATTAGCAGAAAAAGAACTCGAGTGGATTAGCTTAAGTATTTTATACGAAAAACGTTTCCACCTCTGTCACCTTTGAAAGGCGAACACGGTGCTCCCGTTTCGTTCGTTAGGTTTTTACTGATGTGAACGCGTTAAGCCTGTTAAGCTTTATAGTGGTCTTGTTAAGTAATCCGATTGGAGGATTCCAAGTGGTTGAATGACGATTTTGTGGTAACAGAATGATATCATGGGATCTAGTAGCTTAGGTGGAAGCCGATCCGGCCATAATCATAAGTAGGGCAGATCTGTAAATGAGAATCCACGAGGTAGGGAATGAAATTTTTGACGATTTGAGAGGAAGTTGTAGTTTAAATGGGATAACGCTCGATTGATACGATGAATGGGGGAGTGAAGCGCCGTTTTATGTGGGCTAATATTCACTGCATTGCTATACGAGCTGTTTGAATTCTATTCCTTTCGCGTGGCTTCTTTTCACCGAGATAAAAGCATGCATCTTTTTACATCTTCTTTCTTTGCAAAGTAGCATCTCTGAATTTTCATACTATCAAAAACGACTGTAATTTTCGCCTGTCTTTTAAAATTCACTAAAGTGGATACTATATAAGCGGGTTGATGAACGCACGGTACAGTCAAGCATCCATACCCGTCCGCCTTACATCGCTATCCCCCATACATCTTCGACCAGATCCATATCCAGATATCGGAAGTCAGCCCATTCCGTGAAATTTTCAGCACTCCTATTTCTGAGAACAGAACATCTACCGTTTAAATAATTGTGATCAAAAACATTTCCATGCCTTTTTTGTCCGAATTCCTTCGTTGTTTTTCGAGGACACTTAACGCCACTCACATTTTTTTCGTGCATTCGTATTTTTCCTCATTTGCTGAGTTTCATTTCCCATTTGGAAGGGGAGGTGGTGGGGCAGTTTGTTGGCAGGCGAATGTTTTTCTGTTGTTCTGAGTTTGAAGCTCTTGATGGTCTTGTGGAGGCTTCCATAAGCACAGTCCCTATTAACTAATGACAGATATGGGCAACAAAAACCGCAAGTAACCTAAGTAAGCAAAATTAGCGGAATCATTTGGGGGCAGTGCTACTCATTCTTGAAATTGTTGCTTGCAATGGCTTTCTTTTTTTTCTTTTTTTTTAACCCTGTATCAGAGATGAATGGTTTTGTGTAACGTATACGAGAAATTGCGGTGCATCGAGTTAGTGAAATTTCTTAGTATATTTCTCCTCCCTGCCCGCCCTGTTTGCATAAGGAATTTATATGTTTGCTGGTTTGACATGCCTATGTTTATTTCTTAACCGCCGATGGGCTGATCCAGCTATAAACGAGAGTGTGAGAAGCTCCCAATTATGCTTACCTATATTATTTTCTTTCTTCCACTATGCTGAAGGTGTCTTTAATAACACTTTTTTTTTTCTGTTTATAGTGAGGGTATTTTGGAGTCTGTGATGAAGTTTGATATGCTGCTTGGTGAATGTTTCCAATTTTTTTGCGGCTTTGATGGCTTTCTGAGTGGGCGTGGGGAGGTGGTAGAAGTTCATGGCATAGTAATACTAACATTGGTGATGTTATAAGATTACTGGGTGTGATGTGGGTAGTGGAAGTAAAAAGGGCATCATAGTGCTTGCTAGTCATTTTTTTGAGTTTTAGAATGTATTAGTTCAGTTGCTGGAAGTGATCATTTCGAAGTTTGCAGTGTTGGTCATATTGTCTGAATATTTTAAAGCTGTTTTCGATAGGGATGAGGCGTAGAAATCTTTCATCGCCTCTTTGGGGTTAGAACGACGAGCTGAATAATAATAGAACTTGAATGATGGGTGTTGGATATTTGCAGAAGTGGTGACGTTGGAAGCCCCTAGAATCGAACAGAAGCCGTGCTTAGTGCCGATGTTGTTCGGGAGCAGCCCTTCTCCTGCTGATGCGCCCATTATGCGGCAAGAAATGTATGCTTCTGTTCCATTTTACCCTTATTCTTGACATAGCTTTATGCTTCTGCTTTCAATAATTTGCTACGGTTATTTGCTTGTTTCGTTTGTTTGTTTTTATTTTCCCGTAGGTTGTTTAACCAGATTCTGTGGGTGATGGTTTCATGCGCACGACAGTTTCTCTGCCACTGAAAACTTGCTTAACGAATGAAGTGGTTGACTGTTGACTTTCATTGGTTTATGGGTTAACTATTGATTCCAAACAAGTAAAGCTGAAACTTTTACTTGATCGAAGTAAGATGCTTCCACTGTAAAGAAGAACAGTTTGGTAATTCGGGAGATGATCTTTCACTGTTAGATGGTCTCACATTTGTAATGTTTTGTGTTGATAAAATGCAAGTGTAGTTGTGCCTCAAGAGTTTTCAAGCTGTATTTTGCCAGTTCTTCTTGTCGGTTATAACCGTTCAGAATGTTTTGTATTTTTTCGTTGAATATGACAAAGAAATGGCATTGCTCAAGAAGTGGCAGAATAATTTTCCGCTTGTTCTCACTTTACTAATGTAAGTGTTGATGAAATTAGCTGCGAAGTTGGCACGGTTTCTTTGAAGTTCTGGATGGTTGACAACCCAATGCAAGCATTCAATGAAGGGAAATGTTTATGGCCGATTATGGACATTTTGTGCTATTATAATGGCGGTGATCAGCAAAAAACTATCTTTCTGTCCCTGAGGAGTGACGTTTCTCCTGCTGTGGTCAGTAAGGAAATACCGCTTTGAGCTTTCATTACCCGTAAGAGAGGAGCTTTCATAACCGACAACTGCATTATTTGTGCTTTTGGTAGTGTTTTCAGCAAGCATGAGACGAGGCAGTAGATCCTTATTTAGCTATATGTCGTGCTTTTGGGCAATGTGCTGAGTAGAATGGAAAGAAAAAGTACGGATGTCGATAATGCTTAGAGGCATATTTCTTATCTGTGCCAAAATCAACACACGTTTATAAATTTTAGCATTTGAAGATTGCTTAGTTCGGTAAAATTTAGTGTAACGGGGAATTTATAAGTCGTTCTGTGTGCACTTTTAGTCAACGTATTATGAAATCAGTGAAGAAAATGTAAAGGTATTGGTGTTGTAACGAGATTGTTGAACGTTTTCATGTGAGACGAATCTCTTTCATGATGAAACTAAAATCATTTTTGTCATTAATTTTGTGTAAATGTTTATGGGCATTAATGTGGGCTTTAATTACAACGGCAGACGTTTATGTCAATAAGAATTGGTTTTTTTTAAATCACTTTCACTCGTCAGTATAAAAGTGGTTCTTGTACACATATAGCGCAAACAGGCAAGCGTTTTTCTTGAATTTTCATCCATTTTAGCTACATCTGAGATTTTGGCCAGTTGTAAACTTGCGAAAGTTGAATTGCAGACCGCCTAAGCCGCCGATTCTGACTGAGGAACCCGTTAAGGAGACAACAAGGGTTTGTTCTAGTTCTTTTTTCTTAAATCTCATATCTGCTTTGCGTTTTAATATCTTCGCTGTTGTATTCTCTTTCTGACTTATAAATTCGTTAGTGAAAGGCAATAATTACTAATTTATAGCGTTAAAGTTAGGACATAGAGGTAACAGTTCGCATGAATTGGGTCACACATTCATCTCTTATCCTCCCACCTGTCACTTGAGGGTTATTCAGTTACGCTGCTTCATCAAAATTTTGCAGTCTTATCGAATGCCATTCTTAGCATCACCGTTGTTCATCTCTCATTTTCCTTATCTCTTTGTAAATAAAGAATAGCAGTTTAGTGTAATCTTTTGAACGACATTTTTTTTTTTTGTTTGTTTCAGAAGGAACGGAAGAACAACAAACGTGAAAGAACAAAGCCAAGGATTAAGTCGGTGGAAATAGTTCCTTCAGATGATTCAGACTCTGATACGCAGGCGGGTACATCTGCACCTAATTCTGATAAAAAGATGGATGCGGAAAGAACGAAGGAGAGTGGGAAAGAGAAGGGAAAGGATACTGCAAAGGAGGCGTCGAAGGAAAAAGAGAAGAGGGGTAAGGTTGAAGGTGGCAGACAGATGGGTTCTCGGCACGACTCGTTGAAGGATGTTGAAAGACCGACTGAGCAAGCTGATGGGCGGGATTGGGCGGGTGAGAAGGAGCGGGATGGTAAATTGACATCACTCGACGAGAGGGTAGCCCAAGGGCAACTGGAGCTGCGCTTGGATCAAGAAGATGTTGGTTTGCTGAAGTTGAAATGGGATTCGCTCGACGATGTGCATGCTACAACGACCCCTCCTCTCGCGATGACCGTAACTCAACGTGGTTGGTTTTTCCATTGTTTTTTTTTTTCTTTATTTTGTTGATATTGAATGAAATCGCTAAATATAAGAATGTTACTTATGAAACACGATCATGAATTGTTTTATGTTCTCTTTGCCATGTAACAGACGCTTCTCCATACATTTAGGCATTTATTTGCTCTGCCGCTTTGAGCTTCATGCAGCTCTTATTGTATTACTGGACATGCAGCTATTACCGCATTACTGCATATGCAGCTCTTACTGCATTACTGCATGTGCAGTTATTATTGCAGCTCTCTTCACACCCTAAAGGACATCATGTTTTAATTCTTAGAGTCATTCTTAAGTGAAATTCACATATGCACATTCAATGTGAAGGAATAAGAGCAATTGATCGTGAACGTGTGTTGCATAAATACGATTGAAATTTAGCAACGAAACTATTTCGCCAATCATCAGCAGCATAACGGTGCAAGCCCCCGTGAATGTCGGCTTGTTATGTTATAAGGACGTTACAAATTTGGTAATCGACACGATGAATAGGAGCATTTTCATGTTTTTAATCTTTGATCGATATTTCTGGGAAACTACAAGAGCTTAACGTGGTTTCCATCAGCGCATTAAACCTGCATCTTGATAGTGCAATACGAATTGGATTAACTTATTCGAACCATATTTTTCTTTTTTCAGCGTAGTATTATGCTGAGGGAATTGCAGTGAATTTAGTTCATGGTCAACAAAGAATGCAAGCGTAATATCAATTATTTCAGTACAGTGAATTGCAAAAGAATATTTTCACTGACGCATTCACATGACCGAATTGTGCAGATTATTTTAATTTTCCGCAATATATTTGGGAATTTGAAATAACCGCTGGGAAAGCGCAGACTTCTCAGGCAAACTGTTGATTTTTGACGTATAGCCTACAGTCTATGGCCGTCCGACGTGAAGTTGGTGGATAACTTTTTTAATTAGTCCATTCAGGATTGTTTGCTTGCATATCTATTTGTCCTTGTTGGGATTGTTTTTTTCTCATGTCTGATTTTGGGTATTTTTCAACGTTTGCATTTAAAGATGAAGCGCCGAAGATAACAGTGATCTTATCACGGTCGGATGTGCAGAAAGATTTCCCGACGTTCTCTCCAAGTGGTATGTTTCTGTTGTATTTTGAGTTTATACGTGAACTACAAGATTTTGATTTGTAATGGGTCAAGAAAAACTGGTTTTTGCCAGTTGAGTCGGTAAACAGAAACTGTCTCTGCGAAGATATAAAGAAAAACATTCGCATTACGAGAAAGTGAACTTTCATCAAGTTTCAATTCGTTGGAAGTGAAAATTTGAATGTATTTAGAAGAAATGCTTTCAAGAAACATTCAGGAGGATTTTAGAAGACGTACAGAAGGAAAGAAGAATTGTAGTGGTGACAAACGGGTGAATTATGGAGGAGACGGAAAGAATACTGAATGGAGTGAGGTAATGGAGTGTATAGGGAAATACTTTTTTTCCCTAGGAACTTACAGTTATTGATTATTTTGGAAACCGTGTGCTTATGGGATCATCGTGACTTTGAGCGTCAATTTCCAAACTCAATATTCATTCACGTGTTTCGAGAGCAACGCGCTTACTTTGTTCTACAAATTTGTATAACAACTTGTTAGGGGGAAAGTATGTGGAAATGTTTTTTCGGCTGCTTGTTTTCTCTTAATGCATCAAGCGTAAGGAGAAAGAAGTGGTGCTTTATGAACCAAGTAGTGATTGTGGGGAATTATTGGTGTTTATTTTATGCAGTAATTGATGAGGGGATTGATTCCGCGCTAAAAGTTTCAATTTCTTCATGACAGAGGGAGAAAGATTTTGATCATTTATGGGTGAACACTAATTTCCCTTTTGATTCCTCTTGCGATGACAGGAAAGGGCTAGTAATAGAAGACATTTGGCCATATCAGTTTGCCTGGTTTGTCACTTCATTGTTCAGGAACGTTATCTCCATCTGAAAGCACTTATGCACCAACCTCGGACGGTGCTAACCGGCATCATTTCGGCACCACAAAGGAGGCGGCAGTTGGTGGGATGGCAACAAAGCCGGCTGCTGAGTTGCTTCGAGAAGCCTATCCGACAGAACGTTCAGAAGTCGCTGATACGAAGGACAAAAAGAAAAAACACAGGAAGGTCCGTTTGATTACGAGTGGTACTGCGAGTTTTCATTTGCACAGTGCGTAAGTAGCATTTAGCACCCGTCGATCACATTGTCAGACAAGCGATTTCTATTTTCGAGCGGCTTGCTGCCACTTGGATGAATGCACTGGCTGGAATGAGTGGGATTTCGTGTGAGCGTTTTTGCGGCCTTGCAGCTCCGCTCATAGCAATGTTTTTCGTGTTATTCTGCTACCTGAACAGGCTCGCAGCATAAGAATTTTGCACTTTTTTATGCGATTCGGCTGCAGCTTGATAGATTATACTTCAGGTGTTATTCACAATTGGTGAAAGTTTCCCATCGACTCGCTTAACAGAAGTTGACTGGTCAATGTTTAGAGGTGTACCTTTCAAATATAGACATTTAAAAATATAAGGAAGCGCAACACTCAGTGCATCTTCGCTATTCAAAATTATCATGCTACTAGTGTATGAGAAAAGACAAGTGAAAGTACTTTGATGAAGGATGGAAGGATTGAAGGTTCATTTGAGCAATTTGCTCTCGAATAGAGACGCATAGTCTAGTTTTTTCTTCTTTTTTTTTTCTCTTGCTTGCATTGGAGAGGAGTGGTTGTCATTTTTGAAGAAAGACGAAATGAATAAAATATGATGCTTTTGCAGGAGGTGGTTTTCAAAGTTCACTGTTTTCGAATTAACCTGAGGTGTTTATAAATTCGATAATAATTGAAAGATCTTTTTTTTTTTTTGAGAGGGAGAGAGAGATATTCAGCTAAAGTGCTAATACGCGAACAAATATTTTCAACATCTTAAATTTGAATTTGTAAGTTCTTCTTGGCGAATTGGTTTATGTTTTTATTTTCTAAATCTCTTTTCTATAATCTATTTGTAGGGGGTTGCTGGCTTATGCAAAATAGAGAGATTGCATGATATATGTAATGTACATTGTTAAGATAACGATTTGTTTGAGAGAAATGAGATGCGATGCATATCTTTTAGGTTATGTAAAACGATTTAACTTCGATTTTTATTTTTGCAAATGAATTGTTATTTAAGGAGAAGGATCGCGAGAAGGGTCATGAGCATCCGCATAAACATAAGGATAAGAAGAAGGATAAAGAACACCGAAAGGATAAAAGGAAAGAAAAAAGTGAACGTGAGGCACATAGCTCAGAAGGGAAACATAATAAGAAGAGGCATGTCGACGAGGCGGGTATGATTTTAGTTTTTAATTGTGCCATTGATACATCAAACTGTTTGATTTCTGAGCTTGATAGACGAAATTTATTTTAAAGAGACTGCTCGATCTTATAGATGAGATGATTGTCCAAGCATTCGTGATCTTTGACCTGGGTATTTTGTTGATAATTCCAAGTGATGTCACGAATTTCAATACTCGTTATTTCGAGTGGCCGATGAGGAAGGTTCTGGTTTTGTACCGATAAACTCTTTCAGTCATAGAATACATGAGTGGAAAATAATGGCTTTTTAAAGTGGAACCGATATCGAGATCAAATTGTATGTTCTGCGGTAGTCGTTTCAGCGGATTTTTGGTGAGACAGTTTCTCTTTCTTTGGAAGGAATAGTCCGGATTATAGGAATTTGCAGATGTGATCGATGGGCAGCCTTTGCCTAAGGTGCCGAAACTGAAAATAATAATCGGTGGAGGCGCAAGCAGTGTTCAGGCATCACCATCGAGCACCTGCTCTCCACTCGCCTCACCGGTTATGAACGATCAGCTGAAGCTCAAAGTGAAGCCGGTTACTTCTCAAGAGTGAGTTGTTTCGTCTCTTTTACAGAAAATGGCTCCAGTTCCTCTTTCAACATGCAGAAACTTCATGTCCAGTTCCGTCAAGGAACCTTCATTTATATAGGATCTCTTGCGCCCCCCCCCCCCCCTCATTTCTGCGAGTAGAACTCCCCCAGCTCGATACTTCTGTGGTTTTTGAAACGCATACATTGTCACCTCTAGCGGCTATTACAGCTATAATGCGTTCAGCGCATAAAAGCAAAAAAAAAAAATTGCGCTATTTAGTTTTTAGTTAGCCTATTGTTCGACTTTAGACTGATCGTTGTTATGTGATGATGATTTTCTATTCTAAACTACAGTAGTGAAACCTTGCGCCATAACCTTTATTGCTGCCTCGAATGTCCTGTTAGAATTTGCGTTTCGAAGGTTCATATAATCCAAACAAACAAGCATACTCAAAAAGAACTCTTTCCTTACTGCTTATTTTGATTCGAGTTCAAAGCTTGTCGAAAGGCGTATTTGACAGATTTAGAGGTTTACTTACGAACTCATTCGTCAATGATGTTGCGAAGCAAGTAAATTATGGCATTAGAAAAGAGTGGCGATTTGTAAATGCTGGTTGGATTTTGAGAGAAATGATCACGCTGAAGGAAGTGGCATATAAGTCAACCCAGATCCTATCTTACTGATAGCGGGAACCTTGCAACTCCTAAAATTTCTTTTGTGTTTATATAACCTCTTTCAAATTAACATAAAAACGCAGTGCTATCAGTGAACGCTGATTGCATTTTAGTTGTAGCTCGGGTTATGATTCTCAGTCTCTGTCGCCGGGTGCTCCAAAGACAAGCGCACAGCAGCCGAAGCAGGTTACTGCTGGTGACGCAGACTCGAGGTCGGCTGAGTCAACACATTTGATAGAGCCAGGCGGTGCGTCGTATTCCGGTAACAAAAGGGCTGAGGAGAAAATGGAGCAAAAGCGTCCTCCATGCGTGACGAAAGCTGAGGTATGCACCTGCATTGCATTGGTAATCTGCTTGTGTTTTAGAAGAATACCTCTCCCCTTTCTGTCCTGCTACGAGGCCTGTGTTGAGAGGGCGACGGGGAGGTTCGTTTCTACAAGAGCTCTTGAGATGCCCCACGAGACTCTCTCACACAAGTCAAGTTTACTATTAGCGTTCTTCATGGATCGGAAATTGCGGGATTTTCTTTACAGTATAGGGGTTGCTAGGCGGGAGACGGTGGATTTGCTGAGTTCAGTTGCAGCTGAGCTAATCGAGGTCTTAGGCTACGCTTTTCGTAAAACCCTGCAAGTCAACGATGAGGAAATTTCAGCTGAAGGCGGTATCGAGCCCTCCGAAGAAGAAGCGAATCAACCCGTTGATAGCTATGACAAGAAAGCAGTAAGTTGGAGGATGTTTTTGCATATTTAAGGCTATGGATGGCTAGCTTTTTATGTGCATTCGCATCGCTCTATATGTTGCTTTCGCATCTTTGCATCCTCAGTCGTTCATCACTTTGTTAGCCGTTTTGAAATCGGAACTCTCGTGCTCTATGCATAAAAATTTTTGGCTAATGGTTTTTTATAGTACTTCCTCCTTCAAGTTTTTATCAAAGTATTTCGGAGCCTCTGGAAAAAATCTATTTGCATCGCTGTTTGCCAGCTGTCGTTATCAGAATTTTTTGTTGATCACCCCGACCAGGCTTCTTCTGAGATTCATAAAAATTCAGTTGGTTCTCGCAGTTCTCCTAGTTTTTTTTTTCTTTACGGGTAATGCCTAGAATCGAGATGACTTTATTTCCGGTTGTCCCCCTTCGTATTGTTCCTTTTCATGTCTTTGGTTAGTTCGCGTCCATAACGTAACTGTTTGGTGTCGGGAAAGTGAATGCTTTTTTCGTTATATAACACAGTGAAGAACGCTTTCGCGTGCAGCATTTTTATTCGGCCTTCCTCCAAGTTTTGAGTCGAAGCTTGTCACGAGTTCATTTAGAAATAGGCCGACATGAGTAGTTGATCTACGCTCTTTGAAACTTAACAAAAATTTAGCTAAATTTCGGTCCCCAATAAACGCATCTAGGTGTTTCATCTGTTCGAATTTACCGTGAAACCTAAGACCTTTAAAAGTCTCGTGTTTGAACAGCCATCTTGCTATGTGCAAATGCATTACTATCGGGTTATTTTTCCTTAACTGCGCGTGCTTTTCATATCTTACACATTCATATTAGCGATACTTGCAGTAGGTCTTCTCCGTCGAATAGGGAATAGCAGATAACCGTGGTCACTGATTGGAAGTAGTATTGCGCATGTAGTAGAGAGCACTTCCATGACACATGTTGAGAAGGGGAAAGTTTTATGAACGGCCCAAAATGAGAGTATACATCCTATGCGGATGCCTGCTTCGGTACTAAATAAATTGGCAGTGAGGTGGTTCTCATATCTTTTTACTCTTCTACTTACCGATGTTGCAATGATCACTCAGTGCATTAATCGGTATATACTGTACAGGTGGCGTTGATGAAAAGTTCTATGGTTTTCGTAGTTTCATTCTTCGGAACATCTGAAATTTAGGTTTTGCAGTAAATGATTGATATCATTCGTTGTTTATTAGATACTTTCTTGCATGCGCATATTTCTTCGCATAGCTGTAGCACTACTGTTGGCACGGGTACTTTCATGTCGCCTTTCGAGCTAACTTTTTCGCTAATAGCAGCACGAGCAATGTATTTCAAATAAAGGCTTTGGAGGGAGGTGTTAGTGAATTTAGGTAGTTTCTCATAGGGGACCCCCCACGTTGTCGTATTTATTTCGCGATTCTTGGTGTTTATGAAGGGAGTGTGTTCTGGATAATTTCTGTGCTACATGGGAAAGTGGACACTATGGGGAATTGAACACAGGTCTAAGGTTTTAGTTGTACGCATGCAGCACTTGTGTTCTGTTGCAATGTGACGGTGCGAACTTTCGGATTTTCACGAAGGTGCTGCAGAATTGCTGTACGGGATTTCACTTTTATGGTCAACGATCGAACAGTATCACTAATTAACGGTAGAATGGTGCAGATTGGCAGAAGTTTTGTTCAGTTATTGTTTGCTCCATTCCAAATATACTTCTTTTATGTTTATTACATAAATGTTTTTTTAATAGACCGTTTTAGCTATGGAAATACGTCTCCATAGATTTATTGCTTGTCTAAGCGTCTTAGACAAGATGTTTGATGTGTGAATGCTATTGGGCCAAGTAATCTTGTGATAGTGAACTGTGCTTTGTGAGTTTTAATTTGTTTTCCGATAAGAGAGTTCTTAGTGAGGTGTATGTTTACGTGGTCTATTTAGTCAGATTGTTCCACGAGAAATGCAGCGAGAGGGAAATGTTTTTTTAGAGGGCTGTGCAAAATGGGCGTAGCATCCTTTCAAGATATGACGCTACTATGAGTATTGGGACTGGGAATGGGGAAATAATGTTATTCTAACAGCGGTGTTCTGAAGTCTGCACTGTAGCAGTTCAATCAGCTTCTCGAAGACATTTTCCACTTTGGTGACCATCCCACACCACATTCTACAATTTGTGTGAACAAGTAATTTTGGGATTTCTTGGCTTTTGCTAGCGATTTCTTAAATTTCGGGTGGAGTTTTACGATTACATCGGCTTTTTATTTTTTTCGATATGAAACGTGGCAGTCTACTCGGCCACATTTTACCTTATATACTTTTTGTGACAGTTTGCCTTCTGTCGCCTTTTTTGGCTAGTATCTAAGAATTGTTGAATAATTTCAACAAATGCGTTATCAGTTTTGCGTTTTAGGTAGTAAATTTTGTATGAACTTATTCGTTACAAGAATTTCTTGTTACTTAATTACTAAAAATGCTTTCGTTGAGGAGTGAATTTTATGTGGAAGAAATGAAGATACATTAAAGAAATGAACATCAATCTGCAGTAGAAACATTGAGGCGCCTCTGAGTCCCCATCGCCTTCCACTTTTTCAGTGATGATTTGATGCATGGAATGTTGCCATTAGTCGTATCCTGTTGAAATACTTCTCGCGTGTCGATCAGGTTAGAGGATAATTTAGCTACAAATGCGATAATTTATAGTGGATGCTGCCGTTTGCAGTGTTGAGATGTGCCGTTTTTCGATAAGAAGCAGATGTTTTGTTTGGATGAGTGTTTCTTTATCTGGGTATGCAATCGCACTGTTTCGCCACCTATCACCTTTGCAATATATGTCTAACCGAGCTCTCGCCGAAGACTGCTTCGTTGCTTTTCGACGTTTTCGCATGACCTATTGCGTTGCATTTGCACGACGCATGCTTGTTGTTTTGTTATGTAATGATCATTGCATATGTATTCTGTGTTCAGTTGCGTTGATTTATTGGTGTATAACTTTCGTTGGTAAGGCTAAATGAAATTCGACAGGTATCGCTTTTTCTTTTTCTTGTTTCATATTGATGCTGCTCTTCTTATTGCCATTTTTGCTGTGTTAATTTAATTTTTGTTTCTTTCTCCTCTTTTTCATTCATTTCTACCAGGCATTTAATAAGGCGCAGTTTTTTATGGTTATTTGCATGCAGCTTTGGTTGCTTCTGTTTTACACCTGTTTGCCTTCTTTATGTGTTCAACGTGGCTCCCACACTTTTTATTGTTTTTTGAAGTGTTTATTTTTTCGCTTGTAAAAAAATTGAAAAGGGTACAAACAACACGCTCAGCAACGTAATTTATTGAAAACTAGACCACTCATAATCATTCCATCCATTTCTGTGTGTGCTTGTGTTGCCAGCGACCTCTAAGTGACCTACTGCACTTGCAAGAATTCAGTTGGCCTCCGTTGCTTTAATTGGTCCTGTGGGTTGTGCAAGATGGAACCGATCGAAGGTTGAGGTGTATTCATATGCGCTTTGCTGACAGCGCATAGTGCTCGCTGCCTTCGATGGAAGAATGGGACGGCTGATTCATACACGGCTGTCAATAAGGTTGCGTTTGTATATGGCAAAGGCGGCTGGCTGCGTGGGGTGTCTCATGAGGAGTGCGCATAATAGCCGCTCTGTTAGCGCGATTTCAAATGCAGCAAGAAGGGCGCATTCGCGAGGGCTTATGCATGCGTGCGGTCGGTGGTGCCCTAATTGGTTGATGCGTCGCAAGATAGAAAGTATTTGCGCACACGTCCGGAATTTCATGATGTAATATTCTGGATCGAGTAATATTGGATGCCCAGAAGATACGGTGTCTTGCAACGTGAAGGCCGGCGTTGAGGCATTCACTGCACTTATTCAACTATTCAACGAGGGTTCTGTCTGCATCGAAGCGTGCGAAGCGCTCATCCGATTCGGCACGCTTGCATATTTGATGACTGGGTGCGCTGTGTTTTTGCCGTTTTTTGATTTTCAGTTGTCGTTGTTTCGCTTTCGTTTTGCATTCGTTATTGGTATTCGCTTGTGGCGCAGAGGTAACGCTATTGTCGATCGCTTTTCTTGACCATCGGTTGTCAAATGGAATTTCATTTCCCATGTTGAATTTCCTTGATAGAATTTGCTTCACGTAAAATGCTCTTCAGAAAGCGACCGATCGCTTTTACTCTCGATTTTCGCTTTTTTTGATGAACGGAACAAGTGTAAATCGCATATTTTGGAGCTTTCGAAACTTCGTCGCTCTTAAATAACGAAGTTGCTCGGGCAGCTAAAATTGTTGATCTTTATTTTCTGCACTGACATCCGTGACTGTTTTTCTTCACCGATACATGTGTGAATGGGCGCACTTTAATTCGCCATTAGAACAATTGTTCGCAAATCTAGGTCGCATTGGCCAGTGATATGATTGTAGAAGACATAAAAATTCAAATTTCGTCCTCATAGTTTTGAATCTCACGAGAACTCGTGGAGTGCAACCAAAACTTTTTTTTCTGATGCATAGTTGTCCTCTTGCTCATGAAAACTCATTTCTTTGGAAAATGCTCATTATATGCTGAAAAACATTTCTAGAAAGTTATTAAACTCGCTTTGGAAATTTTGCATGACAGTCAGTCTTTTGTTGCTTTTGTTTATTGACATAGGGAAATGTTGTTGCGATAGGCCAATAACCTTCAGACTGCAAAAACTCCCTATTCAAATGAGACACGAGTTTTAGTAATAGGGCTTGAGTATTCCCATATACCATAGTTTTGCTACTGCAAAATATAGTCAGAGTGAATGATTTGAGGTAGTAAATTGTCAGTGATGGCGTTAGCGTCATATACGCGATTTAGCGTTCGGCTATGAAGAACTTTATGGCACATAGTTTCTTTTCTGTGATGCGGGAGCATATATTGATGTGTATATGTGTGTTCGTATTTCTACTGAAGTGGAAAGCGCTTCATAGATTTTCAGTGTTTCGATGCATTTATGATAATTCCTTAACTCATTGGGAAATGGAATTTAAAGCAACAGGCACCTTTCTGTAGATTTATATTTGCAGAAGCGTATAAAGGCAATAATTCAGAGGAGAGGAGGAGGGTGCGTTAGAAAGGTTGTCGCCTATACGGCGGAAGTTAATGTTTGCAAGCTGCAAGTGCTAAGAAATGATCGAATTAAGCTACGCTTCCTTTTTCCATGCCCCTTGTCCTCTCTCCTCCACTCAAGCTGCTCCTTTCTCCTTCATTACCTTTGACTCTTTACCTCCGAATGTTTCACGTGATATCCACAAAAAGATGTCGTAACCAACCTGATCCATCATTTTTCGCCCAAACTGTCGATAAGCCCTCAGGAATTCGCATATTAGTTGCTTACAAAAAATTTATGAATTTGCTTCCTTATTTATGAGGCATATCCGTCACTGAGGGACGACCCGATTGATTAGTCATGCGACTGTTAGTTGATCGCTTGGAATCAGTTTTCCAGAATTGTCGGATGAGCGGCTTGTCGTTCGTTGGCGAAGTGTTTCTTGGACTATTTTCAAAGAGCTTATAGAGCTAACTTATCAGTTACATGTGAAGCGTTTCTGTTTATGGATAGGTGAACATCGTTCTGTAGTTGCGGAGCGAGCAAACGCAAGGAAAATTCGTCTCGTACGTACACTTTGATGCGTTTTCTCACTTGTCAGATCTTTTTTAGTAGCAGAAAAGAAGGTATCAGTCTTTTAATATGCTCATTATTTTAAAAGAGTTGGAGAAGCGTGATGAAACCGTGCATCTTGCCCAGTTTTTCACTCTATTTTCTTTAATCGCATGGCGTTTTTTTCTTTTCTTCAAATAGTTTGGCCGCATAAGTGTGGATATTTCTCGTGAGCACAAACTCCAAAGCAAAATATTCGTGGAGGATCTGAAGCAAAGAACTCCAGCTGGGAGGATGGGAGAGAATTGCGGTAGAAGTGCAACAATAATGTTCTTGCAAGCGTTCGCGTTGTTGTGCTGTTGGTGCCGATCCTGGAATGATGATGGGAAAAAAACGTTTATAGTCGCTCTTCTTTGTTGGCGGCGATTCTTTGCTTCCTAACGAATAATTTTTCCGACCGTGAGTAACATCTCGTTTCATTTCCACCATTTTTTGCATAGTTTTGTTATCTGCATTTTCAATGTTTTCTTTTTCAGAGAGTCGAGGAGCGAAGAAGATCCATCGAACAAGGAGAGAAATCACAAGAACAGAGATAAAGAGAAGGTAGATAAAGAAAAAGAAAGAGAACGCGAAAAGGATAGGGATCGAGAGCGGGAAAAGGAGAAGCAACGTGAAAAGGAAAAAGAACGAGAACAACGTGAAAAGGAAAAGGAGCGCGAAAAAGAGGCTGAGAAGGAGCGCGAAAGGGAACGAGAAAAAGAGAGGGAACGTGAGAAAGAAAGGGAAGTGGAACGAGAACGAATACGAGAAAGGGAGCGGGAGAAAGAGGAAAGGGCTCGTGACAGGGAACGAGAGCTAGAACGAGAAAGGGAGAAGGAGCGTGAAAAGGCCAGGGAAATGGAAGCGAGGGAGAAGCAACGCGAAGAAAAGGAAAGGCAGCGGATTGAAAAAAGTCGGCAGAAAGAGGAGAAGGAGAAGCAACGCGATGACAGGGAAAAAACGAAGGAGGAAAAGGAACGGCAAAAATTAGTGAAGGAGAAATCCAAAGAAGATAGGGAGAAGCAAAAGGAAAAAGTTAAAGAGAAGGGCCCGGAAAAGGAGAGAAAAAAGAATGGCAAGCCACCGTCAGGCAAAGACATAAAGACTGCCCCGGGCAAGGACGTGAAATCTCCGTCGAACAAGGACGTGAAGCCGCCATTGGGCAAGGAAATGAAGCCACCGTCGGGCAAGGAAATAAAGCAGCCATCTGGCAAGGACTTGAAGCCGTCATCAGGCAAAGACGTGAAGACATCCGCTTCTTCGGGTATCACTTATCGCTCCAAGTCGCAGCTGCGTGCATTAGGTGCCACTACGACCCTCTTTCAATCTGAGGGTGGTTTCCCGTTCCCCTAGCCGTGATTTTGCACCGTTACCTTATCCGACACCCCAATGATCAGCTCTCCCGTCATCCTCGCTTAGGAATTCTGTTCGATTTTTGTTGTTGTTGTTTGGCCAAGCCGGCAGCAGTGGTTATCTCTTCAGTTATGTTCATGGAACAAAGTGTTTGAAAGCGCATCGGTTTGCATGCATGCAAGTGTTGCAAATGTCTGTTCGTGTGCGCCACTGCACGCATGGTCTTTGCTGAACTGTCCGTTTCAGTGAACTGTGATCGCTTAAAAGCGAGGAGGATGGGAGAGGATCGCGAATTGCACAGTGAGTGAGGATGCAGCTAATAAGATGGGAATGAAGCATTCATTATATTTTGCTACGCGCTTGCCGTTAGTTGAACCGTCGGAATCTGAGATTTGAGTTCTTTCAGAACATTTGCGTAACTCATCCCTTGAGGTGGTTGGCAATCGGAACAGTGAGTCTGTTAGGAAATGTAAAATGGTAGTGTCGGAAAATGTACAGTACTAGATTCTGAAATTGCACTAACGTAGCAGTGTTTCGATGTGCGTTTGGCACTATTGCTGACACTATGAACAAGTAAAGTACGCGAAAAGGCAAACCGTGAATTTGTTCTCTCATCCATGAAACAATTGGGGTTTGAGATTATTCATTTTCCGCTTGTCTTATTGAGGCTCTAAGCTTTCAAGTTTCAAAGCTGTGCAGTTATTTGGCATAAATTACGCTTGTTCTTATTACCTATGATGAATGTGTTTGTAGGTCTTCCGAAGAAGGAAAAAGAGGCCGAAATGGTCGCGACGAAGATTGATCGGTTCTCGAATGAGTGGTCAAAAGGATCGACAAAGAAACGAAAAGAAAAGGTAACACAGCTTTGCAGCCTCTTCCGTTTTGCTTCCAGATATTTTCCATGCTTTTTAATACACTTTTTAATATCGTTTCGTTATGTCATTTTTTGACATTTATCAAATTGTGAATGGTTACTTTTTTCCTTGGGAGAAATAGGGAAAAGTCAAATCTGGACACTGCTAGTTTGCTAGACAAAATTGGTTAATAAAGCCAGAACAAGCCTATAGTTTTGTGATGGATGATTACCATTTCCTGCTGGGAGAGAAGCTCGTAGGTACTCATTAAGGAAAAATTAGTTGAAAAAAAGCTACAGCTCACAGTTTTGTTATGAATAGTCTTTTTTTGTGTAGAAGAGAGAGCGAATGGAATTGGGATGTATTCCTACAAAAAGTCTTTTTGGACAGAATAAGTTTACGAAAGGACAGCAAAAACACAGAATTGTTCTGTGATGCGTAGAATGATCGATGAGCAATAACAGTATAATGATCGTTGGCTTTGCGAGTTGCTGTCAATAATGCCGAGTCAGCCTCCTAGTCGTGAAGGGAAATGCTCTATGCTTTGATCAGAGAAAGGCTCGAAAGCAACTGATGTTCTGCTATTAACTGTAGTTCTGTAACGTATATGAACGAATCCTTTTTGAGGTTTCTTCGATGTAGAGAAAAGTGATGAACGTTAATGGAAGATGTTCATTTGTCTTGCATTTCTTTGCTTCATCGAAAGATAATCACGCGTCAACAAGCGAGGGAGATGAGCGGTCTCTATTTCCTCCGACTTGAGATGACATATGTGTGCATAACACTGTTTATCTCAAAAGTTCAGGTGGGAAGGTTACAGTGGTCATAAGGAGTTGCTTCTGTTATTGCGTTTTTGGTTGGACGCCTTATTGCAGTCGAATTTGGCGACTCTAGAATTTTTGAATAACAAATTGGAGTCGGTTGAAGTCATATGCCTTGCCACTCGCTTTCAAGCGTTGGTTTCTATTTAACGATGGAGATTATTGCAGTGCGCTTTGAATGTATGTTTATAGCAATGCATCGCAGTGGAAAATGATGACTCTCCAGACAAGGACGTATGGATTTGTCCGGAATGCTCGGTCGCTTACGTGGACGGCGCGACGGACATGGTTGGCTGCGATGCATGCGACAATTGGTTTCATTGGTAAGCGCTTTCTTCGTATTCAGTTATTATTTCGAGCGTAAGACCGACGTCAAGAATTCCCGAGCCTCCTTTGTCCCAGCATGTATCCGTGTATGGCAGTCTTAGTTTGTTCGTGTACGTGTGATGTGTTATGTGTCTGATGTGCATTTATGTATGTATATATGCGTACCGGCTGTCTGTCGACCTACGCAAACAAGTTTGAATTCGTGTTAGGTCGATGAATACATATTGTTTATAGGGGCAGTAGTAGATCTTTTATTGGTCTAAATTTCTTATACATATGAAAATAAACATTTACGTATGTTGAACTATTTAAATTTGATGGTAGGCCAGTTAGAGTTTTTATTGGGCACCTCAGTTGCTCTTAACTGTTGATGTTGGTTTTTTATATGGCCACAAACTTTAGTGTCTTGGCACAGCTGGCACAGCTTGCTCTTTGTGATGGTTTTTCTCCACTTTATGAAAAGAATCCGGGGTTTATGGATTCTTTTTACGCGTATGCAATTTTTTCCTGATGACCAAGAGCTGAAGGGGTGCGTTAGACTCATCTCGACTTGACAAAGAAAAGCGCTTTTACTAACGTTAAATTTTTGTAACATCAGCCTGAAGATCCTCCAACTCTTAAAGAGCAGACAATCTTTATGTATCGCAACTCTTCAGAACTTTTGCTGAATGCATCAGGCGCTCCGAATGTTGGGTACTCGTCGCTGTTGACTTATTTTCCAAATTTAAACAGTAAAGGCTAGTTGTCTGTTTGAAGCAGAGGCTAGTTGTCTGAAACATGTTGCTGAGTGCTTCAAATGCTCTTAATCACTGTCGGTTAGCTTGTATTATTACTTGTTACTCTTGAATTAGTGGTTAACTCTTAGTAGTAAATCTAGGCTTTTCGGAATCTGTTTGGAGATGAATTGTAGGTCCCTTATGACGTTTTCCTGCATTTTCGAAACGCAACGCATGCCTTAGCGTGCTCTAAAAATTTGACCTAGTTATCAACTCTTGAATGAGTTCGACGCTCGTGCCAAGAAAGTTTTTTTTTTTTTACTTATTCATCCCCTGATTCGTTTGATAAGTTTGTTTCGCTTTGTTACTGCTAATAAAGAGCTACCGATCGGAGGGTATGCACACGAGTGGGCTTATCACTGCTTCTTTTCCATTTTCTCTCACCAGACTGTGCCTGTTTTTCACTGCCAGAGTAACTTGCACCCTACTCCTACCTTTTTCGCTTTGTGCCCTTACCTCTGTCTTCTCACGGTATCATTCCAAGACGTGACTGGAAACATTGACGAATGAAGACAAACTAAAATTGAACTCCTTTCGTCGTTTCATAGTAGGCTTAGTGATCCCGTACAGTTCAGCTCGTATTACACGCAAGATGTGCTTGCAATCGGAATGCAGAACCGGACTTTTCATGTCACCTTCAGCGGTAAAGTAGTTGCGAGGGATGAAACGTTGTAGATCGTTTCATTGGTGAGGAAGGTTGCGTTGGGGAGACACCTGCTTTCCTATTACTCCCTTCTCTTCCTTCTGCTTTTATCATAACGGCATGACCTATAGTTGTACCTATAAAACCTCATGTCATGAAGTTGAGGGATTTTGGGCCACAATTTTTGAGGCTGTGGTTTACTCCGTTTGCACTACCACTTGTTTTGTCAGTGCGCTCAATGTCCATCTAAGCAGTTGATTAGGAAGTGTGCCAGAAATTTGGGAAGTTGGTTCAAAATGTTTTTTCCTCGCAATCAGAAAGGTTTTAACAGACGACCTCCATTTTTGATGAGGAGAAGCCATGTGAGATAATTTATTCTAGGTTCATCAAGAGATTTGCTTATCGTTTCAGAAGTAAATGAAATTTCCTTATCTATTTTCGGTATATCATGGAGGTTTGTAACCTGCTCATAACTAGTCGTGGAAAATTTCAGGAGTTGTGTTGGGCTTCTGGTTGCACCACCAGTCGATGTACCATGGTATTGTCAGAGTTGCGCAAAGAAGAACGCAAAACGGGGCAGCTCATCAAGCAAAGGTGCCCCAGGTGGAAAAAAGCCGCGCAAGTAGAATCATCGATTGCTTTTAATGAGTTGCATTCTGAGTGCGACAGCTTTCTTTTGTACACGTTGGCATGCTTTGCATTGTTGGTGGTTTGCTTCGCAAGTGCCTTGTTTCATTTACGGCATTTTTGCGGGTACCAGTTTACAAGGATGCACAGAAATCTGAAATGAGAGGGTCGCTTTTGGACTTTTCTTGACGAGTATTTTCAAAGATTAGGAGGGAATGAACTGTCTTTATGCGGTTTCTGTTGCTCACTTTGGTCATGTTCAAAGAATTAATGAAATTTGTGATTTCACATTGAGTAAATTTAAACTATGCTTATTTCCTCTCGATTAGGCAGATAAAGCGAAATGTAGCCGGGAATTCAGTTTCGCAGGCAAGAGCGCGGGCTTGAGATGATAATAACTATTTTCCTCATAGCCTCTAAGTCAATGCATTAGAATTATTTTGCTTCATTTGTTTATCATTTTCTCATTGCACTGGTTTTTCCTCTGCTATATTTTAAATGTGGAATGAGTATCGACGAACTGTGTATTCATATTGTTTTAGCTATTGGCCTTCGATCTCAGAAGTTTCTTGATTGGGAGTGTGCGGGTGATGGCGAGAAATGCAGAAGAGGTTGGAAAGAGGGGAACAGGTGGGGGAATGAAGAGAATTGTTTGCAGAGGTCTCAACATTTGTTTAGATTCCATTCAGCCAGTTTCTCTTGCACTACTTTTTTCTCAAGGTGTAATATTTGATGTTTTGTTTTTGACAAACATTCAGGTCGAAGCCATTCTTATTTTCAGTATGCTGAGCTGTGCATTTGAATTTCCCAACAACGGGAAGAGGTTTTATAGATTTATCTGATAGAGTTGCAGGTGTGTTGTTGGTCATTTGTATTATTAGGGCTTCTGCTAGCCTTTATTGGATAACGTTGTTTGTTTTGCACACTCAACATTTCACAGGTTTTTATATTTCATTACTCCCGGCTGATGATATCATTGGGCTGTCGTAGCAGTTGAGACGCAGCTCATTGTTGATTGATGGACAAAAGCGCTATTTTTGATATGTTGATATCTGTATTTCCATGCAGTGGAATGTTAATCGATGATAATGGCAAATATTTTTGCTAAATTTTTGCGATATCGTATTCCAACTTATAGAACTAGATAGAACCTGACAAGTGTTAACGACGATTGTTCACATAGATTTTTTATTTAGTATTTATTTTTTATTTTTTTATTTTTTGTTGCTATGAGGGGCATACAGTTAAGCGTCAGCCAAACTGACCGAGCCACAAGGAGGACTGAGGGCGCAAACGAATTTGCGTGGATGCACATTTTCATCAGTTTATATAAAAGCGTTGCAGTCCGGTTAGCATATTGGCGTTCGGAAAGAAGTGAGGGATACCTTGATTGAAATCTTCTTTAATATACAAATTTGATTGTTAGTACGACTTTATGAGTGGTCCTATCCGTCGAATGCTAAGTAAGGGTGCGGGTGATTGGTCTGTTAATATATGCAAGCGTTTATGGCGGTATTATCATATCATAAATCATACATACATATGACACGAAGTATTAGCCGTCAGGTAATAGGTATTTTCCGCGTATCTTAGGTTCTGTGTGATAATTTAGTGTTTATTATGAAAAGTTGTGTAATATTTTCGCTAGCATTCTGCTGCATGGATAAAGCTTACTAATCAACTCTTTTAAGGGAGGCGTTTATTGTTTTTATATTGATCATATTCATAAAATTTTCTAGAAGTAGCGTTTGAAATGCTAAGCGGCCTCCATAATTAACAGACACGCTGAACGAACCTTCACTGATCTCTGTTTTTAATGCTTTGTAGTTTGTGAAATAATTCTTGAATGTGGTTGTTTTGTTGGATTCGCATTTGTTTTGTACAATGTGCGTCATTGGTGTCTTTCTCTTCTTAGTAATTCACGTTGTCTGTTTGTGTTTCTCGTTTTGTCTAGAAGTGTTTTTTTTTAAATTTTATTGCAAGAATTGTCTGCAAATTATGTGCTACCGGTCGGCTATCTCGCATATATCCAAATTATATTCTCATTATGTTTGTTTTGTATTATTGCTCAAAAAAACAAACGTGGGTGAAGGCGCTCTTCTCTTAATTGATTTTAAATGATAGTTCCATCTGCTGTACTTTTAATCCCGTCTTCTTTCGTACGCTAGGCGTTTGTGCGTTGTAATATAACTGTGGGGCCAATTATGAAGTGAGCTTTTTCTTTCATAGACTTCATATCGAAATTTTTGACGAATGTCGAATTATGGGTTGCGTTATTTTTCTATAAGTTTGGGGTGATGTTTATACCTACGAAACATGTCTTATCGTTTTGTGGAATGTCGTACTGATTTGATTTCATTGGAGGAGAATCTTATTCAGGGACGTGAAGAAATGGTGGAGAAAATGTGGATGTGCTTCTTGCTTTTAAGCTTTGCGTACTGGTTTCCGAGGGGGAGGGAAAGGAGAAAGAAGGCTGATATGAGGCTAGTGGCTGGTAGCTAAAGGTCACATCTTAAGTGCGCGCGGAAATGGAAAGTGCATCATTCGTTGTGTGGTAGAACAAAGCTTTGCTCAAGTTGGAGTACCGTTGAAGGCAGTCTCGATGCCGTTCGCGCTTGCAGTTTTTGTTTCTGCGTGCATCGCTTCTAATGCGCCTCGCAGTTTTTGTTTGTCTCGTGTAAACCTGATGCAGTTGTTTTTTATTTTTATTATATATATGCCTTCACAAAAAAACGTCAAATGAAGATAAACAAAGTTGTATTGTTGGCTTATGAATTTTCATCTCAAGGCTTGGTATCAGGTGTGAGTATATTGAAACGAGAGGTATATGGTACAAGATGAAAACTTGCGGAGCAGGTGGTGAAACCGGTAGAGCAGCAGGTGAAAGTCTTCCACTTATGGGAAGAATCCGGGAGCGTGCAGCTGTCATTTATCCACGTGGGCAAAAACTTGAGATTTTGAAGAGTACTGTTTATTATGCAGAGGAAAAGTTTCACTGTAACGAAGGATTGCATCTGAATGAGGCAGCGGAACATTAATGCACCGAGTGGTGCTGCAAGTTTACTGCGACTTTCCTAGATTTTGAATTAACCTTCCAATCCATAATCAATTTTACCACCTAGTGCAGTGATAAAAAAAAGTAATTATGCTTTTGTAAATGAGTACTATCGGTTTATTCAGTTTGTGGCGTCTGTAAAATCTTGTAAGCTGCTATGGCACGATTTTTAGGTTGAGTTTTTAAGATTCGGATGTGCCGCATGTGAAGAGATCACTGCTGAATGATACATGAGTGTAGTATAGCGTTGCCTCCATTTGATATATAGTCGTTGTTGCTAGCGAAGCGATACAACAAGTTTATTCATATATATGTGCATCGTAACTCATTCTTTCCACCAATATATTTGCATGTTCATTGAAGCGTGGAAGTCGTTGGTGAAAACATGTGAGAAAGCAGCAGCCATCAGTGATATCAATGTGAAGGGTTCGTTGTTTGGAACGTAGGAATCAAAGAACGCTGACTGATACGAGCAATAAGTGAAGAGAGCAAGAAACAACTGCAAGTATGGTGGCAGCAGATAGGGTCTGCATGAATTGGTGCGGTGAATTTCCACAGAAAGTGAATGTCGACTTCGAGGAGTGTACCCGGTGTATTGTCACTACTCTTCCCAATAAACAAGCTTTTTTTTTTTCAAATATCCAAAAGGAATGCAATTGAAAACTGAAATGCTTCATCACTGAAATGCTTAAGAAATGCTGCATTTCTGAAAGAGGCGGCCAAATTTGTATTTCTCTAGCCTTAGAAGTTAGCTTCATCTCCATCTCGTTGCCTCCTAAGCATAGAATAAAGTAAATTGACTTTCTAGTGAATGGCTCAGTATTATTGAGAAACCTCTAAGTAATTGTTCTTCCTGCTAGCTATTAGCCTCTCAAGAAGGTGAATAGTTTCAATCAATTAAGGTTAGCTATTATTTTGGGCCAGTTGGTGGGGTGGCATTGATATTAAGCATGTGACGCCAACGACTGCGATGAGATGAGCATTTCTGAAAGAATGACCACATTAAGCATAAAGCAAAAAATACGCGATATTTTATATACATTCACAATGGGAGAAAGAAACGATAGCACTCCGCATTGTATCAGAGAACCGCGTCATCGATATTATTATCAGAGTTTTACGGCATAGACAACAATATAAATATTTGCATGGTAAAGTGAAATGAAAGCACAATAAAGCAAATACAGTGAATAGCGGAGAAGTTCGACCACAGTTCGTTCAGTTATTGCTGAACAAGTGAATGCAAGAATCGGCTAGTTGAAATGTTCATGATTCCAACTAAATCGTTACTGTGTGATGTTTTTAATAGAAAAAAATCCCTTCTTTTATATTATTCAAACAAACAACGAAGTTGACGATGAGTTGCACCACTGATCTCTATGGTTCAAACGTGTTGTTCAGATGCGGCTGTGAAATTGAAAAATCCCTCTACGGTTCTATTCCCATCCTACAGTTGAATAAAGAATGCTTAACTAGCCACCGTGGAAACCTCTCGACAAATGCAGCGTTTAAATTGGCCAGGTAAAGGACTCGATGGCAACTTCCCACAAGAGGGCATAAAACGGTTGCTACGCTAAGAAATTTTACAGACGCATATTTTATGTGATAGGTAAATCACATTAAACGTTTGGCAATATTTTAATGAAGCAATTTATGAGAAAAGAATAAAGAATATGACGCCTTAACTTAGAGGTTGGTAATGTTATTATTATGCCGAATTAGTTTTATCACCTGTGAATTAATCAATGAACTTGGAAAATGCGACCAATATCTTCAGACATCGTCGAACTGTTGTGAATGCTCTTTAAAGCACAAATCGCTCAAATAAGGCAGATCCTCCTTAAACGCTCCCTAAAATCCCTTCCTGATATTTATTTGAAATAGTTTTAATTCTTGTGCGATCTTTAGTTGTCATATACGTCTAGCAAGTGAAATATCAAATATCGTTGCGAGAAGCTGTATAATACGATGAAAATACACAAACATGATGAAAAATAGCACAGAGATCTCAATCTCCAAGAAAAAAATCTCAAAAAATAACACAGAGAAGTTGAATACCGTGTATTATGTTCGAGGTTTTTGATTCAGCCTAAAAGAAGGAATGTTTGAGTGTTGAAACGAGTCTACTAGGCAAAAGAAACGTCTACAATTAAATAAGTATAAGCTGTTGGCGAATATTACTGTTAGCGGTAATGCCAACCAGTGTCTTGATAATTTAATACCATTCATTTATTGCAACTCACATTTAATTCACTTATTTATGGAATTTCATTCACTTATGAAATCATTGCAACTAACGCAATATTTAAATTGTTCAGTTTAGTGAAACCTCAACAATCACATATTTGATGCATTTCCATATCCAAAGATGAATTATTCTGGACATTTTATTCAACCACACGAAATATTTGATTGGGAGGTTGCTTCTTTCTCTTACTTCTGGATAATAAGGTGGATTTAAGCGAAAGAAGATGCGAGGGGGAGGGAGGGGCTAGTCAATTGCGGCACTAGACGTGCACTCGTTGGGCTGTTCCCAAAGTTGAGTGACGGAAACAAGCTGTGCGAATACGATGCCGAGCGGTGTTCGAATGGCAGTCTTAATGCGGCGTTCACGTTCACAAGTGAGAATCTGTTTGAAGGCGCGTCGAAATTCACGACTGAATCTCGAATAAATAAACGGATTCAGCATCGAATTCAAATGGCCAGCCCAAGTGATCACCGAGAAGACCAACTCGTGACTGCTTATGCACTGAAACGCTTCTTCGATATTCATATTGCATAGTTCTCGAGTGTTGTTCACTTACATATATACATCGTGCAAAATGTGAGTCTGCAGCACTCACATAGATTCTCAAAACGATGCCGTGAAGACATCGATTAGTGATCAAAATACGGTCGATTATAGAGCCTGAGATGCACTCATAAAGAAGCTCACCGATGGGCATCTTTGTGCCTCTTAGGATTGTGCATGAGCAGCTATAGATCTGTTGTGATATATATGAGCTCTTACCGTTTCACACAGTGTCATGATGGGCGAAAAAATGAAGAAGGGCATCCAACAGACGATAAATACACCCACAACGATTGATAATGTGCGAGCTGCTCGTTGTTCGTGCACATATTTCATCATTTGCCGTGATTTCTCGCGAACACCTAGTTTTTTCTTTATCACCGTTGCTGGAGTCGACGGAACGGATTCTACCGTACGCTCATCCTGGAAAGTCTTGAAAAATGAAATTTAGAAAGTCCGGCTTACTGGTGTCGATATATCGTATTGGAAGGCAATTCCCTATTGTAAGGTGAGCCAACTTCAGCGCAAGCAAGCCACTAAATATGGTTACCAAGAATGTTATTCTGATGTTGTAAACGAAGAAGAAGTCACAGATTAAGGGTGCTGAATCATTATTTCTATGATCGGCTTACGTTGGGCATAACAGTAATCATGCTTGCAGTACGATCGATTCCATGTGCATTCTGTCGACTCGTACTGGTGGAAGTATTGCCATTTGGACGATGTCTGAAAATGCCGGATGTGTTGAATGAAGCTGTCGATTCAGGTCGTAGAAGTGGCGACTGTGAAGAACTCGTCGAGCCAGTGTTGTAATAGCGATCTTCTGCACAACGTGTCTCCATTAATGATTTGCATGAAACCTAAAGAAAAGTGGCGTTAGCGTTTGTCTACTCATCACAGTAGTGCGTACATATTGCAAACATAAGCAATTGGTCAAATGTTTACGGCATGAAGCTATATGAAATTTGGGTCGCGTCCTTTAGCGAGATCAGGCACTAAGTGAAGTTTTTCTTCACATACGTAGATAGAAATGGTGGGAATTGTAAAATGTTATCGCAAAAATCGATCCGATAAGAGTAGTTCTCAACACCAAATTTCTTTACTGACGAATAAAACGAGCATCTAGCACTTTTCTTTCTGATGGTAGTTGGATTGTAACGAAGATTAGCAAATTTTTCTACCAGTAAAACTCTCGAAGGAGAAGCAGACACGTTTATGAGCATTTCAAAATTTCATATTCTCATACGTCGGCGAAGGTCTTTAACGGTTATGAGAAGTTCAACTTGGCAAGGACACGAAATGTTTCATAGACAGAAACAATCTGCATACCACAAAAAAATATTTCGATTCAAAAGCTGTAATCAGCGCAACATAATGGATTTTCAGATTTAATTCTATAAAGATTTGCCACGAGGGTTCAACTAAATAAAGACTTGAAATGAGTCAACATAAATTATGTATGTAATACTAAAAAACACCTGTCTGCACCTTTTGTTGAAGTGAGTGAACAGCAAAGTAAGTGCCGATCACTTTATTTCAAATGTCACGTTTTTGAAACCATCAACATCGAATAAGGCCATTCTTTATTCATTTTTCATCAGTTCCTATCTTTATAATGAAGAAAGTGGATGCATCTTCAAAATTATATTTATTGTCTTGCCACTCTTTTCTATTGCAAAGTTTCCAATGATTTTGCTCTCAGCAAGTCATAATAATACCAAAATCGAAGGAAATATTTCAGATTCCAATTTTCCAACTAGAAAAAATCAGTAATCGATTATTGACGAATAGTATTAACTGAGAAGGAGGAAACAAATAAGGAAACTCAATCACCCGCTTTAGAAGTTTCTTTGAATTTGTTGATCGGCTGCGTGAATTATAGCGTGGCATTCGAATATTGCTGCGTACAAATGAGGGTGTCCGGCCATTCGACGTGACACTCGATTTACCCCAATGGATCCGCAATGTTTGAATATTTTCTTCACTTGCGCAACTATCCGAGTTCACTTTCTTGTTACGTAACTTAAATTGCATAGAATCTCACAATATGATATTTATGTTCATTAAGAAATTTTTTATCAGCTTTATATAGGAAATAAAGAGAACTATACAATCGTTGTGCGCATGCATTCTGTGGGATTTCTGAGAATATTTTTTACGCTATCTCAATTCCAGACGATGTAAACACAATCATGAGGTATGCCGAGATCGAGATGCGTTACTACAGCACAAAAAGTGCAATACTGAGCGTAGATAAGTTGGTAAAAGTCACAACAGCTTTGCCACATTTTGCCTCCATGAACACTGGCGAATTTGTAGGACGTTTGAAGCATTGCGACTATTGGCGTAAGGTCAAGAAATTTTGTCGCGTAAAATTTAAATTGCATACATCTTTTGCCGATCAACAGACACTAGGCAATTATTTTATTCGCTCCAGGCTTCAAATCTTTGCTTTTTTTGTAATAAATGACAACTGAAGAATACTTGAGAATGTGGATATTCTCTTTCAGTCAGTGCTAGCATGTAAGTTGGTAGCGGATGGTGGAAAGGTTGATATAACACTCGGATCCATTCAAAATTTAAAATAAATTATCACAATTTTCGAGTGAATATGAGGATTACTGTGACGAAAATTAACGAAAAGTGCTGAGTACTAGTAAAAATTTTCATCATTTTGCGTAAGTAACAGTCATTTTGCAAAAGCTGGCGGAAAGTGAGTTGCTCTGGATGGTGATAGATGCAACAAATAAATCTGACTTTAAAAGCATTTTTTCGGAATGATTTTGACAGTGAAAATTCATTCTTTCGTATGAGAAAAGCTCACCATTTTTACGCCACTTTTCATCGTTCTTGTATGACGTGTCGCTATAACGAACACCTTGCCATAAGCGAATAAAATGAGAACAAGTGGAATATAGAATGAGACCATTGAGGAAAATAAAATATAAGTTCGATTGTCCGTAAACAGACATTTTCGCTAAACATGAAAGGCTGTTAGATAGTGGACAATGCATAAAAATATGACGCAAACGTTTTAGCTCGGCCGTGTTTAGCGCATTCACAAGGCATTAGTGATAAATGCTACAATGAAAGAAACATCGAAACGACGCAAATCAACCTGCTATAGTATTTCTTGATGAGCACGATCCATCACCACAAGCGCCAAGCTCCATAATTTATCAAGCCTTTTTACCAATCGATCTTACTACAACCGTTCGGCTATTTTCAGCAATTCCACTATTTTCATCATAGATGCGTCAACTGGTCGACATTTAGAATATTGTTGAGATTTCTACCAAGTAACAATTTTGTCATATAATCCGATGCAAAGTCACTATGTTGCAAAGCGTTGATTGAAAACGTGCGGCATTTAAGTTGGTATATTACTTAATGCTCAGCAAATAATAAGTGGGTGAGGGGCGAGTATTTTCATCTTCAAATGGTCTTTTCAAGATCGTTTAGGGCACTCTTTTAGCAGAAAGGTGCAAACAATCTATTCAAGCAAGAAAGATGCGATGTTCACTCATTGATGATAAAAATGAGACGATCCTCATAATTTTCCATCCACTTCCTCTCATCTATAGAGCGAATCCTTTGATGCGTTGCATAGCACATACCTGATCTCGATATAAATGCGGTGAGCTCTTTCGCCACCAGATAATAGCCGGAAAAGAAAGGCCTGCAATATTTCATCTAGTATAATTTATATGCCACTAAATAAGCGGAACTGGATAACTGCTGTATTAATTCAATGAAAACTTACGACTTGTTTCATATAATCGTAAAATGGTCATTTCATAGCGACATTGGCATAATATGCTAATTTTCCATTTCTTTCAACAAATTTTTGCACTTATTGTTAGTGCAGTAATAAGGGTCATTATCAACACCTCAGCAAAAAACCACTCAAACATCGCTGAGAAAGTGATTTTTTATTTGATATCGAAATATGTCAATTATTTTTATAAATGCCCAATTTGTTTCAGCGACAACGATATGTTAGCACCATCGCTAATTGCCTCTGATGATAATCAAATAGTAACAATTTGTTTAGCTTTCGGTACTTTATGTCATTACTAGTTCATTGAATCATTATATAACAGGTTTACCTACAAAAATGCGAACTCATAATATCACCCATCAGTAATATTTTCTTCCCAATGAGCACTCTCGCAAAATTTTCAGAAAAGTGGGAGGACGAATGATGATAGTGTCCTCTGTTATTACTGATGAGATCACCGGTCAAGATCACCATAAACAATGCCAATCTGTTCATTATTCTTCGTTCAGATACTCAATAATGCTATGGTAGAATACATATGGAATTAAGAGCGATCTTTCTCATTCACTAGGAACAAATTAATTGCATTTTTCAAACTTAGCACAATAACCATATAGCACTGTTATTGATGCTGAGAAAAGCATTTAAGTACTGCAAAATGCTTTATATGATTCGTTTCTTGCAGCCGTCCATTTGTTCAGCACTGCTTTACAAATGTTCACAATTACCCCCCAAGTGAACGAAACTGCTCAATCGCAGCGGGGAGCTGTGTGCAGCCATTTGAATTAACATAAAAAGTTGCCGTTTTGTTGGTTATTGTTCAAAGTCGCACGGCTCGAAAATCACTTCAAGAGCTAAAAAATGTTTTTTTTTTTTTTTTGATACCAAAAGTGCACCGGATTTTCCTGTCGTATTTACGACGGCGGTTTCTTTTCTAGAGAGAAGGCCTCTTCTTGAGGCGCTCAAGTCGACTCTTCCAAGAGTTTCCTTCTTACATTCAAAACTAACTAGCACAAAAGTAGAAATTAGTTGTTTTTTGGTGAGCAGAGTTTTGCTTTCGGTTCAAGTTCTAAAGATAGTCCAATTATTTTTGTCGAATGCACATTACAGGTTCTTCAATATAAGTGTGCATTTATGAGGTGATTAATGAACTTAATATCGTGCTGTGAAGTTATCGATCCGATTGGCTATCGGTTGACAGTGCATTTCGTTCTATAAGGAATAATTCAGCTTCCTCTGCGAAGAATTACAGCGCATGCAAATTTTAAATAAGCTCTAGTTTTAATGCGCTTCAATTAATCTTTAAGGTGATAAACAGACCGGCGGGCGACTCGCTTTTTGCCAACAAACATTGCTTCACTCGCATAAGCAGCACATATTAGCATCCGTTCTAGAGATGTGCGACTTCAACAACTAAATAATGAAGAAGACGTCTCTCCTAACTTGAAAAGAAATCCTCCGTTCAGGAAGTGGCTAGTGTCTCATGTGAAATGGTATGCGGATTTATATTGCAAAATGCAATGTTGGTCGAATATCTATTGAAATATTTTGGCATGCGAACACATTCGGTAGTAATTGAATTTACTTACATGCGCTCATGATCCATACAAAGCAGATAGCGACTGTAATGCGTCGAGTGGAAACTTTATCGCGATAGCCGATCGGATCTCGACCAGCCATATAGCGATCCAACGATATCACACATAGATTCCATATGGAACTAGTTGAAGCGAGAATATCAAGCGCATGAAAGAGATCACATGTTGCCAAACCTATAAAATAGAATATCTAATACCGTTTGCTTCCGTAAGATTTCTCTAAGAAATGAACATTTCATCTTACTAGGAGAATTTCTTGTGCGTGTTGATGCAAAATCAAATAGACTAATATTCATACAAATATACAGAATTGGAAAAAATAAAGGAATGTAATATTTCTTACGTCTGTGAATTCAACAGCTTTAGTGTTCATTTGCTCTCTATGAATGAAATGTATAGCTTGTTTTAAGATTGCAGAAGAAACATCATGCAAGCTTAATTTGTAGCATAAACGATTGAAGCGGTGAGCTAGTTGTTTGAGTACATTGCTAGAAAGAGCGAAAAACGTCATCATTACTAAGCGCGCTAAAAATCAGTTACATTTTTCCGGAAATGTTGCATAACGTTTCTATTTTATAATCTGGAAATTCTCCGGATAGCCTGGTATCGCGAATGTAGCGACGAAAATTTTTGCACACAGAAGTACATGCGATAAACGTTCGACTGAAATGTAATTGAAGGGCGAGTAATTGAAAGTTTATTGGGATTGCTTTGCGAGTATCCTCGGTTTTTTACCTTCACCGAGAAATTCTTTCTACCGATGGAAAACCGATTTTTTGGGAAAAATTGAAGCTTACAGCATTAGATAAATGGATAAATAATGGTACCGAAGAAATTGAACTGAAAAGAAAAAACGTGAATATATAGAGCATGCTGCAAAATAGAAAATCAAAAAAAAAAATTACCAAGCATCCAAACATGATGCGTCATTTCAAATAGACTGTTCAAAGGCATAACAACAAGACCGACAATGAGATCAGCGAACGCCAACGAAACGATGAGGTAACCAGTTGGATTACGAAGATATTTTTTTGTGCATACGGCCGTCACCACAAGGCAGTTTCCTTAAAAGTGCTTACAGTGAACATCCTAAAAATTTAAGAAAGAAAAAGGACCTGATTAATGCTAAAATGTCCTCCAAAATATTCTGAATACATCTTAAAATCGAAGTGTCATAAGCAAATGCTTTTTTACCCATGAGAGTTTTAACTGCATAGGACCAGTAACGACAACATGAGAGCCTTTCTAAATTGGGCAGTTAATTGCACTATGGGGAATTTTTATGAGGGGCACTATATATCTGGATGAGAAGATGTTTGGAAATGGCGCAAAAGGAAAAACCAAGCCTTGTCAATATAGCATATGAGCTAGTTCAAACTTCACTTGGTTATTGAAACAAAGAAATTTTGAGCCGGCTTGCATTATTTGCTAGTAATGTTGTATACATAAATAATAATCCATTTAATCGGAAAGTCGAGTAACTGCAATGGATTTAATCCTAGGAAAAAGTTATTGAACAGTTTCTTTGTCACCTGCAATGGTAAGCGTGCAGAAAGTGGCAAAGAGAAGTGCGAGTGCTGGATGCCTCCACTGTGGCTCTTCAAGCGTTTCGGCGGTGGAAGCGGCGAAGTTCGATGCACTCGAATGGTCATCGTACGTTGTCATCGGCACTACAACAGCGAACGTTGAATCTTTAGATCGTTTTTTTTTCTTTTGAAGAGCGAATACATATGCTTTTATTATTCATACAGGACTGAGCGTACGTTGCATAACGATTACAAAGATAACGCATCGACATATAAGTCTAAAACAATGCTATTCAATTCATCTCTATATGTGGATATACTCTGAGTAAGCGGTTGCAACATCGTTTGCAGCATGTCACATATTCCATAGTACGATTTCTTATCGAATGAACAACGCAAAATTTCCAACATATTTTCAATCCACTTCCAAAAAAAAAAAAAAAAAAAAAAGAAAATTCAACGAACAAATAAAATTGTCTTAGTTAACTTGAATCTCCTTGTCAAAGAAACACTTCGTGTTCGCATCCTAGTGATCAAAAAAGTCTCGAGAGTAAGTGTGAGAGGAAAGCTAGAACGCGACAACGACATTTACAAGTGCTTAGAATTCTTCGTCCGCATTAAATGCGCCAAACGTGCACTGTTGAACGTTCACCAATCACAAGCTAGTCTTGTTCATCGAATGCTGCAAAATGCACCAGTTTAGTATTGTGTCCATCAAGGGTGAAAACTCAACGTTTAGATGAATAAAATTGCCTACGGCACTTTTCAAAAAATTCCGCATATTGGCTTATAATTGACGCATCTCAATGTGCAAAATAAAAAAAAGTTGACTTCATCAAATAAACAAAAACAGCAAAAGAGCAAAGAAAGAAGAGAAATCGCCGCTGTAAGGTTGCCATCTGTTGCATAGCAGATAGCAGTGAAATGCGTTGTGGCAATAAGATTCATTACTAAATGAGCATTTGCTGCAAGGTTAGATACTCGAAAAACATCCACCCACACAATAATTATGTGGCGAGCAATTTAGAGATATCGTCACATATATATGCCGCTATGCTTTTAATTAGTGACGAACGATGCGGAGAAGCGATTTAACGAAAAACATTTCGAAGAAGGACGCAATTTTACTTTTTAGAGGGCGGAGAGGGAAGAGACAAGATAATGGCGAAAAAAGAACGAAAACGATTTGTCTCAGCAAGAATTGTTGGTAATGAAATTGGCGCTCCCAAAAAAACTTTAAAATAACATTCTCGAAAGTTTGCAAATGATGCAACACACCGATTAACGAATAACGTCTTTGAAAATCCAATCACGATTCCATCCTTACCATAAACTCTTATGGATTCTATATCTTCCTTGATTACGCGATCACCTCCGACTACACATCCATTCAGTCGAACGGGGACAACATAAGGTGGCAGCTTTTATTATTTCCTAACCTGCATGCAGCAGTTATCGTTTGCAAAAAAATGTCTGCGCCTTCCATCTCTATTCCTTCGCATTGTGACTAGCTTTGAAAAATTCCATATCAATAATACTAGCTCAAATTAGAGGAACATATCGCTCTCCAGGTATATGGGCGAGATTTTACTGCAATAGCAACTGGCAGCAACAGCAAAAAGGACCACACCGCGAGACAAGAAAGTGAAGTTATCAGCCTGTTGCCATGCACCTACAACATTGAAACGTGTTTCTTTCTTTTTTTTTTTTTTTTGAAGATGCTGAAATACTCTTATTCAGCTTACAGAACGGTAGCGATTACAAGATCACGCCAAACTTACTTGTTTCGTCGCTTCTTCAAACTGATCATCATCACTCAACATTTCAGTAGATATAGTATGTCCTTCTCTTTACGATCACACAAGCTTTGAAAGTGAAGCAACTGCTGAAGTTTCCGCAGGGAATTCTTCTGCATCAGTGGATGTTAGTTTATTGACGCATGCGCTTAATCGCCCTCGCCCAACTTACTTGAGCGCCTATTCGAATGAATCAATCTCTCATTGAACGTACTGAATAACCATTAAAGGAGATACAATTTGCGTCAAATGAACGTAGTGATAAATGAGTGAGTGTCTTATTTTCCTTTTTTCCAGCTGACTGATTGCTGTTGCCGTTTTCGAAATGATAAACACTAATCATCGATGCAATCTTAACTGGTTAACGCTGTGAAGTAATGCAAAACGATGCGTAAGAAATATTTCGAACAATTTATGAGAAATCATCATTTAGCAGTGGAACATAGGTAACATTTTCCTCACTCAACTTGAATTCTTCAAATAACGAGTCAGTTATAAGCTGCGTTGAATCTTTGAAACACAGATGCTGGCTAGAGTCAACCCTGAAACGCTTATGCCTGATCGCATGCATCAATTATAACTGAACATTACCAGCTGGCTTCTTTCCTGTCATTTAAATGCTTTTTTATGAGAATTCATAAATCATTCTTCCTCATCAGAGATTAATTACTCTCCAAAAGTTTCAACGAAAAAGACGCCAGCAAGATGGAACCGAACTGGCCTGGCTGGATTCTAATGCAGTTATATGTTAAGGAAAAGAATAATAGATGGACAAATGCCATGATCGTTAACCTCAAGACGTACGGCTTGAGATTCTTTAAAAGCGTACCTTAACGGTTCATCCTATCCGATGTGCTCGCTCACGGGGCTACTAAACCTTGCGAAAGTGTTTTCGCTTACTAGGGGAAATATCGGCTCTAAGAGGCGCCATAATTGATTTTGGCCGATTCTCACGGCACCAACAAAAGCGATGATCACGTTAGCTCGACAATCTGCATGACTTTTAAAATTTTCAGTGATTCACAACTATAGATCAATGAAAATTACATACGACCGAATACTTATGCGCATATTCTGCCATTCATTAATTATTATGCTTGCATGCTTTCAGTGCTGTTATGCTATCGCAGCAGATTGTAATTACCTCACGAAGGTCATAAAGAAACTGGAATGCTGGTACAATGAGAAGAAGCGAAGACCTGTCGCTAGGTGACCTAGATTATGGTTATCACTGTGAATCGATAATTTGCGCTTCGTGGTCGTTACCGCAGCAGGCAAGAGTAAGCGCTATTTGCTGCATGCATATTTTGCAATTCAAACATAGTTTATAGACGCTGCGATGTTGCAAAGGTGGAAAGCTCGGTGCAGTCAATTATTACCGTTCAGGTACATAGGAATTACTGCTGAGAGGTGTTCACCCTGCTCGAAGGTGCAATTGCAATGAGCGAATTTCATCTAGTGTTTGCTTCTGGATGATAGCATGAAGGTCTTCAAGCAAGAATTACTATCGATCGATAATTATCACTTCGGCTACTGTTTACCCTCGTTACTGTCTTCACCGCAGAGTCAGCAGCTACCACTAAATAATTGCCCGGTCCGTTCTGGACTAGTAATATCACCATCTCAACGCTAAACTGAATGTGTGGAAGTCTTTATTAAACTCCAGCGCTCCATGGCGCTTTTGATAACAAAGACCCAAAATTTTCGGAAAAAAACCCAAATTGCTTGTCACATATAAATATAGTTTTATTAAGCAGATGAAGCATAAATAAAATGGCAAAATGCGCCCAGAGAGCAATTTTTGATAAAATTGAGATTTTCTCTCAATTTTCTTCACGAAGCAATCCATCTTGGAATCTTACAACATACTGAAATCGAATTTCACGACATAATGATCTTCGAAATTTCTATAACCGAGCCTTTGTTATGTTTCCAGAGAATGTTGATTTGTGCTTTTCTGCTCCCTCGTTGTGTTCGCTGTATTGAGGAGTCTCCTCTGGGAAATATGCACAACCTCTTTCTGTTGAAAAAAAAAATCAACAACTTGTGAAAAGATACAAACCAAGATTATCACCTTGCTGCTACCATATTGTTAATTAACTGCTGAAAGTTATGACATCATTGCAGCTTTAATTCGTTTTCAATTAATAAAGGCAATTTCACTCCAGTCATAAAATTAGAAATTTACTTCAACGGCTACAGCTTATAGAATATGACACTTAACAATTTAAGTCCCCGTGCTAAAGCTGCCTACGAAGTACTCCCCTCCCATAGCCAAACATTTATTTAGATGCAGTCGATATTTCCAGAAACACATATAATTACATCTCTGAACGTTACCGAGAGCGTTCCTTAGATCATAAATATATGAAAGATTGCGGCGCCTTTATTTCTTTGCAGTCGTAGGAAATTGCGACAGCTATATCAGGTGAATTAAGCGGATCATCCAATGTGCTACCTGAGCCTATCATGGTTAATACCATTCTCACGGTTAACAAACCATTTATCAAGTCGTAGTTCAACTTTTTTCCTTCGAACTTTTTAACATTCATCACATCTGAGCAGCCACTACCCTTTGCCTTTTGTCGTTGTTCGGTGAATTCGTGCTGAACGATATCCTTCTGATCTTGAGCTGTGAATGTGACGTGGGTGGTTCTTGCGGATGTGACAAACTCAGCGTCCCTCGGTACGTGTCTTGAAGTCTGGTCTCTCAGTTGGACTGGAAGCAAGACGATACGCCCTCATTCGTAGAAGAAACCCTCTCAAAGACGTGTTGATTCAGAGAAAGATCAATTGTAGCCCTAAGCCCTTGGTTTCCATTGTTCATCTTTTGATATTAGCGACACAAATGTCGAATAAAATTTTCACATACACAACTCCTCTATTAAAATTTCTCTTATTGCTCCCCTGTCAATCGTTATTTCCTCCGTCATAAATCGCGCACTTAATCGTCTATTGGAGTGTGCCAAAGCCTACACTCTGGCCACATTTATGCCTGTCTGGTTCTGGCTGTCCCTCTCTAGTGTCGTAGTGCGTATCTTGCTCCCTCTTCAACCTCCTATACCACTTAAAAATATTTCACTTTCTAGATATTATCGCCATACGACGCTTACGATAGCTTTAACCTTTTAGTAGCACTTTTACTAATTTTCGCATTGATTTCCATTGCAACGAGCTACTCTAAATAGCGATCACTGATCTTTTCTCTAAGCTCACATGTCGATTTGTGTTTTTTTCGTAATGAATGACTCTTCTGATTTGCGGTGTACATTTTCACTGCTTAAAATATGTGTAGACCTGCATGTGCACATAATTCGCCCTCCACCCCTCTCCCACCCCCCACGCTAGGCGGCTTGGGAGTTGATATCAATTTGGCTTCATACTCGACTTCTTTTTCGACTGTAAAACTAAATCAGGCAGTTGATTACTTGCCCTGGAGGAGTCGAAGTTGAGGAGTTGACTACTTTGCATTCCAGAGTCAGGGGAACTGTGAGTCTAACTGTTGGGTATGGCGCCGAAGAGCCAACCCAAGATATCCGGTCGTGATGAAACATCGTAGTACTCGTTTTGCACTTCTTTGTGTGTGTGTGACGTTGGGTACGGCACAAAAGGGCCAACCCAAGATATTCCGTTGTTATGAAACAGCGTAGTAATCGCTTGCACTTTTTAAGTGGCGAATCATCACAGTTTCACATGCACGTGCTGAGTGGCCGTATATAATGCCTTTGTCTGTCTTTGTGCCTTTGACGGTACCTGAGGCCTATAAAAGGCGGCTCTCAGCCCGTCAGTAGTAGTCCTCTTCTGGTGTACGTCACGCTCTCCCGTCAGTGCTCATCTCTATCGTCTCAGCCTTCTTCTCCTTGGCTTCATCTTGGAAGCCAGTTGTATATTTTCCCAATAAAGTGCTTATACTAGCTCTGCCTACCACTCGACCTACCTATCGTCGTCGCAGCCGACACAACAAACCGCAACTCAGATACAACAAGTGGCGATCAGATTTCGGATTCGCAACAGATGGAAGGCCTACCTGACTCGCTGATTCTGCTGCTCCAACGTCAACAGGAACAGCAGGCGCTGATGCAACAGATGATGGCCGCGATGCAGCAGCAAATGATGGCTCTCTCAGTCGGCACGACGCAAACGATAGCAACCTCAACGGTGGATCCGACTCTCGACAACGCGATTGCAACCTTCACGTACGTTCCGGATGAAAACATTACGTTCGAAACGTGGTTCAAACGCTACGAGGACAATTTCAACGTCGACGCTCAGAAGCTTGACGACGCAGGACGTGTGCGCTTCCTGTTGCGGAAACTTGACGCAACAACCTACGAGAAGTACGCAAACTACATTCTCCCGAGGCAGCCACGCGACCTCAAATTCGACGAAACGATCAATATCCTCAAGGACATCTTCGGACCCAGGATATCGCTATTCAACCAGCGTTATCACTGTCTGAAGCTTGCCAGAAACCCGCGAGACGACATCACAACATATGGCAGCATCGTCAATCGGGAATGCGAGAAGTTTCGTCTAGGCGAACTCAACCCAGAGCAGTTCAAGTGCCTCATGTTCGTATGCGGACTCCAATCGCCAGCAGATGCCGAGTATCGACTCCACTTGCTCAACAGGATCGATATGAACGCCAACGCAACGCTCAAGGATCTCATCGCAGAATACAGACGGCTCGACAATCTCAAGCACGACAACAGATTGGTCGAAGATTCGAGTGCGATCCAGACGGTCAACGTTGCGACAGTTCCGAGCAAGCCGAAACGCTTCAAACGGAAGGCGCCAAAGAAGCGAGCCAAGCATCAGACGCAATGCGACAAGGCAGCGGCACCAAAAACACCGTTATCAAAGGAGCGATCCAAGCGTTCGACGGGAAACGACAGAGCAGCTACACCAAGAACACCGTGCTGGCAATGCGGCGGCATGCACTTCGTCAAGGAATGCCGATTCTCCTACCACAAGTGCACTCAGTGCGGAAACACAGGACACAAGGAAGGCTACTGTGCGTGCAATCGGAGACAATACAAGCAGAGGACCAACGAACGACGCCGGAGCTATCAATCGGACAGTATTCAAAGCGCCAAGACGATGACGAACGCGCAACAACGGCGGAAGTTCGTCACCGCGCTCATCGACGGACACTCAGTTCGATTCCAAGTGGACACAGGATCGGACATCACCGTCATGTCAAAGGCGTCATGGAAGCGAATCGGGTCCCCTCGTCTACAGCCAGCCACGGAGGAAGCTCTCGACGCATCGAACAATCCAATCCGTTTCTCTGGACAGACGACCAGAACGCTTCAGATAAACGGACGAACGGCAGCAGGGCTCATCCTCGTTGGCTATGGCAACAACGCGCGCAACTTATTGGGCCTCGACTTCATCGACAAGTTGGGCCTATGGAACTTGGCCACGCTATGCGACAACGTCCGACGGATCACTCCCACCGACCAGTCCGTCAAGAAAAGCCTCTATCCAGCCACCGTTTTCAACCCGCGGGAACGCTATCCGGAGGTTTGCGACAAGGCGCTAGGACGATGTACGAAGGCCAAGGCAACCCTCTGTCTGCGCAACGACGCCAAACCAGTTTTTCGACCCAAACGACCAGTGCCCTACGCAGCTCTCGAAGCAGTGGGACAGGAACTCAGCCGGCTCGAAAACCAAGGCGTCATCTCGAAGGTAGACTACTCACGATGGGCAGCTCCAATCGTCGTTGTGAAGAAGGCATCCGGCGACCTTCGTATTTGCGCGGACTTCTCTACTGGACTTAACGACGCCCTGGAGCTTCATAACTACCCATTGCCACTGCCAGAGGACATATTCGCGACGCTCAATGGTGGACGCTACTTCTCGCAAATCGACTTCGCCGATGCTTATCTACAAGTGGAGGTGGACGACGCATCAAAGGAGTTGCTTACAATCAACACGCACAGAGGACTCTATCGCTACAATCGTCTCCCCTTCGGCGTGAAGTCAGCACCAGGCATTTTCCAGCAAATCATGGACACGATGATCGCTGGAATCAAAGGAGCCGTGGCATACCTGGACGACGTCATCATCGTCGGCCGAACACAGGAAGAACACAACGCCAATCTCGATGCCGTATTCCAACGCATCAAGGAATATGGATTCCACATCAATCCCGAGAAGTGCAGCTTCTTCCTTCCCTCCGTCAGATATCTCGGCTTCATTATTGACGCGAATGGTCGACGACCGGACCCCCAGAAAATCGAAACCATTCGACAGATGCCAGCTCCAACGGATGTCACAACACTCCGATCGTTCCTCGGACTCATCAACTACTATGGAGCATTCGTCAAGGAAATGAGGGACCTCAGAGCTCCCTTGGACAATCTACTCAAAAAAAATGCTACTTGGGAATGGTCAAAGGACTGTCAAAACGCCTTTGAAAAAGCCAAAGCGATCCTGAGCTCAGACCTTCTACTCACTCACTACGACCCAGCTCGCCCAATCGTGGTAGCCGCCGACGCTTCCAACAACGGGCTCGGAGCAGTCATTAGTCACCGCTTCGACAATGGCTCGGAGAAGGCAATTGCTCACGCATCCCGCTCCTTCACAGCAGCAGAACGAAACTACAGTCAAATCGAGAAGGAGGCTCTCGGATTGATCTTCGCCATCAAGAAGTTTCATCGGATGATCCATGGACGACACTTTACGCTCCTTACGGATCACAAGCCACTTCTCGCGATATTCGGATCCAAACGTGGTATTCCCATCCACACGGCAAATCGACTGCAGCGCTGGGCCACAACTCTTCTTGGATACGACTTCGAGCTTCAGTATCGATCGACGAGTACGTTCGGACAAGCCGACGCTTTATCACGTCTTATTGCAGAACACGTTCCCAACGGCGAGGACATGGTGATCGCCGCTATCACAATGGAAGCCGACGCACATCGGACACTTTCCGACGCAACCAACGCACTTCCAGTAACGGCGCAGGATATCGCGGACGCAACTCGACGAGACGACCTGCTTCAAACGGCTATTCACTATACGCACAACAAATGGCCGCAGTCAATCCAGGACCGACGTCTCCGACAGCTCTTCAATCGACGCGATACTCTCAGTACCATAGACGGATGTCTCCTCAGTGCAGATCGCGTCATCATTCCCGACGCCCTTCAATCGAAAGTCCTTCGTCAACTTCACAAAGGACACCCAGGAATCACGCGAATGAAGGCGCTCGCTCGAAGCTACGTATATTGGCCAGACATCGACAAGGACATCGAGACGACAGTCAAACACTGCCAACCGTGTGCAGATGTTTCGAAAGCTCCGGTCAAAGCTCCACTTGCATCATGGCCAACAACAGACAAGCCGTGGACCCGCATCCATGTGGACTACGCAGGACCATTTGAAGGACACTACTTTCTAGTCGTTGTGGATTCGCATTCAAAGTGGCCAGAGGTCTTCATGACGGACCGCGCAACGTCCTTCGCAACCCTCAGGTTCTTGCGACAGCTCTTCGCGCAATTCGGAATGCCGGAAGTGATTGTCTCAGACAATGGTACTCAGTTTACTTCCGCGGACTTCGCCGACTTCTGCGCAAGAAACGGCATCAAGCACGTCTTCTCACCACCGTATCACCCTCAGTCAAATGGACAAGCAGAACGTTTCGTGGACACTTTCAAACGAACACTTCGCAAACTCAGAGGGGAGGAGACGACAGTGGAAGCTCTACAAACATTTCTGCTTAGTTACCGGACAACCCCAAACGCGACGCTCGGAAATCGTTCACCAGCAGAAGTTCTCCTCGGACGTCAACTCCGCACCTCAATGGACTTGGTTAGGCCGACACCGCCCGCAGCAGTACGGAAAAACGACAAGATGGAGGCAGACTTCAACCGACGACATGGAGCTCGCGACCGTTCCTTTACACGAGGTGATCTCGTGCTCGTCAGAAACTATCCTTTTCAGAAGACGAGATGGACGAATGGAGTGGTGCTACGCAGACATGGCCGTGTCACCTATGACGTGCTGGTGGGATCAGAAGTTTGGACGCGTCACGTTAACCAACTTCGCCGACGGAGCACCAAGCAGGATGACTCGCCAACAGATGCAATACTCACCGCGCTACTGGACGATTTCGAGGCTCGTTCAATCCCGGCAGCCATCCAAGACACACCAGTGGACTCGCCAATCGTACAGCAATGGGCACAGCCACAACAAAACGACGACGGTCAACAGCCAGCTCAGGCTCCAGTGGATCTCCGCCGCTCAACTCGCGATCGACACGCCCCACAACGTTTCAGCCCCGAAGGTCAACGCAGAACATACCATGGCCCGACGGATCGTGCACGCAGGCGGACAGATCGTAGACACAGACGGACGAATCGACTTCAGCGGGGAGATGTTGGGTATGGCGCCGAAGAGCCAACCCAAGATATCCGGTCGTGATGAAACATCGTAGTACTCGTTTTGCACTTCTTTGTGTGTGTGTGACGTTGGGTACGGCACAAAAGGGCCAACCCAAGATATTCCGTTGTTATGAAACAGCGTAGTAATCGCTTGCACTTTTTAAGTGGCGAATCATCACAGTTTCACATGCACGTGCTGAGTGGCCGTATATAATGCCTTTGTCTGTCTTTGTGCCTTTGACGGTACCTGAGGCCTATAAAAGGCGGCTCTCAGCCCGTCAGTAGTAGTCCTCTTCTGGTGTACGTCACGCTCTCCCGTCAGTGCTCATCTCTATCGTCTCAGCCTTCTTCTCCTTGGCTTCATCTTGGAAGCCAGTTGTATATTTTCCCAATAAAGTGCTTATACTAGCTCTGCCTACCACTCGACCTACCTATCGTCGTCGCAGCCGACACAACAAACCGCAACTCAGATACAACACTAACCTTTTTCCTTGATTCGGGATTTATGTCATAAATTTTTGCTGGTTTGACTTTGCTCTTTTTACTCGTATCAAAAGAGCTATATTTCGGACAAAAGCTGTGTTCACCAATGCTGCTTTCACTTAGGGCGCTTCAGCTGGAAACCACCAGCGACACCCTCCTGGTTGTGGCGCCCAACGGCTTCCTCACCTAATCACTGATCATTTCAATAACTGCTGGTAGTAGTAGATGCATAACTATTAACTAGTGCTTTTAGTAGCTCCAGTAATAGTGCTACTATTACTGCCTACACCAGCTATAACTAATATAAATAGTGCTTAGATCGATTATCCGAACTGCTATTTGTACTGCTAATACTAAATCTTAATGGAATTATTATTAAGTAGTCTAGCAGTAGTGGGAACCATTACAAGTTGGTGGTGCCACTGATAATTTTAAGTGGTTTTGGAAGTAATCAGTGTCAGTTATATTTACTGAATGCATCCTGCTACTGCTATTAATATTGCTGACTTCATCTAATAAAGCTAGCAGTAGCAGTAGCAGTGGTTTTAGAAGTGATACTACTGTTGCCAACGGTATTACGTTGCCACTCCATTAACAGCACTTCTTGTAGCAGTAGTCGGCATCGGTAATTTAGCAGCAACAAGTGCCAATTGGAATTGCAATAGCACCATGTTATGTTTAGTGATATAATAAGCAGTAGGGAGGCTTGTGTAAGTAATAATGGTGGCACTGGTAATAAATTCTTTTCGTCGCCACTTATGCCATTTCCGAGGAATTAGTCGGACCAATTTGGCCTGTAAAAATTTCTTGTGTTGGGAGCATAATCAATCGAGAATCTTTGAGTTACCACAGTGGAAAAAGTGCGCAACAGGGATCCACGGGATATACGTCCCAGACTTTCTGCGGGACTAATGACGTTACTGGAGCCCCCTGTGCAGTCTTTTGCCACTCAAACTCCTTGTCCGCGACCTAAAAATTACTCCCGTTCAACCCCTTTCTACTTGCTTTCTTCCCTTTAAACAGGAAGTAGCTAAGACCGCTGAAATTTAGCAATTGATACATTTGCAAATCAACTGGGATTTCACTCGAGACTTTGAAAACGCGAAGTTCAGCACCTATCATAGATAGCATCTATATGCAAAACGACACGAACATATTTATCCATTGTAATTAAAACTATCTAAAAGCTTCTCATCAGCATTGGACCAACCATCCCAGCTAAAGCTATCGGTACTGCTGGAACTTCCAATGAATTCCTGGCCTAGCGAAGAATGAAGTACCTCAGATCAATCTTCTGTGTAGAGTCAACACTAGGACGGTTATGACAGTAACAAAAATGTTTGTCGATGTGAGGAAAACGGGCTACACCTTATTACCACTTCTTTGCAGTCCACCTTCCACCTTATCATTATCGCAGCATATGAAAGCTGATCGAACCAAACAGCTGTTCTATTTGTTGAAATGTCTTCACTGTACAAAGCATTGCGTACAACAACTCTAAAGGAAGGTTTCTAGACAGTGTGAAAGTGCTGTTCAAGTTTTATAACAAACAAAGCTATTAAAATTAGAGCATGAATTTCTCTGATATAACTGTGAAACATTTCAAAATGGACGATGATCTCATCTCTCAGGCAGCAATTATGATTATTGCTTCTGTAGAGATACTTTTATTGGAACTATTTAGACATTATGAAATCCCTTCTTTATTTTTTTCCAAAAATTTTCAGTTATTTGAGCAGAGAAGTTTTAGAGTGTTACATTTCTGTTGCGACAAATGATTCCCATCCCAGATCTTGACTTTTGCTCATCGGCTCTCCAATATTTTAATCATCGACACCAGTTCTACTTCTTCGCTTACTTCAGGAGAAATTCTAGAGTGGAGAGAAATGGCGCAACTCCCATATGACTGAGAAAGATCCTTCTCTATTGCTTCTATGAAAAAAAGGATAGAGCAGGAAAATTTGCAACTTAGCTTGGCATTCGAATCTCTTTCCGTCGGTGTAGAACGGGACACTAACGAAAGTTCGTTTTATGGCTTGAAATGGTATTGTGCCCATTAACGGGAGCTACTACAGCTACTGGAGCGTAGCTCGATGAGCGAATGAGTTCAGGAGTCGACTTCCTGCGCTGGGTGATTAGAGGACAGCAGATGACTTCTATTTTCTGGGTCGGGGGCAGTTGAAAGTATGTGCTTCTTCTCTGCAATCACACTGGGAGCCTGCAGGCTGAATTTCAGGATCCATTGGGGTTGAAGATTGATTCATCTCATTTCGACCACCTTTCCCAGCATTCTCATAAATGTGACACTAAGATAGCGTTCAGGGAATTGAAGTGTCACACCTCGAGTATTCCGGAAGGCACTCAGTGACTGTTCAAAGCAAAGACGGTTCAAAATAAGAAATAAGCCAAAGTTCACTTTATTCAAATGCTAGAGTATAAACGATTTGGGTAGTGACAATTAGAAAGTGAGCAAAAACCTTAGGAAGTAGTACTGGATACCAGTGACGACAACGTTTTGTGATATGCCGAAAAGGGGCAAAAAAGCGGTCAATAAGTCGGAAATCATTTAAGCGATCAGCTTAAAAATTAATTTCTATTCTTTAAATCAGCTTCCGAAAAAAGTTAAAAAATCATAGCTAAGACAGTGAAGAAGTAAAAAAATAAATAAATAAACGAAAACAACTGAAGAGAACAACGGTCGAGCTGCGTTCACGACGCTAACTTAGCGCTGCCATCAGCCGTAACTCAATTGCGTCTCACAGTGGACTCACTTTTCAAGCGAACAAGTAGGCATAAATCGTCTTGTGAAATCATGTTACGCGAGACGAATAGAGCACAGATGCAATAGCGTCGTACGCTTCAAGGTGCGACGGAAGCTAGTGAAAATTCTTTTCCGTTCGAATTTCTTACTGAAGTTTCAGTTCAACGTTTTTACATCCCTACTAATGATGAACTTGAAAGAAGTATCATTATTTGACACAGAGATCGACATATCAGGCATATATTATAAGAGCTAACGACAGAATAACTTCCATCTCTATCGGTTTAACCTCCCAGTTTTGTTTGCGAGACTAGAAGAAGTCGAGGTCATGAGAGGGTAACATTGATGCGAGCAACTTCAGGCCGTGATCGGACGGAAATGTCATAAACGCCTTTCAACCATGCCAAAAACAAGTAATGTATTCTCTCATATATCAGAATTGATATGCCTATGCATCAGTCAACACTATCGGTCAACATGATACCGCTCTATTCTCACATTACAAAATGGGATTGCAGATATATAATATCTGTACCATTTGTTTGCCCGCTCTGATCATCTCGAGTGGCATACGCATTGATAAGTAGTGCCGTTGTGGGGGGAGTTTAATCATCCACCACCTGCGTCGCTGCATAAAATGCTTTAGTTACGCCGTAATAGTAATTTTTCTGTTTGTGGTATGCAGTCTATCTTTGGGGACGTGTATAAACAAACGTCTTTCGAAGTGAAGATGTGGTTGCACGAAGTATGGCATTACCCTGTGGAAGGAGCCAGCGGGACCGGGTTGAGAGCCATACGTACACTAAATTTCTCAAGCATATAGATATAATATTATAGGATCTGTCCTTACGACCATATCTTCCTGTTCGATGCTCTAAGTTAAGGATTTCTTGAAGAATCAGTAGTGGATTTCTTTTTCTTCACTTCTATGAGAATATGAAATGAATTGTGAAAGAATCTTTTATGAATGAATAGTATAATCGCAACAGACATATCTGAAGAATTGCAATTCAGCAGTATTTAATCAATTTTTTATGAGCGCAATAAAAAATTTTCAACCATTTTCATCAGTGATTGAAGCATTTGAATACATGCGCTCATAGAAATCCAGCAAAAATTGTTGGAGAATGTTTTTCTTTTTCAAATCATTCAAATAACGCTGCATTTCATTTTAAAGTAAAACTTCATCTATTATGCTTTTTTTATGAGGATAAGTGCAGAATTATTCGTGAAGGAATGACGCCGGATGAGTTTTTTTAACGCTATAATTCATTCGGTCAGAACAAAATGCTGATTAAAGTTAAACCTAAGAATTTGAAGCAGTTTTGCAAATCTCAGCTGTTATGATGAACGACTTGAATCAGCCTCAGTGACTTGCACGAACACATTTATACGCCTATTTATAATATTACTACGGCGCTCTTCTTCGCAAAATTAAGGAAAACTTCACAATGAATAAGTGATTACTAACCATTTGCTTGTTCAAAATGATCCAACTTTTCAAACAATTTTTGAGGTTCGATGCGTTGAATCGCAACCATGAGTTTCTTAGAAATGAACTGAATTCTTTGAAGCAAACTCATACAAATTAGTATCTTCTAAAGGCAGCATGCCCTTTGCTCACGAGTTCGGCAAAAAATAATCCAGATTATGCGAAAAAACATTTCAAGTAATCAGTTTAATAGAAAAAAATTTTCAGGCTAAAAGAATGCAGCATAAGGAAGTGGCTGTTTTTTTTAAAGAGATGAAATTTTAATGGACAAGAGAAGGTTTAACTGATGCGCCGATTGACAAGCATAATAAGCGAATCGTTTATCGACTTCCTCTAAGTGCACTTTAATTGTTGATCGCTAAAAGCGTTAGATTGGTACCGTGCAAAAATGCACCAGAAAAAGAGAGGCATACTCGAATCGCCCACGTAAGCGGCGATTACAGCCGTTATAACCTTTCAGCGAAGTTAATGCATTTTGTTAGGTGCACCTGCACAGTGTGTCTCAACGAATATGATTATATTTTTTCACGAGCAAGCTTTCCAAGACAGGAAATCCATTCCCAAGGCGACTTATATTATACCACAAACAAATCATAACAACTTTCTCGCAGCAAACAACAGTTATTGAGATAAAGACACGCTGTAACCAAGTGATCGGATTTAGTGCTCACCTCGACCACCCACAGACGTTATTTAAGTGGTACTTACAATCCATACGCTAAGAGCGATTCAGTAGTTACAAATTCAGCTTGAAGAAAACATACAAAAGCCACTTCTGTTTACTCTGGTGGAAGACTTTAAGATGGGTGCACCATCGTCCTGATGGGCGGTTGTGTGATAGTATATTGGCATGTTTCAATTAGAAAAAAAAATCGGGCACAATTGCTATGCGGGAGGTGGCAAAATGGTCATAATTTTCGTGGTCGCATTAGTGGCTGAAGTCAACAACTTGATAAATCCTGAAACTCGCAAGGGAATCGATATTTTAATGTAAAGCCATCGGACATTTGCTAAAGATTTAACCAGAGTTAATGAATAGGGAACTACCATGAAAGCAATTATTTGCACTTCTCGATCGGAAAATTTCTTGTGCTCTGGCTCTCGAAATAAAATCACATAAGCATGGAATAGTATTTTTCTGCAATCATGAAAACGTGAACAAGTGCATAAAACACGTCGGTGGTGTTACTGCAGTCTGATATAAGATACGACGAAACTGATGCCTTCAAATAGCTTTACCAATCGCTTAGTCGGTTGCAGGAGCTTTAGTGCACGTGCATAGCCACAATATGTAATTAGTAATCGCTTATTGACTATAAGTTGATGTTAAGAGCCTTTCCAGGAAAAACAATTACAAATGAGGTTTCATGAACTAAAAAACATTGCACCTAAATACCGCACAAATCAGAGACAAATTTCCGTAATCATGAAATTCCAGGGCACGAAATTTTACCTACTCTCCAAATTAAATGCAACTGCTCTATAAAATGTTAAATTCAACTGTTCTATGCAACGAACACAGGAACTCAACGAAAATCTTTTAGGACATTTACTCTCAACAGGAACTTCAATGAATAAATGACTAACTGATTAAAACAGCTCCGCAAAAGACTGAAAAACAGAACGCCTCAACAGGAATGCTGTGACGTTATTATACGAGTAATTGTAAACAGCAGCTCAAGAAGAACGCTGCATTCTAGCTACTAGCGCTATAGGGAAAACATCTGCGACGAATAGCTGCTGAGGGTTTGAGAGGCGGTATAGCAAGTTGACGCGCATCACACATAGAGCGATTCGAGAGAAGAATTTCAGCGTAACGCACTGAATTGCGTATAGCACTCATGCTAACTAATTGCTCAAGTATCTCTTGAGAAATTTCCTAATTCTTTCCTCTGTCAACGTAATATGATGCCACAGGTTTCAAACTTCTGCAGATTTCTTCGTCGAAAAATCGCCGTTGTGGACGATACAAGCAGCACCATATCGACTATGTCATCGGCAATCGCCGTATAGTCGTTACATTTTTATTCGTAAATATCATTTCTTCTGCTTGACAGTTTTCTGATTTGAAACACCAGATCGGCGTCCCACAAGCAATCGATGATTGATGAACCGAGTTTAAGCCTCCAGTCCACCTTTACTTGGCGCCTATGCTACTGCTTGTGCATTAGTCTTTCGAGAATAAACTTTTGAAGATATGAGTTCCAAAACATTTTTCAAAACTCTAGCTAGAGCTTTAAAAGCCAAATATGATGCTATACATAACTTTATGCAGCAACAAGCTGTAGTGCAGTGCTCTGTATATGATGCGGCGATGGGTGCATTATTCACATGCCTGTAAAATTTTGCACTACACTACACACAAACTGAAATCTTATAGACATTTTTTGAGGCATACTAAGATCATAGAAGATGCCTTTTGCTCACTAGTGAAACTGAGTATTGCTGCTGGCCGAGAGAAGGATTTGCTTTCGAGTCACTTAAAGCTTTGAGAACCCTCCATCCCACCCCTCCCTAAAAATTACGGCCTACAAAAATCTTTAGAAGGCGCAAAAACTCCACGCCCGAAGTTTGTGTGCCTCCTATTTCGGGCACCTATGATGAAATAAAGAATTTTGTTAACAGCATTAAAAAGAATCGTATCTTCTTTTGTTTATTAGCCTTGCGAAAATCGATTCTGCAGTGCACAACCTCACCAACGTGACGATGTAGCAGTCCTTTCTATTCATTCCCCTCACACAGTGGAGACCCTCAGTGTGCGAGCAGTTAATGCTCTCTGGCACTCTTGTAGAGGCGGAGGACAAAAAAAGCGGAAAAAAGCCAAATATGCGTTTAAAAGAGGTAGGAAACGAATGATTATTAATTTATCTTCATCAGGACACATGCTAACAGTGGAGTGCAAACGCAAGCTTTGAGAATAGCGCTGCCAACAGCGTCATAACAGCCAATAATTTTCACTGCACTCAGAAATGAAATATTGTTTACGTGAACGCAGTGGTATCTAGAATTGAACATTCAGCTAGTTTGAACAACAGTGCAACAGACATTGAAGCTCCGAAGATTGCGGCTTTCTGATTTTCCCAAAAAAAGCTGAAGTTACCTCCACGTGTGCAATAGAAGAAAAGCCATGAGAATCTGGAAGCAATTTCACTTGTGTGCTGCCTTTAAGTCACATGCCCTTAGCTATTATATTAAATCGTATTTATTTCTTTCGCAGTCAGAAAGGTTGAGATGATGTCAAAATGTTTCAAGCGATGAAAGGATGAAGGAAAGCCAAAATGTTCCAGAAGCCAAAGAAGAAGGAAAATATTTATTGCAATAATTGAAAAATCGTTGCAAAACAGTACTTATATGAAATAAAAGTGAACATCGGATTTTAAAAGTGAAGAAAACAGGTAATTTAGCCACATAAATGTTTGTTCTCTTCAGTAGATGCCTTCAGAAATAATGAGCATTTTTCATATTTATGGACTGTTTCAGGAATCTCTTTCGCTTGGATAACGCTTTTGCATTGGCTTGCAAATTTGTGCTTAATTGTCATCGCTCCTCTTAAAAGAAAAAAGGGGATTGTCACTCAATCATCGAGCATTCCAAATCAAAGCGAATGTATTATTACAGCAACGCACTTAAATTCTGTCTATCGTTTCGACACAAAACGGAGCAGTCAGCTATTCAATGCGTATAGTGGAAGGTGAGTCGTTTGTTAGTCCAAGCCTACAAAAACTGACTGCAAAGGAAACAAATTTTCGTTTATCAAAAAATTGTTTCCTATTTATTTGATGAGTAGTACTTTTCACTCTCACTGAGCATCTCATTCATCGCAGCGAAATGAAAAATTCAATGAAAAGGTTATTAATGATTGATATTCGCTATGCGGCACAACGTGTGAAGGTGATATATGGGAATGATTCCGAAGGAAGATTCATTTGAGTCGAAATTTCCACGTCGATTGAGATATTCCACATTAAGTTTCACACAAAAACACAAACGAAGGAGAGCAATTGATTGATTTCCTGCGATAATATTTAATTGCAAATAGCGTTTATACTGACGAATTGATATTAAGCGATTTTTTCACATAATGCGCTGTGTTTTAACGTCTATGATTAAATGTGTCCGTATTGATTTATTAGCATATTTAATTCGTACATTAGTTTGTGTGTAATTTTCACATGATTTTTTGTTTGATATAATGCTTACAGACGATGCGAATTGAAAAGAAAAAAGAAACAAAACAAAAGGTTGTGATTACAGTGCTATCGATAAATTTTCCTCTCGATAGCGAACTTAACAATGAGAACTATCAGCGAATAAATAGGTTGTCTCATAATTTATATTTTTAACTAAGAAACCCTTTAGTGATACGATTATTTGTGGAAAAATAAGATCGACGTGCAAAAGCGCTACGTTATGGGTGGTTTTTTTCTTGCAATTTCGCACCTCATCGCTTCTCATTTATCTCCATAAACAATTGATGCAAATCTTCGTGCAAGCACAAGTTGTATGCAATGCATGACATTTATACTGGGAGCATAATGAACGTAATCATATTTATGAATTTATCGCTTCAACATAGAAAACAACAATTAAAGCTTAACTCGTAATAGATAGCGCAATTAAATTTGCACTTTAGATAAGAAATATGTCATTTGTTTGCACCTTTATGAGACTATTGCAGAGATAGCATTTTTGAAATATCGAACAACAGAGAGAAAACGCCAACAAAGAAACATTTCGAAAGTACTCTTCGAATGTCAATGATATTGTTTTATTTTTTTCTTTCTTTCTTTATTTATTTATTCATCTTTTTGCAAATTGCGATGAGTTATAGGTATACGAACGATTCTACAGGTGTGATTGCATTTTTGAGCATAATGGAAAGTAATATTGCTGTAGGCAAGCACTCTAGTATGCTCTGATAGCTAATATAGGCATAAAAGCCCTTTTCAATTGTAGACCAATATTTGAGATGATTCAAGTGCGCTTTGCGCAGTTTTGCGGTCTTTTATATATTTTCTAAAAATGCATTTTAAACATGTCGTTCTGCGAGGGAAAGCTAAGTCGGTGCTTCCTATCTTTGAACGCCATCTGAACAGAACTACTTAGCGCTTTCAAATGGATCAACTGGTTTATTATGCGAAAGGAGAACGGGAAAATGGCGAAAAGCCGAGGTGGGCAGATGTGGTGAAAAGTTGGGGAGCAGATAGAAGCGAGAATGAAATAGGTTGCAGGAAGTGAAGGGACGTAAAGAGCGATGAAGCTAGCGTACGACAACGCTAACTTTGACTATGTGAAGTTGCAGCCTCAGCGTTTTTTGGACTCGAGATGGCGAAATTTGTGTTGTTCTATTTCCATATGAATGCGATGAAGACGGATTGGTTGCACCATTCATTTGTATTCCAATGTTGCATTTGTTAATTTTTTTATCTTCGTAACTTATCACTTGCTCCTCTGATTTTTTTATTTAACCAGTTTTTTTAATCCTCAGTTCGTAATGGCGCTTTTAGGAGTTTCTCGTTGTACTGTTTATATCAGAAAGTTCATCTCTTTCCCACTAAAATAATGAATCATTTGCTTATCGACAGAAAAGTTTCTAGGCGAAAATGTTTTGCACTCTATGCACCGAGAACTGTCGTTATGCGTGTGTCTGTCTTCCAAAACGAAATAGAGACAGTGCGAGGAAGACATAAAGATTCCTTTGCATATTTAGTTGAAAACTGAGACATATTTCGTTGGATACATTATATATATATATATATATATATATATATATGTATATACATTTTTAAAGACAATACTCACGCAGAGTGGTACATAAAATGACACATAATGTATAAATATGAAAACACATTAATTAGCACCTTGTCGTCAGAAAGTTACGGGGTATGTAATTACGATTATGCATGGTGGAAGATCATCAGAACACGGTTAAAAATACTATGAACAATATCGAGTTTTTGTTGTGCGCACAAAAGGACATTAAAAAGAGCACATCTCGCGAAAAATTCGCTTTCATCGTTCCCACCGTATGAAAGGCAGCGCATTCAGTACCCGTTCGTAAGCTAGTGGGACAGGAATGGAGGTGATCGGAGCTCGCCGAACTAAGTCACAAAACCTAGCACTCGCTCGAAAGTTACATTTCCTTCCACTAAATCATAAGTGCTCACCTTTTACAACTAATATTTCTCGGACACTTACCCATGATGCAAAGAAGTGGGTAATCTTCACGTAATTATTTCTGCCATTCTGCATAGATTGGTATTGTGGAAATTTTCCCTGTGGTAAATGGAGAGTGGAACATCGCTAAGATGGGGCTTGCAGGAACACCGTAGGCGGGGGTTATAACTGGTTTTGCAGAGCTCTGAAAAAAGAAAGCAACTAACGACTGGAAGATCCGACTTTGGAAGACACAGCCAAATTGAAAAGAGCAGATGCAATGCTGTATGTTTCCTTGAGACATCGTTTGCGTTATGTTGGAGTGTTTTTTCACGCTGTGATGGATAGGAATGGCGGTGAGCCTGACATTTTCAAGTGCAACATAAATGCGAACGATGAAGGCGCACTGCAATGATCCAGCGATCTCATATGAATCAGCAATCATTTTATGAAGCCCTCCGGGCGGTCATCGTTGTGTCCCATATTTTTTAAAATTTCATTCGATTTTCACTTATGTCGTTCGTGGTTGTTGAAGACGAGCGTACATTGAACGGAGAGGGCTATGCATATAGATGCTTATAAATTTCCATATCTCTACGAAGAAGCATATTTTCTATTAGGATGCGTTTATTGAGTAAGAGAGGGGAAGTAGAATGGGGATAATTTCAACAATGTTCGCGGAAGGGTGTACCGTTAAGGTATTCCAAGATGATTATGCTGCTTTTTTTCTGAAATAAGCAAATGCTTATCCACCCGCACCAGACACGTACTTCAAGGCATTGTTTTTATTAATTCCTTTAGAACCGTTGCTTTTGAGAGGATTACAGTTGAAAGAATGCTTATATATTTGAGCACCGTCAAAGCGGGGCGTGCATTCAAAGGAGAGGAGATTTATGTAGACTGCAGGGGCTTACTCTATGGCTTTATACTGTGTTCCATTTTTCTTTTTATGTTGTTTAGTGAGTGTTCCTTACGTGCATCAGATATTAAGCGCCCTTACCATGTACTTCTTACAGTAGAAATTCGCAAGAGAAGAGAACCATGCATGGTTGGCGGTGTGGTGGGGTAAGAGAATAAGAAAGGAGGCTAGGGGGAGGGGGGAAGGTGGGTAAGTGACAAGTGAAGGTATTCCCCCACATCACAGAAGATAGTGTGCTAGCCTCTCAGAATTTAATTTAGGGCATCGAATAGCACACTTCACCTTAATTTGTACGCGTTCAGTAGCAAGTTTTAGCTCACCTTTAACGCTGTTCATGCTGCAGTCTGCGTATAGTTTTGCAAGAGGGCCGATTTATTAATTTCTATGTACGAAACCTTTACATAATCTTGTAATATGAAGGCTCAATGTACAAAAGTAGGCTGGACTAGCCCATTTGAGGGCTTTATAAGTTTCACCTTCGCATTCTGTGCTATGTCACTGCTGTTTGACTGAATTTTGTTCCGGTCGGTCGGTTTGTCTGCCCTTGGAATACACTAAACCAAAATTCCTCATATCTACATTTTCGATTGCACAGTGCTCAAATGAAGATAATGACGCTGTTTAACCGTTGCCGCTGCCCTACTTCACTCTCCTCAATGGTTAAGCACACCGTCGCATAATCAAATAGCACCAGCGAGGAATAACGTCCCTGAAAGTGCTGCTAAAGGAGGAAATGATCAGGAATGCTGCCAAAGGTAAGTGCGCAGGTAAGACGATGCACATTTTTGTTTCGTTTACCCTCATGTGGAACCCAGCCCTGAGGAAAATCTACCTACTAATTTGATTTTCTCCTATTTCAGCGCTGCTTGAGAAGTCTCGGTGAGGTAGCGATCTTAGCAAAGAGATCATGAGAAAAAAGTCGCAGTTCGAGGCCAGTTAGGGCCATGGTAGAAGCTGAAACAACATCACGCCGCATGCGTTCAAGCACCCGCATTCAATTTTCATGCAATCCTTTCTTTATCTCTTTTTCGACTGCAAACTTAATAGCTCAGTTACCCTTCAAAATACTGCTAAAGCGCAAATAAAGACAGACTGAGCCGAAAATTGACCTACGATCGAGCGGCCTAATCAAGTTAGGCTAGGGACAGGATGGGCGAATTCCGAGCATATTTTTTCTGGCTGGCTAAACCAACAAACTTCAACGCTCATTTGGCGGATAAAGACCGTCACTTCTGTCTCAAAAAGTGCTGATAACATATTGTACTCGACAATGTGTTAAACGAAGCAAAAAATTGAGAGGTATCGTACAGGGCAGGGTACAGCGTGCTCTTATAGAGAACAGTTCAAAGCACGGTAGAAATCTCGCTCGAGCATTGGGGTAGAAGTTGTGACACTTCCTCCACCATATCGTTGCTACATTGCTGCGAAGTTTTGACATTTCAGACAGCTTTTTAAGAAGGGTGATGCTTGATCTCGTTGGCGAAATCCCTTGCTGGCTTGACTCTCAAGACCGAGTTTCATAGTCACAGCTGCATAACAAAGGCCGTGTGGTTTGAAATTTCGGGCGATCTTAGAAAACTAAACTACTGCCTGTTCAAATATGAGACGCATTTGTTTTCACTACAGTGGGATCAACTGCTAGCCCGTTCAAGAAGCGAAACCCACAGAAGAAAGCGGATTCTCGATGCACACAGTCGGCTTGATTTATTCCAGTATATATGAAAGAAAAATATCCATCTCCGGCTAGATTCGATATCGAGGATTTAGTTGCTGATAAGTAGGAAAGTTTAGAAGTTGAACGATAGGAAAAGAGGTTCTCATTCAAATACCGAATCAAATAATGCGCTCCAATATTCAAATGCAATTGTCAGTTCAATCGCTATGGTGGATCATTAGACCGAAAGAAAAGTGGAAGCTAACGAAGAGACACAAGCGCTTCTAAGGGATTTTTTTTCCTGCAAAAAAAAAGCGAAACAAGGAGCATAAAAAAGAACGGAGTAATGAGATGCGCTAGTTTGCGTTTGGCGTTTGTATGCAATACAATGATGCATGATTTATATTTCATCTCCGCTCATGCATATTATAATCAATGTGTACGAGATGAAGCGATTTTTATAAACGTATGGTTCGCGCAAATATGACTTGATTCGCTCACTGCAACAGTGACCTTTTTTTCTTTTAAAATATGACTTGGTATTCGCTGAGCATTAGTTCTGGCCTAATGGAGAATTTCATCGCGAAAAATTGTTCTCTGAAAACCGAAAGCAAAAGGTTTATTAATTGCCGATTATGGTAACGAAGGTAACAGAAGCTGCCATTCCAATTTAACAAGTCAAAAGTTGCTTACTAATATGAGGTTGGTGCGTGATGAAAAATATTTTATGCAGAACAAGATGAGCGAAATTTATAGGAATTTTTTTGCTGCGCTTAAAATCAACAATGGTAGGAGCGATCACATTGACAGACGACATTCTAGAATTGGACAATACAACTGAGATGGCATCTTTGTTCATTGTGCATTCATAAGGAGGCGAACTTTTTTCAACGAGCATTTTCTATAATCCACATTCGCGATGTCTGCGGAAGTATTTTTCGTCTTTGTAGCAATGCAGATTATTTCACTTGTTATTCCTTTTTAGCACATTAGCTTAGAACCATTGACTTCGAGAGGTAAACGGTAATTTATGAAACAGCGCGATTTTACATCTAAATGCAGTTAATTTCATATAATTGCACACCGGAAAACAAAACGCAGTCATATAACTCAAACGCGTCAACAGTATGTTTTTGGAATAGAAAGTTGTTGACATATTTACTCGATCTTTGATTAAAATCACTGCTCGCCAATCTATGCTAAGCTGCTCTACTTTGCATCAAGATTATTTGGTTCTTCCTGCTCATTTATGTATATATTCAATCTATTTACTTAAACAGGCCACACATAATTTTAGCCATCAATTAATAGCGAAAGAGAATATCAGTTAGTGCAATTGCGTGAATACTCAAAAAATCCTGTTTACATCGACGCTTTCAAAAAAAATTTTTTTCGATATTTGTTGCGGAAGTATATGTATATGAAGGAGAATCCATGGGAGCTTTGAGTACGCACCGTGAAAAGTATACGCCGTCTTCTATTTCGGCGACCAATTTAGGTCTGCTTTTTCTAGCAAATGAAGGATTGCAAGTCGCACAAGCTATGCTGAAACAAGTTCTATATGAACCCATATTTTAGGATGAATTAGTGAGAGAGAAAGCGAAAAATATTCTGTATTTTCACTAGCCACTGAAAGATACTTGTTTAGCTTGAAAAACACATCTCTTAGCTCATCCGTAAACTAAAACCTTGCTCATTTGCAATTAATCTTAACCAAAAAGAGGGAGGAGAAGAGCGCATATTTTAATCATTTTTGCTTCCTATCGCATTGTTGAGAAATAATGAAATTCGTGGATATGTCGCTTTCAGGTCACAAAGTGACAAGGAGCTACTAAGAAACTTATGACGCAGACATCTACAGAACATGCATTCTTCCTTCTACTGAGGCCGGAAACTTTAATTGCCGTCATGTTGAGAGTAGAAATAAAAATAAATAGTAAGATAAATCAGTACACACTTCGCCATAATTGATATCAATCTTTGAATTGTATTGCCTCAGTACTAGGAATGAAGCTCACATAATACCGAAAACATGAAGCGTGTGAACGACTCAATAGTGAATACATGTTTTAGGGGACAGGAGTGCAGTGCAGTGACAAACAGCGTTTGAAAACATAAAAATCCTTTATAGTAATGATTGAAAATTTTGCATTTTTATGTCGCAATAAGGGAGAAATGCGGCTGAGAAGCAAATGAAAGCACAATAAGCTTTATTAAACGTTGTGATGAGTGATTACAAAAAGGCAAAACTGCTATAAATACAGCCTATCAAAGTAACATAGGGTAATAATGGTAGTTCACCAATGTCCCCATTAGCGAAGGCCAATATCACTTAGAAGATGATACCCGGGATTTAGAAACTCTCAGTAACCATTGAAGAAACCGATACTAATGTGATAGGTAGTTTGATCTCACATAAGAAGATAGAAGTTATAGCCATTCATCAACGAACATGTCACTATGCAGAGATTCACAAAAGCTATAAAAATATCGCCACCAGTAAATATACCATCGACTCACTTTCCATCATCTTCTGATCCATTAAATGCTTACTTTTTGTCATATCTCAATAGCTATTGAAACGGAAATGTCACTTGCAGGGTTGATGCCTACAATGAATTATTAATCATTTTATTGCATCATCGTATGTTAAAAATAAGTAAAAATAGCATAGGTCAAGGCGAGGGCACAAAAATTCCTGAGTGATGAGATCTAAATTAGATTGGAAGAAGCTAGCGAGTGGTTCCTGCTTATGCAGGTTTTTAACGCCAACAATATCGACTGAGGTCGACGTGTGCTTTGAATGCCGTCGAGCGAAAGCGTTCGCTGTCATATTTGATGCAAGTGATAGGGTTATATGCTAAGTACGTAACATTTGCGCAATGCAACAAGCATCGATGCCATTACGCTCCACAAAAAAATCGTTCCCTTCCGCTCCATTTACAGCAATTAAATTTCTGTGTATAAAGTCGGGAATATCCGCTCTCGTTTTTTCGAGGCATTTATGTGTTTAAGATAACTGTCAACATTTGATCTTCGATGAATGCGCATTAAAATATCTACTTCAAAGGTGTATGATGAATACCGTTTTAGACTAAAATCTCCTCTGCAAATCTAAAATGAGTTTGTGGAAGTGCAATTAACTCTCAACAATTTAGACCACCTGTCACCGTAACGCAGCAGTACACATTAGCAGAATAGCAATTATAAATTCCATTAGAATCCGGCTGAGCTTACGGTTTGCAATAGAAAGGAGAAAAAAATGATGCATCTCAGCATCGGAATGCGACCAAACGAACTGTTTTCGCAAACAAATGATGTGAAATAATTTTCTCTTACTTCTTCTTGTTGACTGCTCTCCTCTATAGTTTGTCTCGTCACCAGCTAGAGCACGGCATTCGGGATTTTCGAATAAACAAGACATTTGCTCATCAAACGAAAAGACTATTGTGAACAGGATCAGAACTTTTCAAGAACGATGAAAGCATCACATAAGTATCGTTTTTAATCATTTCCTGCAGAAGTGAAATTAAAAATCCATACAACTTATTCAGTACATACGAAGGCAGTCTTAAGGATCTGCCAGTAATGAGTGAGCAAAATGAGGTGAATGGAAGCAACCGAATGATTTGTTTTGGCTAAAATGGGCAAATTTAATTGCAAGGGCAGTCAGCTGATGATAAACAAGTGAGAACAAGCGTTTCAAGTTCAGCTGCACTAAAGCTGAAAGAAGCGAAAAATTTATTGCGACGCTAAAAACAATGTTGGACGCTTCTTGAAAACACATCACGCAAAGTTTAGCGACTGGCTAAATGTTGATTACAACAAGTGAGGAAGGAAGACTTTTCGAAGATGATGTATATGAAAGATCACATATTACTTGAATATTATTCTACAAAACCACATTTATTTAGTAATTTAACGTGCAGCAACGATTCATTCATTCCCGGAATTGTTCTCAGTAGCACATAGAAAAATTTCATAATGTGCCCCAATGTAGATGTAAAATTTTGTATGTTTTGATCAGCACACAGTTTCGATCAACAAAAACAATTATTAATATTGCAGCCATTGCAGCCCGTTGTCGCGATCTGATTTTTTTTCCTTGCAATATCTAGAATATAGTTCTCTGAATGCTTTGCGATTTACCCACGATCTATAGGTATAGGAAGCAAGGTGGATAATTTTTACTCTATGGCGAAGCAAAGCAACTCAGATATGTGCATAATATTTCTTAGGCAGGCGTTTGTCGACTGCAAAAGTGCACAGCAATCTATTCGAAATCAGTCAAAGACGCTTAAATGTATTCGAACAAAGCTGCATAATCATCGAGCACCATTGCTGTAGTAACCATTTATGTATTGTTGAAGGCAAACAAAGACCCACCAGGTGCGAGGTGTTTTGGGAGTTTGCGCCCTCTTGTTTTTATCTTCAGAGTGAACTCATTATTTTTGCACCACGAATTGCTTTAATTTGTTAAATAATTTGCTGCCTAAACACAATAACTATAGAAGATGAAAGTAAATGCTGCACAGCGAAACAGCAAAAGGCTGTGTATGGGCCCGAAGCATTCATGGCAACATGAAACTAAAGAGATTTGCTGCCGCAAAAACCTAGGTACTGATGTTTCGCAAAGGATGTTGCAGAATATGCGTCAAACTTGCAATAAATCGTTAATTCCTACGACCAAGAATGAATGAAGAATCAGATGGGATTGAAATTCTTAGCAGGCCTTAAAGGCTGCGATTGTCCATGTGACGTGGCCACTGCACCAAATGTAGATATCCATAGTGGCAACAGATGTGAACGGAATCGCTAAATGCATGCATTTCAACGAGATTTTGGTTCGGAGGTATAACAGAATTGAAGGTGGGGCAAGAGATAGGGAAGCTGAATGAAGCGGAAGATACGCGCACTATATACATATTTTTTTCTCGTTGAGGAATTTATTGGGCTCTCGAGATAGCGTAATATGTCCCGTTCAACTTTATTCTCAAATATCACAAGGCGCCAATTCGCCACTAGCCATATACTAATAAAAAAAGTGTCGAAATGATGTCAAGGACATGTTTCCATTGAAGATGGCTGAATTCCACCATGAACCATGCGCAATTTGTCATCTTCGAAAGCAAGAGCGCATAACAGACCTGGCTTGCCCTTTCGTATTTGCGTGCACGAATATCTTTTCGTCGAGAGTATGGAAGCCCCGGTGTGTGGTTTTAGGAACTTATTAATTACCCTTCGGCTGAATACGCAGTTTCCTGGCTCAATCTGGATTGCATGATTTCATGCTGAGGCGAGTGATTGTTAGCTCTGATTTTGATGTTCATGTGGGGTGGCTGTATGGGCCAAGGATGCATGATTGCTGCGGTCTGGGCTTGTCCAGTCAAATAGTCTTTTGATAATGGACTTGCAATAGAAGAATGTAAGGTAGACCAGGCGCTATAGATGAAGTGGGAATAGTGAGCCGTACAAGGTAAGTCAGAGAACGTCAAGAGCATACAGGCAGGTCAAACGACTGTCCGACATGTGTCGTGAGGCTAGCCTGAGGCAGAATCGGGAGGATATAAAAGTGGTTGATGTGCTCATGCCTTCATTCCAGCTGCTAGATTGTTTGCAAGGCCAGATGAGGTTACGTGTGGCCGTGGGATCGCGCGAGTGATCGGTGGCAGCGTGAAGTTCATCGGGTCGACTACAGGAGCGTGTCGACGATCGAAACCGTCATTGTGAACGAATCCCCCTATTTGTTTATCACCTTATTGTAGAGGTGTAATAAACTGCTCGCCCCATATACCTGAGTTGCCTTGCAGTTTACTTGACCGCAGCTCGACAGCGAGTGCAGATCCTCAAAGAAACCTGGACGACTAAACGAGCCAAGGGGAACCTACTCTTACAAGAAGCAAGCGTATGGAATATCTGTTTGGGAACTTTTGATTTCATATTAGCGCTCATAACGACGAGCTAAAACGACGTAGTCGACCTAAAATGCTACTTGACGTCGCAGTTAGTGGTTAATAAACTACCGCGAAAAACCGCCGACAACAAAAGCACCATGAAAAAGGACAATCAGCAAGTTTATAATTCTACATTTATACAATGGCATGTTAAATGACTTTAACGTCGACGCAATTTGACATTGTAGCACGTTATTTTCAAATGTTATTCAATTCCAACCAAAGCTTCTCAGTTCATCAAGAAAATCGCGCATCAAATATGCTTCAGGCTTTGTTCCAACACTTCGCTGTGTAGCAAATTGTTCCATAGAGGTATGTGGTCAACTTTCAGATCGGTGCCGCTGTCAAGGGGAACGTTTACTGCCGTCGATCTGGTAACAGAACGCTCTATAGCTTGCTACTAATCTTTGAAAATCTTTCGTTTGAAAATCGTTGAGTTTCAAATGAAGTATTTCCTTGTCCGAATATTTGCTCTGTTTGGATTAGTTGCGCAAACGACAGCTTTGTTTTTGGTTTGTTCGTGGAAGAAACAGCTGCAGTATTTCCTGTCAGTGTTTGCCACATAACGATGCTTCTTGAATACGAATTGCAGAAAGCTTAGTGCATGCAGATGTTGTTGCATCAGTGTCTCCTTCCTAGCGCAATACTATCATTCTTTCTGTTTCGTGCGTCCGCCGTTTGCGCTCCGCTTCCTATTGTGGGCATCACTTCGCATAAGCTAAAAGCTATCATTGCTGCCTCATAATAGACTGAAACTTTCCATTTTACAGCTTTTATATTATAAAATATCAGATTTCGACTTCATCAGAATATCTTCTTACAGTGTGACTCGTGCAAGAAAATTCTTCCAGCTATTTTCCGCTTTCCGTCAACCGAATAAAAGGGAGCACCACCTCTTTGACTGAACAGTGAGGTAAAATCCACTTCCTGGCCAACAGCCTTGATAAGGTGCTACCTATAGAGTTTGAAAGTATCGCTGATTAGTGATTAGAGATGGGCAAAATTGAGAACATAGACTGGCAGCATTAGAATTTCGGCGTACTACGCATTTAAGCTGCACTACGTTTACTTTTATCCGATCTGGATAAATTTGTATGCTACATGCCTTGGAAGGTAAAATTGGGATCGTGCGACATTCTCCCTTCCAAGAGAATTGCGTAATAAGAGTATTGAAACTTGCAAAGTAACTGACCGAATCTGAATTTTGTACAACCCTGAGGGAAATACAGATTCTGCATGATTGTTGAAAGAACCATAAAAACTATATTAGTTGAACTATGGTTGCCAAGCTCTGTGGGAATGAAGTTTCCTGTTGTATCTTGACAGCAGTACTCTTCGTTATGCGTAATTAACTTACTGGCGATTTCTCTTCTGGCAAACGAAAAATGAACTCGATTCAGGTGAAATTTACATCAATAAAAATGGCACAAAATGAACAAAATTTGGGTAATGCACCAATGCGATGGGAGTCGAGAATGTCGTGAACAAAACGAAGTTGGTGGTCGTATGTAGACGACAGAAAAAGATAAAGAAGAGATCGACGGTTTATTAGAAAAGAGATCAACAAAGTTAAGGTCACAATGCACGTGAAGTAAAACCAACAAGCTGCGCAGGCCTGTCAAAATTAATCGGCAATATAAAAGCAATAAACGAAACAACGACAATCGAAGGCCAAGGCTTTGACTTGGGGCAGGTTGAGCGAATTGAGCGATATAACACCGAATGAGCGGGACACACCTTTGGAGTATGGCACTTATTGTCAACTGTCTCACGGTGAGATACAATGAAGCGCAATATAAGCACAAGAGCAACGAGGTGTCGGGCGATCGCTTTCGTGCCGACACCTGGTTATCAACGTATCAAGGTATCAGTGCCTATCTCGTGCGGTTGATTCCGTTCACCGCAATTTGTTTTCTCCCGCACTGGGCTTGATTCTTCGGGTTTGTGGGTACTCGACAACTCGAAAAGTAATAATTGATTTCAACAAAGAAACCGGCCTGTTTTGATGAGGGCTCGTCCGCTTGCGCCCTTTTTCTTCTTTTTGCGCTTGGCTACACCAACCTCCTGGTTGGTCCGTCCCAAGTTTGTTCACACGGTTCGGGGGACACCTTTCTGCTTGGCGATTCGCCCGACACCTCAAACTCGGGTAATTAAACCTTCTGATGCTTTACAAACAACGTAAAAACGCGATATACTCGAAAAACGAATACAAAACCATCATAAAACATGATCTGAGTCAAATGCGATGATTCTGGTAATGAGCTAACGAAAAGGTACAAACAAATGACAAGGAGAATGCAAAAAACGTCACAAACTACTGACGAGATCGCAGAACTTTGAGGCAATCAACAAGCAACCATAAGAATCAAGTTTAAGTTCAGAAAAAACAATGAAGAAGAAAGTGCTGACAATTAATGCAAAGCCGCTACACTTATACGATCATACACGACGCATTAGAAGACACGCGCTTACACACGACCGCAACGCCGCATTAGAAGATGATATAGTCGCTACAGTCAGAGATCAACTTAGATCGTTCTTTGAGTTATTGCGTTGATACACAGTTTGATTTACTGTGTGCAGCAGCCCGCTAACTCATTCGCGAATCTTCGCGACACTCCGACCGCAGCGAAAATATCCCTTTTAGGCTGGTGCCTCGTTATCGTCTATTTCGAGCGGGTACAACTGGCTTATGGGTCTGGTCCATTCATTTCCATTACCCAGTTTCACTCTTGCTGTACGTATGGATCGACCTTCTCCCCCTCTTAATTCCACTATTCGACCTAATTTCCACACTGCTTTGGGGGTTCCTTCTTCTTCTATGATAACCGCCTCGTTTATTCGCGGCTCTCTAGTTACTGATCCTCTAACGGCTCGATGATTTCGTTGTGTTCGCTCTCGCAGCGATGTGAGATACTCTGACCGCCAGTAATTCCAGAAGCGATCGAGTGTGCTAAGTGTTGCTTTCCATCTCATTAACATTTTTTCTCTAGACATCACCTCCTTTGGAAGGTAGCTTGGATCTTCCTTTTCTCCCTCTTCGTTTACCGTGAAGATCAACTCAGCAGCTGGTATCAGAAAATCGATCGGCCGAATAATATCGACTGACGTTTCATGCACATAAGTGAGTGGTCTACTGTTGACTACTCCTTCAACTTCTACAATAAGTGTTCAAAACTCTTCTTCGCTTAATCGTTTTCTTCCCACTGCTTTACGAAGTGAAGTTTTGGTTAGACCTATCATTCTTTCATAAACTCCTCCTTGCCATGGAGCGAAAGGTGTTATGAAGTTCCATTTGATTTCCTCTGCTCTGCTGATTTGTCTTAGGACTTCTGCGGCGAGCGTAAAATTGCTCCCGTTGTCGCTAAATACAAGTTTAGGTTTTCCTCGTCGACTCACATATCTTTGAAAGCAGTTGAGGAACGAAGATGCTGACAAGTCATTTGCCACTTCCAAATGGACAGCGCGTGTCGTAAGACATGTAAACAATGCTACCCAACTTTTTTGAAATTTAATTTCATTGCCCAAAAGAGCTTTTAAGTTGAACGGTCCAAAATAGTCCAGTCCCACATTTTCGAAGGCTCGGGTTACAACTGTGCGGCATGATGGTAGATCTGGCATTCTTGGAAGCTTGAACGGATGTGTGAGCCATCTACGACATTTCATGCACCTTTTCTTTATGACCTTTTTTACCGTTTCTCTCCCTTTGGCTATCCAGTATTTTGACCGCAGTTGGTTTAACGTATGGGCTGGCCCCGAATGCATTAAAATTTCGTGTTGATGAGTAATAAGCATTTCCGTGATGGGATGTTTAGGTAGAAAAATCGGAAACTTGGTGTCTCGTGGGAGGCCTGAATAGGCAAGACGTCCTCCACATCTCCAGAGATTGTCATCGCCTCGAAAAAGCTCCCAATGCACAATCTCCGCTTTCGTGATCATTTCTTCTTGAGCCTGTCTAATGAGATGTTTTTCCGCTTCTATTTGGTCCTCCACTCCTACTGCCTTTCTTTTCCGTTCCTTGAGGTTCTTTATGAATCTTATCACGGCAGCCGTGATGCCCTTCACTTTCCTCCAACTGTTATACTTGCTTGCATCGATTACACAGTGATTTATAGCACAATCGTTTTCTTCTTCTGTACCGACTTCGAGCGCGGTAACTGTTGTCGTAGGTTGTTTGCCTTGGTCTCTCTTCACTTTGTTCTTTTGAAAGGCGTCTTCGCTGATTACACATTGTTGCGGATTTGAAAGCTCCCATTTCGGCCAATTCTCTACGGATTGTCTGAGCCATGGTGGGCCATGCCACCACAAGGAACTTTCCTTAAGCTTGTCAGGATCAATGCCCTTTGTCGCAATATCGCTCGGGTTTTGATCGGATGGGACGTAACTCCACCATTTCGCCGTATTACGCATTTGCTTTAAACGATTTTCGATGAACCTCATGTTGATCTCTTTATCTGAACGTATCCAGTGCAACACACATTTGCTATCGCTCCAGTAATGGGTCTCCACTTCCTCCATCGAAAGCTGTTTCTTTACGAACTCGAGTAATCGTACTCCGATGAAGGCTGCTAACAATTCGAGTCTTGGAACCGAAGCTCCCTTGACGGGGCACAGACGCGTTTTAGCCATAATTAAGTTCGTCAATACTGCACCATTTACGATTTCACGATTGTATACCGCTGCGGCGTAAGCCTGCATCGATGCATCGACAAAAACGTGCAGTTGTCTCTCCTTTGCACAACGAAAGAATATTTGACGAGGGATGTCGTTTACTGTATTATTCCAACTTTTCTGTAATCTTTCCCACAGTAACTTCTCTTCTTCTTTCAATGAGTCATCCCATTTGTATTTCTTCTTCCATAATTCCTGAAGGAATACTTTTAATGGGACAAGCAACGGAGCCATTAATCCGAGAGGATCAAAGTGGGAGGCTACAAAGCTCAGTACTTGTCGCTTGGTTTGGGCGGCACCAATCTTGTCTTTTACACCTAGTGTTATTTTATCCTCCTTTAACGACCATGTTATTCCTAACACTTTGGTCACTTGTACTTCTTCTCGATCTTCCGGAGGAATAGCATCATACACTTCTTTGTTATTTGACACGAACGATCTCAAGTTCATTCCGGCACCTGCGAAAATTGCTTTTCCTTCACTACATAGTTGTATCGCTGTCTCTAAATTTTCTGCCTGCAACATGACATTGTCTACGTACAGATTTTTTAAGATTTCTTGAGCTGTAGTGGATCCAATTTCTGTCAAATGTTTCGTCAAAGTTGCAGCAAGTAAGAATGGGCTGGAAATCATTCCGAACGGTACTCTACAAAATCGATACACTTCGATATTGTTTTCATCGACCGGACCCTTCTCTTTTACCCACAAAAACCGGGTCGTATCACGATCCTTCACATTCAGCTCCAGTTGCAGAAACGCTTTTTCTACGTCAGCAAGAACAACGTATTTAGAAGTTCGAAACCGTAACAGTATGCCTGCTAAGTCGTTTAACATCACTGGGCCTCTGAGCAATTGACTGTTCAGGGAATTACCTTTCTCGTCTTTAGCACTTGCATCAAAAACCACCCGTAATTTAGTTGTAGATTTTTGGGGGGTTAGGACTGCTTGATGTGGTATATACGAAATGAGAGGTCCATCTGGGACCTTGGGCGCCTTCTCAATTATACCTAATTCTAGCTGTTGTCGGAAGGTATCATCGTATCTTTTGAACAATTCCTCGTCTCCCTTTAAGCGTTTCAACGTGGACCTTAGTCTGCCAATGCATAGGCCGAAGTTATAAGGGACTTTAGGCGTGGCAGATTTCCACGGCCAGTTCACGACATATCGACCATCTTCCGATTTAGTTATTGTTGCTTTGAATTGTTCTAGTGCTGCGACATCTTCTTTTGAGTCTATTGGGTCGTCAATCCCAAGCGTTTCCAATCTCCAGAATTGGTCAATATCTGCTTCACTAGTAACTGCAGCAGATGTCATTACTAACGCCGTATCTGCAGATGAAAAGGCTCTTTGTGTATTTAGTTTTGCATAACCACTTCCTGCTAGCATATCTCCAACTTTCGATTTGACCAGGTGGAACCCGGATGGTAATTTCTGTGAACCTTCGATCAGGTCGAAGAAGTAATCTGCACCAATTATTAGCTGCGGTTGTTCCCATTTTTCCGGAATACACAGCCAATGCTTTTGTTTTGCGTTTGGGATGAGAATTTCGTTGGATTCAACATTTATTCTTTGAAGCTCTTTGGTCAAAAAGGGCATTGTACTGGCTCTGATCTGTTTTTTATTTCCGTTTTTCAGTTGTAACGTAATGTTTACCTGCTTTGTATCATAACATTTCGGTTGCTGAGCGCCGAATCCCGCTATGGATATTTGGCTTCTTTTCCCAGTAGTCAGCTTCAGTTGATCACAAAGTTCTTCTGTTATGAATGATCCTTGACAACCCGCGTCAAAGAACGCAAAAATAGTTTTCCCCATTTCCGGTTTCTCCGGATTGTACACGTTCACCTCCTTACAAAGAAGCAAAACGGTCTTCTTTTCCCTTCGCTTTTGGGTGACCGCCGCTGTCAACGCCGATTCGTCAGGTGATCGGTTTACTTCCTTTTCGAAAGTGACTATTTGTTTCCCTCTATTGTCTTCTGGTTCCTTCGGTTTACTTCCTCTCTCGGAACCACTTTTATTCTCCCTCTTTGGGCAGAGCGCCGAGTTGTGTTCCTCTCTGCAATAGAAACACATTCCTCTCCTTGCGCAATCCTTTGCGCTATGTCCCTCTGCGAGACACCTGAAGCAAAGCCTTTTCTCTCTTATCCGACCACTGCGCTCTTTCACGGTTGCGTACTCATGGCAATCACTATTCCAGTGAGGGCCTCCGCAAAAGGCACAACTTCGTTTTTTATTTTTCGGCGCTTGATTTTCTCTCCTCTCCCGGTAGTTGCTTACTGTCGAAGAAAATGCAGACGTTTCCTTTGAGTCATACTTTGTCGGCTTTCTGTCCTCATGACGATCTCTTCTCTGTGTCGTCATGCTACTGGTCACGCGCATTATCGTTTCTTTTCGAGCAATCAATTTGTCGACATACTCACGAAGTTTATCGACATTCCAAGACGGGTCTTCACTCTTCTTTTCATAAACTTCGAACAAGATCCACCTCGGCAATTTCTCTTCTACCATCAGCTCGATTATCGGATGATTCGTATCTTCGTTCATCACATTTAGCTGTCTGAGAATTCTTTCGACCTCGTCTAGAACGACCCTAGGATTTCTAGGATCCGCCTGAGGCAACCTCCTCAACTCGTCATGAAGGCATTTTTTGATGAGGACTTCATTTCCATAACGCCTTTTCAAAACGTCCACCACTACTCTGTAATTGGAGGCCGTAATTGCGTATCCAGCTACTGTTGCATAAGCCGCACCTTTCAGACTACTGAGTAAATAGTTGAGTTTATTGACGTCGGGTATTGGCTGTTGATCTACTGCTGCCTCAAATGAAGACCAAAATTCAGGCCATTTGCGTATGTCTCCCGAAAAAGTAGCTAGCTCCAATTTTGAAAGTTTAATTCTCGGTGCCGATCTTGGCAGTTCAGTTACCTCTTGTGCTTCAGCCTTATTTTTATCCTGTAATCCGTGGAGTAGTCTTACTGCTTTTCGTTTTCGGCTTTCGACTAGCTCAAGAGTTTCTCGAGCTTCCTCCATAACTTGGAGCACTCCATTCGGATCGTCTACCATTTGTCGATACATGCGATCTTCCTCTTTTGCTTCATCTCCTCTTAAACTGATTCTCAAGGAGAGCCATTGTTCGTGATATTTTTCTAACACACCGATAGCGGCATTTATCTTATGCATGTAGCTGTCAAACTCTTCAACTTGATCTTCGAGAGAAGCAATTTGTTTAGCTGGGGGGTCGTCAATTTTTGGGACTTCTAACCCCGGGATTTCCTTCAGATACCCTATCAACCTACCCTTTGTGGGTCCCATAGCCTGCCGATATACTCCCGACATTGTAACTGCTTAACTCCCGGCTCGTGGCACCAAATTTTTCTGTCGTGAACAAAACGAAGTTGGTGGTCGTATGTAGACGACAGAAAAAGATAAAGAAGAGATCGACGGTTTATTAGAAAAGAGATCAACAAAGTTAAGGTCACAATGCACGTGAAGTAAAACCAACAAGCTGCGCAGGCCTGTCAAAATTAATCGGCAATATAAAAGCAATAAACGAAACAACGACAATCGAAGGCCAAGGCTTTGACTTGGGGCAGGTTGAGCGAATTGAGCGATATAACACCGAATGAGCGGGACACACCTTTGGAGTATGGCACTTATTGTCAACTGTCTCACGGTGAGATACAATGAAGCGCAATATAAGCACAAGAGCAACGAGGTGTCGGGCGATCGCTTTCGTGCCGACACCTGGTTATCAACGTATCAAGGTATCAGTGCCTATCTCGTGCGGTTGATTCCGTTCACCGCAATTTGTTTTCTCCCGCACTGGGCTTGATTCTTCGGGTTTGTGGGTACTCGACAACTCGAAAAGTAATAATTGATTTCAACAAAGAAACCGGCCTGTTTTGATGAGGGCTCGTCCGCTTGCGCCCTTTTTCTTCTTTTTGCGCTTGGCTACACCAACCTCCTGGTTGGTCCGTCCCAAGTTTGTTCACACGGTTCGGGGGACACCTTTCTGCTTGGCGATTCGCCCGACACCTCAAACTCGGGTAATTAAACCTTCTGATGCTTTACAAACAACGTAAAAACGCGATATACTCGAAAAACGAATACAAAACCATCATAAAACATGATCTGAGTCAAATGCGATGATTCTGGTAATGAGCTAACGAAAAGGTACAAACAAATGACAAGGAGAATGCAAAAAACGTCACAAACTACTGACGAGATCGCAGAACTTTGAGGCAATCAACAAGCAACCATAAGAATCAAGTTTAAGTTCAGAAAAAACAATGAAGAAGAAAGTGCTGACAATTAATGCAAAGCCGCTACACTTATACGATCATACACGACGCATTAGAAGACACGCGCTTACACACGACCGCAACGCCGCATTAGAAGATGATATAGTCGCTACAGTCAGAGATCAACTTAGATCGTTCTTTGAGTTATTGCGTTGATACACAGTTTGATTTACTGTGTGCAGCAGCCCGCTAACTCATTCGCGAATCTTCGCGACACTCCGACCGCAGCGAAAATATCCCTTTTAGGCTGGTGCCTCGTTATCGTCTATTTCGAGCGGGTACAACTGGCTTATGGGTCTGGTCCATTCATTTCCATTACCCAGTTTCACTCTTGCTGTACGTATGGATCGACCTTCTCCCCCTCTTAATTCCACTATTCGACCTAATTTCCACACTGCTTTGGGGGTTCCTTCTTCTTCTATGATAACCGCCTCGTTTATTCGCGGCTCTCTAGTTACTGATCCTCTAACGGCTCGATGATTTCGTTGTGTTCGCTCTCGCAGCGATGTGAGATACTCTGACCGCCAGTAATTCCAGAAGCGATCGAGTGTGCTAAGTGTTGCTTTCCATCTCATTAACATTTTTTCTCTAGACATCACCTCCTTTGGAAGGTAGCTTGGATCTTCCTTTTCTCCCTCTTCGTTTACCGTGAAGATCAACTCAGCAGCTGGTATCAGAAAATCGATCGGCCGAATAATATCGACTGACGTTTCATGCACATAAGTGAGTGGTCTACTGTTGACTACTCCTTCAACTTCTACAATAAGTGTTCAAAACTCTTCTTCGCTTAATCGTTTTCTTCCCACTGCTTTACGAAGTGAAGTTTTGGTTAGACCTATCATTCTTTCATAAACTCCTCCTTGCCATGGAGCGAAAGGTGTTATGAAGTTCCATTTGATTTCCTCTGCTCTGCTGATTTGTCTTAGGACTTCTGCGGCGAGCGTAAAATTGCTCCCGTTGTCGCTAAATACAAGTTTAGGTTTTCCTCGTCGACTCACATATCTTTGAAAGCAGTTGAGGAACGAAGATGCTGACAAGTCATTTGCCACTTCCAAATGGACAGCGCGTGTCGTAAGACATGTAAACAATGCTACCCAACTTTTTTGAAATTTAATTTCATTGCCCAAAAGAGCTTTTAAGTTGAACGGTCCAAAATAGTCCAGTCCCACATTTTCGAAGGCTCGGGTTACAACTGTGCGGCATGATGGTAGATCTGGCATTCTTGGAAGCTTGAACGGATGTGTGAGCCATCTACGACATTTCATGCACCTTTTCTTTATGACCTTTTTTACCGTTTCTCTCCCTTTGGCTATCCAGTATTTTGACCGCAGTTGGTTTAACGTATGGGCTGGCCCCGAATGCATTAAAATTTCGTGTTGATGAGTAATAAGCATTTCCGTGATGGGATGTTTAGGTAGAAAAATCGGAAACTTGGTGTCTCGTGGGAGGCCTGAATAGGCAAGACGTCCTCCACATCTCCAGAGATTGTCATCGCCTCGAAAAAGCTCCCAATGCACAATCTCCGCTTTCGTGATCATTTCTTCTTGAGCCTGTCTAATGAGATGTTTTTCCGCTTCTATTTGGTCCTCCACTCCTACTGCCTTTCTTTTCCGTTCCTTGAGGTTCTTTATGAATCTTATCACGGCAGCCGTGATGCCCTTCACTTTCCTCCAACTGTTATACTTGCTTGCATCGATTACACAGTGATTTATAGCACAATCGTTTTCTTCTTCTGTACCGACTTCGAGCGCGGTAACTGTTGTCGTAGGTTGTTTGCCTTGGTCTCTCTTCACTTTGTTCTTTTGAAAGGCGTCTTCGCTGATTACACATTGTTGCGGATTTGAAAGCTCCCATTTCGGCCAATTCTCTACGGATTGTCTGAGCCATGGTGGGCCATGCCACCACAAGGAACTTTCCTTAAGCTTGTCAGGATCAATGCCCTTTGTCGCAATATCGCTCGGGTTTTGATCGGATGGGACGTAACTCCACCATTTCGCCGTATTACGCATTTGCTTTAAACGATTTTCGATGAACCTCATGTTGATCTCTTTATCTGAACGTATCCAGTGCAACACACATTTGCTATCGCTCCAGTAATGGGTCTCCACTTCCTCCATCGAAAGCTGTTTCTTTACGAACTCGAGTAATCGTACTCCGATGAAGGCTGCTAACAATTCGAGTCTTGGAACCGAAGCTCCCTTGACGGGGCACAGACGCGTTTTAGCCATAATTAAGTTCGTCAATACTGCACCATTTACGATTTCACGATTGTATACCGCTGCGGCGTAAGCCTGCATCGATGCATCGACAAAAACGTGCAGTTGTCTCTCCTTTGCACAACGAAAGAATATTTGACGAGGGATGTCGTTTACTGTATTATTCCAACTTTTCTGTAATCTTTCCCACAGTAACTTCTCTTCTTCTTTCAATGAGTCATCCCATTTGTATTTCTTCTTCCATAATTCCTGAAGGAATACTTTTAATGGGACAAGCAACGGAGCCATTAATCCGAGAGGATCAAAGTGGGAGGCTACAAAGCTCAGTACTTGTCGCTTGGTTTGGGCGGCACCAATCTTGTCTTTTACACCTAGTGTTATTTTATCCTCCTTTAACGACCATGTTATTCCTAACACTTTGGTCACTTGTACTTCTTCTCGATCTTCCGGAGGAATAGCATCATACACTTCTTTGTTATTTGACACGAACGATCTCAAGTTCATTCCGGCACCTGCGAAAATTGCTTTTCCTTCACTACATAGTTGTATCGCTGTCTCTAAATTTTCTGCCTGCAACATGACATTGTCTACGTACAGATTTTTTAAGATTTCTTGAGCTGTAGTGGATCCAATTTCTGTCAAATGTTTCGTCAAAGTTGCAGCAAGTAAGAATGGGCTGGAAATCATTCCGAACGGTACTCTACAAAATCGATACACTTCGATATTGTTTTCATCGACCGGACCCTTCTCTTTTACCCACAAAAACCGGGTCGTATCACGATCCTTCACATTCAGCTCCAGTTGCAGAAACGCTTTTTCTACGTCAGCAAGAACAACGTATTTAGAAGTTCGAAACCGTAACAGTATGCCTGCTAAGTCGTTTAACATCACTGGGCCTCTGAGCAATTGACTGTTCAGGGAATTACCTTTCTCGTCTTTAGCACTTGCATCAAAAACCACCCGTAATTTAGTTGTAGATTTTTGGGGGGTTAGGACTGCTTGATGTGGTATATACGAAATGAGAGGTCCATCTGGGACCTTGGGCGCCTTCTCAATTATACCTAATTCTAGCTGTTGTCGGAAGGTATCATCGTATCTTTTGAACAATTCCTCGTCTCCCTTTAAGCGTTTCAACGTGGACCTTAGTCTGCCAATGCATAGGCCGAAGTTATAAGGGACTTTAGGCGTGGCAGATTTCCACGGCCAGTTCACGACATATCGACCATCTTCCGATTTAGTTATTGTTGCTTTGAATTGTTCTAGTGCTGCGACATCTTCTTTTGAGTCTATTGGGTCGTCAATCCCAAGCGTTTCCAATCTCCAGAATTGGTCAATATCTGCTTCACTAGTAACTGCAGCAGATGTCATTACTAACGCCGTATCTGCAGATGAAAAGGCTCTTTGTGTATTTAGTTTTGCATAACCACTTCCTGCTAGCATATCTCCAACTTTCGATTTGACCAGGTGGAACCCGGATGGTAATTTCTGTGAACCTTCGATCAGGTCGAAGAAGTAATCTGCACCAATTATTAGCTGCGGTTGTTCCCATTTTTCCGGAATACACAGCCAATGCTTTTGTTTTGCGTTTGGGATGAGAATTTCGTTGGATTCAACATTTATTCTTTGAAGCTCTTTGGTCAAAAAGGGCATTGTACTGGCTCTGATCTGTTTTTTATTTCCGTTTTTCAGTTGTAACGTAATGTTTACCTGCTTTGTATCATAACATTTCGGTTGCTGAGCGCCGAATCCCGCTATGGATATTTGGCTTCTTTTCCCAGTAGTCAGCTTCAGTTGATCACAAAGTTCTTCTGTTATGAATGATCCTTGACAACCCGCGTCAAAGAACGCAAAAATAGTTTTCCCCATTTCCGGTTTCTCCGGATTGTACACGTTCACCTCCTTACAAAGAAGCAAAACGGTCTTCTTTTCCCTTCGCTTTTGGGTGACCGCCGCTGTCAACGCCGATTCGTCAGGTGATCGGTTTACTTCCTTTTCGAAAGTGACTATTTGTTTCCCTCTATTGTCTTCTGGTTCCTTCGGTTTACTTCCTCTCTCGGAACCACTTTTATTCTCCCTCTTTGGGCAGAGCGCCGAGTTGTGTTCCTCTCTGCAATAGAAACACATTCCTCTCCTTGCGCAATCCTTTGCGCTATGTCCCTCTGCGAGACACCTGAAGCAAAGCCTTTTCTCTCTTATCCGACCACTGCGCTCTTTCACGGTTGCGTACTCATGGCAATCACTATTCCAGTGAGGGCCTCCGCAAAAGGCACAACTTCGTTTTTTATTTTTCGGCGCTTGATTTTCTCTCCTCTCCCGGTAGTTGCTTACTGTCGAAGAAAATGCAGACGTTTCCTTTGAGTCATACTTTGTCGGCTTTCTGTCCTCATGACGATCTCTTCTCTGTGTCGTCATGCTACTGGTCACGCGCATTATCGTTTCTTTTCGAGCAATCAATTTGTCGACATACTCACGAAGTTTATCGACATTCCAAGACGGGTCTTCACTCTTCTTTTCATAAACTTCGAACAAGATCCACCTCGGCAATTTCTCTTCTACCATCAGCTCGATTATCGGATGATTCGTATCTTCGTTCATCACATTTAGCTGTCTGAGAATTCTTTCGACCTCGTCTAGAACGACCCTAGGATTTCTAGGATCCGCCTGAGGCAACCTCCTCAACTCGTCATGAAGGCATTTTTTGATGAGGACTTCATTTCCATAACGCCTTTTCAAAACGTCCACCACTACTCTGTAATTGGAGGCCGTAATTGCGTATCCAGCTACTGTTGCATAAGCCGCACCTTTCAGACTACTGAGTAAATAGTTGAGTTTATTGACGTCGGGTATTGGCTGTTGATCTACTGCTGCCTCAAATGAAGACCAAAATTCAGGCCATTTGCGTATGTCTCCCGAAAAAGTAGCTAGCTCCAATTTTGAAAGTTTAATTCTCGGTGCCGATCTTGGCAGTTCAGTTACCTCTTGTGCTTCAGCCTTATTTTTATCCTGTAATCCGTGGAGTAGTCTTACTGCTTTTCGTTTTCGGCTTTCGACTAGCTCAAGAGTTTCTCGAGCTTCCTCCATAACTTGGAGCACTCCATTCGGATCGTCTACCATTTGTCGATACATGCGATCTTCCTCTTTTGCTTCATCTCCTCTTAAACTGATTCTCAAGGAGAGCCATTGTTCGTGATATTTTTCTAACACACCGATAGCGGCATTTATCTTATGCATGTAGCTGTCAAACTCTTCAACTTGATCTTCGAGAGAAGCAATTTGTTTAGCTGGGGGGTCGTCAATTTTTGGGACTTCTAACCCCGGGATTTCCTTCAGATACCCTATCAACCTACCCTTTGTGGGTCCCATAGCCTGCCGATATACTCCCGACATTGTAACTGCTTAACTCCCGGCTCGTGGCACCAAATTTTTCTGTCGTGAACAAAACGAAGTTGGTGGTCGTATGTAGACGACAGAAAAAGATAAAGAAGAGATCGACGGTTTATTAGAAAAGAGATCAACAAAGTTAAGGTCACAATGCACGTGAAGTAAAACCAACAAGCTGCGCAGGCCTGTCAAAATTAATCGGCAATATAAAAGCAATAAACGAAACAACGACAATCGAAGGCCAAGGCTTTGACTTGGGGCAGGTTGAGCGAATTGAGCGATATAACACCGAATGAGCGGGACACACCTTTGGAGTATGGCACTTATTGTCAACTGTCTCACGGTGAGATACAATGAAGCGCAATATAAGCACAAGAGCAACGAGGTGTCGGGCGATCGCTTTCGTGCCGACACCTGGTTATCAACGTATCAAGGTATCAGTGCCTATCTCGTGCGGTTGATTCCGTTCACCGCAATTTGTTTTCTCCCGCACTGGGCTTGATTCTTCGGGTTTGTGGGTACTCGACAACTCGAAAAGTAATAATTGATTTCAACAAAGAAACCGGCCTGTTTTGATGAGGGCTCGTCCGCTTGCGCCCTTTTTCTTCTTTTTGCGCTTGGCTACACCAACCTCCTGGTTGGTCCGTCCCAAGTTTGTTCACACGGTTCGGGGGACACCTTTCTGCTTGGCGATTCGCCCGACACCTCAAACTCGGGTAATTAAACCTTCTGATGCTTTACAAACAACGTAAAAACGCGATATACTCGAAAAACGAATACAAAACCATCATAAAACATGATCTGAGTCAAATGCGATGATTCTGGTAATGAGCTAACGAAAAGGTACAAACAAATGACAAGGAGAATGCAAAAAACGTCACAAACTACTGACGAGATCGCAGAACTTTGAGGCAATCAACAAGCAACCATAAGAATCAAGTTTAAGTTCAGAAAAAACAATGAAGAAGAAAGTGCTGACAATTAATGCAAAGCCGCTACACTTATACGATCATACACGACGCATTAGAAGACACGCGCTTACACACGACCGCAACGCCGCATTAGAAGATGATATAGTCGCTACAGTCAGAGATCAACTTAGATCGTTCTTTGAGTTATTGCGTTGATACACAGTTTGATTTACTGTGTGCAGCAGCCCGCTAACTCATTCGCGAATCTTCGCGACACTCCGACCGCAGCGAAAATATCCCTTTTAGGCTGGTGCCTCGTTATCGTCTATTTCGAGCGGGTACAACTGGCTTATGGGTCTGGTCCATTCATTTCCATTACCCAGTTTCACTCTTGCTGTACGTATGGATCGACCTTCTCCCCCTCTTAATTCCACTATTCGACCTAATTTCCACACTGCTTTGGGGGTTCCTTCTTCTTCTATGATAACCGCCTCGTTTATTCGCGGCTCTCTAGTTACTGATCCTCTAACGGCTCGATGATTTCGTTGTGTTCGCTCTCGCAGCGATGTGAGATACTCTGACCGCCAGTAATTCCAGAAGCGATCGAGTGTGCTAAGTGTTGCTTTCCATCTCATTAACATTTTTTCTCTAGACATCACCTCCTTTGGAAGGTAGCTTGGATCTTCCTTTTCTCCCTCTTCGTTTACCGTGAAGATCAACTCAGCAGCTGGTATCAGAAAATCGATCGGCCGAATAATATCGACTGACGTTTCATGCACATAAGTGAGTGGTCTACTGTTGACTACTCCTTCAACTTCTACAATAAGTGTTCAAAACTCTTCTTCGCTTAATCGTTTTCTTCCCACTGCTTTACGAAGTGAAGTTTTGGTTAGACCTATCATTCTTTCATAAACTCCTCCTTGCCATGGAGCGAAAGGTGTTATGAAGTTCCATTTGATTTCCTCTGCTCTGCTGATTTGTCTTAGGACTTCTGCGGCGAGCGTAAAATTGCTCCCGTTGTCGCTAAATACAAGTTTAGGTTTTCCTCGTCGACTCACATATCTTTGAAAGCAGTTGAGGAACGAAGATGCTGACAAGTCATTTGCCACTTCCAAATGGACAGCGCGTGTCGTAAGACATGTAAACAATGCTACCCAACTTTTTTGAAATTTAATTTCATTGCCCAAAAGAGCTTTTAAGTTGAACGGTCCAAAATAGTCCAGTCCCACATTTTCGAAGGCTCGGGTTACAACTGTGCGGCATGATGGTAGATCTGGCATTCTTGGAAGCTTGAACGGATGTGTGAGCCATCTACGACATTTCATGCACCTTTTCTTTATGACCTTTTTTACCGTTTCTCTCCCTTTGGCTATCCAGTATTTTGACCGCAGTTGGTTTAACGTATGGGCTGGCCCCGAATGCATTAAAATTTCGTGTTGATGAGTAATAAGCATTTCCGTGATGGGATGTTTAGGTAGAAAAATCGGAAACTTGGTGTCTCGTGGGAGGCCTGAATAGGCAAGACGTCCTCCACATCTCCAGAGATTGTCATCGCCTCGAAAAAGCTCCCAATGCACAATCTCCGCTTTCGTGATCATTTCTTCTTGAGCCTGTCTAATGAGATGTTTTTCCGCTTCTATTTGGTCCTCCACTCCTACTGCCTTTCTTTTCCGTTCCTTGAGGTTCTTTATGAATCTTATCACGGCAGCCGTGATGCCCTTCACTTTCCTCCAACTGTTATACTTGCTTGCATCGATTACACAGTGATTTATAGCACAATCGTTTTCTTCTTCTGTACCGACTTCGAGCGCGGTAACTGTTGTCGTAGGTTGTTTGCCTTGGTCTCTCTTCACTTTGTTCTTTTGAAAGGCGTCTTCGCTGATTACACATTGTTGCGGATTTGAAAGCTCCCATTTCGGCCAATTCTCTACGGATTGTCTGAGCCATGGTGGGCCATGCCACCACAAGGAACTTTCCTTAAGCTTGTCAGGATCAATGCCCTTTGTCGCAATATCGCTCGGGTTTTGATCGGATGGGACGTAACTCCACCATTTCGCCGTATTACGCATTTGCTTTAAACGATTTTCGATGAACCTCATGTTGATCTCTTTATCTGAACGTATCCAGTGCAACACACATTTGCTATCGCTCCAGTAATGGGTCTCCACTTCCTCCATCGAAAGCTGTTTCTTTACGAACTCGAGTAATCGTACTCCGATGAAGGCTGCTAACAATTCGAGTCTTGGAACCGAAGCTCCCTTGACGGGGCACAGACGCGTTTTAGCCATAATTAAGTTCGTCAATACTGCACCATTTACGATTTCACGATTGTATACCGCTGCGGCGTAAGCCTGCATCGATGCATCGACAAAAACGTGCAGTTGTCTCTCCTTTGCACAACGAAAGAATATTTGACGAGGGATGTCGTTTACTGTATTATTCCAACTTTTCTGTAATCTTTCCCACAGTAACTTCTCTTCTTCTTTCAATGAGTCATCCCATTTGTATTTCTTCTTCCATAATTCCTGAAGGAATACTTTTAATGGGACAAGCAACGGAGCCATTAATCCGAGAGGATCAAAGTGGGAGGCTACAAAGCTCAGTACTTGTCGCTTGGTTTGGGCGGCACCAATCTTGTCTTTTACACCTAGTGTTATTTTATCCTCCTTTAACGACCATGTTATTCCTAACACTTTGGTCACTTGTACTTCTTCTCGATCTTCCGGAGGAATAGCATCATACACTTCTTTGTTATTTGACACGAACGATCTCAAGTTCATTCCGGCACCTGCGAAAATTGCTTTTCCTTCACTACATAGTTGTATCGCTGTCTCTAAATTTTCTGCCTGCAACATGACATTGTCTACGTACAGATTTTTTAAGATTTCTTGAGCTGTAGTGGATCCAATTTCTGTCAAATGTTTCGTCAAAGTTGCAGCAAGTAAGAATGGGCTGGAAATCATTCCGAACGGTACTCTACAAAATCGATACACTTCGATATTGTTTTCATCGACCGGACCCTTCTCTTTTACCCACAAAAACCGGGTCGTATCACGATCCTTCACATTCAGCTCCAGTTGCAGAAACGCTTTTTCTACGTCAGCAAGAACAACGTATTTAGAAGTTCGAAACCGTAACAGTATGCCTGCTAAGTCGTTTAACATCACTGGGCCTCTGAGCAATTGACTGTTCAGGGAATTACCTTTCTCGTCTTTAGCACTTGCATCAAAAACCACCCGTAATTTAGTTGTAGATTTTTGGGGGGTTAGGACTGCTTGATGTGGTATATACGAAATGAGAGGTCCATCTGGGACCTTGGGCGCCTTCTCAATTATACCTAATTCTAGCTGTTGTCGGAAGGTATCATCGTATCTTTTGAACAATTCCTCGTCTCCCTTTAAGCGTTTCAACGTGGACCTTAGTCTGCCAATGCATAGGCCGAAGTTATAAGGGACTTTAGGCGTGGCAGATTTCCACGGCCAGTTCACGACATATCGACCATCTTCCGATTTAGTTATTGTTGCTTTGAATTGTTCTAGTGCTGCGACATCTTCTTTTGAGTCTATTGGGTCGTCAATCCCAAGCGTTTCCAATCTCCAGAATTGGTCAATATCTGCTTCACTAGTAACTGCAGCAGATGTCATTACTAACGCCGTATCTGCAGATGAAAAGGCTCTTTGTGTATTTAGTTTTGCATAACCACTTCCTGCTAGCATATCTCCAACTTTCGATTTGACCAGGTGGAACCCGGATGGTAATTTCTGTGAACCTTCGATCAGGTCGAAGAAGTAATCTGCACCAATTATTAGCTGCGGTTGTTCCCATTTTTCCGGAATACACAGCCAATGCTTTTGTTTTGCGTTTGGGATGAGAATTTCGTTGGATTCAACATTTATTCTTTGAAGCTCTTTGGTCAAAAAGGGCATTGTACTGGCTCTGATCTGTTTTTTATTTCCGTTTTTCAGTTGTAACGTAATGTTTACCTGCTTTGTATCATAACATTTCGGTTGCTGAGCGCCGAATCCCGCTATGGATATTTGGCTTCTTTTCCCAGTAGTCAGCTTCAGTTGATCACAAAGTTCTTCTGTTATGAATGATCCTTGACAACCCGCGTCAAAGAACGCAAAAATAGTTTTCCCCATTTCCGGTTTCTCCGGATTGTACACGTTCACCTCCTTACAAAGAAGCAAAACGGTCTTCTTTTCCCTTCGCTTTTGGGTGACCGCCGCTGTCAACGCCGATTCGTCAGGTGATCGGTTTACTTCCTTTTCGAAAGTGACTATTTGTTTCCCTCTATTGTCTTCTGGTTCCTTCGGTTTACTTCCTCTCTCGGAACCACTTTTATTCTCCCTCTTTGGGCAGAGCGCCGAGTTGTGTTCCTCTCTGCAATAGAAACACATTCCTCTCCTTGCGCAATCCTTTGCGCTATGTCCCTCTGCGAGACACCTGAAGCAAAGCCTTTTCTCTCTTATCCGACCACTGCGCTCTTTCACGGTTGCGTACTCATGGCAATCACTATTCCAGTGAGGGCCTCCGCAAAAGGCACAACTTCGTTTTTTATTTTTCGGCGCTTGATTTTCTCTCCTCTCCCGGTAGTTGCTTACTGTCGAAGAAAATGCAGACGTTTCCTTTGAGTCATACTTTGTCGGCTTTCTGTCCTCATGACGATCTCTTCTCTGTGTCGTCATGCTACTGGTCACGCGCATTATCGTTTCTTTTCGAGCAATCAATTTGTCGACATACTCACGAAGTTTATCGACATTCCAAGACGGGTCTTCACTCTTCTTTTCATAAACTTCGAACAAGATCCACCTCGGCAATTTCTCTTCTACCATCAGCTCGATTATCGGATGATTCGTATCTTCGTTCATCACATTTAGCTGTCTGAGAATTCTTTCGACCTCGTCTAGAACGACCCTAGGATTTCTAGGATCCGCCTGAGGCAACCTCCTCAACTCGTCATGAAGGCATTTTTTGATGAGGACTTCATTTCCATAACGCCTTTTCAAAACGTCCACCACTACTCTGTAATTGGAGGCCGTAATTGCGTATCCAGCTACTGTTGCATAAGCCGCACCTTTCAGACTACTGAGTAAATAGTTGAGTTTATTGACGTCGGGTATTGGCTGTTGATCTACTGCTGCCTCAAATGAAGACCAAAATTCAGGCCATTTGCGTATGTCTCCCGAAAAAGTAGCTAGCTCCAATTTTGAAAGTTTAATTCTCGGTGCCGATCTTGGCAGTTCAGTTACCTCTTGTGCTTCAGCCTTATTTTTATCCTGTAATCCGTGGAGTAGTCTTACTGCTTTTCGTTTTCGGCTTTCGACTAGCTCAAGAGTTTCTCGAGCTTCCTCCATAACTTGGAGCACTCCATTCGGATCGTCTACCATTTGTCGATACATGCGATCTTCCTCTTTTGCTTCATCTCCTCTTAAACTGATTCTCAAGGAGAGCCATTGTTCGTGATATTTTTCTAACACACCGATAGCGGCATTTATCTTATGCATGTAGCTGTCAAACTCTTCAACTTGATCTTCGAGAGAAGCAATTTGTTTAGCTGGGGGGTCGTCAATTTTTGGGACTTCTAACCCCGGGATTTCCTTCAGATACCCTATCAACCTACCCTTTGTGGGTCCCATAGCCTGCCGATATACTCCCGACATTGTAACTGCTTAACTCCCGGCTCGTGGCACCAAATTTTTCTGTCGTGAACAAAACGAAGTTGGTGGTCGTATGTAGACGACAGAAAAAGATAAAGAAGAGATCGACGGTTTATTAGAAAAGAGATCAACAAAGTTAAGGTCACAATGCACGTGAAGTAAAACCAACAAGCTGCGCAGGCCTGTCAAAATTAATCGGCAATATAAAAGCAATAAACGAAACAACGACAATCGAAGGCCAAGGCTTTGACTTGGGGCAGGTTGAGCGAATTGAGCGATATAACACCGAATGAGCGGGACACACCTTTGGAGTATGGCACTTATTGTCAACTGTCTCACGGTGAGATACAATGAAGCGCAATATAAGCACAAGAGCAACGAGGTGTCGGGCGATCGCTTTCGTGCCGACACCTGGTTATCAACGTATCAAGGTATCAGTGCCTATCTCGTGCGGTTGATTCCGTTCACCGCAATTTGTTTTCTCCCGCACTGGGCTTGATTCTTCGGGTTTGTGGGTACTCGACAACTCGAAAAGTAATAATTGATTTCAACAAAGAAACCGGCCTGTTTTGATGAGGGCTCGTCCGCTTGCGCCCTTTTTCTTCTTTTTGCGCTTGGCTACACCAACCTCCTGGTTGGTCCGTCCCAAGTTTGTTCACACGGTTCGGGGGACACCTTTCTGCTTGGCGATTCGCCCGACACCTCAAACTCGGGTAATTAAACCTTCTGATGCTTTACAAACAACGTAAAAACGCGATATACTCGAAAAACGAATACAAAACCATCATAAAACATGATCTGAGTCAAATGCGATGATTCTGGTAATGAGCTAACGAAAAGGTACAAACAAATGACAAGGAGAATGCAAAAAACGTCACAAACTACTGACGAGATCGCAGAACTTTGAGGCAATCAACAAGCAACCATAAGAATCAAGTTTAAGTTCAGAAAAAACAATGAAGAAGAAAGTGCTGACAATTAATGCAAAGCCGCTACACTTATACGATCATACACGACGCATTAGAAGACACGCGCTTACACACGACCGCAACGCCGCATTAGAAGATGATATAGTCGCTACAGTCAGAGATCAACTTAGATCGTTCTTTGAGTTATTGCGTTGATACACAGTTTGATTTACTGTGTGCAGCAGCCCGCTAACTCATTCGCGAATCTTCGCGACACTCCGACCGCAGCGAAAATATCCCTTTTAGGCTGGTGCCTCGTTATCGTCTATTTCGAGCGGGTACAACTGGCTTATGGGTCTGGTCCATTCATTTCCATTACCCAGTTTCACTCTTGCTGTACGTATGGATCGACCTTCTCCCCCTCTTAATTCCACTATTCGACCTAATTTCCACACTGCTTTGGGGGTTCCTTCTTCTTCTATGATAACCGCCTCGTTTATTCGCGGCTCTCTAGTTACTGATCCTCTAACGGCTCGATGATTTCGTTGTGTTCGCTCTCGCAGCGATGTGAGATACTCTGACCGCCAGTAATTCCAGAAGCGATCGAGTGTGCTAAGTGTTGCTTTCCATCTCATTAACATTTTTTCTCTAGACATCACCTCCTTTGGAAGGTAGCTTGGATCTTCCTTTTCTCCCTCTTCGTTTACCGTGAAGATCAACTCAGCAGCTGGTATCAGAAAATCGATCGGCCGAATAATATCGACTGACGTTTCATGCACATAAGTGAGTGGTCTACTGTTGACTACTCCTTCAACTTCTACAATAAGTGTTCAAAACTCTTCTTCGCTTAATCGTTTTCTTCCCACTGCTTTACGAAGTGAAGTTTTGGTTAGACCTATCATTCTTTCATAAACTCCTCCTTGCCATGGAGCGAAAGGTGTTATGAAGTTCCATTTGATTTCCTCTGCTCTGCTGATTTGTCTTAGGACTTCTGCGGCGAGCGTAAAATTGCTCCCGTTGTCGCTAAATACAAGTTTAGGTTTTCCTCGTCGACTCACATATCTTTGAAAGCAGTTGAGGAACGAAGATGCTGACAAGTCATTTGCCACTTCCAAATGGACAGCGCGTGTCGTAAGACATGTAAACAATGCTACCCAACTTTTTTGAAATTTAATTTCATTGCCCAAAAGAGCTTTTAAGTTGAACGGTCCAAAATAGTCCAGTCCCACATTTTCGAAGGCTCGGGTTACAACTGTGCGGCATGATGGTAGATCTGGCATTCTTGGAAGCTTGAACGGATGTGTGAGCCATCTACGACATTTCATGCACCTTTTCTTTATGACCTTTTTTACCGTTTCTCTCCCTTTGGCTATCCAGTATTTTGACCGCAGTTGGTTTGACCCCCCCTTCGCAGAAATTGGGCGGCTTTTCGCCGGAGAAGCGCAGGATTTTCTGTGTGAGGATGCTGTTATTGGTGAAGTGCTCTTCTTGGCAAGTGATGCACCATGGCTTGTTGGTCCAGGTGACATAAAGCACACTTTTCAAAGCTGGTCACAAGGTCCAGGAAAACAATTCGTATATGCTTGGTGGATGAGGAGAAAATTATACATGTCGGATCGCATTGCGATTTGATGAGGCTTCAGCTGATGAGAGGATCGTGCACCGAGCTTTCATTTTTTCCCCAAATCATGAAAGCGCCTCAAAGTTACCCATTGAGAGCATTGGAGTCTCTGTGCCAAGCAGCAATTTCGCTGCTGAGGATCAGCTTCAACGGCGGGCTTGAGATCGTCGAGGCGAATGTTAGAGGGTCGTCCCAAACTGGATTTGTTATCGCAATTCACCTCTCCACCTTTGAGGCAGTTGAATCATCGAAACGTCGAAGGATAATGAGCAGTGCTGGAAGTCATCTTTTTGTTGATTTCGATAGCTATGTTGTTAGCAGTTGTGCTAAGCAACACCAATAAGTGTGCATTCGGTGTTTATCATGCCGATTCATATCATATCTGTATCGTTGTTGGAGACATTTTGACAAGTCGACTGTGCTAAAACTGGCACCTTCTTACATACCTCGAATTCCTCTGCCAAAGAATTTCCTAGAAGTATGCTCGGAGGTTTTTGAAATGAAAAATCAAAGTGTTGTAAAACTTTTCTTTAAATCTAATATTTTGAATTTTTGAAAGTTTTTGGAAAACGTTGTGATTTCAGCTAATGATACTGGTAGATTTGATGTTGCAATTACTCATTTTTACCACGTAATCACTTTATTTGCAGCAGCTGCTTATAACAAAGCCACCAATGAGCTGCACTGTACCTCAAGTCCATGAGAAAGTCACCAAGTCTTCAAAGGAGATTTTCATTAAGGAACCGGATTTATACATCTGGTTTTACAGACCGGAGAGGGGAAGGGAGGATGATGTCGCTGTCCGTTCAAGCCACTGTGCCAGATTCAAATATTTACGAGTTCATTTTAATTCAATCTTTTTAAAGTGCAACAAACGAAGAAGAGTGATACTCACACAATTTCTTTAGCGAGATATTAATTTAACACTTCAGATATTTAAAATTGATAGATCTGGCATGATTTAGAAATACGCACTACTGTTGGCTTAATTCTTGACACCTGCATGTTCTTGAAGGTTATGCATCAGATAGGGCCATAATGAATAGACCAAAGTGTCGATGACATTCGATGGAAACTCTCCAATGGGAATGAATTGATAAACATTGTTGTTTAGGGCAACCATAACCCGCCCCTCCTCCCCTCCATACTGATGTTCATCAGAAAGGAAATAAAACCTTCAATCTGTGCAGAAAAATGTAATCGAAACATCTACCAAGGATACTGAAACGTGCAGTATGGCTGATGAAGTGTAATCACCGAAGCAGTGCATTTCGAATGTTAAAGCGTCCTATATGAGTGATCAGTGGTTTTTGAGTCGGGTGGTAGCAGATGGCGAGTCGAAAAGCCTCAACCAAATCGCTTACCTCGAATCAATTTAGGAATCGTTGCGGAAACGATATCTGCGTTGTGAAATGGAAGGAAGATTTAGAGGAATGAATGTAGCGTATACGTTTCTAGGGAACTGATAGAACTCCAAAGCACTATCTCACTTCTACATAAGGAAGAAGTCAACGAAAGTAGTGCCTGCGAGTACTGCCTGAGGGTTGTTTATATTGAAGACAAAAGGAAGAAACCATATGGCACCCTCCTATCATCTCTGCGAGCAAAGCAAAGTATCTCATATCATTACAAGCTAGTCTGTCAAATACAAGAAAAATATCCAGATAATGATTTACGCATCTGTGCAACTTAGTGAGCATGAAATGCGACTCATTACTTTATAAAATTGTGAGAAGTTTAGAAGTGAATTAAGATTATCTCAATTTTCAGCTTGATGAATTAAAATGTTAGTGCTATGAAAGGGCATTAATGCTTTCGTAGGCATTGTACACACAAAGATGCGAAATGAAATAACAATTCATCTTCATAATCGTTGTGCGTCGACGATTGAAAGATTAGTTCTTGATGGGAATTTTCTGCCTTTTTGAGCGAATTTTTGGTGTCGAAAAAAGCAAAACATGCATTTTGCAGACAAAACTTGCGGAAAGCGATCGTCAATAATGCTGAGCATTTTTCGTTGTATATTACATTCAGTGCAAAGATCAGTTACCGACAGCAAAAAACCCCAACGAATTAGTAAAGCGACTATGCGAAATAACAGTGCAGTGCAACAGGTAAAAACGGACAACGAAGTGCATCTTTTAGACAAGCAACCGGATTGGTACTCCTCAAAGATTATATTCTGTTGGGAAATCTGCGACAGTATCTTCAAGAAGCCCAGCTCGAGGATTAAATGAATTGAAATTGACTGTTGAAACTTATTTTAAGTTGCGAAATAACAAGTTCTTCTTGAATACCTTGAATGTTTATAACCTCCATGTGATGTGCTGTGGTTGAATGATGTCATATTGATCATATAATGAAACTCCATTGCGTGATGACCAATGCAACTACTACTCACTTCATGGCCTGCCTTTGCAGAGTAAATGCTCTACCATTGAGCTACAACAGAAGTCTCCACTATACATTATTTCTAATTCTCTTCATTTCTAATTTGCGCACAATGCAGCACGCCTCATGAGCTTCTGAGCTTATATACAACGTATTCATTCTCTTTGTAATGTTCGGGATCTCGACCGTCAGCGGACAATGCTTCATTGGGTGGCTAAGAGAGCGGTTATAATCTAAGTCTCAGCTAGACTATAAGAATGGACTGCAACGGAAGACGTTGACCAAAACTTCATTTTTTATCTCTCTGGAAGCAGTCAAGACCACTATGTCCCGTAAACCGTTGCATCTGCAAGCCAAAATTCGGAATGCGGTGTCGTTTTGGCATTTCTGCTGAAAAAAAGGGCACTTCCATTCTACACCACTATAAGACTATGTACAAATCAACACTACAGTGCAGCAAAAATCTGCGTGGTTCCCTTTTCAGTTTTTTTTGAAGCACCTCTTAAGCCACTACTCAAAGTGAGCTGTGAAGCGATACACTAGATATGTTGAGGGCAGCACTAATGATTTCCATTGCGCCGAAAGAAGGAAACATTCAAAAGTCAGCATTAAGGTATCGATCTGAAGGGATAAGGAGCTTCGTTCTATCTGGTATGAGGGCAGAAAACCAAATACGAAATAAACAATACGTCGAGGAGCATTGAATTAAGCATCGCCGCCAATAGAAAAAAATAAAATACAAGAGACAATCATTAGTGCATGAAAGTTTGTAAGCAATCTGAAACATGGGGAGTGCCGCGAAATCTGTGTTCCTGGAGCAACTGCATGATAAAGGCTTTCTTAACTGCATCAGAGTCGAGAAATAATGCCCTTTCGAAGGATCGGTCCAAATGCGATCGGCTCATGCAACTATCCTTTCATCATTAAAACATTATTGTACTAGTAACCGCGTATGGTAGCACCTCATCCTGGTAATAACTTTCCGTCCCAACGGCTTAGTACCCTGAAACACGTCGTAAATGCAAAACTGAGACGGCGAAATATGATTGCGGAAAATGGTATGACAAACAACAAAGGTGCGTGGCTGCTATAAGGTTGCCGGAATAGAAGACAAAGCTTTGGTGGGCGAAATGGAGGCCCGTATAATAGGGATTGCTTTAAAATGCTTTAAAAAGTCTGCGGAGGAAGTTTCATGCTTCAAGCATGATCGAAAGGAACAGAAATGAGTAAAAGAGCTTTTAGTCAGAGTTTTTAGTCAGAGTTTCAAGGAGTTTGCGATGCATCATGGGTCAAGAATTTGTCATGAAGACAGACAGCCGAACTTGGATATACGGTTAATTAAATGAACCTTTCCTCTTCTCTCTCCACACTCTTCTTAGATGTGACTGCGCCGCCTAGCCACCCTTACGTGCTATTGATGCTAGCATAACAGTAATGGAGATGGATTTGAAGCGCTGTCATACACAACATTTTACGACATGACAAAACAGCAAGGGATGGTGATGCGAACTTCGCCAGTTGTACAACATTGCACATTTCGAAGCAAATAAGCAACTTTCGTCATCCATGTGAGCGAATTCTTTGTCGCCTTTCACATTTCGTCGGTTGGCGAAACACTTATACTCGACGAGGAAACAACAGCTAATTTCATAGCTGATCTCTGATGCAGAAGATCAAATCAATGCCTGAATAACAAGCTCATGCTTTAAATAGTATTCAATCGCTTTACTCTCACACAGACGACAATTCACGAAACGAATTAAAACACTCACTAGTGACTAGACACCAAACGACATTGAACAAAGTTAAGTATTTGCGTCACAAGGGAAAGGTGGGCAGTAACCGCTACGCATTCAGTTTGCATGACGCTCGATTCAATCATTCATGTACTTCCCACATCATGCATGAAATTTACGTCACGAGCTGATGGTTAGGTGTGATTGGCACTGTTCTTTCACCTGCAAGATTCAGCAGCATTACGCCAACTGAAATGAAATGGGAATAAAGGCGTCGTGAGTGAGATATGTATAGCAAAAAAAGCGACCTTTGCGGAAGAGGTGATAAGGAATCATAACAGTACCAGACTTGACGCAATTCGCAAACTCCATCAAAAACGCTTGAACGCATACTGACAGTGGATAAGGAAAAGATGGCGTGGCATTGATGCACATGTGTGCATGTTCATAGCTAGTATAGCACTAGAACAAAAACATACGATTACATGAGGGCAGACAAATTAAGAGCAAATTATTAAAAATTATTTTAAATATGACGCAAATATGATTTGGTTCAAGAATTCTGACAAAGATTACTGCTACAGAAGAATGATTGTGGAGGAGAAGCATACCGCTCGTATCCTTTGAGTACGAAGCGTTCTTCAAGGAAGGTTCAACTTTTAAAATGCAAAAAATTGGTGGTGTGAATAGGAATTAATCGCATCTTCTGATGGTATTGCACTTCAATGCTTCCCATCGTAATGTTTTGTAAAGGCGATCAACAATCCGAAGACCGCATCAAATCCCTGTCGTGTCAAAGCTTTTCGCTTATCAATATCGCATTGAGCTCATTATACGTCTAGTTTTGCTACACATGCATGCAAATGAAGCAAGGCAATATTGAAGAGGACTTCGAAATCGCGCAAAAATATTACTCTTTAAATTTTAGGGGAATAATAGGTGGGCCCTTATGATTGGAAGAAAGTTGGGTGGCATGATGACATGAATACGCAATGCTTGCAGTTATTTGATGGGTTGTTCGGGAAGATGAGAAATCAACAATCCGAATAACGTTGCAACCAAATGACGACCAGTTGGCTGCATTAGCGCTCCTATCCCTCCCTCACTCCCTTCCTCCCCCTCCTCTTCCACTGATTCGTCAAGGAAAGTGGTTTTCAATATCTCTGTTGCCTCTGCACAAGCAGCATACGGTGTCATTATCACCATCTTCAATCCCACAACGTGAAAATGATGCCATTGATTTCGGATGATGCTCCAAAGCTATACTTAAGTCTGTCTGCCAGAAGTGATCTCTAAACGCACCTTGACGCAGCCAGTCATCGAAGAAGCTCTTCGGGTGCTCTACTTAGTGGCTTGTTTATGACTGCCCACCACATTTCTGCAGCTTCGTCCACCGAGAAAAATATTTCTACAGAGCAACTTTTCACCGTGTTGGCTGCATCACTGCTTATTCATGCCATATTGAAGCAGGTGACTTCATGCTCTTGCTCACATTTCGCCGAAAACCGATAAAGAGTTTCATTTTATGTTTTGGTGACTAGTGCACTGCGAAGGGAACATTTCAGATGGGGAGGGGATTCCGACAGAGAGCGATTTGTCGATATGAGAACCTTCGATGAAAAGCCAAGGACAAGAAAGAAGAGGAATTTCTCCCCAAAGTAATCCCTGTTGACGACACCGTCGGCTATCAGGAATCCTATCCATACGATTGGTCGGCAACATCCACTCTCTTTTCTCGTGTTCGCAACGGAAGAATCAGGAATCATCTGAGAATGCAGCACCATTGACAAAAGCAGGTGATTTTGATAGTAAGCTGCTGCATTTTTCTTTCTGAGTTGTTCTTCAAGAGGTGAGCTTGTCATGTGCCAAAATTTGTACAATTAAAGAATGCCTGTAATGTTTTCCTATACATGAAAACTAGTTTGTTTGAATGCCTTCAAGATGAAACGCCTTTTTTGCACTAGATTTTGAATGATGCAATCATCCAATTATTTTAATATACTTCACATGTACCTCTCGACGACGAAATGTGATTTGAATCTTCACATAGTTGCAATGAGTTGTATTCTGTTGCATGCGTAATTGTTGAAATATTTCATTTCAAAAGTGTTCGGATATTTCAGCATATTTCAAAACAGCCACAGCGTTTCATTTCATTTCAATATATTTCATTTCATCGACTTTAACTGTGCTTGACAATGTTGCCGACACGGAAGAGACACAACCGATAACACCAATGATCGAAACAAGGCAGTATTGATTTACTATTTAGGAAACCAATTTATCGCAAATTATGCAGTACTTTTGCGTCATTGAAATAGTGCGATTTAAGTTGATTTTGTCTTTGTTTCATCTGACTGGTGAAACACTGTGTTGACACAAGGAGATCATGATCCAAGTTTTCGCATTCCTTCATTTCTTCAACTCTTTATTTTGAGATTGATGCATCTTGAGCATGTTTCCGTTTGAAGGCAATCTCAGTGCGTTTTCTTCCCCATTTAAAAAAAATCTTAGAGCATTTGTATTTTCTGACGAATATTTTCGATGCAACTGACGTTATTTTTGTTGGAGGAGTGGATGCTATTTAGATGTTTGGAATTTACCGGCGATTCGTATTACTGTCATCAAATGATTGTAATCAGACTTTTTGATGGCTGGATTATCGTGAAAGACAATGCCTTTTACAGGTCTTCATTGAGGAGAGCCTGTTTCACCGTCGTCGGTAATAACAATCCCTTCGTTAGTCTCCTTCAGCAAACTTTCTCTTTAACTTATCCTGAGACGCTTTACAGCAGCTCATTTTTGGTTGGTAAGATAAGTCTGTACGTTGTGTCTATTTGAGCATGCACAACCCTGATGAGCAGCGATATGTCAACTGATAGCTCGACAAGTTTCTCTGAGTTGGCTGAATTAGTTGTCGAGGCTTACCGTAACAGAATAAAGATGAGATGGCCACTCACAACTGAGGAATTAATGAAATGCTTTACTAACGTTTCGCAAATGCAGATACAGTTTCTTTTATTGTATTTAATGAGCTTTAAGGAAGGATATTTATTCTTTCAATCATCAATGAAAGCCAATCCTTCTCCGTTCTATCTTCGCAAAAGTGACGTGGCAAAAAACAACGACAAAAACACTCAAAAGTGGCTTTACAGTAGCGAGAAGCGGGTTGCAGGGGTGGGGGAGGGGGAGGATTGATTCACGAGAACTACAACATGCTACTGTAAGGAAATGGGCGACTCTCAGCACTGGTTAATGCATGTTTGCAAATTTTTAATGCAGAGAATTCAAGAATTTAATAATGGCAGAAATGAATTTCGCAAGTAACACTAGCGATTTGGAGCACCAGTTTTTTTGTTGTAAAGATACTATCATGAAAATATACATCAGTAGGGGTCACTTTTCTGAGACAGCATAGGATGACATAGTTAAACTGTAATAATTTCCATAAAAGCGCAATAAAATGAACTTTAAGCTGCAAAAAGCCGGTTGTTGAAAGTGTTTAAAAATGCTATAAAAGCCACAACAAAAACCAGCTGATTGAGGCACTGCAAAACTCTAAGTGAAGTATTATTAAGTGTGCTGTAAGATCTCCTGAAGCCCATGATTAAGCAATGACACCACTGACGTGAAACAAATAGTGTTGTAAAACATTCTACGTCGTATATAGGAAAATCTACTGTCTTATTAAACTGCTCACTGTTCCTAGTAAACAATATGATTTCAACGGTTCACACAAACGATCAATTTTTCATTCATCATGAGGCCATCAGCAATTTTCTTCCCAGGAAACGACGCTATCCATTGTCTTGTCTTAACAGTAGTGCTCTATGCTAAGGCTTGTCTCAGATAACTTTCAACTATGGCAGTACCTCCTATCTGGTTATCGATACGCCATATAATACTTCTTCGCATTACCTTGCACGGTCTTCCACTATATCCAGTATCCTACGTTCAGAGATGTTCAAATTGCTATCAGGCTTCGCAATTGAGGTTTTGAGCACGAAAATGCCGAATAAGGTTTTTTTTTAAAAAGTGAATTATGAAAATACGCAGCAGTGAACTTTTAACAATGCGATGAATTTAAACGCATCGCTAAGAAGGCATGGAGTTTCCGGGCAACAGGAAGAGGTGACCATATATTAACGTCGCAACAATCCTGCTTCAGTAGTATTCAGAGCATCACCCAACATCACAAATAATGGTTCTCGAGCAGAAGAGCATGCGAAATGACCTCTCGATAGAAAGATCATATTGAAGAGTGACTTTCAAGGAACCTGCGGAGTCCGGCTGAGAAGTGCTAAGATTGCAATTAATGAAGGATTTTGGATTATGCACATGCCAAAAGTACTGTCATGGGAATCAAGCAAGGTTTTTCCTACGTGTTTCCTCTTTGTCTTCACCTTCCGTGATGTTTTGCAAGAACGTTTCTTTTTTACCATGACCGAATCGGAGGTCTCACTTGCAAAGAATATTGTATTCAATCATTATCGTTCGTTTTATTGCTCTCCTTACAAATATCCTCGAAAACGTTGTCTTATGAAAACATCCGAATTTACGAAATGTCTTATGTATAAAAAACCGAACCAGACAGCGGGAGCATATCCAGAACCGGATTATTCGAAAATTTCATACGAGTTAGCTGCTTTGAAGATATTTATTCTCGAAAATGCCGGTTACTGATTTCTGATGGCAATCTTAGCACATCTATGCCAGATCCACTGATGCTGCCAAGAAGTCTTCTAGATGGTTTTCTGAACCATAAGCTTTTAGTATCCACCTCCACGTTCTGAACGAATCAACAAGCTGTGAAATTTGATAGCAATCTGAACACTTGTAAGCCAAATCCAATGACGGCGTCAAAAATCTTGCTCATGATTTCATTTTGTGACGACACCATATTCAATGTCCCCATGCTCGAAAATCCAGCTGTGAGGTTTGATGATCTAAATATTTCTGAGTGCAGCATGATACAACATGGTAATTTATCAAATGGCACACCTATCGCTTGCTCGATTGCTGAAATGTGCATAGATTGCATGAGTCTTCTGCTGCGGAAGTGACTGGCTAAGTAGATGCTGTGCAAATCTGCAGGCAGTTCCACCATCATGCAACTGCTCTCATCATTTAATTTTTTTGCTCTAAGCCATTAGATTAATGCCTCTTTTCTTGCTTTCTGCTTACACTATCTGTATTGATGGGAAAAATTCTAACTCATAAATGCTGCTGTTGAAAAGATTCTCGATGTAGATGCTGGAATCATTAAGCTAAGAATAGACTGGTTACATGCAAAGCTGCGTTAGTCAATTGTGCGCACTACACGCTCATCTGCGAATCGTTCAGTTTTGGTAGCGGTATTTCCATACTCGATATATGTTGTGCATTTTGCACTTATGTGCTAGTTTCTGCTGTGATTCATGCAAAAAAGTATCTCGTATATGGCGTATGGTGATATTTTCATGAGGTAGACAATTTGATGTTGTTGATTATGGGCATTGAATGTGCAGTGATTAGAGACATCAGCAGAAACAGCCACAACACTCGTCGCCCAAATGCGAGCGCTTCTTCGTAATCACTGGTGAAACGATGGACATATGGATATAAAGTTGCCACATTCATGATGTTAGGTTAAGGTAGCGGAATATCGCGTAAACTCATAGTGTGATCGGTTGTTTGGGCAATCGTCAATAATAATGATCATATTTTTCCACGCACTATGTATGTATTTGCCCAATGAAATCGGAAAACAAAAGATCGTTGATGATGGGCACTTTATGTCCGTAAATCACGTAGCATAACTTTGTCATGAAATATATTTTGACCGGTGAATGAAAATACCACATGAGAAATTTCACCCTTCATCGAGGTTAGTTTCGCATAGGTTAATACTACTGCGAAATTTGTTCACATTGCCTAGAAATAGGTATTTCGCTTATTTTATCGAAGTGAGCAGTTAGGTGCGTTTTAAAAATTCTGCTGAAGGCGACGATCGGCTAGGTTGATTTACGGCACTCTTCGTTCAAATTGGGAGTCTTCGTTGCTATGGTGGTTTATAAAATGGATGCCGGAAAATTCATCGTTCCTTGAGTACATCTATCCCCTATGCGATGGCAACGTCGATGCATCCTAGATATGCGTTGTTTTCTATAATGTATTGCTCTTTGAAAGTGTCCATTGACAGCATAGTAAATCACTGATGGAAGAGCTCAATCATCTGACTGGTTTTTGGTTTCTTTTTTAGTTTTGAAGATGCCGTTCGGCTGCAATGGAAATGCAGAAATTAACTGTCAGAAGTTTCGCAGTCATTATTCACTCGTTGATGCATTCATCGTCATAGCATTTGTTGAACACGTTGCTATCACGATTATGCATCTTTTTTTCATTTGATGTTGTTTTCGGAAGTTTGTGTTTGATAGCATTGTGCGAAGGTGAATTTAAAATGAATTAAGCGAACTATTTTCATAATATTGGCAGTAGTAGTATTACATCGAAACAATGTGTATGCGCAGGCTACTGAGCTTTCCTTGCAAACATCATAGATTAAAAACAAAATGCTAGCATTTGACTGCATCAAAAGAGGTTCTAGAATTCATTATTGATGAGCAATAAATTTAAAGCGCTCACATTGATAAAAATTTACATGCAATTACGGTAACGATTTTACAGTAGCTTGGAAGCTATGACTTCGTCTGATTTGAGAACAACATTCGATGTGTAGAACGATAGCACTAATTCAAATCAACCTATTCAGAGACAAAATTATGCTGACGAATAACGGAGATTTGAAAGGAAGCGATCTTTTTTTGGTATCAAACAAGTCTTGATCGGGCCAGATTGGTTGATTTTTCAAAAACTCATGAAAGTCGTCAAGCTCAGTAGGCTATATGGGATGTTTCTTGCAACGAAGAGTAATATAAGTCAAACGGTTCCACAGATATGCAACAAAATTGGCAGCTGCGGAATACAGGTGGCTGATTCTTATAACATCTGTTCAGTGTTCTCAGCTACTTCCAGCTGTTATAGTAACTCTGCAATAGTGTATCTCCACTACTGCCTTAAAATATAGCTGTTGATATTCCATGATATAGTACGGTTCGGTTCTTGCTAACTTTTCTTCTCCATACTCAATGATGCTCTCAGAGGCAATGTCTTGCGATAATACGGTGATTCGTTGCGGCGAAACATCTTATGCTACAGAACGCGCCTGCTTCCTTTCGCTTGCTTTTCGGAAGCCATTCGGTCCCTTCACCCAACTCTGGCCCCTTCCGAACTTTACTGGATGCTAATTGCCTTGCGGTGAGATTATTTTAGTTGTACCAACATAAAATCTGCGTGTCAAGTAGGTGCTAATTTTTGACATCAGCAGATATTGAATGATAGCAAAAAATGGCAACAAGTGGCAGTTAATGGTTGTGTATCCTGTACAACAGCTGGAAGCATGATTCCCTGAAGTAGCGATCGTCGAATATCAGTAGAAAGTTGAAGAGAAATGAAAAAAAAAACATTTGGTACCGCTAACATAACAGTTTCATATCACCATCTGACGATGTGGCCAATTTATTTTCAAAACTTAGGTTGAACTAGTTTTCAAAGTAATAAATAATTTTTCGAGAACGATTTCGCAATTAAAAATCATTTTATTCGATCGATAACTCGATGCAGCGTCTAGAAAGAAAGCGACAACAGATCCGTAGAAAGGTTAATGGGAGAAGCACAAGCATATGCAAATATAGCAGCAGTTAAAAGAGCATCAATATTTGGATGTTTGTGCAAAGTAATTATTATATAAAATCGAAAATGCACATTATTTAAATCAGTAATTCGCAAGTGAAATAAAAATCAAAGGACGCAAAGCGAGTCATAAAAAGAGACAATTTTCTGTCTCAATAATGATGGCTAATTCCAAAATCGAACAGCTCTGAACCGAAAGCCGTTGAACACACTATTCGGTGCGCAAGTTTTGCATGCCAAATGCAGATCATTTACCAGCCGCTCTCTTCTGTGAGCAAACGAGGATTTTGCGTCCACAGAAATGTCCGAGAAGCTTTTCACAATCAATTAGCAAAGACCAAAATCGAAATGAACAGGATTTTGAAATCGAAATGAACAAGACATTCCAGTGACTGCAGGTCAAAGACCTTGGACCACTCCTGTAATCTGAGATTTTGAGTCCTGGAAAGGTGGCGTAGAGAGCGGCAATTGTTCTTGAGCTTACAAACTGCATGTCAGAGCGGAGATGCGGTGATTAAAGTTGAGGACAGCAATGAAGGATAGAGCAACAATACACAGCGTAAGCTTTAAGGCAAGGCTGCAAGCACCTATTTTGTAAAGCAAGTAATTACAGCTGGCAACCCTAATGGCTGCAGCTGCAAATTCTAAACAGTGCAGATGCGAGCTAAGATCAGGCAAATTTGTAAATTCAGATCATGAATGCCATCTGAAGTTCATAAGACGATATCGTGTAGTCGAATGAGGCATTCGTAGCAATGTTTTTTAAGCGAAGCCTGACATATGCTACGAGAAATATCTAACTACCTTTTTTTTCGCTCATTCGGTGGAAACATGAAGGTCAGTTTAGAACTCTGCGGAAATTGATAGCGAAGCCGAACAGTGGGCGGTGTATTTTCCACTCATCTGCATTGGCCGATTTGCCAGTAACGTCGTTTATGCATGTTACGAAAAGTTATGGCCCAGCGATGCTTTGCTGTGGTACCGAGTTAACTATGTATTAGCTTTCACTATGCGAAACTCCAGCCTTAATCTTGAAGAGATATTTGAAAGGAGGGTTCGATCCAATTAACCAACGACCTGGACAAGATGAAAGATGAACTCCAGGCCTCCAGTTCATGCAGAACGTTTGGGCGGCTTATAGAATTGGACAGTTCAGTGTAGTCGATATAGACCACACTGCTCTGTACTTTTTCATGAATCGCAGTGATCTGATCACTTACAATTGATAGCAGCTGGGATTTGGTTGAGGGTCCTGACAGGAATCCGCATGAGCTGGAGGTCATCAACTTCCCAATTTTCATCTGCTCAAGGATGAAGCTTCTGACAATCATTTTCATCGTTAAATAAAGACGAGATGAGACTAATGGGTCTATAATTCTTACGTGTAGTGATGGATGCTTTTTCAAAATGGGATCCACCACACCTATTTTCTGGAAAGAAGGAAATCAGCTGTGTAAAAAGCTCGGCTGATAGGTCATACCGAGACGTCGGAAACTATGTGCTTGATTAGATAGGATGGGATGCCATCTAAGCTTAAGTTTCTTGATTCCTTTTGGAATTAGGTTGTTGCTAATGTTCCATTTTTTAGGTATTTTTTGTTACTCATGAAAAAATCCGGCGATAAACAGCCATCCTTTCACTTCCTCAAAAAAAAGTTTGCAAGCGCATCGCTTTTGGCTGAGTGCTCGACAACAATGCTAGAGTCAGCTTTTATACACTGAACCTTCGACGAGCATTAATTGCACTGCTGACATGTCAATAGAATACGTTTTGGTCAGAAGAACAAATTAGGCGCATTTCCTGATTCTTTCTGAATGTTTCACATTGTATATACAAGCTTTTGAAAGATTTTCTAAAGTGGCCATAGTTTCCCTTTTATATCTCAATTCATAGAAAATGATTTCCTCATTGCAAGAAGTTGCATCTCGTCTGGAAAGTTCGGACATCGCTTCCGTCGTTTTTCCAATAGAAATGGCACTTATAACGAAATCTATGAAGCAAAAAGTGAGAGCATGTTTCCTTACTGCTTACACAATCAGAAAATCGTCTTACCCCGCTGTTCTATGTTTTGATGCTTACTGCACAATGTTGGTCGCATTTATTCAAGTTTTGATGTTGAATTCGACGCGGAATCACAATTGCGGTGTTTATTTGGGGCAAGGTGATAGCGTGTACCATCTATTTTTTGTTGGGACAGGGGGGTTGGGGAAGGGGGAGAGAAGGTGGTTATGAATTGGTGGAGACGTTGCTCAAGAGTGTGATAAACCTATTGAAAAAGTATCGACCCTCTATCCTCATGTCCGATGGCCTTTCACTGTGTATAACAGCGTTCTTCATAGACGAACCTTTATTCCCCAAACTTTCGATCACAAAACTCCACTGGTTGAACATTCAGAAACAGCTTAACGTTCAGAATTTTTGAATTCTAACGAGGCGATCGGCACTTGTTCGGCTTCCCCAGCAAAGTGCAATGTTTCCGAAGCAAGTGAAACCCTAAACACAGTTGCGAACCACCAACTCAGCTCCCTCCACATCCCTCGGATCTCACACTTTTCTAAATCCCTGTCGAACCACCAACTCAGCCCACGCTCCACATCCCTCGGATTTCACATTTTAAATTTAAATCCCACTCCTCAAATCTGGGCGGGAAAAGAGAAGATGACGCGTAATTTTGAGATAAAACTTCCTAATTGGAATAAAAAAATTGGCTCCCACTCATCTCCATGAGTGAAGTGACTCTTTTTATCTATCCCTCAGATTTTAGACTGAATTTATTCCCTCGTCTGCTGCGCTTGCTAACTGAACCTCCCCCTATTTCGTCACATTGAACAGATCTTCATCCACTTCCTAATGGTTGTAATTCATGAAGTGAGGTTGAGTAAAAAGCAATTCCCAAACTCGAGTTTAAAAGAATTAACATGTCCAGTCATTTTAAAGCATATTGCAAGTTTGAGATATCCTCGGACTGCTCGTACTCGCAGGTTTAAGAAAGCATCAGAGAGCTTCAAATTTTCTGCTAGGGTCTCTGGCCAAACAACGTCAGAGTGCCTCGTAATTCGGCCTCACTTGCTGTTTATCTTATATCGGCAGAGATGTGCTTCCAGAGCATAATGCATTGCATCATAAAATATGCAATGTTTTTGAAAGGCTATATAGATGAAAAAAGTCGTGATACCGGCTATGGCTAGTTATTATAGATGCGTCGTTACTTTAAACGATAGAGTCCAGTCATCTTTTTCCAAATTTCGCCAGTGGAGTAGACAGTGGTTCGCCTTGCTTTAAGAAATAAGTACAATTTCATTTGAGGTTCAGTTAGTTTACGGACCACTTTCGCTTTGGCCACCGATTAAACTTGGAAAAATGCGATTAGATTCCTCTGCTTAAGGCGGTGCGTATCGCATTAACGAGAAATACCAGTTACCCGCTTCACCGCTCTTTTCATCAAGGAATCTTCGAAATCATTGCATCGTTCTGATTTCAGCACACTGCATCATGAAAACAAAACTCTGCTTATGTTTACTCAATACTCGTTCGGACGGGAATTTGAAACTTTCTAGCGTCTCCCGAGCAGAGGCTTCAGCAGGAAATTTAAAACCGCCCAACAATTAAGCTAGTTCTCTGACGGATTTGAGGTTTGTAGCTTGCTGTTCTTTTACGCTGAGCAGCGGATCGATCTATAGGAAATAGCAGATGTGGCATCGAAATTCTTTCTTCAAATGCTTGATATAGGATGTGGCAATCTGCGTTCATCGAATTGGAAGTGCTTAATTTTTTTAAGCTCGACTTCAAGTGGCTCCTGCTGCATCTGCCAATGTAGTCAGGTTGAGGTGGTTCTGAGAAAGTGTTTTACAGTTGCGAAAAAAACGTCAATGATAAACGAAAAGCTTGCGAAATTTTTATGCATGACTTAATGCAAATGAGAGGGAGTGAGATGGGAAAAGCCGTAAACTGTGAAAGAATTATGAGGCACATTATTGCCAATGAAAAAAGCCCCACTCGCTACAGCAAACGACCACCTGAAGCATTCACGGCTATATTATTTGTGAAGTGTGGTTCGCCAATTGGTGTTCTCGCGTTTCCGAATCATATGTCATTAATTGTGTGCTTTGGATCACGTTTGTTATGCTCTTTCGAGCGAGAAAAATATAGCATTTGCGATTGGTGAAATTCCATTTACGCATAAAAAGAGGATACCATTCGCTGTTTTCTATAGCGAGATTTATAGCATCTCGTCTTAGCGAAGCAGACATCTCGTCAATGGTATACGAATGGTTCGGGTAGAAGAAAATTATGGGCTGTTTGTTCAAATGAAGCCATTTGCTGTGATGGCAAATGCGCAGGAAGGTCTATAAGGTCTATAAGTGGCGAGTAGACGATTTTACTACTCGAATGCTTTATTCATACCAATTTGCCGTTTAGGTTTTCATTGCTATCAACTTTTATAGGCCTCTTTTAATGATTAGTTGAATTTGTAGCTCTCAAAATGAATGAATGCTGAGTGTGGGCGGACGGAAAGGGGAGGTTGAAATACTTCCTATTAGGTGGCATGGTTAGTTGGCTCAGACATAGTGGCATTGAATATCCGCTGTTGCAAATTTTCACTGTCGTTGAGTGAGTATTGTAAACTATGTTTAAAGGCATATTTCAACTATTGATTGAGCAAATAAAACGACCTGCATGAGAGTACGCTGTGACTACCACCAAACATCAACCCTGACCAATTTTTGCAAGTGTATGAAATTCTAATGACAAGAAAATGCGGCGGACAAAGGCCCCGAACGGTCATTTGGCCATGCTCCTATGGGACTTACTACAAGGCGATGAATGTTGAGTTGGCTGTGTGTTGGTGATTGCTTATATTTGTATACAGAGGCTACGTTGAGGTACAGTATGAACTTGCCGATCAGTGCTTAAGTGCAATGACGCAAACTTCTTCATCTTATTCTCCGCGACACCGATCTGTGTAATTTTGTCTGTGTAATTGTGTAATTTTGTAATTACATCGTTGTTGAAGTCAAGGTGAAGCCCTATAAGATATGGGACGCTCAAGCTTGAATTGATACCGTTAAATCTTTTGTTCATCGTTCTTCTTGACAGCCGTGCATCCGCTCTATTCCTACTATTGAGAATCTCTTCGCTGTTAAATGCTTTCCCACCGAGCCTACTCAAACGCTCTCCACCGAGCCTGCAAACACTCTCTACTGTTTCAATTCAGTGTTAATTGTCCTGACCGAATAGGAACATCGATCTACAGCGAACGAAGCCAGCTACTTTCTTTGGTTGCTAACGGAATCGAATGTTATAACCTCGAGATTTAGCTTAATTTTAGTGACTGTTAAAATATACAACGGTTTTTTTATCCTGAGACACATTCGATCCAGTATTTTCGCTGACTTTTTTGATTAACGTAGGTACAGCTTCCAGTAAGATTTTAAACGTTAGAAGGCGCGATATTTACAGCTAAATAAAGCAAACACTGACAGTTGCTCGTGTAGTAACTGGTGTGAATCAATGGAGCCATTTACCTCCAAGAATATTTCAGAATACCTGTGAAGCTTCCAGACGGCATAGAGCTGGTGCTCTTAAATGTAATTTGGAAACTGTGGCTCATAGTTCTCATAAGCGAAGAATGATCTGTGCTTAGAAAGTGTGCACAAGGCTGTTTCCAAATGCCCTTCTATGTGACCTCTGTTTCCACCATCAATCAGAAACGCTACGGTGATAGAGTTCTGGAAGGAAATTCAGTGATCGAGATGAGCTGCCAACAAATTGCAGTTCGATCTGGCAGTCTGTAAACCAGCAATCATTACTTTATTTTCCATGACTTTTCAGTATAGTTTTGCATTTTTCTCGTTTTAGGGCCTTTTTTTTGCGCTTGTATAAAGTAGGAGCAGTTTTTTCGCGCAAAACTTACTGGAAAATTGAGATCTTAAGAAAGGAAAATTTCACATTGACGGAATTATTTATTCTCACAGCATGAAATGGAAGTTTGCTTCCGAAAGTATTCATGTGATAAGCGACAGAGAAGTTTTTTGAGCTGTCTGAGCTTTCTGAACGAGTTATTGCAGAAATTTTGGAAGATTTGAAGTTCTTGAGCAGCAGATTGCCATATTTCGACTCCCGGAAATCACCTTCTTATTTTATGAGGCTTCCATCAAATATGAGCAAATCTTCTTTGCCATTTAAATTCCAGTGTAAACATTTCAAAACTTATGAATATTTTTTATCATCGTTTCCTTTGCTGTTTTGCTATGAATGATGCACATGTCGAGAACACATTTCAGCCGAAGCTGTCATTACCTTAGTCAGCCGAGTAAGGGTGAACTTGTGCGAAAAATGTCCTCTCGACTTTCCCCGTCCCCTTCAACCCCCCACTCAGCCTCCTTTTCTCTGAGTCAATCCGAGATTGCTGGGCCAACAAGTGGTTGGCTGGTTGGAAAACGAGATGACGTACTCTTTCCAAGTTTCCCAAGAGAGAGTAAGTAGGTATTGCAGAAACGGCACGTTCGTCAATCCGCGGAACTTGCGCAAGGGACAGTCATTTCTTACTCTGCTATCTGCCGATGAGCTACGCTTCTATGAGGGCAAATATATCTAATGAACATTTCGTCAGTATATCTAGTGAGATTCGGAACGCCGAAAGCAATGCTCATCATGAGATGTTGCTAATAAAACTAGTTTTTCACAAACTTTGCAATTTAAGATGGATCACACTTGTGGAATAGCATACTGCATAAAACAACAATAACAGCATTTGCTTCTTATGAATTTAAAGCGCTAAAATTGAAGAGCGCAATTAGAAAACTTTATTTGGGATATTGGTGTTTGTTATTATAGTTTGAAGATTGGCATTTGCTTTTCCAGCTATTTGAGCGAGAGACTTTAGCGTTTTGCCCTCTTTTTTTTTTTTCTCCCAAGAAGGTCTCAACTTCCAGGAGAATCTCTAAGCGTCAATTAAATTTTATCGCCTCTTCAGTTTCTTTCTGAAAAAAACTGCACCATCAGTTCACGCAAATCATATTTGAAAACTTTAACAGCTACATGGCATAAAACTTTAATTTGATGAGAATAAATAAGAGATGTATTTTTATGTGAATTTGAATAATGACAAATGTATGTTCAACTTTTCAGTCTGTTTCTATAAATATTGGCTACGCAAAGGCAACACTACCCAAAAACGAGATTTTCAAAAACACATCTGCTCTCCAATGGACTGGATTTTGCGCCAGCTAGTTTATAAAATTATGCACCAACTATTTCTGTACTTAAAAGGGCCAGAAATTAAGCTCATACAACCATGCATTAGTTTTCCCATGCTCACACTTCCATCCATAACTCCGTTTGAATACTGCTGTGTTTTAATTCATTTTTCTCGTTGGTATCCCTCAGCTGTCATCATCCTACACAATATTCGTTAGGGAAAATTGTCAGAGGCGGTGGTATTAGCAGTGGTCGTTGGATCGTTCTGACGAAGCCCACCCACGGCTTGCATGACGGTGGGTGGTGACGCGCTCACTGCCGAAACGTTTTAGCGCACTTTTCGTTACTGCAAACGATTTCATACATCTTCTTTTGAAAGATTCTTTGCATATATCCTTTTAATGGTGATTACCCTTCTTCCAGCATCGCAGATCCCTGCGTATTTTACGTGCTCGCCCACTTTTTAGGCCGAAAACATTGGTGAATCTTTATCTTCAAACTTAATATTAGTGTACATCGTGACTATAGCCTGAAAATGTTTTACGATTTCATGTGAGAGTGTCGATGATGTTCCTCTTAGTTGGTGCAGTTAGACTTCTTGCTTTTTACTTTCACACTTCAATTCTTAAACCTTATTTTCTCGCAATTCAAGCACATCAGACGCGGATAACTTTTTATTAGAGGATTTCTAGTAGATTTTATTGCTTCTTCTCACTTCTCTTGGCTGTGATTCCTAAACGTTATTTCATGGTTTATTTCAACAGCCACTAGCATTATCTGAATCGTTGACTTGCTATAACGCTATTACAAACTATCTGCGTACACGGACTAGTGCCTTGCTGAAGTACGCACTAACGCACCCTAATCTCAGCCTCCGAATTATAAGATGAGCTGGGGCGAAGCTGATAATGGATTGGAATTGGATCACAAACGGAAATGTCGGAGGACTTCGGGATCCGCAAAAGACAGGAAATGCACCAGGAGCGGTTTCAAGAAGCCAAGCTACCGAACCAGGTGCAAAATTTACACAGCGAAAGCTGAAGCGCTTTAGTTCCTCCCCGCTGTGCGGGCAAAACCTTAGGACAAAAACAGCACATGCAATGTGTGAACATAAGCACAACTATGAGCATTTCAGGGACCTCAACAGCAGAAATGAGTTCAGAAGCAGAAATCCCATCTAAACAACAGAAACAACAGCGAAACAGGTCATACGTACAACTCCTTCTAGCTTCAAGAACAATATCAGTTTCAATACACGATTTAGAAAGTAGAAACCACTATTCATAAATAATCTTCATACGTGCTATGCCTTGTAGATTGCGTAGTGCGCTTTTATACCAAGAAGTACAGTGACCGTACATGGAGAACATGAGTTGCAGCCACGCGCTTATCGTTTCAATCTTGCGGCTTGGTAAGAAATTAACATATATGGGGCATAATGCCACCTGCAAGCTGCATTTTAGCCTCATCGCTCGCATGGTAACAAAATGCGATGCATTTTCGTGACGCTTCAGTTACCGTCAAATCAGAGTGACTGACTATGTGAAGGATGAGCGAATGCCACGTTTATGTTCAACTAATGCTCGTGTTCAGAGATTAACCAACCGCAGCAAGCCCATGTGAGAGAAAATGCGTGAATTGGTTGTTAAATGCTGCAGTAATCATCTTCCACTTATCGCAATAACCAGAGTACAAGATCGCCGAGACGCTTTCTTCTTTCCCACATGACTTTTGAACTACGCTAATTTCCTGACCTTCGGCAACTTCGCTAACATCAGAACTAGCTCAAAACAGATTGAAAACGAATTTTAGAATGTCACCAAAACTCACCATCTCTATCAGGATCAATCCCCATAAATCTTGGATGTGCTAGAAATTCGGAGTTGCAAAACTAGCAGACTCCAAATATTGCATGCAACAGTTCGCATTGAGACATTAAAGCAGTTTATCCTTATAAGATGTCATCGAAATCCAAGAGGCTATAACTTCCGAAGCCATTAGCAGTTATGATTTGGCAGAGCAGGGAAAGTAACCTTGTGATCACGATCTTGCATACATGTGCTACTTCCGAGTTCAGATGTAAATTTTGGCGGATGGAGCGAATTTTGGCTCACTGCCCCTTGCTATATTGTCACAACTGAATAACTTCATGAAAACCGAAATACGGTCCATATTTGAAGAGCAATGCTGCTCTGTTTTCATCAGGCCATTCAACCCTCCTCACTCGCACTCAAGGGCAGAGTCACTTACTGATTAGAACATCAAACTAATGTGTTGGAGCTGCGGTTGATAAAACAGTTCACCTTGCAGGCATTTAATGAACTTTGCACGAAGAATGTTCCTCATTATTGAAAGTGGAAAATGATTCATTAGTAACGGTAATGTCAACAACCAATAGTAATGGCGACAAAACTGTAAATTGTGGTTATCGCAATAATTGTGCCAATGCAGATACTGCAATGTTGATTAGGATAAGATATAAGATGCTAATACTGATAATTTCAGCAACAAAAAGAACACAATTAATAGTAGCAATAATCAAAGTTATGACGATAGTAGCAACAATGATAGCGACAAGAAAATTTAATAACACGAATAGCAAGGGGCATGGCTGTGATTGTTTATTTGCAATCCGTTTCTTGGATTTCCTGCTATGTGACTCGTGAGCGCAACAAATCTCTGCAGCTGAAGAAATATGCAAGCGGTTAAATGGAGCAAAAACAGAGCAACCGCGTTGAGAACGCGTGATTTGATAGTTAAATTATACATAAAAGAGTGGACATAAATATAAATATAAATGTAAATATGAATATAAATAAAATATGAATACAAATATAAATATGAATATAAATATAAATATAAATATAAATATAAATATAAATATAACTATAAATATAAATATAAATATAAATATAAATATAAATATAAATATAAATATAAACATAAATATAAATATCAATATGAATAGAAATATAAATACAAATGTGACTATAAATATAAATATAAATATAAACATAAATATAAATATAAATATAAATATAAATATAAATGTAAATATAAATATAAATATAAATATAAATATAAATATAAATATAAATATAAATATAAATATAAGTGTAAATATAAATATAAATATCAATTTAAATATAAGTATAAATAGAAATCAATATAAATATAAATACAAATTAAAATATAAATATAAATATAAATATAAATATAAATATAAATATAAATATAAGCATAAATATAAATATAAATATAAATATAAATATAAATATAAATATAAATATAAATATAAATATAAATATAAATATAAATATAAATATAAATATAAATAAATATAAATATAAATATAAATATAAATATAAATATAAATATAAATATAAATATAAATATAAATATAAATATAAATATAAATATAAATATAAATAAATATAAATATAAACATAAATATAAATATAAATATAAACGTAACTATAAATATAAATGTAAGTATAAACATAAATATAAATATAAATAAATACAAATCTAATCTAAATCTAAATAAATATATAAATATAAATAAATATAAATATAAATATAAATATAAATATAAATATAAATATAAATGTAAATATAAATATAAATATAAATATAAATATAAATATAAGTATAAATATAAATATAAATATAAATATAAATATAAATAAATATAAATATAAACATAAATATAAATATAAATATAAATGTAACTATAAATATAAATGTAAGTATAAACATAAATATAAATATAAATAAATACAAATCTAATCTAAATCTAAATAAATATATAAATATAAATAAATATAAATATAAATACAAATATAAATATAAATGTAAATATAAATATAAATATAAATATAAATATAAATGTAAATATAAATATAAATATAAAATTAAATGTAAATGTAAATATGAATATAAATATAAATATAAATATAAATATAAATATAAATATAAATATAAATATAAATATAAATATAAATATAAATATAAGTATAAATATAAATATAAATATAAATATAAATATAAATAAATATAAATATAAACATAAATATAAATATAAATATAAATGTAACTATAAATATAAATGTAAGTATAAACATAAATATAAATATAAATAAATACAAATCTAATCTAAATCTAAATAAATATATAAATATAAATAAATATAAATATAAATATAAATATAAATATAAATATAAATATAAATATAAATATAAATATAAATATAAATATAAATATAAATATAAATATAAATATAAATATAAATATAAATATAAATATAAATATAAATATAAATGTAAATGTAAATATAAATATAAATATAAATATAAATATAAATATAAATATAAATATAAATATAAATATAAATATAAATATAAATATAAATATAAATATAAATACAAATTAAAATATAAATATAAATATAAATATAAATATAAATATAAGTATAAATATAAATATAAATATAAATATAAATATAAATATAAATATAAATATAAATATAAATATAAATATAAATATAAAAATAAATATAAATATAAATATAAATAAATATAAATATAAATATAAATATAAATATAAATATAAATATAAATATAAATATAAATATAAAATTAAATGTAAATATAAATATAAATATAAATATAAATATAAATATAAATATAAATATAAATATAAATATAAATAAATATAAATATAAACATAAATATAAATATAAATATAAATATAAATATAAATATAAATATAAATATAAATATAAATATAAATATAAATATAAATATAAATATAAATATAAATATAAATGTAAATATAAATACAAATATAAATGTAAATATAAATATAAATATAAATATAAATATAAATATAAATATAAATATAAATATAAATATAAATATAAATATAAATATAAATATAAATATAAATGTAAATGTAAATATAAATATAAATATAAATATAAATATAAATATAAATATAAATATAAATATAAGTATAAATATAAATATAAATATAAATATAAATATAAATATAAATATAAATATAAATATAAATATAAATATAAATATAAATAAATATAAATATAAATATAAATATAAATATAAATATAAATATAAATATAAATATAAAATTAAATGTAAATATAAATATAAATATAAATATAAATATAAATATAAATATAAATATAAATATAAATATAAGTATAAATATAAATATAAATATCACTTTAAATATAAGTATAAATATAAATCAATATAAATATAAATACAAATTAAAATATAAATATAAATATAAATATAAATATAAATATAAATATAAGTATAAATATAAATATAAATATAAATATAAATATAAATATAAATATAAATATAAATATAAATATAAATATAAATAAATATAAATATAAATATAAATATAAATATAAATATAAATATAAATATAAAATTAAATGTAAATATAAATATAAATATAAATATAAATATAAATATAAATATAAATATAAATATAAATATAAATATAAATATAAATAAATATAAATATAAACATAAATATAAATATAAATATAAATATAAATATAAATATAAATATAAATATAAATATAAATATAAATATAAATATAAATATAAATATAAATATAAATATAAATATAAATGTAAATATAAATATAAATATAAATATAAATATAAATATAAATATAAATATAAATATAAATATAAATATAAATATAAATATAAATATAAATGTAAGTATAAATATAAATATAAATTAGAAATTAGAAATATAAATATAAATATAAATACAAATACAAATATAAATATAAATATAAATATAAATATAAATATAAATATAAATATAAATATAAATACAAATATAAATATAAATATAAATATAAATATAAATATAAATATAAATATAAATATAAATATAAATGTAAATATAAATATAAATATAATTAAATACAAATATATGCATAAATATAAATATAAATATAAATATAAATATAAATATAAATATAAATATAAATATAAATATAAATGTAAATGTAAATATAAATATAAATATAAATATAAATATAAATATAAATATAAATATAAATGTAAATATAAATACAAATATAAATGTAAATATAAATATAAATATAAATGTAAATATAAATGTAAATATAAATATAAATATAAATATAAATATAAATATAAATATAAGTATAAATATAAATATAAATATAAATATAAATGTAAGTATAAATATAAACATAAATTAGAAATTAGAAATATAAATATAAATATAAATACAAATACAAATATAAATATAAATGTAAATATAAATATAAATATAAATACAAATATAAATATAAATATAAATATAAATATAAATATAAATATAAATATAAATATAAACATAAATATAAATATAAATATAAATATAAATATAAATATAAATATAAATATAAATATAAATATAAATATAAATATAAATGTAAATATAAATATAAATGTAAATATAAATATAAATATAAATATAAATATAAATATAATTAAATACAAATATATGCATAAATATAAATATAAATATAAACATTAGTATAAATACATGTAAAAATGGAAATACATGCTTTTGTTTGTTTGTACGTACATATTTCTACAGTGACGTTGTTATTGAAATGTAGAAGCAGCGCTCGCCCATACATTCACTTATTTATGTGTAGTTGTTCCGGGATTTAATTTTTTGCGTAATTTGAGTCGCCCAAGACATAGATGACGAGTCTTCTATTATACTGAGTAGACACTTTGCACTGAATGTTGTTGCTGAATTTAATGCGAGTTAGCATGTGCGTGTAAACATTGAATGCGCTCATTTGTTAACGTACACCCAAGGCGAGCTCTTAATTTGTGATCGGAGCGGCTCTCATTTCAACACATAAATAAATCATCCGCGCACATATTTCATTCGCGATTGATAACGCCCTATGTTGGAGGCATATAGCTTCGATAAATTTATCGCCTATTTGAAATATTCACAAATGCGGTGCAATATCGTATCGAGCTCAAAGACTGTTAATGATGAATTGATGTGTCAGTTATTTGCTCCTTTCAGTGAATTATTTTGAAGCTTTGCTTGCAATAATCACACATGATTATGGTAGCTTTCAAAAACCCAATTTTCACATCGGTTGCATCGGATTTCTTTTTAAGCAGAAAGACAAAACACTTTTTTTCATAAAACTGAAGTAGACCGGCTTGCCCGATAAGTTCTTCATCAACGTGTTTCTTTCTGTTCGTAGCGTTTTGCATATTGTCCACTCACTTTTGTTAACTTATTGTCGCCCGTTTTGTCACTTCGCCAAAAGTACAAATGCAAAGTGGCAACCCTGTCATGCATATAATTCATGAGATGCTGCAGAAAAGCTGAAAGCGTACAAAAAGAGACAGGTCACTGCGAAAAAACGCTTCATCGAAGTGAGAGAAAAGTGGCCACGGAAGAAAATGAAAAAAAAAAGAGAAAAACGTCAACTGTGATGTGAGCGAGAGAGACTTTGGAAGATGAAAAGAAAAATTTGAGGAGGTAGTGCAAAGGAATCATGACAGTCGGAAGGTCAAAATTTTGCGCAGAGTTAAAAAAATGACGCCGCATATGTGCATTGGGCGCCATTTCAATCTTAGTGATAATTATATTGTTCATAGATCACTTTCTCTGATTTCCGTAGAGCAACTTTGCATTTCGAGGTGGGAGTTGCACTTAATGTAGACTGCTAAGATCCAAGAAGCTGTTTCTATGCTCTAAGTGTACTCTGCAGTACCAGTTTTCACTTTTTATTTTTGCAAAACCAATAGTAAAAGCAGCAATTGTAAGTTTGCATCAGTAATTTCATATCATTTCCTTCTTTTCCAACACTCAGAGCGGGTTACAATAATTCGCCGATTAGTTGTCTCTCATTTGAGACTTTCTATAACTGGCTCAAATTTTTTTTTCTGGAGCATGCTGATCCTAAGAAAGGCGAATAATGATTTGTTACGGTAAATGCGATGTATTGGCATAATAACGGCTACCGTTATACAGTTGAATTGCAGTTTTCTGTTTGGTTGTTGTTAATAGAGAAGGGTTTTTTCGCGGTTTTTCTCAATTCTCTACCAAGTTTTCTTCCTAGAGCGAGTTAAGGAAAAATTCCGTGATTGGGAATGCTGACGAAAGAAGTAATCGGATTCTCAGTCATAACAATTCAATACCTGCAGTCACTAAATTTGGGGTGAAATTTATAACAGCACCGAAATGGAAAAATTCCCATCATGTACACGAAGATAAGAATTGTGCGAGTTGATCCTGAGCGAATCTACAAATCAGCTTCAAGAAATCCAGCTTCAGGTATAGAACGAATTATAGGCGTTCGTATGTCGATTATTGAGTCCATCTCAAAGTCGATTCCCCTCTTATGAGAGTTCATCTTCCTCCTTCGCTAAGATCGCCGTCATTTGAAGCAAAATTCCTTTTCGCGAGTTAGTGGCACAATTTTACTGCATTTTGACCCCTCGATTCGTTTTCGCACGCATCAAAAGCAAAAGCCCCATTTAAGGTGAAAGAACTTCACTGATAACGCTAAATACCCTGTTTGGGTTCCTAGTCTACTTTCGTAGTCCGAGACCCTCGAGAAGTTAAGAAAGTAGCCCAAAGTAGTGTTACTCATAACGAGTGCCAAATGGTGCTAATCTTCATGGCACTAGTGGCGGCACCCGGTCTACCACGAACACTACCTACTTTTGGCAGAAATGGTACCCGGAAATAGCTGGTGACGCTACTGTTTTGAAAACTGACAATAACCCATTTTAGCAATGGTGGTAAGTCATGATACTAGCAACAAGATAAAGTATTTTAATAACACATCATCACTATCATTGGTGATTTGTGGTAGCGGTGCCCATTATTGCACTCGCTATTATTGGGCACATTTATTAATCACTTCACGCTGTTGCTAGTGGCAACTGTAGGTGCACACAATAATACTGTCAGCAACAGCTATTTGTAAACAATGCTCGTACCTCCAATAATAAATCCCATTCCCGTCACTTCTGGTAGTCGAAAAAACGCGCCAGATCATCTCCCGCTTGCAAAAGTTTCACAGTCGTTCAACTTATAATCAACTGGAGAATCCGAGGGAAACTCTCGGCCGAGGAAAGTGGGAAAGAGGAATCCCCATTATCCCTCTTCCTCTGACTTTCTGCAGTAGTAGTGGCTTGGTCGCATCATTTTCGTCAACATTTGTTCATTTAAGCTCTCCGTCCTATATTAAAAAATCCCTCTTTGTGCAGGCCTACTCGCGATTTCTTTACATTAATATGGGCCACAGCCATGACTGCTCAGGCTCGGGTAAAAGGAAGTCTAATATATCTGTGGAACAGTTCATGCTCTATATAGATTTTTGGAGACTCCTTCGGAACTCGAATTTGCACTCTTTACATATAACCCTCGAACGTTTGCTCATCATATATCAATCAACTGACGACTGCTGATACGAGAAAAGATAAGCACATATTAATCTCACTATTTGGAAGCACTCACCTCCTGTATAATCTTCAGATACAACTCCTCAGGTGCTGCTCTTGACGAATTCTTCGCCATGCTTCTGAATGTCAGGCCTGGATGGCTTAATCACTAACATGGAAATCGTACATCTCCAATGCCGCCGACGCCAGCACAATATGGCCGATGGCAATGACAGCGACTCAATTGTTGCTATAGCCGGAGCACGTCATAAGTGTCCCCCTCATCATTGATGATTATCGCTTGCCCGTTTCTATGTTTTCGCCGACCGCATAACATCCAACTATCATCATAGCGGAAAATTCAGTCTACTGGGAATGTGGTTGTGCCGACAAATTGCTTATTTAAATGTGTTTATATTTTGATGGTGTTAGCCGAACCCTTCACTCTTCGCTACCTAACTCTTACTTATACCTCATAAATCTCGCGTTCGGGCTCCCACCACCAGCCGGCATCTATGATGACTTTCCCAATATGAGCATCAAATTACTTTGCTGATAAGTTCCACACTGCTAAAGGTTCTGTGAATTCAATATGTTAAATTCTCATTATTATTGCTTATATAAATTCGTAGAATTTTACTTCGTCTTCATATACTAACTTCTCCGCCTTTATACTGCTCTCGAGAACGAAAGAATATGTGTAAGCGTTGTAGTGGTCTTTACAGTGGCTGTCCAGATTACATCACGGATTTCAGCGAAACCTTCTGTCAAAAATGATGCGTCTAGGCAATAACTAGCACTAGCACTAGGCTGAATGTGGAATAATTGAAGACAGGTCAGTGGAAAACAACTGCTTTCTTCAATCTTAGTGATATCTCAGCAGACTTTTGTGTTTCCCAAACTTAATGCATTATTTTATGATAACAGCATTCACTACCATGCTGAAATTGAACTGAATAATATGTTGCTGATGCAGTAAATGATTCCACGGTTTTAGTTCTTCCATCACAGGTCTCAATTTCCGGGTTTCCTATTGCAACGGCTTGCTATTCGATTCTCGTCCCACCTTTTCTTTAGCTCACCGAGAAATTTTAAAATTACGAAAGGAAATTAAACAGCTTCTGTTTGTAATAGATGCGAAAGATGTTTTTACATTTCTTCAGTGAAAAAGGAATCACATCAAAAAATTTGAATGAGAGTGCGGCTGTTTTTCACCAGGCGTAGGGGGCCACAAACGAAAGTTTGATCTAGTGAAGGCGATTTGTGTTTGGTTTGTTCCGATTACCTAATTTGCATGTGCATATGTAACATTTGTCGAGAGTGCCCTATAACATTTTATGTGACGGTGTCGAGAGTGCGCTGTAACATTTTCTGTGATGTCCCTCATTGGATAACACCCACAGGTACAAGTGTGGTGAATCGCTCAAGGCAAATTCAATGAGAAGTTGCTCCGTCAGCTCGGTTGTCCGCTACAGGGCCCGCTTAGAGGACCAGCTGCTTACCTTAGTGAGGAGTTGGAGTCAGAGAGTTGCCTGAGGGATATCTATTCTTTTCAAGAGTTGAACTACACAGGCTTTTTTTACAAATTCAGAGCTGTAGGTTCGAGCCTCGCTTTTGAGCTCTACCGTGATCAGAGGGAAAGCCACCTCATTTTGCTCTACCCAGCGATCGCTGGCGTGGATTCTAAATAGAAACGATGGTAGCATGGCAATAATCTAATCATCTTTCTAATAATTACTTTTCTAATTTTTAATTACTTCAATTCAGAACAATATTAGCATTCCTTCATAATCTGGGATTGAATCATTGAGACAGAGATGAAATTTCAACTTTGTTTGAGCTATCTTTGTGGGAAACTTTCCCAACCGGGATGACAGGCAACGTGACAATCGTTGGGAGGAACACTTTGTAACGATCTTCTTCCGCACCCTTCAGTTATTATAGCCAATCATGATATTGATCGCTGATTGCACTCATGGAGTTTACAAGTTGAATTTAGCAACTTTTCTTTCCCAATCGAAATTTTTTATTTTATGTTTGCCAGCATTTGCTCCACTCGGCAAGCACATCGATTTGCGCTTGTGGCAAGTCAAGTTCACCAGTGACAGAGATTATGAGACGTTTCTTCCGTTCCTTTTCTAACGGAGATTCCTGAACGACGGAATTCGGCAGAAAATATTTTTCCAAAGACTAGGCAGCTGAAAGTTTGGATGCAATTTTTTCATTGTTTCTTACGCTTTTCATTGTTTCTCAGCATCGTCGCATCATACGCCAACAAAAGTATCGAAAATTACACGTCTTAGAACTCCGGCAGTTCCAATATGAGACTAGAATTTAAGGCTCGGGAAAAACATCGATTCTTCTATTAGTGGCTCTTATAGCGGAACTTTGCTTTTAAATGTTTTCTTGCTGTGCCCGTCACGTAGATTTAAATTCAACTTCAACACATATTCACCTCATTCAAAGCACATTAGCTTCTCTTTTTGTAAATCGTGAAGGGAATCGTGCATGAGCGGGGCACCTAGTGCATTAATTCGGTTAGCCCAAAGAATGCACAAATTATAATGATAGGAAGCGGAAGCCCAATTTGTTAATGTTCCATTTATGCGTGGTTCATCACAATGCTTTTTCATTTTGTCACTGTGAGACAATTTCTTCGCTGTCAAATTTACTACTGTTTGCAAAAAGAAACGTCTTTCACAGGTTGTATATTGTATTTGCCACTGTTGAAAATGTTCATAAAAGTATGCAATGCACGGATTATCATCTATAAGGGCGGAAATGGAGTGTCAATATTCCGACAGCTGCTGCACTTATGTGCATTGCCTCTCTAATAATCGTGACACTCGCCTGTTTTAACTTGAGCACTGAGGCATTCGAAGCCCACAATGAATCCTCAGTAATATTCTCCAGAACTCTCTCTTAAATAATAAATAAATCGTTCATGAGTTACCGCTTGGACTTGAGGTGTGCTAATCGAAGAGTGATTTATTTGGAGATGATGAAGCTTTCTAATGGGAGATGGTTTGCTTGTTTTAATAGTAATTATCGAAACAGCGGAAGTTGATGATGTGAACGCAGTAGAACATCGCCGCATACATAACTATAGCGATCGACGAGACCTTCCATCAACTTTTTGCATGCTTTATATTCATCGTTTTTCTTCAAATCAGTAGATTATTAAGGGTTATAATGCAAAAATTCTCCCGTCACAATCATTGCAATAGGCAAAGTGGGAAGGATACTTTAGATCAGCTAGAGTTTTGCGTCACACTATCAAACAGTTCAGCCTAATTAGAGTAGCAATTTTCCGTATATTTCATAGGGAGGTGAATATTTTGCGGTTGCCACTGCCAGCGAGGTTTCACTCAGCCTATATTTGCTGTTTTCTTATCGGCGAACAACTTGACGACTCCAGTGAGCGTTTCGATCATTGCGCAATTGATTAATGGGAACGCCTTCTCCCATAAAATTTAGCCGACGATAGCGAAGTTTTTCTTCTTGACTGAAACGCCTCATAGCACCAGCAATTTCCCTCTACTGAAGGAAGTCGTGGAACATACTGCTCAATTTATGAACGCGACTAGGCCACCACCTTTTGAGGACTAGTGAATTAGACGTGAATGATGATATCAGGAAAAGAATCACTGCTGTTTTTATCCTCATTCAATTCAATTGCAAATATTGATTTTTGCGTTCGCTGTTATGAACATGTAACTCGAATTTTAGCAGCGGATTTCTTCCACAAAGTTCCAGTCTGCTTCCAGAAAATACTTCTAAATGCAAACATTCCTTGATGGTACATTCAAGAGGTCTTTGCATATTTCGCTGATGAATTAATCCGCTGTACGAAGTTTTCAACTGTTTTTTTGAGGGACTTTTCTTAGCACCTTTAATGTCTATCATATGAATAAATAACCGATGCAATGAATTCATACGCTATCATATCCTGTGTTGCGCTTTGCTTCACTTTGCCTTGTTGAAAAAAAAAGATCTTAGTCCTTCTAAATAAGTTGCCATAGCCCCAAGTGGCGCTTACAAAGAGGATTTCGTCAACAATTAAATGTGGAGTAGAATTTCGATTTACCACTTATTCAATTTTACCACTTTCGTCAAACGTATCTTCTAGGGCAACTTTGCAGGATGTTCTCACCATAGCATCTGCAAATAATAACTCGCCTTAGGTGCATAATTAGGCTGCGAATTTTCCGCCTGTTGGGACGCATTCTATTCTCAAAGTACCGATTGCTAAGGGAAGAGGAAATTGCAGTAAAGTGCATACGTATGTTTGAGGTATAGCCTTTTTGCTTTCTCGGAATTGCCAACGAAACATGTCACCGAAATGGAGGTCGAAAATGATGTAATAGGCCGGCTGATCGACTGTTCCTTTGGGAGAGTGAAATCACACTGCAATGCGCAAAATTGATGACACCATTGAAATTGCTCATATGTGTGATTACCGAACATTCTATTCTACTTAATTCATTGAAAGTTTGCGGTATTTGCGTTCATATATTTTTTCATAAAGGTTTTCGAATAGTTTTTTATGACTGCTTTAATGTGAAATGCACCTTCAATGAAGGCTTTGCTTCAGTCTAAGGTGCACTTTCAATAAATACTTATCTTTGCTTTCGCTTCAAGAACAACAAGCCTTTCTTATCTCATTCGTTTTAAAATGAGTTCCCAGTAACTGAATGCCACTGAATTCCTTCCGTGGTGCAAATTTTTCCCCAGTACACAAGTATATATAGGTCGTGTGGTCAATTTACACACGTAATGAGCTGCCTTCTTCGGTTGTCTGATGCTGCAGCAAGAGAATGGTCATTTGACTGAATATTCGTACTTACAACCTTCATGGAAATGCAACCCAGAAGTCGACTAAAGCGAACTATAAATGCCACAGCTTCATAAAATTAGTTATGTATCTTCTTTAACGAAGAAGTCCTATTTCTCAGCCAAATTTGGCAATGGAGTTCTTGCGGTCCATTGCAACATTCGGCCATTGGAATCAATTCCAAAGGGATATAATCATGCTACAAGCAGAGGCAATATTTAATGTTGGCTTAGCCAGCAGATGCTTACGGTAGGCGGTCATCCATTGTGCGATTGTGCATCCTGTGTCACAGTTTAAGCCCTTGAATAATTGTTTCCCATCAGCTGGTTTTTTTTTTCCGAAGTTGCCGCTATAGCTTTTCTTCCCATTCAAGTTCATTCACTTCTCGTAATGCTATCACAACGGCCCAGCAAATATGCACAAAACTACTGAAATACTATTAGATGACTGAGATTAGTGGATTCGGTTTGGGGCACAAATTGATTCAGACCAAACATCAAAAAATGCAAAGCATCCTTAATGAGACATTTTAGCCTCTAAGTTAAATTTGATGTACCGAAAAACGCCTTCTAAATTCATATTCTCTACATTGCAACTCGTTAAGCTGAAATGTCTCCATCAAATTTCATAGGATCAGCTATAAAATAAAATAAGCAAACCATCTCCGCTTCTTTCGAGCGAACCAAATTTAACAGCAAAGGTCGAGCGTATTTGCATTACACTACGATTTGACCATTTTTTCAGATGCAATCTCTACATGTTCCATAAAAATGTTTGAAACTGAGAAAACAATGCTCTAAAATGTTTTCATTTGCTTAATGTTGTAAACATAAATGAGAAATGCGAGAATTGTTACAATATTTGGTGAATTTAACGCACAATAGCGATAGGCATCTAGTTTATCATGTATATTTGGAATCAAACAAACGAATTTATTAAAAAGGACAAAAAATGCTCTCTTCGAAGCTACGGTCTAAGTAAGCAGAGTTGCTTAGCTCTGAGGATTGCGTATTTAACATAATCACAAGGGCTTTGACGATGAGCAACCACGTGGAAATTGCACACATGAGCTGGGGGCAGTCGGCTTCACTCGCTTCAAATCCTTCGTGGGCAACTAGTCAACTTATTTCGTCTCTGCGTTTTCATTGCATACAATATGCTGTTCTAACCCACTAAGCATAACGCTGTTGCAACTCTTCCTAATCTCATAATAACCAAGTGTATGAGGCTTCATATTCATTTTGCCATCTTTCTTTACGTTCCGAATTTATTTTCTGCAACCGTATCAATGCATAAAACAAGTAATATGGACTCTTAGAATATTTTAGCTTTACTATACTCATGGACAACTTATGATGAACAGCAAGAGGAGGAGTGGCTGGAGTTTCTTTTGTGGAAAAAGCTGGACTTATAGAACCTTCGCATGCATCTATATTTGCTGCGGTACTTACAGTTTATTATTGTACGCCATGACCCACTCCGAATGGTTATTCCAGCCGAGTTAAATGATTTTTTATGTTCAGAAGTCGTATTGACAATTTTCGACTTTAAAATGCTTTTTGAAATCCAAGTTTTCCCTGAAAATCACTCAATGAAGATTTATTTATACTGACAGAGCGTGACTTATTCACATATGAAAAATAATTCAGAAAAAGTTTAAAACTTAACACAAGAGGTCGACAACTTTTTGCGACTCATATTTCAGTGGCGATATCACCTGAGGCTGAAAACTGAAAGGATCGGTGAGAAGTAGTTCGCTGCTGCTGGGATTATTCATGGCTATACAAAAAATCACACTGCTCGCATTTTATAACGTCTCTTTCTCATGAATCAGGTACAGTTTAGATTACGCTAGGAAGTGCAGAATCCAGCAAGACTGAACTTGCCAATGAATGAGCTTGCCAATGAATCTCAGAATGAGGTTGAAAAGCTCAGAATGAGGTTGAAAATTCAGTGCCAAAAATTCCTGTTTCATACTACAATATACATGCTTAAGCTGAGAATATTAATGGCATACCTCTACTACGCCTGGCATTTCGTCGTTGAGAAATAGTGTTTTGCTGACAGCTTTGTACGCTTGGTTTCCACCGCAACAGATAAGAATGAGGGATACCAAGGAGGCATAATTACACTTTGAACGGCTGATGGCATTTGGGCTAAACGTCGTCGCAAGACGACCGTAGTATACTTGCTTGTTCTTTTTTACTACAGAGTGCACCGTTACCGCCACAAAAGTACTGTCTGTATTTAAGAAACGAGATTTTCTTTCAATTGCATATCAGCAACTCTTGTTCATCGGTCAATTGCATATGGCAGAGAAGCAGAGATGGTCGAAGAAATAAAATTAAGGCAATAGTAAAAAATGAGCTGATTTTTCAGCGATCATGCAAAAATTTCAAAGACTTTCCAGTCATAGACCGTTTAAAATATTGGAAGGCATCCAAGATTACGTTGCATTACCCAACGTATGAGAGCCTTGCCACTAATGCTCGCACAGTACGATTTCTTCCTAGGGACGCCTTTAGTATTCAACTCAATTCTGTTGTTGCTAAAAAAATTAATCGCTTCCTAGCTCATTTGTCTGATTTGCAAAAAGCCGATGAAATGCCTCTGAGTCCGAGATTCGTTTGGTTGTCTTTTAGAAAACATTCATATTATATGATTTAGAAATAGTGTACTTAACTATCATCATCACATCGTCTTGATATCTGAGCTACCGAGGCTTATAAATACTCATTCCTAGCATTTGATGTTTGTGGCCACCACTCTCACTTGTTCGAGCACATATTTGCCCATTGCTATGCCTCGTCTGTCGTTCTGATGAAGCGTCGGAACCTTTTGGTCTGAGAGTCTCTTTTGGTGACTCCCTCATCAGCTGTTAATATTGTTGTATATAACCGATCGTTTAATGCATTCAGCTATATCGACTCTGCCTTACTTTTTAACGCCCTTGAAAAGGCAATAGAGCACCGGAAAATGGCCGAACGTTGGATCACCTCAGGTTCGCCCATTATCAAAACTTCTTAGGGCAGCTTCTTAGCTGTCGATATGAAGCTGCTCTGCCTTATTTTGTCATTTCTTTCATTCGTTTATAAAGTAAAATGCCTTGAGCATTGCGCTGTGAGCGCAAATGCGAACGAAACGATATGGAATCGATCAGAAGAAAACTTTTCTCTCTAAAGCTTACTGCGAGTAAAATAATTTGAGCACCTCTGGCGATAACCTGATTTCCTCATGCGGCAGTAAGCCTTTAGCAAGCGTAACTCGCAATAGAGAGACATGCCCTTGTAGTAAAATGTGTTGGCCCAATTTGTGTTACTCTTCATATGATGAATAGTAATTGTTTTTAGTACTAATCGCTTGATTATGAAGTGCTTGCCGGCTAAAAAAATTTTTTTTCAAAGCATAGCCAGTAATCTACGTCAGACTAAGCCATGAGATCGTTGAGAGTTGTGCTATTTACTAATCATCTATTATTTTAAAAAATTCTCGGATAAAAGTCCATTTCAAGTATGTAGAAATCAAAATTTCGAACAACGCAATTCGCTAAAGTCCCAATCATCCGTGAAGTGTGTGAAGATTATATCATATATGATGTCCCTATCATAGTTATTGCAAGCTTAAGTCGCCAGTGATAGAGGAGATTCTCTCCGAAAAACTTTGTTATTTCGCGGAATTCTATCACATCATTCCCTTAGATCAAATTCGCCGAGAGTTTCCATGAAATTTGAAAATATGCAAGCGAAAATAAAACAATGAATCTTCGCGAATTCGTCTCATAAATATATACAATCTTTTTATGTTCAAATTTTGAGGTTGTTTGGTGAACATAGTTTGAAAAAAAAAATGAAAATGCGATAACCACTGATAATGCAAAGCAAATTACGCTGAAAAAAGGATCGTGGGTAACAAAACGATAATGAGTGCGTTGAAAAAAGACAACGTGCCAAAAAACGATGATAAATCATGTATTCGAATTTGAGACCACAGGTATGGCTAGTAGAAACACTGGCCAGCTCGTTTCCGTACACCCTATTTCAGCTTTAAGAGCACTTTTAATGACCTTTAAAATCACTTCAGAGCTAAATTTGACAGACATTGACCATCGCCTATAGTTCTTTCCTATAGCCTATGCTGTACAACTGCTGACGGTTAATTGCTGATATCAAAATTCAACGATTACCCTAAAATATTGCGCTCATTTAATTCAAATTTGATTAGCCAGTGAGCTTGCCGAAATTTTTTGATATTGCTTCCACAGGTCTCGTATGGAGCATGAGCTGAATTAGGAAAGAGAAGAGGTTCTTGAAAGCTGCTTTGGAATTCGCTTAATTATGTTTTTTTTTTTTTGCTCGTTGTGACCTTTTTCAGACGTTCTAAAAGTTTATGAAAAGTTTCTAATAAGATATATGAAAGAAAAATTAGAAAAAGCTAGCGAAGTAGTGCAGTTCTATTCAACAATCTATGAGAACATTGCAGAGACGGTATTCTTGCAAAAAAAGGCCTCTCTGCGTGTTCATATAGCAAGCGGAACTAAGGTCATAAAGTGAGAGGAAATAAGCTTCAAAGTAAACAAATAAGATGAATGATCAATGCACGGAGAAAGCATAACTGCCGAAACTGAAATATGTTCAAAGCATCAAGTGCTCTTTATTGGCCAATGATACTTTGTTTGCACGCTTATGTTGCAGCACTCCGATCGTCACTTAAAACCTCGCCGTTTTTTTCCTTGTCTAAGTCAACAACTAATTGTTTCTTATGGTGGAAACATTTTTTCTAGCTTTTTTCATGACAGCTTTTTTCTACTTATATTGTTCCTATTGGGCGAGCATGTGAGAGCAGTTTCAATGGACGCTAAACATTCCAATGCAATAGATCTCAGGTTTACATATTTTGTAAGAGTATGAACTATTAAAACCAGCAATTATTTTTAAGTTGCTCTTCCTAATCAACCAATCACTTGCACAAAAAGTGTGATATTTCAAACTGCTCACCTAGGTGCAAAATGTTACATTTTGCAGCTAGCAAATCGTCGAAGCATAGAGGAGGGGGAGGCGAGGGGAAACAAACCCTGCCATATGCTAATCAATAAAAAGACTGAATTTGCGCTGCATTCAGGAGTATTCATTTCGGAGCTATTAAATTCTCTAGCGATACCGAATGTGCTAGTTGCTTTGGCATCGGTTGTCGAAGACAACAAATTTCAATACCTCATATGAAATCGTTGCGATGTAACTAAAGGAACACTAATATACTTTATTTGTATTGGCCAACATAGCAATTGCTCATGTTGTAGCTAAGAGCGAGATACAACAATTCAAGTTTCTTCATCCGCCAAAATGGCAACAGTGGCAATTGTGCGCTATTGCTAAGAGCGAGATACAACAATTCAAGTTTCTTCATCCGCCAAAATGGCAACAGTGGCAATTGTGCGCTATTGCTAAGAGCGAGATACAACAATTCAAGTTTCTTCATCCGCCAAAATGGCAACAGTGGCAATTGTGCGCTATGTGGTAAATATTTCCAAGTAACCTCTGTTCCCACCAGTGTGGAGAGAAACTGCTACGAAAGAAATTCGTTCCCTACAATTAAATGATGTTGGAAAGCTTTTCTCAACGATAAGTATTGACGGGGGTGATTTGTAGAAAATTCTGAAACCTGGTTGAAATGGTACGTTAATATATTTCTGAGTTTCACAAATTTCTACTTCACCATTCATCCGTATGTGTGATGTTGATAGAATATCAGCTGAAATAGTTTTATATAGCATTTACTATGTGACATTAAAGCGCAATAGCATGATCACATATTATCGGTTTTCATTGAGAATGGATTTATGACGATGCTTTTAATGATTAAGAGAAGACAACGAATTTCCACAAATATTTCAAATGACTCTTATTTACGTATATCATATATGCCAATATCAACTTGCTAATTTCTGTTTATTTTTGCATTCGACGTCTCAATATTCCATTTTGCACAACTGGTTGAAATCGCACGTGTTGTGGATGGCACGGAAGAATTAGCTCATGCCTCCCTATGCGTACTTATATTCCTCACTGAATTGAAGACGATGAAGCCCTTTTAAAAAGTATTGGGTCAGGAAATGGTTTTATGACTTGCTGACATAGTGTGGGTTTTCATACTATGGTTTTTCAGCTGTCTATTATAAAACATTATAAAATTAATGACGCACATGTCACGTAAATCGAGGAAGGCTATTTTGTTGGAGATGCGCATTTATTCCTTCGTTTATCCCACTTCAGCTTAAATGGATGTTCCATCAATACACTTTTTATTTTCTGATATTGTGTTTTGGCTGGTTGGTTGACAAAGCGGCCGCTTTCAAGTTGGGCGCTAACATCGCCTTTAATATTGAAGAGCTCATGAGCGAAACAGAAGGATTATGGGCCTTATGGCGGAGACCCTTCCCCAACAAATGGTGACCCCCACACGCACTTCAGACATATTGCAGCCGCACTGCGTGCAAGCAGTTGCTGCATCATGGGCCAAGATCAAGCCCTACATCCTTCTATTGATAATCTCATGGAGCAGCTTACGGTCGATTCCCGCCGCACAGTCTCCTCTATAATGTTTCTTCTCAAAAAGCTAATTACTCACGACATTAAAAATCCTCTCAGTGGCTTCTCAAATTCTCTTCTGCAGAACTGTACTCGGATATTTGAGTTTTGAAGTTCCCAAGTTCTACAGCCGCAGAAAGAGAAAAGAATATTGTCACTATCCATTTGGTCGAGGCTAGCTTTGCTACAAATGAATAGGAATGTAAAACGTCGATTGTTGACCTTGTCAAGCCGCGCAACTCGAAAAAAAACTGACCTTGTTGCGGGCTAGTCTGCTATATTTGCACTTGCAGAGCAAAGCGAGCGCTGGAGCGCCCATCAGGGTCTATTGGAAATTTCAAGAGCGGTCGCAGGTGCTCTACACGTGATCAGCATCACCTCGACCACTTTCATCAGAAACAGAAGTAGCAAGATATTGGAAACTGTGAACGGATTACTCCGCTGCGAGCGGCAGCATTGGTAGAGTAGAATGGTCGTACATGGCCTCATGGTGCTCGAGATCAGAAAATGAAAAGCGTGGGAAACGCGTGTAAAAAAGACGTAACAATAGAGGCGATGGGGATAGCGTGCCAGAAACTGTGGGTTGTTAAAGACGATCCCAGAAGTTGGCGACTTCTAGAGGGATTGTGGATCTATTCGCTCACTCGCTAGATTGTCTCAAATTTTTTCCACTTTCTTATAATACTGCTAACATTTCTTTTTTAACTGAGATGTAAACAGACGGAAGCATCACAAACACTTTGATTTTCCTATGTAGCGATTATTCAGTATTTCGATGTGAAAGGATTGGTGGGACTGGAGATAGTGTTACTATTTAAACGAGAAAAACCACTAAAAGTGGTGCATCTTAGCTAGCCTCACGTCGTCCAATGGCGCCAAGTGTTGCATTGTTCACGTGATGGGCACGGAAATGCGCCTGTGAATTACAATCGCAATAACCATTTATCAAGTCAAGTATAAGGTATTGTTTTGTCGGATACTATAAATTATGGATATATTTATCTCAATCGCTTGTCTCTCTGTAGAAGCAGCTAATTTCATCTCTCCCTATAATTACGGTCCTAGTGACATGCCGCCAGCTGGTTTCAGCTAGATACCGTTATCAGATGCTAGTGTTCATAGCTTCAATCAGCATGTTTTCTTACGAAGAAAAAAAAATGACCAAAGAAAGAAATATTCTAGATTGATTTTCTCTATTGAAGATGTCGCTGTCATGAATGTATTGGTTTGGAGTTCTTTAGTGACCTTTATTTCATTTGACGTCCACTTAGCACACCTCATAAGACGTACTAACATGACATTGTTAGTGTATGAAAATATAACAAGGAATGTGTTGCACTTTGCTCATCTCTGAAGAAGAATTATTTAGGTGCCATTCGTAGCGCGTTCGCTTCGCTAAGAAGCTTAGAATGTGGAAACAGCAAGATAATTCTGCGACCTACAAGGAGTGAGGTTCGTTTGTAGTATCGCAACGGTAATCATGGAGAAGGGGTATCACTACAAGGAAAGACTTTCCTCTATTCTTCTCTCAGATAGCACTAGTCATTTTTCTGTTTGTAAGACGTTCTAATAGCGGCGCGTTGTAAATGCATCTTCGTGCGTAATCTTGACGGACACCCTGAGCCGTGGTGATCAATGTAACGCTGAAATGTTCTCTCATCACTATGAAACCATATTCACACGCTATAGTGCACCTTGCTTCGAACATAAGATTTATGTTGGATTTGACAGTGTGAAATTGGGTGCGCACCTTGTTGATAAATACCTCAGAAGTATATCGAGTAAACTAAGACGAATTACGAACATTGTTTCCTAGGAAACGTGCAGCCTCATTGACACCGTCATTGCACTGGTCCTATATGTTCTACCTCTCCGTTGCAATGTCGAACATTTGAAAACAAATGCTACTTGTGTCCCTATTCAAATTGTTTCTTTGAATGATGCTGTAAACTGTCAAATTGTCAGTCAAACGATTAAGACCTACATGACAATAGAGCCCGTAATAGACGGCCATATTCTTAACCACCTAAATAGCTGGATTTATTTTGTTCTGTCTATGCCAACTGAGTGCTTTACAAAACAGTCAGCCAACATCTGAATAATTACTGAGCATATATATATATATATATATATATATATATATATATATATATATACGCAAAACCGTCAGCCAACATCTGAATCAACATTATATACACGTGCACACTTGCAATTGTTAGCAGTAAATCTAAGTAGATGCCTGCTAGGTAAGCAACTGATTAGACTTAGCAAGAGGCTGCTTTAGCAAGGGAATAGGCTGAACGGGTTGAGAATTTCGGAACACAGTAATGTCCTTCAAATTACTTCACAAGCTCGTCTGCTATGGAATGGATGAATCATTAGACTCGTGCCGGAATTCTCTCACTACATATATGAATCAGTGGCCACGTGAAATCAAATTCGTGAAGTCATATCCGAATTTCCGAAAGGCGCGATCCTTCAGTCCTAATTATTTCTTCTTTACGCTATACCCTGAGATCTGCGAAATAAGTATGAGCAGTTTGCAGATGTCACGAAGTTACATAGGTATAAGAGCAATGGCGATTTGCTCTGATTGTTGCTGTTGCTACCAAGGGGTCCTGAGAATGGTAACTGACTAGATGATCCTTCAAATGTTTGGCCTCTCTCTTTCGTTCGCTCACTCTGCATGTGCACTGTTCCTTTGCTAATACAACAATAACTGCAGCTGATGTTACTCGTGACCCTGATTTTATTACTTTCAAAAAACTTCGTTTCCATCCCCTGCCTTCCAAGTCCATATAATGTTATGCATCTTGGATCTGGCTCCCATCGAAATTCATTTTCCACTTATTCATGCTAAACCACAATGCTGTATTTAGAACAGAATATCCCACTTACAGCCCTTCTATATCAGATTATTTCTTCTCGGCATATTGTTCTTATACTGTTGAAGATAAGATCTATATAAGCAAAAGCGTACATCATTCATATATCAAGACGAAATATTTTCAGTTGCCATCTTGCGTTAACCTATGAAGAGAGATTTGCTGCCTTTAACCATAAGCCATAGCCATAAGCAATGACTTTTCAATGCGAATATCTCAGGCGTATTTGTCACAGTTGGCATTACAGCACAGGGGTCATGTGCTCCGAATCAAAGATCCGTTCATTCTTTGTCCAAAAAAAAGGTAGCAATATTTGTCTTCTCCAATGTGTTACGTTAGAATTAAACTGTTAGCTAATGTGGTTCAAATCCACTCATTTGTTGCTTTCAAACACTTATATTTACCCTATGCAGTCTTTGGTTAACAGCAATGGCATTTCATCAGCTCAGCTACACTTAGTGCAAACGGCTCACGTTACACTTTTCAAAGCGATCTGAGTGAATTTGATGCTCTTCGCTCGCTTTCTTAATAAGCACATGAATAAATAAATAGATGCATGAATAAATGAAGAAAATATATGAGTAATAAATATCTTAATGGACAAATAAATAAATTCCTAACTGTTTGTAGAAGTCGTACGAGAAAAAGTTGAAAATATGAGCCCGTTTTGTGTGTGGCATACGGAGAGTACGCTTTGATAAGTGCCACTGAGAAATACGGTGGATGTGAGAGCAAGGGCGCTACGATGATCTCTTATTGACTTTTTAGGCGCTCATCGAACCTTGCATTTCGCACCATTTTTGCTTCTTCATTCAAGAAGAACCTTATAGACTTGCTAATTTTCATGAAGGGATTATGAGACATATGAAAAAGCCGAAAAGCAGAAGAGAATATCTTTTCTCACTAAAAATAAGATTTCTAAACTAGTGTACTATGCCATTTAAAGGACGTCAGTAAAAGGTTTGTTTTTCCTTTCTTGAATCTTTACGAAGGGTATTTGCACAATTTTTGATTTATTCGAAACAAGTACCACTACTTCTTGTTGATTGTCGAATTAAGAAGAAAATTGAGCTTTTAGAGGACATTTCTATAATGCGAAAATTTTTTCCTCGATCTGGAATTCTCTCTGATGATGTTAAGATATCGAATGTTTCTTCAGCCATCAAAAAGAAGATCTTATCATATTGCCGAGCTTGAAATAAAAGCCTATAATTCGGCTTTCACGTGCATTACACAATTTGAGCTTTTTTGGGCTGCTCATTTTATTGCAGAAGGCTGCTTAGAATTGCGTGACCGAACCTGATGAAATGGTTGCCTTCCCGGAGAAGTTTTAGCATGTATTTTCACATAGAATGCACAATGTTTGTGGAATCAGAAGAGCACTTACAGCCTAACAGCCATATCATCCGGTTTTCAATGGGTGATTATATGATCTTCTGAGTGGGTACTTCTTAAATTGTGGATTTTCCAAAGAATTTCAGAAGAAATCAGATAAAGTAGAAGAAAGCTAGCTCCTAATACGATATATGATGCAAAAGTCAGCATGGGAAATTATATCAACAGCCTGATGGGATGGTTAACTGGAGATGGGACGGTTAACAAATTCGATATTTCGCCATTGTGAGTATATTCCGAGTTCGGAAAATTTCCCCACCATATGGTTTTCCTCTCGAGTTCTTCATCAAAATGTTCCCCTTAAAAATTTTCAACAAAATTTTCAATCGATAGGAAAGTATGCTTCATCATGAATGGCTTAGGAATTCTTTCAAAATTTTTCCAAAATTCGAGGTTAACGTAGCACCTCAAAAGACACAGATTACATATCTGAAATCACATTTGTATGAAAATTGCATTCTTGCAAAAAAAAAAAAAAAAACCGGGAGATATCGTTTAGTAGTTGATTGGCAAGTGCTACTGAAATATTGGACTCACAGTGAAACGCTTTAATGTACGTATAGGCATTTCATAGTCACTTTGAATGGTAGCTGAGAGTACTTTCGAAATGATGAATAAATGTGATAAGGAAGCTGAAAGAAACGTTCATAAATGTGATCGTGTTAATATACATCAAAGCAATGATTGAGGTAGTAAAATCCATGACGAGACACGTAGCTACTTACTTTGACTGTAGAAGGATATAATAAAAGAGGAATCATGATTCTTCCGCACGCAATGAACAAAAGTTGTGACAATTTTTTGAACACGTCGCATTCTAAGCAATCTATTCACGCAGAGCACAGCCATAAACTTGTCGCTTGAAATTTTTAATTACGTTAGATTTTTTCAATTGATCTTATACTAAGAGCACTTCTAAATTATTGTTCATTTTTCCTACACGAAATGTTACAACAAAAGTATGACGGTTTTAGAGATATTTTGTTTTGCTTCCGAGAAAACTCTGCAGAAGAATTTTTTCTCGTCGTCTCCTTCACAATTAAGTCCAGCTATAAGTTAATCGCAGCTTCCGTTTGATCAAGGTTGTCTTGTGTACTAATTTGGAAATATTTTTTAAATGTGACGAATTTATAATAATAAGTTAGATGCCCCATATTCTGTGGTGCCACCTTCTGGACCACGATGAGGAAATTTGTGACGCCACCTTCGAGTTTCTCTGTTACTTTCGGCACTCATCGAATCCCACCTGTTCGGGAACATTGCTCTTCTGCTTACGCAACCTGGATTGTTTACGCGCTACTGGGTACGCAGAAAAGGTTGTGAGAGAATTTCGAGCATACGGCACAAAGGGTAGCGAAAATTCTTGGTCTAGGTGAAAGAAACGTGCATAGTTCTAAGTTTTTTAACTGAAACGATATATATAGTTATTCTTTTGCCTACACTGCAATGAAATAACTTGTGCCATCTTTCCATTCATTTGTTGTGCTTCGTATTTTAACTGTACTAAAATTTTTTTCTCCAATCATTTCCATTATATTCAAAAATGAGCGATGCTCTTGTCATATAAGCGCAACCGGAAACTGAAATTTACGAAGTTGAGTGTGGCGGTATTCAGCAGAAATGCATTGCCTCTTAAAACGCATAATGAAGGCTTGAAGATATATGTATCTACATACGTGGGAACAATCTAAGCTGGCAAAAACAATTTCCTCTCGAGCACTTCATTGGACAGTAATGGCTATTTTTGTTTTGCGTGGGAAATTTCCTGCGAGATTATGCATTTCTATCTCTGAGGCAGATTGGGCACTTGAACAGGTATTTTTTTCTCTATGCGGCATTGCCGCATTTATTGATTCTCGTTTTTCAAAAGGTCTTCTAATATGAAATGCACAAAAAATAGGAATTCGTTGCAGGAGGCAGTAACGATGAGGTGCAATCATAATTTTGTTTGTTCTTCTTGTCTCTGAAGTGCTGTAGTGACGATCGTTTAGTACATTCTTTGAAGGCAGTGGTCTCGCTTGAGCGTAAACAGCAGCACTCATTACGAGTAATTGAGGTGAAGATAGAATGCATTCGAAGCCAAGAATTTATGTGAATATACCTTCGGGTGTAGGCTATTCATTTTCTTGCACCATTCGCAATGCTTATCTTGCTCTCTGCGGTCACCATCACTAATCTCCACATTCGGCTCGTGTGACACAAATATTGAACTTGATGCGCACTTATGTTACACTTTAAATCATTCAGGGAGCAAATCAAATCTCTAGAACAATTGTGTTTTTAAATAAAGAGAAATCAGATGTGACAAAGAGGCAGTAATTCGAATTTTGTGTTGCTGCACTATTCTTTTCTTTCCTCATTTATTTCATCTCACTTCATTTTCTCTCTTTGGAATAAGACCTTAGAAACAAGAGTTTAAATGTGATTTTACTGTAGGCCAGAACCTCAAATATTGATTGAGTTGTTGCAATATCGGTATAGTGAGAATTTTGGGTGATACTGTCGGAAAATGAATAATGATAGTGACTCGCAATATCGACTGGATTCGACTTCTTTCTGTGTCCCTATGAAAAGCGAAGAAAGAGAATGGCTTTGCAAAATAGTGACAATATTTTGTGGTATGTTTGATGCAAAAAAGAAGCGGATATGATTACGCCATGAAAATCAAAGAGGAACGAGAAAAAAAGAAGATAAAGTGATGTTCAAATCGTTTTTTGTTTCCATGAAGTGGCATATCAACAAAGATCATTTCAAATTATGAACTGTAGCAGCTGAAGTTCTCGGTAATCAGCAATGGGAACATTAAAAAGAAAAATGAAATGTGCCTGTTTGGGAGGAAATTTCACAAAGGGAATTTAACACTAGCGATATGATGGACAGAAGTTTATTAAATTTGCATTGAAGCGTGTGTTTATTTTGACGAGGTAATAAGTGTCTATAGAGGATGAATGCGCCTAAATGAGAGAGTGATTAGAAGCCTCTGATAGGCTATGTTGGTTTGTTCGTATTGCCAGGGGCGTTTTGCGAGTGAAGCATATAGATATTCTGTTTGCATTCGTTTCAGCTTGAATGATGAATAGCTGCTGTGCGCACTGATCGTTTTAGGCTTGAGCGCTTTCTCATTATTTTTTTTGCTATGTCCACCAATGTTCGATAGTGTTTTCAAGTGCGACGATAAGCGACAATTGAAGAGGGCCATATTGCAGTTGATGAGGTTCGTTTGCAAATCGCCTATATTGATTTGCATCACATTGTGTTCAATCTATAGGTGGATGCATATCGCTTCTTCGTTGATTTCAAACTTCTTCGCATTAATGCTGAACTCGACTCAACAAAACAAAAAACACCGACAATTCTATATGTGCGCAAGTATGTTAATTACAATTCCACCTAAACGCTTTTTCCATAGATTCCCGAGCTCCATTCTTCGCATTCAATGAGGAGAAAGCACTCAGCCTGAGTTTGACCGCTTAGATGCTAAGGCGTATTTCATCCTAGAAAGAGCATCAGAATTTTCAGCACAGTTAGTGATGAAAATTTGGGAACTTTAAAAGAGCATGAGCGAGGCACTTCGACCTTCTTAGCAACATTTTTAATTACTCTTCAGAATACTCTTCAGGATCCCGCATTCTCCATTCAAGCTAAATTTTTCCTTTTCCTCTCGAAAACTAGGGAACTATCTCTTCCGTTTAATAATCATTCCGGTATTGCGTCTACTCTGAGATGGGAGGGAGCATTTTGGACAGATCGCTGCATTTTGCATCGATTGTTTGAGTTTTTTGGAACGGTACACTTTTGGGTACTGAAGTTTCCCAATGACTTTATATTCTTTAAAACAATCACTGCTGTAGAAAATGCTAATTCTTGCAGTTGGCAAGTGCTAGTGCTCACCAGTTCAAAAGGAGAATGAAACGAATAAAGTAGCACGAATATTCTATACAAAATTCCTTTAAAAAGTCCAGAACCATTTTTCTCATTCGATATTCTCCTCTCCTCCACCCGCACTCCCCTCTCCCCACCCCGCATTGCCACCATCACCACCAGTTCCACAACTAAATAATGATCGATTAAATTATAGCGCATTCAATCCACAGATGCTATAAAACATGTAGTGCATGAAAAAGTATTGTACTTATTGGAGTTAGAGGGAATGATGCAAAACGCAGCTGCAAGATGACTATTTTATGCTGCATTTCGGTATTACAAACTCTCTTCGCATGTCGGAGCGAAAACAGGTGTGATCTATTGAGACAGACAAGGGAAATCTAGTAAATGTATGACTATCACGATGAAACGGAAATTTCGGGGTCTATAAGCTACTAAAAAATTGAATAGTAATAACGATGCAAGATTCCAGCAACAAAAAATGCGTATGCTGCGAGATCTCCACTTTTTTTGCTAAAATGCACCTGCGGCGATGCTTTGCAATACAGTTCACACCTAAGCAACAATAGTCGCCTGCTTATTTCAAAAAGCTCTTTTGCTAATTCGCTCCTATTAGTTTGTTTGTGGCTAGCGATTTGTACTCGAGTCATTTGTTGGTGTTTTTTCCACTTTGAGCGTAGCATATTCCTCGAGTTTCGGAGCTTCTCACTTATGAATGAATGAATGACAATGTAGCCTGAGAAAAGAAACCTAAAACGAAATCTGATTTGCTGCTTGATGAACGCCGCTGCAACTGTGATTGATGAAAATGTAAATCTTGAGAGCAGATAACCAGGCACTTGATTCCTTGAAACTACAGGTCGGTTAACTAAGTATGAAGCAACTCGTTTTTTGGTATGTCGGCAGGTGGATTATGGCTGCTTCACTTATTTCAAGGCTATGCTCTGAACGGTTTGAAGAACGCAAGTCATGGAGTTAATCTGTATCATCTGTTTGGCATCTCAGTTCAGATTAACACTCACTGACTTTCGCATTTCAATGCCTGTACTTTTTACTATTTGGATTCTTATTTCTTTCACATCGCGAATTCTGTCCTTCCAGTAGATGTATTTACACTAGACTGAGATACTTTTTTTGCGACAATCTGAAGCATTCGCATACGTGTGAATGATAAGTTGTGTTCCATGTGAAATTCCCACAGCGACACCTGCATTGCCATTTTATAAGTGATTACCTTTAGTGCCGGCAGCTTTCTATTCAGTGGATTTTTTTAGTAGTTGAGAAGAGGAGGGCAGGAGAGGGGGGGAGAGCAGGGGAGGGGACAGGAGGGGAGGAGAGGAGGAGGAGAGGAGAGGAGAGGAGAGGGGAGGGGGGAGGGGGGGAGAGGAGGAGGGGAGGGGAGGGGAGGGGAGGGGAGGGGAGGGGGGGGGAGGGGAGGGGAGGAAGGGATGGGAGGGGAGGGGAGGGGAGGGGAGGGGAGGGGGGGGGGAGGGGAGGGGAGGGGAGGGGAGGGGAGGGGAGGGGAGGGGAGGGGAGGGGAGGGGAAGGGAGGGGAGCGGAGGGGAAGGGAGGGGAGCGGAGGGGAAGGGAGGGGAGAGGAGCGGAGGGGAGGGGAGGGGAAGGGAGGGGGCGAGGGGAGGGGATGGGAGAGGAGGGAGTGAAGAAGCGGTGGAGCGGCGTAACACTTGTCATACATTTTCGCTTTTTGATAACTAATAAACTATCGTGGATCTCTTATAGTCACTTGTTTTAACATGATATTGGAATCCCAGGTGCACTCGCATCATTACTCTTTTATACGTTGCCGCATTTGGAGCCATTTCTTCAGGCTTAGATGAGTACTTCGATTGACTGAAATGGCCTAAGGGTACAGAGACAGAGCAAAACCGTTCAGCATTGTTCATCTTGTTTTCTCACTTCAACATCGACTCCTCAATCTTTTGCAGTGAGTGCAGTAGAGAAGTGCTATTGCTACAGAATGTCGCATTATACGCTTGCGAAGCATTCCATACTTTCCCATCATATTGAGTCACTATTCCGTTTTCAGATTTACTGCACAAGAGTGATATCTATTAACGACTATACGCACTCAGATGAAAGAGATCTTAAGAAGGTAGCGCCAACAGGAAGTTTATGCAAATGAAGAACGACACTGAAGAAGGCAGCAACTATTCAAAGGAGCTACTCATGTAAGCAGAATTTAAGTTGGTCTTTATCACGTCGACTTTAATATTATCTTCAAGCTGCAACACTGCCGCTGCATTTTTCCAGAGGGTCTCTGCCGAAAACCATCATTTTGCAGTCTGCCAAAACGTGCTTTTAATTTGTATGTTTGAAGAGTCAACATGTTCAGAATGTACGGCGTCCTCACATGGACTCATTCAGACTGCAGCCGTTAGCGCAGCGATCACATGGACAGCAGCTTTTGTAAACTTTGCGATGAAACTTTTTCAGTGCGGACTTTTTTCCACTCACAAATGCATATTTTCAAATGTGTGCATTTTTTAAAATTCAAAATGAACACGATGTAGGAGATAACGCAGTTTGCGAGGCGTGAAAAGTGTAACAGAAGCGACAAAGTAAATTTCCTATGCGCAAGATTAAATGTATTTCGCCTTTTCTACTGCTATCTTCATACTTTCATGTTGCACTCTCGCTGCTTACGTGTTCGTTTTACAAAAAAAAAAAAAAAAATGTAGCGCGGAATTTATTGAAGTTTTCGGTTTTTGCGCATTGTACATTTAAGCAATTGAAGGCATAAAATAAAGGCCTTTTCATATTGTGCTTAGTAGTTCGCTTAAGAGGTGACATATAGACAGACTGCATTATGTGATTGATTATGAGATGAGCATTTTCAGACGTTTTCCTTCGGGAAAAAAGCTTAGAACTTCGAAAAGAAACGGAATCACACCCGGACAATAGTCACGAAGCATGAACTTTGATGGGCCTTGAAAATTCTTTTTTTTGGCAGCTGCACATTGCTGAAGGAAGCGATCATGCCAAAAGCCGCACCTTTTAAGGATGAGAAGTGAAATAAGCTGGGCGAAAAAATGCCATGTTTTTCTGATTCATTTTCAAAAATTCATGTTCCGTTGGAGAACGAAAGCGAAACTTAATACTGTTACGTCTTGTTCGGCAAGGGAGGAGAGGAGGGGTGGAGAGGGGGCAAACAACAGTCATGTCATAGCTGTGTCAGAAACAAGTTTTGGCCACCAGAATCGTCGCAAGTGGCTGCATTATGAGGTGATTTCACTGCATGGGACGCTGAATCAGCCTGCCGTAATGCGGCTGATGTTAGCCCAAATGAAATCTTAAATTCATTGCGAGATTTATGGAGGATGAGAATAGTTCCACCTTCACTGTTAATTTTGTGAAGTGCACTGTATTTGCTATCTCGTCTGAGGAGAAGCAGCAGACTATAGCTGCTTTATTAGCGCATTTCTCGCGCATTAATTGGAATATTCAGACAATGCTCAGAATGCTCTGCAATGTTATTCGTTAATAGATGCTTCGCTGAGGGAAAACACTTACGATGGCGATGGTCCGCAGGTTTAAAGGGCGCAATTTACTGTACGGTTTCTACGATTATATTTTCTTAACCTGAGGATGAGTTTCATATGAAGAGCTACTTGAGCGAAAAATCATTATAAAGAGGACCCTATATATATATATATATATATATATATATATATATATATATATATATATATATATATATGCATACTGAAAAACAAACGTTTAAAGCACAGTGAGCACATTTAAGTGACAATTGTGTGATCCATTTTAGTGATCCAAGAAATCGAAACTCTACCGTGCCACCCCCATGTCCCAACTTGAGATGCTGTTCAAAAGAAATCATTTTTTTTCTGCCATATTTGGAAGATCGATTGGCTATAAGCTCGCTTGTTCCACGTTACGAATCCTTTGCGCAGCAAAGTGAACATAGAGAGTTTGCATGATGGTGACATAAATGATCGTTATAACATGTTGCATAGAACATAGCATGATTTTGAATTCTTCGAGAATGAGGCAAACACCTGTAAGGCAATTTCAATAATTACAGCGCGATAAAATTTAGCGTTAACAAAAGCCGCTTCGACAGTCACATCACCGATCGCTCTGCTGCTTAGCTGAAGCGATCGGTATACTTTCTTAAATATCTCTGAAAAATATCTTCAACTACATTTTTACACTGCCGTCAGTATTTTGAATCTTTTTGCTGCTGTATTGCTGTGGAGATCGTTGAACGGCATTATCATTACATCTCTTTTTATGAAATTTCTAAGCACGCGATAGCGACGTGACACCGTTGGAAAGTTTTCGCTATACTTTATGATACAATAGGGTCGTTGCTTAATCTTGAAGGTCGTAGTGAACCTGCTGAATGGAAAATATCTGCTAACATCGGCTTTCACTAAAAATGTTTTTGCGTAGGTGGATGGAATTTGGATGAGGAGCTTTAATTTTTATAGGGTTTCTCTTATTAAATGATGGCCACTCGCTCTACATCGAGTAAAATCAAATTTTTAAGGCGAAACCTCTTTGATCAGCCTGGCCAGGAAACGATCTTAATGAACTCTTTTTTTTTTACAAATCTTTGTCTCGAGTTCCATTTCCTTCATTTCGTTGATTCATGCCTCATCATTGTAGCAACAATTAATTTTTTATTCCACTCACTTTGAAAACTTCAGCTGGTGTGGCAATCTTCAAAACATTTGTTTCCATCGGCATGATGAGCACTAAACCCATGAGATAAGCTTATCGCTGATGCATATCAATCGACCATTGTAGAAAATGAATGCGATAACCCGTGGCCACATATGATGGAAGCTTTTTTCGAAAAAAATTTGTGTCTCAGTTTGCAATTTATAGCTACCGGATCAAATTTTACAAATTTTTTAGTCGTTTAAGCGTATACTCTATCGAATATAAAAATTTTACAGCTTTGCCAAGTCAACAAAACTACTCCTGTTCCATGATGTTAGTAGTCCTGTGAACTTATATGGAAGATACATCACTTTTGGTCCTTTTTACATCGCAGAATTCATCAATCAGACAAGTTTTTTATTCGGAGGGAGGAGCCTTCCTCAAGCATTACGAGTTGAATTTTGGCTGGATCACATGCGAAATTCCATGATTTTACGCAATGTGTTATCGCGTGATGAAGAGATTTTGTCTGAAAGTGATCGAATTTCTCTGATGAGAGTGCAATCACGCGAAGACAAATTTGTCTTTCTATTGTACTGAGAAGTTTTATTTCCAATGTGCTTTTAGTTTACTGGTTCTTTCAATAATTTATAGAAATTATTGTCAAAAGTACTTTTGAGCTTCGCTGTTTATTTCATTTTACTGCACATCATGTGTATCACTTTTCATAAGTTTCATCGAAGCGCGAAATTTGCTGATGTCGCTTCCTTTTCTGATGTCAGCTATTGAGTTTGGTGAGGAAGCAGCATGCATAACTGAAAAGCTAATTCTGCAATAAGCGTCAGCACTTTTTCGAAGAATTTATTTGTATTGTTGGAAAGTATGTGAAGATACAAAACTTGCTTATTTAATGACCTTAACTAAGCTCATTCCACTGTTATTTTGGGATTCACTCTTGAGAGGAGAAACAATATGCACGGACACTTCCATAGTAGAATGATGGAAGAAGGACTTGATGTTGTACTGGGAATGCACTTCAAGAATTCATGAGAGAGTCAACGCCGTTAAATGTTGCTGCTTTGGTGGCGCTAGAGGGATTTTAGTTTGTTGATGCGCATTTGCAGAATTAGGTTTTTTCAATGTTCACTATGAAAAGAAATTGGAAATAAAAAATTCTCACTCTGTGTAGGTGACGAAGCCATTGTTTTCATTCTGCTATGCATTTTCAAGTGTACTCTCGTCTGTGGTATAATGTGATGTACTGCGCTTATCAGACAGAGAGCACAAATTGAATTGCAGTATTTAATAGACGCACGCACTATAAGAGATGTGTTCTAACATATTTCAGTGATATTCTTAAAGCTTGCCTTGAAAGAAGGTATCAAATTTTTGTATCATCAGATGCTGTAACATCCTATGAAAAAAGAATTTTTCGAAGGTGGACTCTAGCTAGCGCATAGTTGTTGCGAACTTGACAAGCGAAACAGTGCCTAAGTCACCATGCAAGCTTGCAAGATACTTATGCCGTTGTAACGGAATAGAGTTCGTGTTTGCGCAGCATTTTGTCATGCTGGAGACTGATGTCCTTGTACTTAGCTCATTCTTTCGAATCTTTCACAGTAACCACCGTCGGTAGGAATAATCCCTAGAGAATCTCTGAGTAAAGCGTTCACTTAGTTTGCGTAAGGAGATTATTTCATATTTCCATAAATTCGTTTGTTCAAAAATGAATGCCTAGTGTCGTTTGCAGAGTTCAGCTACCATCTCAAGTGCAGGGGAGTAATAAATCTTGCACCTTAACAACACATTCCGTTTCGTGAAAGGCAATAATGTTGAGACTTCCTTGTAAAGGAAACAAAGACAGGCTAGATAAAAGAAAGCGGGTAGGATTAGATAAGGTAAACTGTGTCGGGTCATAATACAAGCATTGTTATATGATACGAAATATTCTGTCTCTTCTGTGTATTTTCTTACACTCACTCATAAACACACCTATGAAATGCATTTGTTGTTCGCCGATGATTCCTCCCCTCCTCCTCCCGCCTCCACCCACCCTCCAATTTGTTGGTCGGGAAAAACGCCCTCTTTCTGACATTGTTTCTTTGATTATTTGTACGACAGTATCCAATTTGTCACCTTGTTTACCTCACTGATGATTCAACATGAACCTAGCTAATTTGCAAAGCTTTTTTCCTACAAAGTTGCAGCAATGCTGAAATTTGCGGTTTTTTAAAGAGCCAGTGTAATCCATACTTTTATGCTTCTATTCGTGCAACATATGTGCAGTCTAATAGCAATTTTCCAGCTCAATGAACCCGGTGTTAACAAGGAAAGAACATTTAACAATATGATATGAAGCATTTTTGGATACGAGGAGTGACGCCTTTACGGCTAGTTCAGGCGTTCGCCTAAAGTCTAGACGGTGGAAACATGTAATGGAGAACATGACCGGTCGAATGCAGCGGCAACAAAACTTCCGTTCTGTATGAAAAAGCTAATACGCTTGAATTTTTTATTTGTCCTATAAAGGAAGATGCTTTCGTCAACAATGACTACACACTCATTCATAAAAGTATTGAGTGAATTAAATGAACACAATTTCTGTTGGTTGGATGGAGGATTTTCCATTTAAATAGAACATATCGAACGATGGGCCGTGTTCTTTGCTGAACGTGTCGAGAATGCAGCTAGTAAGTAATTGACTCCGCTCAGTGATTGCTCGCTCAAGCAAATGGAGTTTCGGCTGCATTGCTCACTTTAACGCTCTGTTTGTCCACGTCTATCAATAAGCTGGGACTTGGGACTGCTATGTTTTTTTCTCGGTTTTACGTAACCTGATTGAGTTATATCACATTTAATAAAAATTTTTTCAAGAGATAGCGCTGTTGCTAGCACGCAGGCCGCTGTTTTCATGAATCGACGACCCATGTGAGAACAATGTTGAAATTTGCTTCCGGAAAATAGGGACCAATGAGCCTTGAGCAGGAAGTGGGTAGGATAGGTGTGCTGTGAAATTTTGATTTCTGTTTGTTATTGCAAAAAAGATCATTGTTGAACACTGCTTCATACAGCTGGCTCATTTTCTTGAACAAAGACTGCGAAATTTGTTCTTTTTTTCTGTAAGATGGAAAGATGAGCGCCGTTTCAGCTAGCGCCTATGAAGTATTTGATTAATGTAGATAGTCGCTTCTTCGAAAGCAAAAAATTTATTGCTCAATGTTACCAATCGAGAAAAATATAGCAATCAGTGACAACCATGAAAGGTTCCACTGGCATACTGGATGCATATTGAAGCATTTAGCTGTACTATTATGTTATATGAGTTCCTAATACCGCATCTCAGTCGCTCTTAAGCCTGAGAAACATTGAACGATGACAAAGAGCCAGCATTTCATTTCACATACTGTCAGCTATGGAGTTGAATGAACCCGGAATGAAGGAATGACTTATCGATTAGCAACACAAAATGAACAATATGTGCACATTTATTCACGTTGGTTGTTGATATCAGAGATTTTAGGGCAGAACAGCATCATTTTGCATGCGATTCGGAACCGCCTCAAGTTGTTCAGTGCTTCAGTAATAAGTGGCTTATACAGTAAACAACTTGCAGTTATACTCACTCCCGACATTACTTCAGTTAGATTGGAATAAAGTAGGGGAAGGCTTTTCTTCTCAGATGAGCATGACTAGCTTCAAGCATGGCAATAAAGCAGAAAGAATCTTTGGATAAAATATTTATCCTCTGATCGTTGGTGATGAAATTTGTTGCTAAGCTCTTAAAAGAATTTTTTCTCTGTATTTGTTAGTTTTAATCTTGAATGAGTGAAAACATCTGCACTTCTTCTTCTGAAACGAGCTGGATGCATGTGATTTATTTTTATTTTTTTTAATTATTTGGATCTTCCAGTTCCACTGTTATTTTCTTCTAGAACTTACTCTATGTCGTTTCATTAGGGTGCTTCAATGATGAACCGTTCTGCGGCTAGCCGCACTGTCAATTTTCCAAAGCCGACGGATCGGTTTTATTGGGCAATTCGAAATCATTTGCCATATTTGAGGGTCCTTCAAGGTAGACATCATCGTGATTCGAAAAAGGGGCCTAATCTTAAGTTGTTAAAAAAATCTCTACTTAGCATTTTCCTCTCGCATATTTGCGGCCTTATAAGTCTGAAGTGGTGAAGCGTGCGCATAGAACTTCTTGAAGTCCCAGCTAAATGTTATGGAAAGGGTATTGATCCTTTGCATTCCCGCTTTAATTTAGCCAAATGAAAGCGGCTTCCTGCGCACTTGTCTTTGCAATCGCAAGATTTATAGAAAGTGACGTATTTGCTGAATACTCTCATTTATACACTTCTTCCTGGCTATCGACAATAAGAAAACAGTTCGGCGCCATGTTTTTATGGTATCATCTAGCAGCGCAATAGCAAAAGTTAAGATGCAATGAGAAAAACTATAAAGAAAACTTTGGATGGCGACCGACAGGCGGAACTCATTTATCGACTTTTTCTTCACTTGACGTTGTGCTGTCTGCAGGAGTTGTTTGATGCGGCCGCCTACGACTTACTTATCCATAAGGAGATTTTGAAATCATCAGATGCAGATTCAATTCATTTTTAGTTTTTGCAGCAACAAGTGCAGATTAATTGGTTATAATCATTTATCACATAGAAACTTCGAGTAGATTTTGCAACAGGCGGCAATGATATCAGGGGATAATTCCTTGGATGTTTTGAATCACTACTTTTCTTAGATTTCAACTTCTTATCATGCATTCACAAAGTATTGCACAGTCAACTTAAGCCAAAAATTCACGCATTTAACGAGCCTAAGCACTCAATTCTTTGCTTAGTTAACTTTGCAAACTTTATAAATTTCATCTTCGCATAGGTCAAAAGTTGTCTTCAGTATATATTTCTTCAAATTTCTGTTCACTCCTTGCGCCATCAGTGGAGGCACAGTGATGTCTTATCGGTAGAAATGGATTACAGCAATCCTTGGTTGTTGAAAAATAATTATTAATGTATTTTGTTAGTACGTCACTTGCTGTCGCTTTCCTTTTTTCCTCAAAGCCATTCATTTTGCACATTCCACAATCTTATAGAATTATTGCCTATAAGCAAAAGCCTTCGATTTAAAATGCTTTCTTCTTGCTGCGTCCCATAATTCTGACTAAATTCCACTTTTGACTGCAGTCTCCTTGTATTTACTTATTTCGAGGAATGCTGCATGGAAACGTTAGTAATAAATTCATTTCTTTTGTGGGATTTTTCACTTCCACAGGAAAGTCTAAACCGTATCTTCATCGCTTACACCTGACCGCTATTGGTTCGTTGAGAATAAGCATAATTTTGTTGGGTATAATTTCGTTCACTTGCCTGACGTGTTAGCTTTGCGTAACACTCAAAAAATAGTGTCACTTCGAGAGTAATCGGTCGATGATATGCCCAGTGCTCGGATAATTTTAACTGAGTTTCTGTACCTCCTGTTGCCTTCATCGTTCTACTTTTTAACGCTTTTCTTTTCGTCTTCCTGATTTCAAAATATCATATCAGATTTGCTACGACATTACATTTCGAACCATCATGCCTTTATACTCCAGATTTGCTACATGCGCCTTTAATACTGCTAATGCACTTTGTTGTATAGTCCAATTTAGATTGCACATTAATCCAGCTTTATCACGGTGATAATCCAGTTTAGAAAATAGAATGCAAATATTTTCGTTCCACCCCTACAGTTCATGCTAGAGGAGAATGAAGGTGTCCTCTTCGCAATCGAGAAGCACAAACAAGATTTCGGATATTTATTGCTGGTGGCGAATTTGCAGCTATGGGAAAATGCGCGCCAAGCGTTGAGAAATCTCTGATGAAGCGAATGAGACATTTTACTTCCTTTACTTTGGAGTGACGTTAAGGTGAATTCATTGGGCACAATTTATCAAGAATGAGATTACCGATCGTCGAATGAGCTTTTTTCTTATGTTGTTTTTCAAGCATTTACACGTGCTTGATTACCACCATTAAGATTAATGGAGAAAACGCGATAAACTGAATCAAATCGTATTGTGGGAGTTGGATCCACGCAAGTTTAGCCATCAAATATAGAGTGAAAACAATGTCGAAAGCATTACGCCTTGTTGAGCACATTCAAGTGGTTCATCGATGACAAGTTCAACTTCGACCTCCTTTTTGTACACAAAAGAGGGTAACATAGAAAAGTGGTGAAGATGAATATCCTTTTATAATTCGTTCACACTTCTGCTACTTCGCTTTTCTTCGAGCGGCGCACCACAGTACAGAAATCTGATAGGCTTACATGAGATCGCAGTGTATGTAAGCGGCCAACAGTTCATGAGCGAAATTGTTAAACCGCATGTAGTTACCTTCTAGTTACATTGTGCTTGTTTGAACCTGTTGCATGTATGCGAAGCGTCACGCTGCGTTACATGTTTCGCAAAGAGGATTTCGCAAAGAGGAAAGTCTACTTTGAGATGATCTCATGTTGAAGATATGCCTAAAACCCCTGAGGCAATCTGACGACGCATCATGCGCACATGTGACTGCCGTCTGAGTGCTTCTACGAGATCAACCTGCGAAGGAGTAAAACGCTCGATAGGAAGCTGTCAGCAGTTAGCCAGAAACATGCCCCGCTAGACGCGTTTCATTCGAATTCTCCGCAATTCATGCCTTATTTAGTCACATCTTCCGCACCGATAAACATCACGCCACATATTGGGGCTCCCCACCTTCATCCTTCAGCTGTTTATGTGAACTCTGAGGCGGACGATCCTTGAGTTAATCAAAGTTGTAATTTTATAAAGTTATTCGCGAAAGCCGAACTTTAATTTATCGATGCTTGCCATTTATCATTATGTGTCCTCGGACGAACGCTATTGAAATATTTTTCTATCTTGTCGATTTTCGCAGTGTGTTAAGTCCTATCACATGACTCAAATATTGCATTATATGCTTACCAAAATGATCAGAAAGTAAGATGAAACCGTTATCCACTAAATGCGAATTCTGTTTTTCAGTAACACTTTGCCATGTTCGAAAGAGCTCATCACAGACATACTCCCGTGAATCAAATAGAAAATATCGCGCATCGAATTAGAAACAACGTTTTATTCAAATCTCAATTGTTTTTTTTTCTTTGCACCGGATGCATGGACGAATTTCTCTTTTTACGGCACTCTGCACGTTGCAAGCGAATGAATAGAATTTCTTTTATATGCGAATAAATAAAAGAGCCTGCATGCATAATCTATAAAGCGAGATTCGAATTTTAAAAAGAAAAAACAGACGAGTGCATGATTGATAGCAAGTTCATGGGAACTTCATTTATTCATTCAATTCCACTGAATTTTTAATTTTTGCTCAGATATTTAGCTGGCAACGCAAGTATATCCGTTCGATTTTCAGGTATATTCTCGCTTAAATTGTTTGCTGTTAAAGTTGAAATTAATGAAATTCAATTATTTATCGAAATAATGAAAATTCATCACTTAAGGGAAAAAACACGTTAAGTATATACAGCTGGTCGACAGTAATTATTCATATTCAAAAGATTTCATTCACACCATAAAATCTCATTCAAAGAGAATTTTCGGGTTCATTCATGTGATTGCTACGATGGCTAGCACCGCGCTCCTCCATGTAAATTGACATCACTCTATTTAGATATTTCAGTATGCTGTTATTACCGATATCATGCACGGTTGCAAAGAATGAGTATGATTTATCATACTTCGCTCACGGTACGATTTGTTTGCGCTCTCCATTATACTGCATTTTTTCCCATATCACTTGTTGCATCTGATCCAACGAAATACTGGTGCCCATGTAGAACTGGCCTCCGTAGCAGTTTTCATTCCATTCCCGAAAATCTTCCTTATTTAGAGAAGAGACCACCGTCCATACGAGGTCCTCCTTGTCCAGATGTGCGCGTAACAAATGTTCTTCCCAATACGTGGGATCGCAATCACCAGATAGCGTGGAGGTTTCATCCACGAAAACTGTTTGGAGGCACTCGCTGCCTTGATTTCGCCCACAAGCCTAGTCTGCTAATAGATTAATGGAATATTATTCTCAGTGTTGGCTATACGTAGTGAAGCACATTCAAAACTCAAGAGAATCTCGTCATTTAGGGTACGAGGACGACGAGTGGTGTGAAAGTTTAGTAGCGGTTGGGCGCGTTTCTAAGGGAGGCCTTATTGAAACGCACCACTTGGGAACCTGACGCACGTTGAGTTCGCGCTAAATTGAATTCTCAATGAGCTCTTTGAGTTCGCATAACCATCCATTCCTCGCGTCGGCACTCTTTCCTGTTTGTTGCATCGCTCCATTATTTCGCAGCATTTAGCAGTAATCTGAATCTCTTTAAAGAATTTGTTGTTATTTGAGTGCCGTCTGTTATTCACCTTTGTTGGAATGCTAACTACATTGAAGAGGTTGTTTCTAAGTAGGCAGTTCATCCTCTGGAAACATAGAGTTTTGCGCCATATGAACGTCTGTAAGCTAGAACTTTTTCTGAGCACCTCTAACCATGGATAACAGAACAATAGTGCGTGGAAACTTATGAAAAACCAGCATCACCGAATTTTTTTGGTCAGAGGTACCTCCTCAAGAAGTACGATGTTATGAGAGATTATCAAAGTTTTAAACTTATTTTCACTACATTCGCGCAGAACGGATTTGCGGTACCATGCAATTGAATGCGTATACCTATAGTTGTGCTATCTCGCTGTTGCTAACGTATATTTCTCAAATCATGGGAGCGGTATATTTTTTGACTAGGTGACCTCTTCATCATCTTTTGACAATATCAAGACGAGCCCCGACTCCCCTTCTTCAAGACTGCTCAAGTTGCTGGTATCTCCGGCTGGCTGAAATCCATATCCTCACTCTACTCTCATATGTGACATGGATCGCGTAGATTTAAGGCAGGTTGACGCGCATTTACGAGTCTATAATGAGCATTTGCAGTGCTTGTCGTAATGGCGCAAATATCAGTTATCGTCAATTTTGAAAGCGTTCAAATGGCAAAAGGTGACGATTCCAGGTAAGGGGCTTTGGTGAGATTGATCCACATGAGATTTAAGTTCTTTGTTACTGGTCAGGTGCAGTAAACACACTTAAATGAATGTTGAAACCTGTCGGAGGAGCTGGTACGATATGCGCTTTCACACTGTTCCTGCCAGGCCAACCGGCTTCGTAGATTCCTAGTAAATTGGTGAAGTTTCTATAATAACATATTTTTTGTTTAATCAGAAGCATCTCCCGCTAGATATTCGCTACTCCAATGCTGCTGGAACCAACCAGTCGATTGTAAAATGCAAAATTGTAAAATGTAAAAAATCGATTGTAAAATGCAAAAAATCCCATCTGATCTGCTTCGAAACTCATGCGGCTTTTTGTGCATAATGAAGGCTCCATAAGGGCATGGCAAAGTTCATGGTTCATTTTGAAAGGTGGCATAGAAGTTAACATGTGGCTAGATTGCCTTGAAGAATCGAAACTGCCTAGCAAACATGCAGATACCAGCAAGTGCACACATAAACACATACTTATAGAACTTCTTTATAAATGAGTGATGCGCGATGGAAATGCAAGATTCCTGAAGCGTGCAAAAAAAAGCATTTTTTTTTGTTTTTTTGCTTCTGGATTCCTGTATCGTACAGCATAAACTAGGTGAGTTGATTTTAAAAAAAAAGTTGAAGTACGGTGACAGACAATACGTTGAAACCGGATTCAGAGATATTTTTCAAGCACGCCCAATTGTGATTTCATGCCGATCGGTGTAGATTATGAAACAGATATTGCATTTGAATAATCGATTTTTCAAAAAGAATGAAGCGTTGCTTAGTGGAATAAATCGGCCACAACAGTTTAGGTCAACTTCGCGCTGCGAATAACTATCTAAACAGTCACCTCAACAGTAGAAAATTTGAGGGTTTTCCTTTCCTGATGCATATCCACAAATTCTTTATTGCAGGTCATGGGAACAGAAAAGAGATGACCTCATCGCGGTGAGCATCTGGTTGTTGATGCTCAGCTATGCTTTGATTTCTAATATTCTAATTCTCGTCGGGATCGCTAGGAGCTTGGCGATGCGCTCGGCAACAAGGTATTCCTTCCTGTACTTATTATCACAAGAACTGGCAACTGCTATTTGCAATGCTAAGCGTTGCAGCTTTTTCGAAACATTGCACGCACTGGGTCGAAACCGTGCAAAAGAGCAGCTGTACCAAGAATCTGTGCTTCGTAATCGTGAACCTGTGACATCTGAACTGACTTCAGAAGTACGCCAATGAAGGCGTCAACTCACTTTCCTCCTAAATTTTTCCACAGAATGTCTCTTGCCAATTGCTCGATAATTCGAGAGTCTAAGCTACGGTGGAAAGCGTCGTAAATTTGCAGTTGGGGTGTTCATAATCCACTTCATTCTGACATCGTCTGATTGATCATACCCTGACCATAGAATGGGAGCGTAGTAGCAACACACTAGAAACCTGTGAGTGCTGCAATCCAAAAATCAGAGGCCTCCTGATCCTTTCTCTTTTGTTACGCTGTAACACAGAATTATTTTGAAATAAATCTGCCCCCTGCCCTCTCTCCCTACCTGCTCCCCCTCTTTCCTTCGCACATTCAATTCTTACGTCCAATCTGAAAATTGACGTACCAAACTTTGCACATAAATAGTGATTCGAGTGGGCCTAGCCACAGCACTGTTATAACCACCTGAGCACTGTGGAAAAGAAGGGACGTGTTCGCGCACTTAAATAACCTCTTGTCAATGAACTGTTCTACATGGAGCAGTTATTCTGGATACACTCAATAGTCCTCATTCGACGCATATCTTCTGGGCTGCCGAATCCAATGAGGCTTTGAAGGCTTCAGGGTGCTTTCTGCTTGATCAATATTAATCATAATCATTCAGCAATATAATTGGAGTGTCCTCAGTGGATAACTCACTTCATCAATCCTCTTCGGTGAATCACTTTTGACAGGAAAGCACTTTAAGGTGCATCCTCGAATCGCAGTTCCAGCCTACTTCCTGAATCATTCTTACCAAAAGTTGCTATTAAACAGCTGCCGTATTTTCTCAAAAATGGCCACCACATATTTTAAATGCTCGCATTGAACAGAACCAGCGTGCTTCTCTCAAGAACTTTTGAAACATGCTCGAGAACCAATAACGTTATCGACGGACTCAACGAGTTAGGGCTGGAGTTATATATCATACCAAGGGTACGACTGTTTGCAAATAGCAAAGTGAAAGGCAGCCGCTTATATACCCGTCAGTTTTAGTTTGATCCGATCATGTAGTACTGAATGCCTCAAGTCCTCATCCAAACAGTGATTTTATGAGGCGTTTTTATCATGTGTAGAGGGATCTTATCATCCCCACCTAGCTGAGAGACCGATCTAAGTAACTCTGGGCTTTCACTTCACTCGGTACTTCGTCCACATCATTGACTCATCTGCTGCAACTAAGAAGTGGGAGGAGAGGACAAAATACCACCAGTGGCATACACACGATTTTCTAAACGGAAGATTTAGCAGCAGTAGATTTCCGTTGTAAGTTAGGCCGAAGTAAATTTAGTCGAATGCTTTTGTGAGCTTGCAGAGGCCAATTCGCATATTTCTCACTAGACCAAACTGTGATTCTTATTCCGCAGTCGGCTTTTTGAACAGATTTTCCAAGAAAACAACATATCCAACAACAAAAATCAGCTGTTTCTTTTTTATGCCATCAGCCCTAATTATTCGAAATTCGGGCTATGTGATAATTGATTCAAATGCTTCCTGTCCAACGCAAGTTCAAAAGTAGTCTCCAACCTCTCATCTTGTTGCGGACCAAGAAATTTCACCCTAAACGTTCTCCTCTCGTTGCTACAATTGGCCTAACAACCCCCTTGCTTTAAACATGATGGGCTATGAAAATTTGATTATAGTAATCTTCTCAATCAATTCAATTTTTTTCTCATCGAATATTCAACAACTTCGCTAGTGAAGTTTTGTATCTCTCAATCTGTTTAATGTACTTCCGTTTATTCATTCCTCACAAGTTCGTCAGCGAACACGAGCACACTTGCCGCTAGGCGAATGAGAGAAACGCTCTATCGAGGATTTTGGAAGGAGAGGGACTCCAATTCCACATTAAAACTGGGGAGAAGGATTTCCACCTGCCCTTTTTCAGGAAGGAGATAATACTCTCTCGCTGTTGCTTTGCATTGCAAGAATCGCGCAGTTTTGAAATTAATGCTTTGAAGCAGAAACCAAAATTAGGGATCTGCAGACTGAGAGACTCCACACTTTGTATGCACTCACGCAAAGTTTGATCGGAGTGGGAGTTGGGAAGGGGGGGGGGGGGGGGAGGAAGGAGGCAGGTTGAAGCTGCGCACAATATACGCGTTCGCCTGATCGAGGAAATGCCGTACTAGTCTCTATATTTTGGTCTCAAAGGTTTTCTGTTAGGCTGTATTTCTCAATGCTTTGGTTATCTTGTTTTCTTAAGTGGCAGTATCCCTGGTGTTCCTTTCCAGTCCACTGCAATGACGTGTTTTCGTTGAGGGTAGTTTTCGGTAACTGGTGGTGCTGTCGAACCAGTGTCCTTTGATCAGAGGGAGGAAATCGATATCAGGGGCCATTCACATTTGGTTTGAAGTTAATTTCATTCACTACTGTGCTAAATAGTTCTCCCGGATAGCTTGGTTCAGGCGATCGTGACGAATGTTTAACTGTTCGCTCGCTCCTTCCTTCTCCATCTATGCCTCCTCTTCCTCCATCCAGCCTATGGTATTTTCAACGATTTTTATTTTCAGTAAATTTTCAGACTTGGTCAGATTTATGGCATTTTAGAAAGGAAAAGTTCCCAAGAGACAAAATATGAATGCCGCGATGTGCTGTAATAATTTCTATCTTCTAATGTGAGCTTTTCAGACATTCAATGATCGAATCACATAAAACAGCATTGTGCAAATCAAATTACGAGAGCGCTACAAAGGTGTCCAACATACACACATCCAAAAACATGCATAAAAGCACATCGCAAAATGTTCCTTCTTATTGCAATCGGCGTTAGCAAGAATAATTCTTCATAATTTACTTCAGTTACTGGTTCATAATATCGCTAGCGGTATGCGATATCGTTATGACCGTGATCAGCTTGGTGCATCTAGTGCCTGCAACAGCGTTCCACAGTGCCTTCCTCGAGTTTCATTCAACGCGAAACGTCCTCATGATATTTTTTTACGATCTCTTCTGGTATACCGCCGTGCTTCAACTTGGCCTTATGGCCTGCAATAGGTAAACACTACTTCAGCACATTTTCATTGAATAAGCCAGCAAAATGTACAAATTTATGTTGAAAATGCTGTTTCCTTCGAATGCGGTTGATTATTCTTTTTCTGTGCAATACACGAAGAAGTGCATGGGAATTTCGGGACGATTGCGTAAATGAATGTCAACGAGAAATTGCGCAGAAATTGAGCAACTGGTGAGAAGGAGATAAAATATTATGCAGCAGTGATAAAGGGATTGATAAAAAGGCTTAAAAGATTAAAAGATTCATTTGAAAAGGCTTAAAAGATTTTGTTCATATAAGATTTGTTTTTGGCTCATTCAGGCTTGCTTTTACGAATATGCATGCACATATTTCAGCAGGAAATCGCGACATACTCGAGTGTTGTGTTAGTTTGTTGATATGGCTTGGTGTGTAAAACGGCATGATGCAGTTCTAAAGAAATCAAAATATGTATGACATTAGAAGAATTAGTAAACACTATTTGAAAGGAACCTCATTGACTGATTTTCTAAATGAGCCTTGATTAATTGATGTGTGTGGTATATTGAGCATAAATTTTTTGAACAATGAAATATTGAGCATTGAGATGGTATTTTGAGCATAGAAAGGAATATTGATTGATTTTCTGAAAATTAGCAGATATAAGCGAAGAACGCTTGTTACAGTAGCAATGAAATAGCTGAATAAGTTTTGCATGTGTTATGAAAAGTCCTTAAAAAAGATGTAAGTGTTTGTGATGCTCAAGATAATTGCGGGTGGGAATGGGAGACTGGGGTGAGTGTAGAGGAGAGAGGAAAAGAGGAGACGATGAGTGGATGACGTTGCTCACAGCGAAAAGCTAGCTTCATCATTACTCAGATCTGTTTTTATGCTGTGAAATATTACTTCATCCAGCGTTACGACACGTGAACACTCGGGATCATATTTTTCACTGCACGAAAATATTTGTAGCTCATTAAACTTCAAGGCCGTATAAAACGTCATTCTTGAATCGCTTTCATTAGTAGCCTCATTCTTTGTATTTACGTGCAAATGATTCTCAATATTTACATGAAATTCTCAATTATTTACAAATGAGGTGCTTAACCAGCTTGCACTCGAGATTTTTTTTTTGTTTTCGAGGTAATTCGAGAATGGAGATGCAAGGTCATTCAACCTTGAAGTATCAGCTTCGGGATTCTAAATTCTTACTGACAACTTCTAATAAATCTTTTCAGATTTGTTAGCATTGTTTACCCTATGGAATATAAATGGCTTTTTTCTCGGAAGAAATCACTATTAATTATCTTGTTCGGTTACGTCCTTGGATTTACCGTTTCGTTGCCGACATTGTTTCCGTGCTGTCATACGCTTTGGAACTCAGATTATTATATTACGGTATACGATCCCATGGATACCTGGTAAGAGCCGATAAAGCTTCATTTCTAAGGAAGAGGCTCATTAGTACCACAAACTCTCAGGCGAACGTATGATCGGAGGGGCCCATATTTTTCCCCTAACTTTTTAGAAGAATGCACTGAGCTGGTGTGCAAGTTCATAACGTTTTTGTTGGATAAAGCGCCCTGATCGTGGAGTGTCCGTTCCTAGACAAACATTTTCTATTTCCATGTTATCACTATATGCAGTCTGCAATGCCGTATAAACACTGTTGCAGTATGGTCAAAATTATTCCATGTCAAAAATTTTATCATAGTTTGCTCGCAATGTGGAACTACTCTAACGGCTCCTGCCCTTGAGCTGCACTGTACCATGAAATGGCAATCACCAGGAACATAAATTTTCTCGCTGAGATGGATGTATTGCCTAATGTTTCGTGCGGAAGTGATTCCCTTTCCTCTAAGAACGTGATATCGACCTGAGCGATTCACTGCGTATCTGGTAACTCTTCAATTTGCATGTGGCCAAATGGAATGTCTTGAATATAGAGGGTTCTCGAAGGAAGGAGCCATGTACTGGCACGAGGCTGAAATATAATCACTCAACATCTTCTGTCACGTTTGTTCAATCGGAGGGGGGGGGGGGTGGGGTGGGCGGAGGAGGGGCGAGTCGATAATTGGAGTAGTGGACGCAGTTGCGCCCCTCTTCGCACGCGGGATCGTCTCGCCAGTGGGCACTATCGCACACTTTAGATCCTGATAGCTTCTCAGGCCATAAGAGGTCATCCTTCTACGCGAATATGAAACAAGAGCTGTCTCAACTTAGACAAAATTTTAAGAATATAGATGTCGTTAATTAGAGTTGTAATTTGTCGACTATATATGCCATAATTTTCAACACAGATTAATTCGTTTGTTGTGATGTAAATAGCGCTGCCGCGAACTCTGTGATAACCAGATGTTGTATTTTCACACAAGGTGAACGTCTGCTCTAAAACATCCCTGCCATGGTGAACCTTTTGCACCAACTTATATAGTCTTTTTCAAGTTTTACTAGAGAGCAAGCACAGTATGACCGGAGAGTGTAGATATATTGTGAATAGAACAAATGGTACATTGAGTTCAAAAAAGACAAGAAGTGTTGCTATGAGATCTTTTCGGTGCAGTCAAATGAGAATGCGAAGTTCAGGTTCTTATAACCGATAAGATTCATAGCAGCTCCCAATTTTTTGATGGAAATAAGCAGCCCGCTCAGGAACTGTGTTGACATCGACCCATGAACGAGGATCTGCAGCAACTACTGAATTCATGTAATGGCGAGTTTAACATTTCAAAACCCAAGCCGACAGAAATGGCCAGGAAGCAATAGTAAATGACCGTATGTAATCGCTAGCGAAACCTATGCAATATAATATAAGGCATTCAGAACGTCACATTAAGGTGGGATGTTCTCGAAGAATAGAGGTGGTGATATATCGAGCTACAACTTTAGCAGAATTCGAGGAATTTTGACCTTAATTTGATAAATTTACTGAACACTCTGCGGGTAAATTTAGAAAGAACTTTCTTTTCATCAGTTATGAGTGAACACGAAAGAGGTAGACGAATTGGCCTGTCATAATCCACCGCCGGAGATATGGCGAGGCTATGCCTATTTCCTCTTGCTTGGTACTTCCAAGTGCAGGTGTAGGAGGAGACGCGTGATTTTTGAAAAGCAAACAATGAATATGATCTTGTGATTTAGTTCATTTGCAGGCTACTTCATATGAACACTTTATTCCATCTTGATGCATTCCTTGAGACGTTTCATGCTTGCTTGAGAAGAATAACACATGATGCAATAGTGTCGTTTTCTTTTAGGTATAAATACATAGACATGAGCGTCAACAGTCTTTCGTTGGTGATGATGATTATTTCGTACGCAGTCATCATTTATAAAGTAAGGGAGAGTGGTCGAGCAATGGCGAAGTATCAACTCACCATAAGGACAAGGGTGAGTTTAACAGACGTTTAAAATGCTGACAGCCCTAGTAAATTAGCCATTTTCTTGAACGGATGAGGCAGTTCTCATTCGTTTTCATACTATGAGAGCGTTCTTACATTTCAAAGAGGTGTATTCCATTGAAGCAACCATGAATTTATGCAGTATCATTTTATGATTGAGTCATGTTTAGCCATTTTCAGTTTTCCGTCCGATCCGCGCAAATAAATCACTCGCTTTTTGGAGAAAAAAGTAAATGTTCTTTGCGATGAGAGAAAAAATTCTCGCCCACTTATTCCTCAATAGATCATGATGTTGCTTCATATTTGAATGCTAAATCACTCCAAATTTTTATCGAAGAAAACCTTTTGAATGCTTTATTCTGAAGCCAGGACTTCCTGAATGTAAAGAAAACCTCCACAATCAGGGGCCTTCCTAGAAGATGAAGAATAAGCGATGAAGAGTTAGTCCATCCTCTCTATGCGATATATGTCCTTGTAAGCAAAACTGGTTCTAGCGACTGTTTCCTAGGAAAGGACTAGTCGTCGTCTTCTTCTCTTTGGAATTCCTAAGATATTTAAATTTAGAACGTCACTCGCTCACAAATGTGCAGAAGTCATCAGACGTGCAACACAATAACAATTTAACTCTGCTTTGTCGACGTTGAACGGAAATTTTCATAATAGTTCGGCAAAATTGCTTTCTTTCTCATGCGAATGCCACTTTTTAGCACATCACAGCGAAGACAAGTGAAAGCGTGCACGTTCAAATTTGGCTAATAATCGAAAGAACCTCTTCGTCGACCAGCTTTCGACTTTCAAGATGAACTTTTGGTGGACATTGAGAAGCATCCCTGAATGGCTTTTAAATATTCGCGCTTTCAAAAATTGAACGCTTCATTAGCTTTTGTGATCATGCAGGAGCATTATTCTCCTACCGACAATGCGATTTTACCACATCGTTTGCTTTTATGAGAATGAACATATTGCTTGAAACAACCAAAGCTTAATAGATTTTGGTATCCGTACTTCGAACATTGTTGAGAACAGGAGGGGTTCCGGGGTCCTCTAATCTCATCGACAAGCACGTATAAGCAGGTGGTGCTGTCCCTTCGGATTGAAACTTCAACGCAGGACATACCATAAATGTTGTGATATACGGTTTCGGCTCAGAAAATTATTTGTAGTTGTTGTAGGAGGTCGTGTCGAGGAACACCTCGCTCGTTATGCTTCTGTGCTGGTTTGTGAAACTCCCTGTAACCATGATCTTCGGTGCTTCCTGCTTTAAAAACACAGATACTGGTTGACGTTCCAATCCATCGCACCGTCCCACAATCATCACTTCTGCCAAGATGACCCCACTGTTCGCACGCAATTTTGAGGATAAAACCCCAGTAGCTTCACACCACCTTTCTTAGCACTTTTAGGCGGAACAAGCTCGCCTTCCCTCACTCGAAATGCTCTTCCATAACAGTTCTGGTAGCCGGGATTTCAGACTCTTGAGAACGAGAGGCTTTCGGAGGCAGATTCTCCCAGTGTTCACCGACTTCAAAAGTTCCGCACATAGAAGACCTCATGCCTCCAATCGATTAGTAGATTCTGAAATTCAAGACCTCTGATTCTCGGAAGTCTTGATTTCCAGGCTTCCGACAGTCAGAGACTGTCTTGGGATTCGGAAAATTCAGGGAATCGCAGCAGTGGATCGCAAACACCTCTTCCAACAGATATGACAAATGTCCGCAGCGCAAATTGGACCCTGCTTTCAAAAAGTGGCAGCGTGGATCTACGAGATGACCACCGTTCCAGCGGTTACAGTACTGAGAGAATTAAGTGGTGATGCGAAATCGGTGGCATAAGCAAATGCTTCTAACAATTGCATTCTCTTCAAAATGTTATGGCATCTTCAATCTTTATGAATTCTTACGAAAAAAGTATGCGCTTTTATTCTCCTTGAGGAACTTTGACTAGCAGCAACCAATTCAGCTCTCATATGCATCATTTGTTGTCACATTTGATAAAAAGAAGCAGTAGATATTTCTCAATAACGATGCACTTTTTGAAATCCAAATACTAAAAAAAATTTTGTCCTTTAACGTTTTTCTGCAATGCCGGATATGATATATCTCCTTAAATTTTAAGCGGTATGAGGTTCATTGGAAATTTGAACCAGCTAAAACCGCATGATGAGTTTTCATTCGGATGCTTAAACGACTCAAGGTATTTTTCGTGAAATTGATTAAAGATTTCGCGCTTCTCCGGTGGTGTGGATGATGATCCTTGGTGTCGCGAGTACCTTTGACAGTAAGTTTGCGGTTTTAGTTATTGTTTCAGCAGCAAGGCCAGCCAAGCAATGGCGACAGCGACATATCACGGGGAAACAGTATACGGCCGCCTCGTAGTCAGGTCAGCAAGAAGGAAATGCGCCTTTTTATACAGGTTCGTAAGTCTGGTGGCCCAACTTCGTGTAACAGAAACAGCATTGCTATCATTGAAGCACACTGTAGCAAACTTTATGGAATTTTTAGAAGTAAGTAAATCTTGATTTGTCTTCACTCTATTCCAGTGAACAGAAACGTTGCTGGACAATTCCAAAGCAAACTTCGTGATATGGCATCCTGTAACAAGTTGGAAACTTGAAGTGCAGTAAGTAGGGGAAAGGATATCCGGTCACAAATTCTCATTAGAATGGTTGCTTAATGAGATATAGCATCAAACCATGCATGGAAGTTGTTGGGATTGAGGCTCCTCTGCTAGAAGCGATAACTCATGTATTTTTCACCATCGCTCGGCTAAGGAGTTAACGGAATGTGACCCACCTTCCGTAACATAGTGTGATTGCAGTTCTTTCTGGTTTCTGTTGTCTTCTTACTAACGTGGACAACATGGCAATGGCTACCGCACATGTCAGAATCGAAATGGGCTTATTTCGTTATGACTTCACTATTTTTTATCAACAATTCAGTCAATCCGAGTGTATATTTACTTTACAACACTCAGGTTACCATTCAATCTACTAATAAAAGCGATAAAAACGACCAATTAGTGGAGAATGAGGCATTGAAATGAGGCAAATGAGGCATCGCTAATTAGCATCCGTTTGCAGTAAGTGATCCTTCAACTGAATTGACGCTAAGCGACATGAAAAAGTTTGATAGTGAAATCGCTGTATGCCATACGATCTTGCTCTGGATATTTCACATCAGTGCATGAAATGAGACGATTTATGACTGGATCACAAATGGTTGCAGTTACAAAGGACAATTTGTTTACTGCGTTGACCCCGTTTTGCATGAATTTGTTGCAAATCAGGTAGGTATGTGTGAATTCATCCGAAAAAAAGCGTTGCATTAAAAAGGCAACAACGCGCTTTGTCATCTAACATACCGGATTTTGCAACCGCCGTTGCTTCGAAAGACTTACGCATAATACAGTCTGCATTTGTCTAATACAGGAGAGATAAGATAAATCATAGCATGGGAAACAGGGACATGCAAATCCAGTGATCAGGAGTTTCAGTGACATCGTTTTAGGTAGCTCCACATCAATCACAGACGATCTAGGGCTATGTTAGAACCTGAAGAGCAATTCTGACTAACGAAATCAATGCATAACAATATCTGCTTATGCCTTCATTGATAAGAACTGAACCTGAAATTTTTTTTTGAGTTTTTCGTCACTGAAATAGGTCCATAAAGGCTTGATTACGGTGCCGCATTTGCAAGTTTTTGCTAGAACTTTAGAATACGATAGTAAAGTGTGAAAGTTCAATGTATGACTCTTTTTGGGACTCAATCTCCGCGTTATCATGTGCGCATATTTGACGCATATTCAGGTTGCATACACATTTTCGAGATTAGTGATGTGACCTTTGAATAGAAGCAATGCATCACCATAGCCTGATGCTTCAGCTTCGACGTGAGCTGCGATATGTGCTTTGTCGAAATGGAACGGTCGTCGTATCACAGCACCGACGGAAGCGCACGTTACTTTCACAGCGTGCCAGTAGCAACAACAACAACAACAACAACAACAACAACAATAACAACAACAACGACAACAAGAATTCACCTGGCAACAGCGTTCATCGTAAGGCTCATCGAGAAACCAGCCGAGAAACGTTACCACCTCATGAGCTGACAACAACGCATTCTTCTGAGACAAGCAGCAGTGCAGGAATCACCGAACGCAACTGTAGGAGAATGATAGTTGAAAACGGTGTCACATTAATTGCAAAGAGTGATGTCAGCGAAGTGTGAGAGTACCTGATAGAGGCCAAAACTGTAGTGCTATTAATTTGATGCCTTTTATCTCACAGGGGTGAGCAAAAAAATAGTTGCAAGCACTGTCCCGCTTCAACGAGGAGAGCATTGTGCAAAAGGCGACAAATGGAGGCTCCTAGCAGTTGCCCGTTCCTGGATATCAATTATCCCTTAGGGTCACGCCTTACGCTACAACAGTAGCTGGTATAATTCTTGACCGTCCATTGTCTGCCGAGTAAATCAATCAAATAGGGAATACGCACCGGTCGTGATAATCCAGGATATCACGCAGAATGCTGCATTTACAACATTAATTTGTTGGTATCACTGCATCTTTGGTGCCGCGTTGAGACGTTTGAGTATAAGCGCCAGATACAGTTATTTTCGTTGTGCCATAGAAGAAAATGTCAGCTATTAGAGCAAAGGATGCTTGGTTGAAAGGATGCATGGTTGAAAAGCAGTTTAGTAGGGAACAACACTCTGGAGGGCGGACTTGGCGCTCGATCGAAAGTAACCTGGGCGCGTGCGTCCTTGAGAAAGACATTTTGTCCCGCGTTTCAAAAATGTATCTCGTCAGCATTGCCGTCTCACTTTGCTGCTTTTGTCGTAAACCATTTGCAACAGTAAAGAGAAGGGGCTTGTAGCAAAGTTGATGTTAATGCGTGGGAAGTGGGCGTTTGAAGAAGTTTATTTGAATGAACTAAATGAGAAGTCAGTGAAAACGGTAGGGATGAAATCGTCACTTACCGATTCTTCGTAGTTCAAAGAGAGAGATGACTGGGCCACTGACGTGGCCAAAGACCTTCCAGTTAAAGGTGTAATTTGCACGCATCTCTTCTTGAAAGAGCGGTTTTCGTGGGCATCCTATATCTTGTAAAAAAAAGGTATAGCACCAATCTTTTCTCAAGCAAAGCCGGCGTAGGTTGTTCGATACCTGTCCACGAGTGACATCTAGCTGGTTCACCTAAGGACCCTAGAGGCGGATGATTTATTTTATGAAGCGATCGTCTTCAATGATGAGGCGCTATGCTCTTGGTGAAGCGAAGCATTCACCCAGAACACAGCGCTCCCACTTGAGCGCTGACGGGATAGGAATCCAGCTAACCGAAGCTAGCGGCCTATCCTGGAACCACTTTTCTGAACAAAATAGCGGTTCATTCCACAGAATCTGCACACTCTACATTTCACAACAGTTTCAAGCCCCATCCGTCTTTGAATTTTCATGAATACGCGACCTTAGCGAGGTGTTGCAACCATCAGCCCCATCCCCACGTGGCATACCCCTTCGGGAAAATACCTACTTCGAACAACGTTTTAAATAGCTAAATACATGACAGAAATGAAAGAGACAATTGTTCGACTTCAGAAACATTTTTTCGACCAAATCGTTTAAAACTGCGGGAGTGCCGAAAACTGATCAAGTGGGTAAGCTGACCATGGTCCCATTATGCAACATTGTGTTCCCTCAGAATGTTGAACAGTGAACTGAAGAACATTTACGAGTGGATTGAGGTTGCAGCGGTAAGCATGGCTGGGCGCACAAGAATGTCACACAAAAAACGCCGATTTCAGCGGATGAAAAAATCGCGTGAGACGCTTTTGTGCAGCGGTGAGGCGGCAGGTTAGCGCTCTTCCCGATTAGTGCCTTGGCCCCGCAAAAAATTTTCGGCGTCTTAGTAGGGGTAGGGCAGGAATTTCAGACTTTTCAACTCGTCGCGGTTGGCTGCAGAAACACAACTCCATATATGAGGCGCAATTGTCAAAGGAGTACTTCTTGGGGCATATCTTTCGGGGATACGTTAGTCAAGTGATGCAGCCTCAATATGCTTTTATCGGGGACTCAATAATCGACGGCTGTTTTCTTAGATAGCAGGGATTTTAATGTGCAGCGAGTTTATCTGTCAAACGACTTCAGCGGGTGAATGAGGGCAGTTTATTTAGACTGCTCCCAGTGTTTATATCATGCAATGGCAAGGCCAAGAAAGTTGACGCGACGCCCAAGTTTTATGAGGCCGACAAAGTGCGCACGAAATTGTGACTGGCTTAAAATGTACTACCACTGGCTTCCAGCTGGAAAAGAAGGGAATCAACTCTTCTAGCCTAATCAACCCATCAAATAGAAAAAAGGACACTAGAATGGATTAAGCAATACTTCCCCTTTGACATAACAGGCCTCCACTGCAAAATCTCCGGCCATGTTTGCGTGGAAGGAAAACGAAAAAATTCTAATCGCGTCGTGAACACGCGGCACATTCCTAGATAAAAAAGTTAGGGGGTGGGCATCTGAAAAACTGTATGCTCAACAGCTTCATGGAAGAACGTATCATTATTCACTGATTACCTCTTCTAAACGAAAACTAAAATGAAGAAATTGCATCGTTTTTCGGAGTGAACGCGGCTAGATTAGAACGCTGTTTTTGGCTTGGCTTTGTGAAATGAATGCGATTAGAACACAGCTGCTGTGGCAAGCGGGACTTCCATGAAATGAAATGGCCAGAATCAGCAGGCTATTAGTGGCTGAGTTGTATGAGCATGTGGGGACAGGTAAGGGAAAAATGAGGTTGGCTGGCACACTGCAGTTAAGCCCACTAGCGCCCTAGAGGTGTTTATTTATATAATAGACAACTTGTTGTACCAACGATGACGTCTGCCGATTTCTGGATAGCGCTCCAGCCCTTCTGGCTTCAATTTAAATTTTTAGTCAACGGCCCATCTACGACAGAATCCTTCATTCATCCCTGACGATAACAAATGAATGCAGAAATGTTAGCAAGCCGTTGAGGCCAGAATTCGTTACTTCAGGAACGCTAAAACGGATCCGCTCATCTTTGAAAGTTATAACGTTGCTTCTCAAAGAATCACTCAATCGTCAAACGGAAACGAACGCTCAGTCGTACAAGGCCAACTTGCCATCTCCCACAGCATTCCTCTGAAAGTTGTTGCACGCACACCGTACGTAAAAATCGATGCTAATCTGCATTGAAATTGAAAAGCGCGACAAAGTTAATACAAATCAGGAGAAGCGTCCAAATGCTGGCGCCACTAGCAATTCCTGCAAATATAGTAGATCAATGATGCTATATAACACTAACATGAGGTTTCTTTCCTTGAAAGTCGACCGCTTCTTTACATTTATGTGCGAACTACTCTCTCTCGTGCCTCATCCAATACGTCCTGATATTCTAGTTGAAAATCCAGTAGCATATTTGTGGTCTCATAAGTGACCAAAGGTGTGATTTATCAGAGCAAGGCAGCGCTTTGCAGATTACTTAGGCTCAGGATTATGCCTACCATTTATCAAGCCTTCCAGGAAAGTTCACTTCAAAATGGAAGGAAAAGGCAACCAAAGAAACTCCTTGAGAAAAGCTAGTACACAATTTTCGAAGGCAAGTGCACAGTCTTGCTCGACCTGAGAAACGGCAGTAATGGGCATGAACAGCTGGGTGTTCAAATATCCGTGCATTAGTTTGCTTATAATTCTAGAGGGTTGAATATCCGACGCAGAAACGAAAAAATCAATAAAGGAGCATGTAGGGCTGACGTCGGCTCCCTCAAAAAGCTGACCGAAGTTAAACTCGGATGCACCTTCTCGAAGCCAGTTTTAGACTCGGCTTAAAAATCTATCGGAAGCCACCAGTTGAAAACGAAGTGAAGTAGATAAAGTCACGAAATTCGGTGGCTCGAACTCGACCGATTTTGATCGATTTTACGGCTTCAGTGGCGAACAGAAGTGGGGTATTTTTGATTCCGATTGCTCTCAGAAGTTAATTAATGGGGCATGCGTTGAAACTCGACCCTCAGGTAATAAAGTTTCTGTACTATGGTTGATTTCTACTAAGCTCCAAAATTCGGTGATATCTGCATCTTGTAAATAGTCTTGCATAGAAGAAGAATACAGAATGTTCCGTACTGCCTTGTTGTATTTTTGCGGCTTTTGGCTGTCGTTGATTGCCAGTGCTTAGAGTACGGATGGATGCGCTTTAGCTCTTTGTCTTATTATCAGTGAGAAATGTGACACAAAAATAAACAATCATTTCACATATGTTCCCTCCAGCATAAGCACTAACTTACTCCCTCGATCGTATAAACTGTGCTACAATCCGAAGTGAGGATGCGTGTGACAGCAACATAAATTCGCTACTTATAGGAAATGATGCAGCCAAACATCGGCTGGTTTCAAGTGCAGCGCCTAGCAGCGAAACGGCATGGACTGGTAGCAACAGTATATTAAATGCAATTCGAAACAGAGTATTGACTGCAGTTGCCAAATCCTAAAAAAACAGTTCCATTGTGTTTGTAAGGTGCGCTACCTAGAAAGCATATTTATTCATATTAAAATCCAATGACACTAATGGCAAACGAGAGAGCTTCTGTCGAATGCAATTTCACATCGGTCGAGGACATTTAAAGAAGAAATGCAAAAAAAAAGTAGTGATCGGAAAGAGATTCCTCCATTTAAAAAATGAGGCTACTAAAATTTGCTGAGTTAAAGAATACTGATTCATTTGCACAAATTAAAAAAAAAAAAAAATTGATGGCTTCACATTCTAGACATTTGGGTAGTTGGCTTTTTGCGCAAAAAATTGAAGCAATGAGAGCTTGTAACCAGCAGTGGAAACACGGACGGAGCAACGGGAGCAATAAATAAAAGGTGAAATCGGCTCCGTCGAAAATGAATCCTTTGCTATTTCTTGCCTCATGTTCCCCTGTCTCTTGAGAAAACTCTCAAGGCCTTTCTCTGCCCCGGTGTGGGTGTGGATAACTTGTTCGATTAGGTTAAGAAAATTTGGCGGTTTCATCGGATGTGCTTCTTTGCTGCTTTACTTTGCCCTCTTAACATGCTTGCTTAATTGCACAATCAAACTTATTTGTGTTGACGTTGATGCTTATCGAAGCCGTCTGCGGACGATTCCCATTTATGTAGTAAGGTCTCCTCAGTCTTTGTTGGCTTTTTAGAGCTGAAAAGAGCAGCGATTAGGTTGCCTACACGAGAATGTAAAAGGTCCAAGAAACTGGCGAGCGTGCATCATAAATGTTCTTAGCTGTAATATGCAATTTCTTCATTTCAAGCTTATGAACAACCCTCTTCGGTTCGTTGAATCAATGCGCAGAGTGCGAAATAGTTAGCGGGTTGGAAACAGGAAACCAAACTCACTGAATCCAGCAAGCTTTAATACATTGCAGGCTCCGATAGAAGCGAAATCCCCTTCTTTCAGCAACTGAAAGTCTGGGATACAGCAGAAATTCGAAAAATTCTTTCTATCCTCCTCTCCTCCTCTTCTTCCCTCCGTCACCACGTAGCCTACCAGATTCTCGTGCAACATGCTGGCAAAGGCAAAAAAAAGAAACAACAGCCCAGAAGCAGATTTCCTTGCAACTCGTTGTCATTCGAGTCGGAAGCGTTAAAACAGTTTATTTTAATGGTCACCGAGATTAAATATGAAAGCTTGAACAACATAAACTTGTGATAAGTGGCAGCATTATGATCTTCGCTACAACGACTGAAAAGGGACTTCAAAAATACACTAACGACTTGAATGAAACAGATTTGAAACTGGAACCGACATGGCACATACACACACAAGTGAGCAAGTGAGCCGGTCCAATAACATTGGAGCATACCCACGCAGCCTCCACTTCATCTGAATTTTCCAATTCTTGTATGTTATGAAGCACCTAGCTTGCATTTGCCCGACGTTCCTTTAAAAAATGCACTTGTCGTGGCAGTGATATACTGTGCACTATGAAGTATGTTGCGAGTGAAGGTCACATATCTGATGAAGCACATGTACAACGTGTTCGATGTCCTGTGTTTAGCGAACTTGCAGTATGAATGCTTGAGGGAGTCGGCGCTCATCAGCAACAAAAAATTAGTCGTTACTTATGGTGCAAGCCATTCAAACAATTTCGAAAATCATTGTGTGTGATCTTGATGTGCTCTCCTGGTTTCTATGGAATCACTGGCGAAGTTCAGAAGTTGATCTTTAAAAAGCTTGGATTCAGCTGCGCACCATGATCTCTTCATGATGAGATGCTAAGATTTTTTTAAAGGATCAGTTATTTCAAGAGTCGTTGAAGTGTATATTTCTATTGCATATTTGAGCATCGTCCTAATATTTTCAGAGTAGAGATGAAGATTTTGAAATTTGAAGCATTCAAGAATATGCTTCCAGCAACATTATGCAGCGCAATAGTGTACACTTTGCAAGAAATTTTACCATCGTTTGAGATGCCAATGCTGCGAACTTATATTCTAACTGCCAACTGTTTGCAGAGCATGAAGCATTGTCTTTTCCGACTGGGACGACCTAGATGCACTACAAAGACTCCAAATTTCAAGATGGACAACTGTCACATACAGAACGCTGATCGTAAAAAGTGTTGATTGAAGAACAAGATGAGGGATATGGCGCCGTAGCATTAAATATATGTAATGAAAACGTAAGAGACCGCTAGAACTGAAAGCGGTAACTGGAAAGAATTTCGTCAACTGGACCGTGTTCATAGCAGCTGTAGCATATAAAACTCTGTTTTTGCCAGTGTAATCGAAAAGAGTACGATTTTTGGCGTGCAACCTTCCGTCCTCAAGAACTATATTTATGCTCAAATCCGGCAAGGCTATGCTTTTAATTGTCTAATAAATAGCGACAAATTAAGAATGAGACGTAAAAGTGAAGCCTGTGGAACTTCAGAACCCACAATAGATGCCCCGAAACATTCGCTACCGAGAGCAACCTTCTACTCTTGTTCGGTGGAAAAATTTCTGCTGAACCAAGATCTCTAGCAATGTTATATTGTCGCAAATTCAAAACCAGTTACGGAAGTGAGACTTCACAAAATATATCAAAGAGCGACGAAAGCGCAGTAAGCAAACTGAATGCTTCTCGTTACCCTCCAGCTTCGTTCATAATAATTCATTCTTTTGCGTACTCAGTTCAACGTCACACAAAGGAAAAGCATGCAAAGAAGTATGTCCGCATGATCAGTAAGGGGGATCAAAGTGTTCGTAAAGACAATCCGAACGAATGGACATTCAGTACCTAAGATAAGCATTGATGTGTAAATCTGAACGATTCAGAAGGAGTTCAAAAACTGGAGTGGATGTATTAACAATATCGGCAAGAAGGAGAATCCCAGTTTTCACAGCAAGGACATGGAAACTATGCAACAACTTCATTTGTACCACAGTATTTTTTGCTGATGACCATGTCGACTGAGAGGAAACAAAAAACTGACATAATTCTAACAGTACACATGCGGAGAAGCCATATAGAAAATTTCCTAGCCAAGAATCAGGGTACAATATTTCAGTGATCGAAGGTTGAAAATTTTTGCTCGGTAGTGTAATTTGGGTGGAATGTTACACGGGCAAGTTTTGAAGAAAAAAGTGGTGGTGAACCGTTTCTAGATATTCTTTAGCAATATATTATTAGAAAACAAATAAGCAGGCTACGCAGAAGTAATCCAAAATGGATCGGTTTTCGTTGCCTCATGGAACCGCTTCTTAAAATGACAAAATTCACTCTGAGAAAGCGGAAATAAATTGACATCAAAGCAGGTGGAAAAGTTGAAATTCATAGGAGGAAAAGCAGATATGTTGGAAACAGATCACACGCATGCAGAGAGAAAAATATCGGTGGGAAAATTTGTTTAAAAAAACAATAAAAGGCTTGAAGAGAGCGAAAATTAGCTGCCAAATGAAATCTTGACGTCAAACAGTGCCACATCGCGGGTGGTCTATTGAAATAAGCGCAGCTTCGCTCCACAAGAAGTGCTTCAATTTTGCTTGAAAATAAAAAATGATTGAAGCTTTTTCACAGTTTACTGAAGACTGAAAACGTTTAGGCGAAAAAAGGTTAAGGCTAGCATTAGTTTTCTCATGATGAGGAAGAAAGGTTTTTTGCATGGATACCAGAATGCCAAACTTAATAATTTTCATTTTCGGCAGAACAAAATACGTCATAAGACTGCCTTCTCGCCGAATCGAAACTGTAGAGTGTGATCATCAGCACTATCCAGGGAATAGGAGAGGTTCATGTCGTGGTGAATACTTCGAGAGTGACATCTCTTAGTAATTCTCATCGCAACATTCTATCGTCGAATCACACTCACTGCTTCAACAAGAGGCAGTCTAACCGCGCCAGAAAACGGACTCAAAAACGAGTGAACTTGGTTATCGCCAACAGTACAGCTTCCAACGACGAAATTAATCGAAACAAATTCAACACTTCATTTGAACTTTATCAAATACTTGGTCGCTTGTTTTTGAGCAGCGGTGGATGATGCCGTTATGCTCCTTACGATTAAGCCCTTGCCGTTAAAATCTGCTCAAAGGGCAACTACATAGCAGTCATTTTATGCATGAACTCTGATAATCATATTTGCAGTTCCACTAATACTCATTCATTTCAGACTCAACGAAAACTATTTTCTGCAAAAAATTGCCACCAGTAAAAAATAACCGCCATCATTAACAACCTTCTTCATCATAAACAGCGGTCCCCATCCGCAGAGATCTCTGTGATGCCTTACACTCCTCCAATCCCGTTTCTAAAGTCATAACGACCTTTTTACAAGATTCGCTTCCTTGAACGCGCATTGCAAAGAAAAAAGAGATTGCATGGTTGAGCATCTTGTTGAGGAGTAAAACTGCTCTAATTTTGAGCATTTGGCGTGAGCGTCCGTCTGAAGAATATGGGACTAGAAGGCAAGATCATACTACGAAAAAATTCGTCGCAAAATTTCAAACTCGCGGTTGAAGTTTACAATTCTACATTTATCAAGTGACTCGGTGATGAGAACTGATGAGTGTAATCTGCGATATGTGCGTTTCTTCCAGGACTACAAACACAAGATTTCACTAAAGCAAAGCAAAATTTTAAGTTGCTGTTTGTCTTAAATCGAACTCTGAGTATCTCAAAGCGGCTTCTTGAGCACTGAGGCGATTATGGCTGTTAAAACCTCTTGCTTACTTTTAATTTCTTATAGTTTTGTGTATTCCTCAAATTGAATTAACCTTAGCAGAGCTGTTTTGTGAAAAAGAATTGCATAAGTGGAAAGGTGTTTTCGGCTCAACGATCACAAGTTTGAAATCTCTGGGATACAATTTAAGACCAGCCAAGTGATGATATCTTAAGGACTGGTAAGAATAAAGTTGCATCTAAAGAGTTGCTTCGGTTCGGGGAGGGTCAAACATAATTTTCCATACCTCCAGGACATGATTTCGGATCTATCAACTGCAAAATCGATGAGAGTTGGGATTGCTGAAGTTACAATAAAGGGTTTCCCATGGTCGAAGCAACAGATTCCCTTACCATCGTTCACAGCTTGGGGAAAGAAGGGAATCAACTCTTCTAGCCTAATCAACCCATCAAATAGAAAAAAGGACACTAGAATGGATTAAGCAATACTTCCCCTTTGACATAACAGGCCTCCACTGCAAAATCTCCGGCCATGTTTGCGTGGAAGGAAAACGAAAAATTCTAATCGCGTCGTGAACACGCGGCACATTCCTAGATAAAAAAGTTAGGGGGTGGGCATCTGAAAAACTGTATGCTCAACAGCTTCATGGAAGAACGTATCATTATTCACTGATTACCTCTTCTAAACGAAAACTAAAATGAAGAAATTGCATCGTTTTTCGGAGTGAACGCGGCTAGATTAGAACGCTGTTTTTGGCTTGGCTTTGTGAAATGAATGCGATTAGAACACAGCTGCTGTGGCAAGCGGGACTTCCATGAAATGAAATGGCCAGAATCAGCAGGCTATTAGTGGCTGAGTTGTATGAGCATGTGGGGACAGGTAAGGGAAAAATGAGGTTGGCTGGCACACTGCAGTTAAGCCCACTAGCGCCCTAGAGGTGTTTATTTATATAATAGACAACTTGTTGTACCAACGATGACGTCTGCCGATTTCTGGATAGCGCTCCAGCCCTTCTGGCTTCAATTTAAATTTTTAGTCAACGGCCCATCTACGACAGAATCCTTCATTCATCCCTGACGATAACAAATGAATGCAGAAATGTTAGCAAGCCGTTGAGGCCAGAATTCGTTACTTCAGGAACGCTAAAACGGATCCGCTCATCTTTGAAAGTTATAACGTTGCTTCTCAAAGAATCACTCAATCGTCAAACGGAAACGAACGCTCAGTCGTACAAGGCCAACTTGCCATCTCCCACAGCATTCCTCTGAAAGTTGTTGCACGCACACCGTACGTAAAAATCGATGCTAATCTGCATTGAAATTGAAAAGCGCGACAAAGTTAATACAAATCAGGAGAAGCGTCCAAATGCTGGCGCCACTAGCAATTCCTGCAAATATAGTAGATCAATGATGCTATATAACACTAACATGAGGTTTCTTTCCTTGAAAGTCGACCGCTTCTTTACATTTATGTGCGAACTACTCTCTCTCGTGCCTCATCCAATACGTCCTGATATTCTAGTTGAAAATCCAGTAGCATATTTGTGGTCTCATAAGTGACCAAAGGTGTGATTTATCAGAGCAAGGCAGCGCTTTGCAGATTACTTAGGCTCAGGATTATGCCTACCATTTATCAAGCCTTCCAGGAAAGTTCACTTCAAAATGGAAGGAAAAGGCAACCAAAGAAACTCCTTGAGAAAAGCTAGTACACAATTTTCGAAGGCAAGTGCACAGTCTTGCTCGACCTGAGAAACGGCAGTAATGGGCATGAACAGCTGGGTGTTCAAATATCCGTGCATTAGTTTGCTTATAATTCTAGAGGGTTGAATATCCGACGCAGAAACGAAAAAAATCAATAAAGGAGCATGTAGGGCTGACGTCGGCTCCCCTCAAAAAGCTGACCGAAGTTAAACTCGGATGCACCTTCTCGAAGCCAGTTTTAGACTCGGCTTAAAAATCTATCGGAAGCCACCAGTTGAAAACGAAGTGAAGTAGATAAAGTCACGAAATTCGGTGGCTCGAACTCGACCGATTTTGATCGATTTTACGGCTTCAGTGGCGAACAGAAGTGGGGTATTTTTGATTCCGATTGCTCTCAGAAGTTAATTAATGGGGCATGCGTTGAAACTCGACCCTCAGGTAATAAAGTTTCTGTACTATGGTTGATTTCTACTAAGCTCCAAAATTCGGTGATATCTGCATCTTGTAAATAGTCTTGCATAGAAGAAGAATACAGAATGTTCCGTACTGCCTTGTTGTATTTTTGCGGCTTTTGGCTGTCGTTGATTGCCAGTGCTTAGAGTACGGATGGATGCGCTTTAGCTCTTTGTCTTATTATCAGTGAGAAATGTGACACAAAAATAAACAATCATTTCACATATGTTCCCTCCAGCATAAGCACTAACTTACTCCCTCGATCGTATAAACTGTGCTACAATCCGAAGTGAGGATGCGTGTGACAGCAACATAAATTCGCTACTTATAGGAAATGATGCAGCCAAACATCGGCTGGTTTCAAGTGCAGCGCCTAGCAGCGAAACGGCATGGACTGGTAGCAACAGTATATTAAATGCAATTCGAAACAGAGTATTGACTGCAGTTGCCAAATCCTAAAAAAACAGTTCCATTGTGTTTGTAAGGTGCGCTACCTAGAAAGCATATTTATTCATATTAAAATCCAATGACACTAATGGCAAACGAGAGAATTCGTTCGGATTGTCTTCACTGCTACAGATTGTGTTCCGGTCCTTGGTGTTATAATCTGCCCTCAGCCTCAGTGAGCTTGCTTGCAGTGTTTCATTATCGATAAGAACTCGTCGAAAATTGCGAATTGTATGCTCTGCGCTTTGCAGCAAAAGATAATAATAATACTGATAATAAGACAAAGAGCTAAAGCGCATCCATCCGTACTCTAAGCACTGGCAATCAACGACAGCCAAAAGCCGCAAAAATACAACAAGGCAGTACGGAACATTCTGTATTCTTCTTCTATGCAAGACTATTTACAAGATGCAGATATCACCGAATTTGGAGCTTAGTAGAAATCAACCATAGTACAGAAACTTTATTACCTGAGGGTCGAGTTTCAACGCATGCCCCATTAATTAACTTCTGAGAGCAATCGGAATCAAAAATACCCCACTTCTGTTCGCCACTGAAGCCGTAAAATCGATCAAAATCGGTCGAGTTCGAGCCACCGAATTTCGTGACTTTATCTACTTCACTTCGTTTTCAACTGGTGGCTTCCGATAGATTTTTAAGCCGAGTCTAAAACTGGCTTCGAGAAGGTGCATCCGAGTTTAACTTCGGTCAGCTTTTTGAGGGGAGCCGACGTCAGCCCTACATGCTCCTTTATTGATTTTTTTCGTTTCTGCGTCGGATATTCAACTCTCTAGAATTATAAGCAAACTAATGCACGGATATTTGAACACCCAGCTGTTCATGCCCATTACTGCCGTTTCTCAGGTCGAGCAAGACTGTGCACTTGCCTTCGAAAATTGTGTACTAGCTTTTCTCAAGGAGTTTCTTTGGTTGCCTTTTCCTTCCATTTTGAAGTGAACTTTCCTGGAAGGCTTGATAAATGGTAGGCATAATCCTGAGCCTAAGTAATCTGCAAAGCGCTGCCTTGCTCTGATAAATCACACCTTTGGTCACTTATGAGACCACAAATATGCTACTGGATTTTCAACTAGAATATCAGGACGTATTGGATGAGGCACGAGAGAGAGTAGTTCGCACATAAATGTAAAGAAGCGGTCGACTTTCAAGGAAAGAAACCTCATGTTAGTGTTATATAGCATCATTGATCTACTATATTTGCAGGAATTGCTAGTGGCGCCAGCATTTGGACGCTTCTCCTGATTTGTATTAACTTTGTCGCGCTTTTCAATTTCAATGCAGATTAGCATCGATTTTTACGTACGGTGTGCGTGCAACAACTTTCAGAGGAATGCTGTGGGAGATGGCAAGTTGGCCTTGTACGACTGAGCGTTCGTTTCCGTTTGACGATTGAGTGATTCTTTGAGAAGCAACGTTATAACTTTCAAAGATGAGCGGATCCGTTTTAGCGTTCCTGAAGTAACGAATTCTGGCCTCAACGGCTTGCTAACATTTCTGCATTCATTTGTTATCGTCAGGGATGAATGAAGGATTCTGTCGTAGATGGGCCGTTGACTAAAAATTTAAATTGAAGCCAGAAGGGCTGGAGCGCTATCCAGAAATCGGCAGACGTCATCGTTGGTACAACAAGTTGTCTATTATATAAATAAACACCTCTAGGGCGCTAGTGGGCTTAACTGCAGTGTGCCAGCCAACCTCATTTTTCCCTTACCTGTCCCCACATGCTCATACAACTCAGCCACTAATAGCCTGCTGATTCTGGCCATTTCATTTCATGGAAGTCCCGCTTGCCACAGCAGCTGTGTTCTAATCGCATTCATTTCACAAAGCCAAGCCAAAAACAGCGTTCTAATCTAGCCGCGTTCACTCCGAAAAACGATGCAATTTCTTCATTTTAGTTTTCGTTTAGAAGAGGTAATCAGTGAATAATGATACGTTCTTCCATGAAGCTGTTGAGCATACAGTTTTTCAGATGCCCACCCCCTAACTTTTTTATCTAGGAATGTGCCGCGTGTTCACGACGCGATTAGAATTTTTTCGTTTTCCTTCCACGCAAACATGGCCGGAGATTTTGCAGTGGAGGCCTGTTATGTCAAAGGGGAAGTATTGCTTAATCCATTCTAGTGTCCTTTTTTCTATTTGATGGGTTGATTAGGCTAGAAGAGTTGATTCCCTTCTTTCCCCAAGCTGTGAACGATGGTAAGGGAATCTGTTGCTTCGACCATGGGAAACCCTTTATTGTAACTTCAGCAATCCCAACTCTCATCGATTTTGCAGTTGATAGATCCGAAATCATGTCCTGGAGGTATGGAAAATTATGTTTGACCCTCCCCGAACCGAAGCAACTCTTTAGATGCAACTTTATTCTTACCAGTCCTTAAGATATCATCACTTGGCTGGTCTTAAATTGTATCCCAGAGATTTCAAACTTGTGATCGTTGAGCCGAAAACACCTTTCCACTTATGCAATTCTTTTTCACAAAACAGCTCTGCTAAGGTTAATTCAATTTGAGGAATACACAAAACTATAAGAAATTAAAAGTAAGCAAGAGGTTTTAACAGCCATAATCGCCTCAGTGCTCAAGAAGCCGCTTTGAGATACTCAGAGTTCGATTTAAGACAAACAGCAACTTAAAATTTTGCTTTGCTTTAGTGAAATCTTGTGTTTGTAGTCCTGGAAGAAACGCACATATCGCAGATTACACTCATCAGTTCTCATCACCGAGTCACTTGATAAATGTAGAATTGTAAACTTCAACCGCGAGTTTGAAATTTTGCGACGAATTTTTTCGTAGTATGATCTTGCCTTCTAGTCCCATATTCTTCAGACGGACGCTCACGCCAAATGCTCAAAATTAGAGCAGTTTTACTCCTCAACAAGATGCTCAACCATGCAATCTCTTTTTTCTTTGCAATGCGCGTTCAAGGAAGCGAATCTTGTAAAAAGGTCGTTATGACTTTAGAAACGGGATTGGAGGAGTGTAAGGCATCACAGAGATCTCTGCGGATGGGGACCGCTGTTTATGATGAAGAAGGTTGTTAATGATGGCGGTTATTTTTTACTGGTGGCAATTTTTTGCAGAAAATAGTTTTCGTTGAGTCTGAAATGAATGAGTATTAGTGGAACTGCAAATATGATTATCAGAGTTCATGCATAAAATGACTGCTATGTAGTTGCCCTTTGAGCAGATTTTAACGGCAAGGGCTTAATCGTAAGGAGCATAACGGCATCATCCACCGCTGCTCAAAAACAAGCGACCAAGTATTTGATAAAGTTCAAATGAAGTGTTGAATTTGTTTCGATTAATTTCGTCGTTGGAAGCTGTACTGTTGGCGATAACCAAGTTCACTCGTTTTTGAGTCCGTTTTCTGGCGCGGTTAGACTGCCTCTTGTTGAAGCAGTGAGTGTGATTCGACGATAGAATGTTGCGATGAGAATTACTAAGAGATGTCACTCTCGAAGTATTCACCACGACATGAACCTCTCCTATTCCCTGGATAGTGCTGATGATCACACTCTACAGTTTCGATTCGGCGAGAAGGCAGTCTTATGACGTATTTTGTTCTGCCGAAAATGAAAATTATTAAGTTTGGCATTCTGGTATCCATGCAAAAAACCTTTCTTCCTCATCATGAGAAAACTAATGCTAGCCTTAACCTTTTTTCGCCTAAACGTTTTCAGTCTTCAGTAAACTGTGAAAAAGCTTCAATCATTTTTTATTTTCAAGCAAAATTGAAGCACTTCTTGTGGAGCGAAGCTGCGCTTATTTCAATAGACCACCCGCGATGTGGCACTGTTTGACGTCAAGATTTCATTTGGCAGCTAATTTTCGCTCTCTTCAAGCCTTTTATTGTTTTTTTAAACAAATTTTCCCACCGATATTTTTCTCTCTGCATGCGTGTGATCTGTTTCCAACATATCTGCTTTTCCTCCTATGAATTTCAACTTTTCCACCTGCTTTGATGTCAATTTATTTCCGCTTTCTCAGAGTGAATTTTGTCATTTTAAGAAGCGGTTCCATGAGGCAACGAATATGTACCAGAACATCACTGCGCTGAGCGGCATAGTGACCGTTACGGAAACGCTCAAACGCCTATGATGCTGTGAGATCCTTGCAGAACAAGGTGCAAAGAAACGCAGATGCTTTGTAATAGGAACACTTCCACGAAGAAATATCTGCATCGGGACTTCCGCAGTGCAGCCTTCCATGCCGAGAGAAAGTTACGCCTTGGGACTTTTGCGTTGTTAACACTAGCACCATCGGAAATTTTCATCTTGAGCAGTTGCGTCAGAGAACATTTTCTTTTGTGAACAGTAATAGTGAGCGAAGCTACACAAAGCGTCATTTGTGATGGTGGCATCTCTGCAAAGCTGAGATTCTCATGGTGCAGTAATCGTGCTGGAATTGACTAATCTTGGAGTTCTTTCTCTGCGTCAGCCCTTCTTACTGCTGCCGATAGCCACAGCAATCCATAAGGTATCTTCGGGATGACTACCAAGAATTTTCGTCATCACAAAGCTCGTTCGGGAGCGACGAATGACAGTTTCCATAGCAACGAAAGCTTTCTTGCCCGCCGAGTGTAAGTTTTAGCCACAAAAGAAACCTTTCTAGTAAGCTCAGGCACGTTTGCTCCAGCTTATTTTCTTGTGGCAAACTTCTAATGGCGTTGCACGCTTGCATTGATGCACTCGTACCTTCACTTCGCGAGAGTGGTTTGTGTTCGTCAACTTCGATGTTAATTACACTTGTCACTATGAAGAAATATGAAGAACAGAAGGACCGTACCAGCCCAACTGATGCGACACACGCTTTCACATTCCGCAAGCTTCAGCAACCATTCTCATAATTCTCGGCGGATAGTAAATATACGAAATAATTGCTGAATGACGTGATCGGTGCAAGAGCCTGCTCAAATATTTTATCAAGGATTCGTCGTCAGTGACCCGACGGATGCAAAATGCAGAGAAATTTTTTTCATCCTTCAAATATTCATAACTCATTTGGAGATCGCTGAACCAGTGTGAAAGGAAGTATAAAAGTACATATCACACTCACCAAACTGCCTAATTCCAGCCTTTATGAACATGGATCGAAACTGTTGGATCCACATGCGCGCACGTATACATACTTATTTCGCACATGAGCATAAGGGCACTTGTCGCACCGACTGCACACGCACACATTCAAGAACAAACACAAAAAGTTGACTAATTTGAAGGATTCACTGCTTTGCTTGCAATGGACAATAGCGTCCATTTTTTTCACTCCGTAATCTTCATCATTTTGTTATATCTAGTATAAGTGAAAAATACATGGTGGAGTTTGAAAAGACGTACTGGTGTTGAGAATTTTGTCACGAAAACTGTTCAAAAGTGAAGAGACCATTAGACCATCTCGACATGATCATTTACTTCGATTTTGTGCGACAACGTCCCCGGCACACCTCTTGAATTCCTACCAGCGCAGCTTAAGATTGCGACTTCATTCAGTTTCGCGACCCATTATACAGACCGAAACTAGCACGGGCAAATTTGAGACCGCATCATCAGCAAAAGCAGCGCGGAAGCGATAAAGAAATGAAATCGGGAGGTATACGCTTCACTGCGCTCCATAAATCGTCTTCAGTTGAATGTCGCAATTCGAATCTGCGAAAGAACGTTGACAACATGTTGATGGAACACGTGCAATTCCTCTGGTCCTTCTCTGAACCATTGCGCAAAAGTGACAACTCTCCTCATTGTCTGGAAGCACTCATGCTCCGTGAATGGGCTATTGTTTCTACTATGCGTTCATATCCATTAATTTAATCAAGCTCTGCTCTCCATCATATAATCTGATTTGCCTTATGGCGCTTCCGATTCATGTCTTTTTTCGTTTCTTTTTGTCTCGGCCCATTCAAGTATTTCATAAAAGAAGCGCCATTGTTCATCCCTTATATGTGTGCATATCTGTCTACATGGTATTCCATGACGACAAATTCTGATAGCAGCATAGCTGCTAAAATATTCAGTCATATCACATCAAAGTAAGCCACATAGAACACTGCAGTATTGCCGCCGATCCAGCAAGACAGAATTAGGGTTTTTGGTGTGAACATTGTGATGGTTTAAGCACCAACACGACATGCACTTATGAGTGCAGTGGCCTACGATGGAGGCAATGCATGTTTCACGATCTCCATGAATCACGGACTCTCAGAGGCCAAGCAGTTTGGCACAAGGTGCGGAGGGTGTTCGTAAACACACAAGATTATCATGCAGCTGGTCGTCTTACGGAAGCAATCAGCTAAGTTTGGCCGCGGTTGCTTCAGCTGCCCGAGGGATGAGCTACTGCTCGCTGTGGAAAAGTCTGCTTTACTCTGGTAGGAAAAAAAAGTGGCCGGAAATACAGATTACAGTCCCACTTTGACATCAAGGCAAAGAAATTGGTGTCAGTGCATCCTGGGTCCGGCAAAACTCGGCAGTATACTGTTTAAGCAGTGCACATAAGACAGTATACATCACCCTGAACTGTCGTGCATGAGAAGTATGAGAGTATGTGGTACTGTATGTGTACGATCTAGTAAGATAATGAAAGTCATATCGCGCCATACTTCAGCAGATTCACACTTAGAATGTCATATATCATGTGGCTTCCGTTTGAGACCTCAATTTAAAAATCTTTTCATCGCCATGTGCATTATTCTTAAACAACTTTTCTGTTTCGTTTTACGGCACTCCTTAAACACCTCTGTGCGTTTTTTCATCCCCTGATGTCTCAAGTGGATTTCGATTTCACTAGTTTAGTTCGGAGCGAAGTAAGCAGTGCAGTTATAGGGACAAGAGCGGACATTATCTCCACCTGTAAAGTATATTAAGCTCTTTGTCATAACTATAATATATGTTAATTAGACGTGCTGGCAGAGTAATTTGTGGAAGGAAAAATCTATTCAATTTTTATGCAGACGGCGAATAGTAATTCCGAGGCATACGATTCTTGCTTGAGACTCTATTCGGACGGAAGTTCATCAGTCATCTCAGCTGAATCTAGTAGACGCATCATGCAGCAATGGACATTGGAATTTCAAAATTTCGTAGATGACGACTTCCAGTGGACGCTGGAATCTTATCAATAAGAAACGATTGTAATTTTCCGTGCAACTGCTGTTTTAGATGACCATAGAGACTCTTCTTCTTTCTGATATCATCATTTCTTTCACTGTTGCATTAGTTGGACAGAATTGTGTGTATCTCACGGCATTTGCCATCAGTAATATCATTTCAGTACGAAATTTCACTGTTCGTTCACCTATATATTCACTTCTTACACTGCACTGCAGAAAAGAGCTCTGCATTCACCCAAAACAAGGATAGCTTTTGCCAAATATCGAAGAAGCAGTTGCTGAGAGACCAAGTGTCCCTGCAAGCGCACTTGATACAGGGATAGCCCGAGACAGAATTGAATACGATCAACTCAAAAGAAGCATGAACAATCAAACGGAAATGGTCCATTTGATGACAGAATAAACGAATGTGGATAAAATGAGCGGTAACCGTTTATTACTAGACATAGAAATAATAATAATGCGAGCGATTGTCTAGTCTTCACTTATATTAACCGTTCCATTATCGAGGCAAGATATTTACGCTGTCGTTTCAATTGTCTGCATAAAGCGCACTTGAATTCACGATTGAACACGGTATAGATCACAGGGTTAATTCCCGAGTTACCTGAAAGTATTTTCCTTTTGCGTTTAGAGATCTGTGGTACGGCACAGATAGCAATAACGGAGAGATCGATTAGAGACACCCGAACACATCAAAATTTGCTCGAAATACTCGCATTGTACGAATCATCAGAAGGATTCTCAGAAAACAAGAAGACTCGATCAATAAGATGAACATGCGAAGCACACGGGTTCTATCTACATTCAAAGTTTTCGCTGCTTTCATCACCTCTGGAACAAATTACATGACATTTTAAACATATTTTGATGTGTTGGGATGCAATTCGAATGCTCCCCCGACACTCAAATCTTAGCCGCAGTTTATTTCCGACAGAGTGTGCATGCTGAGAATAACTCTATAGGATTGGCTAGAGCATTCTCGCTGAAGCACGCTATCGCCTTCACTGAAGCATAAATTATTACCGAGAATATGAGAAAGATTACCGAAATATCCCATTGGTTGATTAATGGCGAAGTACCTCGCAGCTGAGATGGAATGAACAGACAGCCACCAAGTGCATTCGCATTCACGCTCAAAATTTATCACAGCCCATACAACACGGTGCACACAAATTCTAAATACTGTATACCTATTGTATCAACAAGGCACATTGTAATCCCATTCACCTTGCCTACCTTGATGCTATTCGCGAAAAGCCTGCTCATCTTCATCGTCTTGCGGTTTGATGCGCATAGTGTTTATTGTACTCATTTTCTATGAAAATACAGACCAGAAAATGATTTCGTTCAAACGGTCAACATTTTGCCTAGTTTTAAGCTTTTTCTAATCTCCCTCGTGGGCTCTTTTCTTACGGAGATGTCTGAACAAGGGAGCTGTAGACAGAATTCCTACCAGCTGCGGTCGGAAATTTACGATTAGTTCTGAACATTTGCGTCGTGAGTGCAGATTGTTCTCGATTTAAAATGAAAACACCTACTAATTTCCATTGCCGTTTAGAGATCCGGGTTTCAGGTCTCCGTTTTCCGCTTAATTTCTAACATCCCAAATGAAAGCTTGGAGGAACTTTTGATGACAGTATTGATCTTCAACGTTATATTCTCCACCGGTGAGCTTCACCCATAGTTATCTCAACATGTGTTTCCGATTGTGCAAGCAAATTTGTTTTAAAAAAGCAAAAAGCATTTTTGCCTTCGGCGTCGAAGTTCACTGATTTGCAAGCTGCCGGACATTACCTTTGAAAGGATGAAATTACCATTTGACAGATGAATTACTTTAATTCAGTTTTATTACAGAGATGCGTGAATTATCGATGTTGGTGACCCCCCTAATAAGGAAACGAAGGATTTAGGAATAAGGAAGTGGTCTGAATTATCCCTCTTTGTGCAAGTCTGCAAAATTTTCGTTTTTTCTTATGCCTTTTCACTACTGCGCTCATCGCAGCTCACTTTCTGAAATCCCTAAAATTTATGACTAGTTTCCATTTCTCTAAGGAACTGGAAGGAAACACCGCAGAGGTATGGAGGACTTCTCCATGCATTAACTGCGAGCATATCAAACTTTTCATAACGTCCAGACATTCATCTAGAGTCATTCTCTTTAAGCGATTCATCGGACTCAGCTCCAACGCTGCGCAAGTCATAGTTACGTGCACTAGTTTCATATGAAAATGCCGGCTTCTGCAACACATTATGTTTAGTCCTGCTTTGCTATTGAATTGCTTTCAAGGTGCATGTAATTGTTTAATGAAAAGATATGTATAAAATTTATCACTACTACTACTGCAAAAACATCGTATATTGCGCGCGAAAAAAATATCAGTTAGGGTAGTGGAAAAAAAAAACATCACTCACAGTATCCCAGCCAGAAGAAAAACTTAAAGGTCAACGTCGGCGCCTCATAGCCAAACGCTCCAAGGACATACATTGCCTGCAAGGGAGCTTCCTTTAGTAAAGATTGAACTTCAGGCGCACGCTTCATGTCGAAATTAGACTCTCATTGAACGTCGTAAGTACCTTCAATGATTTCTTCGAAAAAGTGAATGTCAGACGTCATCTCCACATGCCTTTATGTCCTATCTAGTCCCTTCGATGAAAAACAATTCCTGAAATTGATCAAAGATCGCTGTTATCCATATCCGAGTACCGAGAGCTTTTGGTTTGAGGTCAGCGAATAAATATAGGTATTCTGAATACAGGACAGGTTCATGTGATAAGTTAAAAATTTAAACAGATTGAAGGATGACTGATAAGATGGGCAACATCAAATCGTTTCTACATTTTCTTAATGGATACTAAGCGATTTTTAGAGTAAGCAAGCAACACTCACATACATCAAATTGCATACATTCTTGATTTGCAGGAAACATATTAGCATACAAGTATTTCACTTAATGCAACTGTTCAGAAATTATGGAAATTTGCGCATAATTGGGCCAAATTTCATGCATTCAATAAATATGAAGTAAATATTCATTGTTTGACCGACGGAGCACAATCCCCCTCTACCTTTGAATTTGGTGTCTTGAAAAAGTGCGAAAAATTGGCAAGCACTGAAATGCGCATTTATAGTGAATGAAATTTTTTGAATTTTGAACGAAACATGGGTGATATAGCACAAACTATGACCTTTTAAATGTAAGTTCGTCTGAATTGTCGTAGATGTATGACTCAATCGCTAAAATTCAGATTTTCCATAGGACAACAACATAGAATTTACGATAAAGAAGTTCTTTTTAATTCTTTTGTTGAGGAATATACAGTGAGTCTTGTCAATGCAAGCTGCATAATGGAACACTAAAGAAATATTCGCTTCTAATTATTATTTATTGAAACGTGTAATTTTCGAGAAATCCAAAAAAATCTGAATTCGAGCATCTCAGCATCTCGACAAAATATTTATTTGTGCCATTTTGGAAAGGGTACCGATTACTTCGCCGGAGTCTTATTATGGTCTGGTTCTCAATAAAAGAGATGGAAAAAGTTGGCTACTGCACAAATGATTCCCACTTTGATAAAATTGCCATCGTGCAGTGCATCTGTAAACAAATTAAAAATTTGCTGTTCAGGAGAAAGTGTTTATGAGAACTGAAACAAATTTTTATACAATAAAATATTGGGTTTATATTGCTTTTGAAGTTTTAACGTGAACTTTGAGAACTTGTTGATGAATAAAGCCCAACTCCTAACGGTCACCAAGAAATTCGGGTAATTCTCAATAGCGCGCCTGTCTCAAATCGAGAAACTGAACAACAGAGTAGACTTTCGCAAATATTAACTGTTGCAATTAAACTTAACGTCAGTAAATTTCAGCTTAGGTGCTCATTCTTCTAACTGTTTTGTTAATAACTAAATATACTATGAATGTAAACATCCGCTGTGTACTCACAGAAGGATGAAGTAATGAATTGTATGGAGGGAATTATTACCAAAATCAGTTTGGTGGCTGAATCCTCATAAACGGAAGGTCAGAAGACATTCATTAAATGCGGGGGAGGGATTTATACTAGAATGTCAGGAATTTGCGAAAAAGCATTAAAGGTGCTCTATATGCAATGCAGTTGCCTGCAATCCTGTTTGTAGGTGAACAAAAGGTTGAATATCTTCGGTAGGATGCTGACATTCTGAGAGATGATGATTTGGGCTTTATGGTGGATCATCCTGTCAAGTGGAATTAGTTCCCCGACTTGCTCCCTTATATTTCCAACAACAGTGTTGCATTTTTCCCTCTTTTCATTGAGATATAATGAACAACCGATTCATTTTGGTGGTAATCGGGTGCCAGATTTGTCAACAATGCCTCAGAAAAATTAAGCGGCAATATTTCGTCGGCTCCATATGTGGTATTTTCTTATTTTCCTGAACACATTGAGATATAATCGCATCCCCTATAAGCATCTTTTCATATAAGCTTTTCATATCAGTAATTTGCATCCTTAAGGAAAATTGCTATTATCTACATTACTTGAAAAGTTGTTACCGCTTCCACGCACACTTATGCACCAAGAAGCCTGATTTTTTTAATAAAGAAAGTGAAAGAAACTATAAGGAAAGAGAACTCATTATGGTGCTCACTCAATAACAAGCTTATAAACCCAGTAGTTCTGTTTTGACCCATTCGATCGCTCATTCCAGCTACAATCATCAAAGGACGTCTGGAACAGGGCGATCAATCAAAAAGTCAAAGATGATATTGCGTACACTGCTTATGTTAAGCCTTTTGATGCTGTTTACTCTACGAAACGTTTGCATGAGTTGGAGATACCTAGCATTGCTGGTCGTTGTCAAGGTGAGTAAGAAAGACGCTGTCAAGTTGATTGCTTGTTTGCTGTGAAATTGGTGAATTCCTCTTGCAGTTCCAATATGTAACCAACAACGTCCCTCGATGAAATGTGCTAGCCCTGGTTTTGTTTGCATTGTACGCCAAAAACTGTGAGATAATTTGCCAATCTTGTGCATGCCAACTGCATATTGCCTTTGACACGACCTTACTAGTCATATCTATGTGATGCGGAAGAATCCTAACATATTCAGCGAGTGGCTCAAACCACTGCACTTTGTAAATTTATCATAGATGGATGCGAAATTTCTCTGATTTAAGAACGAACTTAGAAAACACCCGACTACTGTTGTCGGAATGAACTTCCTAACAAACGCTAAAGCAAAAAATCTCTTCATGTTTATGAGCAGCCCGAAAACATTCAATCGCCGGAGTATTATGCATTTCATCTCCTGAGAGACGACGCTTCTTTACTTTGGTTTTCATTTGTTTTTTATTTGCAGTTGTTTCCACATAACCCATAAAAAATGCTTATCTTAGGTCTAGCGTTTTCGGTTAAGTGCTTTTTTTCTGAAGAAAAAACATTATTTCACATGTTTCCCTGGCTAAAGGGGGCAGTTCAGAGAAGGCACTTACAAAAAACGGCAACCAGCTGACAATGAAAGCGCTAAGGATGAGGCCTAGAAGTAATGTCGCTTGTCGCTCTTTTGCTTTAAGTAGTCTGCGCCTCTTGTCGGTGGACGTGTTCGTTGCATCGCCCGCATTCTTCTTTGCTTTCTCATTTAGGCCGTCTTTTCTATGGCTTCCCAACTGAAATATGCAAAATTCTTTGATAGTGTCACTACAGAAATTCTTCGAAGGCGCTTAACACATAACCATCCTGAATCACCATCGTAACTGGCTAAGGATGTTAACACTTATATTCTGGAAATTTCTCGGCTATTTGGAATAATCCACAATTTTAAGAGGAAGCCTAATAATGAGGACGAAATTGAATACGGGCTGATTTAGTAGGATGTCGCATAATACAGCCTTTTGGATGTGCTACGAATCAGAGTTTATGAGCGTTGTGGGTGCTGTAGTATGAAAGAAGTTGATGGCTTGAGCACAGGAGATTATTATGAGAAATTGAACAGTGTCCTTATGCGTGTTGAGGCGATAAAGAGATATAAATAGAAAGTGTATATTTCAGATTGCAGAATGACTGTGCTATCATTTTTTTACACGTCAGTGAAGCAATCCAGCTCAAAAAATACCTCAAAAACATAAGGTTACTGAGAAAGAAGCAATCAAATGCCACACCTCAAGCCTGGCACTGCTGAAGAACGATTTCTTCTTAGCGGGAACAGCGTTGGTGGATGGAGTCATAAGAAGAGCACTGGCATGTTCAGAGCGACACGTCACCGACACCTGGCGGTATTTTGTAATATTCCAACACTTTTGCACTGTGCCTACCTGAAAACATCCGAATTTGAGCGGAGTTGAAGTTTCTTGCCGATGTCACATAATCTCTTTGCTTGAATATTATAAATCTGCGTTTGCAGGATGTTTTACTTCGCAATATGCTTTTTTCATGGTTACTTCAACGGTACGATTAGGGAGGAATCATCCTTGAAAGCGCCTTTAGGGGCACAGTTCAATCATAAAGATGTTTTTGCGGTTGTCACCGGCTCTTCTTCGTGTGACGAAGTTCGCGAGAGGAATTTCGATTACTCATACCAGATGATGAGATTTTCAGAATTTCTAGCGCATCATATTTTCAGCAGGGATATGACAGCTGAAATTTCAGTAATGTTAAGTGTGCCGCACTGCAGCCGAACTAAAATTTCTTTTTGAGAGGCTTCTTCCTATGCACAATTAGTCGGCTGTAAGATGAGGACATGATCCTATGAGAATGAAAAGGATCTTTCATTGTTTGGGACAATAGTACAGGTTCGCGGAAACAATTTTATTTGACTAAATCCACTTTAGTGATCATGCGAGTGAGCTGGAGCAAGTGACCAATTTCTCTCCTTGTACTGAACGAGCTGGGCTAGGTATTTTGCAAGGATTACAAAATACTCAAGTTCAGTAGATCACGCTGAAGTGGAAGCAGGGTAGAACGGAAGCGAGGCAATGGCAGGCGTACGAGGGCAAAACACTGTTGAAGATGACCGAAGGCGAAGCCCTGTTGAAGTTGAGGCGCTGTTGAAGACGACGCACTGGTTGAAGGTGAGGCACTGTTGAAGGCGACGGACGACGGAGGCGAAGCAGCGTTGAAGGCCACTAAGTGGCCGATGGCTAGCAGGCGAATGGCGGAGCTGAGCTTGGGCTGCTTATATCCCTTTGCTCAACTCCGCCTTCCATTACGTTGACTCTTTCCGATTCGGTCTCTCGCCTCTTTTTGTGGGCCATGATTCCTTTTAGCATTGTTTCGGTTCCGGTGCAGATGCATCGACTGTCCATCTTAGCTGGCGCCGCTGAGACGGCTGACCGTCTTTTGCTATTCAGCGGCGCCAGCGAGTCGCCATGACGGCATGAGCCTTCATGCATGCACTCGCTATACGCGACACTCCTGCTCTGAAATCAGATTCCCTCCTAGAAGAACGATGAAGCGCATTCAACTAAAACCATTTCATAGTCATGTGTTGTGCGAGTGTTGTGGAACAGCACGAACGGTTACTGAATTTTAAATACTTCACGATCTGTGCCCTACTTCTTTCTTGATTTGATGCGCAGCACTGATCCCTGAAGCACAGCAGAATCACTGAGAAAAATGCCGCTTTATGTTTGCATAGCAGATATTCCCCGTCGTAAGTGCACTTACATGGATGTAGTAGGAATAAACACGGAATGCAGCTAATGAAGCCTTGACTGTGGCTCACCATGACCCCAAAAGACTTTGCTTAGTTACCCTCAACACGGTAATCCAGGTGTTTCTAAGAATCTCCGTTTCCATCAGTGCCCAAGGAGAGATCACTATAAGGACGTCTGTAAAGCTGATGGCGCTCCTTGCGGTCTTCGACAGCGACCTTCATCAAACGGCGCCCCCATGAGCCATCATAGAAGCCTTTCGATATAGACTGTAGAAGACTCTCGAACAAAATCGAACGATTTCTGAACCCTCTCCAAAACTGTTCAGAGGATTAGAATAGCTAATTACGCAACACAGCAGAACTCTTGACCGGCTGAAGTATTGCAGAACCAAGTGAGTGTATTGGAGAAGGAAAGAAATGTCGAAATTTGAGTATTCAGTCCAGCCAATGCTTCGTGCTTGCTTTCCACTTCGTGAGCAACTTTTAAAATTGATATTTCAGTCGAATCGTTTCTCCAAGTTACAACTGATTCCTTCCACAGCCGTATTCGACAATAAAAATCATATTCTCCAAAAATATGCAATGCTAATTTCAACCGAATTTTCACTTGTGTTGAAGCTTTAAAATAGAGATGCGAAGAATCAACGACAAACATGTACCTGACCACTTGGTTGCGAGCAACATCCATTCAACTGCATATTACAGGCCATATCTCGGGAAGCCTTTGGTGTGACTGAAAGCTATCAATATTAATACACATGCAATTGAACAGCAATTCAGAAAGCTCAATGGTTTTGAAACTTGGTGTTCCGAACAAATTAACGACTTTATCATCGAATTTTCGATTGCAGTCAGATTGAAAATTACTGCTTTCAATGAAGAAAGCATATTTGACTAGCTCAACAAATGCATGGACAGCTGATACGAGATAATGCAGTAAAATACATCGCCGAGTTTTTATCATTTGACAAATTAATTTTAAGCTTAGCTGAAAAGTTTTTTTAGCATATTATCTTTGTTTGTGCACAATGAAAGATTCAACATTAACCAGTAATAATAGCGCTTCTCGGTGCCCCATGCACTGTCGCATTACTGAGGCTACTTCGGGCCGCACTAGCCGCCAATTCGCACAAAGTTTTACCCGTTCGTTCCGTTTCCTGCAAGACAACACTTCTTAAACCAAGCAGTAGCGCACCTAATTGAACAATCTCAAGTAAGCCGGATGGAAAGAAAGAGTACCTTTAGTCTTTGACGATTATGTCTTTTCGTCACAACAAAAATGCGAGCATAGACAATAATTAATAAAATGACGGGAATGTAGAATGAACCGAAAGCCGAGTATAAAACGTATCCGATATCTGTGCTAACGGCGCATTCACCAGGCAAACGCTTTGGCCTCCAACCCAAAATTGGTGGTAGGCATATTAACAGTGATAGAAGCCATGAGATACCTGCAACATAAATTCATACAACGAAGAAGTGGTGTTCTCTCAGCTTTGAATGTTGAAAGGCCGTACCGTTTACATCAGGATCATCACACCATGCGAAGTTTTCATTTGTGTCCATCAAACGACATTTGAACTCGCTTATTTACTTCATTGAAAAAAAAACAACTGATTTTTCTTTAACGGTGGAATAGATTTACTGGGAAGAATCCTAACGAAATTGGTCAAGTGAAATAACTCGTCGATTATTTTAAGAGATGATACTATAGGCTTTAGACATTCACACTTTGCAAGTGATTAGCGATTTCCTGTTCTCATTTTCCATATTATTCCACCATAAATTTCTCGCAGTTTGGCATCGCATATTCATCGCAAAATGATCAAATAATCATTTTGTATTTAAGAATTTACAATGAGTCAACTTTTTGTGGTGAAGTGATGACATATTAGAAACGTCAGATTTATTCTAAACGAATCATTGAAAAAGTTAAGTAGGTTCGATCTTTGTGGAGTGCCGCTAATATGTATTCAAATCATGTTCACTTTTGGAAACAACTATGAAAGGCCCAAATTTTTGGATGCATCACTAACACAGTTTGAAAGTCCGTTTCGTCCATAATAAATCGCTAAAAGCATTACAACAAAAGATTTTTAAAGCGGACCATTGAAAGTCTCACGGATGCCATTTATAAGCCGCTTAAGTTTAAAAAATTCTTGATTTTTCCTGACGAATCACTGAAGGGCTCACGTATTACAGTCGAATCGAGGACCAATCGGGTGCTACTCTTTATTATTTTAATTTCTGTTTTTGAAAAGCGATAGAAACAACGATGAGGCGTATAGAACTAGTACAACTCAAGGCCTCCTAGAAAATGAGGTCAGCTGAAGGAATATTCGAAAATAATGGTATGCAAATGACAATAAAAGTGGTTACTTTTACAGGATTTTCTCGACTCTCCACCGATCAAGTGGAGCGAGTGGGGGAAGGTGGGAGAGGGGAGGACAGGAACATTCAATGACCGGTAGTCTTACGCATTAAGTCATTGCAAACTTGGAAGGAGGAAATGACCGATATTTCGAGAGGCATGAGATTCACATAAAATGCTTGCTTAAACTGTATTTGTTGTGGTGTCACCTCTCCTCCCCTCCTCTAGGTTATGCAGATTGCGACGGAATTTTGATACTTGACAGCAAGTGATGCAATGTCAGGTGCAATGCAACGTTCACCAAAGACATGAAATGTGTTGCTCACCCCCGATGGGCATAGAATGGTTATATCTCCATGCCAACTCTTACCTGACCTTCACCACAGGACTTTGCTATATTACACTTCGAAAACATACTATTTCGAGCGTCCAAGACAAAAAGTACAGGTTCACCACTGACTGATGTGGGTTTATGCTGCCGTTTTAAAAAAGTGGTTTCCGCGGAATAGCAAATTCATAACGAAGGCTCCAGATCCCCAGCGAACAAATGACCGTTGTCGAGATTAGAGATACCTATCTTAGACTCGCTTCTCCTATTTTGCATCGCTTGGCATTGATGTAAGCGAAAAAATATTTGCAGTGAAAAATTCATACTATATCAAAAATGCAAAGGAAGTGAAACCGTGACTCGTCATAATTCCGTGCTCTTTCCAAAGCTCAAGATATCTGACAAAAGTAGCACAAATTGCAGACAACAAAACTTCATCGAAGGTTTCGATTTACAATGAAACATTCAAAAACACTGAAGGAAAAAGAATCCAGCGACATTATAATGAATTTTCGCCAAAATGCGCAATAGGAGAGAAGATGATGTATTGTCTTGGATGGAGCCTCGTCGACATAATTTACTCGATGTTTTGTGTTTGACGGTCAATGAAGTGGTGGAGCTTCCCAAGTATCTTTAGAAAAAAGATCAGCATTCCCCAAAACAATGCGCAAAAATAGGCGGAAATGCAGAGTAACACCTCACTGAACATTCTTGTATCAAAAAGTGTGCTCGATAGCAACTTTATCAGCTTCTGCCTAAAGGAACGTAACTAGAGAGAAAAAACCCTTGCCGGCATCCTGCCTTCCTAACGCAGTTAAAATTGATAACATGAATACCTGATGGTATCCTCGCAACAAACAAAAACTTGGCGCGTTCTGCTCGAGTGGACATTACCGAAACTGTGAAGCCATGAAAAAATGTGAACAGATCCTTGGAGTGCGCAAGACCTTCCGCAATCCCAAGCAGCACCTATCATCAGTTACCAGCAGCAGTCCTCAAAGGATAGTATCCAGAAGCCACGTACCATTATCCGCCTTTGCCCGTTTCCTTCATCCTATCTGCCCATCTCGGACTTTTGTGTACAATATAGGCGAAAAATTGCTTGACTCATTACTTCAGTACGTTACATATACATTCAATAACATCTGGAAAACTCAACGCAGCACAATTTTACTAAACAAAGCAACCTAGTCAGCGCAACTTTTTCTGCTTCTGAATGTTTTCGCTGGAACTAGTTGAGTCCGGCTCCAAAAATAACGGCAGAGAGCATACGGTTTAATATTTCGTTCAGAGCAAACAGAAAATTTGATTTTTTTTCAAACGCCAGAAACCATGTTCCCTTTTGAAGATTCAATTTCTCTAAGAAAAATCGCAGACTGGTTTTGATTTTCCCACGAAACCTCCCCAACCGCTTTCAATGTCGCGATCATTTTCGTAAGAGCCATCAACAATTTAGAGGGCCTGTTTTCTTAAAATAGTGCTTAGAAAGTTAAAAGACTCAGCTTTCTGTTAAAGAAAGTCCACTTTCGCCAGTTCACCTAGCCGATTTAAGAATTTGGATTGTTAAGATGAACCCTTCGACGTCCGTTGGAAGCCAAAGTAAACTTTTACCTATCATAATCGAAATTCGTAGAGGCGTTCGCCTGCCCGGGTAGCTGAGCGGTTGTGTAACGGACCAGTAGCGATCCAACGATATCACACAAATATGCAAAATCGATGCAGTCACAAAAAGCACATCGAGCGCCAGCCACAATTCACATAGGACATTTCCTTTAATGCTCGTTGTGGTTAGGCACACTTCATTGCAGCATAAGAACAGTTCACGTGCTAGGTGATAATTAGAGCAGAATCTATGGGAATCTTCGTTGAATAAGCATATAGGGATACAAATCGTTCAATTTTTTGATATAACGGCAGATGAAAACAACTTTTTTGTAAACTTTCAGGTCATTTTTCATCAGTTTTTTTGAATAATTTGGAGCTTGATAGTGAGATAAGGTAAGAGTAAAGTTGGGAGAGAGACAAAGAAGCGATTGTTCCCATATTAGTCCGGGAAGTGCAAAGCGGTATTTTCAGCATGTCACTTTATATGAAAAGAAAAAACAGATTCAATTTAGTTTTCAACAGTCGTTTAACAAGGAGAGGAGTTCAGCTTCTGCTCCTCTTCTAGTCATACTAATGTGACCATATTAATCCATTTGGGTTTCTTCAATCACAACTTATGGCTTTCTGATCGCAATCGTTGAATGTTTTCTTATGCTTCTATGATATGTGCTTTCTTGTGTGCGTATCTTACCACTGTTAGATCTTGTCGTCGTCTTACAAGTGCATTTGGTGCTGCCTTCGCCTTTCACCTCTACATCTTTATGTCCCCTTTGTGGTGTATCAGCTTACATCTTTACAGTATCAGTGTCGCGAAGACACGCAAGTGAGTTATCTAGCTGCTAGAGACATGAAACTGAAATGCGTCTCGACGCAGCAACTCACAAAACTACCTAATTGGATTTCTTTCCGTAGCCACTATATCGTTTCACTAAAGCGGCGTTTCGTTTCGTGGGGAGGCGCAAACATGTTACGGTTGCTCAACAATGTCGCGTCTTTATTGTTTCTACAAAAATGCTGACAGAATTGGACAGGGAAGGTGCAAAAATCGGTCTGAAGGTCAACAAAACTAAAACCAAGTTTAGGAAGTCAAAAGACTTGCCTTGCGACAGAATAAAACTTGGCAAAGAACATATGGAAGCAGAAAGCTACGTTTAATTGAGACAGACAGTCAGGATGGACAACGATGAGGAAGGAGTCACTAGAAGACAAAGAGCCGCCTGGGGTAAATTCAAAGAAATATCTGATGTCCTGAAATCAAAACTCAAGCGAGATACGAAAGCGAAGCTGTTCAATTCTACAGTCTTGAAAGAATGACATACGGTAGCGAAACCTGGGCGCTAGCAGCGGCAGAAAACGAAAAACTGCAAACAACACAATGAGCAATAGAGAGATCGATGCTGAAAAACGAAGTAAGACGGCAAAGAACATTGCTGAAGGATGCAGTAATCGAATAGAAGTCAAATAAACTACGCTGGGCCGGCCATGTTGCACGCAAAGTTGACAATAGCACCAGAATACTGCACTGGTATCCAAGAGGTCGCAAAAGACCCAGAGGAAAGCCATCACGCAGATGGGAGGATTTTCTCAAGACAAACGTAGGAACAACATGGAGAAGAAAAGCAGTAGACAGATCGTTATGGATGGGCATCGTGCGGAACGTCGTCACGGGGCTGTTTGCTGTGACAGGGACAGCTCGTTGATTATCGACTTCTAAGTGATCTAAGTGATTGTTTCGTTATTGTTTTATTCTTGAATTTCTCGTGTCGCAATTGGTTTATCATTGTTGGTTTTCAGTGGTATTGACGATTGGCGATCTCTTTACTATATATTCACATGTCGTTCGTTAATGCATCAACAAAAAACTACCCTAGCTATCTCATGTCACGTTTTATGATGTTCTTTTATTCGTCGCGTTTTAATGTTGTTTGAAAGTACATTGAAGGGTTACCCAAGTTTGAGGTGTCGGACAATCGCAGAGTTGAGGAGTGTTCCCCAAGCCTTGCGAGCAAACTTGAGACTAGCCAACCAAGAAGTTGGTCCAGACTGGTTTAGATAAGGAGGGGCGCAAGTGGACGAGCCCTCTTCAAATCAGGCCAGTTTGGTTATTAAACACATTCATATGTCGTTTACTGCTGGAGGTCTCGAGCAGTTTCGAGCACAACAGAAAAGTTGAACGGCACAAACAAAAAAATATTGACGACCCAAGAAAACAATTCGCGGTGAAGATCTCTGAACCCGCACGCATTAGGCAGTGGTGATTATCATCCTTGATATAACCTGGTGGTCGCCATGAACACAATCGCCCGACACCTCCTTTCTCGTGAAAATACGTGTATTTGCCTCCGTTATTTCAAACCCTGTCAGAATTGTTACAGAACTTCATTTGTAAAGCAGCTTTATAGCGTCCATAGCGTGCCTCGTTCACGTGGCGCAACCTGCCCCCGAATTCTTGTTGTTTCTTATAATCGTCGTTGTTCTATTTGCTATTTTTATACTGTCGGTGTTGTGGCAAGCCTGTATTGCTTATGAGTTTTATTCCACATACATCGTGACTCTTAAACCTGTGATTTCTTTTTCTAATAAACCAGCGATGTTGCTGTTTTCTTTTCTGTTGTCTACATACGACCCGCAACATCGTTTTATTCACGGCAGTCACTATATTGTATCATCTTTCTGTTATCTTTATCACACAGCTACTTATCACAGTATGCTTATTTCTCTCAATTCTTCTAGCAATATCTTACCGTTGTTCTAGCAAGGTAATCATGATGTATGATCCCTACGGGTCAATCGATGCACTATATTTCACCTCGTTTAAGCACAGTTTTAACCACTTACCAAGTTTCCATTCGCCGGTAATTTCGTATGCCATCGTCAGGGGCATAACAAGAAGTCCAACAAGGAGGTCGGCGATTGCAAGAGAGACAATGAGCCAGTTCTGACGTTGACTTCGTAGCTTGCTATCGTTGTGAACGGTTAGTACTACCAATAGATTGCCCAGAACGATTCCCTGCAGCAAAGACAATTTCCTCTTATTCGAACACTTTAGTATAGTTATTTGAGGGATACCTCCTTAATGTTGCCACACTGCTGCAGCCCCTTCATGCTGTTGCAGATAAATTCGAGCATATCAGTGGTGATAGTAACGTTCGAAATTTCTTTCGGCCGGCACCAAGCAAAGGCCTTTCGAAATTTCGAAATCCAGAAGGTAGACCATGGCTTACAATTGAAATTCGGTTGAGAACGAACGCATTTCGAAAATTTAGCGAGCTTACGGGTGCAGCGCAATCACTAAAGACGGAATTTTAGTTGCAGCCAAATACGTCTTGAAAATGTCGGTTGATTACCGACTGAAGCAACTCAGCCGAAACTCTGATTTCGATGGCAGCCAGAAAACTGGTTTTTTGGTGCTTCTGGGTTAATTAAAGAACCGACCGAAATTTCGGTTTCTAGTCAATGATCCGTTGGGGAATATTTGTAAAAAGGATAGCGCGGAACCTTGTTTGATCAGTACAGCCGTAGTTGCTGCAACAATGCTCCAGTAACCACCGTGGACAGATTTTTGGAAAATTCTGAAAAATTAGCCTCAATGAGTCTCAATGACGTGAAGATAGAGTAACAACATTGCAACCGCAGCCGGCTAAGGGAAAAGAACCTTTCTAGGAGATGCAGCCTGTATGGAAACTTTGGAAACAAAGATCAGAAGAAAGCGTGGGATGAAGGAATCATGAATTGTTTTGTTCAGCAAGAAGATAAAAAAATGTTGCTTGCGGAACATGAATCCAATACAAGCACAAAAACAAACCAGAACATTAGCCAAATAAAGCACTACCTGAGCAGACAGAAGCGGAAAAACACCGTGAAAACAAAAACAAAAATGTGTCGGCACCGTAATCGACAAGTACCTAACGTTTCAGCTTTTTTCCACTGTGTTTATTTACCGCAAAGAGACTTTCCAATTTCGTTGGTTTCCTCTTCTTCATAGTCCCCAGTATTTCATTTGTCCGTCCTGTTCGGCCGTTAGCTAGGACTACCATCGTATATCGTATTCTCTCAAGGCTTCTCTTAGTGTGAAATCCTGTCCATCAATTGACTTGGAGGTCTTTTTGCAGGTTTGTCAGTGTATTAAGTTCGACAAGCTTCATTTGTTAAGGTTCACAATGGTATCCCGAAGACTCTGGATGATTTGTTCTTTACAAATGAGATCTTTTTTTGGATGAGCGAATTTGGCCGGAAGGGGTACAAAGTTCTGCTTTATTCCATTCTGAAGAAGTTTCGGCTTGGCTTCTGTTATCGCACACTCAAAACTGCTGTTTTTTGATGCACGCAGAAGGACTACTGATGGCAGAGGACGGCGTGGAAGTATTCGGTGTCAGAAAAAAGGAACGAACGCTCAGATACCTGGAAGCGATCAGTCCTATCCGATCGCACTATACGAAACAGCACTCCATATGATGCGCGGTGGGAAACGGACTGCACGAGCTAGACACTGTTTAGCCGACAGAACAAAGAATATTCCTTGAAGTTCCACCTATCACGTGTTTTATGTGAACGATAGCGAAAAATGAAAGGAAATTGAGTGCTCAACATTCGTGGTTTTCATTGAAGTTTATATGGAGTACAGCACAGTACTTCTTTCCCCCCATATCATCTCCAATCTTGCTCGAGAAATCCGTTCTGGAATACGAAGGCAAGTGTTGCTTTTTAGCCGTGAACAATAATGCGAATAACATGAAAGAAATTGAAGCGGCAGTATGTTCAAATGATGGGAAAATTCCAAAACTGTAAAACTTGAAATTTTAGGCATAACAGATGCAATGAAAAAAGTAAGTCCATCTGTTTATTCAAACAGAAACTTGCAGGAGATAAAACCTTGCCAGAGCGCGTACTTTCGAAAAGGAGCTAAGAGCTCTTTTGTATATTGGAAAGCTCAAGGTTTCAAGGTGAAGTCTAATGAAGGAAGCTTTAGACATAATAAACCTTCATTACATGTTGCAATAAGCTGGCATTAACCTATTCAGAAATGAATCAGCAACCTTGCTAAACGCATCGACGAGTCGCGAGATTATTATTTTGCGCTCGCGGCTATTCGTTTGCTGTCGTGTGAATTGCAATGATTGTGATCAAAAGTGATTTTTCAAAATTTTCTGAAGCACTTGAGGGCTTCGCCTATCAGAATTTTTCTTCGCTGAGCACGTATCAAAGGTGCTATATGATCGGCACAACAGTCTCATCAAAAATAAATATTTGTCGGCAAACATCTGTACTAACCAGCATTACAATAAGCATGAAGGCAATCGTAACAGCGGCGGCGCTCAGCGTGAGGCACGACGGCCATGGTGAATTGCAAGTTTCGTTGGCGGATAGATCACCGTTGTTGACCGCCATCGACGTATGAAAACTGAAAAAAAAAAACAACGAAGGATTTCAATTCGATTGATGGCACGTCTCCAGATCTTTCGCGTAAAACTGAGTGGTCGTCGGAAAGTAAATAGGATGTAGTTAGTCTAAGCACTCCTAAAAAATAAGTTGGTAAATTTGGTTGAAATTAGATGGCAAATTCCACCTCTTTTATTTTCTAATTTTTCATTCAGTTACTCCCTGTCGATTATTTATCGCTTACATGTTTAATCGTACCTAAACGAGAAATATTTCATCGGATTTTCGATGCGAAATGATCTTTTTTGTTATTGATTATTGAAATAGGATTCATTAAAAATTTATCAATCATAAGCACGTAAGTGCGCACAAAAAGACATAATTATTACGGGGATTCGTCATATAAAGTAAAAAAAGTATGAACAGCTGCCGGTATGGTGCTAATCTTTCGTAATACAATATCATTTCGAAATCACTTCATAGTGGAAAGTGGGAATCTGAGAGATCCGAAAAACATTCCGAAATAATAAAAGCAAGATGAGAGGAATTGAGGTGAAGATGAAATCACGTTCCTACGTGAGGTGCAACATCACATAAGGAAATATTCAACGAGAAAAACGACTATTCCGTGTTTTATGCACAAATGGCGAGCACGAATAATATCATCAAGTCGATATACTCATGAGACGGTGAAAATACTGGCGCTGCTGTAATTTCGAAAAACGCATTCATTAAACGATCACTGTTGACTACTTCAAATTTTCATTTAAACAGTGAGGTGACACATTCGCCTCAGCGAAAGCTACAGAGGTGAAGAAATGCAAAACAATGCGGCTCGATTAACGCAGATAAAGAATCTGCTAAGCTTTCATTGTTCGATCGTTATACTGCCGACCTTCAGCCGTTAGACAATTAGGAACGACCAGATATTGCAGTTTTTGTTCATAAATCGGAATAAACCGTTCCACATCATCTATAAAACACAACCCTTGCTGTACTCCCTCATCAATGCTTGAAAGCAAAAAGACTTCCAGTCAGAATCGTCGCTTCCCTGGGGGTATCTGAGGGAACTCCTGCATACCTCCTTAGTCCGCGGGCTTCCTCAAGGAGCCGTTTGGCTCGTGAGACTGTCTTTTTGAATAAATGTCGGATAATTCACATTTCCTGAATGAAGCCCAAAAAATTAAAGCGTTCGGACGTTCGCTAGTATTCACCCGCTAGAGATCTGCAGCCGAACGATTCGACTTCTGGAGCGTAAAGGTTAGTGGAAATTTTATCGCCTTCGATCGCAAACACGCGGAAATAAGAAAGCCAACTGAAAAGTCATCGAGTCCATAAGCGCACCTCAAATGGCAGCAATCAAACTTTCTGTTTTCATTGTCTTTTCATAAAATTCGTTTTCTTCCTGACTAAAAGATGCGCGAACGGTTTGATGTAACAAGTGCAAATCGTATGTGCTCGAATTTTTCTCTCATAGGTTCCAAGCGTTATGAATTTGTGCATGGGCCAAGGAAGTATGCGAAAATTAAAAACATTAATATTCATCGCGAATGTTAAGAAAATGAAATGAATTACGAAAGAAAAATGAAATAGTTTGGAAAGCAAAACGCGGAGGAAGCAAAAATGGCTATTGTAGGACAATTCAAGGACAAAACAGTTGAAGCTGCTTGCGACCATTCACGTGAACATTTGAACAATTAAACATATTGCTACGTAGAAAAACATATGAAGTAAGCAAAACAATTAAGCACCTGAAAAATTAAAGGTGATGTAATTATAATGAGCAGTATTGACTGCCTAAATGAGTTGCACTTTCGTCGAAATTTCCTTGTTACTGCTTTCAGTCCAATTTTGGCTTAAACATTTAGATACATTGGGAAGAAATAAATACAGCATAGAGGATGAATCGTTCATTGATTGTGAACAAACGCAGCAGCAATGATGATTGATTTCGGCATATATTTGTGCTTAAAAACACCTGTCACGTCTGTGACCCTTGATATGCTAACGAAATAGCAGCTGCAAGGTCTTATCACACTTGAAAAAGAATAGCGAAAAAGCATCTTGTTAGTCACCATCGTGACTATTCTCTGCTTAAGAGCTTTAATGAGCACGTACCATCGCCCTTGGCTGTTATAAACTGGCGAAGTTAGAGCACTACTTCCTAATAGGGCGGTGCGAAAGGTAGTGCAAAGGTGGGCGTTGCAAACACAATAGAAGCTGAGTTCACACATTGTGAGCTGTTGTTCTCAAGAAAAATTACGATTGTTTATGAGACTTCATTTTCATCACATGTCAAGATGCACATCAGACTATGGCAGTAATTTTGATGCGAAAACCTGATGCTGTTTACTGTGGTAAGCGCCTTTTTCAGCAGATACTGAAATGAGTTCACATATGACTTGCATTGTTAAGAGATAGAGGACGGATGGAAATCAAACATTTGTGCGCCTTTTCTTCCGTCTGGGCGATTACGTATAGCATTAATGCTTTGCAAGGAAACCTCCACAACTGCTTCAGTAGCACAACAATAACTTAATCAATCAAGGGAGATTCCGACGTCTCCTTCTTCATGTAAAGTTACGCTTTATCACGTATTGCCTCCATATCATTAAGGATTCTCTGCGCTATTTGCAGTCCTCCAAGATCCAATTCAGAACTCCAATACTAGTTAGAACTCTGCAGACATGTCTCAGTTTCTTTCGCTCGTCAGTGGCCACAGTCAGTGATGTGAACTCTCCAACTTTTGCGTATTGCCGAAACGAAGACGACATTTAGAAGTGTAAAAGTGAATGCATTTGCAAATGCATCCACTTGCAGCCACCTAACTTGGCCTATTACACTTAATGCGAAGAAGAGGTTTATTTTAATGGCTGCTACCAATGAGGTTCGAAATGTCTGTCTCGGAAAGAAGTGTTTTACAACTCCCAAAGATGAATCCCCACCAGTGCACATGAAGCAAGTGATCGGGCACTATGTTGAAAATGATAAGGAAAGACGTGTGTCAGTAAGCACTCGAGGCAATGAAAAAAAAGCGCCAGAACCAAATCGTATTTCTTGTGCTGCGGTTCTTTCTTGTGTTCCCAGAGGCGCATAATCTTGCTAAATTAATGCTGTGTACTTGGTTGCTTTTTAATTCTTACTGTGATTTGTCCAACGCTGAGATTATCCTTAACTGGTGCTCAATTCTTGATAAATTGTTCACCTGGTCTACGTACTTCACACTGCAGCCAACGCTTTTGCCATGTCACTAACGCTAACAGAAACGAATAAATTTATTACGCATTTTTGTTTCATGTGTTTGCTTCGCAACTTATTCTCAATTTTTTAGCTTAATGTGAGTAACAAAGCATCGATCAATGATTAAAAATTCATATTTTTTCTGAGTAATTTTTTTTTTCTCTCCTAACATGCTAACTGCTACGGTGGTCTATGAACAGAATCACTTTGCCGGCGCCACTGAGGACGAGCTTCGAGTCTGCGCAACAATTTACGACTTTTCGTTCTTGCCACTCCTCAATATTTTGCATCTCACAGGATGTTTTCATACGACAGTGCGAACATACCTCTGCACTTCCTCAACCCGATTTGTTTTAATGGAATCTTCGGATAACAGTAAGAATTGCATACATGGTAGCGGAAGTTTTCTTATTCCAAACAATCATTCTTCGCTGATGTTTCCTCTGTTGTTTTCGGTAATGTATAGTCATAGAGCAATTTGTTCCAGTCGCATATCACCGAATTCCGTTTACGGCTCGTTAGTGCCAAAAAATTCCCCTACCTGCTAGCAGGTATGTCATCGAGTTGGTAGTTTGCCCTAAAACTGTAGGCGTATAAATTAGGAGAGTACGTTTTTCTTGTAATCTTCAAATATTCTTGAATTCTCTAGGGAGAAGCTGAATGCTGAAAACCGTTTTAGAACGACAATCATTGGAAACATGCAATATCGAAAAATCGCTCTGAGATGTTGGAAAACTACCTCATTTTCAAAATTTTCGGTGTAACTGCATTTGAGATCATTATACTAGAACAGTGACAGAAGAATGTGCCAAGTGCATTATATAAGCTTTCAGTGCTAAAATCATGCCGTTCGACATGAATGACTTCGGAAAGTTGTAAATAAAAGCTATGCAATCGTTTTATATGAAGAATCTCACGTCATACAATTTTACTAAGGCAGACTGTAATGCACTAAATCTGCAACAATAAACTTTGCAGGGCCGAGTTTGCCGCTGGTATGGTCTATGTTCGATGATTTCCGCCATTTCAAAAGCATGCTTTCCTTCATTTCAGCGCTGAAAATTTATTGAACATATAGCTTTATACAACTTCAAGGAGTCCTAACAGAACTCTCTAATATTAAATACGATAGAATGCGTAGCTGCAACCATTATTCGAGACGGCATGTATTATACAAAGCTTTTTGAAACAAATCGGCACTGAACTTTTTGAATCGACGCTCAGATGTGCAAAGCAGAGGAAGGCGCAGTACAATGAGCAAAAGTCTCAATTGGCCATCTGTGATCTCCGACTAACGGCGCAACGTTTTACATCAAACGCAGGGGTCAGAAAATCTTAAAATGAACTCCGAAAAAGGGAAAATTGCGGCAGGATGAGGCTAGGCGACTGACAGGAAATCCTCGTTTCCTAACTAAGTAAATACATTTTCATGAAGCCTATTACCATCGCGATCAGCCATAAGTAATGGGCTCCATCTGCAGCACCCCAATCTTAAGTTATAATTTAAATAATGTAAAGGTTTGGCTGTGCATCTGACTGTGCAGCAAATAACACAGATTAATAAGCGTAAAATTTATGTGATAAACAAATTATAATTCCTTCCGACTGTATTCAGCGCAGTGTATAGTAAATGAGGCTAATTCACGACTAATAAGTGCAAAGTGTGAAGTTTGACTTATATTTCTCATTTGATCAACGATAACGAAAAACAACATTATCCCTAGCGGTCACTTCGCCGTTGAAATCGCAAAGAAAAGCAATTCTGTTTATTTTTAGAGGTCTAGAGCTCCCATATGTGTACAACATCGCTCCTTAGGGTCCTCATAAGCGATGCTTTAATGTCAACAACGAAATATACTCACAAAATTTGTAGCGTGCTGCTCACTCCTGCTTTCACATTTTGTTATCATAGATTTATATCTATTTCAACTTCTGAGCAAATCTATAGCAATCGATAATGAGAAAATTTCAAACTACATTCGGATAGAAGAGCGAGAAAGTTTGAGATTGCAAGCTTCGCAGTTGTTTGCTTAACGTGGACATATGGCATTGTCGTTCCAGAAGCATATTTCCACGAGAAGCACTGCTGTTACGCGTGCGGAGAACAAAACAGCCAAAGGTTCGCTTATTCGTAGGATTGGGTGTTTTTCATGGGAAATTCTTAAAACGTATGTGTTTCTCCTGTAGAAGAATAAACGGGTGCTGAGCTCTTCTACTGATTGATCTGCTGAATCTCCCTGATTCCTTATTTGCTGTTTTCTGGACAAACATTGTGAAACATTATGTGAGCTAAACAGCTGAATCATTTCAGTGGTATCAAAACCCTTCGACTCTAAAAATCTTTGCATTCGATCTCCTAGCGGAGTCGCTTAGAGATAGCTCCGCATTAACGTGAGCAGTCGCCACAACCACTTCCCTTAACTTGGTGCAGAAAATCGGAACTTCGATGGTTCTGTGAGCGCGGCGCTTTTCATGGAACAATGAAACTTGCTGTTTCGTTTCACATCACCATCGGCATTTCTCCCTTCACATAACAACTAGTAGATAAAGCAACCCAAACTGTTGCTGGATGAAGGTGTTTGTTTCAACGAAAATCTTAGCACACTTAATTCCAAAGCATAACAACCATTATTGCTCTCTGTATGGAATGGCATCAATTGTTAGCCGACAGCGGCATCTTCGGTATATTCAGCATTTGCTTCTTCTCGACACTGGGGGCGATTCGGGGGTGACATTCTTTCTGCGTATGGTGTGGTGTGGGGAAAGTGGTTTCAGTAACGTCAATCGGCCTGCCATCTGTCTTCAGCTCACTGAGCAAGTTCTTAAATGAACAGCCTACTCCGATTTCACGGTATCAAAACAAAGCGGCATTGTTATTTTTATGTCGCGACAAGTGAATCACGCAACATAGCCAGCGCATAACTCAGGTGCACATGTCAACGGATAAGGGCCGAAACGTGGTCACCTTTTATCCTCATAGGTCATTCAAGTCTTACTTCTTGCATTCTTAACATCTATCTAGTCTCCTAACAGTCGTCTTTTGCTTCTCTGCTTATGTCCTCGAAATATTTCCTTTTTGCCTTAATTTTCTTTCTTTTCTTAACTCTGTTTTTCCAGAGCACCATATTCCTCTTGCTCTCTAAAATGTTATGCATCTCTGTAAACCACCATTTTTTTCCGCTTTTGATCTACGGATTCATGTTCATCTACTCAGGCGTGCATAACTTTATCTAACTACACGTTTGCTAGCCTATTAACTATTCTATTTAAAAATTTTTTTAGATAAACTCTATCTTGCCTTGCTCACTCTTTACTTAAACAGATATAACTTAAAATAATCCAAGGTGCACCTTTGCATTTGATTTTTCTACTAGAGAAACTTTGAAGATTTCGAAAAGCCTACCTATACATTTGTTTTTCTTTTATAAGGCTATGATGTCTAATAGAGCCTATCCATACATTTGTTTTACCACCATAAAACTTTCAAGTATTTCATGAAAATCTGCTGACACATTTGTGCTTTCCCTTATAAAACCATGAAGAAATTAAAATAACATGGCCGTTGCGCGCACTTTCGGATGTCCGTTTATACTGTTGAGCGTTACTGCAGGTGAAAGTTTCTTTGCTTTGAAGTTTCATCCTTTCACATTCGTGGGAGGAGGGGAGGAGGAGGGGAGTGCCATTCGAATTGAAATGCATCACATGAAAGCGATACAAGCGATGCATGCGAATCGTAGCGGTTCACAATCTTTATGCTTGTTATGTCACCGTGTTCATTTCAAGCAGTTTCCTGCGCTCATTTGGTTAGTGTCATCATTAAAATATGCTGACGCCGCTCGGCGCAAGGTTTCGTTTCACCTTTTTTGTGTGTACGCTCTTCTATTCGTTCAACTAGTTTTGCTTGCTGTTTTTTTGAATCTAAAAGAGGATTTTACGCATATCTTCACTTTACGTACTAATTTCGTAGTTTTTCATTTTCGCTTCCTACGTTTACTTTGAACATACCTGACTGCTGTGGAGGCGAGATCTTTGAGAAAAAGTTGGTCAACAAAACAGCTGGGCAATTGTTTCTTGACGCAGTCTCTCAAAGAGACTCACTCCATCGGGGCAGCGGAGTCCATACAACTCTACAACAGTGTGACACAAAATGACACAGCTCCAAACCGGCTCACTGACTGTTGTGTTGGGCAGCCGTTTTATCAAGAAACTTTCCTTAGGCAAAACGCCAATTTCTCACTTTTTTCCTTTTTTTATGTAGCGTCGGGACGCCTCGCGGTTTTGTGGTACCTTGCTGTCCACAGTCATTGAAAGTGTCCCTAAACGTCTACGGCGTGGATGTGACTTTCAACTGCTCGGGAAAACCTGCACCACAGACAGTGTTTTGACTAGCCTTCATTACCGTGCTGTGCGCACGTGATATATTCTCCTTAAAGCATTATCAGATCAGAACTTATTACGACTCTCACGTCATAAATGTTCTGACTGCTTAGATTCTTGTGATTGCGGTTTCGCGCTTCCTTTTTGCGTTCATGTTTTGAATTTCTTTGCCCATTATTAGCAGTGAACATTTACTTTTAATGCCTCTCTGCTTTCGTGCTCCACTTTTCGCATGTACTTACGTAAGCGTTGTGCCTATTTGGAACGAGGAACAAAATAAAAATAAGCAGAATGCCCTTTGCTTTTTCCTTTCTCACCACTGATCAGCTTCCGTTTATTCCCGCAGTTGCGACTGCAGTCTTAATTCTAAGTAAACGTTTTGCTAATTTCTGTTCCTGCATCGTAAATATTCAATCCTCTCTTCTACGCTGCAACAAATATTTCACGTATGATCACTTCATCGTGGATGAAGAGAAATTGAAAATAATTTTTGATCTTCCTTCAATAAGTTTTTTCGGAAATCCTACTAACAGAGGCATTCTACCTTGCTTATGCGAAAAGACCTTCGAGAACGAAGCGATGATGGAGGACGGTTGATTCGAAATATGTCATATTGATAAATGAAGTGAGATAACCGATTATTTCAGAAGTCTCCGTGAACAGCGCCGATGCTCCGCAAGAATGCTTGAGATTGGGACCAGGTGCAGTGGAAATGTTGAAGATGTTCCAGTAATTTTGTGACATGCACTGTTCCTGCTAAAACAATGGAACCTGGACTCCGCGCACGGGCGAGCAATCCGTGGTTACTCCCACTGTGCGAACGGTCGAGTTGCTTGTTCCACCATTTGTTCTGGACCCTCTGCTTATAGCAGCTCTTTAGTGAGAAAAAGAGTCGGGGAAATGGTAGAACACCTCCATTCGTCAGTTTTAATAACGTTTGGAACAAAATTTGTCGTTGCAATTGAACGAGTCAGCAATCACTAATAACATAGAACTGTTGACGACTTACTTGAGACATTTTGTTGACGATTGCGTATGATTACAGTCGCAGTTTGCGCAACGAGTGTAGCTCCGATATTGGGATTCAACAGGGCATTTACTGCTTTATTTAGGCGTGAATTACCGAATATTCACCATTCACTGGCAGCATTTGGTATCACAGCGGTTGGCGCCGATCATTCGCTCCTATTTGGAACTTCTCATCCATGTAGCTGGCCTCGTTAAGGAATTGTCGAAAAACATTGAGATGCTCAGTCTGTTGTATACAGACAATGCCAACACTTCGTTCTGCTGTTGAAGCAGGGCATATGATCGAAGCGTGAATTCTTGTTCGGTATATTTCTTTCTAATTTTTCTACCTTAAGAAAAATGCCGACGATCGTTCACTAAATTATAATATGAACTGAATGATTATGCAATGGGAAACATTGGAAATTTGGTTCTAGGGCATTAGCGACTCATGATTGTGGTTTCTTGCGGTGGTCCACTAAAAAGGACTGATCACCCTTGAAGTGTGTTATTAAGAACGAATTCTAAAGATTTTAGCCTCAGGGTATTAGTATATATAAATCGGTTCTATGGTCGATAGTGAAATCATTTAACGTTTGCGCAAAGCTCTGACCTAGCACGCTTTTACAATCGTGGTTTATTCAAGTATGAGACGAAATGAATAGATATTAAGCGTAGCGAAACAGGTCTGTTTCGTCTCACATTTTCCCTTCTTCGTTTGGCGTTCGCGGGTTTACGGCATCCATAATTATTTGCATGGTTTGGCTTTGCAGGATGCGCTGGCGTTGGCTGGCTGGTGGCTTTGCTTGCAGTTTTTTGCCCCTTATTTATTCAAAATTTCAGTTCAACTAAGTGATCTCCTTTCCATACAGTTGATGGCCAGTTTGGGAGATTTGGCTGATTTGTCGCAATTGCTGAATTCAATTGTTCCTAAGATTCGCTTTTACGTCTAGTGGCGATGCGATCGTATTGGCTCTGGAATATATTACTACCTGTTTCTTAAGAGATGACTGCAGGAAGTTAGCCCAAATTCATGAATTTCTTTCGAAAGAGTGCTGCGAAAATGTATTGGAATTTATGTGGTATTCTCTCGCTCATTTGATAAGCACAGTAAAAGCATTAAATCTTATTCTTTTCTCATTAACCAATTTGTTAGCTTACATGAAATTTGGAAGCGCAAACTATGCACGATTCTCAGCATTAATGAAGAGTAGATTTCAACTCACAAATTGTTGTTTTGTTTAGTCATTTCAACCAAAAGAGTACTAAACGGCGTTGAATTTCCTAAAGAATTCTTTCGCTGCTAAACGGCATTGCAAAATTCTACATCGCACTGAGCACTTCGCAGAGATGGAATGGTTCGCTTTGTTTATAGCAAGTTTACGGTAATGGTTGGTTGATCGTTGAACAATAAGTGAAGTTCCCATGTCTCCATGAGCGTTACGGTTTGAAATTTTCCCTTAACCTCTACATCTATGCAGTTATTCATTGCTTTTCTAGGAAAAAAAAACCTCATCGTTACTGTAGCTTCCAATCAATAGTTACGATGTGTCAAATATATCGGGAATCTTCCGGTTTCAAATACCTTCTCGCTCCGGGAACAGCCCTCTATGGCATTTATCGACTTACAAAAAAAATAATGCGAAACCGATATGGGTTCTCTTCACCGGCACATTACAGTTTTCATATGTTCGCTTGCTTTCGGTCGCAATTAAATTTGAATTTCAAGGGAACTCTTTCATCAACTTGTTCAGTCGCCCACCGACACTTCTGCAAAAGTTTCGCTTTTAACGGAATTTAGGTTGCAGGACCGATTTGCTTGGTCGGTAACAGACTGAGCCATTTCTACTTCTTCTGCACACTTGAAGAACATAATTGCTAATCAATAAAAAGGTGCGCAACCGTCAAACGAGTTGATACTAAATTGCTTGTCGATCTATGTGAACAATTTGCATTTATATGGCGCATACAATTTCAACATGAGTAATGACAGACTTCGGCATCGAAGGTGTGTTTAATGGCACCGCATTGGTGACAAACGTTACGCATTGCACTGTCCGAGCTATAAGGCAGACAACACTGAAACTCAATGAACCTAGCCAATGGCCTTTCGTCCGAGGAAATAAATGGCTGCACTCTGAGAAGCGGTCATTCAGTCCCAACAGCTCGTAGCAACGCTTTGCGAATTTCGATTTTCGCAGACTCCCACACTCATTTTCAAGTGTTAAGATGGAAATTTGATTTCCGGACACATTGGCAGTGTGCCAAAATCATCGCCAGTCGCTTCACATTCGTAAGTGCAGCTAAGCCTGTGCGTTTTTCTCCAACTAAGCTATACCAAGCAAGTCGAGCAAAAGCTTCTTTATTCCGTGTACCACTTTCTCGTCCTTATACGCACCGACAACCACGTAATCGCACACTTGAATGCTGTTTAAGCATTCGTAAAGAGCCTCATCTTCAAAATCACATGCACCAGCCAAATCTTAAGAGGAAAAAGATGCTGGAATGATTTTAAAGAGTTGCTGGAAGAAGAGAAAGTTGGCTGGCCAAAAGTGCTTAGTTAAAATTCCGTGAAGTAGCGAAAGTCGCAAAAAGCTCTCACCACTCACCCATCCGAGGAAAAGTTTTCGCAAATATTTTGAGAAAAAGAATTTATTTAACATAGCTGAATTTAATTTCGAATTTTAATTTGGAACTGGCTGAACAACATAGCTGAATAATCACAAATATGAGGTCACTGTTCAAATGTACTTTTGGTAGTAAACGTTTGATAGGAAAGGCGGTATTTCCATGAACAAGAAATCATTTTGATTGAAAGCATATGCGCCATAACTAATGAATTTGCTTCATTACTTACACACCGAAAATCTTTGCTGCTTTCTTGAGGACGGAATTTGTGATGGAAAAAAATTCATAAAAGAGGGGATTTGCTAATTTTTAGAAAGAAAATCCAATGATGTTACACAAGCATCAACCAGCATGTAGACGACGTATAGAACGCACATTACGGTTCAACGTACAATGTCGGAAGTCATGTCTAATAAAGCGATTTTTATCCCTACTGTAGCAGTTGAAATAGCTCTAGAGCAAAAATAGTGAGTCGAAATTCTGTCAAGCTTTCGAAATAGATCAGGAAATTTTTTCTTATGAGATCAGAAATAGCCAATAAGGCACTTCCTTGTGGCATGCGCTTGAATTAAAACTGACCTGCTTAGCCTTTTATTCTCGTTCAAATCTTTTTCGTTAACATATTAAAATTTAACCAGTTAACACTACTTCATCACTAGAACGATTGACGCATTTGACGTACAGCACGATATTTTTAGCTCCAGATGCAAAATTATATATATATATATATATATATATATATATATATATATATATATATATATATATATATATATATATATATATATGTGTGTGTATATACATTATATATACATATATATATATATATATATATATATATATATATATATATATATATATACATATATATACAGTGTTCGAGAATGCAACTGGACTTCTTTCTGCTTGACAGGTGAATGGGAAGACGGAACCTCACTGGCGATTTGCAATCTCATAAAAATTAATTTGTGCAGCGATCTCGAAATCTTTACAGAATCAACGAAGCACATTTCCTCTGGACCTAATCTGACTGCTGCAGCAAGGATGCAACTCGTTTTAACATAGGTGTAAGATCCTATACTCTACGTTTTACCATGCTGTGCATTCTGCCCTCTATGCATTCTATACGTGGCTATTCATTCTACGTTGGCTGATGCTCGGGTCAAGCGGCCATCACTGTAGCCACGAAGACGCAAAGCTTTCCGAAATACGAGATTTGTGAAGCGCTCCGATGAGTACCTTCTTTTACGCGCGTTAATTGTTTTATCGATGAAAAAGTTTTTGGCTGGCAAATGTGACAAATGCCCCACGAAAAGAGTATCAACGTGTTTCGTTCTATATAGAAGCATGATTGTCGTGAAACGAACTGGCATGGCAAAGAACAATGATCAAAAATATGATGCTTGAATGTGGTATAACTGACATCTCCAATACGATAACAGCCAAATAAGTGGCATTTAATTTTCACGTGTAACGAAAACAGTGATGGCAACTATACAAATAGGCTGAAAGAAAATCACAATCGCTATTAAAGCAGTACGAAGTGCACTTTTTGCTTTGCTGAAGAATGAGCTCATCTAACGAGTTATGTAGCCTATAATAATGAGCAAGAATATCATTCTCAAACAATACACAACTGTGATATCAGCCAGAGTAGCAGCCGTCTAAGTGGCAACAGATTGTGGCATTAAAAAGAAAGAGCTTTCTAAGTGCATACAGCCCACAAAAAGCCTGGACGAAGGAGGTAAGGATAGCAAAGTTCACGCTCGATACCTTTTCAAAAACGAGTTGAAAATTGCTTAACTTATTTAACGGAAGAAAATGATCATTCCTACAATTCAAATCCTCCGTCTAGGTGCGTATGGGCGTCAGTGTCTATCGAAATCATAACACGTCGTTTCACAAGAGTGCAACAACAAACAAAAATCGACAATTACAATGTGGAGATGCAAGTGGTCAAACACTACATTTGTTCATCAAGCGATGCGAAAGCGATGCATGGAAGTGAAAAACGCTAGATGTTGCTATAATCGCCTTGTTTTCGGTCATAGGTATTGAACCTAATGCAGTGTCAGTATGAAGTGGATGTTATGAGGTTGTGTGGCTGCGAAAATGTCACCGTCCAGTGAATGTTAATAACGGGCTGTCTTTAGTGAGGTTAAGTTTAATTCCATAGTAGAGTAAAATATCCCCAAAAGATGTCCACAAATGTAGTTAAGCACTCTACGTTAGATCGACTTTTTCGAGGGCTTCCATTCTAATTTCTCTCACCTCTGAAAACAAATTTGTATGATGTGTTTTCGGCTTAAGTCCTTTCGCTAATTGCTCCCGCAATATGCACTGCTCGGAAAATGTGACGATATTCTCCATATGTATTTCTTTCAGTTATACTAGTTTTTTCAAGTGTTCATGCGTTTGCTTAGCATAGCGTCACTGCAAATTTCCGCATTACTTATGCTTCCTTATGTAAGTGTGCAACGTTGTTTTATGTTTAACGTGCTCAAATGCCTATCTTTCTTCAAATGAACAATGCAACATGTCCGTATAAGCAATAAAGCCAGCAGATGTCATATATCCGCTTCTGAGCGGAAAAAATTCGAACTCCTAATCGAATAAGAATTGGATAAAAACATCACAAAGCAGTAGAAATTTCGTGATGAAAACATCACAAAAAAAAGTAAAAGTTTCGCATCTATGGCGAATCAATTGTATTCTAGTGTGTGCTCACATTAAGCTGAGAAATTTTGTACTTGCTTGGAATTAGCACTCGATTAGTATGCAAACTGTACTCTCCGATAAATGCACTGGAAAATCAACCAACGTGATTCGGTTATATTAATAACTAACTCAACAAATGCAACAATCAATTCAGGAGAGGTATATCAGCTGTACATGGCTCCTTTCGAACACAAAAGTTAAGATTGGCGCTGGAGCCTCATCGGCCAATTACCTTCAGAGGAATAACTGTTTCATCCCACCTAAGTTCGTTTACATTATCATTTTCCTATTGCAGATCACGGAAGCGCAAATGAGAGACGGTAGCACAACATGATGCTATGTGCGTACCTGCACAAAAAGGCTTCATGGTTTTTACTATGCCAGTATTCTTGAAACGCTGGAGCATATGCCGCTAAAAAAATACAGCAAAGAAAAGTAGCACATATACGAAGTAGGATCACATTATTTGATGTGATCAACAACATCGCTAAAGTAATTTGCTAGTTTCTTTGGAATGACTGACGGGCGAAATTGCAGCGTTGTGTTGAAAGCGTGAATCGAAAGAAATGAAAAAACGCTCATGTAATGGAGGAAGACAGATAGCTGGCCACTTAGAGAGTTTAGTTGTCGAACGAAACTTCAAAGATGACATATAGCCAGCGCACTTCACTGTCGCTTATTTTCATCTCTAGTATGCTTGGGAAAAAATGTTGTTTGGCTCTCACGATAAGTTGAAGCTTCGAAATAAGAGGTTCAGGCAGAGAATTTTCAGCCACACATAAGAATTAATGGAAAAAAGTACATAACACGGCGGAAATTTACACGCCTGAAAAGATATGCCGCACCTTTGAATGACTTCGATGAGTTTAACCGGCACAGAGGAATTTAGCACAATTCGTCTATTTAAGTTGCAGATAATTGTATCGGTATAATATCAACTCGAGTGAGCAGTCATTATGAGTGTAGCACCGCAAAACCACAACATGGAAAACATGTTGGAATTTCTGGACAATCACTAATACTAAATCAAAAGGCGATTACAGTTGGATGCGAGCATAATGGGTTAGAATTAATGCTGCGGGCTACAAGTTATCCGTCTTGCCTTAGTTGCTTTCGTAAAGCATGCTAGTTTCCCTTTTTCACAGTGATTGTGTCAGTTTCAATGCATCTCATTTACGAGTCGGGCACTGTTTTGTTTCTATAAATTTCGCCTTCCCCTGGAGGAATATCATAGCCGGCAAATTTTAATTAATAGCATGAAGGTACCTATATCTGATGTAAAATCAATACAGTTATTTTATAGAGCATATGAGAAATGAGAAAAATTCTTGCTTTTCTCTCATTCATAACATTTATTCCTTGGCTTATTCAATATATCTGACATATTCAGTATTACGTTGTCGTTTCTTGAGCAACATTACAAAGATCAGAACTTCCCATGTGGTGATGATTACTTAATTCGGCAAAGAACCTCTTTGATGCACTCTATTATGAATCGGCAAATTCGAAATGATCAAAGTTATTCTCAGTTGACTTTTTTGAAAATTCCTCGCATTCGCCAAATGCATATCATTGGTTCTATTTCGGGAGAAGTTTTTGATGGAAATGAAGCCGTATTTAGCTATTTGAAGTTTAGCCGGTGAAATCATTCGCTTTCAACTTTTTTAATTTGGAATAGGAATGGCTTCAAGGTAGACGCTTATCTTTGCGCCAGTGTGTTGAGGATCTTTGGCTAGCACATCCTTTTGCATAAAGGGCGACTTAAAGCAGCGGATTTTATTTGTTGATGAATTTCAACTTCGAACTAGTGAATTCTCACGGCTCAAACTTCACTACAATATTGTTTACCTCCTCTAAGCAGCGCAATGTCAGTCATACGTTTATTGCACGACTGAGTAAAGGCAATTACAATCAAAGCACTCTTCCTTATCATGCAGCTGTAGTTAAAGCACTCATCATGTAATAAGAATTTGACACATACATTCAAATAAAGCAGTACAGCCAAGTTGTACAGCTCCGCTAGACTCCTTGGTGATAGTCACATGCATCATCTAGTGGATGGGCATCAAATGCTGGGTAACATCACGAAGCAAACCGCTGACTACATATCTTATGAATGAGAATGAAGCCATCCGAGTTCAGATGGAAGCACATTATACGAGTATCTGTGTTCATATGTGGTGTTATTGCGCAAATGTGCATATGGAATAGCGTCGCTTTTCACGAATGAAAGGTAAACGACACAAATACACTGAACTAGGCAAGAATTTCTGTATGTGACCGTCAGTAATCAGGTACTTTTCTTTGACGCTTATTCTAGTGGAGTCATTGAAGGTCGGGTTGTGAGGTCAAACTACACGTCAAACTATCTGCGATTTGTTGCACTCTATTTTTTAAATATTCCCTTTTCCATTCGAGCATTTCATACGCATTGCAGGAACATGCAAATACGATCGGCTTATAATGAATCTTAAGGGGCCCGCCTCTAATACCCGCTTCTAATTCCATATTCACACATGAACCGAATATACTTGAGAAGCAGACCCAGAATTATTCACAATGTTGATATACATAGTCCAAATGAGAACACAGCCTGTCCTCACAGTGTGAATTTGCAGAAGGGCCATGAAAAACATATCCCTCAGTGAAGCACTCATGAGCACTCATGAGAACTTTTTCATTAGCAGAGAATCAGTCAATTTGTGGGATGCGAATAACGACTATGGTTCCCAAATGCTTTGCATAGGTGAAATTTTAGGTAAGGTCGAGCACAGGGCTCTTGAGCTGAGTGTTTGCTGGCAACCCACGATGTTTGGTACCTGGTGGGGCTTCCCACGGCGGCGAGAACAGCTTTGTCCATGCGCGCCCTTTTTTACCCCTCTCCCCTCCTCTCATCCTCTCGCCTCCTTCTCCTCCCAATCGCGCCTCTAAGCAGAACGCCTCCCTCTCCTCCCAATTGCGCCTCTAAGCAGAACCCTCAGCTAATCTCAGCTGCGCCATGGACAGTGCAGTTTTGCTTGGCGGTAGAAAGGTAGGCCACAGGCATATTAAAGTGCACAAAGGGTAACTCTGCAATAGGCAAGGCCGGCATGTCCGTGGATTCCCACAAGTGGCTTCCTGTCCAGACCGGATGATGCATTTATCACTCATTTCAGGATTTGGCCGCTTGGGCTTTCATTCCTTTCTCTGGATTCCATCTCAGAAATCACCGCTACTCTGGGGCACTTTTGGAGCGCTTCGCAGGCGCCCCTGCTAACTAGAGCTACTTTATGGGTGGGCACAACAGCATAAAAGAAGGAAAGTCAGTAAATTCCTATCCAAGTACCATGCTCCCTTCATTTCACTTCTCCTTTATTTTTCGAAGGAGGCATCCATATCCGCTTAATAAGGGTATTCAGTAAGTGGTTAACGCTTTGGAAAAGAGCTCTCATGTAAAACGTCACTGTTTGCAGGGCTTTTATAATCACTTTGACATCAACGGATATCGTCCATCATAGGCTGTCAGCAGTATAATATAGCGCTATTATCCTGCAATAGGCGATATTTTTTTTGAAACCATCGCCGGTCTAATATTAATTCTTATTTTTTTAAATCTCTATTGAATGCAGGTGAACCACGGTACTGAATTCCTGCAAAATGCACAAAAAATGATCACTTCCTGAGGTGATTTAAGGATGTTAACGACAATGACAACGAATTTCATGCGAGCAGGTGCAAAAAAAGGACACAGTAGACTCGCTGCGCATTTTGTTCATAACGCTCTTTAATTTACTTAGAACGATGTTTTAAAGATACCGCCCTATCAAACTCAAGAGACAAAATTCCATGGTCCATATAAAGGGTCCATTTTCAGCTTCCATTCGCCAACTTTTTTACGACCCTCCCTCCCTTCTCCTTCCTTCCAGCACCGGCGAGCCGAGTTTCAAATCTATTCTGCATTCGAAGGACAAATCCGCGACATCAAACGAGTTTGAGTTTTTTGATGCATCAGATCGCAAAAGGAGACTAGATAAATAAAAGAAACAAAATTTTCAGACATTCTTACTCAGTCATTGGATTAGACGCTACGCGAACCATAATTAAGCTATGTCAACCAGTGAAGCAGTCGGTTTTCCCATAGGCGCTCTAAAAAATTGGAAAGGTGGTTTCTGAGTGCATTGGCAAGGGGAATTCCTCTCGCCAATGCACTCCGAAGCCACCTTTCCCAATTTTTTAGAGCCAATGGATGAACATATTTGTGTCTAGCATAAGATGTTGCTAAGTTTTCATTTTAAATATTTTCGTGCTCAAAATTTTCTCTAGCTTAACTGAAGTTGAAAAGCGTATGATCCTTAAAACGAGCTAGGATTCATTACGAATTCAACAAATATCTGCAAAGAGAATAACGAAAGTTTTTAAAGAATTTAGAGTTGTTTAAATAGAGTGTAATACAAGAAATGCTTCCCATAGAATAATGGATCTGAGGTGACGTTGTCGTTGAAATTCTCATCTGCTAAAACGGTTCTGTTTTGTTGCAGCAATAATGCAAACTTCTTTTCATGCATCAGCTTTCCTTTGAAAAGCAACCGTTAAAAACTCTTTTCCTCGCAATTCCATTATTTATTCATTTCTCTTTCTGTTCACGATCAATGCTTACTCAGTTTTCATTAGCTTCAAAGTAAACAGAAAAGGAAACCTCAGCCTCGTAAGAAAGCGTGAAAACCTCAACCATAAACGTGAAAATTAAATGGAATCTAATTACACTCTTCATGATCTGATCAACAAACTAGTCATTAAATTCGACAATGACTTTAATAAATTGAGTAATTAAGAAAGAATAAACCAATCGATAGTTGGCTTTCTTTGTTGTTTAAGCATCATTTTTGTTTCGAAGAAAACACGGCTTTGACGATGTCTAAGAAGTTTCCGTGTTTGCTTAATGATGATTCCTTTAAATATTTATGCTGCAGTCATATTTGTTTACGCCTAGTTAACCCCGGCGACGAGATACTGCTCATCAGTGGCTCATAAATTGTGACTGAATGATGACTGAAAGAAATACTTTCAGATTATGATAGAATAAAAATGCATAGCTCAGCGCTTGATTTCAATAGATATCTCTCAAGTCCAGTGACGTCATCGATCAACCACCGTCAAATCCATCAGATTTCATAAAGCTGCTTATCTTAAAAAGTTTCAGGACGTTTTTTTGCTGTGTTCACGGAAGAACCCCTAATACGGAAATGATGTCATAAACTTGTGTTCTAGAACAATAAGTGCAGTTAAAGGCAGCTTTGGGAAAGCTTTGTTTTAAAATACAAGTCTTTTTTTTAATTTAAGATAGAAGCCCGATCAAACAACACCTTCAAATCAATTGACGATTTTTAGCCAGAAAATAGATCATTTTTACCCGTTTATTACCATCGTGGGCAAAATGAATTCGTTGGAAGCGACCGAGGATGCGCCAAAAAATTAGAAATTAAAATTGCTCAGCTATTTCTTGCAAAGAAATCAAAATATTCGAAGCATTTTGGTTATTTCCGTTGCAAATACCGGATTTTTCGTAACAGATGGAGACATTTCAGAAGATAATCGGCCTCCGCAGAAAATGAAAGATGAGGTCAAGCACGCGTACCTACAAATCCCGACACCTGTCGAGATGCTCGTCAGAAGCATATAGCCCTCCTTCCGATCTAGTATCGCCCTTGGCAATACTTTTCGAAGTGCACCAAAAATATACACCAGTTAGCGCGGAGCTTGCATGTTTGACCGTTGTTCGCAAAATGTGGTAGTATGAAGCTCGATGGTGAAGGTGGGGAAAAGTTAGCACGGATATGTAACTTATCTATGCCCATCAGAGGTGGGAAACACATTATCCCCCTTCGCGTCAGGTTATTATTTTCAAATGGTTGCTCTATTGACCATATTACTAACCAAACGTTGAATCGCATCAGTTCTAGGTGCACTCACCATATTTGATATTCTTTCTCAGCTTGATTGTTTTGAAGAAAAACTGCTCATTAAAAGCCGCTCTATATTTTCTCGCCTTTTTTACCTCCCTACATTTTCTGTCATGGTTAATTTCTTCTCACACTTACCCACTGGTAGTGAGGGATATACAGTTGGTTCATCGATTTTGAGAGTGACCATTATGTAACACCGAAGCTTTTAACCACAGTAGGTAAAAAGCGGAACTTTCAGGTTTTAAAAGATTCGCTGGCAGAGAGTCTGTCCATTGAACATATAAACGTTGTTAGAGTCTGAACCTTTAAATTTCTTGGCAACATATTAAGAATAAGTCCAACCGTCCAACCTTTTGAACTCTTTGCTGATCTCATATGAACGAACACCTGAGCGTTTTTGGCAATCCTTTTCAAAAAAAAAACCAGCTTTTAAAACTACTTCTTCCTTCCCTTAAAAACTCTCTCAACTTTCTAAACGGTCAATTATATCTCTTAATACTGGCCGAGGTGACAGTGTGCATTCGGCGCACTGAAAAATGCTCCTTCACTTCATCTAGGAAGGGGTTAGGGTTAGAAACGGGATCAGGCGTTCCGCTTGTTCAAATTCTCTTTTTTCCGCTATTCTGCAGTAACGCCACCTTATTTTGCTATAAAAGAAATTCTTTTCTCCTGTCATACTGCTTCTTCCCCGGGCAAACAGAAAACTGTCGGTTCCCATCATTACTATTTTCTCGTCCATCTGACAGCATCTTAAACAAAGTGCCTGCTGTTCGGCCACTGCGACTTTTGTAGAGCGAAACTTCCCTGTTTTTAACTGTCTCTGAGGTAATAGTATTTCCAAGAAGTTGCAATATATGCTACGTAGTACTTAACAATGGTGCATACTAGTAATCCAGTATTCTGAAGCATTTTAGCCGTACAAATGCATCAATCGAGACGTCATTTAGTTCCCATGCGACCCTGATGGTTAAAAACTTAATTTCGCGTTTTTTCGCTGTATGCTGTGAAATGAACGAAGCCCAGAGATTAGTGAAAAAGCTGCAAGCAATTGCATTTTTACTTATTTTTCAACCGTTGTGTCCACTTCCTCTATAAAATTAGGGCATCTCTGTGGGCAAAGAACCACAGGTTAACTTTTTCTGATGCAGCCAGAAATATTAGCCAGACAAATGAAAAAAGAATCCGCACAAAATCTTTGAAAGGAACTGCAAAAAAGGACGATAGAGATGAAAATACTGAGTTTTTTCTTTTCAACAGAGACTAGTGTGAAAACTACTCAAGAAGCACAAACAACCTGTAGTAAGTGGAAAGGCACCTTAACATTAACTTCATGCCCATGCTGTTCTCACAATATACTTTGAAAATACCTCGAAATTACTGTGACAACATCTGACAATCAAATCTGCTCATATAAGCGGTCGTAGTATGAATAGGTCTGCTTGGCCTGTCGATACTTCCGGTGCGTAATCTATATGACCTGACGCAATGGACGATCGTCGTTGTTTGAGTAGGTATAGCCCATGGGTTTATCTTGGCATGTCACGCTACGTTCTTAGTGAGTTTGACCATGACATAGGTCACAAGAACAGTGAGTTACCTCCACATATGTACATATTCTAAGATAATCAATCCATTCTAAGCAGCAGTTTTAGCATCGAGTGAGCGTTGAGAGTGATTCTGATGGTAATAAATTGTAGCAATTCCGCATCACATCATTCACTCATAAAAAATTGTTGCACGAATATGCTTTCAGGTTCTTCGCAAGTCTCTTAATTTGATTGCGTCATCGATGCTCTCGCTTTCTCTCATTCCATATTATGCTTTCAACAAGAGCGAAATGAACGGCACGCTATCGCGCGATTCTGTGGAATTTCAATGGATTTTCATTACACCATCAGACGATGAGAATACTATTGTATGAATGTAGTAAAAGGAAATTGAGTGCAATGATTACTACCTGCTAGCATTGCAATTATCATTGCATGTGACGAGCGCAAAATTAGCGCTTTGTTCGTACGATTATGTCACCAAGAGTGATAGAGAAATCAATTGTGTACAGCTGTGATGACCATGAACTACTTAAAAGATTCTATCTGTAGCAGTGATTTTAGAACTTCGTAAGAATAACTTTGTCAGGAAACACCCTAGAAATCCGCAGGATTTGAACGATAACGTCAGAAAAGCGAAAACAAAAAAACACGAACAAAAACAAAAACATACGAAGGTATCGCATGATGAAACGAACCCCAGCTCAAGTAACGTCAACATAATTGCAAGACTTCAAACGAAAGTCATGTATTTGTGCGCGTGTGCGCGCTCGTGCGATGTGCTGGCTTACAAAATGTATACTTCTCGCTTCACCGTTTTTCCCTTCTTTTTGCAGTATTTTCATTAACTCTGTCGCTCCATGTGCTGAGTCTGTTATCCTTGCGGCTAGAGGAATTACGAGGAAGGGTGGGGAGAGAAACGGGAAAGCAGAGGGAGGACTGAGGTGGGAGTTAATTAAACTTCAACAAAGACCTATTTTTTCATGATATTGTTCCAACTGATAAACTTAGTCATTTTTAGAGCAGAAGATTTCGAGAACAGGTATTTTGCAGGCCTTCCATTTCTACAAAAAGAAAGTAGGGAAAAATGGCATATCCTGCATGTTTCGTACACTGTAGATTAAGACCGCCGCTTAATGAGGAAACTGCTACTCGTAAAAGAACATTATCATCCACAGCTGAAATTGGTACTTGCCATTTTTTGTTTTCTCATAGTTCACTATTTACTGAAGAGCCTACTACTGTAACGCTACCCTTCGCTCCAAGTGAAGTCATATTGTCTTTGTATTTATAGCTAGTATTACCAAAGAAGGAAGATGAGGAATGAAAGAAAAGACTAGAAATGAAGTGTTTTGTCGGATATGATCGTTAACATCATAAATTTCGAATGATCAAAATGAATTAAGCAATCTCGTTACTACGCTTAATGGCATGAAATTCGTTAACATTCACTCTCCGATGAACTTTACATTTATATATTAAACAGATTTAATTGAGAACGGCATAAAGTGCAACTTCAACAATAACGTTATTAATTTCGCGGAGGGAAAGCTGGATGCTGGTGAAATGCGCCCACATAAAAACACTCTGCAAACGATGATGGTTTTGCACTTGAAAGTTATCGTCAATTACGAAAATAAGGGAACGTGCTGTTGTTGTAAGCTCCTTATATCTGAATCACTGAGCACCACTAATCTTTGCAACTTTAGTAGGGTTACTAATAGAAGAGAGGTGAGGTTGACTGCAATTTTTGAGACAACAATAAGATGCACTAAATAAATTATTCGAACTTTTATGAAGGGTAACTGAAGACAGCACGTAAAACAAAAACCAATCGATTAGAGTGATGGTGGGAAATAATGGAGTAGGTCTCTTGATATTAATGAAAAGGTAGCAGTGATTGTTTTACTAGAAAACATTACTGGCTTGAAAAACCAGTGGTCGATTTGTTCATCATTAAAGCAGTTCTTTTATCCCATAAAATAATTATTTTTCGATAAAATGGAATAAATGTCTTTCTTCATGTGAAACAACCTTTTGTTCGCTAAATTTTGTTTAATATAAAACATTCTTTTTCAGTGAATAAGTTAATTCAATTTTATGAAATTCGATTACTTAACAAATGAGATTTTATGTGATGAAGTGATCATAATTGGAGTCCGGAAAAGTGCGAAAGTTTTTTGACTCCTACGATTAAATGTATTTTGATGCCAATGGAGCATCAATTTAGCAGCATTCGTTTAAAAAAGAAAAAAAAAACTTCAAGCTTTTTAAAAATGAAATGAAATTTATGTGCCAATTGAATTAATTCATTCGATAAAGTCATTTATGCTAAATAACATTTCCCTCGAAGATTTCCTAAATGATTGTCCTAGCAAATAGGTGCATTGGGTTTTTGCTAGGCTCACTAGAAGTCATGATGCAACAGGTACTGATTTTATTTCATCAGGAGTTGTTTGCTATCCCACCAAAAAGGTGTCGGCTACTCAACGAGATATTGCATCAGCCGCAATGAATGGAACATCAAGCGACAACTTTATGGATGGATGCGAAACAACAAAGTCGTCATGCGTCTGAATAGGAAATAATAACAAGTTGACGCATTTGCGATAATTCGCTCGCAACACATCTACATGATCAATCTCTTCGTGACAGCTGATGGACGCTCAACAGCTATTTTTGAAGTATGGCATATAAGCATACCGATGCGAATGGGAAATCTACGGAAGTTACCGTTGGATGATCCAACAAGAGCGTCGTAGCATTCTCACATAGCGTGCGACAAGCCGACGATGCTATTGCGGTGCTGCTGTTTCTAGGGACACTAATCTCAGCGCGGAATGAGTGGGTGTGTCCAATTCAACATGTCGACCAAAACCAAGCTTAGGCAAGCGCAAATGTGTGTTCATCAAATCAAAGGCCACACTTCGATAGTTTAGCGAATCTCGACATGCAATATCTGCGATTTTATTTCATTCTTAGTAAATACAGGTGCATTTAAAATTGCAAAAATTAAGCAGTGCTAGCAGCAACCTTCGACTTTTATGCATACAATCAATTATTGCGCACAGCATGAGATCCAATTATACCAGCGCAGAAGAAAGACAACATGAATCTGTGCACCTGAACTGAATGCAGTGCTGATGGAAAAAACGCTAGAGGCCCTAATTGTAGCATGTCTCCTGGCTTTAATTTGATACAAGACCCATAATAGCGTATACTGTGGCTCGCGATACTGCAGACGCAGTCGAATTCGCAAAATGAATCCGGAGGTTCGAAGGGCTTAGCTTGCGAGAAATAAGGTAGGCGCAAAGCACAAATTACGAGAATGATGCAGTATTCATTAATTCGTTGTGTAATGGATCGACGATGATGTAAGCGCAGAGTTATGAACTTGCCGGATCTTTTACAAGGTTCGATTAACTAGTACCCCAACTCGCCTGCGTACCGCCAACCACAGCATTCATTTTTCTAGCGTTTTTATTTTCAGATAAAAACGATGAGAGCATATTTGTGATCGTTGTTTATAGACATGATTATGGAGATGATTTAGTGGAAATCATTTCCATCAGCGGTTTCTCACAGAAACTGCCGGCATCACACCGAATGAAGGGATGCTTCAAAATTGTGGCTTGTTTGCTAAATGGGAGAGTGTGTCTGTGGTAGCTAGGTGAAAACAAGCCCAAGAAAAACTACCTTTGCATGCTTCTCACATCCTAATAATGTCGTCTGGAAGAGTCGTCGCGAAATTCTGCTCCGTAAACGATAGCTTTATTGTTATTCAATAAAGTCTTTATCACAATCAGTTTAGCAGTGAGAAAATCAACTTAAGCCGAATATGGTTCATTACTCTACAGTGGTTACCAGTATCGAATTGAAAGTCGTTATCAACCAACCAGCCACAAATACATAACGACTTAATTACGCAATAAAAATTATAAATGAATCCTTTACAGATCGAATTACGCCAACGAACTTCAGTAAGATTCATTCCACTTTGCTGCCAAGTTTTGCGCAGCAAGTGGAATAGTAAAGTGCAAACATCTCTTAAAGATGTCCTTAGATCTTGGACAAGGGAATGCTGATGCAAAGCCTTTGATTGAATAGTTCAACAAGCGACTACAATATTGCATTGAAGTTGTACTAAACATGGAATTTTGATAGCGCTATGTTATAAGGCACGCCGCAAGCATAAACATTTTCTAATGTAATTGAAGTTTCCCATAAGGCATCTAAAATGAATTAAGGAAAGCATGCGGCTGAGAGGCATTGGACAACGCGGCATCGAATCACTTGGTCCTAAACAAGACCGCGCCCCTTCATTGTCACTTTAGTTTTACAAACACGAAATGTCCAAAGAACCTGTACTGTAACTCAACATTGCGAAGACTCCATTGTTTCAAGGAATTTATGAAGCTATCATATTGGAGGCGGGCTTCTGATTACTGAATGTCTGATCAGTCGAAATCAGGCGATGAAAGGAGGCGGTCATCTGAAGAACGAATGTCTTCTATCGGCAGAGCATGGAATCGTGGCCCATCCACTTACATATGCAAACGCGTACATTTCTTTCTCCTACTTGATTTTCTAATTTCTATGTTGATTTGAAAACTAGACTGTCCAAACCATACCTTCGAGATTTCTTCACTGATCACTTTCCACCGAGAAGAAGGGAAATCGTCTTCATAGAATGATGATAACGGGAGCCACAAATGCAGAAAAGCGACAACACAAAATATCTCTAACTGAATTTTATCGTTCAAAGTGTAATAACTCTCCTCTAAGATATGAAAAAGCCAAGGTGAAAGTGAGGGAAAATTTGAACCTGTGGCAAAATACGAAAAAAGAGGAACGCACTCAAATTATCACTTGCACCGGAAATTTTTCTAGCGCTTTACCGACTTCGACAGTTCGCATGCAGCATCAAGTTATCGAACCGGCACGTGGACCATCGGACTCAGTGAAGAACGTGAAAAATTTCCGATGCGAATGCTACTTGAAATGCATTTCTACGATGGATACGTCGTTGCTTGAGGTTCTGCACTGCCGTATTCCGCCTTCATAATCTGCGATGCATATTATTTGAAAGATGCTGGGTACTTAGTATCTGGGAGGAAGTGAAAATTGCAGAATGTTGTCTTGGGTGCTTCAGCACTCGTATTTCACAAAACGGGGGAATTCAGAGAGTAGGAAGTGACTGCAGCATTGTTTTGTTTGCCGTGATTGCATCTGTGAACTACAAAGGATAGAAAAAAGGGTAACAGCGCTCGAAACGCATGACAGTCTCTAAATGTCATAAATGAGCAGAAGCATTCTGATGCTTTGTGTTCATGTGTGCCACCGTTGTAAGTCTGCTTACGAAGATAAGTTCGCATTCGAAATCTAGAATATGACTGTCTCCAAGTATGTTGTCTCTGGAGTGGTGTAATGCAGCATTGCTTGAACATACGCATCAACACTGTCACACTTGCATTTTTACTCTTCTCAATTGTTCTCACTCCTTCGTTTTCCACTGCTGATGATACAAATGGCAATTTACTCGCATACGTGCGGTTTATGAACAATTGCTGAAGTTCTACATGGAACTCAAAGTTATCATTCCCCAGTATTTCAGAACCTGGAATGTCAAAGTGCATTATCTGCGTGCTGGGTAGAAAGGATGGCGTGAATATCTTTCATATTTCCAGAGACTAACTCGATTCTCTCTTTAGGTTAAACAAGGCGTTAAAAACCGAAGGGCATATTCACAACCGAATTCGCTATCTCAAGTATGTTATCATCTTAGTATTTTTGAACTACATTGCAAAACTTGGCTATCGCTGAGTGCAAAATATGCAACAGGTTAAGACGATCGGAAATGCGAAATATTTTCCCACATTTAAGTGACTATTCACTACGACATATCTAGCAACATGCAAATGTTCGCAGCAACCTACTAACACAGTTTCGAGTATGACGAACTTGAAGCGGAATTCCCTGTTTCTTTTAATACTCGTTCTCGCCTTTCCCTCAAATGATTGCATTTGATAAAGCAAAGATGTTTAATAAGTTTTGATAAGTTTAATAACGCAGGCTAATCTCAGCTGTTCATTTTGACTTGGACTTTCGCCTGAGTTAATTTTAGGCAAATGCTGTTAATACATACTTCTCCATCATTAATGCAGTTATTATCAAAAATACATATTATCTTAACGTTCGAATACATTTGAACATCCTACTCGTTTATCATAATATTGTATTTGTACTTGAATGACAGATGTAAACTTCAATATCATCTATCCTTCTCGGCAATTTTTAATCCAAAACTCAATTTAACGGGTAATTTCTGGCCGATACGACGCAATTACCGCATCAGTAATAGCCAAAATAGTGCAGAAAGGGCAATTCATCGGTAATGAATGAATACAGTACCCCGAATAATCCATATTTTTGGTGTAATGGGACGCTGTTATGCGCAAATTAATTCTTTCGCTGCGTTTTCAATTACTTCACCTTACCAGTACCGGTAACACATTGGAGGTAGTACCTTGATTGAAAGTCATTCATACGTGGTATTGTTGAAATGATGCAATCTAGAAGCGTTCTGCATGCAACGAATAAAACGTCAACTACGCATTCAATAATTCACATCTCCAAAATGTGAATATGAAATGTTCGTCCATATGAGGTGACTATCTGCATATGAGAGCAATAAGAATAGTAAATGTGCATTAGCTACCAGTCGATACGATGGTAGTAAAATGTGAAAATATGGCGCAATTCTTCCATGTCACGAACGGCGGAGAGTCATTAAACGCGAATACCGACGCAAGTAATGAAAACTTGAAAAATAAAATCGAAACATATTTCGCAAACCTGGTATCCAACCTGATCGTATAACAAGACAAAGCCACAAACCGTTACGGTAAGATGATTCGATTTCGGTGAAGGAAGATTGATGTGCGAATTTCCCAATACGGTTTTTACTGGCTCATTTTTTTCGGAATTCGTCATTTTAAACAAAAAAATAAAAAAATCAAGCAGTTAAGTCTTCCTGAATATCAATCACTAACATAACCTTGATAATATGGCGCAGCACAGCCATTTTCAGAATCGGAGAGGTTAGGTAATGGGAATTAGAAGCTGAAAAAGAAGTGGGAGGGAACCCTGGGCAATTTCTTTGCCATTAAGTATAGGGCTCTGAGAGCTTTTAGCGCCACAATTCATCTATTCATGTCTTATGTATGAGAGTTTTTTCCAAACGATAATGCATACAGAATGTTTCATTCATTCCTTTGTGGAGCATTTTGCGCGTGATTGGTGAACATGTAGTTTCGGTTATTTTACGCGGCTTTTCTTGTTGAAAAAGAAAATGAGGAGCCAATAATGCTAAAGAGCACGAAAAAAAAGAGAAGGGTGAAAAACATGCGGTCTACGCAGGGCAAACGCGCTTCCTCCTCCCCAATATTTTCCTTGAGCTGCCTAACGGCTTTCTTTGCGGCTTTTTCACATAAAGGGCTGTATAAAAGGATCTGTTTCACCATTTGCAGATGTACAGAGAGCCTGAGATTTGTGATTGTTGTGTTTGCTCGTTGATACTTTTGCTGTCATGTATTTAACTCAGCACATGAGATTTGAGAAGGAGAAGTGCAACGTCAGGCACATGCTTTCAAAGATGCGTGTGGTGATTCGGTACCAACTAGGGAGACATAAACAGGCTTATCGGATGAAATTGTCGCCCACCAATTACTGGAAACATTGAAGGCAACATTATTTCCTTCAGATATTTGCCAGATCGTGGGATTTTCGGAACAATATTACACAAAGTTGCAATACATTGCTCTGCACCTAAACGGATGAATGTACTCCAGCAAAAGCTAGAGTTAGGGGTTGCCGTATTTCTTCGTTACGCGGTCTTTGTTCCGGCCGAAAAGCGTGGCTAACTTGCGTTGATTTCGAGATTCATCGGCTAGCAGTATTGAATGCACAGGAAGAACCAAAAAATCACTGTGTTATAAAAGAGTGAAAAGCAGGCTCGAATGAACTTTTCATGGCTAAAGCCCTTGATCATCGATTTTTGCATTTCGTCACCATTAGCGAATGAAATGAGCTACAGCGCATAGAAGCGCGTCCACTGCTGAAAGCTCGTCATATAAACTTTTTAAAAAAATATTCACGCTCATTTAGCTAGTAATCCGGTGAAGCGAACGTCTCGGCTCTTCCTTGGGGCTCCTTCTTTCAACAATTAAGAAGGAAGCCATCTATGATCATTTGTTTTACACTCGCTTCCATAAGGGGAGCTTCTAGTGCGTCTAATTTTCTCCCATCTGTTTCGTCTGAATATCTGGGGCCTTTCTCCACTTCCCTACCTCCTCGTCTCGGTCCATTCTACTTCAAAACCGCTCTATACTGAAGAGATCGAGTGTACAAACTACGTGTCCATTCTACTTCTAAAGCGTAAGAGCAGCCGTCGTGGCGAAAGTAGGTGTTTAGTTTCAACTTTCCATACGAAAAATACGTCACCTACAACCTTATTTGATTCTTTTTTCAGTGTTACAGCAATGAATCAAAGTTGGTCTTATCACATTGCAACTGAAGCTGTTTCCGTTGACTTTTTATCATTTTGGGGCTGGTGCCGATATCGCTTAAAATCGTAGTACTGCGGATGAGTAGCCCCTCTGAAAGCCATATTGTGACATTGAACGTGAGTAGTGCTGCTTAGACATCGTTACCAAGTAAGCAATTGCTGCTTTTTGCATTCGTCCGTTTTAGCGACGTTTGTTGGCTAGACACATTGAAATGCCAGTATTCGTCCTCTTCCTTGAATAGAAGTAGGTTTTTTCCTGCATTCGACATCACAACTTGTGTAAGTGGGCCATAATTCGAGGAAGAGTTAACTAGACCATGAAGAGCAAGGAAAAGATGTCGATATTTTTGGGCATTATTTCATCAGTGGCATAGACCTGTGGATATGCCATCGATAAAAAGTGACCATGGTTAGACGAATATCGATAGCGGCACAAAATTCGATTTCTCATAACGGACAAAACATGAGAAAGAAAACCGGTTGCAGAGAAGGAGGAAAATGAGGAACGATCGCATTGCTAACCAATTAAAATTTATAGGTGCAAAAAAGGAACACACTGCACAGTAATGGTATTAGTCATGTGAAAGAGAAACGATGACCTAAATATGAGCGTGTAGTATAGTAGAGAAGCGGAATGATTAGGAATTAGTAAAATAGTAACTTAACCCACTAGCTATTCCATTCAGAAATTCATATACCTTTCAGCCGCTTTCGAAATCTCGACTACATCGTCGAGCGAATACTGCGAAAAGGAGAGTTGTGGACAACGATAGGACAAGACCACTGGCAAAGATTACATGAGGTGGCTGGTGGCGTCAGCATCTTGGCAGCACAGTCCAAACACGAAATTATCTAGCTAGAGTGGCGAAACAGTTATGTTCAGAAATACAGTTGAACAGCAATGATGATGAGAATGTATTGAATTTCAATGGCGGACGAGTTGCAGTTCTTACAATAAATTAGGCAACGCTCATAAAAATGAATATATATTAATGCTGTATTATAAACCACTGGAAGTGAATATGATTCTAAAATGTTCCATTGATTTAGTGAGAAAGGATTTGATGAGCTTGTTGTAAAAACAGTCAGCAGTACGGACATAAACGATGAGTCTGATATTTTCTTTGTGATATATATGGATTTTGCGCTCAAATTGACCAAATCAATACTGCCATTTATTATGCTAAGCAGTGTATAAATAATTGAGCAAACAAATTAAGCGAAACCACAACGTCGTGATTGCAAGCAAGAAACAGGAAGGCGCCGTTTCCCCCGTTCGAGAAAGTTTGGGATACATTTTTGTTTTTGGAAGTTGAACTGGAAATTGTATATCGTCAAACTTTGAGCACACAGAGATATTGAGTCAGACTCATTGACCTTTCGACTACTATATGAATAAACAAATAGGTAAATATGAACATGAACATGAACATGAATATAAATATAGATATAGATATAAATATAAATATAAATATAAATATAAATATAAATATAAATGTAAATATAAATACAAATATAAATATAAACATAAACATAAGCATAAATATAAATATAGATGTAGATATAAATATAAATATAAATATAAATATAAATGTAAATATAAACATAAATATAAATATAAATGTAAATACAAGTGTTGATATTAATATAATATGAATATAGATATAAATATAAATGCATTTATTTATTTATTTATTTGTTTATTTATTTTTTTTTTATTTTTTATTCATTTATTTATTCATTTATTCGTTTATATAGACGGGAAAGTAAATTAGTGTTGGTATCTTGTATTTTTCATCCGAGTATTTACCGAAAAAAAGCACTATTTGTTCCCAGTCAACCTGATCAGATGTTCGATGTTCAAGTTAATCAAACTAATTTTGTAAAGTACTCTGCGACAGACTTGTAGGAGTGTCTCGCATAGTGCCTCTAATTCTATACAACATGAATGATCTTAGCGAATATCGAAAATTAGTAAGCATGTGGCCATTGTTAGAGCCCACCAATGAAGCGGCGAATGGGCTATTAAGTACATGGCTCTTTATGGCCTTTGAATCGCGCAAGACAGTTCAGTGCATTCCAACTTTGAATTGGAGAGAACAAGATCGGGAACGTGTTAGGAACTAGGCCACTCATTCAGCGAGGCAAAAATATGAGAAATCTAGCTTCTACTCGCATACTTCATAGCAAAATAAGCCATTCAGTTTACTTCTAACCTCAGAAAACATTGCTATCAAACTGCCATCCAGTAATAAAACGCCCTCATTCGTCACTTGTACGTCATTCCAATCACCATGTACGGCTGTGTAGAAATCAACTCCTTCTTATGTACAAGCCGTAAACATGTCAGTGGAGCACTCCCCTGGGTTATCAGGGTGTTGGATTGTTGAGCAATCTCGTGATGCCCATTTGGATTTTTTTTTTTTTGAATTTTTCACCGTTTACGCTTTTTTTCCGAGCAACTTACCCATCTCATAGCCAGTACTATCATAGAAGACCACGAAGCCATTCTTCATTTCAGCGTAAGCATAACATGGAAGAGCGGAATTGATATTTTACTTGTAAAATTAATATTGTGTATTTTCTTTCACAAGCCAATATTAATCATAGCTGCAGATGAACATCTACTATTGTCGAAGCAATCCTTGCTCTACCACAGCCAATATTTCAAAATCAATACAGTGGATTGACTTCTATTAAATAAATGAAAAGATATTCATGCAAACATAAACGAGAACAACCTATCAACACTTGTGTTACTAAAATTTGCATATGCAACATGGTATTGACTGCGTTTTCAAAATGCCTCTCAAGCTCTTCCATTCTGAACGAAAATTCTTTGCTTTTCGTTATTGGCACTTTTTTTTTGGTTTTTTTCGCGCAGCTGTTTGCTGGAAGCGAATTATAAAGGGAAGATTTCAAAATTCACTCGGCTCATTGGTATGAATTCTCACATCGATAAAACACCGCTGGATATTTCGAACGAATCACTTAAATAAGGAATGCTTTTCTAGATTCATATATCGTATATTCAAAGGATTTTTCTCACGAGTTGTAATCGAAAGCGACGGAAGAAAGATGCGAATGCTCTCTTGAAAGTTGATAACCGGTTTGGAAATTAATTGTGAAATTAATCGACGTCAGTTCATTACTTGCAACCTCAGTATTGAGCAAATTATTAGCGAGATTCCAATGGCAATGCCGAAAGGCGTTGTTGTCGCAGTTGCTTCATTCACTGAACGCTGATTCATAATCGTTAGATCTTTTGATCTGTCCCGGTTTCCTGAATAAAGCAGCATACATTTTAGACGGGAATTTGGAAGCTTTCATTTTTTATTACTTGGAGAATTTAATGCAAAAAAGGACAACTAAAAAATTTTGAAGTCCCCTAAATTGGGTGCCGGAATTCTTCGAATGTCAACTCGTCGAAAATAAAACAACGTCCATTTCGAAACACCGAGAATTGTAAAAAATCAATTAATGCAGCCAAATGCAGTGAAAATCGCTAAGGAAACAACCTTAACGCTCAAATGACTTAAATAACTGAAATGATTGATTCGATGGCGATTTCGGCAATATTCTGTGAATGGAATAGGCAAAAAAATGCAAAATCAGAGGCTCATTGTTAACTTTCGACTTGCAATTTTATAATGTTGATTCACAATACATATGAATGAACTATTACTGAGTTCTGCGGATAGTTCTTCAGTTATTAGAAATTCTTTTAAACGATGCTCATAGAAAAATCGCATCTGAGCATTGTTACGAATTCGCTTCGTCTCTGGCGCGCTTAGAATTCAAAAAGGGATTGACAATGAAGCTTTATGAAAATAGCCGAATAATAGAAACCAAACTCTTCTAAGATGAATTTCAGAGAACTAATTTTCATATGTAGAAAACAAAGTTTAACTGCTGAGCAAGTCGATGTTGGAAGCTAAGATGAAAACATTTTCCTATGAGGTATGCTCCAATCGTGACTGATATTTGAGAAAGAAAAAAAAAACGAGCCATCCTCCCTAAACTGAAAGAGGGTTGCGGTCACAGATAGCTGACCCTGACAAATGAATTCGGAAGTCCACTCCTTACTCCAGGAGGAAGTAGAATCAGCGAGTTTGCTCCCGAGTCTGATTGGGCGACTTGAATGATATCTATTTTCATTCGTGTGCTCCTATTTCCCAAATGCCAAAAAATGAATTACGTCAAAAATATGTTCTGACAAAAGTTCGCTCCAAGTTTTAAATTCGGAGGACCTCCCATAGTTCTCAGCTCAAACCCGGAATCGGTCTCCACAATAATACTAAGCGAATTCGCTACTTCGCTGTGTCCTATGACCAGTGGTTTTTGCACTGTTAGCTCATTTGGTCAAATTTCGAGCCTAATTCAGCATTCCAAGGGTCCTATTGGTCTCGAACGCCTTCGATTACTTGGATGAGAAACCAGTTCAAGTCTTGTATTAACAATCACCAATACTAGCAGCACTTTCAGCGATAACAGTCAAACTACCACCGATACAACAAGTGGCAGTAAAGGTAGTAGTATCAGTACCATTTGTCAGTGCAACTGCTTGTCTAATTATTCTAAGTAGTGCTGGTTGAAAACTTTTCACAGATGCATATGAGCTAGCCGTTCACTACAAGCAGCAGTAATCTGTAATACTAGTAGTCTTAGTTGTAGCACGCTGATTATTAATGGTGCCACTACCTTTATTGGCACAAGTACTAGTGATGATAGGCTCAGTGCTAGCATTAAGCAATACGGCCAGCCACTGCTAAGCAGTAGCAACTATATAAGTGTTTCGGACAGTTCACTTGCAAAGTTCTTTTTTGTTGCTTTCATTACCCCAGAAGTTAGCTGAATCATTCTCTTATTTTTTTCAACATTCACAAAACTTATGAAAGTTTTTTGGTTGTTCGACTCATAACCAAGCAGGGAATACGGTGAGAACGGCGTTGGGGAAAACCAGGAAATTTCATTCCCGAGATTCCTCGTCTCCAACCTTGGATCAAGCTTGAAAAGATATTGGGGTCTCCCGCTTGGCATTTAAGCATTTATTTTCCTCGTCCTCAAAGTGAAAAAAGTTTCCAGCATAGCCATATCAGATCCTTCCACGTTATGTGGCGCAAATGCTGAGGCTGTTAAAACTTCAACGTCAAGAAGACCACATATATCTCAAATCAATATTCAACACAAATGGAGCTTTTGAGAGACAGAGGAGCTTTTCACTATCCGCATATATTACAGTTTCTTTTCCATCAACTTTTACTGATTGCTATCCATCGGTGACAAGCAAACGCGTATTCATCTGATTCTCTGGAAACTAGTACCGGGACAGCAAAGCTTTCGATCAAAATGTCGAATTTGCCAGCCCTATCACTGCCGAAACAGCCGGTGACTTCCTGTTCTGACCCCCAAATGGCAGGCTGGAATGGTTTTCTGGATAAATCAGCGGCTTCGGGAGTTCCGATTTTCTAGGTCAACACTAATGTGGCCAACGGCAATGACAGCGACTCAAATGCCGCAGTAATTTGCAGTGTGCAATAAATATGCACACATGAGTTTGTTTAACAGCAAACTGATAATAAGCGCTTTGCGCAATTTGTGCTTCTCACTAGCAGTCGGTGCGGACTATGGAGTTTGCTACAATGAACGAGCACCGCATGAATATGTTGATGCAGCTGAAATTGCTTCTACGTTGTCATCAATTCTACATGCTTCTCCTGACAATAATTCATGCTTAATGCTAATTTAAAAATTGAATGATGGAAATTAACATCCATCTAATGCTGTAAAATTTCTCGGCCATGTGGCTGTCTTCTTTTTTTTCTCTAATAGAAGTCAACCGGAGCCGACTCAATTTTTGCGGAGTCGAATCCAAATTCAGTCTCCAGTTTCAGTCTTCATGACAGTTGGAGGCTCAATTATCTCTTATTGCTTGAGTCACATATCACTCATCCTAAGTAAAATGCAGTATATCATTTTTCTTAGGAAAATGCAAACAGTATATGGTTTCTGACAAACTTATAACATCCTTTGAAACTTTCTGACGAATACTAATTACCTTCATTATCAGCAGAATTGGTTTCATAAGAAAGTGAAAAAACCTTTGCATTTTGTGAAATTTGAATGACGACGATCAAGGCCGTCGATTTTGCGAATTTTCTTTAATCGCGCAACAAATGTGCAAAAAAAACTTCATTGTCACAAATTCCCTCATTCAAAATTTTTTCCGATATTCGCATACAGAAAAAACACTCCAATGCACTAGTCATTTTTCAATTTCAGTAGTGAAGTTTATAAAAGTAGATTCAAATAGTCTCTCCAAGCTTATTTTTCTAGCAAGTATCTAAGGGAAAAGCAGCTTGCACGAGACTTCAGCAGATTTTGATTTTGCCGGCACTTCCAAAAACAAGCTGTTTCGCTAAGCATTGCAAAAGAGAACACAGCCTACATTAGCATATCTCTGCAGAACTCAAATTACTTCATATCGACGTCTTTGTAGATAGCAGTACAAAATTTTGCATTTTGCACATGCAATGTGGTGAGCTCATAGATGGTTCTAAGCAGCTAGCATTTCTCCAGCAAATGCACTGCAGAAACTACTGTAAGTTGAATAACATATTCAAAGTCACCGCCTATCCATCCTATTTACAAACCGACCTGGCGTGAGTGCCTAGGCCGAATGGACAATGCTTACGCATGTTGATGCAGCTGTGCGTAAAACGTTGCTTAAACACCTTAACGCTTGAGCTCGAGATGTCCCGTAGGGGATAATGCAAAATCAAGTACGAGTGCGTTATGAGGTAATTGTTCAGTTATTAACTGCTCTGCACAAAGGCCGCAGTGTTTGTTGTATGCAACGCGTTTGCTAGTAAAAACTCAGCGCACGTGAGCCCACTGATAACTGAAAGAATGAGCTCGCTCTGTCGACTACAACACGCACTCCCGCGTGAAAAGTTCGAACGATAAAGCTATAAATTAGAAATGAGCTAACTCTTACGGAATCATGCATATGACGTGGGCTGTATCATTAAAAAAACAGTTGCTTTTGAATGTTCGCGAAGCGGTTCAATCAGTTGAAATATGAAGGCAATATCCTGCATATTTTATTATTTATTCATCTCTATGAAATTAGCTGGTTAGGTGAACGGAACTGAGAAACACGTTACATGTTATCTACTCTGGCATGCATGTTCCTGCACTTGTTTAATTTCGCAGGAATAATGCGACTTTTAAGACAGAATATAGTAAGTTCGTTTACTTTGAGTCTTGATGGCAGTTTTACAAATACACATTCCTCCGTTTTCCGTCTGCAATGGTTTGAACCAAAAGCTTCCGGAAGAATTGGCCGGCCACATTTTATTTGAAGCAGAGACTTATCTGCGTTAAATGTTTTAATAAAAATCCGTAGACACGGTTTTTTGTGTCGTCGGCAACATTCTTGGCTAGTCATTGCAAACGTCATACCTCTGCTGTCCGCAGTTTGTTTCCTAGTATCGGCATCTCCCGTAAGCAAGTCGTAGAAGTTGCAAAGATGAGAATCACATAAGCAATGCCTTGCAAGCGGTTCAGAAACGTTCGTCGAGAATTCCGTAGTGCAACCAATGCTTACCTTCTATAAGAAATTGCGTTCAAAAACTTCCCAGGTTAACATCAACTATTTTAGCGTTTCCTCTTGCAGTGCAACATACAAATTTTATATGACCACATAAAATTATTAGGTGCAGCAGAAAAAAATTCGTATCCATTATTCTGACTTGTATCGTTTACTTTCTTGTAAATTTAGGAGTGCGTGAGAATGTTTGAATGTAATAAGAGTGATGCTGATCAATGATCTTAGTAAACATATTGTCCGTATCAATAGAAAATACAAATAGAACGCTTGCTGGAAGCAGAAATTTTTCGTCTACTTGGCAATAGTGACAGCAGTTAACGAAAGATGACGAATGTCTATTGAAGACACCGCACAATGGTCACAAGAAGAACAGGCGCTCACCTTATCGTCATCAACTTTGAGACACCCAGCGAGTATTTCGTACCGCGGTCTGCTTATTCCAATGAACTCTGTAATGAACCATGCCATCACTTTTTGTCAACAACTAAGTCAACAGTGCTTTTCTCCAGTAATCCATCAAATTCTATAGCGCTGATTTCGATTTATAACATTAGTTGCATCACTTTTCAACAAACACCACTCAACACGGCGTTTTCAAAAAGATGAAGTCACGAAAAAGAATGCTTCAGGATACTATTTTCGGGCTATAATAATTATATCTTCAATGGATATAATTTTAGCCATTATGATTCTAATGACTTCCATCTATGATGCGATAAAAATAGCACATTTAATGAGAGAATCACCTTTATGATCCTCATAATTTTCTTCGAAAGTTGCGCTCTCAACCATCAGCTCAGAAGTGGTCAACGAAATAAAGCAGTATTGGCCCTCGCACGTTCCTGAGCTGAAAGACGAAAAAGTTTTTAGCGGTGAAGAAACTCACATAGAATAAGCTAAGGAATGCAGCTATCTGTGTTATTATGACAAACGGATGAAGAAGTTCGGCACAAAAGGATGATTTTTCTATGAAGTTTAAGGGTGGATGACTAAATTCAACCATATCAGGCGACGAACTCGTGTTGGATGGTAGAAAATCTTTGTTTCTTCGTCGGTGACCTTTGCTTGCTCCAATATTGACTAAAATTTTGACATTTCGCTATTTTAATCATACTATCGCATTTTCAGTGGTCTCATATGAACACTGTGGAAAACCAATCTGCTTTTTTTTGTATAACACAATGAAGCATGAAGTTTAAAGCGGAGAACTTTTCAGCTTTCTTTAAATAGAACACTTGTGATTTTTGTTCGTAGAAGAATAAAAGAGGCAAACCAAAACAAATAAATTCATAGCAATGAAAGGGGCCACGTCTCTCTTATATGAGATAATAAGAGGAGAAATATTCTTCAAAGCTTTTGCATAGTGGAAGCACGCTGGCAAACGGAAAAGTTGAGGTTGCATAAGACCCAAGAGATACTACATGAATGACATGCATTACAATAATCCAATGAGAAACAGTAGCCACTTTTCGAAGCATTCAGTACATACAAGTTGAAAAGAATTTTTCGCTTAAAACACCACTTGAGGCTCATCTTGGAACCTCGATACTCCAATTATCAGCTATTTTATGCAGTAAGAGCTTCTCCTCCACTTTGTACGCCAAAAAAATTTGTTCCAGCTTAAAAGATTTATTCTAGCTGCATTTTCTGAAAATGAGCTTCATAGCTAACATCCAATAATATCACTATTTGGTTTCGATGTAGTAATGCACTACTTGATCACATGCCTAATTAATGGTTCATTGCAATGCACGTATCTCGCTGGCAGACAAAAAATATTTGCTAACTTTTTGAACACCTCCTGTCCAAACAAGATTTTTGACTTGTGCTCTAAGCTGTAGCAGTAAGTGAGATCCTCCTTTCTCCTTCCGATGACATTTTCCACTTGAAACGTTCGTGTTTTATTCACCTCATTACAGGAACCGGTTGGGTTAGTGCAGACACATCCGTGCACTAAAGTCGATTCCGTTGCTTGATACCTGAAAAAATTTTGCAAGACTCAATAGAGTGCAAGTTTATGAGCACTTCAATGTTAGAAGTTTTTATGAAAGGATTTTTAATTTGGCGGACTTTACCTTGCGCAGGTGGTGTGTCCCTGCCAGTCAGCATATTTCTTCGTTCGCAAGAAACTTTGCAGTCTTGGATAACCTATTCCGCAGCCCTGAAAATATCACTGCATTAGGGAATGAACAGCGGAAATTTACATTAAAAGTAATTTTAGAACGAAGAAAAAACCGTTTTCATTAATTGATTCATCGATGACTGCAGGCCCCATTTGCCCAATTGTGCATTAGATTAAACTAGTGGCATGACCCGATTAAATAGTACTGGCGCTCCTACGCAAGAAATCCCTTGAAAGATCAGTGGAATTGGAATAAAATAAAGAAAACAAATACGATGTTCGCTTTTCGTTCAAACGAGCACAAAAATTTGTGGTCGGAAGAACGAGAAATCTGAATGTTGGACAGTTTAATTTCTATTTCCAATCCCATTTGAATTACTAGAATTCAATAAATCCTGTGCATGAGTTTCATAATTGATCTCTACGAGAGAGAGAGAGAGAGAGAGAGAGACAAGAGAAAGTTGAAATAACGTTGGAGACAAAACTCGGTCATGGTCACATACAAAGGAAGCATTCTGCCGTCTCATAGACACAGATGGCGCAAAAACAATTCATAACACTGCTCTATTGAACATTATTACATTGAAGCGAATAAACAAGACAGTTTTCAGCAGAATTTTCGCATCATTTGAACATATTTGATCAGTAGAAGCGCTCACTGTTTTAAAAAGGTAGCATTATGGCTGCCAGATCAATCGAGTAACGCAACTTCATGAACGAAGAATCAATCCTACAGTGGACCTGAATAGCTCCATTACGTCGTTGAACTATTATCGCCCTCTATTCAAGATAAGTGGCAGCACCTATATTCTGTAAGCGGCACTGAGTGCCATGCATCTTTGACAAAGAGTGGAAACATTCCTAATTGCTACAATGCACAATAAGCGCAGCAGAAATATTTATATGAAAAAACTTATTTTGTTTTGCTATTCGCTGCAAGTGAAACACAACTGCTCATCGGAGCTGGAAAAAATAGTGGAGTATTAAAAAAACGACAGCGCTGCTACGGCAGAAAAACACAAGTAGATAGAGATGAGAGATGCTGTGGCTTGTTGTAAGGAAAAGAAGTGGAGATGAAGGGAAATGGAGAGGATGCAAAAAGCACTAAAATGCGTCTTTTTTGCGTGGGTTGCCACAAATTCGTGCAACAACCGATTGTCCGTGACGTTTGGGGACTAATCTGTGTTGTCGTGGCCTTTTCAATAACCTCATTGTTTCTGTGCAAAACCAGTTGGAATTTCTATTTTACTGAAATCGATGGTCGCTGCTGGAAATGAGGAGATTTCCGAAAAGCTGATTATCGGATGAGCGTGTAAAATTCATAAGATCAGGACTTTGCTAATCCGATCCGCACTCGGCAACCAACAAACCTGTTCAACACCATCGAAATCGATCAGACAATAATTTCCGCGGCACTGACGAAGACACTTCTTCTCGAGACAACGATCGCCATGTGGTTCTGAGCATTCGCAGCATTCTAGTGTTGGCAATCGCTTGGTGTTGTAGTTGTTCAGCTGGAAACTTTAAACTCTCGTGTACTGTCGAATACTCGGGATCACTTTGCGTTAATGATTACTGGAGGATGTTATTGGCAAGAATAGAAATTGACAAGAATAGCAGCAAAAAGTCTAGAAACTTAAGAAACAACTGAGAATCTTGTTCATAAAGGAAAGGATAGAAATGTTCTTTGAATTTCTTCCGCCGTAAGGCGAAATGCAAATAGAGTGGAACATTAGAAATTCAAACAGAAAACGGTATTCTAATTTAAAAGCGAATCCCCTTCGAAAACACTTTCCACAACTTCAGCAAATGTGCAAAAGCGCACAATAAAAGAGCAGAATCATCAAAGAAACCTTTTCTTTCGTATTGCACAGTCTGCCTGCACAATAGCAGTGAATCGATTCAGACTGTCCCGCATATTGACATCCTTCCATATCTCCGGGCACATCGCTTACACATCCTTTCTGAAGAAACTTCATAGCATTAACGCAAGGCCCTCTAAGAACAGGAAGACCTTGCGTTAATGATGACTGTACACCGTCCTTTAGGAAGCATTCAATTGATAGCAATGCTGAAATGCTTTTTAAGTTATTCAACAGCTGCAGCGCACTCAGCATCCTTTTTGCACTTCATGCCACTCATCGACATAAGTTTTCAAAGGCTATGAGCAAAGCAAGTCCCTTTTATTTATACTCTAATCGCTAGCACTCGAAAAAAGGAGTATTACCGAATTTCCTCGAGAGCGATGCAGAAAAAGCGCACAACAATCATTTTAATCGGCATCATTAACGGCATCCACCAAAAGAAATCTCAGTTAAATCTTTCTCCAATTGGAAAATCCAGCAACATCGTCAACTGTGCATTCGATGATATTCTTTCAGCAGCCACACGTTTCGGATTATAGAAACAATGCCGTTAACTCGTCATTTGGTTGTAAATGTACTGCACGAAAAATAGACTATTATTACCTGCACTATTGTTGTCGATTCATCCGGGAAGATCTCAATTTTGACAAAGCAAGCAGGTCCCAAACACATTTCTTTTCCACTGCAGTCACACCTCTCTGAGTCGACTTTACCACTCTTAGTTATCTTGCAATGCGTAAAACAAGAATAGCATTCGGCATCGCCGTAAACATATTCGCACAACAATGTGCATGTAATGCCGAATAAAATGCAGCTGCCTTTCATTAAAGAACTATTATTAGACACCAATTTATTTAGCCGTTTTTATTTTTTGAGTGCTTCTTATTGCTCTCCAGTGAAGAATCCTTTGCCATGAAAAAGAAAAATACGTTAATTACTCGCGTTATTTGTTCGCATGTCGCCTGAAAAAGAAACGAAACGAATATCTGTGGGTACCCAACATACGCCATCTGCATATTTCTACGCCAGGAACGTACAACTTGAGTTTACATTATAGAAGTGCAGCGATGCGGAAATGCGCCTTTTAATTATTGATGATATACACGTAACGCGCTTCACCTGGCATAAATGGAGATTTCAAGCTAAGGCAATATTGATGAGCTACGCTAATTGTGCCAGTGATCTGGTGGCAACTGCACCAGAGCGCGTGGGAGATTCATGAAGCACATGGCTGTCACCGATATAGTATATGCTTCAGTTTCGCTCATCAACCTACTATTCCATCCGACTAGCAACAGCAACGATCATGACGCCAATCCCTTCATGTGTTCCTGCTTTGAGGAAGGTGGCGTGGCGATTCCTGGAGGAGAAGTTCGATCGCAAAGGATAAGGGGTAAAACTGCGCTCTAAACTTGGATTTGGATCACTCAGAATATCATGACTGACAAAAAATGATGACTATTTGTTGAGTAAAACCTAAGCAAAAAATATTGCCTTGTCAAAAAAGTTGGATGAAGACCACAGAGTTTCTATTAATTTCACTCTATGAATAGAAAACTTCACTTATTTCACTGTGAATGTAAGAAAAGAAAATCAGCATAAGTGCACACGTAATGTAAACCTAATGAGTCAGCTCAATATGTAACATAAAGGTGACTTATATCAGAAATAGAAAAGCGCATTGTTATTAAGGGCATATAAAGGCGGCCAACGATGCGAACGTAGAAAGAGATAAAAGTGGTGAAGGAAGCGCCACTGCCCGAAAGGGGTCGGTTGACGTGTCGACCGAGTGCGACCACAAGGCGAGACGACGATTCAACGCGCAGTCGAATCATACCAACAAATCTTATTTGTCTTCGACCAATCACTGCATATTTCCATTTCGATGAGACTTCATACTGCGCCATTTAGATCCATCTAGTGATTAGCAGTTGCTATTGCATTGAGTGTTGATGCAGCAGCCGCTTGCATGCAGCATTGACATTCTTTTCCAGTGTTACAGTGCCTGCATTACTTCTAGACATATGACTGATGCTCACAAAAAACTCAGCTGTAAAGTATTACTTCTGACCTTGTGATTTAAACAGGAATTTCACAGCAACAGAGTGATCTATAGAGCCTTGTTTCCGGAGGACGACAAGAAGCGAGAGATACGCAAGTCGAATCGCAGTCAGGTGTCACAATTATAACGCTAGATCTCTATGATGGCAGAGTGGGCAGAAGCACACACAATTATCCAAGATCTATTGCAAATAGGAGGTGGCTACAAAAACAGATCTTCAAAGCTGGAATTTCCCATCTTGTTCACCCGTTCTAAATCGTCTGCTACCTCATATGTGAACATCTTATATTTTTAAAAGCAGCATTTCAAGATGCTCAAGGAATGTTTACAGTTGTTTCAAACAACTGAGTAATATCCAGCCTTAAGTAGCATAATAGTTCATTAGACTGAGATTAAAAAGTTGATGGAAGACACTTCACTTTGTCTCATTCCAATCGTACTGACTGAAATGAATGTACCTGTTATAATCGTAGCGACATTGTTTGAAATCTCACACCCTAATTTCTTTTTTTTTGCATACAGTAAAGTGGAGGTATTGAATGTTTTGAAACGGTGAATTGCTCACAACAGCTTCTTCTTCATTCTACTATAAAAAAATTAACATTCGACGGAGAACACAACGAGAAAAGAACGCGCAGTATGCGAAAACGTAACCTTGTATATTTAAGTGGTTGATTGTTCTCTGGGTTCACTTGTCTTTTTGGAGCATATATATATATATATATATATATATATATATATATATATATATATATATATATATATATATATATATATATATATATATATATATATATATATATATATGTGTATTTACCTGCTCTGTTCACCACTATGAAAGCTCCTTCAGCACAGAAGTATAATTCTCTTAAGCGTTATAATACGTTCATAAAAAAATAGAAGCTTTGCAAAAATTTAGAAGAGGAATGTCCATCTCAGAGAGGAAATAACTCTTTCTCAGTATTTTGGTCTGCGATGGGCGCTTTATATTCTCCAGGGCTCTTCTCACGAACGACATGTTGCTGTTTATCTGAGCTGCTTAACAACAAGCGAAGTTTCGTTGGCGGGACTTTTATCCGAGGGCTAAATGATGCATTTTGTCTAAAGCTCTACTGTATACTTCATCATTGTAGCTTTGCTGAGTGGCCAGAAATCACTCTGCAGACAAACCAAATGCACCGCCGATCGCACATAATTGTCCAATAACAGATCTTTGCAAGTTGCATCAATTCATATGCATCTCTACTTGTTCTGTCTTTTTTACAAGCTTGTACTAGTGAACGTACTCAAAAGGATTCAACATTTCTTCGTATGTTGTTTAGAAGAAACCGAGCAAAAAATTAAAGGAAATGCCATGCAATTGGCAAACAGCCAGGCGTCGAGAAATGTGCCTAGCAGGCATGTTGTTAAAAAGAAATGTCGAAAACCGTTGTTTTGCATCGTGAGAGCATAATAAATATTTCTGCTCCCTTTCTTTCATACCATCGAGCACTACTGTTAAATGGGAAACGTCTACAACATACACACCACTTTCAATCGAGCAGTCTGACATGCTCAGGCCATACCAAAGCTTCCATGCAGCCAATGAGCTGTCCTCAGCGCATCACCAAGAGTGCATTTTACTTCGTTTTAATAACAATTAAGATAAACGCGCAAATTTGATAGCCATCAACGATTCTAGCGATAGACATCAATAAAAGGATACTGGCCGGACGACTCAACGTGGCTATTCGGAATTTCGTACGATCAGAGTTTAGGAACGCATCTAAAAACAAGACGGTTTTGTAGCTTCGTATCTGTGAAGTTATATAAAAAATAAAAAATAAACCAGGCATGAAATTAAAGAAATGGAACTGCGTCATAGAGCATTGCATGATTTACGGCTTTGCAATCTCCTCAACTGACAACCACTTGAATTCATTGCTGGTAAATAATAAAATATGAGTCCTGATTCCTTCATACTTTAAACTATCCGAGTGATGCTACGAACCTCCTGCAAAGAATTCACCTTTCCGCGTCTCAGTCACTTTTCGAAGTCAATGGATTGATATGATCAACTGAAAAAATCCTATGTCATCCTACAGTGCACGAAACACCTAGCGAGTTTTGCAGCTGCAGATCAACTGACATCCGACTCGAGAGTACAAGACAGGTGCATATATGTAAATACACACCAGCAGAAACGACACAAGTATGATGCGCTTTGCAAGGGCAAATATGCAAATTTGTGCGCATAAAGAAGATAGAGGGTAAATGGTTGTTAACGGTGCGAGATATGACGAGATGGAACCAGCGTAGTTATCTAGCCCTATAGCCAGCCACATTTGTTAGGTGATGCGTTTGCGTAGCTCCTTGAGGCATTGGAACCAAACTAAAGAACATTTTTTCGAAACGAATTGTGTTATTTTCTTATCTAAAGTGTGCTACTGGGTTTGATCACCTCTGTGACGTTAAAGTTTATCAGTGCCAAGAAATGAATCGTAGGTCACTTGCAATATCAAGCTTTGCAATGTTCTACTTCCTGAGAGAAAAGTTACTACAAAATCGAAAATATCTGTGAAACACCGAATAATGTGGACATAAAGAGTTTGCGCTTTAAAATGATTTATTAGGATACACTGTAAGCAATGATTAAAATGATCATTGTGCACAGACTAGATGTAGAAGCGAGGTGAGGGGGAGGGTGAGAGCGATATCCTGAAATTTTAAGGGAAAAGAAATGTGCAAGGCAATGCTGAAAACTTGCAGATGCGTTAGTGCTAAGTGTGATAGTGAGGCGACAATAAATACAAGTTTGGGAGGCGGAAAGGGGGGATAGGAGAGGGGAGGGGGAGGGAAGAGGACAAATTTTTGAAAGCTAACGGCCTCCACACGTCACTTGCAACAAACTCAGTGTGCTACCTGCTCAACATAAGCTAATTGCACCCGTCAAGCTGTGCGTTCATGGCTGATTGTGCGCGATGACCTTCCTCTTGGCAAGTTTCAAAGTTGGATGAACAGCTCGATCAAAAGTGAACGAATAGCTCGATTACACACGATGAAATCTTCTTCCAGCAACCGATGCAAACAGCAACATTACTTGCATCACAGCCTGCTCCAAGACAAACCCGAAAACATTTTCAACGGCGTTCTATCCTTCATAATTCGTTAAGCGGTGCACTGTCATTGGGATCGATAGAAGCATTCCATGCAGATCCCCGCTATATGTCAGCAGTGACTGCAAAAAAAGGTTTTTGCGTGATTTCTCAATCAGGTCGCCTCATAGTTTCATTGATGACAAAGGGGAAAGAACGAAATGATATTTTCATAGAGGTCCTTTTCTTTGATATTCATGCTTCCTCGGGACCCTGCTGCGAAAAAAACGTAGATATAAAGAACCTTGAGATATTTTCTCCCCGATTGAATGCTTTGCCAAGTGTTCTTTCGATTTCAGGAAACACCGCTAAAATGCAAAAATTGCAAAAAGGCAACAAATACTCCTTTTGCAGTACTCTGTTCAACTGTAGGAATGAAAATGTCGATTAGAGAGCGATCTTGACGCCCATCGCATAACTATTCATCGCTGGAGCAGTAATTCCCCATGGGAAACAAGACAATCCCCGATTGAGTGAATGATCGCTCGTCCTTGTAAAAGTAGAACGAGAAAATTGTAAACGAATGTTTATTATTGGCACTCAAGAGTGCAGAATTGCTGATTTATTGCAAGTTTTACAGTAACGCAAAAATCAATGAATATTATTCAACGTATATTCTAAGCAGTGCATCGCCATAAGCTAAATTATAGCATCCTAAGCAGCCTTCTTCAACAGACGATTTAACCTTTAATCGTCGAAAGATTTTTTCCATTTGCTATTACATTCTAAATGAATGTTCTTTATAAGGGACAAGCACGATTGCTAACTTTGATAAGATGCTAATCTTGATTCATTAAAGACGGAGCTAGCTTCTTTGATGCGTGAATACGCTGCTTCTCCTTATGTTGTACAAGGGTTTCATATACTCTCCTTTCCGCTAAAATTGATCCTTGTCAACTGAGCGGTATCTATCAATGCTGTCTTTATATTGCATAGTCACTAGAAACTTTCGTCATAACGATGAGAAATTACTACCGTTTCATTTGACGTGCGTGACAACAATATAAAAATAACGTAAAGTACGGGAGGATTCCAATGAAACATTGTTACATATGGAGGCTTTCAACAAGATTAGGTGATGTGGCATTGGAAATACAATATCTTTCATGTGAACCATGGTAAATCATGAAGCCACGTTCATATGTTCAAGATTCATGCTCAGATTACTCTAGTGCCTTCCGAACGTATCACTCTGATTCTAATTGGGCAGCACTAACATCGAAATTGCGAGGAACATTTCTGGACGCATCTCAATGTGGTGCTTTCAGAATATACCAATCTCAGTATTAAGCTAACACCTCTGGACCATGAATTCGATTCTAACTGCCCCATGTTAAAAAGATGCAGCAAAGAGCAACTCCATATTCGAATGATCGGCATTATGTTAAAACTGTTGTAAGTATAATGAGCTAACAAATTCAATCACTATGAAACTGCAATTGGCCATTAGTTAATTTTATAGGCAGGATCTCTAATATTCACTTTTCCATAAGAGCGATTCACTTTTCCATAATGCAAAATTCTCTCTCGCATTAAATAGCAATAGCAAATCGCAAGTTTCACCAAATTAGCCAGAAAAGCACCATTAGAATTTTGGCAGCAATCAGTGTGATGATTTCTCTGAGCTCAAAAATGGAAAGTTTCTTCAATATACAAATTGTAGCCGAATATCAGTTTGATATTTGAGAATCCGCACGAAATTTGCCTTCGAATTTACATTATTATATTGCAGCCTCCGAACAAAGTGAGCAAAAAATTTTCATTACGCTTAAATTTTACGCGTCCTTTTTCATCAAAATTTTCTTCACTTAAAAACGCGTCCTTTCTCACCTATTATATGAGGGCACCTAACACTGATGGCTGCCTGATTTAGAGAAAAAAAAAAAAAAAACAGCCACACTTATGCGTTCTGATTGCAAACCTAGAAAACCAATTCGCATTTCACATCAACTGCACAATAAATCAGTTAAGAAATCTCCACGTGAGAACAAACAAGACGGCACCTAATTAAGTAAGGAAATACAAACACAAAAAACTACGATAATTCTGACCGTTAGTGTTGTTTAATTGGACACCTCATCGACGCTATCGATCACAATAAACTCTACTCGTCAATTATTTAATTTAATAACGAAAAAAATAATTCGACATCGAAAAATCAATACACCGAAAGCAAATCTCTATAAAACATCGCATTAACGTGAAAGCTTCTCTGATGTCTTCATTATATGTTCGTTACCATATAAGCAAAATTGATGAAGTTGTCTACGGCAGGAAAGTTTAAACAACACAACAGCGCACAAATAGATCATTTAGGAGACGTTAATCCATTGCATGTCTTGCCACTTTTTTTACAACGATAACCCGGAACAAGACGGCATTTTCCAACTGCAGAGAACACTGTCCGATTTACTGAAGTAAAACTGAAAATTAAAACAAGATAGTTGAATTTGAAAACGATGAAAGCCGCAGAGCCACCGTCGATACAACCGAATTGCGTTAAATGGAACGGTAAGAGAATCTGCACGCTTTACGGCACAGGATTTATAACGATTGGTTCCGGACCGCCAAACGTACCGTTCGCTATCCGATAGCAAACTTCAAATGCTTGTCCCAATGTTATGATAATCTCTGTTGCAACATCCTGCAATTAAACGAGCATATTGCGTTCACATTCATTGGAAGATATCTCGTATTAGGAGAAAACAAATGGGCAAAAAAAGAGCATATAGGTCAAAATGAGAGTATTTTTCGCGAAGAAAATCTCTTCTTAAAAATTATCATAAGTTGTGGAATGTGGAGAAACGAACCGCCGTAAGTACGCAGAATACATGACAGAAATGTTTGTCACCGTCTTGAGATATATAAGCGAAGCAGTTCAAGTCGCGTTCATCCTGACATACGATTTGAATACGCGTTATCTCGTGCTCCACTGTCAGTTGCTAAACAATCCAGCACATCATACAAATCACCATTTTTGCGCGTTTTTCGCAAAAAAAAAAAAACATATTTTGAAAGGAACGTTTTGCGAAAAACAACCTATATATATATATATATATATATATATATATATATATATATATATATATATATATATATATATATATATATATATATATATATATATAGCAACTATCTGCTCGATTAATTAATTTTATGAACAGATTACTCACAAATAGGGCTGATGTGATGTAGCAAGAGCATTTAGCGGATAAGGGAGATGATGGAGTTGGAAGGAGAAAAGATAGGGTGGAGGGAGAGCTGGATACCGCTCAAGACGAAATGATAAATTAGCCTGTAAGCATATTTATTCGTAGGATTTGACACTGTTAAGAAAACTGTTGGGGAAAACGTGCTCTGAGTTGATCAAACAACCAAAGAAGTTTTCACCGAGATGTTTTGCGGGCAAACTGAAAGTGGTCCCTTATGGAAGTTTCGGAGTTATGTTCCCCACAGAACTCCTAAAAGACCTCGTGTCCCTCCGACCAGTCAGAATGGTGCGATGCCCCATGATGATAACGTGAAGGCCGACCATAATAAGAACTAATTCCTATGTCTTCCAAAACGGGAACGGAAGGAGCTCAGACCTCCTCAAGCCATCCTGTACCTCCGCATGTAATAGTAATCTTTATGTACATCTTCGTTGATCCCGATTACACTTTCTTTCATTTAAGTAAAAAATTGGTTATATTTCTTGTTTTGTCTGATTTCCTTCTATTCCACGAAGTATGGCCGGTATAATCGTTCCATTCATATGGAAGGGGAATCAGCAATCATCCTTATGCAAAAAAGCGCATCCAACTATTGGCCTATTAGCCCCACTTGTGCCACGTTTAGAATTCTGGGGAAAATTATATGCACCAAAATTATGCAGTTCCATTGAACTTACGACGCACTCAGTGATAAAAGCGCAGATTTCATCAGCGTAAGATCCACCACTACTTAACTGCTTTCCCGTTTCAATGATAAGAGAACGGCTACTCTGAGAGAGAAAAGCGAATGAAAGATGTCCAATTCGATTTTCAATAGGCTTTTGATACACTTTTCTACTGTAATTGCTACTAGTTTGGCTAAACTATGGTATTACAGGGATATGGTCGCAAGGTCTCTTTAACGATCGATTTCGGCAGATATCAATGAAGTGAACTGTTTTCGTCTGAGCAGTTACTTCTTAGGACCTCCCCTCCCCCCCCCCCCCCCACCAGGTCCTCCTATTGAAATGGCCGTCTTCATATTATGGATGTTACTACTTGCTCACAACTAAAGCCCAAGTTCATTAATATGCTTACAACTGCCAGCTGTGCTTTTTCGTACCAACGCCCACGGTGGTGGATATCTGTGTACACTGTGACCTTGATTTCACCTGCAACTGATGCAACAACATGCAAATGTTTGCTCCTGTCTCAAAATAACTAGTGCTCTATCTCAACAGCTCCAGACAATTGTCGCTCACTGCTGCAAGCAAAATACCGAAAGGTGTCGAAAAGGAAGAAGATCTGGGCGTCCTAATAAATAAAATGTATCGATACGGTTACTCAGGCTCGTAACATCGTCAACTCCGTCTTCGAGCATTTAAAACGACAAATTCCAATATTTTAAAACTCAACTCTATGAGATCTTTGGATTGCCTATTCTTCATTATCGTTGTCCTAAAAAGATCAGAAATACTGATCTCAGTGAGCATATCCGGTGACGTCTTACTAAACGGCCGCCTGAACACCGCCAAAACACTCCTCACCTACGAGCACAGATTGGAAGGGACTGAAATTATTTTCCCTTCAATTACATAGGTCTGCGAATAATTTAGCTAAAGCGTATGGGTTTCACGACATTAACTCTCTGAGTGGTTCCATCTCGCACCTTTAGTAGGGGCAACGTATGCAGTGGTCTAAGGACAATTAATAGTTGAGGGTTGTGAGCTTCATGCACAGCAGTACATTTTCTGCAATCAGGACGCTAACCTATGAGAAAATATGCAGTGAGGTACTTAACCACTCACTCTTCTCAAATCCTGGAAGGATGTTAAGCAGTATCTCTTACGTATCGTTTCTTCAGCCGATTAAAATTCATATATTTGATTCTTTACTGATTCTTTCCTTTTTCCTTCATTTTGCCTCTGTTCTGGTGTTGTCTACTTCACAGTAAAAGCACCTGCTGCTTTACCTCATGTTCTCTTTGCGCCATGTTTACAGTGCATCTTTGTTTTATTCTCTTATTGTTTGACGATGTTTTATCCTTTTATTCATCTATGATGCATATTAAGAACTTCATGTCCCACTTGTGTGCACTAAATCACTCATTCCAATTTTTCTCGCTCGCTCACCTCAAAACTTTGCAATTCAACAGCGTAAAAATTGCTGTAGATTTCAGTAACTGTAGCAAGTATCACTACCTCTGATTCCATTATGGTGCATCTCCGAACTGGCGAAAAATTGGCTAAATTGTTTTAAAAAAATTTCTGGCCAACTTTATACTTTTCTTCCAATTTTTCCCAGCATATCTAGTCATCAAATGGCGAAATCAGTGCAAGAGAGTGAGCTATCCTATGAACAAATAACTTGCAGCTCAAGTCTAACTACCCGTTAGAAATGCTCAGGTATTCACCTTGGTTGTAGCATCGAGAACGCGAACTCCAGCTACAGAGATCTCCAACACTACTTGAGGCACCTTGGCGATCTCACGGATACCTTTCTGCAAAAAGAAAAGAACTTGACCTCATGAACCTCAATGGTTTTTGTTACTTTTAAAATTTTTCCTCCTAACACATTTCTTCGGCCGTTTGCTGATCCAGCATGCCACTTAGCTTTCTCAGAAATATTTATCTCAAAGAAAACACTATAACTGTAGAGTGTGACCTTCAGAAATATGGAGAAACAAAATTGTTGAAATGCAAACAGCCGACTGGTGATAATCAATTCACAGTGCCCATCACATTGCAATGCACTTTTCCTCTATGCATCTAGCAGAGATTTGAAAGAACGCTCATACCATCGCAACACTGCAACCCGCAAATATCATATTTCCGCATAGGTGCAACTAAAAATATAGTGCGGATTCATTAGCAGTGCTAATCCAACTTCCTCTTTGATCGCAAAGCGTGCTCATGTTGCTGCCGTTTTGAGAAAATTTTCTTGTGAAGGGAAGGTTTGTAATACCTTTCTTTGTTGAAAGGTTCTAATCATAAAGGCAACCTCACCTTAAGCTTAATCATTGCTCGACGTGAGTCTTCGGTACCCTCAACGTTTGATATTTCCATAGATCCAAGATAATGAGCTGAATAGGAGACACAATCTTCGATAAGAGTTGTTGACGAATGACGCCATTCTGTTTGACGACCGCCGATGATTATTGAATGCGGTTTCTGAGTGCTTGTCGACGATGATTGTGCAGTGCTTCTAAACAACTAGCTCAATACATTGTAGAATAAATCAGCTGCAGAAGTTTTGCATGACCAGTCCGCTTCTTACCGTTGTGAAGAAATAGCAAAAGCAGCATAAGAAATAAATTTCAGATAACTGTTCACGACGTTCCATTAAGCCCACGTGATTGTTGAACAACGAGTATTCATATATGCAAGACTTCCGATCATCGATATGTTACCACGTCAAAAACTATTTAAGAAGCAACCAACGATAGCCCCATGAACTTTGACTCGTCTACTATTGAATCTTTTGACGGAAACTCCCACAGATCATTAATCCCCTAACGTTTTTAGGCGAGGATCTATTGGTGATGGAATTGCGTATTAGTATCCGATAAGTTAAAAAAGCCATTTTATCGAATGTCATGATGGAAGATTGCTTTCACTGCATAAGGACAGAAAGAAGATTTAAGAACATATGTCATTTTTCTCTAACAGCGGAATGAAGAAAGTTAATTCAAGGAGCAGCGATTCTTTAGTTGAAATTTCAGAGCACATTACGTCAATGAAAACGGCTTTGCTATACGTCATTAAATGAGCTGTAATAGAAGTAAATGAGGTGTAATAGAAGCCATCAATATCCGCCTTCACCGATCGATTCATTCATAGCACTTTCATTCGATCACTTCTTCTGGAATGGAATTAGACAAATGCGTTATTATGCAATAAGAATTTCAAAGAAAGTGAACAGACTTAACTAGAAATGGTCATAAGTGAGTAAATTTGATAGTAAATAAAAAGTCATTTAAGGTAGCAACCTGCTTTCTTGTCCACTGTCAGTTTCATCATCATGCAACGCTGCGTTAACTCTCTCGGTAGCCTGCTGGCGTCTTTCTGCTTTCGCTTCCTTCAACGAGTTCAATATTCGACGCTGATGTCCCAGTAAAGTTATGCCCAAAGACTGAAAATCGCGCATCATTATTGCGCATGAATTTCACACCTCGTTCAGTGATTTCAATAATATAAAGAGGGATTGCTATTTCACCTCGAATGGGCATTTCTATTACGATATTTATTCAATTCGTTGTATTTCTTGATGGCAATATTTCTGCGCGATATTAAAAGCTAAAAATCAACTATATAACACAAGGCATTGCGAACAAATAAATGAAAAATAAAAGACACACAGAAATTAAACAGAATAGGAATTTCGGCGAATAGATACTACGAACTGCGAGGAAGAAAGGGATGGGAAAAAATAAGGAAATGAGTTGAGAAGAACAGGACGGGGGAAGGAATGTTAATCATCGTGAGATCAAGCTGATAAATGCGAAAACTGAGCGATCGCCTAATCTACAGGGAACACCTCATACTGCTTGTCATTTCGGCCTAATCACGAAGTTTAGGTTCAGATGAATTAATTTCTGCTGTCTCCATAAAATTTTTGAGCCGATTGCTGGAAATTCGCACAGCTTGCAGCATTATAAACGAGGGAAGGTTTGAATGTTTTTTTGCTCTATGTGTAGTCATTGCAAGGCCTGCGTAGGAATGCCAGCAAGGGTTCCTTTGTTCCTTTAGAAGGCGTCTAGCGGGCGTCCCGACCCCCTTTCCCATCCCTCCCCCTATAAACACATCTTCGTATCCACGTTTTACTGCTTTTCTCCACGCTCCCTGTGCATGGTGTGAGCATATCAACCAGTCATAATCGGAGAACATTTCTGCAAACATACTTGGCCAGACGGCGTGTGGAGTTAAGTTGCACTAAACAGTGTGTTCCGCTATTTTTTACTCGGCTGAAACCTGCCATGATCAAAGTGCCATTAACAAATTGCATAACATAGGTGAGAGATGAGAGATCTTTTCCTGCCGACTCCAGAAAGAATATAACAAGAAAACCTTATCAGGACGTTTTTAAATGCGGGTTTCAAATCTCACTTCATTTCGAAATTACCGTCTGCACGAGCGATTTCATAGTCTATAAAAGGGACCCATCAGTCATTCATTGGTACGTTCAGTAGTGATTCAGAGCTGTAAAGAAGCCAATAATCTCCGCCTTGTAAACAGCCGGATGAAACTTCCATTCAGAGAGCAAAACTACAGCCTCAATTGAGTGCATCATATCATCCCTTCCACTCTATTTAGATACATGTCACAAAAACTAAGGCTACCTTGTTTACCAAGGCCAGACTCTGGTTATGTTTAGAAAATACAGCACAAAATCAACAGAAGCAGTTGAAGCTAGCTTAATGCAATGATGCAGCGCAGCTTTAAATAAATGTCACATAAAACCAATGTCACCAGCAAAATACAACGATTTCAACAGATTATTATTCGGCATGTTTGAGCGAAAAAAAATTTGAAGCCTTCCACAATAACGATAAATGAACATCGATATGCAATGCTGTGATTATTGGAATGGCTGGAAGCAGGACTTCATCAGTACAAAGAGCTTCAAGAGGTACAAAAGTCCATAGCAAATTCCACTGCAGTAATCTTATTATACATACAGGGAAAGAAATAAAATCGGGCTTTTTAAGCGGTAAATTAACTGAGTGCATTAATTATCAACTTAATCAACGCAAATAATGAAGCAAAAAAGAGCTCTTTGAACATGTGAATAGGGATAGATGGATGGCAGAACTCATTTCATCAACTCTCGACTTATGGGCATAAAAACTGAACGCGAATAACAAATCAATTAGCGATAGTTGCAGAATGATGTTGAGACCTGGTGTAGCATTGCAACGATAGTGAATGAAATGACGCTTGAGAAATGATCGATGAACAAACATTCAGCGAGAAAATAGTGATGCGACACTTTTCCTCCATAAACGCAAATGATGTAATCACGAGAAGAGTGCTATTTAGAAAGCAACCAATGATATGCCTCCTTCACATCACACAGAGGGATTCTTGCATATTTAAATAAAGTGCCAATTTTTGAATGGACAATGTATCGAATTTAGCATACAAATAAGAGCAAAAATGACATCAAATGAAAGCTTAGCAACAATGAAATGGGCTCGCCTTCAGATGTTTCGAAGAGGGATCAAGCGCAGATACGATCAGCATCGATGTTAAACCGCCATTCATAAAATGACCAAGATAGTCTTCCAGATCCAACGAATGCAACCAGTCGGATACATAAGTAAACGTATCTATAAAAAAACAAAACCTAGGCACATATAAATATAATTCCTCAGAAACGTTTAAATATAATCATCACAAGGACATGAAGCCATTTCGATACCATTTAATGAATTCACACTTCTTTTTGAAATAGATTGGGCTTAACAACATCAGTTAAAATGTTATGGCGCAAATGTCCGATTCAAAGAGGAGTAGTGGTAAAGCAGTGTTCAGTGAGGAATACAGTTTAGTGCAAACTGATGATGCTTTAATTTGTCGTTATGATACATGCCATCAAAACAACGCGCCACGATTCTGTAACTGCCACATACAAAAAAGGTGGCAATTTCGGATGCTGAGTTATCTGCACACCCAATATGTCCTTCCAGAAACCTGCCTTCAAATGAGGTGCTCAAAAGATCATCTGCTTCGTTCAAATTACTGGAAAAGAACGATCTGTGAATGACCGTCAGCGCTGCGCGAAAAAAATACTCTAGAAGCGATGAAAATAATCTGCCAGCAACTAAAGACGACAGTTACTTTGACGAATTGCAACTGTTTTAGCATTCCACAAAAAATTTTTTGTACGTCTATGAGTCAACTCGTACATTCTCCCCTTCCCATAGCCATTAACACCGTGCACGCACAGACACACACGCATACATACGTGAAAGTACATGCATACGCATAAAAAAGACATGCACAAATCCAAACACAGACATATACATGCAAACATACATACAGGCAGATACAGACAACACGAAAATTAGCACAGACACATATACAGAAACGCACACATATAAATGCACACTTGCACACAAACACACGCATACAAGCACACGCGCACAAACAAATACGCATACGCCACACACACAAATGCATGCGTGCACGCATAGATACGAAAATATTGAAGCGTTTAGAAATTCGCTGCCAGAAAAGTTTCCTACTTGCGCTAATGTTGCGTTGACCTGGGTAGTTCTCGAGATAGGTACCGATGTGATGCTGTGTCGATTTGTCGAGTCCGATTTCGTGCATCGCAGCTCGATCTAGCGTTGACTGCTAATAAAAATGGCAATCATCAATTCAATCGATAAAAGTCAAATTTGTCTAATATTACTCAATAAACCCGCACGAATGCTCATGAAAAGAATGAACATCAAACTGTTAAAGTGTCGAAGTTAGAGCGACCACAACATAAACTTCATCGATGAACTCTATTCATGTTTTTTTTTAACTGCCAAGTTTCGCAACAGCGTTATTGCAATTTTACACGTTCACATACGAAATTTTTAAAAAGAACACGCGTACTGTAAAAGGAAGAAAAATGTTATAGTGATAATCTACATCACTGTCACGAAAAAAGGTGAGGTTAATCAATATGAGGAAATCTTGTCACTAAATTCTAGCAACATCGGAGATTGATGAGGCTCCTGCATTATGTTGTCTTTTTTCCTCAGGAAGTGATAAGTAATAAAAGATGATAATGCAACCCTATCAACTATAAACCATTGAATGAGCTTTGAACAAACGTTCTCTTACCATATGCTCGACACTGTCAAAGCCATGATTCTCGAGAATAGTAGCTATTTCTTTTGCTCGAGGATTCGGGATACCAACGCTTACATTCAGCCAATCTGCGACTGCAGTCGTCGTTGGCTGAAAAAAAGGGCTATCTCAATTTTATTTAAAAGACGAACCGTTCGTGAAAATCGTGGACTGGGCTAACCACTGAGCCAAAGGATTTTCTCTTCATATTATCAGCGCCTATTGGTGCGATCGCTTACTCATAGATAAAAAATACATCGTCTGGGCGAAAACGAGCATTTCCGTAGAGTACTCTAAAAGTTACATTTTGAAGATTCTCCCACCAATAAACGGGAATCGCTAAAGTAGGCAGTTCTAAGAAAACATCGATCGGTTTGTGAAAACATACTAAAGATTTCTTAAATTCAGTATTATTAACACAACACAAGATGCAACATTTTTAGCCCCATCCGCTATGCAACTTTACTCTCATAAACTCTCAAACCTAAGCTTCATGATATAAAGAAAAAAAGCTCTCATTCATCGCATGTTGAAGTTTTCTTAGAAATAGCCCAGCGCTCAGTACACTTTCAAAAGTGCGAGTTTTGGGCACCTGCAACTATTTGCGAATTAAATTTATTCATACATGAGCAGTTACTCTAAACTTTCGAGAATTTCGACATCTCGCTCGAAACGATTGTGGCGCAAACCTGCGCCGTCGTGTATGAGGCTGTCTGAAAGGCGGCGTCTTTGGAACGCCTGTTATATGATGACAATTCGCCTTTAGATATGTGCACATTGCGCAGTGATTCCTAGCAAATGATAACATCGTGGCTACTCCACCCTTCCCCCGCATGCTGCCATTCCACATCCTCACATTCCACACTAAATGAAATGATGCCGATTCGAATAAACTGAAGATTACGAGCTTGAATGCAAAAGGTTCTAAAGATTTTAACATCAGAATACCATAATAAGTGCACTCGATCACGCAAAAGTCATTCGAATCGACGTTCAGAAGCAAGAAGAGGTAGTTCGAAGGCGGAAGGGGATTTAAAATAAACAGTTATAATAACCAGCAAATTCTCGAAACTTCGACAGCACGCCTTATGTACGTGGTCATGTAAACGCATCACACATTATATCTATATCTATATCTATCTATCTATCTATCTATCTATCTATCTATCTATCTATCTATCTATCTATCTATCTATCTATCTATCTATCTATCTATCTATCTATCTATCTATCTATCTATCTATATATATATATATATATATATATATATATATATATATATATATATATATATATATATATATATATATATATATATAGGTGTTTTGCAAAGGCTGGCCGCAATTTGGGATACATGAATTTAACAACACGTGAATTAAGGTGTAGGCTCTAAGTTTAAAACTTGAAATTTAAATGTTGGTAAGGAATATGTTACATCCGATCAAACAGCAAATAATTTCTTTACCAATGCAAACTATCAATAAGCAGTTCGGAAGAATGAGCGAATATGTCATAATAAGACTCCAGTCATCCTTAACCGCTCTTAAGGTTAAAATAACTTATGAGACGAACATCGGATTTGAATGCTATCAAATGACACTTACGTGTGAGCTGCTAGGTCGGTAAAAGACCAAAACGCTACTGTAGCATATTTTCAAACCAATCAGTGGAGCAGGACAAAAGCCGTTTCTTAGAAAGATTTAAAGTTTGCAGGCAAAGCGATAGCAGAGGAAGCGGAAATAAGCGAAAGCGAGAACAGTGCTCACGCATACCGAGTGCCTGGAACGTCTATCAGGAGCGCCACATGCTTGAAAGCGCTGCTGCGCTTGGGACGGCTGATAGGATTGTGGTCCACTAAGTTGCAGAGTGAGTGCCTGCGATCTGCGGTCACGTAAGTAGATGGCCACCCTTGGTTCGTACTGATCGGCGAACACCGACTCACGGCAGATCGCACCACCAAACGATTCCATTATTTCGTTAATCTGAGTAGGGTCGAATTAGAGAGACAGAATAGCGGCGACAGACAATTCGAAGCGATATGTTAGGGCTTCATCTGTGAAGCAAGCCGTCTTCATGAAGCAGACACAAGCGAACGCTAATCATCTCACCACTCGCCATCCGCATAGAATGCCAGCAAGCTGGTTGTTAAACACCGCTTCACAACTTTTCTAGCACTAATCATTCGCCTATCTGTTGTAGTGTGGCTTGTCTACTCAATGCTTTAATCAACTCACTTATAGCAAGAACAGACAGAATATTACTGGTGAAAAAACTTGTGAGAATAAATGATCTGGAAGGAATCACTGCATTAATTTTTCGAGGCATCCTCAGAAGGAGACCTCTTGATGGGAAATGCTTGAAACTCATTTTTCTGCATTTTTTAGGGGAAAAACGACGAATTCCCAAGTTTCACAGCGAAGACTGGAATTATTCGACGAAATAAAGCTTTGTAAAAGTTTGCAACATGGTTATATCTTCCAGAAAAAAAAAGAGCGGCAGGAAATCACCTCAACTGAAGTTGAAGTGAAAGATTTTTGCTAGAATTAAGAGAAGCACATCACTCGTTAGTGTCACTCGTCAGTTGGCGCTAATCGAATAGAAATGGCGTTAAGAAAAGACATCAATTTACGATGCAATACGAAATAAGTGAAGAATTGCGAAAGCAAATAAAATTCAAGAAGAATGCCGAAATTGTCGAAAAATAGCATTAAAATATTTCGAATGCAAACATATTGGCACAGTTCGCGCTGCGAAAAGTGGATAAATTTGATGAGTAAATCTTCAAAGATCACTCGCACGGCATTTGTTCTCACGAGGAAAACAATAATTTGTAATTTGGATATACAAGAAACTTGTTTGAGAATAATTCAACCACCGAGATCGATTAAAATGTTGAGTGAGCAATATGAATATCACACAAAAAAAGAAACAAAACCCAGGTATGACCTTATACTTTCATGAAATTATCGCAGACTTCTCATCATGCAAGCTGTTGGTCCATCAAAACGATATAGTCGATAAGTTCATTGTTCAACAGTCAGGTGGAGTATTGCAGTTACCATCAGCTCACCGTAAACATCATTTGTGTTTTTTTTACGAGAATGGCATAGCCGCTTATTGTTGGGTTGTTCCCATCGCAAAGTAGAATGATCGCATTCTGTTTCTCAATGACATATGGAAATTCCCATTTTTAAATTCACCTTGGAGGAGTGGTTAGAAAGTCTTGAAGTCGCAAATGGAGATTTTGCTAGATTCGCTACATCGATGACGAAGAAAACTAAGATCGACGCTCACCTTTCTCCACTCAATACTTTCGTTCAGCGATGCGTGTTGACGCTCTTCACCGATATTCTTGACCAGTGCTTTCTGTGAGTTTCGTTGTTCCGCAATCTCCGCTCTTCTGGCCATATCGTAAGTTTCGCTATGACAGTATGCCTCTGATGTGCCTGCAGAGGGCTAAATGAGACTTCTGATAAACATCCTGTTACCCAAGAATGACTCCCTCCCCTCCGCGCTTTATTAAATTCTACTCCTCAAGTATACCATATCTGAAGTTTCTGGAAAAACCATATATATATATATATATATATATATATATATATATATATATATATATATATATATATATATATATATATATATATATATTTTGGGCTCATTTATTGTTCTAATAATGCAACGATTTATTTATTTATTTACATTCATAAAGTTTAATTGACCAATTAACAAATTAACTAATTAAGTAGTCGACCAATTGATTTATTATTTTATTCACTGATGAATCAAATAAGGCGCCTATTTATTTACTCTGATTAACTAATCGATTATGCGATTTATGTGCTTACTGATTTGGATACTGTAGTCAAATGCAAACTTCCTACATCGCTCGCACGACTTTCTGACATCATGATGAAGACACTCCTAGAAACAGACCTTACCTCACGCTAGAAACTCCTCTTCGACCTTCACAAGAAAGGAGCTCCAAGAGATCTGTTCAAGGCCATAGGACATACTGTTACTTGCGTGTGCTGCTGTATAGTAATACGTGGCGCTTTCGATGTATATGCTGTCTAGCAAATTACATACATGTGATATATAGAGTACTGTGGTCAGCAAGTATTCCAGAATCCCTTCTGACAGGTCTTGGGCAACTCACATCGCCGGAAGTTCTGTTCGAGACAATGCAGCAACCTAGGAGTTGAGGATATTTCTGCTTGACAAATACGGACGAATTTTAAATTAGAAGCAGCTTTGCCTGGATCGGCTGCGATAACAATTCTCTGGTGGGAAGCAAGAAACAGCCGAAGAAACTACATGCCAAATAAGTCGGGTGTAAGCAAATATGCTCCGTGATTCATATGTGCGATATTAACGCGGCAGCACTTTACACCTTCCGATATAAGACGACGAAAGAGTAGTGAATGCCGTACTCAAGCAGATTTCTAACGGTGTAAACATCAAAACGGCAGTTTAATATGAAGTGAACTTCGTATGGTTGTTATGTTAATTGAAAATAATTACAAAATTACTTTGCTGGTTGATTTTCGTGTCAAAAACCGCACCGCGGTGAGAAGCCGCGTCAAGGTGGCCCGGATGTGTGCGTAGCCTCACTTCATTTGAACATAACGATGGATCCTCCATGCTGAAAATAGTGAAGAATTTACTGACCCTCAATGAGAGAGCGATGTACGCTTCCACTAGCAGTCACCCGCTAGATAAGGTGGCGGCTGTACGATTGCCAAACCTCCAGCGCTACCTTTACTTCAAAATACCCTTTTTCACATCAGAAAACCTATCTTGTCTTTACTTCAAAACACCCTTTTTCACATCAGAAAACCTATCTTGTGTCCAGTGTAGAGCATCCTCAGGTTCTCTTTCTTGCAGCAGATAGAACGTGAAAATTGGCTATCTATGATGATCCGTGATCCTTTGTACTTTACGCCTCATCAGCTAGCAATTCCACGAAGGAATGATGATAGCATGAAAGAATGTTTTCTTTAAGGCTTAACTCTCATTATGAGATTATCAGCTGTGTAAACAACTAGGAAATGCACTTGGCACTTCAACTTTATGACACAGAAATAGCTTGAATTTTCGAACGTTTTGTGTGAGATTTTCTACTCAAACCAAAAACCTTATTAAGTCGTTTTTAGATAGTTTAGAAGGCGTTTTATTTTCTTTTTTGGAATTATTCGATAGAGATATATACCTGCACTGCTTTGAAACTTGACTCCTCTCCCGAGTAGGTGAGACCAGCGACGGAGGGGTGGAAGATATCTGTGATATTATTGGCAAGGAACAGGATGAAGCCAACGTGCAATCCGAACAATCTGAAATTGATTAGGGTGTGATCATCACGAAAGGCTTCTTTCCTCGCAACTGTTGAAAATTTGAGTGTGGCACACCAGATAACTCATGGGAACACTATTCCAATAGATAACACATCAGCAGATGCAATTTTATGAAAAACGAGCAAAGGGTATAATGAGAAAAGCGGAAATTGGAAATTTAACCGGATGAAGGTGACAACTGTTTTATTACTCTGCGTTACTTAATAGGCATTTCACTGAAAGGAACTGTCCCAGTAACGTTTTACGCATGTTAAGCTCATGAACTACATAGCAGCATAGCAAACTGAAGCATGAAATTAGCGAATGGTACCTGTCGTAGAGGGTGATAACGGGCGAGCCTGAGTCTGCTGTGCCTTACTTGAAGTCGGCGATAGTGATAACCGCTTCTTCAGCTCTTCCTAAACAATATCGTCAAATGACCTTTCCATTTACAGGTGGAGAAACACAACATTGAATATTATAACTAAACTTCTGTGCCAATGATCAGCAATTAACTTTCGAACAACGAGTCGCTATCCACTCTCTTCACTAAAGGAACGGTCAACTCCTGAAGCATCGCGAACATCAGCTAACACGAGCTGACGGCCAAGGGCCATCATCTCTTCTCATCAGAGCTGATGGTCAAGCAACGGTCTTGCTCTGCTCCATTACATTTTTTCTTACTTCGTGCATTCTTAGCAAATATCTAGTCTCCTAACAATCGTCTGTTGCGTCTCTGCTCATACCCACGTGATTTCTGCTTTTACCTTAAAAAATTGTTCTTTGTTTTCTTTTCTTAACTCCGTTTTCCCGAAGAAACATATTCATCTGAGTCTATACTAACGCTGTACGCAAAAAGAACTTTACGTCAGTATTATCTCAGTATAACACTTTTAACGTTTTTGATATATGGATCATATTTTCTTTATAAAACTTTCAAAAAATTTTAGGTGCTAATTTTCAGCTTATTCAAGTCACTCACATGGCTGCAAAGAAATTCATGGATTCTAGATTTGGTAGTCTCAGGACTCGGCAAATCATCCAAATCAGCGCCTTGTTGATCATGTGACAATCGTGCTTCATTGCCGGCTGCACCCGAAGACTTTATGGAATCTGTAGTCGTTCCTTCGTGCTTTACACATACTGCTGTCTAGAATTATTATCGTTTTTCCCAGCAAAATGCTATCGAAGTTATAAGACATATAAATGGACCAAATTTATAGGAGGGTTTCCTATTCATTGAGAAAATCGGTTTCGCGGTGAGAGATGAAAATTTATAAGTGGCAAAAAAACGCTCATTAAAATTGAATATTCTCAGACATGAACATTTAAGACATATTTAGGTTAAAACTAAAATTCGCCAAGCACAATGACCTACAAACAGAATCTATGAAAGCTAGCTTATTACTGCATTATATTTTAATTCCTCGTAGATCAATTAGCGACAATAAAAATCAATCTGCATAAAAGGTATGACTAGTTTTCATGATGACGACTATAAGAGCGAAAACTGGGAGGAATGTAAGAAATGATGAAATGCAGATTAAAGACAGCTGCTTATGGCAGTCGAGAAAGAAAATAAAAAGATTAGCACAGAAACTTTTTCTGTAACTCTCAACTTATAGGAAACTCCAACAAACTTTTCCAGGATGCTACTACATCACAAGCCTGAAAGCAAGTCTCTTTTCAGATGCTCTCTTTAATAAGCACGGGATGAGTTCAACTACGTTGTCACCTCCTACTTATAGTGGCGCTGATGATTTGAAGCTGTCGGCATTTAGGCGCCTCATAAATGAAAAGAAATTGTCAGAAGCAACATAAACAACAGAACGTATCCGAGCAATTTAACAAGCCAAAAACTCATTGAGGCAAAAAAAGCGGCACAACCGATGAAACAAAAATTGCCGTGCACATCACTAAGGAATAACAAACCGTCTGCGTCGATGTTGATGGACCCACTGTTGACGAGGATGCTTTGTCCGAAATTGCTGAATTCTCATCGGTTCCCGTTGTAGAACGTCGCCATCGTGATTTCTGAAACGAACATGCTCTATTGCGCATACTTTAAAGAGTGCAACAGAAAGCAAAAAAAAAAGATGATGGAACACATGGAAATGCTTCTTCAATTTCTCTTACAGATATTCGCTAGCGTCTCTGACGAAGCGATTCATTCCATGATAATAGGAATTCGACGAAGTGGAGAAGGCATCGAAGTGCAAATAAACATGCAACAAACAGTTGCCTATACAAGATACGGAAAGCAACGAAATTTTCAAAGAGGTTGCATGAAAAAATAAAAAAAAACGTAATAATGCACTTAACGGCCAAAAACTGGCAAACATTAAAACGAAAAAAAAGAAACTGAACTATAAACAGGAATACATGCATTATAAGTTTGTCAGCACAAATGACAGTGAAACGACAGATACTTCATAGAATTGTGCATGACCGAATCGGGTCTATGCATTTATGGAAGAAAATTCATGAAAGAAATGAACGGGAATTTAATATTCAAAGATTTCGTCTCCGATGGCGGGGAAGCAATTGAACATAAACTATAGCGCCACTGGTAATGCCAGTTAGGTTACGACAGCATACATATGAACGAAGTGGAACATGGCGCTGTGGCATGGAGCAATATATGTTTTTACAAGGTATTTTAACGCTTGTTGAAGCCGCACTCTTATATGTGTTATTGCCGCATCTCTAGAAAGTGAGTCGATCCTGGCTGGCGCTCCGATTTCAAGCTTTTTCACGACCGCTAGATCATAACAAAGAATATGGTATCTATGGTATATCGAAAATTTTGCCAGCCTCTTTAAAGCGGAAGAGGATGTAACTCTGTGCTAACAATGAAATCCCATAACACAAAAGTCATAAAGTGAAGTCATCACAGACGATGAAAATCTGCGGCTATCAGTAAGATATTTTAAAGTATATACCACTAGTCATCGGATGTGAATATTAATCTTAGGCTTCGCGCACTAACTGAAAACTAAAAGAACTAAGAAAATCGCTCATATATGGCACTATGATTATGAGCGCGATGCATGCATTGTTCAAACAAACTTGCCAGCTGTCTCTAGGAAAGAATGTTTTAAATATCGGGTTGTTAATTAATGTTTAGGTTAGCACTTACATCGTCTAAAGAATTCTTCCGCTCAGGTGACATCGAGTTGGACATGATGCTGGTTGACGTTGAGCCACACATGTCCTCTGGAAGTGCCAATGGAGCACGACCGTAGGCGAGTGATGCTGTTCCCGACGGTGCCCGATTCACACCATCCGGTGAAGCTGCTGAAAAACACCTCGTCAGCCGGACAACGTACATGTTCGCCACTTTGAACGCGCGCATTAAAAGAATTTTCATCCCAAGTGCTTTTTCCCTTTAGCGTCATGAGCAAGGTGAATTGACACCGAACACTTCTCATTCAAAAAGCAGATTTTAAGGCACACAAACGTTTGATTATGTTTGGAAAGAAAACACTCAGCTTGAGGAAATGAAGATATGCAGGTGCGCCGCTACTCCAAATAACTTTGTTCAGAGTATTTTTGTCAAACATTGGCACGCAAACAAATAAGCCCTCTTCCCAGCCCTACAACCTCGCCTGTCTTCTTCAAATAGAACTCTACAGCTGAGAGTATAGATTCGATGCCACAGCTGTCAGCATAATACAACAGAAAACGAACAACGCTCAAGCGTTGAACAAGCGAATGTGATCACTGAAGCAGTACTGTTGGCACGCTCTGTTCGCTCGCTGACTCGATCAAGAGCATCATCTGTTGCATCAGCTGATCTATCACGTCGTTGAGGCGGATCGGGCTTGAATGTATCAGCGAGAAGTGGTGCACGTGCACGGGTCGGTTTCACTGCATAGTTATACCATTATTCAGCATAAAAACCGCTCAACCAGCATCAAATAAACGATTGATAGGTGTGCTAGATTGAAGCGATTGACGCAAAAGATAAATGATGCAGGATATGGGGATTTTTCGTCAAAATATCTCAGTCTCGAGATGTAAGCGCATCAATGCATTGGTGATTATACCTTCCAGAAACATAAATGCTGCATCCGTTAGGGCATTTATACGAAAGCTACATATCATCCATTAATCACCAACGACGACCAATTTTCTTCAAATAGGGAAACACGCATTCTTAAGGAGAAAAAAGGGTAACCTGGTGGCATTGTTTGGGTTCCATCGCTGCGTACACTGCATGAGTGTGAATAACAACCATGCCCGATGGCAACAGCACAGTTCGAACTAGATCCGCAACAATGTTCCCAACGTCGACGACCTGTAATTGTTAAAATGCTCTCATCTTATCATATCGAATGACGGTAATCGCCTCAAAAAATGCACTATAAATAGGTATATCGCGAGAGAAGTCAAATGTGGAAGATATTTCATCGTTTAAACATAGGCTTAAACTACACATAAAAATACATCTGACCATGGAAGATGCAGTGTAGTTAAATAAAAAACACGAAAAGTGAATCCAATCTCTTGATATTTGTTTCTCCCAGATACGAGTCGTGGGTTATGGAAGCACAACAATGGCAGTCATCAATTGTTTACATGATGCGATAAAAAGTTCGCTAAGTGGGTTATAAAAGTGTTAGCAGCGAGAGGGAAAAGTTTCACAGAGTAGAAAACTGCAAAATGGAAGTGCTTAGGAAGGGAAAAACAACGTCAGCAGAAATAACAGAAGATTCAGTATCAGTGATCACCGATAGAGTTTTGTGATGTTCGATACGTTATGGCACCAAATGACAACTGTGTCAAGGACATAGTACTTACTAGAGCAATGGTTAATTTGGCTGTTAGATTATAAGTGGAATGTATACGAGGCACAACGATCGGACATGAATAGTGTTCAACGTCAAACGCGGCTGATTCATTCCGGACTTCTTCATCTTGTGACGAGCAAATTCGGATTGAATTCCGCAAACGCTGCTACCAGCCCACATTTTCTTCTCTCTTAGCTCGTATTTTGGAATACTTTTAAACGATATTTTTTCCCACTCTTCGCTCTGTCAGCAATTGCTGTCAGCGGATCCCATCCTGAGCTATACCTGTTTAGCGTTATTTGCTTTCTAATCATATATTTTTGATAGCGAGTAACGGATTTCCCATTATGACTTGGATAGGATAGAGTCCTCTGCACTTCGCGAATGCAAGACAGGCATATGTGTTCATTTATGGATATTTTAGCGACATGAATGGAGTTCAACGTAATCTTTGAGGGAATAAACAAAGTAATAAACACGATGAATCGGCTAGCCCTCTATAGCATTCGCAGTTTTGATTAGTGCACTTGATACTCAATTAATGCTCAGGATTGAAATATACTATTATAAATATCAACAACTTTGGATATTTAAAAAACAGCTTCATATGGGTGTTCCTGTTATTAAAGAAATATGGTGTTCGGTAATACGAAGAAAGGAGAATCAAACAATTTCTTTGAATTAACTATGCTCCTAAATAAGGGTACTGTTGCAGAATGTGAAACACTTGCTGGCTTCCATCGATAATTTAGGCGAGTAGTAAAATTACCATGGGGAATTAATGCTCTATGACAACAAATTACTGCACGGAAGTCTTCATCCCGATCGGGTTATTTACGTTGTCGATACCATGGTGTTTTGCTCAGAACAGTAGCATTACCAACGAATTCGCTGAGCAGGATGTAGCCTTTCGTGCACTTTTACCGCACAAATCTGTGACGCTTTCGCTTAGTATAAAGAATAACAGAATTTAATTTATCAATAAAAAGCGCAGTGTGTGTATACTTACCCGGTGGTGGAGCATTGTCGTAAACAAGCAAATTCTTAGGCACGTTGTCATAAGCCATGAGCGGATGCGGAGGAGCAACAACGTTGTCATAACCGGTCACATGATGTGGGCACCAAGCGTCATATAAGAGAGGTGCTTGATAAGAACAACCCATCTTAAGCCCTGAACAAGACACCTTTTTTCAACGTGAAAAAACCATGAATGCGATCACAAAGTGCATAAAGAAGAGATCTTCGCATACCTTAATTTATGCAGAAAGTACTACTCAACGCATACTACACCTTTGTATATTCTCATATGATTATTGGAGGTGAATATTATTAGCTGACTCTATTGACAAATTAGTTCATCATTATCTGTCTTCAAGGAGAAAGAGACAACTTGAGCGTGCATCGTACACACAACTAACCGACATCATATACGCTAAACATGGAATTAGAACCTTCGCCGATGAATCTGGCGCTTTCTTAGAGAATGCAACGAGTTACCATGTTTACACGAAATTAAACAATCGAATCGAATCATCACAGAATGAAACGAGGAGGAAGGCAACTCGGTGAAATTGCAATAATATGAAATCGAACCGCAATTCAAAGAACCACGAGCAACACCCATTCTCGGTTGTACATTGCCTGAACGATTAGATGACGCATGCCGACTTTTGTTGTTTGGTGATGTGAGTGGAAAACGAGGGATATGATGCGTTGTTGCATTCATCACTGTACTGCTCGACGGTGACGGTTGACCACTGCAACATTTATGTCTGTACTGAACATAAGCTTTACTCTATTATACAAAAGAATAAAAAAATAATCATTCCGCCGAATTCGTTACAAAATATTATCAGTGGTTTTCATAATAAAATGTAGCAGTTCTGAAAACTGCAAGTTCACGAAAGCAAGATCTTAATTTAAAGCCAATTAAAGCGCAGTTCCTCAAAAGGTTGTCACGTGGATTTACGGCAAACTTCTACAGCATGTTTAGGGTGTAGCAGCGCTATCGTTCAAATTCCTTCAAGGTGGACAAGCAGTTGTCTCAGATATCGATGTAATGTCATTCCCTTCTCAATGAATGAGATAAAACAAAATGCATCGTTTTAAAGAGGTCTCAAGTGAATCAAACAATCGGATGTCTCCCAACATAGCGAGCTTTTACCTATCGTTCACTCAAATCCATTTTTTTTTTCACGACAACTTCTCTTCCTAAACGTCATCGTGCAAATGAGCTGCTGATGAGGTGAAAAATTTTGCTCACTTGCGACGTTAAATATGTCAAATCTATTCGCATTGTCTCCAAAAGCCTTTATTTTTGGGCAATTATTTTCCACTCCCTCGAACTGTACTCACTTTTCTATCTGATTTTAGTTGTAAATTTCAAGTGCTTTCGCGGGGTGACACAATAATATGAGCACAATATCACTGTTTTATCAGAAGGCATTTTTGTTTAGGGCACTTTAATAATAACTGTAAAAAGTTTTCTTTCTGTGAGCTCTTATTATTCTACAGTATATGATCCTCGTTCAGTAATGTCCTCAAATGACAGAACTATGAGGCAGACCATTCTTTATCAACGTACGCCCAGGAAGTGCACAGCGAAACTTTTCAATTCAGAGCAAAACACTTCCAAATGCGTTTTCGCAATGTTGCATTTGCAAACGTGGATGGTAATAGTGTCGCGTGGTGCTCACGCATATGTCTGTTTGCATTACGACAGCACTTCGTCGAAACATTTGCTGATCAAAATACATATTTACAGTAGAGCATTATGCCAATGTCGTGCTACCTTTTGTTTGCCTGTTTGTTTATTGGGTATTTTCACCTAGACAGTCATAGAAATTAAAGTTGCGAAATGTGGTAGGCATAATGTAAACCATAAGACCTGTAAAGGTGAATGAAATATGCGGGTATTCTAGAGCGGTAAGGTCATAAAACTTGACCCTTTTGTAGAAACATCCGGATGAATTAAAATATGAGCATTCTAACTGGCATGAGTATTATTTGTTGATAACATATGAAACTTGTGGCTCCCGCAAGCAAAACACAAAAGCATTTATCGCTAACACAAATAAGTGTAAATGACAACGCACACGCACACTTTTATCGCCAAGTCGAAGCTTGCACACTTCAGAGGAAGCGTACAAGCGTTACCGGAAGAGTGCATCATGACAAGAAACTGAAGCGAAGACGACTAAGCTTGTTGGAAAGGTGTCTTTAATGACCGTAGAGCTTGTCAATAATCAAGCTTTAGGGTAACAAAGACCATAGTCATTTGAAAAAGAAGTAAAAGCGCAAAGAATGGCCATTAGTATTAAAATTATGAGTATACCGTGCCCGTGAGGGAACAAAAACCACACTGACTGCTTCAGTGGATTATGTTCAACCAATTAAACTCGCTTTTATCAGCGGAATGCTTGAATCCATCGTATTTTCACCTACGATGAAATTCAGTCAATTTCTGCAATATAACACACCGAATCAGGCTGTAATTTCAGCCGTTCCATTTTCATCTTTTTGGAAACGGAGACTCATATTTTCAGTTTTGCTCACTGCTCAGTTAAAGAAGCTAAGTGACACTGTTTCAGATACGTCTATGTACCATCTTGTGCGCATTGCAACTATATGAAATTCGAAATTCCTTAGCAAAATAAAAGTGTTTTTCAGAGATTCTTTCATTGGTTTCATATCAAGTACAAGTTTCCCTCAACACGCATCAGCGTTTTTTATATCTATTAAAACGGTAGCTTTCTGGTGTACTTCAGATGGTCAAAATTCTTTATGAAAGTTTTCGGATGCCAGGGCATTTAAGTTTGCCGAACTCATCGTCGACATATTTTTACTGTCATGCGGTGTTTATTTGCTGATGTTCAATTGTTTCTCATTTACGTGAAGGTGGAAATGGCTTTTCACTGAACGACTCTGCGATCCGTCTCTTCCTCGCTCCAAAATATCCACGATTCGCGCCGCTTGTCGGTTTTGCTCATCTGCCTCCTTTATAATGCACCTAAGATCCGCTGCATGTATAATTCCGTCTTGAGCCTTCTCCACGTTTTCGTAAGCAATTTATCCAAAGTCAACACCCATTTTTATCATCTTTTCCGCATTTACTGCCATCAGCAAAATTTTCATTGTTCGCAGCCTCATGCTTAGCACGTCGCATTTTGATGAAATAACCTTCTAAGCAATTCTGGCATCTGACTACGCATACGCCCCTCTAATATAAACATTTCTGATAATGCAAGTACCGGCGATGATAATGCTGCGTTAATGCCCAGATGAATATCCCTCACGATGCCGAAAGTCCACAAAGCAGAAGTTATACGACGCGGCGATTTCTTGGCAGTTTCCGCGGCGCAAACGTTTTCCTTCCGAAAGTCCCATGATGCGAGCGTCTCGCACCGCAAATACCATCCAGTGCAAGCGTCTAAGCGTGTCTTGACCACAGTGTCGCGGTACAAGTGCTTTGGCCATAGGCGCCAAAGCCTTGGAATGAAGCAGAGGTACTGTGACGGAAATGTCGCCACATGAAAGCACTCGAAGTAGCAAGACTATAATTACGCTTCAGGGAAGAATGAAGTTGAAGAACAGCAGGATCATGGACAGGGAAAATAATCATACAGCAAAAAAGAACTCAAATAGAGTGGCGAATTAGGTAGGAAAACGAGTACAATATAGGGAGAGAGACAAAACTTTCTCTCATAAAAACAACCAATCTTTCAAAAAAGTAGTGACTATGCGAGATAATTCTTTGTATCTTTTCATGCACACTGCCTCGTAAAATAAGGGAGATCGTCTGTTGGTGGTCCTTTCTTCCTTTTATGGCAAGCAGAACTGATGGGCACCGTACGAAGAGACCGGAAAATCGCGCTTGAAAGGAAAGTGGTAAGGTCAAAAGAGAGGATAACAACCCATGGTTTCTTACCCACAAATAAATGGACATTTTCATCCGCTGAGTAGATGACCTCAAAATTTCTGATGAATGGTCGATGCTATGACCTTCAATAGTGCTCCAGTTTTGCCGCACTTTGAAACAGAAGGATGAGAAACATAACTAGACATTTCCTATATAAAAAAGAATTTATAAAAATAGAAATACAACAACCGCGCAAAAGCAACTGGGTATAACTTCAAATGTAGCAGCATAAATACTGCGAATGAGTAGAGCCATCCTTTCCTTGCATAGATAATTCAACAATGTACCTGGAGTCGTGTTCCGAAGGATCCGGTAGAGTGGTTGAGAGGCTTAACGTTGACATACCATCGAATTCATGACCATCGCTGGATAACGTCACCACGTCAGCCTTAGCAAATACCTTCATCAGATCGCATGAACAATGTTTCCTGAGGTAATTATGGAAGAAGCCGTTTCCTCTGATGGGAGAAATCAATTCCCTTTTCATTAGTTCAACAATAAAACACTCCCCATAAGTCTTGCGTGCTATGGATGAATCTGTCCTCTACCGCAACGGATATATTTGGCATCTAAAGTGAAAAATTCGAGATCTCCATTTACGATCGCTGACATTGGTGAGGAAAGCAATGAAGTGACAAAGTGACGAAATTATTATGAGCTTTCCACGGAACTCTCAGGAAGAATTTTCCAGAACATTTTAAAATCGATGAAATGCGATCAAGAAGTTCCAGTTCGCCATACTTATGCAAATTATGTTCCCCCAAGATTTTGGCGTAAAGCTATAAAAATTAATTTTAAACACACACAAGAGAATGATCAGACCAAATAGCATTGATTGGAACATCAACGAAGTCAAACACTTCAGAAAAAGTTATGATCTTCTCTCACCTCCCACATTTAAAATATTTCCATGGCACTGTTTGGACCATCAAAGACGCTTCAGATAAGCACATTTGAAATCTGAATCTTAGCACGAGGTTGATCTAAAAAGGTTCGACCTTAATCTGAATCAGATGGACCAGGCAATCTTTCTCGGACAAAAATTTTCACAAATCCGAGGAATATCTTCGGAACCATCACTTTGGAACCAGAAACATTGCCGGAGAGATGGTTCCACTCTCTTACTTATGAGAACGTTCATTATGCACCCAACTTTCAACAACTTTCCGTCATTACCAATTGTTTTCACAACTCGACTCGATCTCAGAAGTTTCTAGGGTTTTTCATTAGAACTTAAAAATCGTCAGAAGAAAATTAGTTTCCTTTCGAAACTACAATGACAAACTGCCTCGGAAACCACCTTTTTCTTAATCAAAGATCCACCTTTGATGAAAAAAAAGTTCTTTTGAGAGAGTAAAATGTTCACTCCTCAATACTCAATAATGCCCCAATAGCCCAAATACTTGGAATAATACTTCCACAAATGGCCCAAAATAGCAGAAAGTAATGCCGAAAAGAGAAATAAAATGAGGCTTTTATTATTAATCAAAAATTATAGAAATCCTCCTGACTCCATCATAATTTAGTAGTGAGCAGTATGGAAGTCATAACGGGGGAGGAAGGGAGAGGGGCAGATTGGAAAGGGGACAGGGAGATCCAAAATTTCCATACGTCACAGACCTCCAAAATCTACTTCTGGGAACAACTGTGCGAATAAGCCATATACTGCTATTGGCAGATTTTTGGCTGATTTAACACTCACTATGGCTGTGGAACGTTATTATACTTAATTTTTATCAGCTAAAAGTAAGTGAGATCCAGCTTATAATTACAAGATGACTTTATTCCACAGTCAAGTTTTTTGGCTAAAGCAGTACAAATTGTAATGCACTAAATGATTTCCAAGACGACAATTATTTCTCAGTTGGTGTTTTCCATTATGAGAACATTTCCGAAGCTGGGAAGGTTTCCTAGATTGACGATGGTTACATCGGGTTTTCAGTTGACAAACAACTGCCTCTATGAAATGATCAACGACTAACTAATAAGGAAGGTGGATGATAAATCCCATTCGACGAGAGCACAGTGGCGTTTCGCGAACAATGTCGTGGCGAATGGTTGCTGGCTTGCAGTCGAACTGAATAAAATACTTCTTATAGAACGAATCGATGTTGAGAAATACTGTCGAAATACTGATTTTAAAAAAAGTGCTTCAGAGATTGCATCAACTGAACATAGCCAATTTTGCATTGGTTACAGTGTCAGAGACAGTAAAATAAAACATTTTGAAAATGTGCCTATTCTTCTCCTCTATCTGTTCGGTAATTAAATTCTTAAAGAACGACAAGACGTAAAATGAAACCTACCGGACGATCCCTCTGGGATTGGCCTCCACACAACGTCTTTGGTTTCAGTGTTACACTTTGAACACTGCGCGATGTTTTGATAAGCATTGCAAGAATCACTTAAAGTCGTCGTGCAGCCGTGGTTTGCGCCTGACTTGTGCTCAGAAGGCGACAGAGATAAGCGCGCTATATGTGCTGAAACTGCCAGAAACCTTGAAAATCAGTCTTACGTGAAAGGGAAAAGCAAAGTGAACAAAGCGAAGTGCTTATAAATGGTTAAGAAGAAATGCCATTATATGAACTGATTGAAGCTCGTCGCAAGCAAGACGCACTATAAGCATGGAAAGATGCAGGTAAATAATGTGGAATGATAAAAAGAAATGTCACTCTACTCTGAAACTTTGTTTTCCTTAGTCCTATTTTATAAAATAGGCAGTCACCTTGAATACTTGAATAAAAGTTTAGGGCAAGTTGAAATATGGCAACAAGTTTTTGGGATACAGTAGATTTCAATTCGCATTTATTAAGTCGTGCAAACGAGTAAAGGTGCTGACGCGTGATCAACGGCTACGTGCCTACAGACGCCTTGAACATATCAGGTAAACGGTGATATTAAAGCAATGCTTACTAAGCTCTTCGACGACTCATTCACCAACTTTCTTAACAGTGCATTCATGTGAACATGTCCGTCAATTAAGGCTATAATTCAAACCTTCGATGAGTTTTCTACACTCAGACCAGCCTTCTCTACTTTGGATAACTTGTGTGAGATCAGATGCCTTCTCGCACTCATGCTCACGAAGCGTCTCAAGCACAGTACGCCCCTGACTGTCTCGTGTTTCTACGCTGATACCTGAAAAGATGATTTAGCGAGAGTTCACCACTGTGTGACAGGTGCATCAGTTTCGACAATTGGATGCAATCTGAGAAATTCGGATACCTTAAGCAATGAAAAACTCTTTCTGAGTTTTGAATACAAAACCAATTGCAAAAGACACGAAATCACAGAGCAGACCGTCTGAAACAATGCTATTTTTAAGAAGTGAAATATGATATTTTTGATATGAGGAAGATGTTGCTATCCTTTTCAAAAGCGGCTGTCGATGGCAAAAAAACCGAAGTGGAAAATTTCCAATGTGAAGAAGTTGCAGAAAGAGTACATTAAAAATGGTTGGAGAAAAAAGTGCGACAACGCATATATTCAGTAACCTTGTTCGAGTAGTAATTTGACAGCGTCGACCTTGCCGAAGAGCGCAGCCACATGCAATGCGCTGCCCTCTTCGGTAACATAATCGAGATCGAATCCCGATTGACACAGAATCTGCAAGCAATCGATGTGACCATGACGTGCGGCTGCATGAAGTGGATATGCTACCTGTGCCACATGCCGAGAACGCCCCGAATCCGTCGAAGAACACTCCGCAGCGCTCTGCAAAATAATTACAGCTGAACCTTTCAAATTAAAAACATCATTTTCCTCACTTTTAACGTGTTCCTGCATCCAATTCAATATGTCTTATAGATAATGTTATTTAGTACCACGTAAATCTCCGTGAAAATTTGAATTGGAGGAAATCATAGAAAGCGCTGAATGAGCATTTTCTTCCGAAAAAACGCAACCAATGACAGCAAATGCAGGAGAAGGTAAACGCCGAAGAGTGAAAATCTAAAGCGAAATCAACTTAGAATCTTCTCAAGAATGTAAGCGATCAACAATCAATGCTGCCATTCTGAGTTACTCAAAATGCTCTCAGGCTGCAGTTATAATCATTGAAAAAGATCAAAAATCATTCATGTTACTACTCGAAATATTTGTTCTTCACTGTGATAACGCATACAACTAATTACTTCAACTGATAACTGAAAGATGAAATTAAATAAGAAGATGACGTCATTGTTTAATGTATTGAATGCGAAACAGCATAAATTGTAACGGCATTGTTCACACATTTATTTTGCACTCACCTAAAGTGAACGGCTACCTAAACACTCTTCGTTTCTAATTAGCGAGATAAATAATTTCATTCAATAGAATCGTTTTTCTATTTCTGAAGAGATAATTGAAGGCATAAATAAATCGAAATAGAAATCTCCTTCTGAAAGGAAACAAAAAGCAATAAAAACAAGGATAAACATAAAAAGAGACCTGTAAGGCAAGTTCAGGACAATTGCAAATTAAGAGACGACAAACATTCGCTTTTCCGAGTCTCGCTGCTATATCCAGGGCTGTCTCAGCTCGTGCATTTCGTAGACGTGCATCAGCGTGCTTCTGAAACCGCTTCACAACACAATGGAATGTTATGTTGGATAAGAGAAGAGAACTCTTAGTTAATATATCCAAGAATCACCGATAAAATAATGTTATCAAAGCAAGCCGATCTGAGACAGCGTTATCAAAGCAGAAACGATTAAATTATAGAAAGTCGATATTAGAATGAGGAGTGAATTAGCTAAACAACTTATTTTCGGCAAAGTGCTTAAGATCGCTTGTCATCGCATGGATAGGCCATTTGATAATATATCTCAAACACCATTAAGTAACACTCCCAGTCTGCGTCAGTCGCAAGCATGTAAAAAGTTGAACTCCTTGTAAATATGATTTCTCCTTTAACAATAAACTAAAACTTAAAAAAGCACACTAAGGAGTTTCTCGATTTCCAGTAAGCTTCCCTTTATGCAATAAGTGTTCATAGAAAGTGGGACCTATTTGATGTCAGATAAAATGTTATACTATCATTTAAGGATTTTAGACTGCAATTTCAACATGAACCCTTTCCCAAAATAAAGAATTTTATTCGTCAATCAATGGAAAATATCTCAAAGCAAAGACTGGACTGGAAGAAAGGCTTCTCATCGCTATTTCGTGCTAATCAGCACCACGAAAAAACTGATTCAAGTGCACAATCGAATTGAAATGAATGCTCTCACCGCTAACAGTGCGGTGACCACTTTGCCATGACCATGTTGTGCAGAAAGGTGCAGCGGTGATTCCTTAGCATTATTAACAGCATCGACGCTATCCGGCTCTGCATCGATAAGCACCTGCAACATCGCATTTCACTGCTTAATCTAATTTATTAACGTTGCAACAAGTAGGCACATGACAGATGATTGCAAATATGGGGTTTCACAGAAAATAGCTTCATTATTACCAGCATTTGGCACTTCCGAAGTTTCCTTTTCCTGCAAAGGTGGAATAACTCTGCATGATTAATTAGAATATAAATTTTAGAAGGAAAAATTTCCTCTGAGTGAGTAAAATGTTAATAGCCGAAAAACGATAGATCCAATCACTCAAAAATTACGATATTATTTTTCTTGTGCAATAGTGAAAACGAATTTAATGACTTCAAGCGCTTTAAACAGGATTGGTTTAGATCAGGTGCCACAAATCGGCGAGACCGCATTAAGCTCAAAATTCTATTGGCTTAAATCGAAAGTATTCGAGGCTCTCTAGGATATTTCAGAAATCCCCTCAAAGCTTCTCGTTTCAAACAGCACATAAATGACTGACGAACTATCAGCAACATCTGGCAAGCAAACAAACCGTCGACATCTGATAACTGCGCAATCGTTTTGCAAAAACAGCCAAAATTAAACTGAGCACAGTTTCCTTTATCGGTTGTTTTTGTGTTGGGCCTTAACAACTAGGCAATGCCATGCCGTCATTTGAAATCATTAAGCCTAAATTCGAACCTTTGGTTGGGAAGATGCTATTTAAAAAAAAATGAGGTTGGCTCATATAACTTCAGAGCAGTGAATTATTTAGTTAATGAGTTACACTTACTTGTACAGCTTCGACGTGACCGTTCCAAGCAGCCAGATGTACTGGCAAGCATCCTCGTCTGTCCTTTGCGTTCAACATGTTCGTATCTACATCGAGAAGGATTTTGATCACCTGAACGCAATGGAGTAAATATATTAACTATTTCTCATTGATTTACAATTCTGATAATCTCGAGTCTTCATTACGATTAAAAATTAATACTGCTCAAAGACCTCCTTAACAAACAAAAATGAACAGAATCAAAAAATTTGAGAGGATGACTGGACAAGTGAGTTATGCAACTGATAGCAGCCGATAAAAATGCTCGACGCTTAACCAAAGCGACACGACGTGCACTCACCTACTTGAGAAATCGAAGCGATGTGCGTATCTACTACAGCCTCTTTGGCAGAAAACAAAACTCCGTCGCATAAGTCTACCAGGTGTTGTAAATCGCGTTCATTGGCCCAACACTGCGCAAATCTTACAAAGCTTTTCTACGAAATTCTATAAATATTGACAACGAAACAACTATCCTCATTTCGCAATTAGTAGATTATCCAGCAAGTTGGTAGGAATCTTAACAATGTTGCGTATGGTCATTCATTTTCGAAATTGAAATTTGATAAGTGTAACGCAATACGAATGAGTTGTTCATCCGTCATCCTACCAATGAAACAATTTCGTTACCATTACTTTCTAGTTGTCGCTAAAACAATACTAGAAATGAGAGTTATTCAATAAGCGGCTAAAAATCAAGTTCAAAAAATTATGCGGATGGCGGTCATTTCCAATGGCATTATTACCACTTTCAATCTTATATTGCAGTCAAGGTGTCAATGCCTCTTTTCTGATACTAACTTTTATAGAAAATAAAACGAGCTCTTTAGCAGCCGAAATGTCGTTTTTCTCTCCTGATGATTTTGAGAAAAACGTCAAGCTAAACCATATTTGACAATTAAAGACAAAGATACAAAATGAATGATTTATAAGAAATGCTTCTCTAAGTAACAGTACAGCAATTTTGGCAAAGACTGGAAAACTTCGTTACTTCAGCATGTCCTTGTAAAGCAGCGAGGTGAAGGACGGTATATCCATTCGATGGATCCACCATCGAACACAACCATGCCGTCTGTGGGGTTGTCGGCCGTAGAAAACTGCAACGAATTTCGATAAGGTTAAAATTGTCCAGTGAAAATGCTACATATTCATATTCACTATAGCACTTCTTTTCCATAGAATTTTTCAAACTTTTATTCCATTGCGAAATGGTCACAGCCAAAAAATCGCTCGCTATGGGCTGCAAGAACAATGATGTCATATATTCAAAGCATCCATCCACAAAATTCGATCACCCGGAGTGGCATTGCCCTTTTCATAGGTTGAAGGATTTGTTTCAATTGACCACATCCGTGAAATTTTTTGAAGTCTGCAATTACTGCTTTCCATGCGCTCCCTCACCATATCTTGCAAGAAGGCCACTTCATACACCCACCGTCCATTAGGAGAGAAACTATGCAACTAAGAAAAATTCCCAGCAAAAACGAAGCGCTATATGCAGAAAAAAAATGCGACAAATGTTACCCTTCCATGAAAATTTTTGTGTTCCATGGATGAGGGAATCAACAGCTGGAATTAATATGTGATTTTAGAAATGCAACTTCAGAGCAAAGAAAAATACTGAAAGCGAACTTTAAAAAAGTCGACGGCAGGATACAAGGTTTGTGCAAGTGGGATCTAAGGTCAAGTGCGAAAAAAGAAGAATCTTGATGAAATTTCCTATGTGGCGGAAGAAGCCTTCACGAGCATATTTTGCATGCAATTTGATATCGAAAGAACAAAAGAATTTTTAACCTTAGCATCAGCGCTCTTCCTCTTTCTCTCGCTCCTTGCCCTTCCTTCCGAGCTAGACGCATACAAACCAATCGCGAACAGATAAAGACAGATCATAAATCATGGCGATTATCTATTTGCAGATAGGAACCACACTGTGTGTTGGATTGAATATAAGTCGGAAATGTTTACGTATGGCGTTTTACCCCTTCAGGCCTTCAATAAAATATAAGACCCCCTACAGCTTAAGCGCTGCCATTACGACAATATTATGGGAACTTAATAAATGGAAGAAGGTACCGTATCACACAGATAAAAACAACTGCATAAAAATGACAGCTGTGATGGGAGAAATAAATCAAACAAAAAAAGCCAATTTGTAGATTTTCGGAGAAGACAACCGCAAAATAAAAATTGATGCAAAGAAGTCATGTGATGGAAGCCACTGAAGGTTGGAGAACGGTAATGGATGAATTGAGCTTCATTTAATTTATAAACGAGACTGCCCTATCCTCCGACTTCCAGATGGACGACAACACTAATGTGATGTGCACTGTGGGCTTCAATAATGCACCCTAGCTATGATTAATGAGGCAGACCATCATGAACCCAAGTCTAGGTGACAACAACTGCTGCAACCCTAAGGGATGTGTCACATATCCGAAAATCAAAAAGACTGAGTGTTGCCTCTAAAATGTTGTACCTTCAATTAGTGCTTTGCAAGCAACCCAATGATTTTAATCAAAGTGGTTATCTCATGCATATCTCCGCACAATTCTAACGATTAAATCACTCCTCATCACACCACACGAAGTATTTCCTATACAGAAAACAGTCGAGAAAAAGGAAAATGCATCTGCAAAATGATGCAGCCGTCAAATCAGTTGAAGGTAATAAACCACTAAAGGAATGTAGAATGGGTTGCAGTGCTGCTTACTTTAGTGGCGTTCTTGGGCGCTTGTTCCGTTTGTTCGAAAGCCATGAATGCACCTTGTCGACGTCGCCCTTTCTTACGGCTTCAAATAGTTCCTGCAAAGATTTATAGCGTGCCATGAAGCATACAACCGGATGTAGGTTGCTACGCACAAATGGGATACAGCATGGATGGTGGAGCATCTCGTCTGCCAAAGATGTTATGCGACAAGCGCCAGACGTCGTAACCTCTGAAGATTGGGCGGTACTGATGCCCTTGACAGCCGAATTCAATTAACCAAGCGAACGATGGACGGCAAATGCAAATCACTTACTTTTTTGAAGAGTGTTTCCGCACGGGAATACTTAGCCATGCAATTTCAATATTAATTAAGACACCCTAACGCATGCCTCAACTTCTGAAAAAAATTAGTTTTCAGTTTTTGACAAAGAAATGATACCCTTTCTATTGCATCGATGCGACGTTCCACTTAATTCTTAGTTGAAAGCTCTCCCACTGGCAATCGAATTACTCGTAACTGCGTGCATTTCTGCTCAGTCATTCATCAAAAAACAAAAAAACAAAAAACAAAAACCCAATAGATAGCTTTAATCTTACTTCAACAGCACTCAACGTGAACAAGCAAACAGCTTAATTTCAATGGGGAATTTGGAAAGCATCTGCGGTTTATCGACAAACTAATCACTCCCATAACAATTCCGTTCAAATCTTTCTCATTACTCGTATCTATATGTATCATCATCTTGCACAGTTATTTCTTTAGCTCGGAAAGTGATCACTGCTATCGAAAAAGCAAAGCAAGATAATAAAACGTCACTTAAGGCAATCAACGTTGCCCTCGATGTATTCAATGCTTACTTGCAGAAGTTTCCATTCTAAAATCTCAATGTGAGAATCGCCCCTAATGGATGCAACACAGAAACGAGTGGATGAGAAAGACCATTCATTCATTTGTTTGTTCACTTCTATAAGGCATGTTTCGGCACGAGGCTCAGTTTAAAAGCATTTATTGCGCATCATCCGATGCAACTGGAATCGAAACATGTCATTACGTTTTATTAATTAAACGTTACTGCAGGGGCTGCGATAAAAGCTTTGTGGTGCCTTTTGATTGAAACGATTTCCTATATCATATTTTACCACCTTAAAGTCTTACTTGTCTATTTTTCCGGTTTCGACGACTTCAGTGATTTAGTGCTTCGTCCGAAAATCCCAACATTTTATCAAAACGAAAGATGTGGTCTCATGACTGAACCGCAATTTTAGCTACTCCACTACGTTGATGCACCCAATGCTTCCATTCAGAAGAGAATGGATTTTGGCACCGCCCGACTGTGGGTTAATGAAGTCGGTGACCAGAAATCGTACGATTTTTAGGCAAAAAATCTATGTTCTCTGAAGAGAAAAGCCAATGCCTCTAGCTCTCTCGAGAAAAAACTAAGAAGGTGCGCCAATTTGAAGGTTTTTCTCTCCAACCCTGCTCAGGGGTAGCGTCTCGAATGCAATAGGCTCTGCCCTTTCTTCGCGCATGTCCTTCAGACTCATACAAACTCTTCAAATTACATGGTGCTCCTCAACTCCAAAAACGCCACTTTTCTTGAATAATTTAAGACTGATTTCCGAACGGCGGAAAGCAAAGGAAGAGAGCGTCGGCACTTTAACTTCCTCTTCTGATCCACTTTCACAGGCAGAGAAGCATCCTCACCTGTCAAGCAAACAGAAAAGAAAATGTAGCGCACATTAACCTGCTGAGCCGCATTCAGCTCCTTCGCCCCCATTTTCTCATGACAGCTTCGTCGCCTGAAAGAAAAGAACCATCGATGATGCGTAAGAAAAGTAACCTTCGCTATATGCGATCGTTTTACCGCTGTTTATAGATGAAATAATATACAAATTGCATATATCAACCGCTACGATCACCAACAACATTAAAAAGAGTTTTACGTCGGTTGCACAATTGAGCGTAACGTTCTCCTCTTCCACATATCAGTAATTCGATGTATTTGTTTTCCACGTTAGATATATATAGAGTGGAAAAAATTACTATTATATATTCCAACAAAAATTCTTCAATGATTCATTAGCATCCCAATTCTGTCGCTTTGCGCCGTTTCACTCATATTAAATGCGATTAAATTGCATCAGTTCTGTGCTTGTTGCATAGGAATAGATATGTATGAGCAGTGGCAGTGAAAATGGATTCGCTATGACTACTTCTTGCAACAACTAAGCAGATAGTTAAATCGACGACACTTCAGTTATTGCACGGCAAAACATTTGCATACATATTGCTTTAATGATATCAACACTGAGAAATGTTTCAGCTGCAAAATATTATTTAAAGTCTAAATTGCTCTCAACATACTTTCCTTTTACGCCGTCTGCAGAGATATTTTACAGACGAAAAAAAATTTTACTCATGTCGTTCAACGCCCATAATAAAAATGTATAGAAATAACTGTTTAATACAGGGGCACTGGCTGCTTGCAGTAGCCGGAAATACTTCAACATTAAACAATAGCCCAAAAAACGAAAATCACTGATAATTGAGTACAAAGGGAGGCATAATAATGCACAAAGTAATAATAAAAATGATATCACGCTACACAAGCAAAATTTGATAACAAATTTTGAAAGAAATGAGATTTACAAAAGGATATGGAAAAGTCAATCCTAGATCCACAAAAGAGACGGAAAGAGGAAAATGTGGATTATAGTGAGCTCATAGCATGCAAAAGAAAATTAAGAATAAAAAAGAAGCTTTAAAAACGATCAATTCTGATCTCTGCAGCTAGTAGTGGAAGTTATCTTTCCCACTGGCCGTTGAGATTCACAAATGACTTTCTGTTTTCATCATCACATCCACGTTTTTGCCAGCAAATGATACCGGGAAAAGCGTTGAGGTTTCTTGCGAAGATATATTTTCAATAGTAATCAATTATTTAGAAACAAGTAAATAATGACTGACGGCTGAAATACTCAAAATGAATCAAAATGAATCGAACTTAGACAGGCACCGGAAGCAACGAGATTACTGCGAAAAAATAGGAAAAAAAAAGTTCTAGCCATATTTTTGCTGCGATTATGAAAATTGTTTGTTTCCACATAATCAGTAACGTTCAATATTGCCAAAGATTTTAAGAAACGGAACGGAAGTATGTCATGCTTTTTCCCATCAAATTTACATACCCTCTAAATTCTCAAATCTCATTTTGCGGATATTCAACTACGTATGTATGAACAATGCTTCATAGTTTCAGATGCACTCAAAAACCATTTAAAACTAGACATTTTGCTAACATGGATATAGGTACACCTCTTCATGGCCGATCTCGAAGTCTATCATCATCCTACAACAGCCCAACGCTAGACGTTACTGGTAATGTATTGATGATATTTTCGCTACAGTTGACTCGTCTTACCACCTACAACAAAATATATTTCATACTCTGACAGATGTTGATCCTCCAACAATTAGAAAATCTTTTGTCGAACGTTTACCTTTCCTTAACATTTGTATTTCTAGCACAATAAGTAAATTTCCCACGAATTTAATGTGTAAGTTCCCCGCAAACTTAGTGCTGCATCTCACAATTCTAAACTACTTACCCAGCTAGCTTCAACTTGCACGACGACAGCATGGAGGGCTCTCTTCGACCACATAAGTCTATTGTTGCTAGCACCGGCTACCCTTCTAGCAAGTCATCCCGTTCTATTCGTTAAGAACTTTTCACGCTCCATTTCCTTTACTGTATGCATCATACAAAGCACGATTGCGCATCAACGTATTTCTCCTACATCGAGTACGACATTCCTCGTAGATTACTCGCCCACTCTTCTACCTCCACATCGATGCATAGTTATTCACCACTCGGCAATAGCCTCCCGAAGTGTGATTTGCTCTCCGAACAAGTCAGCTGATTGCAGTTTGAAAGACGTTGTTGACTCGATGCAGTGTTGTGTGTTTAATAGCGTGTGCTCAGCACAAGAGGTGGTTTTAACACGAGCAAATTAGAGAACACGTCTTGAGTATGAGGTCACCCACCACTTCACAGTAAATCATACGGCAAAACACCTGGTCAAATGCCGTAACATTCAGGCGATTGACAGTGCCGTCAAAGCACCTGTTCGAGGCAACGGCACACTCATTCCGAAAATAAATGATGCTGGTCTATTAATCATTATTTCTTACGAGCAATTTACCGCACAAGCAATCACCCATCATCCGCCTAATCTCCTGTCCAACTGCAACTAGTTTCGTTAGCCTGCCTCTTTCATGTTGCTCTCTGAATGTATCTATTTGTCCTGCATAATGGGTCATGTATGTATGCATATAGCGTTGCTCGGTTCCATGTTTTACGACTGTGGAAGTTACTCTTATCCATATTTTTCTAGCGGAAATAGTTGACCGGCTTCCGGCGGTACTCTGCAATGCTTGTAGTTCAAGAAGTGGAAATATCGGCCTAAAAATGTTGCATCATTCTAATTTGATGCAGCTCGCACTATTGCAACGTTTCGTACGGAGAATTTTAGTTCAACAAATCTATTTAAAGCTTCCTTTAAAGATTTCACAACAACAATTTCCCTTACGTTCAGCCAAAGAACATATAGCTAAGGCTTTTTATGGAATAGCGCTTTTGATGGCTATTTTTTTTTCAAACATCTGCTCATCGCAATCGATGATTTTCGCCGAAATCTTCGTTTCCTCCAGCAACACACCACAACTGGAGCACACATTCACACTGCCATTTCAAATTTTATTGAAACTTAATTATTCATGCGCTTAATTAAACATGAGCAAGAGAAAGAAGTCAAATGAAATGTGTATGAACTGTGAGAAAGGGATAAAAAGCAATGAAGAAAAAGTGAAGTTTTCCTTCAATAAAGCCCATGAATGTGATTAGCTATTCAGGTGCATAAGATAAACGCTCTTCCGCGACTCCCTCCTTTCATTGATGCTTCATTTGAAGCATTCGGCGGTAAAATTACTTTCACAGTGCACATTTAGTATTACTACTGCAGCTAGTTAACTGAATTCTCTAATTCGAAACCGACGGATCGCATAAGAAAACATTCTCTCAAAGTTCCTCGATCTAAGCAGTCTGTATGGAGTTACGCATGTTGTGAACGCGTCTTACCTGATAAACAGAGTGATTTCAATGCGCAGGAATACATTAATTGCCAGTAATGAGAACGTTCTTTCTTTGAACATGAAACAACTACATATATACAAAAGAGACGAAGATGTAGTAGTTACCGATAGGTATGCCATAAAAGCACGTATATGTTCACCTGTGATGTTATAACCGCAAAAAAAAAAAATTCGCAATTTGATATATTAAGCTACTACGGAAAATTAGACGTGGAAATAAGTAATGCAAAAAAGATAGATTTAAACCGTAGAAAGTGAAATAACCTTCACTAGAATCATAACAGAAAGTAAGTAAAATTTTACTGCTTAAAATCTATTGGTATTTATCACGAATTACATAGTGTCAATAACAATATCTTTAGTAACTTATAAAGAATTTCTACAAAATACTCAGCTTCTTGTAAGCACATATTAGCGGCTGGCAGCAACTACAATGCAGTTGAGATTTGAACTTTACACGCAGCATATTTATTAAGAACTGCTGAACGATGGACAGGAAAGTGGATAGCTATTTCATAAAGAAACCAGTTCATTTGTCCACTTGCAAGCAATTTAGTCGCAAAATGAGTTTTAAAAAGTAGAAAGTACAGCGAGAATACTGCACATCTGACGAGAAATATCGATTGCGAAAATCCGGAAAAAAAAGAGATCCGGAGAGGTTGAAATCAAGCTCTAGTATAAAACTGCAGAAATCATCATCACCACAGAATCGTAAGCATTATCTCTAGTATAGGTGGATCTGCGTTACGAGTTGCTAATTCATCAAGCATTAAGCACACAACAAAGGTGTGTAATTTGCAACGAGTGGCACTGATCAATCGATGCAGCGCCATCACCACTACGACAACGATGGTCTGCGGGCAGCCGTTGGCCGCACGCACGCGCTTATGTAACGCGCGTTTGCTGTCGCCACGCTGAGTATATGATGAAGGGAGATCGACCGGTAAAACGGTGAAATTTGTCATAACGAGTGGTGATCGACTTGTTTCCCTCCATTTAAAATATTGGTGACGTGATGTTTCGACGAACTCTTTACCCAGAAAAACGTCTCATCCCACTGTATTGTTTATAAGAGCATATTGTATGAGTCAGCAGGTGGGTTTTGTTTACCGCCCGTTCATATCTATAAAACACCGCAAAATTGCTCACTTAATAGGGTTGCGTAATTCGCAGCCGACTGTCGTTGTCTGGATCATTAATGAATGTAAGATTCTTATTAGAACGCTTTGCCAAGCATTGCTGAGTAATGCGGTGGTTGTTAAACATAATAAGCACACAACAACTGTGTTAGAACAAGCGGGAGTTTTAAGGCTAGGATCCTACCACATAATACCGACCAAATGCTAATCAGTCAACGTTTGACACAACAATGATCAGTTGGAAAGAACTTAAAGGGTGCGATCTATCGGCGTAAAGCATCGTCATAGCGCAAGAGCGAGAGCTGCTTCTACGACGTGAAGACAAGTGTGCTGTTAGCAGTTGTGCTTATTTCGTTGTGCATAGCTATGCAAGCCAACATCAATCTTGTTTCGTATAATGGCTAGCGACCTTCCGCACACCGTATATATTGTCATGCAATTTCACCTCAAACTTTGTTTTTAATCACCTTATTCGCTTCAAAAGCTTCTTGTTATAGCGTCGGTATTCGTGTTAAGGTATCGCACGAATCGCAGCTAGAATCTCATGGTGGCGTCCGCGTTAATGTTACCAAGCCAGAGACCGGTATACGGATCAAAGCCACATTTGCCTCTGCTGTAGAGCCAAATTTTGAGCTTGGCTAATGTCGAGCTCCATCACAAACGTTAATCAAGCATAACTTTATCGTCCTGCCACGCTGCTGTAGTCGCACCAGCATTCGCGATCATTTCTTTGGGACGTTCCATGCTCTCTCATGACTCCTTTTATTTGTTCACATTGAACAGCCGACATATAACAAGCACCAAATAGTCGTTCATTTCCTAATCTTTTAGTGAGTAATACTTATGCCTAAATTTAAATCCAATAAAATCTCCACTACTCGTTGACGTGAGAAAATGCACCAAATCAGCGAGATGCTGCTTTATTTATACTTAGGTACTCGGCTTTGCACAGAATATTGTCACCGTCTTATTCAGTGGAAGTTGTTTTCCGCTAACGAAAGGAAAGGTTTCTTTTTGGCGCAGTATTGCCGTCTTAAACAACCACATTTCGTTGTTTGCGTTGTTAGAAGGAACAAAGAATTTAGCGAATTTTTCTACTCAGTGATAAAAGTACGTATCTTTCGTATCTGTGAAGAATTACCATAAAGGTAGCTTTCAGATGGATTTTATCTTGAAGTAAATGGTCCTTACCTGAGAAGTCTTTGTAATGAGAATCGAGCAGTTGAGCTTAGTTTTGCAAACCATTTCCTACAGGATTCATTTTTGCAGCAAACAAATTTTCTTAAAACACTTTCTTATATAAGCGACAGCAATTCATAATTGAACGAAGGAGTTTCGATGAAAATTCACCAGTTACTAGGATTCAAAAGCGCGTTATTATCACATATTTCGGTTGGAAAAAAGTGTTGGCAATTTGATTGGTTGAGATCGTATTCTGCAGCGTAATATCAGTAGCTCCCGAAAATATACCTGCAGCTTTTAGATTTGTCTTAATCTCATGTACGATTACTACCGTTAGAACAGAAGCATCACACTGTAAGTAATCGGCAGTTTTTTTCACTTAACACTTGAGCACTCAAAGACGTAGAATTGGCTCAAATCGATATCACGGTAGACCGACCAACCGTTCCACAAGCGCCGAAAAAGTGCATAAAGGGCGAACTATCAATGCAGCAATATTAATCTGAGAGAAGGTTGCGATGAGGTGCAATAGGCACAACTAATAAATAATACTAATAATTGAGTCGTAATAATTTTTAAATAATAATAGCACAACTGTCGTGCTAGAAGGAATCGAATGAAAAATGAAGTGAACGGTAACAACGAATCCATTTGTAATACATGGATGGAAATTTGATGTTCTTTGAATGTGAGAAGCATATAAGAATATACATCACAACAAGTCTACGTTCAAGCTCAGAAATAACCATTTATGCTGTTATAAATGTGCTCATTTTATTCACTACATTCCGCTGCGAAGGAACAGGTTCTTTTTTTCTTTTTTTTTGTGTGTGTGTATGTGTATATGTGTATATGTGTATATGTGTATATGCGTATATGCGTATATGTGTACATGTGTGCATGCGTATATGTGTATGTGTATGTGTATACGTGCATGTGTATGTGTGTGTGTGTTTGTGTGTGTGCATGTGTATGTGTGTATGTGTATGTGTATATGCGTGCGTGTGCGTTGTGGGAGTGAGTTGAGCATTGTGAGGTGAAGTGAGGCCGATTATAGAATAAATTGAGGTAAGAGGTCTCAGTTTTTCTTCTTCCACTTGAGACAAATTGAAAATAACCATGAAAGGCGCTCTTAGTGCATTACGCTGATAACTTATTGAACTTTCGATGAATGTGGAGAAAAAATCCCATCTTAATTGCTTTGTTTTTAATGAACATTTATGAAAGCTGCTTTTTTAACTTTCTAATTCAGTTTCATCTTTTCTATTGCTATATAATAGGGATCTAGAAAGTAACTTGAAAGCACAATCGGAAAAAGCACTAATTTCATCAACTTGTGTGCATAGGTTTGGTTGACTCTTTTTTAAAGTGTAGCAGAGAGTTTTAGTTCAGTTTAAATTCAATATTTGCAAATATGGGTTGGTTAACAAACGAAAGTGCAATCAGTGAACGAGTTATAAAACCGTTAACTAGATGAAGTTCATCTGTCAAAAAATTGCTTCCTCAGAATGTCAAACGTAAGCTGCTTGAGTGGAGTTGCTCAAATAAAGCGGCTGGCATGGAAATAAGAAAGCGTTGAAATGTGAGATGTTGAAACGATGGCGATACGCAGAATTCGCCAAATGATGTGTGAGAGGTGACTCTGAGTGACTTACTGAGTGACTGTTCATGATGGTGCTGCAATTTAAAGACAGCATAGCAAAAACCTAGCCGGATAAATAGTTAAATATTCCGTATGTTCGTGGAGTTGTCAGTTTATTTCTGTCAAACTTCCGCCTACATCGTTTGTTCATTGTTTAAATTGTCAACTCCTTTTTAAGTAATCGTGGGAAATCTCACAAACTAATAAAGTTTTTAATTGTCATACAAATATAAAATATTCGCTAAAAGATTCGACGATATAAATGCGCTTATATGTTTTAGCATCACTCGTGCTGAAATTATCGAACTTGCATCGTTTCGCTACGAAAGAATATGATATTAAATCGCTCTTATGACTGACATCGATCACAATATCATTGGAATAAGGGAGTAAAAAAATACGCTTGATAATATAGGAAATGTTAATATTGTAATTCTATGAGAAATTAATGAGTGAAAATCGACATAATGCGACCGGAAGCAAATGCGTTTTTGATGAATTCTGTTGGAACGATTGTAACACTTCCATAGTGCATATAGGTGACCTGTCATGTTGCAGGTGAGAAAAAAGAAGGATAACAAAGCATAAATTCTTCATAGAACGTGTCGTCGTTTAGTAACATACGAATTCAAGTATCATATAATTAAGCGCGAATCATTTAAATTAGGCGTTTTTACTGTGTGACAGTTGGCTGACTTTTAACGAAATTTTACTGTTCTAGTGGATGCCTATTAAATATACTGACTTAAAAAAAACATATAAAAATAGCAGCTCAACATTGAAGTAGCAAATATATCACTGGTGGATATTATGTTACAACGAACAGTGTGAAATCTGAGGTTCAGAGAAATTGTGCTCCGATACACGGTGAGACTCTTTTAAATTGTTTGCAAAATCAAACAATGCATTCTTCCCTTACAGCTTCATCGGTTCTCTTTGATTGGTGCTTTCTAGATAATCGGAATAAAAATTTGCATTGTAATACTAGAAGAATGCTGCCACTCACAATAGGTTCCACTTCTTTCAACTGAAGGCGCATGTAGCAGACATTTGTTTCAAAAAGAGGAAGCGAAGGGAAAAATAGAATTGCACCTGCAGTTGCTCAAAAGGAACTTTGTTGAATGATAGAAAAATAAGACAATAATCCGCAGATAGGCGCAAACTTTCGATATAATATAATGCCAAACATTAAAAAAAAAAAACAAGAAATATACATCACAAAATACAATATTCTTGAGGCAATAAAATCCAAGCAAAGTGGCGTGATTGCAACGTTCTATTTCGAACCTCTGCTTATAATAACTTCAATAAGATGCATCCACCACTAAAACTACACCTGCATCACAGATGTTTGCAAGCTGGCCTACAAAGAAACCCACTGATGTTGAAGTCATGAAAAACTTTATTTTGCTCACAGCCTATATCAAACTATATCTGAGTGAAGTACGAATCATAAATGCATCGATACGAGATTTGCTTAGCATTAAAGAACAATCGTTTTGGTCAGGTAACCTTTACCGATTGCGTTTTTCCTCCAGTAAGTCAAGACCTAAGAAGGAAACAAAGTTTGAAAACTCGGTAAATAAGAGGTCATTCTGGTGGAGTATAAGCCGATTTTCTTGACAAGAAAAAAAAAACTTATTTGACTAGTATTTCACTTAAAATAACAATGAGAAACTGAGGAAAAAACTGCACTATTGAAGGGGTTGAAGATGACCGCCAAACAGGATGAGAGCTCACGGAAGCATCAGGCGAGTTAGTCTGCTGACGAGTGAGCTCTCGTCTAAAACAAATAGAGTGCGAGAAATGGCACTTGCCGTCATGCTCGTGATAGAGATGTAATTCACCGCTACTCGGTTAGCTTTTCTTTGCGCATTGACCATGCAGCTGATGTGCATCATAGCACACCTATCCTTCATGTTGCTAATCTTGCAGCACCTCTTCGATTATGTTATTTCAGACTGTCAAAAATTAATAAATATGAATTCGAATATTTACCTACATGCAATAATTAAATTAAAGATAACTAAGCGATGAAAGCATTAAATGAATTTTTTACAACATCTTCGAGAGCGAAATCGATGATCAGTTGTGAAAATTTGCCGATTAATAAAAAACTATAGTTTTGAGTGAAAGTTCAAGCAAAATTATTTGGATAATGAGCGGAGAATTTATCATCAAAGGTTGCTAGCATTGTTTGCTGAGAGATGAAAGCTTTCTGCAGACGCGAACCGAACGGCGACCTCAACTTTCCGGACAGGTGTTATTAAGTGAATGAACTACCGCTGACGTTGTATGCTAGAAAGAGGGCGCTTCAAAAGCTGTTATTAAATGAAAAATTCAAAATTGACGTGATTCTTCGTGGTTGTTTTTTCATTTTTGTTGACACTGCTACCGCTCTCTGCTTCGCAACGAGGATCATTTCAACAAGAGAAGCACTGCCATAGCAACTATTCCGAGTAGCGTTTCAAAATGGATTAATGAACCATTCTCATCGATGAACTAGCTGTTTTCTAATCAAGCCAAAGTATTCAACGAGCGATATACAATTAGCTTCAGATGACATTTCCGGCATATTCTTAATTCAACGCTTCTAGTAATCAACATTACGTGAGCATCGCTTGTACAAGCATACATTTGAATTTAATAATAGTTGATATCTCTCATTTTTCGCATATCTGCTGAACAACAGTAGTCAGTCTGGTCAAATCAGTGAGCCTGATTACTGGAGGCAGCTTCATCACTACTATAGACTAGTTTCGTGGTTTCAGAGCTCGTTTTCAGCCACATTCTTGTGATTAAGATTTGCTCAGTTTGAAGAATCGTTTTCGAACCGAGATTCTTCTTAAAATTACCCATCTCTGAGTAGCTTCAGCCAGATTATAACCTTTTTTTCTAGAGTTCTTTCTCCAAACGTAATTATTCAAATGGACGCTCTAGCGGCGGCAAGAAATTCATCACCTTCGTAAACGAGTAAAATCACCACAGCACACTCATTGTTCATGGAGACAAGTATATCAGCGAAGCAATGGTCTTGCACTTTCTTTTAAGTAATAGACAAAAAATGAAACTCAATCTCTGCGCGATCTAATTGTTAGACATGTGCCCACAATTAAGCTAACAGAAACTAATGCCAACTTTCTCAACTGAGATCGTTAGCAACGTCATGCATTCTTACGCCATTACATGTTGAAAAACAATTGATTGATTTTATTCCATTGCTTAGCAATGAAAATTTGTGTATGCTGGTTAGCATCAAGAAGAAGTGTGAAAAATTGACTCCGAAAGGATAGAATTTAGACGCTAATATTTGAAAAAATTTATCTGGTTGTTCATTTGAGGCAAATCGCTGGGAGAAAGATAAAGTGCAAGCAGACTGATTTGCATAAAAATGGCTGTGTTCAGTAGGTTGGAAAGCTGATACCAAACCAGTAAAGCGCAAAAATTTCGAAAGGCAATTCAGCATCTTTTGGATCCAGCGCACATCGCAAAAAGTGTTTATCAATTCATTGAAAATTCAATATTCACACATCGGTAATTTTATTAGAGAATCACATCTGGTCGTAAATTTTATGCTGAAGTTGATATATTAAAATAAATTTTGCCAGTATTGGCGAGTAAAGTAATTTTTCAAACTTCAACGCGCTTCATAGATAGTCAACGAATGTATCGAATGCCCTCTAATTTAAAATACTCATTGAAATTCTCGCACAGCAACCTATTCCGATTGATTGTTTTGAGTCGACTTTGAGAAAAACCCGCTGGAAATACTTTCAGCGTAGCATTTTGATAAAGCCATACTGCGCAACAGGCACTAGAAGCTCATACACACAAAAACAACTAAACGCTAGACAAAATCAACAACTTTACTAAATTCGGAAGCATGTTTATACAGCACAGCACTGCCGCGTGAGTGTCTTTTTTGACGAGGGGAAAGGGAGGCACCGAATACTTCACTGTAAACGAAAAACACGCTTGGAGGAGTCTCTGCGATGGTGTTATGTAAATAGTAATGATGTTTGGCCACTCAAGCTCATAGTTCCATTTATCCTGAAAACCAATCTCCATCATCAACGTAAACCCCAAAAAAGTGCTCCGTATTCAAGTTTTACAACGTTCCCAAAAACTTTTTATCCTCTGATGCTTTAGAAGGAAAATTTGTGGCAACGGAATTTCCTCATATCTCCACCCATAACCAAATTATTTTGTTACCGCTCAATCGCTCCAAAGGCTAGCAGGTGTTGAAATTTTTGCCAATATTGTACATTTTAGGCTCTGGGTGGCGTAATTTTAGGGACATTTTATTCCTTCTCTGACGAGCTACAAAAGATTCATTTTTCAAGTGTAAAGCATGAATGAAGACTGTGGCGCAATAACACAGAGTTATTCACAAATGTTCCCATATTTCAAATTGTACTTAAATGATTACAGTGGATTTTAAGCTGAAAGATGCTGATGAAATGCAAGATAGGATCTAGAGCTATGAGCAAAACGTTCAAACAAACCTACCGTTCACCGTGAATACACCCTTATGCGAAATCTCATTCTTTCTCGGATTCGCGTCCGGAAGTATCAACAATGGGAAATTTTGACGGGTCACAAGGCGGCGGTCTTGAGGATTGGCAGGTTTTTGGGACCCAAGGACAGAACAAGCCCGACCACCCAAAATGTTAACCAGGTCCGAATCGGTGCGTGATCTGGAACTGAATTAAAAGGCTAGAAGGACAAATGGGAATGCAGAGCCTCCGCAATATGTACTTTTTCCTAAAAAAAAAAAAAAAAAGTTGCATAAAAAGAAGCTGAGCCACAAAGCGAGGATCGAGGCGAATTTTTATAGCGTTTGTCAATGCGTTGCGAGTGTTGCGATTTTGCCAACTGGCTGATCCGTTCTTTAAAAAATTTCAGTTTCAGAAAATCTCATGGGGAAACGAAAGTCGCCGAACGCAATAATTTCAAGCCGTAGCGAAAGCGTGTCAAACAATGGCCAACCCATCCATCTATGGTGGAAAAAATCAATCTTTTCTGTGCTATGGCCATCTATGAAGCCGCTCTCTGGCCATAGTCTGAGAGGAAACATATGCAAACATCACGTCTAAATGTTTAAAAAAAAAGTTCTAAAACTGGATTTCACCACGAAATGTGGAGAAAAATTTTACTTTAAGTGAAGGGATAAACGTAATCTTGCATTGCATTTTTGCTAAAGTGCATAGTAGCAACGCTGAAAGCCGTGCAGTTGAAATACTAACCAAGTAATTTTAAGCATTCACCTAAAATATTGGTCAAGTAACTATGGGAAATCCTAAACAAAACGGAATGCCTGGGCATGATCCGTTTCCCAATTCAATTTCAATTCTTCTAATTTTTGCATCTAGCATTCTGCAAAATTGTTGGGCATAGTTCAACACTACAATAAGACGTACAATCTCTCGAAAATATATTTACCACTTTCTATGGTTCGACAGGACTGAATGTTCCACTCTCAACAAATAAATAGCGAACGGAAAGTGAAGTTAGTAGAGGAAAAGGATTAAGGGCAAACTGATCCTGGCGACAAACTTCACTTGAATGCTCTGAGTATCCTGTCTGGGGGAATTTTACAAAATCCGGACCTATCAACTTAGCTAACGCTAAATTAAATGTAATACATTCTCACATGGCTTGGATGAGCCATAACCTCAGCACGTTTTAATGAACGACGGTGAGAACATTAGTACATTTCATCATTGGAATCGAGCAGTAAAAAGCGAAAGCGATAGGCAGGATTTGTAAAATGTGCTTAAGTTAAGTCTCGATCACGTGCGAAACATGCGAACCTTCTGGATGATTGCATCGGCTAGAGAAGATTCAATAAATCATGTGCAGCGATAACGTGAAGCAATCACCTCTCTCAGCGCTCATCACCACGCCAACTATTTACCTTTCCTTGGCTGAAGATACACATAATCTCAATAATCCCTTCGATGGTGATCCTGATGGAACTTCCATCACAAAAAGTTTTCTATCGCTACAATATTGTTATTAATGAAGAAAAAAACTTCTTTCCAGAAAGACTGAATTTTTATGCAGAACTCATCTAGCAGATGGTATGTTCAATTGAAGAATGATACAATTTATAGAGCTATGAATATGGCGATTCTTGATTTCACGGAAGGAAGAGTTCCCAAGAGAAGAAAAAAGTCATTGAAATATTGAAAAAAATATGCTGCAGCAATAGACGCAGAATTTGATGGATATTGATGAATGGATTTCATAAAGAAGCAAAGTTGTTTTTGAAATACGCCGTTGAGGAGTGAGAAATTGTGACATCTATCGGTTGGATATATTAGTCGGTATGGTGGAGTTCTCGCAATAGCGATTGACAAACAAAAAGAGACCATCAATTAGTGGAAGCGGAGCGCGAGTAGAGACGTGAAGCTGCGCGATGCAAAACGATGGAAAACGCAATGCTGAATGAATGGCACTAGGCGAGGAAGCCGGCGAGTGCTGCCAGACGGGACAAGTTCGTCTAAATTGAGAAGCATTCCTGCACGACGCTGCATATGGCCAACTAAGAGGCCTGCGTTGCTGCATTCGCCCCTCGCACACTTAATCCTTCATATTCTTTCTACAACGTCACTATATTCAGCTCCAGACATTCAATCGAGCACTTCCTTTCCCCTTCAAGCAGTGTTTAATCCACAATACACTAGTGTTGAACGTTAGATAACTCTGCTTTATTATCTGTGGTGAATTTCATTAAGATCTTCGATTTGCAAAACGGTATAGTGATAAAAACCGTTTTAATAACTTAAGAACAAAATTTCATTTAAAACAGATTACTCCGGCAATCTTATAATAGGGTTTGATGTAAAATCACGTCCATTGCTGCAAAAGAGAATTTTACTGCTTTTGAGAGAATTTACAAAAGTCGAATAAAGTTTTGCTCAATTGAAGGCACATTTGAGATGAAATGCCAAGGATTTCTATGGTTGAGGTCAGAAGGTCCACTCATAGAGATAGCAAGAGACATTATTAAGAATTTCGAACACCTCATAGCTGGACCAACTGGCACCGCTAAAATCGGAGAACAAAGTAATGAACTTTCTTTAGAAAGTGTGAAAAAATCATACATGGCTAATAACGAAAGATTCTACAAAAATTCACAAAAATAAGTGTCTATATAAAGAAATGCGCTTGAACTGATGAAAAATTACGTTCTTCCATTATCAATATCATCATCACACCATATCTGCAGTCGCAAAGAAGAGTACAAGTCGGTAAAAAGTGCCTGAAATTTTGTGACGCTTACTTCATAAAGCAAAATCTACATACTAGCGAAAAACTCGAAAGAAAAATAGAAAATAACCGTAAGTGGCCAAAGGGCACAAAGTGGACGTATTTGTACTACAAATAAAACATATTTATAGCGCATAAGACAAGTGGACACATGTGTGGACATATTTCGTTGACAGCGTTATATAAAAGCAAAAAAAAAAGGAAGAACAGATGGAACAAAATGAAATAAGATGAAACAAATAAAGCAACAAACGAAGCAGGTGTTGGTAGAAGAGGAGTCAGTGCAAAATGGAATACCGCATTAAACAAAAGGTTTCAGCGGAAAAGTTCATAGCAAGCTCGCAAAGCACGCACTCCAAGGGTGGAATATTCGACGAACAAAGAAGTGCAATAATTACTTCGTTTGTGCGTGCAACCGATGAAATGCATAGTGAACAATGATGAATTCTTTTACAAATATGATTGAATTCAGGGAACGTCCTCGACGACTCATCAATAAGGCAATGAATAAGTTGGTATACGCTAATGAGACAAAACTACGCCCGGTGAGTATAGCTTAGCTAGACACGCGACCTAAAAGGAGTGAGGAAGACTCAACAACTGATGTTTTGATGTCATTCTTGTCAAAAAGTTTAGAAGTGCTGCCAAAGGTCGGCAACTTACAGGGCGATGTGAAGTTCGAAACCATTAATGAAATATATTACAACACTAATATAAGTGTGAAACTAAATATTGAAATATTGAAATTGAATTAAAACATGAAATAATGGAATACGAAAGAGCCTTATTACTTTCCTCTGTTTCCAAAATATCTTTCATATTTCTGTTCGGTGAGCGCCACCCCAAGGCTACATTAGCAGTGACCCTTTGCTAGTGAGTGGTAGACAGTGACGAATGTAGGACGCCAGTGAAATGTTGCATAGGCTCCTTGGGCTGCGGCTGCTCAAATTCACACGGCCCACACTGGCGGATATATGCGAGGGAATAGCGGAGTGGCATTTAACCAAAGGAGAAGCACGTTTAAGCAACGAGCGGATTCGACAAGAAGAGAATCAAAGAAGCACTGCACTCCTTGCGAAAACATTTTCAAAGTTCGTCTCTTAACTTAAGGAGAAATCTGAATAGTCTACGAGACAGTTTTTCCTGAGAAATCATGTAAAACATATATTCTCTTTTCGAAGAGGGTTAAGGCAGTTGGCGAGATGACAGCTTGAAACGTGAAGCGATGAGTTTGAAAGTGAAGCTAACATTTCTTTTGATTTCCTCACAGACATCCTTTGTAGAAATCGGACTGCAGCAATAAATTAAGGAAGATTCTTCTTAAAAGTTTTCTCAATTTAAATAAGCCTAAATATGAAATGCAGCACATCTCAAGAGAATAGAATATCATGCAAATTTCGCCCAATCAAATTCGCCAGAATGACTAGATGAGTCCTCCCAGCAAAACAATTGAGAAGAATTTATTAAAGATGCGTAATGAAAAATTGCGAAAAAATGAATGTTTTCACGCTTCCAAAGTGGGAATAACATTTGTTGCAGTTCTAGAATGAATTCTACAATACCAGTTTAATGTCATCCATTCTGTAATATTAGCACAAAGTTACTTTTTTAATATCTGCAATTCAATTAATGCCAGAATTCACATCACTAATTCACATCGATGCAACTGCTCCTGCACGAACAGAAGGCTGCTAACGCAAGATTCTGCAATCATATCTATGACTCCTGAAGTATCCCGACTCAAGACAGGAATTTCTCACACGCTTTGACCTATGCGAGACTCTTCAGAGAAATTCTTCGGCGAAGCATTGCATTCTTGGACAATTCTGAACAGCTGAACTTCAACAAAGCACGTAGACTAACAATTGAGCTGGTATTCGGAATTTTATGATAAATACTGAAATTTACCTCCTTTTCCTAACAGTGACTTTTTATGTGGCCAAATAATGCTTGCATTGCTGCTTCATTTACTTCAACGATTAATCTGCTCTCACCCAAATTTCACCTTCGTGAAGATCTTAAGATAGTGGAAGAAAATAATGAATTCTTGCTATGTTGTGCTTCAAAAATCGTTAAGTGAATGTTGCTTGAATTTTCCAACAAGCAATTACACACTGCAGATTAATTGGATATGACATTTTGAACGTAGTCAAAAGGTTCTATTTGTCTCAACTGCAGTCGTTCATATACATATGTTAGTGGAAACAGCTTCAGCACTTCAACGTTGCGCACAATGGTGATCAGCTAATGTTGGCTAAGATCCTCCGTTGCGAAAAATTTTCTCAATTTCTATCTAATCTCAATGATATCAGTGCTGGGGAAATATCGCTTACTGGACGGCGTTTAGCTCAGACAAATGAGATGTGTTTTACAGCAAATGAATCATATCTCGCAAATTGCGAGGCTTCATTAAGTGCTGAGAGCAAACAAAAATAACCTTCACGCCGACATAAGATGAAAATATTGTATTACTCAACACATCAATGACGATTCAAACATATCGTTTTATGAAAAAGAAATTTTTAAAGGAATTTAAGACAAATTTAACATACAATCTTAAATAAGGTTGCACTTGGCGAAGGGCAAATTTTATCATGATGCGCATTTGGTGAGCGATAGTTCGATCGAACGAATGTAGCCATGAAGAAAATGAATGCCGCATGGGGAAGGTCGAGTGGAAAGATAGATTCAGCGTATGCGTTATTCGCATCACTCATCACTATTTTGCATTCCTTTCGTCAAACCTATTGCTGCGTTTAGCTGTTGCAGCTTTGTGCCGTCAGCTCTTCAAACCCAGTAGCTGCCACACTCGATACTAGCCAGCTAGCCAAGAGCTATCGTTGACTAGCGCCTAAGGCGTCAGCAAAACGCTTTAAAAGGGTCCATCGAACTGTTCGGTTCGTCTCGGCAAATGAGCATCATAGACGTTGCACATTTGAGCGTTCACTTACACAATTTGAAAAGAGAGCCACCGCAATACTTTCAATAAAATCGCATCACGCTTTCAAGGTTATTGCTAAGAACTGATTTATCTCTCACTTGCATAGCAGTCAATTCATCGTTGTGCAATAGCCACACATACTGCTGAACCACCAATAAGATGAAAATTATTACTTCACGAACGCCTCTTATTGCTCCTTTTTTATCGAAACGATAATCACGCTGCTAGGCTTACTATGAACACCAATTGTTCAGAGTATTCCAAACTTAGGGCACAGGAGCAGCTGATCGCAATGTAAGAGTATGTGGTTTTCTTGTTACCTGATCATATGTTCTTCTATTTCACTCGATTCCTGTCCCCAATCAAAACGTTCGGTAATTCGTTGAAAGTTTGTTCACTAAGATCACTAATGACAGACAGCTCAAAGTAAGCAATTAAAAAAAAGTAATAAGCAACTACCATTGTTCATTTCAAAGTAATAGTAGCTCAAAAATTAATACTCACACCTTACAAAAGAAGAAAGCAGACTCCATACGAATGTCTCACCAAGCTTTCAAGTCGCTTAACTGCTGCCGCGTTAAAAAGTTTTATCCCTTCTGAGCAGCTCTGCGTAGGAAGCGAAAGTGCAACTCATGAAAGCAAAAACTTCTGACATGTCTCTACTATTAAAAAGGTTTGGAACACTCTCAGAAAACCTGTGCAAAAAGTTGTATTGCGCATTTTACTCCCTCAAAACAAACTGAGGTAATGGGGATCATTTGCTCTATTCTGGAAAAGCAATTGGTAATGGGGACACAGTTCGCGTAAAAGGCGCTTTCAGCAATATTTTTATTTGTTATTGTCAAAGAATATAAACCTTGCGAAATGGGTGAGCCACTTAATTCAACTGTAGATGAGCTGAGCAGCTGCACTTTATGATGTGTGTGAACGCCGCCCATTAGCCAGATCTCTCGATTGACTAGCCAAACAGCAGACAAGCGAAAAGATTTTTAACATTACTGTTTTGTTACGTATACCAAACCGCAATAGCGGAGTACGCAGCGGCAAACTGCAAATGTCTCATTCTTCAACCTCAAGCATCTAACCACCAATCGTCACTCCTTCGTCATGTGATCAACTTCTCATAAAACTCAGAAACGCTGAGATGACATGTGCGGGGCACGAGTGGGAATGTGCAACAGCTGAGAACCTTGGCGCATGAGCAAGACCTGAGGTTACATCACAACTGGAGGGGGAGAAGGGAAAAGGGAGGAAAGGAAGAAGAGAATGGAACCATGGCAACTTCCTCTTGTGATTAACATGTTGTTATTGTGCGATATTTGTTGTCTGACTCTCGTTTATTCAAAAAAGTGAAGCGCTTGTTCATTCACCAATGAAAGTGTTTCAACGTAGAAAAGGTTCACCACCTTCGATATAAATGATCAACTCATCCTATTTCAGATGAAAATTCACTATAATAAATCGAATGAAATTTACAGAGTTGTGGTGATACACTGTTTTAAATATAACGTAATGGTACAGTTCATATTGAGCTAAAGAAACATTTGGTACTTGTTATTCTATGACGATTCATTTCATAAGTAATTGGGCAGTACTTTTCGTTCTATGTGTGCCTATAGCTACGCATAGATGAGAGATGTGTAGTGGTTCTTCGTCAAGATTTTTGTCGTCTATGGCTGCTCCAAAGCGTAAGCAAAATGTGAAGAAATAGAACTGCTATAGAAAAGCCTTTTCCCACTTAGAAAAGTAGAGCATAATATATGCAATTGAAGAAAAAGATTATTACGGTTGATATAATACTACATTCTCGTAGTCACTTCTCACGGCTTTATGGTCACCGAAAATAATTTAGCCTTCTCTTGGTGGATTCATTGCAGCTCAGCTCTTGTGATTATTTTTGTAAACGGTCTAACGAGTGAACGACATTTTGCCTTCCGATGTAGTTTGAATCTTGACTTTTCGGCAGGCTTTCTGTGCTCCATCAAGTATGATTCTGTTATGAGGCTTCTACTGATCTAACGACAGCAGATACCATTTAAATTTTTGTTCGAATTCCAATCATCCAATCGCAACTTCTTAATCTAGTTGCGAATTTGATGCCCTTAAACGCGAACTTCTTAACACTAGGAGTTGATTAGAAATAAATTTATGTAAAATGCAAACAATTCGGAAAAATTGCTCCAATCATAATGCGATCGACCGCTACACAAAACTGGATAAATTACTGACGATCAATGCTCGCTCGGAAAATGCTAATAAAAGTGGCAAAAGAAATGAACTAGTTTCGTATTCAAGATCAAGTCACTCATACCACATAGAGCATTTTATAGTACTTAGTGTATCAAATAATGTAAAATACTGCAGTGAAAATGCGATTCTCAATGGAATAGGTTGGAGGGATCGGTTTTCTTAGTGTACTGTGAAGCGCACTACTTATTTTAAACAGGTGAACTGCGCAACACTGCTACTGAAGAAGTGGCAGTCATCTGCACGGTGTGGACGTATGAAAGTGGTGCGCATGTGGTATGCGCATTTTACTTGTGCAATCTTGATCGTGCATAGGAGATGGAATCGTCGTAGACACACAACTACGAGACAACCCGCGAAATTCGCGACCTAACTCATGCACAACTCCACTGCATTGCGCGTACGTTGGTTCAGTGCTCGTCGGTCTCTTAGTTGCCATGTGTGCATTTATTGCACACCTTTGTGCATACATAGTGCAGTGTGACGCTTTATTGAGCGCGTGGGTAAATGTTTTTGCAGGCGTCGGCGCCATTGATATGCGTTCCTCTATACGCCAACAAATAACGACGAAGAAGCATTTTCATTCAGTGTTTGCGCCTTAGTACATCTACTTCATCACTCGTCTAAAATACAGCACAATTGAAAGTAATATGCGCGCATACTTTCTCAATGAGTAACTCGTCGATTTGTTCGACGTTTCTCAACGTATTTTTGAATCTTCTATGCCTATGTTTTCTCAGGTTTAAGTCATTTCCTGAACTCATTTCTTTCGCAAAATCAAAACTTTTTTCATCGAATGTTATGGATCAGAAAAAATTTCCTGAGCGCTCACTTTCTTGCGTCACTAGGCGGTAGTGCGGAAATTTTCATTCATTCTAGAAGTCGAGCTGGAAACTAATATTCTTTAGAAATAGGTGCTCTCAAAGAATTTATAATCGATAAATTGCCAACTGCATTGGATAGAATTTCTCTCCACAAACTTTTTGTTAGAAGATTTTACAAAGTTTCGTTCGATGTATTATAGCCGATATTTAAATTAAATATCTGAACTGAAATTTCGTCGTTATTAGTTCACGCGTTCCGATCCAAATACCATCCACTGTTCTATGCCCAGTCGTTCACACATCTCTCGTAGCCAGCTAGATATCATAACACTTCTTGATCCAGCCCCACCCTTCCATCTTTCTGCTTCATACGACGCAGCGTTCGCTTATTCAAAAGTTAACACCACGAGATTTTAGCCGCTTGCCTTAGTTCATTTCACGAAAGCACTCACTTCTTCAGTTCAGAAACTTCCTACAAAAAACGCATCGAATGTATTTGTAGACGCGCTGCACTCATGTTCAAGTAGCGTTGGAATGACGGCCTCGAGTTCACTGTGCGGTAACATTTACCCAGTCATTTGAAATCAGGCATGCTGCAAGTTGCAACATTCTTATTTGTATGGAGGCTGTGAGTGTGTGTGCCGCTGTCCGTGTATGTGTGCTTATCAGTGGAATTTTTTTCCCGCCTGACTGATCTATGTTTTACAATAGAATAATATGATATTAATATACTCAACTGCTGCATGCTTCCAACCGAGATAGTATTCTACAGCATAGGCATATTTAAAGGTGCGAAAATATAGGAAAAGATAGATGTGCCTCCAGGGAATCAGAAACACGGTGGAAACATTTTTTTGTGAGGATTTGGAATAAATGAAAAGTAAGCCCAATTTTCCCATCGTTTCGTCTTCCGAGATGCGAATTATATGCTGAAGGATCGGGATCCGGCAAGAATACATGTACTTGGATCGTGCGTATGGCTAAGCTAACGATCCGCTAGGTGGCTAAAGAAACTGACAAATGAAGGCAAAAATTTCTTGAAAATGGATTCATCGTTGTTGCTACTTGGGTGAGAACTGTTTTCACATATAAGCAAACATTTCATTCATGTGCTACTAACACATCTGATGACATTTGGCTAAGCTCTGATGCATTCACTCATTTATCTTTTATTTTCCCTTATTTTTGTAGGTGTGTAATATATATTTATTTTTTTACCAAAGCGCCTGTAGTGCATCCATAGTACGGCAAGCTATGCTGTGACATGTCTTTAACCTTAAAAGCCAAATGGATGCATGAGCAGGAACAAACATATGCAGACGCACATATATATATATATATATATATATATATATATATATATATATATATATATATATATATATATATATATATATATATATATATATATATATATATATATATATATATATATATATATATATATCATGGACTGAGCCGTTGAAGTCAACGGATCTCATCACCGGTGAACGCGCATGTATGAGACGAGTCCAATTCGAGATAAGCACGTCCTGTTGCACCTATCGCAGATAAACCGTACTCCTTGATCCGGCCCACTTGTACCCAATAGTCGTCGCGATCTTTTCTCTTCCAGTGCTTGAACTCGACATCCCTCAAATCGTGCAGTCCCCTCGCGGCATGCTCTCCTCCACAGCTGTCTGTCATGTACTATGTCATCCTTCAGCTCCATTTGACACGCTTTCAACGTTGCCTTAACTCTATCCTTGTATCGAAGCAGCGGACGTCCTCGTTTCCGTTCCCCAGAGGCGAGTTGTCCGTAAAGTAGTTGCTTGGGGATGCGGTTGTCCGGCAGTCTAATGACATACCCAACCCAACGTAGTTGGGATGAGATGATGTATGCTTCGATACCAGTTATCTTGCACCTTTTCAGCACTTCAGTGTTCCTTATTTTGTCTTGCCAGGTGATGTTTGCAATTTTGCGTAAACATCGCATATGAAACTGATCCAGCCTCTTGATGTCTTTTCGATATAGCGTCCAGGTTTCGGAACCGTAGAGAAGTGTTGTTAGCACGACTACACGGTACACCGCAACCTTAGTGCTCAGTTTCACTTTATGTCTGCTCCAGAGACGTTTGTATAGTTTGCCGAATGCGGCACTCGCTTTCGCCAATCTTCTGGAGGTTTCTGTGTCGTTGTATGCTGAGCTTGTAAGTGTGCTGCCTAGGTATGTAAAGTTATCGACAATCCGAAGACTGGATCCGTCAAGTGTTGCGTCGTGTGATGTGGGCTGCTGACGATCTGGGCATTCTCGGTACATAACTTCGGTTTTCTTCAGGCTGACCTTCAAGCCAAAGCGGTTGGCTGCCGTGGCAAATCGATTCATGATATCTTGTAGATCCGCGCAGGAATGTGCAATTAACGCGCAGTCATCAGCATATAGGAGTTCCCGGATGACTGCGGTGTGCACTTTTGTTCTGGCTTCTAACCGTTTGAGGTTGAAGATGTTGCCATCCATTCGAAATTGAATTGGTATGCCAGTATTGCAGTTTTTAAATGCGACCGACAGCATCATGGCAAAGAAGATCCCAAACAGAAGCGGGGCAAGTACACATCCCTGTTTCGTGCCGTTGGTAACTTCGAATGCATCCGACATGCTGCCTGCTTCGATAACGTGAGCGCGCATCCCTTCATGGAACGATCGGATCACATTTACGAACTTATCTGGACATCCAATTTTGCGTAGAAGTGACCACAAACCTTTTCTGTTGACAGAATCGAAAGCTTTCGTGAGGTCAACAAAAACAACGAAAAGGTCTTTGTTTTGTTCACGACACTTTTCCTGCAGTTGACGAGCGATGAATATCATGTCGATGGTGCTACGACCAGCGCGGAAACCACATTGACTTTCTGGGAGGATGTTGTTATTGGAGACATGCAAGGCAAGTCGGTTGAGAATTACTCTTGCCTGGGATGGACAGGAGAGAGATGCCTCTGCGATCGTCACAGGTTGCCCGATCGCCCTTGCGTTTAAAAATATGAACTATTTGCTCATCTTTGAATTCTTGCGGGACTTCTTCCGCTCCCACATGTGCCGGTATAAAGTTGTGAGCCCTTATTCAGTGGCTAGTTTGCGCCCGAATAAGTTTGCGCCCGCCGTATTTGAATATTTCGCCGGGTAAGCCATCGGCACTAGGCGCCTTACCCGCTTTCAGCGATTGGATGGCGTCAAGCACCTCGCGTTCTGATGAAAGATACGCCAGATCGTTGGACACGTTCCATTGGGGAACTTCGAAGAGCACTGTTGAGTCGAACTCTGATGCTTGATTCAGCACCGTTCGGAAGTGTTCTGCCCAGCGTTCCAGAATCTTCTCACGGTCAGTTATGAGATGAGAGCCGTCCTTCGAATGAACTCGAACACTTCCGGAATCTCTTGGACGGTAGACTGCCTTGAGGCCGTCGTTGAATGCTTTCATGTCATGGCGGTCTGCTGCTGTCTGGAGCTCGACTGCCATATTGGCCCACCAGCGTTCTTTCATTGTGCGAAGTCTCACATTTGCCTCCTTCCTGGCTGTATTATAAGCATATTTCTTGGCGACACACGATTTGTCATTTATCCACTGCAAATGTGTGGTGTGCATTTTGTTCAGTAGCGCTCGGATTTCAGAACCAGAACCAGTCTCTGCTGCGTTTCCTCACGAAGCCAACAACTTTGGCTGTGGCGTTATAGACGATATCTTTTAAGTTGTTCCACTCGTCGTCGGCTCTATCGTTGTTCTCCCGTTCACTCAGCCTGGCATTGAAATCTTGTTCCAGCTCCGTTCGAACGTCCAGACGTTTTAGCGCGCTCACGTTGAGCTTCTTGACATTGAGATCTCGTCGACACCTCTGCGGAGGCGTCGTTGTTAGGCGCACAGTACTACGAACTAGAACATGATCTGACCATGTCGTGCTTCCGCGCATTGCTCGGGTTAATTTCACGTCTTTCAAGTCGCGTTGCTTGGTTACTACGTAGTCGAGCATGTGCCAGTGTTTCGACCTGGGATGCATCCACGTGTTTTTGAATTTGTTTGCTTGTTGAAAGACTGTGTTAGTTATGACCAGTTCATGTTTTGCACATAGTTCGAGTAGCATTGTGCCGTTTGATTTGGCCTTACCAACTCCATGACGCCCGAGCACTTGGCTCCATGTGGTGAACTCACTGCCAACCCTGGCGCTGAAGTCTCCCAGAATAAATAGTTTGTTTCTGTAGGAAGTTTTGGAGATTATCTTATCCAGTTCGGCATAGAACTTTACCTTGGAGTCCTCTGATGCGAGAAGGGTTGGTGCATAAACCGAGAGGAGAGTGGCTCTGCGACCATGCGACAGCGGGAGTTCGAGGCTCATGTGTCGTGGCGTAATAGCGACTGGTGTAGAGCAGAGCGTTTTAACGATCGCGTTCCTAATGGCAAATCCAACTCCACCTTGCCTGGGTGTACCTTCAGGCTGTCCAGTGCAAAAGAGCGTATATCCTCCACCTTCTTCTGAGAACTGCGATCTACCGGAGATTCTAGCTTCGCAAAGTGCTGCGATGTCTATGCGATATCTGGCAAGTTCTCGGGCAATTATGGCTGTTCTTTGCTCGTGGCGATCACCGCTAGCCAATAGCGTGCGCACTTTCCACGTTGCCAAACGGATTGGTTGAGGTTTGCACCACTTTGTTTTTCGACCGCACGGGTAATTATTCAGCAAGCCGCGGTATGCTTGATGAAGGATTTGGAACTAGCAATGTTTAGGGAACCTTTTACATCCCCTTCTTCATCCGAAGAGAGCAGTGCGTTCCTGAATAGGGCTGCTCTGCCACCCAGGCAGGACACGAATCTTGAAGTAGTTCCTGGTCGTCAAGAAGCGGCCATCACACTTGAGCCGCCTACGTGCAAGGTCGTGACTAGGTACTTCCAGTGCCCGACACCTGTACCCGTCGCCATTTGCCTGTCGCCGCAGGGCTTCACACAACATTTTCACCGGAGTTATACCGTCACAGTGATTTAAGTGAGAGATGCTTGTGAGACAAACCCCACTCTCTGTTCACCCAAAGTTCGTTGGCTACAAGCACGAAGATCGAGACGTGTAGTCTGAGCAGTGGGTGCGCAGCAATGTGGCCAGAAATGAGGCCAGGTTGACCATACAAAACTGCCCTTCCGATACACAATCGTAGCCCACTGCAGGTGCTATTTACCATGATTCGGAGTTCCTTTCTCCTAGACTTTCTTCTTTCACGAAGTACCTACAAGGCAGTAAGGGCGGCGGTCTTTTTCGGCGGACCGTATTCGCCGTGACACGAAATCGTCATTGGGTATTGTGCCATTTTTTAGGCGCTGGCGTGCCACCGTCAACCCCAGCCACACCCTGTTGGATTTCGCCGATAGATTGTCCGCGGTCGCTTATTCAATATATTCGCAACTAACCGTCCTACTGATGGCCGTTCCCCGATCCGCAACCTGGGGACGCGTATATATATATATATATATATATATATATATATATATATATATATATAATGCACGAGTCGAGAGGAGCTGACATATGTCAGCTGCCCTCGACTCGTGCATTCGAATATCTCGATTCGCCGGCACGATCCCACAATCGAAATTCACGCTGCCTCCGATCACCTCGCGTGCTCCAACGGCCACCTGTACGTCCATTCGGCTTTAAGAGCAGTCTAGAAGCTGCAATAAATACACGAGCACATCAATCCCTTTTATACCCCTCCGATTCTGCCTCAGGTTAACCTCACGATACATGGTGGGCAGTGGTTTGGCCTTCCTGTATGCTCTTGACCTTCTCTAACTTACCTAGCAAGGCGCACTATTCCCACTTGATCTCTAACCAACTGGTCTATCTTATATAAACTTTTTAAAATATATTCGTATTTAAGTTTATTCACAAGTTTTTGTGTATGTATTCATGTGCACAAGCAGCAATTCTCTTTCTGTGAGAGATAGGGCAATTTTCGAATTAAAAAGGAATGAAGAAATGTTACTGAAAAAAGTTTACACGGAGTGTTCCGTAAAAGAAATAATTCACTAAACGAAACTATGTTCTTTTAGAACCTTTCTTTTCATTTTGAGGTTATAAATTTAAGCCATGAAAACAGAGTTGTTTAATTGTTGGAATAACTTTTGGCTTCCCAGTCGCACATGATTTGTCAATTTCTGTTCCTTTTTTTTTGCAACTTTTATTGAAATGGAACTAATCCGGGAAAATAATCCTGCAACAGTAAAAGTGGAAGATATCTAGAACGGTTTTTAATATGTATTGCGCTATGGCACGCAGTCTGAAAAAGTATTACGAAAGTTAGTTATTTCCCTCAGAACATATGGGGAAGTTTCAGGTGTTGGAGGTGACAGAAGCCAAGAAATCTTCTGGATCTTTCCCATCCAACATTTATTCCACAGCAGTAGCTTGGTGCGCTAGTGTAAACTAAGCAAGATGAAATTTTTTAGATGCTGCTGCTATCTGTCAAAAATTTTAGCAACCAAGGCTTCATTATCGGATTCTATTTAGTAAGATATTTCGACTATGACGAGCGATGTGAGTCAAGTTGAAAATATACATATTTGGCTACTCCTCAAAATTTTTAGTTGCATCCATATAACTTCACTCTGACAAAAAATAATTCAGAGGAAGTCGAGGAGGAGGAAGGAAACTTCAAAATCCATGGTGGCAATCTTCGACTTCTCTAATCCCTCCACCTCCAATGAGCTCTCTTAGTTATACTTCACTGTTGTGCCTGCTTTGCTGTTTCGACTTCCTCATAAAATATGCTATGGCAATAACATTTTATGACTATAATTTAGACCAAGAGAATATCCTATCTCCAATTCCGTTGCAATTCTTCCCGTTTCAGTTTCTTTTATTGCCGATTCGGTATGAGCCACTAACAAAATCTTTGTTCCTGGCTCGTTGTCGAAAATCCATCATAAGGTCATTTATTCATGTACTCTTGCAGAACTGTACTCGCAAATGGGCTGTGACGTCATCATGTATGTGCGGGTGTGTGTGTCTCAATCTCTGCTTTCATTCAATGGTTTCAGCTCAGGAGCCACTGAAGCTGGAGCCGCGAAATGTTGACAAATAAATATGCCCACAGGGTGCTCTCCTATGTCAACGGTTAAATTCACCTATGAATTTGGAAAGGAGGTATGAAAATTAAAGTGGCAGAAAAACTTTGTAAAGCCGTTCGCGTTAGATTTTTCAACTGCCTCATCTCGAAACAAGTGGAGGAGCGCGCAAAACACCACAACACTTCTGCATACACCCACCTCACTAACCAGTAGCATGTTGTAATGTTGTAATCAGTTGAGCAATTACTTTTACGCAAATACCACGACCAAACACCGCGATGAGTTATATCTTTGTGGGGCAATACCTTCGCGCTTAAACAGCTCCGCCGCTATGTACAGAGCTGCAGAAGTTCCTCCGTACTCATCGTTTTTGCAAAAGCTCATCATGCTGATATCGGGTCCTTGCAACTTCGTTTTGATCCGCCTCTCTTTAGTCGACGTTTTTTCTCACTTACATCGCTCGAATTGCAGAGAAACAAACCTTTTGCATCGTCTTTTGTACAAGCGATCGGATAAATTACTTCTATTTTGCGGCTCGGTTATGCAGTGTACAGGCCATTTCCATGGATACTTATGTCCTTGCATACCCCTATTACCGTCAAGCGCACTTGTTATCAGTTAATAATGACATTGCATCTAAACATCGAGTTGTTAGAGCACTGGAATTGAATGTAAAAACTTTCATGGTGCTCATAACTTCATCTAGCTAGTCGTGGTCTCATGAATGTTTAATATTTCCTCATAATCACAATAAGCTTAATTTCATTTATTCTCGAGCTCATATTTATTCATTATAGCCGCATTTCAAAAATGAGATGGAATATTGTTTGTTTGAAATTTAGAGGATATTAGTGCAGTTCATTCGTTTGATTGTGTTCTCTTTTTTTTCGCTTCACCTACCGTCTCATTCCTTCCATTACAATCGCACTATCACTTGTTAATTACTTTGCAGTCTTTGAATGAAAAATTAAACAAAACAATCGGATGAGCATCATCTTTGTCTTTACCTTTGTCAAGTGTACATGTCTTCTTTTTCAACCTTAGTTTCACTTTGCAAACAAAATGAAGCTTAGTTAATACTTGATGCTTCTCATTCGAGTAGCTCTTTTTGTTTTCCCTTTCCTTCCCGCCTCTCTGTCTGAAAAATTCGTCTGTGGTCGTAAAACTCATAACGAGACTGTGGTGTCAAACCAACTTCAAAAAAAAAAAAAAAGGAAGAATATTTTCATTCGCACCATAACGAATGTTGGTCATCTATATCGACTAGAGACACTTGTTACATATCTGATCAAAATTGTTTTCAACCAACACAAATGACTGCTTAGGTCTTCCCTAATCAATCAATCGATGAATCTGATAAGATTGTGTACATGAAGAAATCCTGCTAACTCAACAAACAAGGAGCAGTGTCGAAATCTGAAGCAAATACCTGTCATAGAAAGACCTCTCTTCGTCTTCTGTATTTCCGCTCGTTCTCTTTCACACTGTTCTTCTCCTGCTCTCTTCCATAAAGTTTATAGTTCGGGCATTGTTTCATAAATTCTATATATTTTAAGGGACATTAATTCAAACATAAGCTCACGTGCGCACGAACTCTTTTGCTAAAACGCACATGCTTTGGATTAGAATTCGTGAGGATAAAATTCGATTTTGAAGACGTTTCGTGAATAGCGATCTGCATTTGAAATCTTCAAAAATGCATATCGGCAAGCAGAAATGCTTATTTCACTCCGCATTAGCAAAATTCGGTGGCATGTGAGCCTATGCTGTTTAACAATCTGAAGAATTGCTGCTCCGTAAGCGGCATCATCCGTGCTAAACCTGAACTCCCTGACGTTCCATAGATTATGTATGGCGAGTTCTCTCAAAAACATTTCGTAATGCAGGCAGTTTGCGTCAATTAGTCAGAATCTATATTGTGTTCAGTGCGCTTAGGTGCTCACTTATGAAAGTGATGCATATTTTGTTTAACCGAATCATTTGGCCAGAATTTTTCCCCTTCAGGTTGACAGAAATTCATCACCAATGGAAAATGAAACTTTTTCTCACTTAAACGACTTGAGAAACACGTCAGCTATGTCACCACAATATGCAGTCTTGCAGCTGCACTTATCAGATCAGTCACTATCACAAACGCCAATCACCAAGTAATTGCGCACCAATATTTCAGCTGAACCGTCCGATTTCACAAAACATTAACAAAATTGTTTTTACAGCACAATTCGCTCTAAAATACATGCTTTCCTTGAATGTTTCTAACACGTCACAAGCTGTATCAACAGAAATTGAGATAAACACACACGCACGCACGCACAGAAGCACGGCTCACACATGCAACATGCACCCATACACGCATAAACACGAACACGCGCTGAGGCATATAGACTTGCGCACTCAAACTCACGTGCACGTGCATGTGTGCAGATATAACGTTGCAGTGTTGCGTGCAGCAAGTGCAAATTTGCGAGCCACCACAACTGTTATATATTATTTTCAAAACTTTGAAGAGGTCGGTGTTGAGCGCAACCTTCTGTGTACCCACTCGTTTGAGTTTATGTCGAAGTTCACTCATGCCTTAGTGACGACATTAGGGGAAATTTTCTCATAGGAATAATTTTGTTTTATTTATGCATTGGTCATGCTATAGCACTTCTTTATCGGTTGAAAAATATTACTATGTTCTGTTATTCTCGAATAGTTTCTTCTTTTTTTGCCAATATCACTGTTCTCATGAAGAGGGAATCTTCAGTGCAATGTTGTCCTGTACTGGAAGGGAGTCTTGCAGGCATCATTTATATTGTTGCCTTCTTTTGATGAAGCATTTTCGATGAAGTCTGAAATTCACCAGTAGTTGTCTCTTTCATATTGAATTCTTCATACTTTCGTTGGGCTACTTTAATTGCTCGACTTTGAAATACATTTGAAATGTGAAATTCCGTCCAGTAGATTCGCTCAACAAGTGAAGTTTCTATTGAGCATAGTCATACTATAGTCATATTCATTGATCGTTACGTCTATTTTTTTGCAGTCGGCGTCATTTGTGTCATCATGTTAGTGCTGACAATGTTAACAATCCTCTTAACAATAGCTGTCCCAACGGAAGAGTTGATAAATTTCTAAAATGTTTCGATGTACTAAGACAGTCAGATAATTGTTTTTTTTTTTTTTTTGTTCATCTATTGCACATTTCAAATTCTCTTCGAAAATTATTATATGTTACCGTGAAACAATTTAAGCTAAAAGGCTTTAGGAAGATATAGTTTGAGAGAAAATTACCAGGTTTCATGGCCTGCCCATGCCCCCACGCATTGGCATTTCATGAAGCCCTCAGATCATGGGTATATACGTTACGTTGCACAGGCTCTTACGATGCTTTGTAATCTCTGCGTGTGTTCTGTTTGTAGCGCTAGAGAGTGTACTGTGTGACTTTTCCATTTGTCTCGTTATCTTCAAAAACGGTGAATAGTTACAAACGAGTAGGCTTCCGCTCATTTGCAGATTTTTTCGCTTTGTGCGAGATTGATATACATGAACAATTAGATTTAATAGGGTCCATTGTGGGCCTGAAACCGTTTATTTGATTTGTTAATATCTCTCAAAGTCGCGTTGATTGACTATTTAAGCCGGCTCTGAGGTAATGCAGAGACGGCGATCCCATTAATTGCGATTGCAGAGTATTTGTGCTGCAACAAAACTGTTGCTGTTGAGCGATATTGGGTGCATATTCTTCGTCTGCGTTTGAGAGCTTTTTAGTCGACACAGCCATCGCAAATTGTTTTGCCGACGAGCTTATCAGTGCACGGGTCAACCGTTGAGCAGAGTGCGATACTCTTATAGTTGATATTATTATGCACTTATCATGGAGGTGTTGCTACCTTTGATCAGTTTTTATGACTCTATGTACAAGCTTGCGGAATAAACTCTGTTGATGGATAAGTTGGACAAGTTGGCTTTTTCTAAGGGAGTAACTGAACAAAATTGAATTGGCTGACGCATTCGTTCGAACTAGAATACAAATGATCGACGTTTAAATGAGAGGAGATTATTAACTAAAACACTTTGAATGAAACAATGAGGAAGGAACAGTTAGAGAGTTCTAAGGAAAACTAAAAATTCTAAGAGTAGAAGCAAATTTTTTGCATTTACTGAGCGAAAAAGCACAAACCCTGCAAAAAAAAAAAAAATTCGCGGGTTTTCTTCGCAGTCAGGCTTAGTAGATATTCATAATATTTTTCAGCTTCTCGTTAACTACACTAATTTGCATTTCGGAGGAATAATTTTGCCGTAGATTTGTGCTAGTTTAATTGAAATTAGATAAAATTTTAGCAAAGATTAGCAAAGAATGGAAACTGCACTTTTTTCAGATTTTATATTGTGTGCACACTGTCGTATCAGTTTGAAATCGTTTACCTGTCAAGACGTATCATTTGTAACGATAGCTGGGGACTGTCATACTCAGCTCTTCCTATATCTTATCATTTGCAAACATTGTCCTGCGGAGGAAGAAAAACTCATAGTGAACTTAGAAACTGGACGCTCGTTGTCCATTATCTAGGGAAAGTGCTGTAAGATTTTGCATTAAAGCGCCATTCGCTGTGGATTTTTTCCACACTTTCTGCAAATTTGTAGTCACGTAAGTAGTCTAAAGCTCTATCATGTAGTTGGCGTGTTTCATTGTTTTTGTTCTTCCTGTAGTCCAAATGACCAACGTTCACTCACTCCAGCTTGTCCCATGAATTTATGGATTAGTTCTGATTCCAAAAAGGGTGCGTCTGTTCAGACTTGCCCGACAAGATAGAGAATCCCTTAAGTGATGCAGTTTCGTTTTAAAATTTTCGAAAATATGAAGTTGTTGACGAAACCAATCGTAAAAACTCTCAAATGCGTGCAAGTATGTGAGGAGTCGTGTCTCACTGAACAATATTTTTGATGAATATTTCCAAAGGATCTCAAATGTAAATTTCATCATTAATCGAGCAAGAAACAAAATGGAGAGCTCGAAAGATCGAGCAAAGCATCCATTCATTCTCTGTTCGAATGTTCATGCAACCGTAAATTTCACTTGAAGAGGTATATCCTGCCAACCATCTGGTGCACTTCTCCATCAATTTTTGGATGCGACCACCCATGTTGCCGCTCTTCGTCACTCTGCTATTCCTTAACGCTAAGGTTATAACTGCTAATACTACTGATCGAAGCGGTACCACTGAGCATTGTGTGTATTCGTTTTTGTGGATGGTTTTGTTATTTTAGTTACTTTAATGAATAGTTTTTCTTTTTGCATGTAAGAAAGTTCGCTTTTGTTATAATCCCTTGGATGATCTGTGTTGGGCTGTTTATGAAGTTTTCACATCCTTATGTGGGATACTGTTATTACTTTACAAGCGAATACATAGAGATTTTATTTGTTATTTTCTCTCTACTGAAATCTGTGGAAAGATCTCTACTGGAATTATGAAATCTGTGTAATGATTATTTGTACTACTGAAATTAAATAAGTAGAAAAAAGACTTTAAGAGTGATAGGCGTGGGTATATTTGTATATTTTTGTGGTATTGCATCATTATTCTATACTCAAATCAAATCTCTAATGTGCATTTTTCATTTTGTTTGGCACTAGTGAAAACGGAAAAATTTTTACCGCATTGAAAAACTCATATTTTTTCAGTGTTGCATTTCGCGAATTGCCGGTTATGTGCGACCAATTTATTGGTGGTGAATATCAACAAGATGGTGCTGAAAATCTCAGCGAATACCTCAGCGCAAAAGGTGGATTAGCAATAACTTTTCTATTATCCTGAAAATGATTCTTTTCAGGTCTAAAATCTTTTGATCTCCATGCAGCACCCTTCTTTCCAAATATGTGATGAGAGCCCAAAAATTAACAAAACGACGTGTGAAATTTGCAATAAAATTAAAGTTTCAGGTGTGCCATGGTTGGTGCGTAAGCTCATTGGTGGCAAAATGAGCAATCACTCATTCCATCTAAGTAAGGTAAACGATGATGGAACATATAAAATTGCATTAGGGACAGCAAAAGGAAAGATGGAATATGAGTTCAAATTCGACGAGCCGATTACAGCGACCGGTTACGATGGAAAACAGCATAAGGTGTGCGCCATTAAGAATTGACTATGACTTTCAGTGCATTAAATGTCTCGTACTACTAGTATTATTTTTTATGCTTCCTAACTAATTTTTCATAAGTTGCTTTAGCAATACATATGTGTTCTTCGTTGATATTATTCAACAAGAAACATTCTGATGGAATATTTTAAACTTATAAAGGAATCATAGCTCGAGTTAAATTATTATTGCTTCTCTTGTCTGCCGGAAGGTTTCTCTTAGAACACAGAATCAACATTTGCCTTCTACACATTCGATGAGATTACCGTTTATGGCTTTTCTTCTAACTTGAGACATTTCCTTCTAGGAACTCATGATGTCTATGAACGGTTTAAAACAACCGCTAGAGCTTTTTCGGGATTTCGTAAGGAATGGTCGTAGTTGAGTCTGAGGTTTTAATTAATTTCTTCATTATCGTCACCTCATTGTTCGCATGTTCTCTTTAGATTCGAAAAACCGTATGTAACATATGTCTCGTTTAGGATCTTTTATTAGGCGAGCTGTAAAGCGTGTAAAACAGCGCTTTTGAGAAAACCTGCTTATTTCGGGAGCAACCAGCACTTGAAATTCTGTTGCAGATAACGTTCTCAGTCGCCGATGGAAAGTTGACGGAGAAGCACGAGCATCTGGAGGGTGATCGGAAGGGAGAAGACAATGATATCACTGAGTGGAAATTTAGTGATGGCAAACTTGTGGCGGTAAGATTTTTAAGTTTCAGAGAATTTTTGAGGGCGGTTTATTCGGTGAGTTCATAATTTACTGTTTGACCGCGTTGAAAACCTGCTTTTATGGGAAGTTTTGCAGTCTCATAGCGTACGTATGAAAGCGACAAGAGCTGCGATTTCGTTTTTCTCTGAGCATCAGTAGTAGGACTGCACAACCTCTCTTATTACATCCAAATTTAATTTTAAAAAAGGCTTTGAGTGAGTGATGAACTAATCGATCCGTGGCATCGGCAATCGGATTTGCGTTTGCTCATTAGGCTACTTACGGTCAGTCCTCATCTTCGACAGATTTCCTCCAAATCTCTAGGCATTTTTTAACCTTGTCCGTAGTTCATGGTGAACCGCCTATTATCCTTCAGAAAACTTTTCCTGCTCAGGTGTTTTCGATCTTTCGGGAATTGAATCATTTTCTTAGTTTCGCGATTGATAGTTAGAACCGACGATTCAGCGACTGTTTTATATGGAGAGTTCTCTTGTTCCAGTATCTCTCTATCAACTCGGATCTCGAATGTTGGATGCGAATACCGCATTCTCTCATTTGTGTTATTCTTCTGCAAATGTCCTTAATTTTGTGCGATTTAGTGGCGATTGGCTATTGTTAGGAAATGTTCGTTGAGAAATGACTCTAAAATTTTATGGAAAAAAATAACAGACGCCATGATCGTAAGCATATGGGTATATTCGCTTCCAAGTGTCGTTTCGTTCCAGGAAACGGCAGCTGTCGATAAGGATGGAACGACCGTAACTTGGAAGAAGTTCTTTAAGAAGCTCAATTAATTTTCTTTTTTCTTCTATTGCCTGCTTTCACCACTGCTAAAACATTCTCTCAAACAGGTGCTTTTCCTTGAAAAAAAAAAAAACCTCGATTGCGTCAAAACAGAATCCACATGGAACGTGTTTCAGGCAACTCATAATCGTCTAAACGATTGCAATTCTAATTGATTGCCAAAAATAACCTATGAAGTGCAAGATTTCTGGCTGCTTTTGCTGTCAGTATAAGTTGTCATGGTTACATGTTTGTTGCATAGGTCGCTATTGCAAAGTGATATCAAAAATTTGATGCTTTGAATAATTGTAAGCGAATTTTTTCATCGAATTTCACCAGCTTAAGATACTGGGTGAATCTTATCGGTAAATTGTGCTTCGCAACCGCCAACTTCTCGGCGTTGGCTACTTCCAGCATCGCAAAAAAGACAAATGGATTTGAAGCAAGGAGTCTATGACGCATCATTTCCGACAGATCGCGCCAAAGTGCTTAAGCCAAAAAGCAAATAAGGAATTAGAATGAAATTGATTGCAGTCGAATGAGATGAATGTTGTCCGAATGAAATGAGTATTGTCCATCTGGCTTATTAAATTATGCCCTATCATGAACTGAAATCTGATGGAGCGCATACGTGGCCTCATCTTGCTCACTTTAACTTCTATTTCAGTAGATTGTCTGTCGAGTGGTCAAGATGATCATTTCAGTGCTTCAAGTTCATTTTAAGGATCGTCATGCGCTAAGAGTGGCTAAACGAACATATGACAACTTTTTCGAAGTGAATCTGTTATCTGGCGTCACTTTGGTGCAAGAGACTGCTTTACATACTCCCATTTCGCGCAGATCTGTGGAAGAGTACTAGGGGCTATGGCAATGCAGACCTACTCGCTTTTACGAGTTTGCTTTGATCAGTTGTCGCTTCTAATGTATCCTGTCACCCCTTCAATGCCGGACATTGCACTGGAGGTTTATGAGGTCATAAGTCGCAGGAACTATAACTTTAAAAAAAAAAATTAACGTATCATCCGTACAACAGAATAGCTTCAATGAATATTCGTTTTCGTACGTATTAGAAAGCTAAGGAAATGAGAGGGCCAGTGTATGAGTGAATATGGGGTTGTCACATTCGATGCAACCTTCAAACCAGTGGAGTAGTTGAATAAAACCTAGAATGCCAAAAATTGCATCGTTTTTCTAGCGTATTTACTGCATTTGGGAAAGTCGAATTCCACTGTGATTAGTGCGTACCAGTTCGACGAAGTACAATACACAAAAGCTTTATTTACTTTTATTTAAGCAGATTTATAATTTTTACAAGGCAAACACCATTCTCAGACCTCAGGTGAATGCAAACATCAGAAAATCAAAACGGCAAGGAATATGTAATTTATGGTAAATCAATTTCGACACCTTCAACGTCAACCGAGTTGAACTGAAATATTTTCGGCTTCTGGCGATGCTTCAAACATATCTCGTTCAGCTCACTGCTTATCTGTAATAAAGAAATGCCCCACTCTCATAGATGTAAACGAATAAAAAAAGTTTTCTCAGCGTTTGTTTCTACATCTTAGCGCCTCATTTTTCACAATTTGCTAATGAAATTTGTTTGGCTCTTCAAAACTAAAGAATATAATGGCATAGGAAAATGTTTGTATATCTGTTGAGTGCGTGGTACAGCCACCAATTTATATTACCTCATCTTTTGAATGCGTTATCAAATTGCTACCCATTCTGGCTATTTTCTTACAAGGAGCAGAAAACTCTGCGAATTCTTTTTGAATATGCAAATAAAAGCTTGCATCCTCAATTTATAATAGCCATTTGAGTGTTCGTGAAATTTGTTATACTGTATGAACAATGCGCCGAAAATCACTGAAATAAGTTATGCTCACTGGTTAAAAGAGAATGCATTTTCAGCATATATTGATGCGCTCTAATTCATGTAATCACTGTTGCGCTTTCATATTTGGTAGCTAAATTCATTTAGTTTAGTGATGTTCTTCTAGGAACGAGAAACGTAGCATTAACATCGCCTAATTAGTTCTAGAGAACAAGTTTATCGTGTTCGATTTTATCGGATGTGATCTCATTCGATAAAATGAATTGGTCCATGAATTGTATTCCATTGTCAGGCACAACCGAATTATCACCTTTTGATACCACTGATCACTTGTGAATAAAGTTTGCGGCACGCTAGTCGAAAGCAATATTCAATCGTTAGACGAATAAATCAAGGTGGAGAGATTTACGCTAAAGTTTAGGTATCTGCATCTGATTTCCTGAGAGCGCATGTAAAGTTTTTTGATGGCTGCTTCACTCTTATCCATAAGAAAGTGATTGTCCCGCAAGAACTCTCAAAGACTGTTAAGACTACGAAAAGATCGCAGCAAATGAAACTGAGCTGTTTGAGGCAGTTTGGTGGCAGTAGTGGTAAGTGGCTAACGAAACTGTGTCGAAAAGATTCACAAATCGGTAAGTTTTGATGAACAGCGTAATGTATTATCTAATAGTTCACTGCACTACCTCGAAAAGAGCTAAGAAGATCTGTTTTACCCAGCTTTGGACAGTGGTACTTTGTTCGAGCTGAGTGGAGGGAAGCGAGGGTCCTTGAGAGAGTGTCTGCTTTTCACGGCGATTTGAGATGCAACATATGCGTAAAATTCAGCTACAACTCGGTAAAAACTTCAAAAGGGAGAAATTCGCATAAAAAATTATGCTATTATATCATAAAGGGTGAAAGCCTCAGTCTTTGCATTGCCTCAGTGACAAGAAAAAGTTGCAAAACCATTCATAACGAAGAGTTTCTTTATGAGGTGGAACTCCAATTGCATAGAGTATGCCCCATTGTCCCACGACGCATCGAAGAGGGTCTTCATTCGAGGAAACGTTCTAATCTAGTCAGTGTAATATAATTTTTCATGTTTTAACTACTAAAGGCCGAAAAATCAAGCTTTTTATCAATGCGCTCAAAATTCCGATATGTTTATGTGTTCACCGGTCTTTCCGACAACCGCACAACCTAGCAGAGACCATTCCATTTAAATGCGTGAATCAGTCTGTATACGATTTGAGATTTGACGATTAGTTTTTACATGCAGAGTGCTGTTGCTATAGGCCATTTGTATGTCAATTAAAACAACAGTCCACAAAAAGATCATTCCCATTATATGTGAGTGAAACCTCAGTTGGCTAAGAAAAGCACAGCGGAAGGTAATCGCTCCAAATATTCCATCTTCATCTACACTCCGCCATTTCAAATTAAGCACTTGAGGATTTCTGCCGGAATTTCCTTCCTTCATCGAGAGTCAAATACGAAATTTAGTTACTTGAACTGTTATCTGAACACAATGCTTAACTCACTGATTCTGCATCCTTCGTCTTGAAGGCCGCATGCAAACTATTTGTACCATCGTTTACGCATACGTCGATGACAGGACCTGAGTATTCCCTGCTGCTATCCTGTAATTCATTTCTTCAGCACTGGAGACATATAATGGGAAGATGAATATTACCGACAAATGACAGTAATGTACCCGATATACCACTATTGTACCAATGGTGGCAAGGTTTCAGTTTGTTGCAATCATTGACCAGTGATTCCACCGAACCCAACTTATTCATTCATCAGCAAATATATTAATAAGGCGTCTAAGAAATCCTTCATCTTTAACCATCAGCCGTAAAATCTCACCGGTAAGACAATCGATTGAAAGAGGGATCAGCCTTTATTGTGTCGTGAAAAATTATGGGAAAAGCGTTTTTGGACTTGTGGTTCTAAATGCAATTTTTATGCCCCATCCAAAGTAGAGGCATTTTCCCCCTGCCGAGCTTCTCAGTTACATTTTCGAACTTTAGTTACATCTGTTTCTTATTAATAAGAACTGTTGCAAAGTTAATGGGTCATTGTCGTTGCATTATGTAGCTAGTGATTCTCAAAAAACTTCAATATTTCATGCGTTTCATCTACTTTATTTACTTCAGGTCCTCCTCATATAACATAAACATATTGAAATGAACGAAAGTATAACTATGGTTATTCAAGAAATTTTTCCAGGAAAGCAACTTGCCCTCGAATGAGAACTGCCAAATTGCTCAAATATGAAAAAGTATCCACTTGTGAGCTGGAAAACTTGGCCCAAATAAAGAGTGGCAGGGATACCGTGTTTGGCATTCGAAGCCCCGAAATTCGTTACTTTGAAAGTTGTAGTCTTGCTGATTTAGGCTCGGTCTCCGAACGATTTTCGGTTACCTCGAATTTTAGGCACTTCACGCTCAGCTGCCTCCACAAATTACGGATTTAGAAGTAGCTTTGGCCCTGAATGGAGTCTATCATAATAATAACATGTTGATAAAGATCTTAAGTTGCGTTTATGCCGCTGAAAGATACCTAAACTCAGCAGAAAACGCGGTTGCTCAGACATATGCAAAGAAGTGGGCTCATTTCAAAATAGCCAGCAAATGATGTATAAAATTATCGTGTACTACTCTCTATTATTCATAGAATTAGTGCGGAGGTTAGTTGAGAGTATCTTTCTACGATAGCATAGATTGCATATGATAAATGGATGAATTGCATTTTTTGAATTATAACCATCTTTCTGAATGGAACGTTTACAGTATTTTAGATCACGTAAATTTTTTTTCCGCATACCGCATTTGAAGAAAATCGGGGACAAGCGAGTACACGTTCAATATCGCAGATATCAATTTGTAAAGTGCGTTTTCGTCGACCATGAGTGCAACAACATCGCGATTTGTACCACAATCGACCATTATGCACATATAGAACTCCAGCACCTTTCTTCTGAAATAGCGAGTGAGTGAGCACTTTCGTTGATTAGTGAACGTATTTGAATTAGAGCACAAGTGCAATAATCATCTTTCTACGGAAGTTGTATTTTTCAATGATGTATTCTACGGAAGTCATACTAGAAAAAAAAACACCATAGCGTTGTTCTTGAAGTGTTTATAGAAAATGAGACTTGAATGAATTGAATGAATGGTGAGGAATTTCCGCGTCAATAGATGGCAAGATTTTATTACGCATTGGTGAAATTCTGAGTTTTCTATGCAAGAGTATTCAGCTGATTCGCTTTATGTAAGTCAGATGTACATCTATTGTATCATCTACTCTAACATATTTTCCTTCTTGCTTCCATTCTTCGCTATCAAATTTCTAAAAAAAGCGCCTCATAGAACACAACGATGGATGAATGGAAAGCCATTTTCTTTGAAGCGTGTAGAACTGCTAGAAATTTTGCACTTCATTCAACATTAAGAGTGCTGAATAAGATGGCGTATTTAGCTAGACAGTAGCAAGCAGTAAACTCTCAAATAGCATTCAATCATGCTAAAAGCGTAAAACATTTTGATATATAAGTTCAAAAAATCATTTCCGTTCTTCATTTCATATCGCTTAGTGCATAGTGCAACGTTTCTTTTGCTTTTTTTTTTCTTGTCTTCTTCTCAGAAACACGTGAATGAGCAAACAAATAAAAAGTATCACAAGGAAATGAATGAATGAATAGTGACAAAGCATTTCGTGGGTTGGTTTTTTTTTTTTTTGAGAATAAACAGCGCTTATTTATGTTGAGGAAACTACCTAGGATAAGCTTGTTGCTCGTTTTTGATACTCTGTTGATGTGAGCGTTTGTGAGCTGATTGTGGTATATTAATCAAATGAAGGCGTATTTTTTCTCCATTTTTTTTTTCGTTTTAGGATCATTGATCTCGATTATATAGTACATGTTTTCAACGATTCTTTTCCCTATCACATTACCAGGTGTTCCGCGTTTCCTGCACTTTTATGAATTCGGGTGATGGAGCCGATATATTATTGTGATTGTTGACAGCACAACTGATCACCTATGTCCATACAGATACGCTTCAATTCAAAAGTGATTAAAATAGAGATAAAATTTCCATTCTTATGCCCTCATTAGTACGGATGAAATTTTCATTGTTATGCATTCACTGCTTCTCTCTCTCGTAATTTTTTATCATTTCGAAAGTTCAGCAAGTTTTGTGAATTGTAAGTGCTCGATTAGACACAAATATAAACGTTTCTATTACAATAACAACGAAACAACTATAATCTAAATTGAGTGATGTCGAGAACTTCCCAATTTTAAATCAAACCTGAATTTTTGCAAAAGAATTGTCAGTGCAACTGAGGCGATATCATTTGATGAGTGTTTCAAATAAAACTTACAGGATTGGAACAAAGTTCATACTTGGAATTTATAATTGGAACAAGTGTAAGAAGCCGTATATTCAAGGCCCTTTCATAATCAAATCAATGTGGTAAACATCACAGCAACACCCACGATTCATTTTTTAACGATAGTAAGAAAATTTTTTGATTAATTTCTTATGTTTTAACAAGATCAAGAAAAGGCTAGCAACTGAGTGTGGCTTTTCTCCAATTTCTTGTTAGTAGGGTTTGCCCTTCAAACTTTTAATAAATTGACCAAAAATAAAAATAAAGTATATGATTTTAAACAATATTTCACCACAACAACTTTCTCGGCTCCTATGAAGTTTGCGAATCCCTTTTTCAAAGAAATGGTCGTATAGAGTTAAGATTGCTTTTCGTTAATTCCTAACGACGTTTGCTGGACGAGCGTGGCATTTGCAATGCTGAGAAGGATTTTAGTTATGCACTTATGCACGCATCGTTAATTCTTAGAATGCGATGTTATCGCATGCGTTTATGAATAAATGAAAATTTCTAAAGCGCCTAATTGCGCATGATAAAAATTATGAACGAGTTTGGAATATTTTTCTCCATACGCTGGGTCAGACGCCTCCGAGGCTCGTAGACTTTTGGATATCAGAGGCAAAGCACCCTCACCGCGGTACAATACTCTATGGCTCAACAGTCCTAAAAATGTCTTACCTCCTACGAATTCCAAAGTTCAAGAACCCTGTCCACCTAGATTAGGCTGAAATGAAGAGCGAAGGTGAAAAGTTAAGAGGTCACAGCTTCGACACATCTACCCTTTAGGAGACCTTAAGAGGCAAAAGAAATCGTCACAGTTGATAACTAAGGCCGCCTTGTGTGAAATATGCACAGAAAATTCTCGTCTCTATACACATATGTGAAGAAGCCTTTTCATGAGCTCCCTATTTTGCACGGAAGATTCCGCTATACCGCATTCGATTTGCGTTATTGTAAAACGTTCGCTTAGCAACTTTGCCGTCTGCCATAAAATAAATCGACTACTCAACATGGAACACCTTTGCCTATGAATAATGGCACTGGCTAGTCTATTATTCACATTCGGCTAAACTGTGCACTGGCTAGTCCTAAGACTTTTACTTATCATCACATCTATCGTGGGGTACTCCCGTAGCCGCCGCGTCCGAAATAACAAGGAACGAAGAATGGGGATCAGGTGTTTGACGCTGCGCACAATAATTTTGTGATATTCACGAGAGTATTTACTTGCTAAATTGTTTCTTCCACAATTCAACTTGTTTGCAAACCAATCATGGATATATATTTGTACATATGGCTGCTTTTGCTTCGCTTACACAAGCAATTTAAATGAGGAGAATAAATGATGCTAAATCAAGTGATTTCGGTTGATATAATACCTAGTTTGAACCAATATCAAGATTCTGCACCAAGAAATCACTGCAAAGAATAATCTGCTCGCTGAACTAATAAAGATTTTCAAAACGTTTTGAAAATAGAAAAAAAATATGCTAAGCATTCGGAAAGTGCTAGCGATTTTTTGCAACAAATTTTTTGGAGACCACCTTCGTTTATCGACGAACAAAGTTCAGTGCATTTGACATCGTTCAACAAAGCTTGCTTCATTGAACACAATGGATTACCGTGAACAACTAGACGGTGACCACATGTGAAGGTTATGGGATTTTTGTTTAGGAAGCGAAAAATTCAAATGATTTTTCTTAAAATAAATAGCCGACGATTGCATACGAACAACTTAGAGTAATGCTACTTCAGTGAAGACATAGGAGGAAGACTTGATCATAGACGACACGATTTTGTCAAAGTTTTGGACTTAAACATTAGTTACGAATAGTTTATTGTCCCGCAAATGTAGCCGGAACTCGAAGGTTTCCAGTTTAGCAGTGCCAGTGCTGCGACAATCACCTCCGCATGTTCAGAGTTTCTTTTACGGCTTCTTCTTGACGGACGGACTTCTTTGTACAGTTGTTTCATTGCGCATAATTTTCTGCTGCTTGAATTCTCATGTAAAAAAAAACAGCATTTAAATGAGGCATGTGCATATTTACAAGGGCATGTGCATTATCTCATCCGCAGCATCCAATTATTTCATAGTAGTGCCAGAACTGATGCCTTCTGATTCGCTGACTTCATGAATGCATTAACGTTATGATGCATTGTTTTAGTGTGAAGTACAATGTTACGAACAGCAACAGTCCGTTCGAATGACGTTTTTTTTATAGCGGAAAGAAGAAAGGCTTTTTTTTTTGCTGGTATAAAGCGTACGATCGGTTGATGGGAATTGATGTTTTGCTACATACGACTTCGTCGTAATTTATACCCACAGCATACTCAGGAAATCAATCTAGACAGTTGGGTAATGGAACGACACAATGACTTCATAGAATATATTCTCCTCAACGTCTCGAGAAGATTCTTCTCAGTGCACAACTTGTGATCTATTTTCCGCAGCAAACACTCCAAATGAATCAACTTATTTAAGACTATGAGGGAAATTTTGCTGCAGTGAGAACTAGCAAAGAATCTGAGAGTTGGGCTTTTCTTGCGAAAAAATTAGTATTTCAGCTGGACGTAATTTCTACAGTGCAAGCACAAATCAAAAGCTTATGAAGAATCTAGCCCGATGATCGCTCTCTTCGATAAGTTATCGAAGCCACATTTGACAGCCGAAAATTCTCTGACCTTAAAGTCTCAATGTGCCTTATAGGTCAAACCTGGGCTGTTTTTTGATAGACGGAGTGTGTTTCCGCAAAAAAAAAGCGAAGATAAAAATGTTAAACAGAAGAGAGTTACCTAGATTTTGTCGTAGCTGCACCTTTAGATGACCAGTCGAACAGGTGTTTTTGCATGATCTTTAAACACGTATGAAAGTGATGTATTTGCATGCATGGTGCGTCACAGAGGAATATCTGTGATCAGCCGTAACAACGTGTGCAAATTGCTTCGCTAATTAGATAGTCAGACGGCACTGTGAAGCGAAGACAGCAACCAAATCTGATACCTTGATTCTGCCGCTATGTCTTGTTGCGTCAAAATAGGCGCCTTCAACATGCCAGAAATATTTCGTCGACGGCTCTGGGGGTGCCGGATCGAGTATTCTGGCTAACAAGCACCCCATGCGGAATCATTAGAAGGTATTGTTCTGAAATTGAGTGAGATTGTCGTCTGTAAGTCAAGTATGCGAACGAACACGTTGTAGTGAAGTGTGTAGTGGTTGGTTGGTGATCGATCCACGGCACACATCACAAACCTATAACCGCGAAAATCTAAAGAAGCATGTGCACATGTCAAGCGCACCTTCAAGGATGAAACAAAACATTCAGTTTGACATGTGTATAATCCACTGCATCATTCTTCTTCTGTTGTGTTCAACCGACCACAACTCATCCCTATTCTAATCCAACAATTCTTGTTCTGCGAGTGGGGATTTTTCTCGAGCAGTGGGTAAAAGAGAGCAAAATGTGACAAATAGAGGGAAAACAAAATTCTATTTAATATAGCGGAAAAAGGCAATCCGCGAAATTTCTATTCCAGGCAATGGTACTCGCGATTGAAGAGTTGTGTATGCTGGATTTCACAACATCAACTAAGGTGAAATACGAAGAGCTTTTTTGACAGTGATTCGAGAATGATATCGGCTATGCATATTGCTTCCAACATCACTGGGAAGTGATCACATTTCGCCTAGCAGTGGCATTAATTGCTCGCTCATTTATGATAGATTTTGTGTTCGAAGGTATCGTAGTCTATTTGACGACAAAAAATTGCACTAAAGAGATGGAAGTTTTTGCAGTAACTACGGTTCGTTATAAAAGAGTGCGCTAGATAACACTAGTGATTGATCTGGGAATAAGAATAAGGAAAAACTAAATGTGATATAATTTTAATGCGAAACCCATAACGAAACAAACTCCATCTTCGAACTGCTTCACAAATTGGACATTTGAGATGCTATTTTGTTACATCCGCTTTGCAACCTTCGTTCACAGATCGTTTCTAATCTTCTTTCTGAACGAGCATAACCGTAGACATTTATTGCAGTTGTTACCTCTGTCATGGAATGCAAAGGAAAATATGATCGGCATGTCGAATGTTTTATGCGTATTACGCGATACTAGAGCACATTATAAAGGCAATCACCCAAGCATCATCACTGCCTCACATATTTGCAATTTTTTGAAAGCAGTCTTCCATCGCCGCAACAATCTCAGTCTGACCCTTCAAGAATATAACCTTCTGACAATGAAGAATACACATAAATTAGCAGTTATATGTTAGTTAAGTGGCAAGCATTGAACACAGACTCAAACGGCTATCCTGTTTATGAAGGACAAATATATGTGTGACAATAAAATACATGTATGAGTGCGAAAATAAATATATGAGTGCGAAGGATTTCGAGTATATGAGTTTTGTGTGTGCATTAGTGAAGAGGAAATAATTGGTATTTAAAAGTTTGGAATTTGAGGTAGATGCCCGAATGGCCAGTTAATGCTCTTATTAGAAAGCGCAGACGTAATAAGTCTATCAATGGACGGAAATAAGCAATGGCGATTGCAATAGAATTAAATGGATTTCAGTGTTGAAAAAGATTGGAGAGGAATTAAAATAAGCAGAGCTGAGTATGGAATGTAGTTTGAGCAATTAGGCATCGAAGGGCTCACCGAGACGATTGCAAGCAAAAAATGGTCGAGTGAGGACGGACCTGTGAGCAGCGCCTGTACGATGGTATGCAGTGGCTAGTCGGCGGAGAGCGTTAACACCGGGCGAATTGGGCGCATCCATCTTGCGCACGAGCCACTTTGTGACTATCCGAGTGGCGGAGCGGCTAACATGATTGCACAAGCGTTCAATTGAAGATCAATATATGCATAAGTGGAGTACGCCGACAGCCAGGAAAAAGCACTTTCCCAAGATGGAACCAGACAATAGGTGGAGAAAAACGAAGAAAGTAACAAGCCTAGCCTGCTGAACTACATTTGGAATTCTTGTCGGCCCCCTGTTGGAACAGTGTTGCGGTGTTTTCTTTAACTCATTGCATAAGAATACTGTTTTTGTTTCCGCTATCCGTTAAATTGCACCCTCAACTTACTTTTAACAGAATACTGGGCAGCACCTCAAACTTTATTTATTATAAGGGAGAAACCAAGTGCTAAAATGTCTGCGGCTCTACCCAAAGTTGATATCGAAAGCACTTTCCAACTGATTTCCTGCGCCGATGTTCTGCACAAGAAATTTTGAGTTATTCGTCAAAATCGTTGGCCAGCGACTCACGTTTTTTTCTCAAATGCACCTTCTCATGAAACACCTTGAGAAGGATCAGCATGATTGTACTGTCATCAGTCACTTCATTTCGAATTTATTGTTTTTTCGCAATAATGTTTTTCGTTTTTTCGTTTCGCAATTTTTTCGCAATTTATTGTTTTTTTTCACGAGGAAAGGTGTTTCCTAAGGTAAGTCGAAATTTCTTAAAGTATCCTCACGGGTTGCATTGTGAAAGACGCACCGAGTACCGATGGAAACCAGAGCTTCCTTTTGTAATTTTCGAAACACCTTTCCTCGTGTTGCCAGCGATTGGCGTTATTCTGACTGTGTCTCCTCTATACAAGCCAGGATAACTGGAAGCTATTTTCGCCTTCTTCGCTTTTTTCGGTCCTGACCGAAATTCGATTTCAACAGAACCCCGTGCGTTCAATTCCAACCGAATGCCTTCGACTGCTAAACTTCGTACATGTCTGTCATTCTAGAAATTTCTTTGCAGCTCCCTTAGCCTTTATAGGTATAGAGCAATTGTTGGTTAGATGACCAGATTGTTTGCGTCAAAAACAGCTGAAAGCCTTCAGATACCATGGTCTATTCCTTCCGCACAAATTCTTGATCAAAAGAAATTAGCACTTCGACGTTGATGTTCTTTAACGGATGACATTGTAAGGCGAATAGAATACAACAAAAGGTTAGGCCGAATGGTGCAACAAATCCGAGGTGCCATACCCTATGGACAGATTCATAGTCACAGATAGCTGATAATCAGTGGTAAGAATGTGGTTGCTGCACGGTCGTAGTATAGATGCACAGATTTCACGATAACAATTACTTGATAGGAGCAGAAACTCGTCATTCCAGGCAAACCTTGAACTAAACAGTTCTTGACTTCTTAATGAAACATTCTTTCCTATTCTATTCTTTTAATGTCCGAGTCTGTTCCCCCTTCAACTGTGATCATCAGTGCTGCCGTCTTTTTGCCTTGCTCTCTTGACTGTTCTCGCTCGGTTATATGCTTCCTGTTTCGGCCATATAGTAGAGTCCTTGCGACGTATATCTTTGGCACGTTTCCTTCTGAAAACCGGTTTCGACTGGTTCTTGCAGTCCGAAATCTTTTCTTCACTTTTTTGGGTTTTTTTTTTGGATCCAACCGAAATCCGTTTTCAGTCGAGTACCTTCGGTCAGCAGTTAACCGACATTTCTAAAGTACATCCAGTGCACTCAATCGAAATCCTTTTCAACTGACTTATTGCGGCTGAGACTCGACCAAGTTTTTGAGATGCATTGGTTTCAGACGAATTTTGATTGCAAGCCAAGGTTTTCAATTAGTAATCGACCAAAAAAAATTTCGCTACTGCCCCAAACTATAGCAGGATGCAAACACTTTAAGGCTAAGTGCATTATGTCTCTTTTCACAATAACAGTGATAGCCTAAGCCAACTCTGCTCGTTTCATTCATATGTGGAATTTGGCTCATTTCCGCCGCTTCAGACAAGCGGAAACAAATCATGTTCTGAATGGCAACTACTAAAGTGTTTGACGATTGCTCTAATCTAAGGAGGAACCTGCTCATGACAATGGCCGTAATATTATGCCTCATCAAGGATCCGTGAAAGGTATGAAAGCAAGCAGACACAGAAATACTGTTCTTGTGCTTCAGAAAGCGCTAATCTTTAAATTCATCAGCTGGCCTGTTCATGGCTTGTTGCAAAAAATCATACGAGCGATATGATAAAACTCTTACAACTGAATAATGGCGCAAAATCGATCAGTTCAACAGTAAAAGCGATTGCGTTGAAGTTAAACGTATTCCAACAAGTAGAATCGTTCATAAGACGATTACAAACCTTACACTTCCTCGTTTCGAGAGCAAAACTGATTTAGAGGAAAGCAGTAAACGATCGAGATAGCTCTATGGAGCACATTTTCTTCGCTAATTTCTAAACTATATATATATATATATATATATATATATATATATATATATATATATATATATATATATATATATATAAAGATTTGCGATATTATTTGTTGGAATTCTCAGATAGACAAAACGTTTTTGAGGAAATCACCGAGCCTTCATATACCGATGAGTTAAAGATGGCCAAATATTAGTGAATCATGCAAACGCAATGTCAGCTGGAATCCTGGCTTTCATATAGAATAGCAGCTGTGAGGCTTAATTAGAAATCGTAAACCATACGCTCAATTTGGCATAGATTCCCATCTGAAGTTGGCAAGTGAAACGTTTAGCTTTTATCAGTCTTTACAGCAGATGCAAGTCTTACATCCATGTGAGGTCAGCATTTCTACTGTGATGTTACTAAACGAGGATCAATGTACTTTTTCCTGTCTACGAGTAAACCAATCCAAAATTTAACGTACGATCTTACTGGATGAGAAAATGAGTCTCCTCTAATTTCACACCCCCTCCCCCTCCCCGCCTCCTTCTCTCTCCTTAACTATCAATAATTTAATATCGAGCAGTAAGTTGTAAAGATTCCCATGAAAAAGTAGACGCCCGAATCGTTGATTTGTAACTAATTACTACTCGAGTATCAGTAATGATTGCTAAGCATTTTCATCATAAACAATTCTTTACTCTCAGTTTTGAAATAATTCTATTTAAAAAAATTTCATATTTTTCACTCAGTGAACAATAATTTAAAATCAATAAATGCTTGAATATAGCCTATGAGAAGAAAGACACGATGAAATCTTTAAAAATCCCTCTCATTAAAACTTCCTGTAGGAGTCCCTAAATGATGTCTGAATGTGCTATTGCCTAAGTTACTTTAAGAATAAAAATCTGTCGTCAAGGAAGTTGCCTTGAGAAGTTTGTTCTTCGAATGCGTTAATTTCATGACGTTGCAGAAAACTAAAACAGTATGCACAATAAAATAAAAGTATATCATAATGCACAATCACATCGAGACACTGAACAAATAAGCAAGGATGCGATATGCGCCCGTTGAGTTTGCAAAGAGAACAAAGCTGCCCCTCTTTTATATTCTATGGAAGCAGATGTATCAACTTTCATCTGAATGGATCCCAAGGGACCAACATCGACCGCTCGGACGTCAGCCAAACAGATCGAAAGATAACCTCGTGAGATGGGATGGGCATGTGTGAATGAGAACATAAAGGAAATGGGAGAACGCAGCTTGCTTTGTCGATGGTCTTGATGAATGAAGACTGAGAAATGACTCGACCTCGATATCTCAAATGCGACGCTCTGTCTGCAGCAGGCTTAATGCTATTATGGGTCTAATTATTTCACTCGTGTTCCGGTTGCCTTCTTGCATCACAATTCAAAAAAAAAAAAAAAATTTTCCAATCGCCGATTAAATCGAGAAATTCCTTTGCTGCACTTACATCGGGACAGCTCAAAGCGAGACAGGATATATCTAAAGAATCTTATCCAAGAACTCCAGCTAGCAATATCGTCAGCCTCTTCGTTCAACGCTCCATTTCGGCATATTAAATTGAAAGGTCCGAAAGGTATGCATAAATGTGAAAATGCAAAACATCAACGAAGCAGTTGCTCGAAATCATAACTTTGTCTCTCATGAGTGATCAATAAGTCAGTCGGCTGGCTTTAACAAATGCGACACAAAAAAGTTTGCGTCGGCTATAAACAACTCAGCTTCAATTACGCGTTGTTGAAGCAACACCACTAACATATAAAAAAAAGATGCTGTTCAAACGCAGTATGAAGGCTTTTGGAAATGCGCTGGCACTAGGTGATTGAAGTGGTACAACGGAATAAGAAAATGCCGCAGAAATGCCCGTCGACGGGCATTGCTGCGATTTACTCACATTCACAACCTCCACTATGCAACCTATTCAATTATGTCGTAGTCGAACTAATCTTATGTACGTAAGCTGTTTTAAAACCAACACAATTTGCCTTATCATATCAATATAATCTGTTTTTAAATAATCACCATTCACTCGAGGTCGGTTCAGCATGATTTTTTAGCTTCAAAACCTTTAATTTAGACCGTAAATGTGATTATTTAAAGTGCATGAAATTTAGCTAACTTCCCTCATTTTCGATAAATACTAGGTTTGCTTAAGTTTAAAGGCACTAAGTTTAAGTTTATATAAATCTACTGGCAATGGAGTTCTGATCAGTGAGGTGCACGGATAATAAATTAAACGAAAATTGTGGCTTTCGGACTGAAACTCTGTAGCATTGTAGCGATAACGATGCTCATAGAAAACTCATTACTATAACACCTTACCAATGAATATGCCACAACATTCGGCGTTATTAGATACAGCCACATCTTAAATTCCCTCTAATGCAGGTAAACTAAAGAAAAACGTGATATTCCGCTCGTCGTCATGATCAATTGCTAAATCAGACAGAACATTTGACTTAAAGGACAAGTTTTAAATTTACTCAAGCCGTCGTAAAGAGATCCTCATTCAAGTAAGCACAAGAAAGAGAATGAGAATAATTATCCTAATGCATAGTTAAAATGGATAAACAGATACGAGACAAGAATCTAAAGTATTGCTTAACTAATCTCAAATGCTGCAATGTTCACATTGTGCATGCATGCATTATTGAGAATTAAAGCCAGCTGCTTTGCTTCAATCATTTTGCACATTGCAGTGATATAACGCAATGAATAGTGTAGTAAACGAAAGAAAAATGCGAGATTGTTAGCAGAAAACTAGTCAGAATAAGTGCGAACCATTGATGAAGCCGCGAGAATTCCCCATTAATCAGAAACGATTAAAGCTGATTATTCGAATAGAAATTTAATTATAAAAAGCGAAATAAGCCAATAAAATAAGAAAATTTGAAAGGAGAGAAATAATCATACTTCTATCGCAAATGGACTGTCCGATCGTTGCTTAGGAGATGGATTCCAGAATGACCCTATACAAAGTTTGCATTTTTGCACTTCTTCATCGCTGCAGTTGCATTCTGAAATGCATCGATATGCTGCACATGACAAAGTAATCTTGCAGAAAAAACTGTCGATTTCGTCAATTCATTCGTCATACCCAAAATCGAAGTTTAACTGCGACTTATATGTACGACTTTGCAACTTAAACTGCGATCCACTAAAACATGATGGATGGCTGTAAGTCCTGCAAAATCATGCAGGATTTCAATCTACAGGAAGCTTCTAAAATGAGATGTGAGCGAAATGTCGTGATTTTTTATTCACTTCTTACGAGCATCAAAAACGTACTAAGTGAATGTGCGAGTATTTGAGCGTCTATCTACCTCTCTGTTCGTTTGATTGCTTCAAATAATTACACAACTCGAACTTATTAAGAATGAGTTTGTTCTACATGGTCAACACTGTTGCTCATTATTCACTCCACACATTTCTCGCCGAACTGTGAACAGCAGAATATAGAAATAAAGAAACTGCACGAACGAAAATTCATCTTACAGTCGCCTTGTACGGAACAAAAAACAAAAGACGATTTGTTTTCACGATTGTAAAACTAGTCGATTTCATCGAACAGATCCGTTATTTGATGTTGTGCGCTTGTTTTGAGCATTTATGGAAGCGGTCGATTCAACAAGTGAAGTTCTAGCCACCTTATATCATTTATCGTTGCGAGTTTACTTATTCTTCATATGTTTGGCAAATAAAGCGCATTTGTATAGACTGTCATTATCCGCCGGGAAAAAGCGCTTGTTTCATATCAACGATTTCTAGAGTGAATGATATCATCTTGTCGAATTGGTGCGCGGTCTTTCATACATAAAAATCGGAGCGACAAGAAACGGAATTGCGGCGTGACAGCAATGCTTTCTGAACTTCCGATGACGACAGCGCTGGCCTAATTTTTTATGATGCAATTTAGCGTGGGAATCAGATTCCGCAAGCAGCGTTTGCCTTATTGACCAGCCGGAGCGCTTTCCCATTTCCCTTGAGGAATTTGGTAAATTCGGCGTGCTGGTCAGCTACTCTTTTCAATTTTTCGTGGTGAAGAGTTTACTGCAAAATTGAAACCGCAACCTTCTTCGGCCTGTGAGAAACAACGTTTCCTTTGAAGACTCGAACTCTGATCTTTTAGGTCAATTTTTCGGCATGCGCTCATCAAGTTTCCTGACTGTTATGTTTAACTGTCGAAATTATAGACTATCGAAGTGCTAGAAACGTGGAAAACGTTCCTACGTTCAACAGACTTAATATCTTCTTCACGATGCCACTTGGACAGTGGGAGGATTCTGCTAAAATCTTGATCTAAAGATGATCACATTTTGACTGGCAATTGTGAAAGCCTGCTGAGCTAATAATTTCCAGAAACACATTAAATAAACTAACTTTCAACGACTTTTTGACTCTTACTGACATAGAAGAGCCTACAAGCGCCATTTTTTCATGTCTGCACAAAACATACTTGAGAGAACGAATATTGTTGCAAATGTTTCAGAAAGGTGGATCAATTATGGCGTTTCTGCAAGGAAATAAGCAAATGCATTTGGTAAAAGCGCTTGTTGGTCTAATGGCCACTTAGAGGACACAAAGTGCATAAGAGCATGATGTGCGATCGAACTGCTTTCATGTTGCATGCATCAGCTCTTCGCTCGCAAGCAAAACGTAGTCGAAGCGCTGCAATCAATAAGGTACTTATTTATGAAACTTTGAACTTCTATGGTCGAATGTCACAATTTATCACGTGAGCAAACATTCTTGTAATCGATTGTTTCCATCAAAATGGAATCCTTATAGAGATTTACGACATTATCCCTACTAAATGTACTTTACGCATAAATAATCTAGAAATGGACAAACAGCGCCGGCAACCGTCCCACAACTACGAGTATAGCAATTGCATCTTTTCGAACGGCTGCATTTCATAAGATTAGATATGCTGAGGAGAGCTATGTGCAGATGTTAGTAACGAATATTATTCAATATAAATAACTCAAAGGTGCAAATAAATAAGCACTAGTCCTCAAAATGGCGGCAACTGATTTCAAATTGTTCCGGAAGTGAAGAAGCCCATTATATACAGCATGGCTTTGTGGCTGAATGCGACCGATTTTACCACAAAAAGAGGGGCAAAAATGGCAAAAATGCCCTCAAATTTATGCTGCTGTATGTTTAGAGAAAAGCACTACCGAAAACAAACTCCCAGATTGCTGGTACCATCTAAAACAAATTTCCATATCATTGGTATATATTCCCACATTCCTCGTGCAATTCGGATGTTGCCCTGCAGATGGGTTAGTTAATGGCAGCATATAACGGCTACTTCTGCAACCAACAGTCATCTATTAGTACTTCCAGCATATCGTATGTCGACGAATGGGGAAAGATAGGCTTTGCCGTCTCGTTTTGGCTCCATTTCTAAGCTGAGAAATATTGATCTAATCTTACTAGACATAACGATTACTGCAAGGCTGTTTCACTAATATAAAAAAAAAGAAGAACAGAACGTTCCTTGTGGTCAGCAATGGACCGAGTAATTACAAGCAGACAATGAAAAAATAAGTAAATCAATTGTTAACTGTGTAAGTAGAAGTGGGAAAAATCGAAATGAGCATAGCACCAGAACCTCAGGGCGCTGTGAAGATCATTGAGCCAATCATGTTTTCGAGATGATCGGTTGGTTTGTTGGCTGTTGAGAACAACTGTTCACGCTTGCGTCATAGTTAGAACCATTTACTGCGTTTAGTACATTGTTGTTATCACCGATACGCATCGTACTACTCCACATTACATAAGGAATACTTTTCCTACTACGTAAATGCTAATGGCTTGTGCCTTATTGGAGAGCAAAATTTCCTCTAATATAATATATATTTTCAGTGATGTGCATCATTAATCGTTCCAAACGAAGACCGCAGAAAATGATGAAAATGAAGGAGCGAAATACGTTTGTGCTCCTAATGAGAGCCAATTACTCGTGAAGTAACTGATATTATTGCATGTAGAAGTTGATAATTCGATCGAATTACTGTGATTAAATAAATCAAATTATTTGTGTTTGCGTGGCAATGCTCACATCTCTGTCACGAGACGACTTGAAAAGAAGTACATCTATCGAATCTTTAGCACAATGGTTCGATGCATTTCTAGGTAGGTGAAAGTTATTGGTTGATAATATTACACAAGTGAGCATTTCGCGCCGAGGGATTTTTCGCTCGTTGCCTTCTGAAGAGAAACGACCGGATGCTACGTTATCCGAAATTTTGCTATGAGAGTTAGGACTCGCCATCTGTCTTTTCCCGAATGTTCTTCATGTGAATTCTTTGCTAGAGCGTCGAAAGCCAGAACTCAGCAGATGAATTACATGTTCTACTCACCGAATCCCTTCATACATCTTGGGGTCAGGATATATTTTGCATCAGGAACTTCTCAAAAACAACAAAACTGAAAATGAGAGAGAATATTTGGGTGACTGATTGACTGAATGCCTGAAACAAGGCGTGAAGTGAGTGCTGTGATTGGTTTGAGACGGAAACAACGTATGAGAGAATAACGAAACCACATCAGCGTGATTCTGCCAGGAATGTGCTGACCACATCAGCGCCATCATTCGAACGTTCAGACAACTGCCAACTTTCGCAAACGCTTCGTCAATGTCTTTGTTAGAAGCGATATCATTCACACTATGTTACTGGCATTTTCCACATCACCTCTATACACTGATAAAAGATATTTCTGTTTATCTTGCAGCCGCATAAGGTAATAATATGTAGCCAATAACTGTGCTACAGTAACATAGTTCACTGCTAAACCTAATTTATATGATAGATTGAAAATTCACTCAAGGGCTAACAACATAGGTGAGTTTCGATTTGTACGTCACACCTAGGTTAAAATAGCACAAAGCGGTAACTGTTAGTAAGCAATTCTTATGAATCGTGACATAAACGTGCTGTAAAAACGTATAAAAACGCAACGTTATTCACTTATGCATGCATCTGTTTTGCATATCGACCTCAGCGAAAAAGTTTGCTTGCAGGCTCTGCACTGGAGAAAAATGATGGCAACAGAAAAGAAAATGACCTTTGAGCTTGAGAGAATAAAATGGATCCGAGAAATAATAACTTCGGCATTTCTGTGCTAATAAAGAAGGACTTTATGCAGAAGGAATAGAAAAATATAGAATCCCCGCTCAACTCAATGACATTTAACATGATTAGAAAGATTGAAATCTCCTATGACAACCTTTCAAAATCCGGAAGGAATATAGGAGGTGTTTCAGGTGATAAGATGTCCGGTAGCCAATAGCATTGTAACTTTCAAGCGGCTTGTCGCATTCCGAGTTGCACTGTTCGCAGCAATCCACATCGGTCGACTAACGGTGGACAAAGTTTGTGAGTGAGGATGACTCGCTGTAGACAGAAGCCATGTTTTGGCGACGCTAATTGGTGAAACGATTTTGGAAGGAATCGAAGAATGTAGATTGGAAAGTATCGAACAGCTCCGCACATTCACACTTCTAATCGACGTGAACGAGATCAGAATACGATCAGATGATTTTTATGCTTTTTGATTTCTAATATCGGGCCCGCAGCAATGAGAATCGAAGTTAATTGGAATTTCAATAAGAAAAAATGTCACAGCTAAGCAGAAAAGATCCACTAGATGAGTTTCAACAGAAAGTCATCCAGAAGACTGAAATAGTACGAGTTTTTGAAAAGAATGTCTTTGCTTAATTTCAATTTCCTTATGGCAGTGTAATTACGTCAAAAGGAAGATATATGATGTCATATTAGACAAGTGTGGCTCCTCTATTACCTTCGCACTGGGGTGGAGTTTCGAATTGTGCACTTCGAGAATTAATAAATGGCTTTAAGGCGGATGAAATGCTTGCGACTGCATAGAACAATTAAAAACAGCGCTAAATGATCGCATTAAACAACAGCAACACTGATATCATTTCCACCATCAGAAGCAGATTGAAACTGCCTGCGGTGATGATTATTGATATCATACGCAGTGTCTTGTCAAACTTTAAAATTTACTGCGAATATCATACTCTGAAATGTCTTTGCAAAACGCAAAGCTATGAAATCAAATGAGCGTCAGCAAATTAGCGGCAGCAACGATAATTTGGGAATGAGTCATAAAATGTCGTTAACGACAGCTTGTTTGACTCGAACCTCTTCTCGCTAATTGGAGATACCCGAAAATCGATCGGCACATACGACTGCTGCGACTTGGCTCAATGACGAATGTGGCCTATTCATTATTAAACGACACGCAAGCAACCACTTGCGGCCAACAATGTGCTATACGCTTGTGCATATTTACTAATGTTCATTCATCAAGCATTACGCTTCCTAATGCGTAAAAATGAACGTGGACTGCAAACAACTGATGAACGGATGACTCCACTTGGTATGCTCGCTAATTTCCACTTAATAGACCTCACACGTCACAGACGTTCAGTGGAATAGTCACTGCACTCTTCTTGTCGTATTTGTGACACATGGCATTTGCGCCCATGAAAGTGGTACGTCGAGGATTTTCATGAACGAGGAGGGAGGGGAAATTATTTGCCGCTGTAATAGCATACTTCCATATATGATCAGACATCCAGCCTCTTCAACCTTTCTACCTTCCTCAACTCTTCCTCCACTAATCTTCCTCCCTTCTCAGTTCATTATGAAAATGTTGGAGGCGGAAGTGTCCTTGATTTGAATGTCGGCAGATCTCTTATATTTATTGCGCTGCTGCACCACTTGCAATGGCCACCATCTCATTTGGTCTTATAAACGCACCACCAGTTTACTTCGTGCTAAAAAATACAAAGCGACATTTGCTCTTCCTTTCTCCGTGCACAGAGACCTATTCACTTTTTTCATTCCTATTTATATCTCACAGAGAACAAGAGTGATTTGTAATCTGCACGCAGAAACATTAGTAATGCTGGCAATAGCCCACCCATATGGTGCTGGATGGTTGTTGTTGCGGTCCTGGATGGAAAATTGAAGTTATATACGCAAAACATGAAAACAACCTCGTTGACAAATGTCAGTAACACTTATTCGTACGTAAGTCGTCGAATGTGGCTTCACCTTGAAACAATTCTGCGAGATGCCGCCCTTGTGAGCAACATGAGTAAATGTGAGCATTAAAACTGTGCGCAGCCTGCCCCTTCCGACGTCTAATTCATAGGTGTTTAAAATTTGATGATATTTCATGAGATGATGAAATCTACTCATTCACAGTCGACTACGAACAAAAGGTTACTATCATATTAGTGAATAAGTGCATCACGAAGATTGATGCGATGCGCATTTTTCCATTCCTAGTTGTTGAGAGCATTGTATCCATCTGAATAGAAGTAAGGCATTGAATGCACTAGTTGAAAACGTCCATTTCGCTTCTATATTCGGGAGAGTCTGTCACACGGGACTGCGTACTGTGAGTAATAATTCAGGGCCTTATTGAACATTTCGTTGATTTCAATGTTGCAAGAGCAGTTGGACTGCTCCGCAAAATTTCAATCCCCATTTCTGCGTATTTAAGCCGCGGCGATTAAGGCCTCTCTGCTTTATGCTGTAATGGATTTACAATAATCGCTTCATGTTGAACTTCAAATCCACAACTATTCCGCAGGCTTGCGATAAATAATGAAAGATAAAATGAATGCGTCAAAAATGGTGTTTACGATGAAGCAATCATCGTGAAATCACTGCACTTTTTTGCAGAAAGTGGGGAGGGGGTTAGAGAGGCGTTATACACGTGGATAAGAATTCACAGAATCCCAAAGATGTCCTGATGAAGTAGTTCAAGTAAATCTTTAATAGCAATAGCCGCGAAATGCGCCATTATAATGAGGTGACCAATCGGCTTTCCAGCCCACGTCGTTCGTAATGTTTACCCCTTCACTGTGCGCAGATTTCACGTTTCGTATCAAGTCAAAAAAAGACAAGCTGACAATGGTTGCCTTCAGCGCCTTTTTCCCAATTCGAACTTCGTTTGTGATTCAGTCAAAAAGTTTTTCGATTGAAATGAGAATGATTTTTCGCATGAAATAAACAATAACGTTAGTCTGCAAATGACTGATTGTAGCATTTTTTTCATTAGTCCAAGTTCATATGATTTGATTTATGATTTAAGTAAATTTTTGAATTAAAATAGTTGTTTTTTCCTACATGAAAGCTGAGGAAATAACTTTTTCCTCATTGTTTTTACTATTTCAGCAAGATACAATTTCTTCTTCTTGTACTCAAAGAGTTCTGCTTATTAATTATAAAACAAAAAAGACGATGGTAAGACACATGAGGAAGTTTCCCTTGACAACAAGAAACAAAGCATGCAAATGTAATTTTATATTCATAAACACGTTGGCACAGTTGAGATAACGCGTGAATATCTGAATATACACGTCAATCAAAGACAATGCTGTTTTCAAGTCTATTAGAGACTTAACCATAAAACACGCACGGGAATGCTTCTCGTGACAACTGATGATCACTGAAACATGGCATGCAATATTCACGCCTCCAGGCCACAACTTATCACCTATCAAACAATTTGCTAGAATTCTGACAACATATGAATTCATAAACAATCTTTACATCTCTTGACAACAAATCCTCAACCATTAAATCGAAAGAAGTTGCTAAGGCGCAATATACATCTCTATTTTCTGCGGTAGATGATTGAAACATTGCACACCAATGTCGCAATTTCGATCCAAAAATTTTTTATATGATCGAAACTGGTCAGGGAAAGCTAGTTGTTGAGCCGTTTCAGCATCACGAAGAAAACATTCAACATTTTCAAATAACAGTTGCTGGATTAGCTGCTGTCGAACTCCGGGAGACGCAATCTTTGGCCGACCAGCCCGTGACACTTCAAGAATTAATTCAGCTGAAACTTTGTTTGCAGAGTTGCCTTGGATGGAGAAAGCGGAAGTAAAAAAAAATTTTAGACCTGCACGACACAACTGTACGACTACTTTCGGTTCAATAATTCCATTTTCATGGGTAGAGGTTTTGACGTAACTAACCTCCGTTGAGAGTCAAGATCTGCGCTCAGCCACATCCGCAGCATGCTGACTGAGTCTGCCATCCACTTTCGTTTGCTTTCTTGAGCATGCTGTCGAAGGCATCTAAGATGCCCAGACTTTGTGTTGGACGTAAGTATTCACATAAAATTTATTTGGTAATATGACCACACTGAATAGAAACTTGAGGGCTATAAATGAGCCAGTGAAACGTTGAGTAAGCTATACTGATAAATATATGTAAAAAGCAACGTCCAAGCACGATTAAATTACAGAAATCAACGAAAAAGAGTGCATCTGTTGGACCTATCTCTATGGGCTTCGAGGATATATATATATATATATATATATATATATATATATATATATATATATATATATATATATATATATATATATATATATATATATATATTACATACAGGCTATAAACGCAAAGAACAAAAAGTACACACCCAATATAAACTTTTGATATACTTTCGATCGGGCTACATCATATTATTCTGCTTCTAAATGAAAAATGGAGCTATACTGTACTGTTCTACGTGGCTCTTTCTTTCTTTCAAATTAAACTGTTCTATACCAATCTGTTTTTTTACCGTGCAGACTTTATCATACCAAAAGTCCTCAATGAAGAATCAACAACTGTTTCAATTAATGTGCTTGCCTGTTGCAAAAAAATAAGAGATGCACAATGAGGTATAATAAGTGTTTGCTATGATCATCATTAAACAGTTAAGCACCAAAGCATTGTGGCAAGTGACTTTCTTTTTGTCTTCAGTCCGTTTCACTCTGTCAGGTAAATGTCATTCTATGTCCCTTCAGGTGTCATTCTAATCTCTATGGGCGTTGTTTTTTCATAGCCAAAAGGCTCTCGCCATGGCCTAGCAAGCTATTCCTGATGTTCCCTCACAACGAAACCGCAGATAACAGAGCAGTTGAGGTGATTCAAATGCTAGTGCGGCTAGATACCGTCGATATAGTTGATGCGGTTCAAGCGGCTGCATTGCTCATTAAGAATTCAGTGCTCGATATTATGCTTCCTGAATAATGTTACTGTACTCAACATGCAAGCAGTGAGGTGAGCAAAGTCAGGAAGCGTAATAATCTCATAAACAAAACAGCGATTCACAGTAAGGAGTAAGTGAAACAGCTGAGCACATAAGAACAACGTAACAGCAAGAATGTATCTGAAAGTAGGTTTTATATGAATAAAATGGCCTCTAAAAAACAAAAATCGGTCAAAATATCTCCAAAGTAATCTCTCCTTTAATGGTGCAGAAGCTTACAGCCCCTTCGAATTTCCGCCATTTTTCACTTTTGCAAGCGCTATAGGCCTCAGAATTTTCTTCTTGTCTGCTCAATTCGGTATCCAGCCACGTCAACACTATTGTACCAAAGTCGGTCACAGTAACATAAAAAATCTCGTCATGAAATACGCTTTCGCGATGGAATCACATAATATCAATGGCGCAAGCCAAGAGTATTTAAAAAAAAACATGGAAAAAATAACGCAGAAAAGGTCAATCAAAGAGCAAGCATCGATTCAGATACATAAACACTTTCTCTTCTAAGGTTTTCGCCCTTTCTATTCTTCCTCTCTTTCGGCACGGACTCCATCAAAATACACATTCGACTACTAACGTCGGGATGGAGATACATTGGCTCAACGTTTTCGTGAAATAAATGTAAAGTAACTTACCACTATAGCAGTGATTTACGTTGGAATAAAGTTGGTGTGACTAGAGTGCAAAAAAGGTACTCCTCACAACTTATCACAGTAGCATTAATTTACATAGAACTTTTAGCAGAGTCATTACTGCTTCATGCACCGGCAAGTTTCACTTAACTGCCGAATAGGATATCAGATGGAAATTGTGCACAAATAACCTTTTTGTCGACATTAAATCCAGATGTTCGTTGTAACAAATACATTCAACAGAATATTCGCAGTTAGGAAATAGCTCGCTCACAGCAATCCAATCCTCCTGATCATGGTCATGAACCTGCAGTACATCACACTGGTTCCATTATTAGTTACTACTCAAACATCACTGCTTTATTCCATGCTTGCTTCTCGAAGAATCTCGTTGCCTACCGTTTCATTAAATGATCTCGCCAAGGCTTTCCTATTTAGAAACGCTTCGTTTATAAGCCCTTCCTCACCGATGTAGTTGGTTTTGCAGCTATATCGGTTTCTTTCAGACTCTAGTGACCATAGATTCTTGGAGGATACAGCTTCAGCTTCATCCGAAGGATACAGCTTCAATGACGAAATGATTTCTCATTTCTGTCATTTCGGGCAGTGACTTTTCTAACAAGGAACTGAATTTTGTATGAAAAGAGGGAGATTCATAGACAGCATTCAGCGTGGCACACAATTTGATGAAGTTAACAAATAAGACAACAACAGCGATAATATGCGTAACGGTTCACATCGCGCTACCGCATTCCTGTGGTCTCTTTGAAATCGGCGCAGATCTCTTTTTCGACTACTCCGACAATCGCCTACAACCTGCGTTCCAGTCGTTCTCTTCTTCCTTTTGATGCTGATGTCTTCATTTCTTGCAGCATCTCTTCATAGTTGGTGCATATTTGCTTTCATTGAAGCTATTTCCACACAGGGTCAGTTTTACTTCGTTTACTTCTTTTGCCACCTTCAATCTGCCATCTCGTTGAGCACACCATGATATTAAATTATGCTGGTATTGTGTCTGGGGACCAATTTATTGTGTCGGGCATAGATGATGTGAAGAGGGAGGTCGAGTGTGGAACGTGTGGCAAGCGGAGATAGTAGAAACGCTTTATTGAGGGAATATAAACGGCTCCAAAGACGAACACAAGAGGAGAGCGAACTGGGACAAAATCAAAGACGATAAGGGAAAGCAGACGATCGAACCACGACGAATACAAGAAGAAGACTAACTCTGACGAGCTGAGAGCCGCCTTTTATAGGCCTCAGATACCGCCAACAGCACAATAGAAGAACAATGGCATTATGCAAGGGCACTCAAAAAGTACAACGTGATCACTGCGGTGGTTCATCACAATCAGATATCTTGGGTTGGTTCTTCGGCGCCATACCCAACAGCTGGTGATACCAAGAGCGCTAAGAGAAAAAGCAGAAAGATCAAAACACCCACCAGCACGGGTGACAGCAAGCGGCGCGGACGCGATGAGCGAAATACTCTCATCTGTCCCTTGCCGCCTTCCATGCTTCCTCCTCCCCTTCCGCCCTTTCCCCCACCCCCACCTCCGTGCACGCATTCGCTCTGCTACGAGTACACCGTTGTTCGCTGTGCCGTTCAGATGTAATTGAGGGTTTAGTACAATAAGAAAACGTAACGTCGACTGCATGGCGAATGGCACGCACACGATAAGAGCAATTAAAAATCGATAGCACAGAGGAGGAAAAACCGGAACGGCAGTGATGACACGGTAGAAAAAAAAAAAACCAAAATTGCAAAAAACCACGGAGCAAGCTACCTTGAGTAAGAGCTTTAATGTAAGATGCTTGTACTATATGCGCCCCAAATATGTGTAATTTTTGGAGGCTGCCTAAACGTATGAGAATCTCTCTCAAATATAAGCCTCACCCCCCTTTTTCCCCGCTTCGAAAACAGCCGCTCTCTATGAATCTGGCTAACCATTTAAACAATGTCCCAAGCCGGTTTTGGCATGGGTTGAGAGCATACCTCTTTTCGAGAAAAAAAAAAAAGAGCAGCATAAAATCTCCCAGAATATCTCAGCGATGTGCCTCTTTATGAGGTTTCCGGAATCTATAAGTTCTCCCTCTCCCTCAGATTAGACTACCTCCTAGAGTGAACGCCCCTTTTGAAAAATACCGAAATTTATAAGACCCTTCATATAAGCCCACCTCGAATGCGTGTTTTTTTTTTTTTTTTTTTTTCAAAATGGCGAAGCCTCTAAGCTCTGAGGCTGTATTGTTCGTAAATTTTATTTCACATACATCGTGACTCTTAACCCTGCTATTCTTTTCTAATAAACCAGTGATCTTGCTGTTTTCTTTTCTGTCGTCTACGTACGACCCGCAACATCGTTTTGTTAACAATACATATTGCTGCATTGATCTGCAATAACGTGTTAATTCATGAAGTATTTGAAAATGGTAAGTTTATGGTAAAGTCGTTAGGAAGCATAAAAAACGATCACTCCAATCAATGAAATAACTATAAATAAATAAGTGATGACATATAAATGAGCGCATTATGATCCACTTATCTTTATTGAGGAAAGATTCCTGCCTATGGAAAAAAACATTTGAGTGCTAAAAGCTAAGATGAAAGAATCGAAATCAAGTTCAACAGAATAGAAAATAGAAAGTATTTGCGCTGTTTGTTAAACTCTGTCAAAAATCGGCCAATGTCTGAGAAACGATTCATCATTGTAGGCTAGTTGGGGGCTGCAAACAAGTCCTCGAAAACTTTTTATAGTGTTCCATCGAATTGATTGGAAGATCTGATCGCGGACTGACAATTTACATTTGAAGATCATGATCACGTTGAAGTATGCTGTATCGTTCGAATGAGAATTTGATGTACGTAGCAAACATGTGTTAAAAGCCCAAAAAGCACTCCTTACTCTTGACAGAGCTTAAAAAATGTCTACTGACGAATACGTGAAATCTGAGCATTGAGGACCACCCGTGGAAATATCTTTCTGAAGCACATACTGATTGCGTTACCTCCTCCACTTCAGCACCTACCACACTATGGGGAGCGTAAGTCTCAACGATCAAGGCATCCCTTTACCGGCTGAACCGGTTCATTCTTTATGCCTTTTCTCATTGCTCCTACCCATTTCGTATCAACGTATGAGTGAAAAAACCAGCAAGTGACAAAATTTTCCATCAGAACATCTCAATGGGGATTCCTTACATTCTTTCACAGGGATCGGATGCATTACATATAAGCGGACTGCTAGTGTACGCAGAATATCATGCTGTGTTATCTTTTGTTGGGGAAATTACAAGTGAGGATTCCATGAAACATCCAATCGAAAGGGAAACGAAGATGTGGAAAGGAAAGGAGAAGGATCTTCACCCTTTGAATTTCTCTTTGCCGCTCTCCTACTCCCTCTCCCTCTCTCTCCGGCGTTCCTTATTTATGGTTGACTTTCTCTTTTGGTTCGCTACTTATTGAACTCTGCGATGCTAATTGACACAAATACTTTCCACAGTCGATATTAACAGTGTACAACGCACAAGGAAAGTTCATCTACTGCTTCAAGCAGGAACTTATCGTTCTCATCGATCCTTATCCTTTCCGTCATTCCGAAAGGCCGACACAGTTTCGGCTATGCCTCCATGGAGGAAAGCTAGTCGAATCATGCTTACGCATCATGAAGGGTCACGTTCGGGACCAGCCGAATGATTGGTTGTTCTAGACGTCCCCCACCATGCAACGAAAGCGATCGAAGGCCCACATCAACTCAAACTGTTCTCTGTCGTTGAGGACACTGTAAGTTCCTTCCTATCGGCATGCCAAGAGGCGAAAAGACAATTTCGACTGACCGCGGTAGGATTTCTGAATAGAGAAATAAAAGCGGTGAAATTCATTTGTGATTTTCATATGACTATGGTAAACACCTTTACTCAAATATCATCCTGCTGGAATGGCATACTTTATCTTAAAAAGAATAACTGGGTCACCATCGGTGAAAAGCATATGGCATTTCAATGCGTGAATGAAAAGCATTGGTGAAACAAATCAATCTAGCCTTCTTTCGATGTGTGAATGATTGCGGTGATGCCTACAATTGTTCGCCTGTTTAGCTTACGTTCAGGATGTTGTCATGCAGAATGAAGAAACATAGCATGCTAAGCTGTAATGACATCCTTATTGTCCAGGCAGAACTGCATATCGATTGCACTTTTTCAGCTTGTTGCGTCAACAGTCAGCTTAAGCTCTGACCATTTTTATTCACCATATCGGCAAGTACACAGCTCCATTGCGATTTTATCAAATCATGAAATTCCTAATACATATGTGGTCTTTCCAAAGAGGATGTCGAAAGCTTCTTCTTACAGCACGTTGAAAAAGTTCCATCTATTTCAGAGAACATTTGTGAGGTATACGATTCGCAAACGAAGCTTCTTTCCTTTTGCATGAGAGCCTCATAAGAACTGCCTCCAACAGTAAGCATCGCCATCCATAAGCATGATTATTTAGACATAAAAAGGGAGCTATGTTGTATTGGTGGAGGGGGTGGGGCGGGGGAAATTATATAACATATTTAGCAAAAATTCAATTAGATTCATTATGCGACGATGGAACTCACCAACGACTAATCGAGCGAAATCCGCGTCGATGACGCAAATGGGGATTCCGGCAAGTTCATACAAGGACAGTGATACGGGATGGTGAGCACTCGATGATAAAGCGACCCTTATGCGTTATGGTCATCAGTCAGCGTACACTTGATGAAACAATCAGCCGTTTACCGGGTCACACTTAATTGCACAGATTGGAGAACACGTACGCTCAAATATGTCTCATAGTGGCCTTATATCAAAATGGTATCAGAAGTTTAATACCTCACACTTAACACCACAATCACCTATGTGCAACCTCTCACACCTAGCACCACGATTCAGGGATTACCGAAAAGTGCACCTGTCACTAAGTGGTACGCCTGACATGTAGAGCAGCGTATCGAATTAGAAGGTCGTTTATTCTTAGGCTCTATAATACCAAATGTATTTCACGGCTGTCATGTCCTACACTCAGACAGCAACCAGAAGATTGTAAGTTGAAAATTAGCGATAAACTAGAAAACACGATATGCTGCGCTTTATATGGAGAAATTTTTGTTGCATATGTTCTTTCCTTCAGCGAACATCGATGGTCAACCGCTCAGTTCAATCCAGCAGTCCTACAAATGATATAAGTTATCAACGAATGAGAAGTGACGCATTCGCAAAAGAAACGTCTATCGAGGGAGTAAGAATATAATTGTAAACCGATTTGATCATTTAGAAACAAAAGTGGAGATCGCACAGATAGGCTTTATCCAGACTACTGTGAGTGATGGCAGAAACACCGTCTGATGGCTCACAGGCGCAGTGCTCATTGCTTTTCCCAAAAAGCGAAGACGGGGTGAGGCTGATGAGAAGAAAGGACAAGTCTAATGGGAAAACTTACCCTGACGACAACGAAGCGGTCCTTGAAGCTGGCGGAGGGCTGACATCCTTACATATTTCGTCACTTATCTGCAAATTGGAAGGGTTTCACTTTCCCCTCCGAAGCTCACATGGTGCATACAAGAAGAGATGAAAGAAGCTGCCGGGTCACAGGCATGTATTGGCAGTTTGGGACCATTGTAAAAATTTTCCAAAGCTAAATTAGCAGTCGTTTCTGAGACAATTCTTTGTCAAAATTCTTCAGTAAGCAAGTTTCGAAAATCCAATGAACTGTTCGAGAATTACGGCAACTGAAGGAGAGTCAAAAAGTTCACAAACGAATTTGTCTTGGACAGACTGTTTTTGAGTGCGACAGCGAATATGTACGTGCTTTTTGGGGGTTGCGCTGACTCAAATCTTTGTGGGGAAAGCAGAACGCAAACATCGGAGCTGCACAGGAACACAGTAATAATCCGATGGAACCCGTCTCCCTCCACAATGTCCAGTCTTCTTGCAGGTGTACCGCATTAGATGATTATACTACTTCAAGTCAAATAGCTGCATTTCCTTCTTCATTCCTTATGCCCATCTTATAAAGATGATTTATTTCTATGTTTTTTCTTAATATTGAGCAATATTTGAACTTTGCTCATCTCTTGCACCAGTATTATGAGTAGTCAGTTTTGCATTGCGCACATCAAATGAGATTTCTTTCAATACCGTCCTAGCTTCTTGGTCCCTTTTTTCGCCTGCAGTGATGTAGCACTTTCGCCTCGCTTCCACGACAAATTTCTCGTCAACGCTGGCTGACATACTAAGTGGGATAAATCTAAGGCATGGGGTAACGCCGCTTCTCGGGGAAGTCGTCGGTCGTTTATGGAAGGCGGTCTTCGCTCCCCCTTTGTACGCCCTCTTGAGAACATGCATCCCGCACCCTCTCCTTCTGCCCTATTGAAATCGCCTCCCAGAGTGATGGGCGTACTAAACAAGTGAACTGGAAACGCCTTGGCGGATAAACTTAGCTGATTGCATGCTTTTTAGTGCTGTAATGTTTAAAATGCTCGTCTGAATCCAGAATTGGAACACTTCACAATTGGAAATGAAAGCGATAATGGAAGAGGCAAGGTATAAGATTTACTTTCTTATCCGAACGAATATTGCTGTTTGTCGCTGCTTACAGTTATGTTTATTTTTCGAGACTCCACTGTTTCCGCTTTCGAATGACTCATTCGGTTCATTAAGATGAAAAACCTATTGGTGTGTCTAATTATCTTGATGTAAAATATATGAAGTTTTTGGCACTATGAATGCCGATGAATTCTTTCATTCTTGATGGAGCAGATTGCCTACGGGAAGCAATCGATAATGCACATTGCAACTATCGAATTCCATAAATGTTTCTGATTCGAAACTAGCGGACAGAGGACACGCACACCAGCTGTGCATAAACAAGAAGGCCTCGTCGTGATGCGCATTTACAAGTGCAAATATACAACGTCCGTGAACAGGCTGCGCATAATGCTCGGTCACCTGATCTTAGGATTAAGCGTCCATCACATTAAAATCATTCTCTATCAAGTTGCTGGAAACGCAAACCAACGATGAAGAACAATGAGATGAATGAGCAACCTGTCCGGCAAGTTCGTCGGTGTAGGTCGTAGCTTTGATGATGTTTTCGCTATACTTCTGAAGCACTGCCTCATCGTACTTCCTTCCCATAGCAACGATAATGAATTTTCTACCCGGCAATTTGAGTATTTCAAGGGCATCGGTTACTGTAGTGTCATTTGTGGTCGCGCTGAAACAGCTCTTAGAAACTAAGTAAAATGAATCGAGGTTAATTGGGAAATGCAAAACATTTTAAGAATGCATATCCTTCTCTTCGCTTCCTTTTAGGCTCACGAGAAGGACACTTTTTAGTATCGAAAGTGTATCTGTGAGATGAATGAAGTATTTACGTGACAAGAACACAGGGCACAATGGCAAGAAACAGTCGTTGCTCGTACAAGCAAAGCCAAATTGAACGCTCGCTGCACCATCAGTGTCCTAAACGATTCCTTCCACAAACACGTTTTGTAACACACTCGCCACATGCAAGAGATTCTTCGATTTTCGAAGTGCTTAAACATGGCGTCAACACTTGAAGCAAAAGAGTGAAGTAAAAGAGTCATTGAAGCACTTGAAGCAAAAGAGTGAAGTATTGTTGCAATGAGACGATTTCGTCTCATAAGCGGAATGAGCTCATGAAATTTTGCAGTGATGCGTCCCTGCCGACAGTCATGTATATGGTATTCGTGTAATCAGATTTGCTTTCGAAGCGTCTTCTTCAGCAATGAAGCCTGTTACAACGTTTCTTTCTAGTGCCAATTATTTCTGATGATTTCACGTTGAGTTGCTTGCATGCGCATTGCCAGAGGTAACACAAAAATGATAAAAAAACGGGATTTTGCACGAGTACCTCTTAATTTGATAATTTTGATAATAGATCAGCCCGTCGGAATCCGTGTCAGCTATAAATCACCGACAGTCTCTGATAATCAGATGTAATTTAGTGCTACTGAACAACAAAAAACACCCAAAATAGATTGATAAAACCTTCGATAGCAATGTCAAAATTGGTCAAGGGAGAATTTGAGCTGATTGGAGGCACTAGTCGCATTCTATACTTTTATTCGTGTGCCCGAAATATGAGTATAGACTACCCACCTTGTGTATGTGAACGCTATCGTGACGATGACGGACCCCGGTCGTGAATGTGCTTCCGTTTTCAATATGGATGATGCGGTCGTGATTGACCTGCAAATACTTTGCAAATTGTTCCATTAAGAAGATGCTGGAAATAGGAGACTTCGGGAAAGAAAGTGGAAAAGTTATGAATGCTGAAATTCAGGCAACCTTCACTATCCAACTGACTGATTAAACTTTTCATTTCAGCCCGTCAGCCCGAGAAAAAGGGAACCGTTCAAACTGCATTTTTTTTTTTCATCGCAATACTGAAAGAAAAAACATAATTATCATTATTTCATAGGATGGGCTTAAAAAGTGGAAAATAAGAATTGTTCACTGACCCGGATCTGCATCTAAAAGCTACTAGCAACAGACTTCTGAAAGCATTAAAACATCCTCTCGGAAAAGTCGGGGATGTGGTAGATGAGAATAACTACACTACACAGTTTTTGACATGATAAAGCGTTGCACATATCTTGCCAGAATTTTCCGATTGCAGTCCGTCATAGGCTCACAAGATCGCGCACTGTGCGCATCATTTGCCGTTGCACTTCCTACTCTTAATCGATCCTATCAGCTTGCCGAATAACAGATCCCGCCGATCAGTACTGAATGCGTCATTTTTTCTCAGTATGCAGTGCGTGCCAACAAACTTAATGACATACGTCGTGAAATCGGCATCATCGAAAAGATTCTCTTTTTTCATCCTTGTGAGATCTGTGAAAACAGCTGAGTTGTTAGGATAGGTGAAGTCACTTCTGTAACAGGTGTGCTCCATTTTGCCATAGCCGAACACCACAATCTCTGTTTCGCTCGGATCGATCGTCCAGTGTGGAACGAGCTTGTCTCGTACGAATAGAGTCTCCTGAAGCAGAGTTTTTCAACAGCATTCTGGGAAAGAACTCCCGTACAACCGTTGCATGCCTAAAGTACCGAGCGTGCTCACGACACAGAAACTGGTAGGCTGACTGCCTGAATACGAAGACAAAGAAGAGCGCCATTATCATAAGTGGGTTCCCCACACTACTACCCTTTCTTCGCCCACCCTCCTCTCCACAAGTTTCGAAAGTCCTTTGTAAGTCATGATCTCGGCCAAAATTCGATCCAGAAATTGGAATTCGAGGACAGAGATGCTGTCAAATTCGACATTGGCACTGTGGAATTCACATATGAGAAATGCTTTTTTAAGATTCAAGTCATCCAAAATTTGACCAGAGAGATTGAAAGTTTGATATGACTGTATCATTTAATTATAGCTTCCGACATTTGCCTACCTCTGTCAGAATTTTTAAGTTTTCCAATACCTGACAACTCGAGTGGGCTTTTTTTCTTATTTAGCTCGTATCTGGATGTGATGCATTTCCGAGAAAGGAGAAATTTGTGGTTCATCAAATCAAAACGGGGAGGGTCAAGGGACGTCTGCAGAAGAAGGGAGGCAGAAAGATGGCTGTCGTGCTCATGTATGCTTTGTTGCAAGAAAATTTGTTCGTTTTGGATGCGCTTGTTGTGCGAAAGAACAGGTTAACATGACAGACAATCTGCCTCGCGAACTGGCTGGGAAAGCGGTGCTGGGGAAAACCCTGACAAAAGCCGTATTCAGTAGGCATTTTTGGAAAGTCACAAAAACTTTGAAGGCAAAGTCCCCAGGACACCCTCATATCGGGCTGCAGTGCATGGATTTTTCGCCTACTGGTATCATTTCTGGTCCTTGTAAAAAGTCCGTGAAAAAAAAAATTTTTTTTTTTTTTGAACATAAGAAGGCTTCATTCCCATCAGAAAGCTTTTTTCACGGCATTCTGTCAAGTACAGAAATAACAGCCAGTGGCAGAAAGTTCTAAATATCGTTGACCATCAGGAGAACACTCCTGCAGACTTGAAAACGTCGGAAGGAGAGTACGCGTCGAGTTTTCACGGTCATCTCAATACACCTACTGAATCCATTTCCTGAAAAAACTTTCTTTCAGACAGTTGGCAAAAGCTCCTCGTTGTTTCTTCATTTAGAAAAAATGCGGATCTTTTATTCAAAATGTTGTTCCCAGTAGTGTCATTTGGTGAAATCAATGAAAATTCGCTTCAATCGTTCTCCGAAGCATCAGTTCGCTCTTTATGGACCGATATTTCCTGTTGAGAGCAACCTTTTGGGTGAATGAATTCTTTCAGCGAGCAAAAGCGAACCTCATAGTATTCACTGTAACCGACTGCAAATGATTGATCAATAGCTACGATGAGGTCAGCCTGGCACGAGAGGTGTCCAAATGTTGTCGCCATGGTTGTTGTTGGTCTGAAATTGAGAAAATTGTTTCATATTCTTCAAACTAGTTTTTCTAACACAAAAAACACAAAAGAAATCACACATCGTTGGTCTTGGCGAGTTTGACGGATAGTAATACGGAGGCGGAGGGCCGATAGCACATATTGCTTTATTGATCTGAAAAAACGTAAGAATCCGCGAGATGAATACATCTATTTGTTAATCATCAAGAATCATCAAAGTGTACTGAAATGGGTGTTGCGTTTTCGCATATGAGTATATACATCTGTGCATATGACTTTCTGGTACAAAAATCTCGCATATGAGCAGGATATGGAACTGCATCATCATGTAGACATGTTGCATGTGCCTTTTCAGGACCATCACTGCTTGAATGCGTGCCAATTTCTCTCGACGCGATCATTGACATGCTTTGAAAAGGCAGAGCAGGATTTCCTGAAGATTATTTCTATGCACTCAATGCTGTTATTTCTAAAATTATGCGCCGTGGAACGCGCTTACACACTAACTCACTTCAATTTATTGCAGTCACAGATGTTTTTTTCTCTCACCTGTTATAAAAATTACTCCCTTCTATGTTCCACTATGGACGATTCTCTGAAGGTTTTCGTGCTCGTCAGTTCTCGAGAGTTCGCCAGTAAATCATCTGTACCCAATTTATTCACTCGGGCGTCCAACAACTCCCTAAGCGTGAAATTATTTGCGACCTGATGCCCCGAAGCACCCAGCGGTGCTTCACAGCAATAGAGGGACAGACCACCTCTCTCACCAGCATCGACAGTGAAGCTCTGCAGACGGCAGTACAAGCGCGAGAAGAATGGCAACAGCTGACGCTGGAAGCTGTTCTGGAAGCGGACGTACGACAGCAGCAAGCGATATTGGAGCGAATGGAGCTGATGTCTATAGCTATCGTAGCCAATACTCGTCTTCCATCGTCTGCTGAATTCGCCAGAAACTCTCCATCGACATAGCTGCTTGGGTCAGTTAACGATCAAGACAATGGTTGCATGTTTAGTGCATGGTTTAATAGATATGAAGACGTCAGTTCTAAGGACGGTTTCACACTTGGTGGCTCCGCAAAGGCCCGTATAGTCGTTTCGAAGTTAGAGGCAACCGCATCATCATTCACATCTTGCCAAAGACAGCTTTCGAAGTCTTTCTGGAAGACGCCAACGAGATGCTAAGAAATCTGATCGGACCACAAGGCGATTTGTTTATATGAGAATACGCCTTTACTGCTGTGTATGTCGAAAACATCACTGCCATTCCGTGTTCGCCCAGAGAAAAGTGCTAATCGCAGACGAATAACAACCACTTTGGCTCCGCACTCGAGCCAAAGAACGATGCACCGATCCAGCGGTAATTGAGATCATTAACAGTATGCGATTTCTGAGAAAGGTCAACTGCTTTTGCATCTTCCTCGATCTCTTCAACTTGTACGGAACATTTGTCGACCATCTGCACAGTCCACGCGCTCTGCTGGACGTTCTTACAAAGAAGGACGCCATCTGCATGTGGACATCAGAATACCACTCCGCCTTTGACCGCATCAAGGCAACGCTCATATCTACTGCACATTCACGCGCTTAAATCCCACCCGTCATCGTCACAGATGCTCCACACTCTCTGATTGAAGCAGTCTCTTATAGTGTCTTGCGAGCGGGATCGAAAAAGACATATGCCTTGCGAGTAGCGCCATGATTGCTGCTCTCAGAGCAACTACAGCTAGCTTGGGAAGAAGGTATCAGCTCTTATTTCCGTAGTGCAGAAATGATACCGATTTCTACACGGAGGCCACTTCATACTGAAGACAAGCCAATTTCTTCTATCTGAGAAAACAGAAAAGTGTTACCATTTCAAACTGCCCACCGTCTTCAAAGACGGGTCCTGATATCCTTCAGCAGAGAAGCCGTCTCCCTACCGAATATGTCAGCACAAATGATTTTGGAAAAGTGACCGCTCTATTCCGTCTCATCACATCACAGTCATCACAGACAGGAGACTATGCGGTCGCAACCATCCATAGTGAGGTCGTTACGGAGCTCATCGATAATTGCAGCAACTTTTCTGCCTCCTTCGAAACCATCTTTGTCGCAACAACCGCAGATCGCATTCTTAAATGATTAACACCCCACTTTTTTACTGTTGCAATTGCCGAGGCACCATGACAAAAACAAACACCTGCTGAACGCAAACCGCACAGCAATTTCGAACACATTGCAAAGACATGAATTATCTTCGTTCCATAGAGGCTATCAGAGAAGACGGCAAAGACGGTAGTTCGCAGCTGTGCATATTGATCATCACTTGAATCGAGGATCGTACACATCCCCAAGAGCTGCACTGGACGCGTATCACCTACGGAGAATCCCATCAAGGCTGAGCTCAACTTACGGCCAAAGCCGACAGCTCCATGGAATCGTACACAACCTAATTTTGCAGAACCTCCCAGGTGAGCTCAAATCCCATCACGGTTTCAGAACACTCAAAATGGCCGAAAGGCGAACTCCATCTCCATGTCTGCAACTATCAATGCTTTGAAGAAGATTTTCGCTTGATTTGAAAACACGCAGACTCGAAATACTGTCAGTGTCACGCATGCCGCGTCGACATTTTCAGTTGTTTGTGTTGGGCTCGCAGGAATTTCACATATCTGCTCGACACCGCCGCACTCCCAACGGAACGGTCAAGCGGAATGATATTTTTACACATCCTAGTACGCAGTCGGGAAAGCGAAGGGATAAGAAGAGAAGAAGTGAGCGAAGAGAGGAGAATCGTCGGCTGACGCACCTAGCACTTTTCTGAGGGGATTTTGCTCAAGTTCCTATGCGCCTGGGTCAGTTCGTTCATCGCTGCCAGAAAAACGCCTCAGGACGCCGAAAGCGTACCTTTTTTGACCTGATCATGCCGTACCAAGAAATCCATACAACCACTTGACACCAACATAGAAAAGCTGCTCAGTCCTCATCACGGTCTATGTTGCCGCCATTTCGAGGCCGGTGACGTCGCCTGGGCCGAAGATTGGCGAGGACGGAACAGCACCTGGACATCCCAAACTGTCCGTCGCAAAACTTACAACACTATCTTATTTGTGCATTGTGGAACCTTTCTTTGAACTCTCACATCAACTAACTGGAACCACACATTAGCACGACGACGCTCACTGCACTCAATCGGACGATTGAGGTGTTAACATAAGTACTAAGCCGATGCCGTGAATTCAGCGCCTGCCTCTCTTTCTCTAGCGATCTGCCAGCCCCTCTAAATGCGCATTTGCCGACTCCTGTCTTGTTTCACGTCCCTTCCGCGAAGAGAACATCCCTTACTAACTTGATAGGGGGGATATCATTTTAAACACCCCAGCATTGCCTTCTACCGAGTTAACGTTTCGATTTTGTAGCCTTGTATGCAGTTAGGTTGCAAGTGATGCAAGTTTTTCTCCGCTCCGCCGCATGCATGTTGTGAAATCCATTCTCCATCGTACTTTGCTGTGGGCAACGTTCTGAAGGTGTTGCGTATTCCGTTCCTCTCCGATTGGTAAGCAGATCATGTATAAACGTCTTGGCTACTTGGTTCGGCAATCCGGCAACTCAGCAACGATTGACACAGGCAACGCTTAGTTTTGGCAGCTTTTCCAAAAACAACGCGACGAATCGGTGTTGGCGTCAAAAGGGTTTCTTTTAAAATTTCGTGAAGGATGAATGCAGCTCATGTTCTCCTGATCGCGCCGCCAAAAAAATGAAGGTTATAGAAAGAAAACAACTGCTCACAAATGTTCTCCTCTACAACAGTTCGTTCTCTCCGTTCAGCACGTTGAATGCTTTAATTTCGTGTTCACATTCAGAGTATTAAGATTCTAATGATAGTCCTTAAAGCAGGTTTGACATGCTTGTTTAATGCAGATTCTGTGAGAACCGAAAGACCTTATTAAACACTTCGATTGCGGAAATTCAGTCAGCAAAGAACCTGCAGAGCGACGGTGTCGTCGAGAACGTCTGCGCGGACAATAAAAGCATTCAAAACATTCAGCATTTCCAAATCCACCAATGGTCCCACACCAACCAACACCACCGTTGTATTCTTCGCATACGCGCTTCCGATGAAACTCTTGCTTAACTCCACTTCCCATTCTGACCTGCAACTCCCAACTGACAGCATACCGAGCCGAAATTTCAATGAAAAGAAAAACAGTTCTGTGAAACCCCGGCAGATACCTTCGGTTCCAAAGATGATACCTTCAAAGTGGAATCAGTAGGGTTAAAATCGATCCACGCTTCCACAAAGCTTACTGAAGGTGGAGGGCTATAAGAAACCATTACGCAGTGAATGCCCGGGGTGGTTTTCTAATTGGGAAGGTAATAGCGGTGCAAAGGAATGCAGCAACTTGCGAGATCTAAAGTCTACGACTGAGGTGTAGCTAGAAGCCGAGCAGGCGGAGAGAACATAGCAGAGCTGATTTTTATTTCGACGCAACTGTTCCTTCTTTGAAACGTAAAGCTTTCGAAAATTTTCAAAGGCCATTTCAGAAATGCAAAAGTGACGATGATTAATCGTTTTGGTTTTATAGAGAACGTTCGCAATAGATCAGAAATGTTTTAAATTTACTGCTGTGTGTCAAGAAATTTATATCTAACAAACATAAGAATGGTGGATGAGAAGAATTAATAACAATGTACCGCACCATTGCTTATGAATAGAAGGCGAAAAAAACATACGTGAAGTGAAAGAAGACAACTATAACTTGGTTCACATGCGCCCGTCTGTTATGATTGTTAAGCGTAGCGTACATCAGTGCACTGAAATAAGTCCACGGTGAAGGCGAAGTATGAAAGGCTGCAACGGACCAGGCAGTCAGCACACGTCAGAGGTCGAACAGATGTAGCGTCATCACCTTCAAGAGGCACGAGGGAGTTCAATGCCCCCTGCTACAACGGGGAAAGTGTATTGATTGGCCTCATGAGGCACAGATATGCCCTGAACGATGAGGTGGACAGATTGCAGGGTCTTATTTTGAGGCAGCGAGTGGTCACGATAGTCAAAATAGGGTATTGATGCCGGAAAGTAATGGTGCTGAATTTTGCGGCAAAACAAACGCCTTCGGTATTGTCCTATGCACATCGGCCACACATGTTCCAATTCCCCTCGACTACGCTGTATCGCATAAAGAGGGACGGATTGAAGAAAGGGAAGAAAACGATTACTTCAAGGCATTGATGCTTTTAAAGAGTTGAACTGCAAAATTCAGCCCCACATTTTCAAACAAACGCTTTGTTTATTTCAAATGATAGTGGCTGGGCACGCACCAGGATCCCGCACTGAAATTTAGTACCGGCGGAATGCAATAACGAATTAATTGCAGATTTAGAAAAGGCTGGGGTAAGTTTCATGCACAGATGCACTCGGAAAATGATATGATGTAGTTGCGCTCTTTCGTAAAAATTTTGCATCCTTCAAAGGTGAAACTATACTGTACTCGTAGTGTAATTGCGGATCAGATTTGGTGAAGTGTTGATGAAGTGAAGGTGTAAACGTAAAGAAAGTACAGTACTTTTTGGTAAGCCTGGAACTCTTTGACTGATAACTATTCAAAGAGAACTCTCAATATATCCTCCCTAAAATCAACGCTTGGTGTCAGCAGTATTCACCATTTAACCTTGCGATAGGCTGAGTACTTTACACTAACAGTCTAAGCATTTGGACCTATTCTCGAATGGTAGTAACAAGAAGAGTTTCAATAGGATCAACCTTGAGAGTTTCACGAGCAACAGGAATCCAACAGACAGTTACAATAAACGCACGTTGAGAGTGATTCCCCTTCCAGTAACTTCGAAGTCAGCAGTGAATCGACGTCCTTGTAGAAATCTTCGTTGCTTGCATACTTGAAAGAGTTAGAACGGAAACCCGCCTCTCTGTACTCGCCGTATGCAGCGAATTCAATTTCTGTGGTAAGTGGATTGATTGACCAATTAGAAGCTAGCTGATGGTGGACAAACTCCAGCTGCTGAAACATTGTCAACGTTGCTTCATCCAAGATATTGTTCAGTTGAAGATTGATTAGACGAAGAGATCACAAGAAATTCATGTAAAGTGCGGCATTGATTAGACGAAGATCGAAATTCATGTACCCGCAAATCTCATGCAAATTCCACTCAATTTTGTTTGCATGACAAAAGATGTTTAGCTTCAATGAAAATCAGGAGTACACTTGATACTCAAAAGTTGTTCCATAAAGAAAAGCCTCCTCCAAACCATTTGAATAGAGGTGGAATCCCCAAACGTAACAAACCAAAAGAAATGCAAAAAATTGGAATACGACTAGATGTTTTTCAACTCGAATTGAAACCTGAAACAAACTGAACTGTACGAAAGCACAGTCGCAGAATTGCAAAAACCACAACAAATGTCAGGAGCGTAACCTCTTGGAAGCTGTTCCATCCGGCTTCTAGAGACGCACCAACATAAATTGATATATCGACTTTGTATGGCATCCCATTCGAATCACATTTCGGAGCTAGCGGCTGTTCAGAAGTGGGCGACTCTGTGCCCACAGAAGTTGATGGTGTGCTAGAACGGGAATTTGTTGCAAATGTCACACTCACTGAATGTTTAAAAAAACCTCAAACAAATATGCAGCAATGAGCTGATAGATAGCGAATACCTGATGCCGCTACCCACTGAATGGATATTTCTATTCGAAAGCGTTCAAAGCCAATTGGCGCAAATGAAATTTCATTATACGAACAGAAGGAAAGAAGAAAAAGTAACAGGCACCTCTCAAAAGTGAATCGCGGATAAAGTTGAGGAGAAGAGGGCGAGAGATCGATGCAAAAAGCGTCAAGATTAATGGATAAACTCACGTTGATGGCATCGAAACAGAGGGTGACGGTGGCGGAGGGCTCACATCTTTGCATAATTCTTTATTTATCTGCAAATTCGAGGCATTAAACTTTTGCCGCTGAAACTGGCGTATCGCTGGGTGGAAATGAAGGAGGTTGGCCAAATTTAAGCCCGTGGCAACGCTTTCGCAGCATTGCGAGCTTCTTCCAGAGCGGGAACAGTACTCCTTTTTTCAATGTTATTTTTACATACAAAAACATAGGGAAACCCTTTGAAGGTCTTGAGAATTTCTCACTGGTGAATCACAAGATTCACAAGGGAATTTTTTCGGGCATGGCATCTTTAGGCTCGACGACAAATATATTTGCGTTTTTTTTTTCCGCGAAGTGTTGAGTTCGATCCCTCTAGAGAAAAAAGAACGGAAACATCAAGCTGCCGCCCAGAACCCAGCAAAATTCCGACTCACCTCCCTCCCACACAACTCCCTTGTGTGGATGCCGCTTAAGAAAGTCTTCGCGCTTAAAGTGAACGAGCTACATTCCCTTCTTTAATGCTTAAGTCTCTCCAAAATGATGTATTATTAGCGTGTTGTTCTTCATATCGAGGCTCTGTGAATTTAAGTGAAACTTCTTGCATCGGTGATTATACCGATGTGCAGTGACAGCAAGCGGGGAGGTTACTTTCCATACAAACTTCCTCGTTAACAATGGCACACTACGTTCACGATGCATAGTTAGTCTAGGCCAAGTACGCCCATATTCCGCGATTTCTACTCCTGTTCTCGAGTAAACTGCGAATCGCATGACCAATAAGGAGCTTCGACCATGAGTTACTGGCCTCTTCCAAAGGAACAAGAAGCAGCAAGCTTGCTCTGTTGGAGTGAGTTCGACCCTTGGGATGAGAAGTGCGCTGAATTGGTTGGCTAACAAGTTTTAAGCGACAAAATTTGTTGTCCACGTCCTTATAAGTTCTGTAATGCTCAAGATGCTCATTTGCGTCGATCAGTGGAATGCTCCGTAACTGGAAATGAAGACGGTGATGGAACAGACGGGCTCTAAGATTAACGTAGTTCATCCAGACAAATATTGCTATTTGGCGCTCCTCATAGTTATGTTCATTCATCGAAACAGCACTACTTCAACTCTCAAATGCGAGAAGCTTGTTGCTGTATCTAATTCTGTGTCATTTTTAATAGTTGATGTAAAATGCAAGCAAAGTTTTCGGTATTTTAATGCCCATAACTGAGCTGAGCGCTGACTAATCAACGCCCTAGAAGTGCATACGGACAGGAATCCCTGATGCCATTACAACTACAGAATCCAGCAAGTTTTCCCGATTTTGAAATACCGGATGGAGAATACGCATAAACAGACGCACATACACATAGGAATGTCGCCATAAGGCGCACTGCAGATGCACATATGCGAGGTGCACGAACAAGCTTCCGCATAATGCTTGATCATCTGATGCACCGTATACGACGGAACACTATGACCAATCTTCTGCAACCGTCGCTCTACAGAGTGCCCCTTGCACCGTAAAGGATCCCCCTATCTATTGCCTCAGATTGCGGCACTTCAAGATACTCTCTCTATACAGTGTGCCATTAGGTTTTCGTTTACTTTCTCATTCCAGCCTCTATCTACATATTAAATGTTTTCCGCGGCGTACTACTGAGCGACATTGAATTCGGCTGCCTTTTACGAAATAGCTTAGCTCATTTACAATTAGGGTACTGCGCTTCTATAACCTACTGTTTTTCGTCAGCCGTGCCAACAGAGACTCAATAGGAGCGCCATTTTTGCATCAGCAATTCTTCAAACGTTCAAAGGAATTTCCAATGATAGACACAAAAAAATCATCTGATGTCCGTATCTGGACGCTTTCTGAGGTTGCCGGCAGAAGAGAGCAAGTTCGTCTCGCCCATCCTCGTCTTCCTGTAATGTTCCAGCTGAACTGGCTTTCGACGGATATTCATTTCGAGAACATTATCCACCTCTCATAGATAAAAAGAGACAATTCTTACATGCAACATGGTCATGAAGGCTGATGTCAAATTTAACTAATTGCCGCTAATGCGGTTACACAGCTAGTACGATATATAAGCTCCTCAGTTTGAGCCCTCAGCCGATGAGAAACAAGTAAAGAGGAACATAAACCTCGCAAAGGCGTCGCTCCACCCATGCTGTCAGTGCTTCATCATATGTTATCAAATAACAGCTCTGTGCACCCGCTCATGATAACGTCCGCAATGATTTGTGTGCGTGCTATCGAACATGCACTCCATATCCTTGCAAGAATAGCGGTGGTGCATCGCGCTGAATGTCCAACGTCGCCCGTCACGCGTACGCTATTATCCTTCCCGCATCCAATTCTGCCCAATATTGCCAACATAGTCCTCGTGAAGCGAATAAAGTTGTTGAATACGAAAAGCGGGATAGAAAATTTTGTGAATAACATCCATTCTTTAGAGGAAGTAGCGTCGGTCCCTGTCATGAGCAACACACAAACGACGAATGCGAAAACAATTGGGCAGCGGGTTGGCTGCTCATCAGCTGTCAAGGTGACAACACGACAGCATATGCATACGTGCCGGCGATTAAAAACTGATAGGAGGCAACGAAATGCACGGTACATGAGCATGCTGCACCGCGAAGGTGGAGGCAAGTTTTGCTCTTTGACCTATTCGCGGTCAAGTTCTCATTCATCACACATACATCGCTTTGCCAACCGCAAGCCTAGAGCACCTGTCGATCAGCGAGCTTCCCACAAAGGCGCACATGTTTTACTGCATTCTCATTCCCGGAATTGGCGTTTATATAGGTAGTACCCGCGATCATGCGGAAGGCCGCAACAGCGAACAAAACAATTTCCTCCATCCTCTGGTGTCCATTTGCAAAAACCGTACTCATGTGGTCACGAGCCTAAGAGAACACATCTAGAACAAGAGGTCTGCAAACATCATTACTCTGTCATAGAGCACATCAAGACTGGGCGCCCCAAATGTAATCTGTGAATAATGTGATGTATGTACCCCATTTGCAGGGATAAGGTGCTACAAAGTATTTCGAAAACCGCATGAGCTACTCCTCAATGCTTTTCTTGTAAAGAGGTACTCTGAAGTGTCGAATAGAAGGGACCAAAAGAAACCGAAATAACCAAAAAACCTGATCAGCCAGAGCGTCAGCATACTCGATAGCCTTGATCAAATTATTGCTGTACTTTCGAAGCACCGTCTCGTTGTAGTTGTTCCCGACGGCGACGATCATGAATTTCTTACCCGGCTCTGTCAGGAATGGAAGTTGTTGATCAGCGATCCAAGCATTAGAGATTGTGCTGAAATTGATTTCAAACAGCAAAGGTCAAAGACAGCGGCTGCGTCTTTGTGCAGTTATAGTAAAGCAATGGGCCAATATGAATAGCAGTAACTGGCCAAGAAATGGGGTGCGAAAGGTAAGTGTCCCTGAACGTACTGATAAGTTTAATGATAACTACCGGCGAGATACGAAAGACTCATCAGAGAAGAACAAGTACTCAAATGATTGCATTATGCCATATACCTGAAAAACAGGCACCCTGAAGGCTTCCATAGAGGCTGAATATCGGCACTGTTCACTATTGCCTATATTGACGTGTCAAATGCATGTTGCGTCTCTATGATGTTGTATTCTCTTTCCTCAACAAATGGGCCTCTACAAGGTTCGTGTTTTTAAATGCGGATATGTGTTCCCCTTGAAATGCGAACCTTGCGATTTTCCTTTACTTCATGTTATTTTGTAGAATCAAAGATTTCAACAGCAAAGATAGACTCAGCGATTTCCCTGTGATGCACCTTATATACTTTCGATTTGCTTCACTGTCAGCATTGTGGTGCAAGTCTGGCACCAATGAAACGCAGGGTATTATTCAACAAGGACATGGTCGGAGGGAAGAATGCAAAGGAGAAGATCATTGCGAGAAATTCGACGGAATTCAGACCATCCAGGAAAGATTGAACAGGAAGCATAAAGGGCACTGTGAAAGCATCATTTCAGTCCTCTCGCTTTTCCTGGCTGCGCTCTTCGGCAGAAAAAATTCCCATCTTTATCACCATTTTCTCGTAATCTGCGCCGCTCTCTATTTTGTTAAACCGTTCTTTCAAAACACCCGAAAAACCACCTCTTAATGCACTGTCAAATCTTGTCATCATCAGTATCAAACGAATCTAAGCAGTACCCAACGTCTTGCAAATACATTAGGCTGCACAACCTGCGCATTCTTCTCGGTTGTTTTACCTTCCATTGTTCCTGTAATGTCGGTACAGTGTTCGAAGTCCAGTGGCATCTCAGTTTCATAGCATATCTTTGCAAAAGCGCAAGCAAGAAACCGCAAAAAGTATATACCTTGTGTAGGTAAAGGCTAGAGTGACGAAGATTGAGTTCGGTCGAACCTTTGATGTCAGAGCGGCCGCCCTCCCGATTGCCCTAAAAACTGCTTATAGCAATACAAAAATTCAAAGTATGCTACTAGAAGTGTTGCAACACTTCCAAAAACAAGCGTCTTCAAAGTTTAACAGAACACCTAAATGTGGTTTTCGAGTGTGCAACATGGAAGCGGATGCAGGCGATTGGTTGTTTGCTGAGGACATGTGCTTTCTGCTTATAATAATGAACACGATGCAACGACTTACATGCCGAAGTCCGGACTACCGAAAAGGTCCTCTTCTTTCGTCTTCGTGAGATCGGTGAAAAGTTCCATGTTGTCAGGATACATGAAGTCATCTCTGTAACAAGTGGATCTTTCCTTTCCGTAGCCGAACGATACCACTTGCGTTTCACTGGGGCTGATCGTCCAGTGCGGAACGAGCTTGTCCCTCACGAACAGGACCTCCTGAAGTTCACCTTCCTAGCGACTCCTTCGAGAGATTTTGTCGTATGGCTAGCCAACGTTTTTATCTTTGCTATAGCGATGCAAAGCCGTGAAAGTGTGAAAGCATTTGGAAGGATTGATCTATAAAAGCACATTAGCGTTATTAATAGACCCACATACTCCTTTGCTTCAATCCCAACATCACAAATATTAGTACTAGAATGCTGGCTCTTATTTGCGTCTGTTGGCTCCTTTTTGTGACCATTTATGTTATGTCATTTTGCTGCGTTCCTTGCAGATTTCTATTAAAAAAAAAAAAAAAAAAAAAAAATCCCGAGCGTTGAATAAACCCTCTTTGTCACCTGGAGAGTAATTTCGTCTAGCTTTGAGGCCAAAACGTTTCTTTTGGTTTCATCAATATGATGCATAGCTTTTGCAAGCGGTGTTCTTCCAAAGTAGCACAAAGCATACCTCGTCATATTCCTCATACCTGAGCGCATGCGACTGGTCCATAGCAACGACGATGTCAGCTTGGCATGGAAGGTGACCAAAATTCGTAGCTAATGTTGTCGTCGGTCTAAAATTCAGTACTTCGTTGTCTCGTTCGTAGACACGCTTCAGTTTTGAACAGATATCTGCGACATTTATAGGCGTTCAAAATCGTCATGAAGCAATAAAAATGCTTACAGCGTCGGTTTCGGCGAGTCTGACGGATATTGAAAAGTGGGCGGAGGGGCATTGGCACATATTGCTGCATTGATCTGCAATAACGTGTTAATTCATGAAGTATTTGAAAATGGTAAGTTTATGGTAAAGTCGTTAGGAAGCATAAAAAACGATCACTCCAATCAATGAAATAACTATAAATAAATAAGTGATGACATATAAATGAGCGCATTATGATCCACTTATCTTTATTGAGGAAAGATTCCTGCCTATGGAAAAAAACATTTGAGTGCTAAAAGCTAAGATGAAAGAATCGAAATCAAGTTCAACAGAATAGAAAATAGAAAGTATTTGCGCTGTTTGTTGAACTTTGTCAAAAATCGGCCAATGTCTGAGAAACGATTCATCATTGTAGGCTAGTTGGGGGCTGCAAACAAGTCCTCGAAAACTTTTTATAATATCCCATCGAATCGATTAGAAGCTCTCATCACAGAGAACACAGCTCGCGTTAACGCTCGCACACAGGTTGGCATACCGTATGTCGCCACTGCGTTCGATTTCAAAGAAATCGAGTTTTCTGATCAGTTGATCGGTAATCTTGCTCATACAGATATCAAAGTAGGATTGCACATCCGAGTGACGCGCAAAACAGCGGCGAGCTGTAAATTCCCGCAGGTGTCAACTACGTCAGCAAGCGAGGCATATAAAAGCATTCGGAAGGTTCGGCGACAGAGTTCGACTGTTGAAGTGCGACTTCGTTCTTGGTGGTTGTATCTTCTGTGGGTTGATGGTTTATCATCAGTGTAGATTGTGCTGCTCGATAATAATCTAGCATAACCTCGTTTTAACTGTTGATGTCGAGGCTGACTTCGTGCAAGACTGGTGTTATACATAAAATAGCTTCCGTCTTTTCTCTTTAACCTTTTCAAGCGACAATGCTTGCTGCTACGTATGTGCCCCTGTACGTTGCAGTTGTCATTGCATGATAAGTTTGGGCATCTTGCTTACGATGATATGCAGTGTTGCTGTCAAAGTGGACAGATGTTCGTACGTTCGTCAAGTGCGCGCTTACCGCGTTTTTTAAATATCTAAGCATGATATTGAAGACTCATTTACGGAAGTTCGAGGTGTGGTTCAGAAGGCAGCGCCAAGGTGAAAACAAGAAGTCCATGTACGGCGAAATACTGCACTGCTACTGGAAGACGAACTATCTCAACATCATACGGAATATTACTGGACAATTGGCAGAGGAAATAAGTGGTCATTGGCACACAGAAGGCGTCATCATCTAAAGTAGGGCGCAGCGCAGGCCACTTGAAGACGGGAGCTCAGTGGACGTGATCGTTGGCTTCAGCCCCGGTCGTGGATTCATCAGCGCCCATGGACGGTGCAGATAGGTCGACGATGGATCGGCGGCTCGGAACATCAGCTCAGATGCGACTGCGGCAGAGAGCGACGTAAGGAAAGCAGCACAGTTGACGTCGAGTAACAGCGATACAGGTCTTTTTTCCAAAAAGAATTTCTTCCGTTCTGCTTACTTTCACTGCTTTTCCCCGAATCTTCGGGGGCGTAATGACCTTTTTGTTGACCTCCCTACCAGAGGGTCAATACACCACACCTCAAAATTATGATGTTGGAAATTCTTGTGTTGGTCGAGTGAGAATTTGAAGTGTACGTGATATGGACACATATGTGTCCAAAGCTCGAAAGGCAACCTTACTCTCGACAGGGCTCCCAAAATTGTCTATTGACCAATTACATGAAATCTGTACATTTATGACGCACTCTGGGAATATCTTTCTGAAGCATATACTGATTTCTAATTTCGCACCTACGACAGTGCGGAGGAACCAAAGTCTTCGATGGTAATTGAATTGATACGTGTACTGTGAAGAAGCAACCCACTAAACGAGAGCAACTTCGTATTCTAGTGCAAACGCATTGAGTTTACTGGGGTGCTTTTCCCTCCTCGCTCCCGCAGGCCAGCACAATTTGAACTCTGCCCTCATAAATAAAAGCTGGTCGGATCACATACATTTAATTAGAGGGCCAGCTCCGGGATCCGCCGAATGGCACGTTGTTGTAGCTATGCCCCACCATAGAACGGAAATGATCGGAAGTACAAGCTACCATGAACTATTTGCTCTCATTATATACAGCGTAAGTTCCCTTCTGTCGACATCCTAAGGGAAGAAAGGGTGCTTCTGTCAACTATGTAGAAAGTTTCGCATAGGTATTTTTTGAAAGTTTGGACAAATATTACTCATGTTTTATCCATAGCGGTGAAAAGGATCTTCACTCAAATATCACTTGAGCGCTTCTACTGCATTCGCATCTGTACATTGATGAACGGTCAGCGATTCTTAATAAATTGCAGTATTGCGTCATCTGCTCTTAGTATAAATATAACAGTTGCAGCAGAACTCTGATTCATGAAATCTTGAATTTCAAATTCTACTCATATCAAGTTCAAAGATTTTGAGCCAACGATTTGAAACTATCTACGTGACTCTGTAACAAGCCGTCGTCAGCACTGACCAAGTTTGTTCGCCTTGCTGCTTCACAGATGTTTCTTTGCCCGTAAAAGTATTATACGGAGAAAATAGCAAAGTTCATTTCATGAACCGAAAATAATAACATTTTGTAATCGGAAAATGGGTTGGATCTAGTTCGAATGGAGGTCTGGTGAAAGGCATATAACACTTTTTGGAACGACATCACAGTCTCGTCACCAGCAATATGACAGGTAGGTGAATTTAGGGAATGCAACGTTCGGTTGCTGTACAAAAAGAAAAAACAACATTTGCGCCATTCGTTACGACGAGGAAGAGGAGCCAAATGTATCCTGAACGAAAGAAAGGAATAGGCAGCTAAATACCGGCCCCTAAACGAAAGCGCCTTCATAAATTAAAATAGACAGTGCAACCCATCGAGATAGCTCATAGTTCTCTTGGGACTTCACAGTGAATGACATCTAAATTTCATCAATATCCCAAAAGAAGAGCATTGGGAAATAGTAAGCATACCGAAAGGGCCTTATGAATTTCAGCGCCTTCATAAAAGAACATATCACAAGATGGTCCTCGATCAGAAGACCAAAGGATTGCGACACGTCTGTAGTTTACCCTTCTAAGCTTTCTTGAAATGTGTTCTTGATTGAGAGGTTTCTCTACATTCTGAGTTCTTTTATAAGGTGAATTGGAACATCTTCAAGAAAGGATTCAGCAGGCAAACCCTAGATATGCAGCACTTTCAAGATAAAAAACGATTGCCTATAAATTTGAATGAGTTATTAATTGCTGTCAAGATAACAAATGTGACGAAGAACATTTGGTACTTTGTATAATAAACACCAGCATAAAATTTCATATTTATGCGTTTTAGCATATTGCTCAATTTCCTATGGCTTAAAGGGGACCAAAAAGTATCACTTCTTAAGCAGTAAAGCGGCGAAACAAGGCCCAGGAGAAAATAGCATTGGGAAAATTTTAAGCGAAGGAATCGGTTAAGGCTACAGTTTGTTTCTGTGATGGATTCGCTCTGACATTTCGAATATTTTCAGCTCTGATTCTCGAAAATCCCTCTCTTCCACTCATCTCCCCCCTCTTAACAGTTCTGACGTTTGTAGCAATGTGCACAATGTTCGAACCTTCGAACCTTTTCGGCGGTGGTGTCGTCGAGAACATCCGTACCGATTATAAAACCTTGCAAAGCATTCAGCATTTCCAGATCCACTAACGGACCAACACCAACGAATACCAAGCTTGAATTCCTGGCGAGAGCATCGTTCGCATACTTTACTGCATTGTTCACGTCCTCCTGACCTCTGCAACTAACAGCTTGTAGAAGCAGCTGGATAGAAGTTTTAGAGGATATGGAACATAAGTTTGTGTGAAAGGGCACAGTGCTGCCGCAGGATGTCAACTAAGTTGTCTCTCTGCAAGGAAGAGAATCTCCGGATGACAAAACTGCTCTCTGGAATCGACTCAGTTGCCGACGGAGTTCAGTGCTTGCGAGTTGTTCAAGGGATCGGGTGCAGTCCATCTGCTGAATGGGTGGTCTCGGGAGTTTTATCTGCGATCATGTGCTTATTTTTGCATTTGAAAGGGGATTTGTTTGCAGTTAACTGATGGAAATGATCAGTGTGGCTAGCCGGTTTTTTACAGTATCGATTTTGTTTTTCCCTCTTTCTGCAAATTGCGCACCCGGTGATACCGTTGCGTATAGGTAGGTCTAAACTGGTTGCTGCAGATATGAAAGTAATTACTCCAAATTGAGCAGACCCACAGTGATTGAGAAACGGCCTCGTTGATAGTGCTAATTAAGAGGAGAAGTTTCGAACAACATACGTGTACTATACGAAGAGCACGATGACATGCTTCACTCCTTCTCGTCTCTTTTCTTTATCCAGTGTGCCCCGCCAAATCGCTCTATAATGAAATTAAAGTAGCATTCCCATTGCTCGAATTCAGCATCGTGCTGTGGCAAACGAATTTAGTGCTCCTGCCGGCATAAATTTCTTGCCCAGCTGAATGTAATGCATACAGAATCGCGTGTTCGTATCACACACAACATGCCCAGAAATCTGCTAAGTGCTGAGTTTTTTTGTGATCAGCAAAATATTCAAGCAGTATTTCATATCATGAGTAAGGAAGTGCCCCTGAGAGCGGTTCGAAATTTTTGTTTGAAAGAACCGGATGGGACTGACATAAACTTCCAATAATGGAAATTTTTTCTTCTTCTAGAAAGAAAGAATTAGCGTTTTTTTTTCGATTGTGAGAACATCATGCGTGAATCAGATCACCAGCTGCATCACCTGTGCACTGCTAGCGGGATAATTCCCTATTTTGATTTGTCATAAATGGCAAACAAATCTTCATGAAAGGGCATTCAAAAGAGTGGAAACCTTTTGAAGGAAAAATAAGCCGATAAATTTTTCATGAGTTTGTTAAAGGTGCACCCGGTTTTTTTATTTCTGACCTGTCCGACGCAAACAATTCGATCTCATAAACCTTTCTGGCCGTAAACCATTCTTATTTCCAACGCCAACATGCAACGCAGAAAAGAAAGACAGAGCAATGGAGAAAACAGAGCAAACGTGCATTTCGATCGATTCACGAGCGAGCAGTCGGCGATCGTAGAGCAAATCGACATCCTCGTAAAATGCTGTATTGCTCGGATACTTGTACTCATGGTCTGCGAACCCGTAAAAACCGAAGCTGCCAGAAGCGATAAGGTTCACCTCGGCTGCTTCACGATTTATCGACCACCTTGATGAAGTTGGTGGTGTACAAATTCAACCTCCTTAAATCTCCCTTATTGGACTGACTACTCACTGTTAGTAGTTCACTACCTTGCTTCATTGACCACTGTTTTCCCGATCTCTCCCAGCCAGGGAGCTGTGGAAAAATTCCTCGAAGTCCTGCCTGTTGGTAACTTATACTCGCACCACAATGCCAGTCATTACGTGGTTGGTTCCTCTCTTCTACAGATAAGGCAGCATTTCAAAAACCGTGCTCACAGAGTGCTCTCTCAATTTTAGCCTGTGGTAGACATAGCTATTAAGCGTACATTCCCCCTGCATTGCTAAGTTTGTGCTGAATGGTTAAACGCCATCAGAAAGAAAACAACAGCATTCATCATCTGGTTCGGCGCAAAAAAAAGCAACCTTGTTGAAGTTGGCCTGGCCGGCTTCTCTGGATGCAGTCAATATTAGGCCGATGTCCACTTTGCAAGGCAAGCCGCCAGGGGTGCTTTGCGTAGTAGGCGGATGTTCGGTAGTGGTCACGATGGCTGTCGGCGACGGCGAGCTGAAATATCAACGTGAATTCCGTCTGCATATCGTCGCCTGAAGATTCTGCTGCATTAATCAAACCGCTCAAATCGCTTGGCACATCAATCGAACAAGACAAGCAAAGATCATTTATTTAGGATAACTTAAAGGTCTCGAAGGTGAGCAGCAAAAAGGAATGAACCAATTATTTCATAATATGTGATCAGGGGTTAGCAACTCTATTCCTACTGAGTGTTTGCACACCTGTTGCCAGAGGGATTGTGCAATTTGAAAGGATTTATCTTCATTCAAGAGTAGGACCGATTGAAATAGAGCAGGATGCAACCACGAGCTGAGCTTTTAGAAGACAAATGGCACATAATGCATGAGTACGCCTATCTGTTAGAGTCTTTGCCCCTCTTTGGACTTTGTCTTTTCGATAAACAAAGGGTTCTCACAAAATTTGAGAAGTGGTAGCAGTTCTGCAAAAGTTTCCTTCAAAGATGGCGTGAAAGCAGAACCAAAGTTGTGGTTCCCCAATCGAGTGTGCCAAATTGCGAAGATACTACAGGCCATCCTCTTCTCGAGTTGCTAAGGGCTTCACAGCCGTGGCATGACCGTTATTACCGTTGTATCGCCATGTATAAACCCACCTTGAACAAGGTGGACAAGACGTCTGAGGCGGACACTGCGGCGTCGGACATGATGGACACGTCGTCTGAAAATATTCTACGTGTATACCGCGTCGAACGAAAATAAACAATGTTGGTGGAAATGTCACAGTTAAGAGGAAAATCAATGCTACAATCTACAAAATATGTTGTATGTTCCTCTTGGCAGAAGGCAGTGTGGAAGGAACCGCTGTTAGTGCATTTTCGTGGCTGCATGGAACTTTCTGGTGAATTTGGATTTCTCTGCATTGGTGATTCGTTTTCCCGTAAGTTGCGGCGTCTTCAGTGATTGCTGTTTGTAGCAACATCCAAAAAGTCAGTGACGTTCAGTACTTTTAATGTTTATGGTTTCCTCACCTGTCGTTTTATTCGTTACGTTTGTTTCCATGCCCTTTTGATTGCGATGGGCTGTGCAAAAATTTCGGATAATGACATGTCCCATCGACATTCGGCGACCAAAAAATGTATTCTAAAGACTTAATGGCAAACAGCATGGCAGTAACTATTTACTAATCTCAACGGATAAACAAGGCAGGAAGAAGGGAAGATATTCAATGCACAAAGCTCGACGTAGCCCGGATTGTTGAAGTGAAATGTACGTTTATTAAGTGCTAAAGCAATTTGGAAGCAAACAAACTCACCAACTCATCTGGTTTTATAGTTGTTGAAGCCGTGCCTGAAAGTTATTTAAGATTCCGCTGAGAAAGGATGTTTCGAAAAAGTGCTTTCCAAATACAAGAAATAAAGGAAGAGAGTATGGAAAAGAACGCGGATGTAACGGAGTGCCTTCTCATACTGAGAGGAGAGTCCACAACCAGTACTGCCGCCTCTTTCGGCAGGAAGACTCTAAGAAAGGTTTGGAGATTACGTCGCTTGTTTTGACCGGGCCGCTTTGAAACGCTGTCCACAGTAGTTTTGCGCATGAACGTTAAAAATGCTTTTTTGAATGCTTTCTGTTCTGAAGATTATCGTATGAGGGACAACATAGTTAGAGGTGCGAATGCTATACCTATATAGTTAATTGCTACACTGACCTTCGCATGTAAAGGTTCTCAAAACTTTTCCGTAATGATAGGGAGAACTCATTTAATATCGACAATTCTTTGCTGACGGAGCTGTCTTTTTTTGTCTCTGCAGGATTAAACGGTTAGGAAAAAAGCCAATGAACGCATAATCGCACCTGAAGCGGTCGGAGAGCAGAACGCCTCGGTTGGAACTGCGAAATCACCATTACCAGTGCCTGAATGAGAGAAGTGGGAGAGTGAAGTTGGTATGTGGAATTGAGAGGGACTAATATCAAATGAAGGATTTGGAACGTCCTTTCCACCGGTAAACTTAGATTGCCAGAAACATTTTCTGAAATTTCGATATTCGACCGCTGGGATAACAACAGTCCACAGTTAATGTCTAATTTTCTTCTTTAAGATATGTCAAGCGCGAGGCAGCTCAGACAGACTGTGTCGAAGCTCCAGTGCAGACCTTACGCAATACTTCGAGTGCAGTCAAATACTAAGGCTGCATCCGCTCCTTCGAATATATTTCGTTGCATATTTGAACGAATTTCCAGCTGCCAGCGTTTCCTCCAAAACAATCTCCTATAGGAAGCATAATTCTGCCACAGAACTGTGCACTTTGCAATAATTGTACAGACGCGGAACAGTTCGAATTTCGTCGTATCGCCGAGAACACCAACGGAATGTAATATAGATCAAAAAGAACCGTTCGAAGCCGAAACACCTTCTATATAACTATGATAAACAATTCAAATGGCTTAACCGTAAACGTACTAAATGTTTGCACAACCATTGTGTTTGGAATGTTGTTGATCTTCTCAGTGAGTTCGGCTGTTGACGGGGCCAAGGATCGTGGATATGCGACACCGCTCAAAACCGCCACACCGTCAGTGCCGTTTTCGCTTATTCCAATCCTGTATTACTTTTATGTGTAGCTTAAGTAGAATAGCTGTATGACAGGAATAGGCCAATCACCCGGGAACGGTTGAGCAACACAAAGATGGTTGAATTGATTGAAGGCCTATTCCTTTCATAACCTAAGTGACGTTGTGCTGCGGGAGTGAACATGACTTACCTCCTTTCCTAAATATTTGCAGTGTGCACAGTTTCAACACTCTGAACGTGAGATATGTTTAGATAAAGATGTTGTTCGAGTGGAACATAAGCGGGCATTCTTTCGAACAGCACAGCGAGCAGTTTTTATAGTAGCGTAGGTCGTAAATAACGTTCTTCACTTTGTACCAATCATCGCTTAATAAAGGAGAAAGAAAAGATGAGAATTAATGTTGAACGATCAACGTTATACGACATACACTGTGACTTCAGGTCCATCCGTCATCGCTTCACTCTTTCGCCGATCGCTACCACTGAAACTGATGTGACCGCCTAGAGCGTTGGTGAACTGAAATAACAATTTGAGAATAGCTCTGTAAGGGCAAGTTCTATTGTGCGCGCCTAAAGAACGTATGAGTGCAATGGATTCGCGATAGGATATTGTATCAAAATGGTTGCAAAACGTGCATGCGGAATGAATTGAAGATTCATCCCGCATAGTGGATATTTAGGAAATAGAAGAGAGGGAAACAGCGAGACGTCGTTTTTGAATTCATCTGAAATCAAAATGAGTGTTTGAATTGCGAAAGGTCGACGTTCGTTTCATTTGTTGAAAGCCACCTAAACTCGATGAGGGACTTCCGTCATCTGTAGTAAATCAAATGAAATGGTGTTTATAAAGTTGATAAACATCTTCAGAGGTGTCAGCAAAAGAAGAAGGATGATAAGAAAATCAAACCAACGAATGCCCGGAAATGAAACAAACCAAAAAGAGCATCGTGCAATCTCAATAGTACAAGCACAGAAGCGTCACTCACTTCTGCCTGCAGCCGTGCGGCAGCAGTTGCATAATCAGCCTTCACTTCTTCATATGACAGTGTTGTTGTGTGCACGGTGAAGTAGAAGGTGGTCACTTCGTTGCCTGAAACAGAAACATAGAATTATATCAATCGATCTGCGTTGTGCCCTCTTTGACAACAACAAATTTATAAACCTCCATTGAGGAGCGCTCAAGGTTACGCCTGCACGTGAAATCGTGAAAATCCTATCCTCCTCGATTACTCTATTAATCTAAATTCAGAAAATTCCATGAAGTTGCGATTCGTTTCACTTTACTCAACAATTTGAGAAGGCTACAATTGCGCTGTTAGACATTCAGCTTTTATAGGATATTCGACAGTTGTGTTTAAGACGCAGCGTTGAGAGAGGAAAAGCGCACAAGCATTTCCCATTCAGTGAATTCGACTGTCAGATGAGCTCTTCTGTTCGGATTCCTATGATTGCAACAGCAGAATGTTCTCTCATTGGTAAAAAGCAAGATCTTGAATTCAATTATGATGTGGCTAGTGTGCACAAAGTGCTGTCGAAGGAAATCAATGCTAACCGCTTACACTGTCTATCCCACAGGGCGAAGATTAATTTCGATCTTCATACCATCTTTCTCTGAATGGTGGAGACACTATTTTTTAAGGACCCGATTCTTCATCTAGAACGGTTTGTGTTGAATTTGGATGATCGATTAGGGTAAATATCATCTCTCTCGTCTGGCATGTACAGCACAACAAGTCCTTTTTCATACCCATGGCACTTTCCACCGACCTCCACCTATGATAGATGGCCGTCTGCTTGACGATTTTGGTTCTCTCCTTCAATCGGGTTGTTGTTTCTGAAGTGCTGGCTCTCTACTGGTGTGATTCGTTTCTGCACCTCAATGGAAAGCCCATAGTTCCCTTGGTGTGTGTGCGTGCTCTTTTATATGTAGGAAAATATGTGCGAGTAAGGGCTGGAAAAGCGACATTTAGAACGTAGGCCAGCAACCTTTTGTTGCATGTGTATTGCATCGGGATTAAAAATTGTTGAGAGGATCCTCAAGAATCGGCACTTCACTCCTTTTCTGCTTCGCCCACGAGTTTTCAGAGGCTGCTCGCAAGCCTTCAGCAATGGTTGCGTTGGTTTCGACCACGTATGCACCACCGAGCACCACCTTTTCTATCGCACCTCGCTACTTCATCGACGATTGCTTATATTCTCCAGCATTTCGCTACTACGCGGAAAACTGATTGATGTTGCTTGTCGAGCATGTTCGCATGTTTGTAGCCGTTCATGGCGCGATATGAGTTCAATTTTTCAATGCTCATCTCAGGCTGATTCGTTCACCTCAAATGTGCTTGATCCTCTCATGAAGTGATCATTAAACTTCCGCTATCTGTTCACAGGACACTAGTAGAACACGTCAATTGATATTTTGCAGCAGTGGGTAAATATGAGTTCAAACATGTGAACTTCTGAGGAAGCTCTTTCGGGAATGTTGTTTCATTTCTTTTTTGCTCTACTTCCAGGGCTCTCTCCTCTGCCAATATTTCGCTACAGTGGCAAAAAATTGAACATTTTATGAGTGGGTGTCCCGGCTGTGGGAATAACATCTTTCATCATTAAACCACAGAAACCTCGCTATCTCCAAGTTTCAATGCCGTCAACCAATATCGCACATTTGTGGATGTAATGACTGACCTCAGAAATATAAGTTCTCTAGCTGCTTGACATATTCTTCACCCATTTGACCCTGCATTTGAGGGCCTCCCTGCGTATATTAAAATTGAACTTACTGAATTTGAGTAATATGGTGTATTAGAATTCAGTTGTCTTGCACCACTCTCCTGTATTTTTCATGACATACGCAACGGAATGAAACGGATATTTCAATACTATCTATTGCAGTAGAAAATTGCACCGATATTCAGCACTATACTTACGTGTGGAAAATCAAGAAAAGGAGATCCATGAGCAGTGGGCTCAGAAGACAGCTGAATGACCCACAGTTAAAGGTTTCCTCAATTGGGCTTATTCCGTCCTGCATACTACGAGCTACTTGCCAACGACGAAAGTATCAACTGTCACATTAATCTTACATTCATAACCATCTTTACAGCTGCTGCCGTGTCTTCTGAGCATTGACCCCTTTCATTTCACCATCCTTCTATAGAAATAATGCAAGATTTTGTGAGATACCCTCTAAATGTTTCAGCTTCCATCGTTTGTGTTGCTTCCGCAGTTGTTGCGCACTTGATCACAGATCAGCAGGATGACTTAAGCTCCACATTACATTCCACTCGATTTTTGAGTGCACATTTTCAGGTCCTCTGATTTGTAACTTTTTTCCCATTTCCTTCAGCTATTTTTCCTCTTTTGCGCCCCCGTATCCCGGGCGGAGAACGACTTGTCTTGCGAATTCGTCATGGAACTGGAGATATATGTAGCGATGAGCTCATCATGCTCTTTATTCATTGCACCCCGTAATTTTTTAATGTTTTCTTCTTGGGTATGGCGCTGAAGAGCCAACCCAAGATATCTACTTGTGATCTGTCATTGCAGTGATCAAATTTACTCATATAGTCGATTCTCGTTTATTTTCTTCACATAATGCCACTGATCAACTCTACTCTTGTGGTGCCTCAGGCGATATCTGAGGCCTGTAAGTCGGCTTTCAGTCCCTCAGAGTCAGTCTTCTTCACTCGTCTTCTCCACTCGCTAGTCCTCAGTCGTTGGTTCCTATCCGTCAGCTTTCCCCAATTGGCTTCGTCTTGTCCCCGTTCGCTCTTGTTGTTATATTCGTCTTGGGAGCCGTCATACTCCCCAATAAACCGTTCCTACTATCCTCGTGTGCCTAACGTTCCACACTCGGCATCCCTCTTCACGTCGTCGCTGCCCGACACAACAGATTGGTGTTCAGATACAACAGCTTTTGTTCAATGAAATTAGGGGTGCCCTGCATTCTTCCCTTGTGCAATAAATCAGAATCCGGTTTTCTTCAAATTCTCAGAAAATTTTAGATAAGAGATGACGAGAATTGCACTTCTTCATTATTTGATTTGACCATTCCATGATAGTTCAACTGCTATTATGATGCTTTCTCAGGAACGAAATGAACAGTCTTCCTCTTGCGATTATGGGAATATGTATAAATGCGTTGGCTGAAACCACACCCACCCAAAGGTAATTTTCGAGATTGTGTGATAAGAAATTATTGCAAGACCGTTGAGAAATGTGAGTCTATGGAGGAAGGGTGGGGAGGGGAGGGGGAGGAAAAAACCGATAAAATTTGCACCACAATTTGTTATTGGATTACGAAGTATCTGAAGTATTCTATACTTATACAATCGAGATGTCATGCGCTCACATGACGCCATATATGTTGGACAGATATAACCAACGGCCGGGTGAGGCTGACTGGTAACCAAAATTGAAAGGTAAAATAGAGCTGTATGGCGGAACAGATGCTTTGAGATGTTGTGCATCCGCACTTTTTGAAGTACTAGATAACGGATTCCGCTGAATACTGAAAAACGTACCTGTGTTTCTGTTAAGAAACGTTTGACACAGCCCAGCGATGAGAAGAGCAATGGCCAACACTCCTGACGAGTAGGTTAGAAGGGGTATCGGTCTGATCAACATGCTTCTGAAACAACCCCAAAACTGAGATAACTGAGAAAAGCAGTGAAGCAGTCGCTCCGACGCACAAACGCATTACTGATAGGTTTGATGGACTAGGTCGGTAGGCTGATTCTTTTACCTGACAAATAATTAAGGAAGCCACATAAATTGCAATGCTCCTGCAAGGAGCGCATTCTCTAAGGAAAAGCGAAAGACGGGAAAAGACCGGAGGGTAGGAGGGTTGAGATGGCGAGAGGGACACCACTGTTGATATCGTCATTTCGAAAAGTCAAGAAAGGAAGTTAGAGGCGTCCAAGGTGTATTTGAAGGTATTGAGGGAATAAAAAATTCCCATATATTTCCTGATTTAGCTCATGGTTGATCCCGAAGCACTGGCGAAACCGTAGGAACAACGATAGGTGGTCACCATTGTTGCTGAAATCAGTTCCATTCATCGATATGTTGCATTTATAGGACCAGAAAGGTGTGGACCAGTATTAACGATTGCTTGGCATTGGTGACGGTCATTCAGTCACTGCCGTATCAGATAAGCAACGAGGTTGCGTCCCTAGCTACAAGAAACGATCTGGACAATGCAATAGTTGAACAGGATGGAGCTTGCGAAAGAATGCTATCGGTGAGCTCAGATGCTCTTACTCCACGTTTCTGTGCGTAAGCACTGACTAATGTTGCGCACGATCAAATGCAACGAAAACTTCTACCCCGAGTTGCGACACCTCTACAGTCATCAGCAATTAAAGCGAGTGGCAGTGATGTGAACGCCCATTTTGGAGTGGCTGAACGCAGTGCACAGTTAGGAAGGTTGTCGATGTCAGTAGGAATACCCCACATAACTGGAAGCTTTTACTTACTTGCACCGGAAGGTATATTACGGTGATTGCAGTGGACTTGAAGGGAGGTAATAACACAGACAAGTGGACGTGGAAAAACGCTCGTGGAGTGGAGAATGGTCATAGAACGGAAGTAAAACCACGCAGGGCGTTGGTTGACCTCTTCCTCTCGAATCTTCGGTCATTTTTCCCAACATGGGATGAACCGGTACAAGGATTTACGACTATATACTATTATGTTCCGCTGTGCTAGTGATATGACCGGCTACAACCGCATTTTATGGAACCCATGAAGCAATCAGGAGCACGCTTAATGCTACAACAGGAATTTCACTGTCCAATTTTACAGCAAAAAGCCAAATATATCACAGAAAAGAACCAATTTCCCACCCTCCAATCCATTTCGCAGTGAAGTTCAATGGAAGCAAAGGTGCATACTTGCAAGTATGTGTAGTCCACATATGCTTTATAGTAATAACTCCATCCGTGATTTCCCACACTCTATTGTGCAGGTAACTGTAACCACTAGAGCTGTGGAAAAGTTCTATATGGTTAATTAGAAACGGCTGCAAGAAACGCAACCAGTGTTGAGCATCCTACAAAAGACAAGGAATATTTTAATTATTAGAGAACACAGACAGCTCACGAAGATTGCTGAAGGCAAGCTATTCACTAATGGACGCCTCCAGTTTTGAAAACATGCACCCATCTACATTTTAGCTCAGAACAGCAGATGTTGCTGCAGATACATAAAACAGTTAGTGCATGTCTGATTATTGTACCTATTTGATAAAAAAATCATCGAAGATTCATTGTCTAACAAAGATATCAATAAATTTAGGCCATTGTTTGATATTAAATTGATGGACATGAGCCGGTCATTTCAATTTTAACTCTTCACCAAATCAGCTTTTAACAGGTGGGGTATTGCAGTGGATTTGAGGAAGCTGTTTTCAAGAATTTCATTTTGCACTGGCAGAGTTCATTAGCATGCTGTAAGCTTACATCACCAAATGAATGCATTTGTTTGGCTAACCTACATCCGTACCCTCCTTCCACTTTTCTCTTGCCCTCTCGCTACCCAAACTTCACGAAGGCCTGTTACCTTTTTGTTTGTGGATCGAATTTAGAGCTCATTATTCACTTCTGCATCCACCATTTCGGTCGAAATTTAAAACTGACTAATTGGGAATTTGCCTAATATTTTTGATCATTATCTGTTGATCTTTGCCTAAGATATTTGCTGATCTAAGGATAGTCATACTGAAATACCAATATAGAACTACTAAGAGCGGTATTTGAACGGGTCGCGAACGATGAGCGCTACTTGCCAGGACAGTGCATTCACGATGCAAAATGTTTAGCATCTAAAGAAAATTTTCGCTATCATTTATGAAATTTCGAACTTTGAACTTCTTCCTATAACCTTCCTCTGCATGACTTTGCCACCCTTAGAAGAGTTCGGCAGTTGGCTGCTGAGCTCGGCTTTTCCCTGAGTGACGGTCGAGAATGGTCGAATAGAATGTAGTTTCTTATCATTCACAAGAACTTAAGCGAAATCACGTACAGAACCCACTAGGCGCAGTATTACAGCTTGATACGAACATGATATTTTCCTCTTTCTGAAGGAGACATCGACAGTATAGAGCATACTCTTGGAAACAGTGGAATGATTGAAGAAAGAAAGCACGGTTCTTCCTAATAACAGAGAAGACGACGCTTCTGACACACATTTTTATAGGTTTAATGAGCCGTCACTATGTCAAGAAGCGGCACCGATTAAGTAGAAGAGTCGATTTATCGGCCTGCTCATCAACGTAATCTTTTATACCTTGCAGTGAGAAGCCAGTGGAAATCACTGGAACAGTACAAATACTGTGCAAGCATTTAAATCAACAAACCTATCAACTATACAACTCCTATGATTTTCGAGCTTATCAGGCGTAGTTTTTTTTTTCTTATCGATCTTGTCAAAGTGGAAAATTTTTATGGCTGTCCGTCTTTGCGTGCACGCAAGAACTTCAGACGATCCTTCGCTTGAAATCTTTTCTTTGCAGCGCACAGTATGCTATCTGTCAGTGTCGTGTTGCAGCGAAATGGATTTGCGAATAGCCCAAAATCTGACTTTGCTGAAAAAAGCAACACTTGGTCAGTAGAAAAGGTTCAAAGTAGAAGGTCATAGAACCTTTACTTTGCATTCCATAAAAAAATTGTATTTCAGGAATACAGCAGTTTTCTTGGACTGCAGAAAACATAACCTAGCAACTGATACCTACAGGTGTTCAAATATTGCATTATTACGACCTTCAACTGCCTGCAATTTGCTGGGAGCTTGAAAAATTCTAGAGTGGGCATTGAACGCTAACGGGACTTCAGCAGTCTAGTGATATGAGCTTTTGAATGCTTGAAGCTAGGCATACTAGAAAAAACACTGCAAATCTTCCCCCTATGAATGAGGCAGCAATGACTCCTTCAGGGCCATTAATTTTCTGCGCATTCGCTTACCCACTATGCCACACTATAATTGATAAGCACTTTGAAAATTCCCAGAAACTGATGAGAAAATGTTCTTAATAAACAAAATCATTGGGAATCTTCTCAAACGAAGCCACACTTTGAGGACTTCAATTTCAAAAACTGGGGAAGATTAGAGCAGGTTGCTAGTTTCGGTATCTAAAACTGCTCCTACTGGAACTTTTCAGCCAAAATTGTCAAATAAAAAGCATGGGAAAAAAGCAAAAAATTAGAGTTATGAAGGACTTGAAGAATGCAATGAAATTGTGAAAGATGAAATAGTGGAAATGATACAGTCGTAAAAACAAAGATTTGTAGAAAACGCTTGTCATTCATCTGGCGCAAGGTGAATCCCGGAGTCGTCATCAGTTATATATCATTACAGAGTGGTTAGGCCAACGAGCATCTTTGCACACAGTGCAAAACTCCCCATTTCAACTGCTCTCAGAGTTGCCGCCGATTTTGATTACCTGCTAGCACGATCACCGCTGACTCGCATAACTTATTGAGTTGATCATTACGTACGGCTCTGCTGAACCATGCTTCGTCTAATATACGGTGGAATTCATATGCGTTTCGACACAACCAGAACGAAGAACGCTCTTCGAGTGCTAGCATGGTGATGCTGACTCTGAACGTACAGTTGGTAACCTTGCTGACAGTATTCCCGAGCATTTTCTTTTGATTTTTGCAATATTTTACGCAGAAATGAGTGCTGCTGCACAAACAGTGACGAACAGCTATCACCGTCGAAGGCTCTGAAAAGGTGAAGATGCGTTGGGTGATGTCTGATCAAATAACAGTTGAAATGAAGAGACGACGGACTTACTGATAAGCGTTCGTTTATCGGAGGCAACGTTTTTGGAGAGCTAAATAATATGCCTTTATTGTATCGATCGCTCCAGAGCTTCATGTCGACACGGCTCAAAACGATAATGCCTCATTCATCTGCTCGTGCTTCACTCAAAATCTACTCGCTTACATCAGTTGAAATTTGCACCACAAGTACCTGGGTTGTGGGCTTCATCTGAGGCACTTCATCGAGTTTATATCCAAAAAAGCGTTCAAATTTCCTGTGCAATTGCTGTTTTTGTCCCCTTTTAACACACACGTCTATTATATTCAATGAAATGAAATCAGCAGAGTGCATATGTCCGTTCTATTCTCTCTAAGTTACCCTCAAGATCTAATTGTTGAGGGACGATCTAATTGTTGAGATGAATGACTATACAGGCCCCTCATATGAGCGCGACGAATCGGAAACATTCGCTTGACGCTGTTCGCTAGGGTAGATTGATATGTTGAGATCAAAAGATTGTTAACAACCTCCCTAGGACCGACATCTCCTGTACGATGAGGGAGGATCGAATAAGCAAACAATCGTTAGCAACCTCTTAAGGGCGCCAAATCGGGAAATTGGTGAGCCACCAAAACTGAAAGCGTCAAATTTTGAAACTGAAAAGCTGCTGACATTGTGGCGCGCAAGGTGTCGGATCTTCATGCAACTGTCCCATGCGAGCTTCAGAACGCGGTGGCAGTGATCATGCCGATGCAAGGGACGATCTAATTGTTGAGATGCTGACGCTTTCACAATGACAGGACGAGCAGGTTAGCTGTGTGAAGGAGCAGCGATTTTCATCAGAGTAGATATTCTTGGTCCAATGCCCCTTACGCGAAAGAACCTCTTCAAACTGAATCACAGCAGAAGGAATTTTAACACTACATTTAGACACGGCTCCCGATCAGGTATTTGCGATGGAGCCTTGAGAAAGAAAGAATTCATGGAAGAGACCCATCAGACTGATATTTGGAAACTGCGTGGCATGTTGCAAGTATTGACCAATGCCTGGAAGCTCAAAAACTCTTCGGTGCTCTTCCGTTCCTCATTTTCGACAAAGGAAAGAAAGGCAGCGGCTGCATCGCCTCCCAAAGTAAAAAAGGTGGTGTGGAAAAATGACACTGACGTAGTCATCTGCAACTGCAAAAACATGAAGCGGTTAAAAAATGTGGGATCCATCCTAGTGGGCAACGTAGGAAACGAAAGGCAGGCATTCCCTCACGCTGGTCTGAGGTGTTGGCGGACATCACGCTGCATGTCACACTGAGGCGCTTAAGCAAAACTGCGCCAATGAGATGTGTTTATTATACATGCAGATCAGACAGCCTAATCGCATTGCCCTGTGCGAGACCTACCTGAACGATAGAATCCCTGATTCTCTGCTTCATTTTACAGCTCTTATTTCATGCTTAGCGGACTTGGTAGTGCGAAAGAGGTCGAGCAGGAATTTTAGGCAAAATTGATCGTATGAGTACAAACTCGAAACTAATTCTTTTGATTTGGATTGTTGGATAGTTTACGGAGAGTTTGCTCTGTTTTCCTCTCATTTCACTGAATACAGAAGAAAATCACGATTATCATGAAAGTGAAAGAATTTCTAAAGTCATCAACGATTGGTGCGCAATGAATCTCACCACTCATCAATCCACAGTCGTGGCTGTGATTGTTGGTAATTCCAATGTTCCGCATTGCTCAGATGATTACAGCAAGCCTCTGAAATTTTCAGAACTTTATGAAAAAGACGACCTCCTTAGGTTTATCATTCAGCCAACGCGTGAAAACAACATGCTAGTCCTGTGGACGAGCAACGACACCTATATCATCATGAAACATGAGACTGAAACATGGCTAATGCTGATCAGTGCGATACAGATTTCGATATTGTTGCTCTTGTTGGAATACCCGTTTTCAAATACTTCGCGATTACAACAGCTTTGAGTGTCTCAGAAGAAATTTCGCTCAATTAGACGTAGAAAAGGATACTGGCTTTAAGAGCTGCCACAATGTGGAGGACTTGTTTTGCGATCTATAAGCACAGTCACTTAGATGGTTAACATACGTGTATTGTTGTCAGGACATCAAATTTTATACAGTGCTATGCATGGTCGTCTCCAGCGTCGAGGCATAAACTGATAACTCCTTCGAATGAATGCAAAAAAGAGTGCAGGGAGTTTTTTTAGAGTACGCGTGCGACGGCCATGCAAACAGTGGACGAAAAACAATGAGCAGATATCGATTTCATTTTGGAAACTAGGGCTTCTCGTTAACCAGCTGCTGAGTTCACCACAAATTCCATATCGCCATGGCTGCATCAGTTCGCCCACGGCTTAGATAACGACTGCGTGTTCAGCCGATATGAAAAAGTCATTTCGAAAGATGGCTCTGTGCTTAATGACACCAAGAGGGGTCGACTCGTTATCTCGAATCCGGATGCTGCTGCTTAAATTCACTTCAGCAACCATATTCTGCAAAAAAAAAAGCAAAAGAAAAAGAAAAAAAAACTTCCGAACACTCTTTCGAAGATGTCGTCAAAAAAGTTTGAAGAGCCGTTCGGACACGGCATGCGGGTGTCACCCCTCCCTATACCTACCTAAGAACTCAACGACTATACTGGGATGTCACGAGGTGGCCGACTTCAGAGACGTCACCCCAAATCGGATGGAGTGCCTAGTGTGGATTTGCATTCTCCATCCCTAGATACCCGCGACTGTGTTTTGCACAAAGTGGCGAATAACCCAAAGTAGGCAGTTGATGAACTCAGTCTTGAGATCCAACAGTCCTTAAACACAACCCAAGACGCCAAGCTTAATAGCAGTTCAATACCACTTCTTCAGTCACAAATCCTTGCCGCCACCAACAAGAAGAACGGCACATAAGACTCAACTTCACCTTGCTTCGTTGTACTCGGTTATTTTAGTGGTTTTTTCTGTTGTTTGACTCAGTCAGCTGCCTCAGTACGGCACCCGTCAACTCGTTTCATCTCGTCCTACACGGCAGCGGCATTATATTTACATAAAGCAGAAATAGAGGCCCTAGGACGCTACCCTACGGCACCCCAATGAGCACAGAATGCAGCGAAGACAAGGCATTCCCAATTTTCACTCTAAAGCTTCGTCCGCATAAAAAATCTTTCAACCAGGCTAGGACAGCGCCATCTATTCTATACCCCTTCAGCTTAAGCAACAATTTCGGATGGGTCACCGAGTCAAAAGCCTTGGCAAAATCAATATACACCACATCTGTTTGGAATCCGTTATTGAGGGCTTGGTACCGGTCACAATAGGAAGTTAAGAGTTGTGTAAGCGTAGATTTTCCTTCAAGGAAGCCGTACTGTTTACCACTGATAACATCAGAAAGGCTAAGATGATTTAGGATTGATTTTATCAGGATAATTTCCAGCACTTCGCAAAACGACGACGTAAGTCTAATGGGACGGTAATTGAAAACATGGTTTAACGGAGACTTTTTTGGGTAATGGTACTACAACTGCAGTTTTCCAAACACTTAGAAGACTGCCTAGTACAAGACTATGCCTGAACAGAAGACATAAGGGGTAGCAAAGGTCTGTGGCAGCTTTCTTGATGAATCCTGAAGGTATGCCCTCTGGTGTTAGCGACAATCCATCACTAAGCTCAGAAATGGCTTATCTGACTACGTCGAGGTCTATCCTGACGGTACCCAGATGATGTTCCATATACGTAGGAAGGGGGGGGGATGAATAGCACCATTGTCCATTTTGAAAACCTGCCCGAAGAATGAAACAAATAGCTCCGATTTTCCAAAATCATGAGAGAGGGACCGCTCGTCGTCAGTGGTAATAGTTCCAGTGCAGAGACCTGACCTGATTTTATTATTCATGTATTTAAAGAATACATCACGGCTACCAGAAAAAATCAGGCGTTTTTCACGGTTCTTCGCCCATTTCTTAAATGCCTCGCGTAATCTTTGGAGCACTTCCGGAATGCAGCCATTATAAATGCTTTTCATCGATTTTTCCACAGAAAATATCGCTTCGAAGCAATACGCTGAAGATAGGAAGGCATTTGAGCAGAAAGAGCCTTATTTCTCCGCGGGGGGACAGCTTTGACAATAGTACGGTGCACCAAATCCAGAAATACAGCATACATATCTTCTAAGTTACGACATGAACCGAATTCGAAATCCCAGTCGTAGCCCAGTAGGCAGTCATTGATATGAGCCCAATTGCAGTGAGCATAGTCACGATGGCAGTTTGCTACAACTAGCCGAGGACGCCCAACAATTTCAAAGCCAGTACCGCAATGATCACTTGTTCCAAAATTAGCGTGCGGGGAATACTTATTAAAGCGGCATCCGCACAAAGCAACAAATCCAGCAATCTATTTTCGCGGGTAGACCCATCAATCAGGCTAACAAGACCACATTCTGCGAGAAAATCGTTCAACATATTTACATCATGAACCCTCAGTCGGGAAAATGGAATATTAAAGTCACCAACAATTACTGAGGCATACACAACACAGCACTAGTCCGTCAAACAGTTGAAAAATTCCCTAACAACCCGGTCGACGACATGCAACTATGAAACGGAAATGGTAAGCATTTGCGCAAGAGATATCAACACACACCAGTTCACATCCGAAGTTCAGCGCCGACGCTTCAGTTCTTTCAAATGAAAGATGCCTCTTTGCTGGGACAGCGACACCACCACCTTTTATACTGCAAGATCTATCTGAACAGAACACATTATACCTGGAGCCTAACAATAACAGCGAATCAGTACGTTATCTGATAACCACGTTTCGCAAAAAACTGTAATGTCTGGAGCGACAAAGCACTGGAGTGCTTCTAACAGCGGGAGCTTATTCAAAACAGAACGACGATTATAAAATATGCAACTAAAAGATAATAAAAATGACACTTCTTTATCCTTATTGATACGACCGACAAACGGGTCTGAATTGCCTGCATCGTTTTGCTCCGCATTGTTCGAAGAGACTGTCAGCTGCGGGTTTCGAGATACTGATTATTCGGAGGGCACTGATCGGGACGACGTGTCGCAGATACTCCGTTTTTTCTCTCACCTTTGTGTGTTATCTGACCGCCCCTTATAATCAGCGAATGACGGTCTAATGACTTGGCTTATGTTTCTGGCGCTCCTCCCATTGTTTTTTTTCTTTCCCCCGCCGTTCACGACGGACGGATATAAACGTGTTGGAATCCCGTTCCCTTCAGCTTGCGCGCATTGCGAAGAACCTGCTTCGCATCATGAGAACTCCCAAAAACCACTTTAATGGGTCTTTTTTTCCCTTCTTGCTGGGATCCCATTTTAAAAATCTGCTGCACTACGGAATCAATCAGTTGTATAAAAAATATCTAAAACCATTCCACGACCGATACTATTTCTTTCTCTGGAGGAGGGGGAGGGGAGGGGAGGGGGACATTTGCAGCTTCTGTGACTCCAACGGGGACATCAGACCGTTCAAGAAGTTCCTTCTCTTCGGTCTGCTGAACTGCGTCGAGATACCAGGTGCCTTGGTCGACTCGTGCTGTCGCGGCCGTTGTTTTTACGCTGTCCATCACTTCTTGAACCAGTGCTCGGACCACTGGTACAAGTTGCTGACGAACCTCTGCCATAATTTCCTCACTGAGATCAGCACTGAGTTTGGCAAGCGTCTCTAGGTCCATCATCATCCCCATCGTTACCTCAAGTACAAACTTGGGTGACATATCACTGAGCTCGATGCGCGAAAGAGGAATCGAAGCGTGGTCCTTCCCCATAACACATACGCTCACCTGTCCGTGTCTAAAGTGATGGAGTGACTAACTGGCATTGCCTTCCGCCTCAAGCAATCTTTCAGTATCAATCATTTACGCTTCCTAGTCTATCTTTTCCTCAGCACTAGATCAACTATAGTTGTTCTTCTCAGAACTCTTCAAAATTGGATTTCACATATCGACAGTAGCAGTTTCATTGATTATGTTTAGTTTAACTTCAGGAAAGCGTCCGACTCACAATTTTTCTTCAGACTGAAGTCTTATAGAATCAGAGGCTGTCTACTGCACAGAATTTGCGATTTCATTTCCGGTCGTTTCCGGTCACTACGTGTAGGATATCATATATGTGATTTTAAATGGGTTAGCAGTGGAGTTCCTCAATGATTAGTCTTTGCCCTTTCATCTTTCTAAGCTCCATCCATGAACCACCCAATTCCCTCTAACCTCATCCCAAATGCTTCCTCTTTGCCGATGATGCCAAAGTCTTCATCACTACCAAAAATATTCAAATCATCTTCAACTATATTGACCACTGTTCATTTAAATGGCCACTTCCTCTGGACCCAGATAAAATACTCTGCACTTGCCCCTTCCAATGCAGTTGAAGATCTGGACGTTACGATCGACAGCAATCTCAAATTTGACGACCATATTTCAAACACTGTAGAAAAAGCGAATGCAAGCGTTTTGATATCTGCGTTCTTCATATCTTTTCTGCCAGCATTCTCTTCCATTGATATACTTCCACTCACTGGGTTATTTGCAATTTACCTTCGTCCATTTCTCGAGTGCGTCTGCATCATCTGATCTGCATCGGACTCTGGCAGGGATATTCATTCGTAAATCTGACTGAAAGCGTTTAAAGACGCTTCATCCTTCCATTATTTAGAGGGCGATATGCTAGGCCACTTGTGACTCCCAACTACATTCAAAAAGTTGGCGCTCTAGGTCCGCAGAAGCTTGAGGGGTGCCATCTCTACTCTGATTTTTATATGGCGTACAATATTGTTTGTGAAAATATTGACCTCACCTTCGATAAATTCTTCAAATTAACCTTCATAAATTGCCACACCCACTCGACAAACTCAAACTCTCTAAAGCATACTGCTAAAAGGTACAAACTGAAAATATTCAAGCTTTTTTAAAGGGTAATAAATGCGTAGAAATTCGAAGCGGATGTAATCGCAGATGTAACCACTCCTCTCCCGCCCTCACTCTTGTTTTTACGTGTGTTCACTTAGCTTGTTCCTTTTGCAAATATGTATAATTTGTAAATTGCTAAGTTCTGGGTTATGACAAGTTATCAGCTTTGCTTTTGCTCATACATCTTTCCCTCTCTTACTTTCTCCTATTCTACCCTTGGTTCACTTGTTGGATGTTATATTCACCTTTGCATCGTAGACCGTGCATGTTACATGTTCTTTATGTTTGTGAATAAACTCATCAGACTTATTAGTTATCAATAGTGATGAGCGCACCACAGGTCCGGAAACGTTCCATAACCGGTCTTCGAGAAGATTTAACTGCTACCTATATCCGTCCCCAACAGTGCCTACTGTTGTGGCTGGCAGCGGCGGCACTGAGGATAACCGAGTATAGGGCTAAGGCAGGAGTCGATTATCGTCTGTCGATGCCGATATGCAAAAGTACAAGCGAGATAGAAGAAGTAGTTTATGGGGGAACACCACGACCAACAAACATGAGTCGAACCAAATACCAGAGGCATAACACCTCGCCGGACCGCGACTTATATAGGACCCAGATATTGCCTGGGGTGGCACACGGGCACATGATGGATGACGTTATGTAAAGAACAATAAACGAGAATCGACTATACGAGTAAGTGTGGTCACTGCAGTGTTAGATCACAAGTAGAAATCTTGGGCTGGCTCTTCGGTGCCACATCCACCGCATACCCATGGCAGAAAGGTGCACACTGAGCAGCGTAAACTCCATCGATCCCAATCCCGAGTTCCTAACTGGTTGAATGTCAGATATGACCTCATCAGTCGCACTGTCGTTGTCTTAGCCATTGATCAGCTTCAACTGTGCTTAACTGTCGTTCCGTATCATGCTACCATGGAACGTGCAAACGCGTCATTGCACTGTGCGTACTGTTGCACTGGCCACGGCAACTTGCACACTAGTTTGGAACGTGCAACACAAGCGGCGGGTTAACGCATACGGATGGTCACCGCTCAGCCGGATGTGGCGCTGAGGTCTTGCGTTTTAGTTGAAGGTTTAATGAGCGTAGGGTTTGGACTTGGCCTAGATGGGGCTTCAGATTTCCTTATTTATTTTAACAGCCGGTGAGTCTATGTTTTCTACGCGTGTTTTTCCGCAAGAAAGTGCGATGCCAATAGAACTTCGTTCATTATTTAAACCTTTGTTCTTTCTGAATTGTTTTTTGATATAGTAGCATATGTTACTCGTTCATCTAAGCTTGCTTATTTTGTTGCAGTTTAATTTCCTCATTCCATAAGTTTGTTGTGAATGGTCATAGCCGTTTCGGAAGTGGGCAACGAAGGGCTTGTTTCATATGTTTGGAAGATGAAAGAAAGACGAAGCTTCCCCTTATTACTAAGCATATAGAATCACCACTTCAGTGTCGCTAAGAAGATAGGTAAATCGAAGTAATTGTACTTTTATCGACTGTCTGAGTGGTTGTCTTCTTTAGTAAGGGGTTGAAGAGAACTCCGATATTTCGTTCTTTCGCCTCTTTCTAGGATCAGATCGGACACCTTTGCGAGTTTTTATCTTAAATGGAGAGAAAATGAGATGGGATTCCGTTTCAGCTGCAGTTTTTTGTCATATATCATTCCTACATTTCCTCCATCTTCTTCCCACCCACTCTTCCCCTCTTTCTTTTCACCCTACCTTCTTATTGTTGTACTTGAAAAACGACTGAAGGGTTGCGGGGAGTGGAAGTATGAGGTTCATTCACTTTTCGATAAAAAAAAAAATAATGCAGAGAAAATATTTCAAGCTCTCGTTGCATCGGGCAAGGCTGTGTTTTCCGATACACGAGAAATTATATTTCAATAATTCCGATATTCGTTTCGTATTGCAATTCGGATGCACGATCATTCATCGTTTCGTATTGCATACCGCGTAATCTGTTGTAAGTGGATGCAGACGAGACTACTTGGCTGTGTCATGCCGAACCACTCCATTCAGCATCATAATGGGGACGAGAGCGGTGAAATAACTCCTGCTGCTTCCCTTAAGTAGAACAACGGTTCCGGCTGGCAGAAGACAAGGCTGAGCCCAAACCTTCACACGACTTCACAACTTCTCCTGATTAACGGAAGTGGAAGCGATACGAAAAAAAAACATTTATTTATAACGAATGCTTTGCTGATAAAAGTGAAGGTACTGTCGATACAGTAGTGGAAAACGATTGTACGTAGATGGTAGCAGCTGACGTTTCTTTGCTTATGCCCCTCCCCCCCCCCCCCCCTTAGCAAGTGCTCATCATTGCGCCTTGCATAAGTTCCGATTTGATCGAAAACTTAACTGCGGGGAGAGCAAGAGCAAAAAACAACCCACAATAAAGAAATGACAAACTTTGTGTGCCTGTGATACTTCCTCCGTCTATCTTCCCCACCCTCTTCCTCCTGCCGACTCCGTCTTACCCCCAGTTGCATTCCCCTTCCCTTCTTCTATCTCTCTCCCGTCCCCCCCCCGTCCACCTCAAACGGGAAGGGATTGATGAATGAGCGTTTGTTATCTCCTATTCAATATTCCCGGGCCTATATTAAGAACATTGCTTTACCGTGTCATCGGCTGACAATTTGCGATAGTTAGATAAACAGCCTCTAAACAGTAGGGATGTAAATTCCATCTCGATGAACTTTTCCTACCTCCCTTCCATTTGATTACGCCACACAATAATACTTTTTTTTTCTGACACACGCAAAGGAATCAACTTTCGGCTATCAAAACAACCTGTTGCGTAATCAATCAACTGATCCTCATTCGCACGTTTTTCTAGCCAACAGCACGCCGCAAAGATTCCTACCTGATAAATGTTCACATTCGACTGACAGCTGGCCAGGTGAGATTTGCAAGAAGCGCCTGAAACCTGTCGACCATCTGCACGGTTTTTACCACAGAAAAAAGGGGTTATCTACTATTCTGTCCGTCTAAAAATGTGAAGAAACAGTCCATCGTAATCGTTTCTCTGTATACGGACAAAATTCATTCAAGGCGTGGATTTTTGATGCGAATGATTGCAATGAATGTCCGAAGCTTAGATGTCCCAGCATCATGATTGGACGTCGGTTTAACGTAGACTTCAGTGAAAGTGCTCACCACAGCTCACCATATCTTTTAAAAATGTTTCAAAATCTTCCTCCTTAGGAACTTTACTTGACTTGATACATGTCTGCATCATTGTACGCGAATGTGATGTCTTTTTACAACACGTGAATTAGATTAGGGAATTGTTGCTGCTACTAAGCTCGCCTACGGATCGTTTCGTTTTTGTATTGCACTTTGTAGTAAAGTTTGTCCAGGAAGTTTGCGACATGCTTAACACATATCGACTTTTTAAGGTACGGTAACTTTCAGGACACCTTGCTTTCAAGTGCAATTCATAAGGTGTGTGTATGTAGCGGACATCGCAACAAATAACTCTGAAAGCCTTAATGTCGTTTAGGTTTGCAGAAATGATATACTAGAAATTCTCAATAAATTAGATAAAAAAGTACTGACTTATGTAATTATAAAGTGCTAGACTGCTAATGTAACATATATGTATAACATTAAATTTAAGGGCCCGGCCCGGCATTCAGATCTACTTGCGTAACGAGTGCTCATCATCGTCGTTCATTCTCATACACAAATGAGTGCGCAGCATGAGGTTATCAAAGCGAATTGGTTGCAGCATAAAGTGCATAAAAAGAGCGGGACACTTATACGCAAGAAGGTATGCATTTTCGATTGCTTTTTCCACATTAATTGGTCAATCTATATAGGTCTATGTTTTATCATTATGCTGTTGTCACATCGCACCCGATTATTGTTAACACTCTCTATCAATGTTATCACATTCGCTTCATACTGTATACTGAAAAAATTTTAGTTGTGAAATCACTCTTGAAATGTCGTTTTAGCGGATCTGCTGCAAAAACGCGGAAGTGATTTTCCCTTCATTTTTTTCACCTTTTCTTTTCTCTTGTTAGTCAGAGTATTTTTCACTACAGAGTGCGCCTGTTTAGAAGAAGCATATCTTATAAATCAGGACTTTGCACAGTTGGAAGAGGAAGAGGGGAAATTGCAGGGAGAAGGGATTCTTTCCCCTCCTTACAAACCTCAGTGCATGAGAAAAGCAATTTCATAGAGGCAGCTGTTTAATAGAATAAAAAATAGGGGATCAGTGAAGATATACACCATGAAAATGCGCACATACATCGCTGGCAATAGCCTATATGGACTATCTTTGACCAGCCTTATATTCTTCTATAAAAAAACCCTCCATGCTAGCAGATTTCGGCCATTCTTTGAGATTTCAATTTCGTTTTCACAAACTCTTCCTAGTCTGCTTGTCATTTTTCGATTTTTCTTTCTTAGCTCTGCTTCCGCTTATCTAAACTTTTTGTAATTTTCATATCGCTCTATTATTTTTTATTCTCTTTGTGTATATTATATCAACTTCACAATGGTTTCGAGGTGGCGATAGAGTCAATTTTTGTATAGAACCATTTATGAGACTCAATCTGATTCACTTAGAATTGCCTTTATTTCCTTTCTACGACGCCTGCTTCCCAACCGTTGTTGACTGTCCTTATCAGCGGGAAATACTACGCACAGTCTGGTTGGAGTCTTTCATAATAAAAAAAAAATAACAATGAGCTTGAAACGTTTTTGACAACTTTTAGATCACCCATTTCAAAAATTTCGTCAACTGACCGCTTCAAAGAAGCGTTCCAAAGGGAAGAGAGCACTGCTCTCCCCGATCTCCTAATATCCTCATTCCTATCCGTGGAAGTTTAACTGTTTTGCTTTTCTTGCCTCTGTGGCTGGAATTGTGTGAATTCTGATATAAAAACTGCCATACGAGAAGAACCTGTCTTGTGGATCGTGGGTCGTGAAATCAGGCTTCCTGCTTTGTAATGCAGCCAAAAACGAGTAAAAACTGCGCTCGAATGGACTGTGTCGGATCTGCAAACGGAGAAAAGAAATGTGTTAGCACATTCCAGCAAAGGAAATTTTTCTAGAGTGGTATAACACATCCTAACTGTTATCAATAGGAGAATCACATTGAAATGCAAGAAACGCGTCATTTCACTCTCCTTAGTATATGATTGAGGCGGTACAGTTCCGTTTCCTTTTTCTTATCTGCTGAATGAAATCCGACATGTTTTTTTTTTATAGTTTCTAGAATTAAAATTATATTCTTTAAGGGTGCTGAAAATTTTTGCCATTTACGGAATGACGTGCTTAGGCGTTCCCAGGAACAGTCAATGAATTTCGGCTAAAAATTCATCGATTGATAATTTTCATTCAAAAGCGTTCAATTTTTGGATGAACACATTGTGTGTTTTCTCTGCATATTTTTGTTGAAAATATTTTCAAATTTTTAAGAAAATTCGCTATGAGGAAGCCGAATGGGTGGTATTATGTGTGCACGACGATCGTATACCTCTGTTGGAGTGGTACTTTTCAGAGGAATGCTCACAGGCACACAGGTACTTCTTCCACTTATATTTCATCATTTCTTCTTTTGAGTGTGTAACAGAGTGGCTATAACGCGGTGGAGGATCACATGTAGAGTTGATCTTCAGCAGTGCTTCCAGCATGTTATGAAAATGGCAACCGTGGCATAGCGTGTAGAATCGCCGCTGTGAATCGTTTGCTGGACAGCTATAACAATGAACTGCTTACTGTTCTTCATGCTGTTAGTTTGAATGGAGTTTGTGAATGCGTTCACTCCATTCTGAAATTCTATTCTGTAAGTTTTAATAGCTTGACGCCTAGCATCGAAGGTGTGCATTAATTATCTAAGAATGCGCAATTGCTGTTGTCGAATACACACAGTTGCGTGCACCGCTAACCATACCATCTGAAGATGCGGGTTGGCATTAGCTCGACCGAGGAAAGTGAGCTGTAAAAGTTGGTTATTTCACCACTCAGTAGGGGGTTCTCCATCCATTCACCCGTTTTTTACTTCTTTTGAACTGAAGGTGAGGATTAATGCTAGAGTTTGCTCTTGGTGGAGCCATAAGAGTTGATGGTGTTCTGGCTTTTTCATGCAATTGGTCAAGACAGTAACCTTCAAGCTGCTGTTGATTGAGGTGCCCCCATTTCTTTTTGGTTTTATTTGCATCTAGTATTGTATGTGCAGCGTTGTTCCCTATGACAGTTGCACCATTCGGGGCTGAATTATTATGTAATCGTAAAGCACGATTTTAAGTGGAATTGCCAATTTTTTTTTTTTTAGTAAGTGCTTTGGCAAGTTAGCGTTCACTTGACAAGGATGTGTAAATTCTGTGAAAGAGTATTCCTTGTATATCATCGACATTTAGCATAAAATGCTTTTAAAAATGTGCATTGCATTTGCAGGCCAACAAAAGTAATCGATCTGCTTGATTCAGCATTTGTCACGCCTGTTATTTCTGATTCGAGGTCATTTATTATTGGCTTCACGCATTCATCTCGAGAGCCGATAGAGCTTGCTGCACTCACACCGTTCGCATTTTATGCTTTCTTGTTTAGTGATTTTCAATGTGAAAAGAAGTCGTGAAGCGTTTTTCTTGATTTCTTTGTGGATCTTATGTAGATGCCAAAGACCGGACATTGAACTGAAATTGAAGGTTGATTTAAAATCGTAAAGAACATGAAATATGCCCACAGTTTTGCTCGAAGCTAACCCATACATGTCCTTCATGGGACCACTGAGCCATTTCTAGCAACGGACTATACTCGTTATTTGTGTTGCTGCTATCACGCGAAAACACTCCTGTTATGTCCTTGAAATTAAACATCAGGCATATGGTAGGCACCTCCTTATATTGGACAGATTCTGAAGTTTTCATTCTTCATTGTGAAAATCCTCGGCTGCTTATCTTTTACAGTTAGTCACCATCGGCTTTTCATCTTTGAAGTTTGGTTGTTCAGCGTGAAAATATCAATTCCAGTCAGCAAAAGTTCCCCAAGTTGAGAGGTCGACAATTCGAGATCAGGCATCTCTTTTTTATGTTATTTGACGTGCCGTAATGTAGAAGACCAATTTCGGCTTTGAAAACCGGGAAAGGTGGAGAGGGGGAAGAAAGACAGAGGAGGAAGACAAGATGCAGCTGCAGTGTCTTGTAAAAGCAAAAAGACGGATAACTTCCGACTCCATGACCGGCATTTTCCTACTTTTGGAGAAGTATTGTTCTGGGCACACTTCATTCCGACCGACTGTTTTGTTCTGAATTTTTCTGAAGCTTCTAGTGAATAAGGAACTGGGACGATTAAGGTCCACTTTCTTCAAGCATTCAAAAATTTCACTTGAGCCGTTCAATTATGATAGTTGTCCTCGTTTTTATAAAATGTTCATTTCGTTCGCGCTTTTCAAAACTGATATAGAAGTAATTTTTAGTGAGGATTGTAGCGACTGGGTACATATATCGGTGACCACTTTAGTACGTTTACGCTGCATCAACTATTCGACAAACGTATATACGGCACTTCCTGACTCGGTTCCGATGGTTTATTCCAACTCTGCTGAGGAACATACATTGGATTTTAGCCTCGACGATGAGGTGCATGCGTAGTTTATTTGGTGGCTAAAATTCACTCTCCTGTTTTCTTTTCATGCAGCTTTCATCTCATGAGGCCTTTTCGTGGCAAAAAGATCGTCTCTTTCAAAAGCAAACACCCAAGCTTACTCTAAGCCTGAGTCTCAAAAATTCGTTATACCATCATCTCACTATTTTACACTTAAGCCCTAGGATACCAGTCTCGTTCGTGTCAGAAATTTCGAATAGAGTGGCCTTAACTTATATGAGTGACTTGATAGTATTGGCTTTTTGAAATTATGACAGCTTTGTGTTGTTATTCCTTATCGGTTCTTATAGTATGGGCTGGAAGTGTATACAAGCATATCTTATGGATCATTGGGGGATAGAGAAGAAGGCATTCCTTAGAACGTTTTGTTTCGGATCTCAGTGCTGCCATTCTGCGTTGGTATTTTTGTGTGCATTTACTTAGAATAAAATGTAACCAGTTTTTGCTGTAGTATTTCATATCTTTCTTTCACTGCCTGAACGTTAAACTAAATCTTCACATATGATGTGCACTTGCAGATGGGGGTCATCTTGGTTAGAATTTTGCGCAGTCTCAAATTTAGCTCGTTACCAAAAACTACGGTGCCTCATGAATGATGTTTCATTGTTGCGGTTGTCTTGAGAGTTTGTTTCCTTAGATAATTACAAGGGAATTCTTATCAGGTAGTGAATCTGTACCCACATTTTTGGAACACCATCGAAGATCTCATGGTCTCATGAATTCATAGTAATGGTCGTTTAAGAGGTAAGTCATAGAGGGACTCCGTCAGCTGGATCAAACAGCGTACTTTTCGGAACGCTGCAAAGATCTCCATCTCTAACTCATTTTTTCAATGATAGGAAGCATCATGAAACTCGATTTTAGAAGGTAAGGAGGTGCTTTCGCTATCAGATCAAGCAAAATCCTGCTTTTAGAATGTCGCGAATATGTTTCGAGGGTCATTCAGATGTACATTGAACATTTTGCAAAATAACACACATTGTGCCCTCTCGTATATCCTTTATGTTTTTTTTTCAAGGTTCCGCATAGCCCGGCACCAGTACCACCTGAAGCACCTGAGAGTGGAGTCGTTTCGGCATACGAGCATCTGACGTTGGCCGTTGATTTTTGCAAACTGGACAGGTCGGAGCAGAATTCTTCCTCCGAATCCGCTGCTGCTGAAGTGAGTGAGCGTGCCCGAACTATGAGGAGGAAATCTCCATGTGGCAAAGATATACCTCCACCACTACCGCCACGGAACTCTGCCTTGCCTAGCTCACCTCTTATCACTTCGTCTAGGGTATGTTGTTTGTAGCCTTCTTTACATTGTAGGCATATTATTTTCGATGGACACAACTGAATTGATGCGCTGTTGATTGGTGAATGCTGCTTTCCGGCTTGATACTGATTAATGTTGATACTGTTTCTCTCCTTCAGAACCAGGTTCCGTTTATGGACCGGCATTTCGCTCGTTTCTTAGGTTCGGTGCTTGATTGTTCCCAGTGTGTTTCTGTGAATATTAGCCCCTTAGAGTTGAAGTCTTGGCCAAAGCATCATGAGAAATGAGAACTCATGTTGAGTAGAAGTCTTTCTTGCAAATCAGCTTTTCCCAGTTGCTTATACTGTGTGATCATTGCTGAGCCTGCTTTCCTGGCATCAAGACTTGATTACGACAACAGTTGCCAAACTGAAGCTGAGCAGATCGGCAGGTGGAAAAAAAGGGTTTTTTATCTGCTTTCCCATCCATGCTACTTGTTTCCTTGTGCGTTTTTTCTACCCTATGGCGACCCAAAACCGGGCGACGTTTAGCGGCTACTATATTTCACTTATGTGGTGGTGGTAGGCATAAGCTCATTCGGGCAACTGTTCCATGTGGCTTCTTAAAACAATGAATCAGCACAGCTTGTGATACCAACACCGTGCAGTCTTTCTGCACTCCATGAAGTGCTTACATGTAAACGTGCGCTACTGTGGGGATGGCAAAGGCGTTACAAACGTCAAATGTAATGAGCTATTTTTATTCTTCTAAGTGAAGTGCTTAGGAATGTTTTATTGATTGTCTGCGTCTTAATCGTTTTGGATTGTCGTTTCTTTCAATGTGAGAAAATCAGACATAGAAAAGCGACCGTTTTTTTTTCTGTTTCTGAAAAGCAAGTTTCATTGATGTAGAAAAGGTTTAAAGATGAGCATATATCGCCTTGCTGTTGACACATCTGCCGCTTTGATTTTTCTTCATTTTTCGTGTCTACGTTCACTCGGCGCCTTTTTCGGTTTTCTGCTGTTCATCGCAGTATTTTATTGCTCGCTGAAAATCCTATGAGTTGAGACGTTTCTGAGCATTTTACTTTGTCTCATTGTAGCCCAATCTTGATAATTTGTAACGAAGTGTTTGCTGTTTCGTTTTTGTTTGTTTGTTGTTTTGTTTTCTTTTGATGTTATGCAGCTAAGTGAAAAGAGAATATAATTCTCGAACGCGTAACAGATGAATCGATGGGTTTTTACGTTTTCATATTACTCGATACTGGAACAATTTTTCTAGGCTGGTTCAGTTTATGATTTCCCGAGGAACTGCGTAACTCCATCGAAAGGAATGTATGGAACGTTAGAACGTCATCGAAAATCATCCATCGCATCCCCCGCACCGGCTTCACCATCAACTCGTTCTACAACTAATTCTGAATATGGGTTCGTGTTTGCTCTTCCTTGCATGATGGAACTGTGCCATTCGTTAACCAAGTTCACGTTGGTGGGTGATAAGTGGGGAATGTCCAGTTTCATAATTTCCATGATCTTGTTAGCAATGAGTCTTAATGCGCAGCTTATGGTGAACGAGTGTAAACTGTAGGACTGTTATCTATTTATAGGTTGCTAGCAGATGCGGGGTCAATATTATCCAAAGAGATTGCGCCACCAGTGAGTGAAGCAAGAGTCAACATGAAGCGTGGATATTCGATACCGTCGTCAGTTGTTGTTGGTCTACGGGATCGTCGTTTATCGGAACATATGGGCTGCACAGATGTGAGTGGCAGTTTGAAAAATAACGGATACGATGTTCCGCTATCAGTTACGGCCGCCAATCATTTCCGGTTATCTTCATTGGTTGCACCTCCAGAAGGAGGTATAGGATCGATGAGCGATACAAGTCCAACTGTCTCACCACTCACTTTGAAACCGCCACCACCATCGTTGGGCAACGTATATGCCACTACGGTGGATGCACATCTAAAGCAGCTCACGCCCATTGCGTTGCAGCTGACGCTTTGTGTTGAAAGCATCGCATTCGTTGAGATCAGCAATAGAATATGGTTGGTGAAAATGTTTTCTCAGCTAGTTTATAAACTCTTCGGTTTTCTTCCTTCATCCTCAGTTTTATCATATTTTTTTATCAAACAGAGGTATCATTCCTTCATCAGTCTTTCAATCCTTTCCGAACAAAATAGTGCAAACGCATGTTCATTGAGCATGAATGTATACGCAAAGGTTTGAACGGAAATGCTAATCTTTATGTGCCAGAAAAAAACAGAGTAGCAACTAACACCTTAATATTTTTCTAAAAAAGGAACATTGTAAAATATGAATTATAAAAAATCGGACGATGTATAAATTCTCGTAAGTGCTTACTTATTCATTTATTTATTCCTATATTTCCATCTACTTATGGGCAAATATATAGAAAAATAACGAATAAATGTAACTTGTGCAGTGCCGAAAGAGTAAATGGCAATAGATCGCGACTGGCCAGCTAACAAGAGAGGAGGTGGTTAATCCTCATCTTTGATGTTGATGTAATAAAGCAACTATGATTGAAAGAGAATTCCATAATTCAGAGAACTTATTAGCATACTAACGTGTGTTACTATCAAGCCTTGTCTTGTAAAGTCTATAGTAATGGCTTTGTTTACTTTAATGGAATTAAGGATATCTGGAAGGTTAAAGGTGAGTGTACCCGAATAAGCCTCTATACGTCATGCCTAAGCCCATGTTTGATTTTGCAAACCTGAAGCTTATGAAGTGCAACTTATCACTCTCTCGGCGTCACTGCAAATAATACTGCAAGTTATGCTAATAGTCGTATTGGGTAAGGACTTAAAATGTGCTTTCATTGTTTATTTCGTGGTGTGTTTCGATTTCAAAGCTTCAGGCTAAGCCAAAATCGAAATGCGTACCGTCTTGAACCACATATTTTGCACCAGCGTCTATTTTAGTGAAGACTGAAACTAGTTTGGTGCGGAGTTTTAGAGCTGAAGGAAGGAGGAATTGGTCGCATCAAAGCGGTTTCTTGTGACAAAGGCCCTAAAGTAAAAGGCGAAGAGAGAAAATTCGGGAATCTGCCCGAACGGGTATCACCACCACACAGGCAAGGGATAGCTGAACGCATCAAGCTCAACTTTGCGTCAATCGGTGGGGGTGCGTCCACTCCTGCTAAAAAACCCATTGTTTTTCTTTGAGGTGTTGTGGGGTCTATGGGATATGGTTTTTTCAAAGGTCTTCGTAATGTAGTGTTTGATGTTTATATGTCTCACTATAAAGGCAGGAAGTCTAAGAACTGTGTGTAACCTGAAGACTGAAGACATCTTGAAATGATAAGGGAAGCCATCTGCATTTTAGTTCTTCAGCTTTTTACGCGCGTTATTGGAGCGCTTTGTGCTGCAACAGGAAGGAGAGGAGAACTGCTAAAATGCGAGTGGTTTTGATCAAGAAGTGATGTTTTGAGGGTGGCAGGGTGGACTGCATCAAGTGACAAGCATTTGGCTGGGGTTCTCCGTGTTGGTGATGAACTGGTTGAGGTCGGTGGTGTTAAAGTCGAAGACATCGGTCAACTTCCCGGCTTATTCTATTCATCTTCTACTCCTGGATCACCAGTTTGTCTTTTTTCTATATTAAGCCGCGTAGGTAATTGACGTATGTGAGGCAGCTTTGCTTAAGCAGGCGTGGGCTTTAGGAAATGCGAATTCGAACTGTTGTTGTGTAATCTCTAGGAGGGAAATTAAGGTGTGGCTGAAGGAGTTTCTTCTAGTTGATCAGAAGAAGCGAAATAGGGTTCTGTTTTTTTCTAGAATTTTTTGTTTAGATCGTAAAAGTCCACTCTGAGTTTGATTTGCTTTGCAACCATCTGCTGTACTTCATGTGGTTGCTGTGAACATGAACTTCGGCAGTGAAAGGTTTCCTGCTATAGTTGGTTGGTGTTGAATATTGAAGTCATTTTAACGGCCCACCTTGTTGTGGTTGCGCATATATAGAACAGGAAGATTCGAAGACAGTGCATATCATGCGCGAGGCCCGGTTTATTCTGTTTAATGGTTTTTTTGGGAGTAGTTATTATATTACTCCCGTGATGCTAAGAGAAGGGGTTTGCTGTAGTTCTCTAAAAACACTTCCAGGGCACTCTGCAAAGGATCACGCAGATTGCCTATAGCTGGCACACAGGAAACCTCAATATGTAGGTAGCTACGGTGAAGTGAATTTGTTGCGATGGAAATGTAGATATACCACCATCTGTCTGAATCATTGAGGCCTGTTGCGTTGACCTCCTAGAGGATGTTCAGCGACAAATTGGGAGGAAAAAGCACAGGTTGAACCGGACTGCTTTTCGCGGTGAACGAGCGATTCGGAGTTCTATGAAGTGGGGAATTTATAGCAAAAATCGTCTCCGAAATCTAAAATCCCTCCTCCCTCCTCCCCCCCCCCCTCCATTTCTGCATGGTTTGCGTAACCAAGGATTCCTATTATCCTTAAGTTCGCCAGTGAGTTTGCACAATCCTGGTAATTGGGAAGGTTATCAGTATGCAGCATATTAATATGCTTAAAAGCGTCAAGAACGAGCTGAAAATGAGGTTATAGAAAAGGTAAAGACCGACAATGTCGATTGCATATTTTTAAGAATTCTTTTCCCTCAGGTCTTTAGTTTGTTTCTTATAGGAAATTTACGTTGATGCCTTTTCCCTCTTTCATTTTCTGTCGTTCCTTGCTCTATAAAAAAAGCAGGTTTTATAGGTAAATCTATCTGTACGTCGAATTCCATACGGCACCGAATACACGCTTATGAAAACATCTCGTAACTATGACCTTGGTGTTGTTCTGCGGAAGCATAAGAACAAGGTGATAAATTTGCTTAAATGCCTTTTTTCTCTTTTGAGATAGCGTTTGTCAACGCATAAGTGAAATCCGGCTTTCACATAATTTCGGCAGCAGACCCAATAAATCGTGATCCGTTGTTTGTTTATCTTGCCTAATTAGTCCAGAATTAGTGAAGGTGGTACTGTTGAGAGAAATTATGCGTTTCTCACAGATATTGATGGATCAAGGTGGTGTTTAACGAACGAGCGGTTTTAATTTTTTTGCATTATTCGTCACTCGGTTTTGGAAATTAGTTCTAGGCTTATGTAATCATATTTTCGGTAAGCGTTTCCTCCGTTTGATGGCATTATTCTAAGTTTTGTTGCGGTTTTGGAGGACATTTGTTTTGAACACATAGGTGTATAGAGCTGCTGTTTTAGTTTGAAATGAAACTGTTGGATAAGTAAATTTCTTTACACTTATGATATGCTTGTATCACGCGAAATATCGCCTTTATGGCTTTTGTAGTTTCCCTTCAGTACTTTAGCGTTTACGCAGTCGAGCTCGCAAGCATTGCTCACGTATAATGTGTATTTGCACACCTGTTGGGATAGGTGTCTTGCTACGAGTAAATTAACGTCATCGTTTCTGCTTTATTTGTGATGGATACCTATTGAATACCGGCTGTCGTAGCACTTTTGATGCATATTTGAAGAATCATTTCATTCTTTCAATTGAAATTTAAATGTTTTTCTTTTGAACAGCTGGAAAGCGTAAGAGAAGGATCAACTGCATTTCAAGCTGGTCTTCGAGCCCAGATCACTGGAATGCATGGAGCAGTAACTTCAGCGTGTGTAACGCACTTTAACGGTCGTCCGTTGAGTCTCTTCTCGAAAAACGACGAGCTCTTGAATCTAATCGATACGGTTCCGTTAATGTCAGAGTTCACATTGACCATACAGCCATACGATTTTGTAAAAGAGATTAAAAGAGAAATCAAGAAAATGAAGAATTATGGTATGTTTATTTAAACCGAAGGATCATCCCACCCGCCTGAATTATACTTCCTTTCCATTACCTTTCCTTTCTTCGTTGCTGTCAACTTCCGAAGTTTTTCTCTCAAAGTTAAAAACAAATTGTGCTCTCGTAGTTTTTATTTCATAGATCCTTTTTTGGTGGTTTGTCCACCATATAGATGACACATTTTGGAGCAATTTTTGGCTGATGTTTACTGCATTTGTGATTGTTTCTTTCAAGCTTTTAAGACGTTTCGTTTAGCGATATATAATTTCACAACATATTGCGTTTTAAAGTTTGATACTATGTAAAAGCTGATCGAGTAGCAAATATTCTACAATCACTTTATCACAATGTTCAGGAACAGAAAAAAAATTATAATAAAAGTGCATTTTAGAAATTTATTTTGTATTTATATTTTGTTTATCATCTACGAAATTATCAACTTGCATTTGCTTTGATATTTACGCATTATTTGATGCCTAAATAATTAGGTTTAAGGTCTATTTTACGGGTATTCATTGATCGACTCCTTGTTTTGTGTTTTTGTCTCGCACACCATCGATTCGTCCATATATGATCGTAATAAAGTTTCATTTTAACGTGCACTATCTGAGAATTAACCAAAAAGTGCGATAATTTTGTTGAGTTTATTCCACAAAAGCAATAAATGGCGAAATATAGGATTGCATTGATCATCAGAAATCATCAGAATTCGGGGATTTCTGAAAGAATTTACGCCGTATTCCCAGGTGTATATATTCAGGTATACTCAGGTGTACATACCACGATCGGCATTCTAGCATGATCCAAAGTTTTGAAGGACATCTCGTGATTCTTTTTATTTACTTGACGAGTTTATTTGCACAGATACAAGAAACGAAAAATAAAGAGAATAGAGAGCCAAAGTAAGATGAGTAACTAGCAAGTTCACGATGAGCAGCTTGAAAGAGCAAGTTAAAAAAATGAAAAGAACAGAGTTGCCGGCACCATTGTTTCATGCTCACGCCTACTTATTATTCTCCGATCTGTGTGTAGAAGTCGGGTGGAAAGTTATGAAACATATTCAACTCAATAATTATGTGAGCTTAATTTGCGCTAAGTTGTAGATGGCGGTATCGGATCTTCGATAAGAATACGAAAATATAATTGTAAACTTACTTACCAATTTTTCAGTGTTCTTAAATGCGAGTGTTTAAATTTAGTCGTTATTTGACACATAATTGTAGCTAGGAATCGATATGTTATTTAGGGTTTTATGATTAGATCTTTAAAGTTAGGGTGGAAATGATGAGCTAAGAATAAAGGTGTTGATGGGGATAGGTGATGATAGGATGATCGCGATAACGAACCGTGATAATAAAGGCATATATTTTTGCAGTGTTGATGCTAGTTTTGATTAATGATTCATGAATATGGACAGGTTGTAAAGTAATTTATGGCATATCTGTAGCCGCTCACATAATCACGTAATGATGTTTATGCATTTATTGTTTACGCATTGAAACGTTTTGCCGATTGTTATCGTAGGAATGGTTGCCGTCGTTCTATTTTAATTTCCCGTTGAAATTCGTCTTCTTTACGCATTCCCAATGATATGAATCTTTTTTTTTTTTTAAATATCTAGTCAGTATAATTGGCAGCTTCTTTCAAATTTGAGGGTTTTTTGTGTTTATATAGCTTAAAGAAGCGCGAAAAGGAGGCGAAATTAGTTGAATATTCTCAAACGATAGACCGGAGGGTTCAGTTTTCTTGAAATTTCACCGTGCGTGAATAAAAAACTTAGTGCTGTTTGCTAGGAACAGTGGTGAGTCGTTTTTTTTTTCAGCAATAGTGAGATACGATGAAAATTGCTCGATTGGTTTGAGTTCAAAAATGCTTCTCTCATATCTATGCAGGCAAGCCAAATATTGAAAAAAAAAAAAAAACTTATTCTGCGCGAAGCGAACCTCAAATCCAAGAAGGCACTTACACTTAAACGGGTGCAGCTTCACACAAGCCGATTCACACATTAAATTTCATTCCGACAGACGAACAAAAGTTTTTTTTTTTCTCGTAATAACTGCTACCAATCAACGGGCTTTTGGCGATCGACCCTTTCATTTGGAATATCTGGTACAGCCGTTTGGGAAGCTCGCCAATATTTTCTTACAAAAACGATTTGCAGAAATCTTCCATAACTTCTCTGAACCAGGTTGCACTCTACGAAGTTTTTCACGCATCCAGTTGTATTTTTTCTACAAAGCTGATTTCTTTTTCTAAAGGGGATCTAATCTCTATCAAACTGTAGTCTTTTTCCTACTCAATTTTTCACCTTATCTACTTCTATGTTACCATTCACTCGGATACTGCACAACTTTGTCCCAATTGATTGTCCTTTCTGGACATTTCGTCAACAGGCATATGACCATCACCGAATGACCATTGCGTTGCGCGACGCTTCTTACCGCAGTAGGAGTGTTTAGGCAGTTGTATTGTTGAGCCTTTGCACGGATTATGTTTGGCCTAACAGTTCACTGATTGCGCATTTTTCGATCTGCATTACCAAATTCTTAGACAATATTCCGAACAGTTTCCCATTTGAGTAAACACCACACTGATATATATCTTCCCGAGTTGCCAACATTGCTTCATCAATCCCTTTCGTGCTTCAAGGGCAGATTTCGAGGCTTGAGGAAACACACTTGTCAAGGCAACACTTGCTGCGCTTAATGCGTTGTTTGGTACGCTGTTTTATTTCGTTACGTGTTTCAATTTATCACCGCGTTGCAGTTAATCCCGACAGGAAGCACAAGACACAAAACTAGCTGCTACGCACAATGGGTCCGTCGCAGTAGAAGATTTAAGCTTCACAGTTATATGAGACCACGATTGTGAGTATTACTCTTCGGAGACGAGTGGCGCTTTTACAGCCGATATTTTACAGCCGATACAGTGTTAAAAGTCAAAGATCCAGATTTTAATATATCTATTCCGCGTGTTTATGACGCTCTTCAATCCATTTTTTTATGCTGACGATTCTTGCCTATTGTAACCATTTGAAACAAATCACTTCTAGAATTCGTTGTCGACACATAACTCGTATCCTCTACTAATTTCCGAAAGGTTTCATTTCATTTGATTATAGTGGATGGCTACATGTACACTGTTTTAATTTCGGTTGGTGAGATAGCTTCCAACAAACCTGATGAAAGAATTTTTTAATGGCATACAGCGGCGTCAAATGTCGATGAGTTCGACGTTTAAATCTTTTCCTTTCTTTGAGGTGGAGGTTATTAGCGGCACTCCATTTATTTCCCGTCTGAGGACAAAGGGTTTTCGGTATGATTGATTTTGTGTTTTCTTTATTCGCATCTTTCATATTTAATTTATCAAAGGGCAACCTTCATCGCTATTGTCTACACATTCTTAGTGCTGTTAGTAATTTCCTTTCCTCACTGTCTCAACTTTAGCTTATCGCACCCTATTCACATTAAATCCCAACCAACACCGACAGCTGGCTGGACATTTTTTGTCGGCAAACGCAGCACATGGAAACGCGGCATAAAGCTTCCGGTCAACGCGCAAATGTCAAGTGAATCAAATGCCCAATGGTGTAAATGTTTGAGTGCAATTTTACTCAGCGTAAGGGCCATGGCGGAGATGTCATATAAGTGTCCATAGCGAAAACATTCTATGACGCCAAGGTCTACGATACAACAGCGGAGGCGCAAGTTTCTTGTGGCGCGCTAGCCGTGGCGTAGATATTTTCAGTGCACAGCGTCCCATGACGAAAACCTCTTCGATACGAAAGCTTGTGGTGTAACTAAATGTCTAGTGGTTTAAGGGTTTCGCAGCTCTAGTTCCCTTCTGTGCAAATGCTTTAACGTTTCTCTTGTGGATGCGAAGTGTCTTTGGACGAAGCGACGATACTGGAAGATGGGGTGGGGCATATGTCGCATCACAAAACCATAACAATGATTGTTGCATTTTGTACTCTCAAGAAGTGAAAAAAAGAGGAAAACAAATGCATATTTTGAAACAAGAGTTGAATTAGATATAGAAAAAATTAGATTAAAAAATAACAAAACTGTGCAAAGTGGAAAATTGCCTAGAAAAACTGAGTCGAGAGAAATATATCGGTCCAAAAAGCGAACAGGACAGAAAATAATTAGAAAGGAAAAATAATCGCCCATCGAAAATACTTGCCAACATACACTTCCGCATGCTTACAACAATTATATGCCTGCATACCTGTGCTTATATCCCTTTACAATGTACAGTCCAAATCCTCCACTATTATAACTTGCTCATTTTTATAATTTTTAACGTCCGAAGAAATCCTAGGATTTTCAGAATTTTTGAGACATTTTACTGTTCACACCTAATTGGGGCGCATTCTTCACGAAACACTGACAAAAAAGTAGTGCTTCTGAGTATCCTACTTCTTTAATCCGCCAGTTCATCGTTCACTCGACAAGTTGAAGAAGACCAACATTGAAATAAGTTTTCACTTCTAGCATTCTACTGACTTTTTCGTAGACGCATTGCTATCGTATCGAAATGATTACCGCCAACGAGATTTGCAGAACGCTTTGGTGACACATTTGTTGGAATCGTTACAACAATGGCGGGTTGGACCGTTTATTTGAATTGTTAGACGAATGCAGCAGTAGTAGCGAGAACAATTACGGTGATCATTAGTTAGCATGTGTATTAGCGCGCTTCTTAACACAACACTGAATCCTCTATTGATAACGGGCGATCACTACTGTGAATGTTATCAGAATGTGCGAGGTCATTGTGTGATCAAATAAACATGAGAAATGATGCTTACATTCCATCATTAAAATAATTATGCCATTCATAGCATTGAACCTGTACAGTGCATGATCAGTCAGTCCTTTGCCGGTGATAGAATGAAAGCATCATAAGGGTATATCCATCCAGTGATCAATTAAGAATTTCAATTTTGGCAATAAATGAGCTTAATTCGTCTCACCTTTCGACGAGAAGGATACACATCATCGTATATTTACTTAAAGGGTGGAATAAAAAAAATTCAGTTGAAGAGGATCGAGATCACTCGAAGTAAACCACAGATCGTTTCTTTTCAGCTGACTGAGAGCTGAATTGACTCTCATACGTTTGCTCTCATAACAAAGCTTCCTTAATAGCATCTGAAGAAACGACACACCGATCTTGAAATGATATCTTGTGGAAAAGCCGACCATTGTTTATAAGACTATATTTTTCAGTCTCCCATATGACCTTTTTTATACTCTGTTCAGGAGGCATTCATCGTTCAACCCAATACTTCGAATAGAGTTCCACAACCCAATACTTCGAATAGAGTTCCACCTCTTCTTCTCCTCCCCTACCCTTCTTCCTCTAATAGAAGACTCTTTGATGATACTTGAAAAAAAAAATACGATGCATTTCGTTGACGGTAACCCAGGACGGCTGGGCGAAACGAGTATATAACTGCAAGCAGTGTTAGAAATTAATGTGAGTAAATGTGAAAGAAAAGTGGCTAAAATTACTATCAGACTTGCAAGAATCATGGTAATTATTTCTTCTTAACTTTATGAGATTTTCGAACCTTAAAGCGATATCCTTCCTTCGCTTCTTTGATGTTGTGTGATTGGTTGTTTAACGGTTCGAATGAAGCGATTTCTAATCACATCAGAGAATTTAATGAGTAGTTTTGCATGGTTTTAGATTGAATGAAAATCTTAATGTAACATAGAATCCCCTATGTCACCTCCAAATAGTTATATTTTTTTCGTCACAAATAGTCCCACTTCCAAGAGTGACCATAAAGTTGCTAAATGAAGTCTTTAATTGATTGACTGAATATTCGTTATGCTGCATTCACTAGCATCTAAGCAATGCTGCACTTAAGAATTTAAAATTCTCTATAGAAACGTTTATTGTCATTGGTATAAGGAAATCGGAACGCTGAAAGGAAGAGCAATTCTATATGACAGGAGTAATTTAGTACGATGGAAAATATGTGGCCACTTCTGTGGTTAATACTGCCAACATTTGTTCGGATATGCGGATGTTGAAAGTTTTTTTTTTGTTCTGACACCTTTCAATGTTTTCACTATACGACTTTCACCGTGTGTTGTTTTATCCGCAAGCAACGCGCTTGGTGGTAAGCCGTTCAAAGAAAAAAAAGCGACAAGTGTGCATTTCCGTTGGCGGCGAGCTCTTCTTCTTTCACTGAAAAAGGGCGCTCATTCTGGCGCCGACATCTTTCCTTCCATTCATTTTTCTGCCCGCTTCTCGATCACACTACTCTGTAGAAATTCAGTGTTAGAGAAATCTTGACGGGTGGTTATTCTTCATGTTGCATTATATTTCGACTTCATTTGTATGCATGAACAATTTTCCTTTTCTTAATTTTCGTATGCAGTGCTGGTGTAAGGCTAACCCATCGCATATAACTTTCTCTGTGACAGATGAACGAGTCATCGATGTAATGTTGTCCCACGTGATCTAGTCACTAGAGAATAATAGACAAGACCTATTGGAACACCCGAATAAGACTTATATGAGCAGTTTTTTGAACGAAGTAATTCGCCAGCGAAGTTCAATTTTTCTTTTACTAAATAAAGCGCATCGTATCAGCGCCAAATGTGACCACATAATTTCTGCACTTTTGTGAAAAAGGTGAAGCGCTTAGTGCTTAGAAAAAGTGTCTTCAGAAGCCCGTCATTATAACCTTACAGTTCGTTTTTAGAAGATCTATCAGAGGCAGTTCGCAATCTAGAGAAAGTGCCAACGTGACAACTGGTGCGTGCAACTGCTGATCTAGAAAAGATCTGTCAACAAAACAAAATTTACGACTTACCTTTCGAGACATGTTGCAGGCATGGTACCATTCATTGGCCCTAAATATTGCAGAAAATGCGTTAGAAAGGTTCCATTATGCCCCTTCTCGAACAAATTATCTTTTTTTAAGGGAAAGGAACTTTGGAATCCGAGAATGAAGTCTTTGATCATTGCTCAACAACGTCTCATTTGATGAATGGGTTGTCTAAGCACGAAATCGGGCACGGCAAAAAGCTTTTCTGAAAACACAATCCCAATATGAAATAGGCTTTGGCCATTGTGAGACAGTCTCATCTTCTCTACGCTAACCTGACTTCATAGTTGTTTTTCATTTCCCCCTGATAGATGCTTCAGGACGGGCAAAATATGTTGCAAAAAAGTTTTGAACATGCAGTGGCTATTGCTTGCCTTTTTTAGCTCAAAGCGTTTAGGTTAACTCCCGTCATCGTTAATAACTCAAGTCAGAGTGACGGATTCTTCCGAAGAAATAATGCTAACTGTATTGACTGCGTTAGGTGCGCAGAAGATTAAAAAGATTTTTTTTTTTTGCACTTCAGAGAATCATATTCGACTCCTACGCAAGATGTAATTACCATCGTCGTTTAATGCCAACAACTGATCGTTTTGAAAATCCCTCTCTCCCTCTCCGTTGAGCATCCTCCATAACCTGTAAAATGATTATTGAGATATGCGATGCCTAGATTACAATAGCAGTTGAGTGGTTATTCTGTGGAAGGAGGTGTTGTTGTGAATGAAGAATGGATGAGGTGTTGCTGTAGTTGGTGGAGTGGAGTTGGTTGTTGCGAGCTGACAAGCAGCATTAGCAGCACTACGGGTTTATCTGCGTGTGTACATTAGGAACTCATTAACTTCCCTCTTTTCATCACTTATAAATTTATTTGGAGGGCGTTGTGCAGAGCGCCGCTCCAATTTGTCTAACAACGTATGCAGATCGCGTTCATCGACGTACCCCTCGAAACGCATATCTACTCGACAATTTATTCATTACGTTTGATTGCTTTTCCACTCTCGTTTTCAGTTTGCCCCTCCTCTCTTCATTTAGTATGCTCACCTCACTCGTCTCCTCGACGCCCCGTGCTAATCCGGCCCTCGTTCCATATTCAATTCTCTCATATTGTTACTGCAAAACCTCGTCGGTTCGTGCGTTCTCGCTAAATCCATCTCTTGCTTTTCTGACGACTTTTCATTTCAATTTATCTTCACTGCTGTACACAAATGCATCCTCGTAAATCTCGGGCTGATCTCCTTCCACCGCCTATCTATTGAGTTGCCCTCACTTATTTCTGCAGTTCTCGTAAAGTTCATTCTTCACCTTTTGTTGAGTACAGGGAGTGGCTACGTGTACTTTAAAAATTGCCATCAACAGATGCTGGATGAAGCATGGTGCGCATATGCGCAATGCAACCAGTGATCGTGGCGCACCCATTGCAGAAACACAGAATTAATAATGCATCGAGCACGGAAGTGATGCTCCACTCGCATGCAGTTTAAAACAGCCGAAATGTCGTTAAGCATGAAGGACATTGCGTTCCTTTAGCGCTTCTCGCGATGGAGATATAGCAAGTCTAGCAATGCTCTTCTGCCTTGAATGCAACTTTTTGTGTTTTGCATACAGCATGTCCTAATTTGAACGCAAACGCTTATCGCTTCTTATTTATACTGACGAAAAGCAGGTGTGTTAAAATAACACATCTCTTTGCTATGTTTTGCATATCGATCCGTGCTCAACCACAGAAATAAACTAACGTCGATGAACAGAAACGCAGAGAGAAATTATTTTCAAGGCGCTATAACAATGCAGCTGGTTAGTAGAGCAAGTGGACGACATAGGAGAGCCTGATTCGAACGATACATAACTGAATTTTTTCCACGAATTTCTTTAGATCATGTAGACATCTATGGTGTGATCCTCCTTTGTGGATATGTTATCTCGCTAAGCTTGCATGTGGTATTGTAATTATGGTTGAGATTACCAGCTCCTAAACGAATTGTGCATGAAAACGCTCATCAGGTTCGTTTCGAACTTCATTTAGTGTTTCGTACAGCATTAATGTCAGCTATCTGGCAGCTTGAACAGTCGACGTATGTATTGTTACATAAGTTGACACAAGTCCTCCTGAAAACCTCTTCCTTCATTTCCACGCACACAGCACAAATTGTCAACATTTCTACAAAGACAGAAACCATTTTCGTAATTCTTGCGTTCGAGAGATATTGAAAAAAGCTTGATTGTTACCTCAATATACGCTTTTCATGGATGGATTGATCGACGATTTCGAGCAGCGTTTGTTTGGAGTTGATACGGACTCACGGATAACAATATTATGGCCGCTGCTTGCTTTACTATGATTGATGGTGGTTTTACTTCACAGGCGTGTTACAATGATATGTTATATAACAGCAATTCCTCACGTTCAACCTAATAAACTCTATTATTGTACTGAAATGCCCTAGCAAAGCTACATTTAGAAACGCCATACAACCTTGCATAGCTAATTGGAATTGCAAATATAAACGTTCTGTGATAAAGAAAAAATTAACTTATTTATTCTATGATAAGTAAAGGACAATATTTAAGGAAATTTCTCCACAGAGTTTTTTTCAATTGCTTTGCATTCATTACGCACCCGAACAAAGCCTAGCGAAGTGAATGCTCGTTTAGCGATGGTGATGTTATTTTAATTTGTTCGATAAGAATGGCACCACTAAGCACTAGGCTAATTTAAAAGTAAAGGTATGTAATGTGAGGTCCATCGAAAGTTCGGCACTTATAATTCGTCGACTTCAAGAAGGGTGCAATTGCCAATGCCAGCAAGCGTATACACCTCATCGAAATTATGTTCACTTTTTGACGCGAACGCGTGCTAATTACTCAGTTCGCTAGTATCGGGCGACGCATAATGAAATTCGTTACGTGAGCGAGAGATAGTTTTTGCGTGAAGAATTCAAAAATTTTCAATTAGCGTCGTGAAATAATTGTCTGTTAATGTTTTAGGTTGAGCGCTGCGTTCAACGCAAGCCAATAGCAATAGGCGCTCGAGTGGAGCCGAGCGATTATTAACCGCTTATTAAGGTAATGGATTTGGGACGTAGGTAAACGCTACCTCTTTCGGCTGTTAGAGCAATGCGTTTCGCGTCCGAAGGCGCCTATAGCTAGCTATTCAACACCGCAAGAGAATATGCAACAAAGAGAGAGAGCAAGACATACGTGCGCGCAACTTCATTTCCCCTTAATTAAAATCATTCTCATGCCATCTATAAAGAGTGGGTATTTAGCTTTTCAATTAGGCAAACGTTGACGCATTTCAAATGATCAGCAGCTAGCTAATAAAGTGTGAGTGCTCTCTCTCCGGCTATGGGACGGCCGCGCTTGCTGCTCTCTCATTTCGCGTTCCTTGTTCTGTAGCAGCAATCGGCTGGCATCAAGTCCAGCAAGCCGATACCTTCATCTTTTGTCCGTCTTTACTTAACTCATCTACCGTGTTTCGGTCACTCACATCTCAACAAATTCTTTTTTTGACAGCACACTGAATGACTAACCCAGCAGAAAAGTAACCGGAAGCAGAGAATGGTTGTGGTTTCCTGCACTGGCTGACGGTTTTGTATAACGGGTTTCGTAGCATTGTATAACGGTTCATGGCTCAGCACACGATCTTTCGGCATTATTTCATAGGTACCGGTCAATGTGAAAAAAGCATCAGGTTGCATGGAGAAATGGTTCTATTGGTGCATTGAAGTGACCAATTCACGTGACGTGGTCTACCAAGTGGCGTCATGAATGTAAGATAAATCGGAGGCAGCCTAAGTGTATTAGTAACGAGAAGGCCGTTTGATATTGGGTGGCATTCCGGTTGCAGCAGCAGCAAACATCACTCGCATAGCCGAAAATATAAAGGCGCCAGCTCACAGGTAGGTAATTCAGGGCGGCCGTGCGCCAGCTATGTTCATTCGGCAGCACCTTTGCTTGGCACTAGTGGTTTCGTTGGATATCGGTTTGTGCGTTTTGCGATCGCAACCAGATTTCAATTTAGATAAAACGCTCGTGGCTTCTCAATATTTGTGCAATTGTCGAAATCCATCTGGTACGACTCTCGGCGATGCATCTGTGACTCTCTGATGGAAGAAGCCGTCTGTGCCGCTTGCTCTTTGCGTATCCGTGACCGTTTCATGCTACGTGCGCTCGGCAAGCTCTGGCATGAGGATTGCCTTAAGGTGAGTAGCACCTCACTTCAGCACCACATTCATGCACGCCATCCGCAAAACCATTTCTTCTGCCATGCATCCTTTGACGGCACGCTTCCAACTGTAGCGCATGGAACATCAAACCCTATATGTTAACGAATATGCTGCTTCGGAGGATTATGAGCCTTCATTCAATTCTCTGTCAAGCTTAGCATAGCGTCATTTTTTGGCAGAGCTTAACGCGCCAGAAGTTCCATTGCTTTTTTTCCGGAAGTGATTGATGAAGAGTTGGTGAAGCTTTGTTTTGTGATTCCATTAGCCGGAAGCCACCATTGCCTATGAATCATTTGTATATTATATTATTCCCTTTCTCATACGGACTGTTGCTTTTAATTTCTTTTATGTGGCGACGTTGATACGGAAAGACTTTATTGTTTGGAGAGATATTGTGTCGATGTGTGCCAATTTAGATTAAGCGAAATGCTCGTTGCATTTCTGATTAATGATTAAGTGAAACTGTGGAAAAGCAGCTGAATTTGATAGAGAATATGTTTTCTTCGTTGAGAGCATTCACATTTACGCTTTACAAATCCTGAAGACGATAGAGTCCTTGTTTGGTTAGATTAATTGGAAAATGATGAGCATATATTGCGCTTTCATTGCTACGATTGCAAGCCTGTCTTGTGAGGTGTAAATTGGGTACAGCTGGCAACTGTTGTTCACGACGGCGATATCTATGTCTCTCGGAGAAGGCTATTTTAACGAGAAGTGAATGCTTCGAAATGTGCTTTGATTGGAGAATGATTAACTGTGTCTATTGCTTTTCTCCTTACACTTCCACTCCAGTCATCAATTACTCCAGCACTCTTTTCAATGAATACGCTAGGCGTTATTTCATGTGTACCGTGATTTTTTAAATAATAAGTTCATTGAAAAGGCTACTTAGAACAAGTGAACATTAGAAGATCCGTTCAGATTACACGATCCTAAGATTTGGTGCATTCGTCAGTAAATTACTAAAATTCATAGGTGCAACGCATAAACATTTATTAGTGATTATAATCAAGCAAAACGCAACGAACACTGAAACTGCGCTCTAATGACTGTCGCTATATTCATTCCGTGAGTTGGTCTTTCGTAATATGGAAGCCGCTTAAACTAATAGAGGAAAACAGCATAAACATTGATTGCGTTTAAATGGTGCAAATTTTCAATGTACTCACTAAACTTTGGCTAAGCGGTTAAGAAACAGATTCTGTTTGCATCATTGAGCCTTTCATATATATTTATTTTTTTAATCGTGTTGGTATTAGAAGGAACACAGCTGGAACCATAAGGGGAATCATTTCATTGCTCTTTCCTTTGGTGGGTCTTAACATGATGTGTGCGTTCAGTAAGTTCTGAGTAACTATTTCAAGTCATATAGTCATGCATTGAACTGAAAAATGGTGCAATTCTCTAATTTTGTTTTCATACTTATGAGTAGAGACTACATAAATAATGCAGAATAATGAGCAGCTCAAAGGTTATTTATGCATATGCGCTTTAAACATTTAAAAGTGTTTCCCTCATTGTTGTAATCAGAACGATCGAACGGTAATTCAGCAACGCTTTGACATTCATACAGTGTTAATCGCAGAACTATTATGCCGAAAATTTCACAAGTTTTATGAGCTAAAATTGACGCAAAATGAACAGCAAAATCAGCAAGCATGTGCAGGTACGAGTTTTCTTCAAGTGGAAACTCTGCTGAATAATTGGCAAGTGTAGCTGCACAAATTTTAAGCCAACAGAAATAGGGATTTACAGATTATAAATCATTGTCAGGTTTTATGAATTTTCATGCATGAGCGGGCACATACGCTGAGGATGCGTTTATGGGTGCGAATACTCGGGAGCTAATTGCTCATTATTAAGCTCGTAGCTAAGTAATGCGAAAAAAGTATTGCTTCTTTTTAAATAGAGTTGCTTTCCCTGGATTTCGAAAAAGCTTACGCTGTAGTCTCTCTCCCCCCAATTCCAAGAAATTGGTATATCGCCTGAAAAAGATGAATAATTTCTTCATTTTCGGTTATACTATTACTAGCAAAGGGAACAGTTCCATTCATTTCGCGTTTTGTCTACTTCGCGATGGTGCATTCATTGTTTCATGATAGTGCTGCAATAAAAACGGTTCCATGAGGAATTACCGAATGTCGATATCAGTGTAAAACAAAAGTAGATTACTTCTTTGAGGAACATAATGAACGCACCATTTATACGGTAATCCTCCTAGTGCTGTTGCAGTAGCACATCGTCCAGCTTCAGATGTCCCCACACATTTATAAAAAACAATGCATCAATATGTCTTACATCATTTCTTTCGTCAACGAAGCTGATGTATATGCGAGGAGGCGTGCTTAGAAGTTGATATACGATTATGAGGAAGCATATGTTGGTAATGGTGGGTGGCCGTTACATATCTATACCTTAGATGTGTGGCTATGCCAGTATCTTGTCACTGTAATGAAAAACGCAGTTATGAAGTGCATATCGTAATGATGAAGATCGTTGCGAATCCCAATAAGACACTGAAGAGACGTATATTCGGACGAATCTATCTCTAAAAACTCAATCTTTCCTTTAATAAAAATGACAAATCGGTAGAAGCATTTCGATATCTTGAATGAACTCATGCATCATTTTTACTTTGTTTTCTTCACTCCTATTCATTTTCATGTTCCCATTTCCTTTCATTTTTCATTATCCCACCGAATTAACATAGCCAGTCTTGCTTCTAAATTACACAATCACCTATTCCGCTGATTTCTTTCTTTTCACTAACACCTCTTGCATGTTACATTGGAGTTTATATAACGAGACAACATAAATATGAGTCCACATCCTTCGCAAACGTTGTATGTAGCCCTATTGATGGTGGCATAAATTGCCGAAATGTCGATAATAAATTTTTCTTCGTCACGCACTGGGTATTTTTCAGCCATAAAATCAGCATAACACTTTTTTTACATATTAGCTCCACCTTTTTTGCTACACTCAGCGATGTAATCACAAACTTTTTCCGCTAGAAAATATGACCATATATCAACAAGCAACTCTAGCTATCATATATAATTAAAAGCTTAAACATGAAAAGCTTGGTACGAGCAAGCTATCCGTTTCCCCCATGATGCAAAGACCATGAAAGTAACCTGATATTTTGTTTCACGTTCTATTGTCCATTCTTCCATCCTCCTTTCTACTCTTTCACCGTTCTGTTCCACGAAAGATCCTGCTCTTTATCCCATGGAACGTCTCTTTTTTTAGACGTTCAGTTTCCTTTAAAGAGAAGGCATTGAACCTTATTAGAAACTGCACATAATCGTGTTGGATTATTGTAACGTACCACCGTCGATACTACTTCCGTATGAAGGAATATTACCACTCGCCTTGCTAATAGCTGCAATTAGCGTAGGGCATGCTGTCAGCATTCACTGCTCTAACTACTACCTTATGGAAAATAAATTAAAAATTCGACTAAGTTAAAAAAAAAAGTTCTCTGTGTATATGATGGATCACCTCTGCAATAGTTTAATTATTGGAAATGCAAAGTAATTAGAATGAACTGCCACATTTTCAACTTTTTTTATCGTTGAAAAATGCCATATGAAACCTATTAGAAGAGTAGTTTCAAACACTGTAGGATTTTCAATTTACTTTTCATTGAGCAAACCACATACACTGAAGAAATAAGAGTCTTATGAGATGGAGCTATATTAATGCTTTTACATTCGGCTTGTCTTAGCTAGGCACAAGTTGTGAAGAGGAAAATCTTTCTGTACGTTTCAGATTATGCCGGCGCGAATTATACGGGAATTGTCACTGGAAAAAAAGCAAATGCGTCAATTTTTCGCGGAAGTTCTGAGAAGATTCTCACAGGTATTTCAGGCTGCAATTAGATTTCCGGATGGGAAGAGAGCGAAACAAGGCGGAGGTGGAAAACCTTTTCCTTTGATCAAGTAACTATGCATAACTGTGCACTGAAGACCCAATGTGATTATTGGTTTGCTGAAATTTTGCATTCCTTATTCAAATTTTACATCTCTTTTTGCAAAAATATTTTGCTGTTCGCAGGCCGTGAATGGGTAAACCGCCTATTTAAGCAAGTGCAGCATGTCTGCAGGAATAACTTGGAAAATGAAAGCGTTTATTTATTCTAGTAACGTGCTTCTAGCTCCTGTTGATCAAAGAGTGGGGATAAGATGAGGAAAGTTTGGTGACTAAAAATGTGTCAAATCTAGCGAGAAAAAGAAAAAACGCTTTTTCGTCGTAAATTCAGTGAGAGAGGGAGAGTTTATGAGTGCGTGAAATTTTTGCGAAAAGACGTGCTTTGATGACTGCGATGGCTAAACTGTTAGATGCCCTCAGGCGGTGAATATTGAAAATGTACTCTGGCATATTTGACTGAAAACAATGGACGATGCGATCTTCATAACGCAGCAAACTTTTTCAACATCTTTCTTATCCGTAATCAGACATTTTTATATTCTTCTCCAAATATTCCTTTGAAGAGGTAACCTAAGCGAATGCGAGTGCTTATAGTGGAATAAGCGCAATCGAAATATGAGTGAATATGCGTATATAAGTAAATAAATCTTGCAATCATTATGTCAAGCTCGACTCTCAGAAATATGGATTAAACAGTTTCAGTGAATGGAATAATCCGTGCGATAACCCTAATTTTTCCTGAACCATCAACAGTTGCAATTTAAGTTTAATCATTTCAATGCCATATTGTGAAGCGAGTTTATATAGAGTTATCATAAATGGGATTTTGCATTTACATTTATTATTATTGCTAGCCAGCGGCAGCAATCGAACGCGATGGATATTCGCATAAATTGATGCAATCAGAAATGAGAGAGTGTTAATCTCGAAATGACGAGTATTCTTCACAGTTATGTGTTCATATATGGATTGTAGACGCATAAAATTAATTAAACGGCTTCGACTAAGTAAGATGAAAGTGTCATCAGTGTGCAACGTATTTGCGATACCAAATAAGCAATGTCCGATGATGTGATCGCAACGTTGAAAAATTCATAAGAAAATTATAGCAAATGAAAACGAATAAACACTCAGAATTTTACGAATCGATTTTCCGATGATAAAAATATGTGAAATGATGAAAACCTTTCATCCTATAGATGAATGGAATGGAATCATGCTCAATATTCCTAGCCAGAGTAATTTTTATATGATTTTTACTGTCGGCGATTTCTCTTTTGTTGTTAATTGCATCAAAATTGAGGCAATAAGCGGGAAAAGAAATATATTTGCTCTTTGTACATCCTGAAAATTTTTCTTCCGGGATATTATTCCAGGATATGCGGCTCATTACCGTGTCATTTCCTTTTTGTTGATGTTGCGTAAAGATTGCTTCCCAGGAACGACTTTGATTCCATATAGTAATGCTGCTTACTGTTTACGATGTTTCTTGATAATTGCTAAGACTTGCTAAGACTAAAATTTGATCGAGGTGGGTTTCTATTTTCTATATTTGAAAAATGTCGAAAAAAGCGTTGTGTTAGGCTAGAAAGTTTTCAAATAGATTGACGTTGTTTTATCAGCAGAAAGATGAGACGACAATGAATTAAGTAAAAGCATACATAATTATTTACCGTTCTGCTTACGATTCAAAAAAAAGAGCTGCTAATTCATTTTAATTGATTCGTAGAAAAGTGCTTAACACCTGTTTGCATTTGGTTGTCGCTCACAGTAACCAATTACTCAGGAAGAAGGTGAAATTAATGTTTTGCCGCATTAAGCTCACTCGTCAAAGAATCGAAAAATTAATAAATCTAGAGAGAAAGTTTTAATCACTAACTAGCTGAACAAGCAAACGTGTATCCATCTAATCAACAATTAGTCATTTAGCAAATAACTTCTTTGAAAGAATTTCAACAAACAAATTGTGCTTTAGATTCATATTTATAATTTTATGGATGAGTTAAGGAAGTTGGAAAATCACAAGTTGTTTATAGTATAATTGCTTCACATGCTATTAGCGCTTTCAAATTTTTTATTCTTAATTTGCTTCTCAACCATCATACGAATGTAAAATCTCTTCAAATTAATTGTGTATTTAGTTTCCAAGGGAAGCCCCTCTAACTCCTAAAAGGAATCAGTCAAGGAGGCTCGGGAAACCTAAAAAAGCATCGGTACTTCAGCCTATTTTGTGACTAATTCTTTAGTCGAATGATTGATGAGTGCAATGTCATCGCTTCACTGGAGATGATTTTTGCTTTATTGTCGAAATTTTTAATTTTCTCCACTTCACTTCAACTCAAGTGGGCATCCGTCCAACAGAAACAATTTTTGTCCTTTTATGTGTGACTGAATGCATCGGTACTTTTATATTGTAGTTACTGCTGATATTCCCAATCGAAGGGAGGATCCCCGTCTACAAATTAAAATTATTGTCCCCTAAGAAACCTCCAAGTCATTCATGACAGGTTTTAGCCGCAACAGTAACCGTCTGCGTAGAGTTCGGGATTATCGGAAGGGGATTTCAGCATATTCCCTCAGTTGCAAATTGCTTTTTCAAGATTTTGCCGCAAATTTCACAAACCATTTCTTTCAGCCGATTCCTCCCACTAATATATTCTTTGATAGATTTCAGAGTGATCGTAATTTGCATATTCACCCTACTAAACAAAAATATATTCTAGTAACGCATTATTGCAAATAAGGTATTTTATTCTTTGCGAAATGATTAGTCTCTTGATTCAAAATATAAAATCCTCTGCAAGAAATCCTGCGTGAATTGTTGTTACCGAACAATTTATTATTTCATTACCTATGAGTTGCTCGCACAATATTTTTTTCCACAAAATCTTGAAGCCATTTCAAACTGATTATCATCTAGACTATAGACTTTCAGTTATTAGTGTTTTCTTGCGCAGAAAATTACTTTTTGAGGCAATATTATTTGCACTTTCTTGAGATGTTGCGAAAAGAAAAGAAGATTCCCGAGCAGTTGGCAAAAACAATACGATAAAATCTGAGCATTTCTCAACTAAACTGTAGTTGAAGTAGTAGTTTTGCCATTATGCAACAGCACTAATAAAAACGTCGATTTAAGCATACTATAATTAATAAACATAGCAATGTTGAAAACTGGTGAGAAATTAAATTTCATAGAGCTTTCATATAGAAATTGGATCATATTCTTGCAGCCTCAGAACGGTTCCTTCTGCATCATTTCATCACCAAACGCCATGTGAACTTTCAATATACATGTACTGCAGATATTTTCTTTGATAGCTGTTGTGTTGCTGCCGTGCCGACGAGGCGAGCAGTTGAAGGTTGACTGTCGACTGACTGAAACGGTGCACCAACCGCACCGCCTAACTGAACCAGTTGATTGAACTGAGGAACACAAAAAATATTGGTGGTTTACCAATATATCAGAGTCAACGCACATAACAGCGAACGGGTTGGAACACGCAGACAACCAGAGAAAAGGCACAATATAATAGAACAGAGAAGAACAGATATCACTGAGGGTGATATTTATGCAAATTAAGTCGTAGCGCGGTCGTTCACCACAACAATAGCATTATTGCAGGCTATTGATACAATAGTTGGGAAACAATGATTTCTTTATAGTCACTTTTAATGAACCGAACTCACTCTTCAAGGTGGTAATTGTTGATACCAAAAAAATTTTTTTTCTAAATAGGAACAGAACAGTTTTCATCCAATTAGCCCGCACCTACTATGATGGAGGTGTTATCGGATAAGAGAAGGGGATAGGAAGTTTAGGAAGGTGAGTGGGAGGGGAAAGCAAATGGAAAGAAAGTAAAGTGCCTCTGATTTGCGCTAGAATTGTCAACCATTTTTGCTTCTAAACAGGATGAGGTTCATTCTAGAAAAGATCGACAGAAGTGTTTTGTTGAGTAACTTCTTTGAGGCGAGATTTCTTTGCACTTAGTTTTCTGATGCTTAAAAAAGCTCATTTCTGCAAAAACTAATTGCTCGCTAATTTCAAATGGTTTTTAAATTCATCAACATTTGGTTGGTGATGAATTCACCTCTTTGATGCACATGCTTACCCCATCACCAGTGATGCTTTGCTAGAAAGAAAAATTCTTGCTTCTCATGTATATGAGAAAGACCTCTCATGCATGGAAACGTGAGCGTTATGCATCACATGAAATTTTCCTTATCGTTACGACAGCTTTAGAGCAGAGGAAGAACTGTTATGGCTGGGGAGATCGGAAAAAAGCTGTGCGAAGATTAAAACGTAATTTTGATTTAAGCTATAATTTAGGACTGTGTACCGGAATACGTATGAAGTAGTAAATTCCATGCATTGGCAAGTGCTACCCTATCGTTGTACTCTTCGTTCAAGTTCAGAGCATTTCTGCTGTATAATTTCGTAAAGACCCGCTGTATTAGCAACCATTTGGTGCACATAACCTTTGCGCACAAATAGGATTTAATACGGGATTCGCCAGAGCCTGCATATTGTTTTAAGCATAAACGTGCGACTACCTATTTACCTGCCCGTCCAAAAAACTCAATCCACCTTTTCCTCCGCTGCCGAGTAGTTGAGTCTATCGAAAAGTTGTGGAGTTGAACAGTGGCACGTCGAGCACATCCTGTAACCGAATTAGGGTCGGTGTACTGTTGCGCTCGTTCAGATGTTTGCTGTGAGGCGTCCAAAGAAAGTTTCCCCAATATGCAGAATAGATCGCGCTACGAATTTGGCGCGCCAGGATGCAGGATGTTCAAGTACTCGTCAGTCCTCGATAATCTTTCGAGCAGATGACTTCGCAGACCCCGAAGTGAAGGCAGCCGACGCTGGAAATCCGACACTAGCGTCTCTTCCGCTGATAATCTCCCTCCATCGTTCAACTCGTATATTCGCCGCGTTCACTCTCGTCCCCAGGTGGATCCCGCGAATAGGACTTATAGTTTCTAACTCGAAAGGAGAAGTGGCGTTATGGGAGATGCCGAAGAACTGATCATTTCAACTTAGCGCATCGTTTTATGTTTTTTCTCTGCATCTGTGTTTGCTTGTTGCAAAGTCATTTTACATTCCTTCAGTGTCAGAGATTCTCTGGATGTTCTTAAGATTGTTAGTGCTTCTTGGTTCGACAAAAGTTTCGTGTCGCTGTTCGATAGCAACAGTTCGACTACCCGGCAGCGGAGGAAAAGGTGGATTGAGTTTTTTGGACGGGCAGGTAAATAGGTAGTCGCACGTTTATGCTTAAAACAATATGCGGGTTCTGGGTTCGAAATGCATGAGCAACTTCGAAATGCATGAACAGTTGTTGCTGACTCTGTGTAGCATTTTGGCCATGATGATCAAATTTTGACGTGCGCTACAGTCTTGACCCATAAAGCAGCTTTCCATCGATTTGTAGTTATATTCATACACTGTCGATCGATTCGTACTGTCTATGTTCGTCATTTAGCACTTAGCGTAAATGTGGTTGCATCGGAAGTAGTACTAGCCTGCGTACGCGTAATTTGAATCCTTGTAAGGTTTAATTTTGTTTTCAGTGCACATGTTGTCATTGTCGTTTGGGCGAGCTAGGATCGAAGCTCTACTATAAGCAGAGTATGATCCTCTGTGCAAGGGACTACCTACGATTGTTTGGATTGACCGGCGTATGTGCCGCATGTGACAAGAACATTCCTGCATTTGAACTCGTCATGCGTGCCAAATCGAATGTTTATCATTTACAGTGTTTCGCATGTCACATCTGCAATCACAGGTGACACTCTTCGGTTGCGACCACTTTTTCCATATTTATTAACATTATTCATTCGATATTCTCAGCATTTATGAGAACATTTCAAAGCTCATTAGCGAAGACTGCATGAGCAATACTAGATTAAAATTTTCGGATCTTTTACGCATCGATTTATTGACTGCAGTACATTTCAACCCTTCCTGGAGTCTAAGGAACTTTGAAACCTTTGCATGTGTGGGAAAATCCCTCTGCTTATCCCATTGTCCTCTCCTTCCCTCTTGTTTAGGAACATGAGTGGCCTAGAATTGGCAATTTTTTTTCTTCTCTCCCTCCTTAACCTACTCAAGGCTATTTCTCTCCAATCGCACGTTTGTTCCCCTTTTGTCGCCGAAAGAATTTTCCTATCCCCATTGCTCTTTTGTCATTTCTCACCTCCTCTCCTCTGTTTTACTTTTCCGCTTACTACAGGCGTCTATGAAAATCAAGTTTGACAACAATGCGGTATGTTTTGCAAGCTCGCTGCAAGCAAGGAAATAAAGCCCGATCACTACGCAAAACCAAATTTCTCTCTTCCACTGCGGAAGCGTGACCGAAGAGGGAGGGGGATGTGTGATACAGACGATAAACCTCTCAATCTCCTTATCAACAGCGAGTGGTGTAGTCGTGATCATTCAGTTTTTCTATCAACCTGCTAACCACCTCGGACTCCTCCTTCATCCAGCGTACTAATACTAGCCCTTTATATCGATAATCTATACAGAAATTGAAAGTCAACGATTCGCAAATTTATTTGTTAAGTAAGTGTACTAGTTTTATTTGCGGTTTTGTGGATGCTGAACAACAAGGCATGTTGAGTGTAACAATAAAGATTGATGCAGGATAATCGACTATTTTAAAGAAGTATTTGTAAAATTTTCAGATTTTGTATCGGTGATAAATATTACCTATGTGACAACAAAATTCTTTGTCAATATGACTACGAGGAGCGCATGACGTTTCTTCAAGCCGCTTACAATAATCAAAGTTTCACAGAAATCACGAAAAATATCCAACAGCTGGAAGATTTCGAGCCGGTAAGAGACATATTTTTCACACAATTTTCATCAGTTCTGCTTAGAGATTTGAAGGTCGTTCATAGTTGATGAACGATCCCTTTGCGATTTAGGTAGAGCGTTCCGGATGCCTACTGAAATCAACAGTGAAGAAGGGTGGAATTTCCTACAATAATTGATGACTACCTCAGAGTCATCCATGGATTCTATTGCATAGTTCATGTATTAACCACTCTTACAGTATCCAGATTTTGTTCAATACTACCTTCTGCAGGGTCATCCCAGTGTTGAAGTGTTGATCTTCGTTTGGCTGTGAACCTCTTCCTCTGATTTGCATTCATTTGTGCTTTGCTCGGTTAATAATTGATATGAAGTTGATTATTGACTTATTTCCTTACAACACATTGAGAAAACTGTCGAACAATGCTGGTAATATTTTCTCAAAGGCAAAGGTTTAGAAACACATAAGTTCTATGTTTCGCTTGGTGGGGCATCGACCATATATGTTCCCGAATCGCCAGGTGGTGCTCAGGTTATCGAGAGATGAGGAAAGAGGATCTAAAGTGTTTGCGACAGTGGAGGCAGGCGAAATACGCAGTTGGCAGGACTGTCCTGAAAACGTCAAAAATAGATAGGTGGTTAAAGGTCCCATAGTAAAGGCTACGAATGTTGCAAATATTTTCGAAAAGGATACCGGAAAGACCATCCAAGCCAAAAGTAAATGATGCGATGCCCCTAATTTTTGACGAGGGTGTTTTTCGCAGTGACTCTTCGAATGCAGCCCTTCATTGCTGACCCAAACTCGTAGCAAAAAGGTAATCGCATCGCATTTGACTTCAGCTTTTCATGTGAATAATAGTTTTGGAAGATCTATTCAAGCATTGCAGGGAGAGGCTGGATTGGTAAGCATCTAACAAAAGCAATCAGGACGTGCTGTCAGCCTTCCAACTCAATAAACGTGATCATCTATGCACAGCTGATGTCCAGCAGAGAAGATTGTATGACTGTAATATATTCATAAATGGTGGACTTAGCTGAAGCAGAGACAATAGCACTGCTTACTCGAAAAATGGCTTCAACTATATGAAGCTTGACACATTATACTTGCCTACCACATAGGTGAAAGTATAGGCAACAATGAGCATGTAAATACAAATAACGCTCTACGGAAGCATCCACAAAACTACCTTCATTGAACGACGACATTTTGAAAACCAGTTGAAAGAAGATGTTGTTCTGTTACCGAGAATAATTTGAAATACAGAGAAAACGATAAGGAGAAATCGACATAACATCTTTGGCCGATCAAATGCTATATACATTCACTTTTGTATTATTCATTCCTTAGCGTATAAGTATGGCACAGATTACAGATGTTTTTGATAACACATTGCTATATTTTTGATTGCCTAACACTAGAATTCTATAGTTCAATACACTCGCCGAGAAGCGTACGAAATTGCCGCAAAAATCACGTCTATTTGGCCACGCGATAAGTGTCAGGTTAACAAAATGTGTTATTGTAAGTCATTGCACAATAAATAACAAAGAAATTTATTACAACGGATCTACTCGTTTGGTCTAGCAATTGCTTACAACTTCCAGTGATACTTTCGTTCTGATGCTTCCGTTAGTAACACATTGCTAAAGCGGTGCGCCTTTCAATATGTTCTTATCGTTTTTTCCATCGCTAGTGATGTCAGCGCCATCTCTTTCACCTGAAGTTGGGTGAAGTGCCGAAATGTTACATAATTCAACGAGCACTCACTAGCCAAAGAGGATGTTCCCCTAAATACAATGAGTGGAATTCTGCAACTGCTATCTCGATAGTCAATCTTTTCGGTTTATACGAGTTGTTTTCATCCTTATAAGACATTTCAAATAGAAGGCAAGGACAGCCTCGGATGAGGCTATATACCATTGCCTAGTGATAAAGGAGATCAAGACAACCGGTCGACTTTATACCTGCTCTCTATCGATGGGGTGGAACCACTGAAAATTTTAGTGTTAGTCGAGCAGTGCTCATAGCTCAGCTTTAAAAAGCATTGCAAAAAACATGGAAAGGAGATTAAAAATAGCCGTTAGGAACCATGACTTGTCGATTCCTGTTAGTATTCCATTAGTTGCCATCTTTTCCAAGTACCATTTTCCTGCCTATAAATACCAAGATATAGTGCTCGCAGCTAATTGCAATAAATAATATGCAAGAGAGTGGAAGGCTTATGCAGTCCTAGATTTTCGAAAGGCAAGCATATTTTCGAGAAAGACCTATTGATGAATTTTCCAGTGCCAACCAAAATCGAGAACTTTTGAGAAAAAGACGACTCTTTTTTCAATTCTTGAAAAGAGTAATTTTATAGATAGCTTTGCTTCTCATGCTCTAAATAAAATCGAACGCCTGGTTCATCATAACATCCTACTAGTGGACATTTTAAAGCAAAATCTGCACATATTGATACATCTGCAACCAATCAGCGATCAAATAAATTGGGGGAATGCATCGGCTAATCTCAGATCGCAAACATCGAATCAAACTTGTGAAGAGGTAATGTTGTAGCTTGATATTGAAATCGAAATTTACCACTTGAAATGAAAAAAAAAATCTTTCCATCCAACGCTAACGCCAAAATATTCCTTTTTTTACTAAAAAGGATCTCGCTAATTATGATCAGTGTAAACGGATTGTTATAACTACACGTTTATATAGGACGATCTTCCTTTCGGCATATTCTGTCACCACTTTGTGTTGTCTCTGCCTAGATAAGCTGGAAGTGATAAGTACAGGATAACATCATGTAGGAAATTGAGTAGAAGGATAGAATTTCGCAGAAACACTATAAATGTGAACTGGTGGTATGTGGTACCGAAATCTCTAGATATGTTTTCAGAATTAAGATCACAATTACTTCAAGCCACATCATCTCGAACAAGTCCTTGAAAGGGGAGGTTCGAATATTCAGTAAAATTTCAAGGATAAGTTTATTTGCGGGAAAGCATTCAGCTAACGAGAGGTTATCTTATTCCTAAAGTTCTCGCAAAGCACGGCAACTATTCACAATTATATATAATATAACTACATGCACATAAGTAAGAATGTACAGTATATATGATATATGATTTATTTAAATATATTTAAACCCCACATATTTAAATGCAACGGTATACATATAGTGCATAATTTTACAATTATCTGCAAAAAATTTGAGGGGTAAAATAACTTCCCATACTAAACTCCTCTCCTTTGAGTGAACGCCTCCTAGAAATATTGCGAAATTCATTAACCGCAAGGTTCTCTTCGAGATGACCACAGGGTCTGTATAGAATTACACTTGGCAATAAAAACGCTTAGAGCAGTTCGTATTTTGTATGTATGTGTGAAATATCGTTTCTCTTCTCCGCTTCCTACTTGATGCTATCCTATACACACTGATTGTCAACTACCCTAGGAAAATGAAGCATAAACTGAAAATAGAATATATCGAAGTGATGAACAGTCTATGCAGTCGAGTAATCATATATTTTTGATTCAATTCAATTCATCTGTTTACTTTCGTAACTATCAGTTAGGAAAATTAAAAGAATAAGATATATGAATGGCGAATATCCCTTCAGCAAGAAGTTACTGCTAAGAGGAAGAAGCTAATAATAGAGAATTATTGATGTGAAGAGAATTTCCAGGGTTATCTTGATTGAAGCGAAGTGCAAGTTGTTTTGTTCCATCCCAGTGGATGGGGAGTGGGAAAGGGGAAGGGCACTAAGTTAGGACCACTATTTTATTGCACTGAATACATCTTGCAGGCCGTTGATAGAAACAAACGCTTTGAAATCATTGACGAAAGAAAACATTGCAAGTCGAGAGGAAAGCAATGGGACAAATGAGTGGTGAAGATCAGCCAAAGAAGTGGTTTAGAATTGACCCTCCTAGAATTTGACGAGTAACTATCCCAGCGTTGCCTGTAGTGTTGTCAACTACAACGAGAGCTTTTTGAGGTGATAAAATGTTTGAAATCCAACAGATCAGCGGCCCCTTAATATCGAAAGAAGTAGGCTTCGAATATAACTTTCAAAGAGGAACAGCTTCAGATTGCACACTTTTCGGACGTTCCAACGTCGGTGGACTGTGCAATTTCAAAATCCTCATTCCTTCGGCCATTATGGAATAGGCAGTTTTGCATAGCCCGAAGCAAATCTGTCGAGGTTGATCTTTTTTTAAGACGCTATAGTGATGAAGGAAAAAACACGTTACTGGTAGCGAAATGCTCCCTCATTTTGACGGCATTTAGCTTTTCGGGAACTCAAAAGACACTCGAGTGTGAAGAGATGGGACGGCGGCTTTGAAACAGATGTCCTGGTAGCTTTTAAAAAAAGGGTTGGATCTTGCGTTTATGCTGCACTAATAACCAGTGAACGACAGAGGATATCACTTCACGTACACTAATAAAGTCGGTAATAAGTTGAAGAAAAACGTAGAATGCCGTCGCGAGACGTGCCATTCCTTTAGTGAAGCAGCTTGTGCTGACTCAAAATCTCACTAGCTGTAAAATGAGCATAATCTAGGCATTAGGAGTCGACAATGTTATGGAGTAAAGCTGTACCGATCAATCCCAGGTCCGCTTCCTGTGACGGAGGGGACGATTATTGAGGTGCTAAACATTCTTTCCTCGAAAATTCTAGTGAGGGAATATTCGCAGCAGCGGCCTTTCCTGTGAGCTTTTATTCGAGGCAATACGATTTATGATTTTCTCTATCCTCCTTTATGCTTCTGAAATGGAAAACTAAATCATCGCTAAATAAATACATTCGCCATGTTTTTGTTTGTGACAATGCCATCTCCGCACTTTTCTACTTCACAGTGGGTACATGCGCTTTCCGAACATTGTGCAGGTGAGAACGAATTGACTTAGGTGCTGGATAATTGAATGTAAATAATTCCGGTGACTTATTCACTTGTAAGGGCCACTAATTTTTTTGCCAGCAAATATTGATTAGCTGTGAGGTATTTTTTGAGCTAATAACATGGAAGTTCCTGGAAGCTACACGGAAGCTGCGTGTCTAGTTATTTTACTGTCATGTCTCTTTTTGCACAACTTAAAGACATAGAGGACTGTATCGAATTCATCTTTTATCAACTGAGGAGAAACCAATTACAGTTGACTCTGTTCAAAAACGTTTTCTTTATATGATTCCATTGCTCGCCGACCTATTTTTACTTGTTAGCAGCAATGAACGTCGCTGCAGCACTAACGATGTTTATCGAGTGCGATCCATTGCAACGACTCGTCTAAAAGCCAAATAAATTTGTTCATTTCACGCGATATCAGCTAAACTGACACCTACTCCTACCTAGCCCATTACGCAATTACCTGTTCGTCAATGATGCATCACCACGGTTGTCAGTGATCTCTTCAGTGGACGCTGATCCATCAGGAAATCATGACAGTTGTTGAAACGGTAACATGTCCACTTGTGCACGTGTTGAAGCGAACAACAAGATTTTCTTAGTTCGCATTCTACCTCTACTTCGTACTAAAAAGGAACACTGTACTATCGTACTGCACTTGCGTGAAAAAAATGACCGTATCCCACCGATAGTGTACCACGCATCAAATTAGCCGTCATGTCTTATTGTATTGCACTTTCATAAAAGCAGTCATAATGCACCACAAACAAGCGAAAATTTTTTACTGTATAAAAACTTAAGCAGTCATTCATTTACAGCGCCTTGGCATAACAACATCAAAACATATCAAAAAATTGTAGCTATAGAAATGATTAATTCGATTTAATAAAGTGTTATGATTGGGCCAATAATTGGACGGTGTCACTGAAGAATTTTGTAAGATTAATGATTTCATTAAACATGTCTAACGCACAGCACACATAAAGCACCATTATGCAAATTATGACAAAACGTTCTTCCGCAAAATAAAAGGGACGCTTAACAAAGCGACTTGCACTTCACTCACATCCATGTGGTATTATTAGATGAGAAAAATGAGTTGAAAATTTCTTTATACGTTAGCATACTTAAGGCACATCTAATAATGAATGAGATCGAAGAGCACATCGAATAGCTACTTTGCGGGTTATTCCTCATTCGCAGCCAAATCGACCATTTTCATCACTATAATTCCTCCAATTTGTCAGTAGAAACTAAACACGAAGCGAATACATAAGTATGCATATATTGCGAACGTGAAACTTGTAAACAATGAACAAAAGGTGTGAAAAAAGAGCAAACAACTTTTGGTGTAACAAACAAAAAATTCGAAGAAATGTTATCACACACACACACACACACACACACACACACACACACACACACACACACACACACACACACACACACACACACACACACACACACACACACACACACACACACACATACACATACACATATCTCGAAACAGCTTCTGACGTTTGTGGACAATGGCGTTCCACAAAAATTAAAGCTCAGACTGCTTTCGATGCATCACTGACTGAAACTAAACACGCTGCGATGTCCCTCAAGTGTGATCGAAATTTAGGAAAAAAAAAATCGATAGGACGTATGCTAAGTACGGTTAAGATTCGATCTCGCTCATGGGGTACGCGATAATGTACTCGTTTTGCGGGGGAGGCGTACCCATCTCCACCTACCGTTCCTCGAAGAATTTGTTTTCCTATCGTATCGTAAACTCTATCTCACCCAAAATTTCACGCCCCATGCTGCAATGCAACCAGATAAGCTAGAGTACGACGTAGCCAAATTCTCGTATTTTGATACTATATCCTTACTAATCATCTCATAAGCATAGAAGACCGATGATGATCAAATACTGAATCATTCCGAAATCCTCCAAACTTTCAAAGCGCTCATTTTGGCACAATATACGTTTACTTAAATCTGGTATTTTTTCTTCACAATAACAACTGCCGTGCTTAAAACAACTTCCACAACGCTGTGGAGGTGTCCTGACCCCTGAAATCTGGACTTTCAGGATTCAGAAGTTTGCCAAAAGAATATTTGAGGTCTCTTTGTTTCTACTGGTGCATCCGCAAAAGTTGGTCGTCAAAGTAGCGAAATAAACAAAAAATAATTGAGAAATGATAAATCGAGCATGATCGAAGATGCAACATTCCCATACCCACTTCATAAAGCTCTTGCAACGTCGTTATTGCGGCACAAAGTTCACTTATCGTGGAAACAAAAATGGGCACCGTATGCCGATCATTGCCGACTGCTGATTATGATAAGTTTTCCTAGTTCATGACGACATGAAGTCATACTCATATTATAGCGGCTCGAGGCTTTAGAAAGTTCTCGTTCGTTGACCCTACAGCAGGCTATCAAACAATAACCATAACAGTTTCAGCATGCAGCCCAAGCAAGTTTCAACCTCAATCTAGGAAGTTGATTAACATTACATCAATGCATCGATGTTCTTTAGTCATCGTGCAAAAACAACCTCCTCATTAGAAACAAGGAATTTTTTAAGAAAAACGTTGTATGTTTCGCGACAGTAGGGAAACACATAGCCACGGTGCTGCATTTATTTTGTTAGGCATCCACAGCCCATTTTTTTTTCCCCTTTAGCGAACAAGTGTCTATGTGAGACATTAAGTATATGTGTCAAAGTTCTGCAAAGGATGTGGGATTACTTTCATGAGCTCCTTGAGAACATCCACAGCCCATTTTTTTTTTCCCCTTTAGCGAACAAGTGTCTATGTGAGACATTAAGTATATGTGTCAAAGTTCTGCAAAGGATGTGGGATTACCTTTCATGAGCTCCTTGAGAACACCGTCTGTACGCAGAGATGATCGTTTACTGCGTTAGGCGTATTCGAGGGCGATGCTTGCGAACTACGAGTTCGCAAACTATTCTCTAAATATCTCGCTCTTTAGCAGATCGTCAACAGAAGTTGCATGCATCTTTCGAGCTGAAAGTGCTAGAAGCTGGAAATCGCATTTCCATAACCAATTCAGGAGAGTATGAATTGCGACAAGAAATGAACTGTTGAAGAGGCACATAAACGAAGATGCCGACGATAACGACGAGCACATTGTTATATAATGAGTCCAGACATTTCACCTGATGACAATTCACACACCATAAAAGATGCACGTAAATGAAATGTCGGGAATCTCCAAACAATTCATAGTTTTATTTATGATCGTAGAGACGTTTCGGCGTAACACGTCAACCGTACGTAAAAGGTGGCAAAGCATGATGAAAAGAACATATAAACAACGATGTGCAGTGGTAGTGGCAAGTCAGCGAAAAGTGGCAGCGAACACATCGTCAAATCCTTCTACAACATGCAAAAGTTGTACGTGCCGATGATACTGCTGAAGAAGTGAACATTTCACTAGTGATGAGAGAATCAGAGCCTCGATTCCGAGCAGTCTACTTCGAAGTCGACTCCTCATCAATTCCGCAGTGGAATTCCGGAGTTGACTTTCTGGTCTAATAGGACTCCAAGTGAAGGATTAGCTTCTCTTTTTGCTGATCTGGAGCTAATAGAACCCTTTTTTGAGGAGATGAGTCGGAGTAGGAGGCATGAATATATATATATATATATATATATATATATATATATATATATATATATAATGTTTAGGGATTTCTAACAAAAATTTATAGAGCCCAGTGCCCTATTTTCTCAATGATTTAATAGTGAAGATGCTTAAACGCCTTTTAGAATTCAAATGTTATGCAGCATAACAGAGTCATCTGCAAGCAATATCTATAAAGTACTTTTGAACTCGTTGAATTAGTACGTGCCACAATATGTTTTAAGTAAAGTGATCATACTTGCCGACAATATTCCAAAATTGGACGGCAATAATCAACAAAAGCTTTCCTGCAATGTTGAGCGCAATTATTGGTGAATGGTACATGAAGTACATTTGTCGGCGTTAAACGGCTTAAATGTCACACTCTAATAGCAAACGCACCAATGAAAATATTCGTCAACAATAGCCAATAAATCGCGCATTGTCGTTACGACATTAATTTGACCACTCAATAGACTAAAAGAGGGATAGTCATATTTAGCATACATATGTAATAAATGACATTTATGGTCATTAATGTCGGGATGATGCGTTTCAGCCTAATTAGTCAAAATTTTATAGTCTCTTATGAGTGTCCTATCACGTCGAATCTGATCAGTTCATTTACAAATTCTCAAAACATCAGCGAAGAATAAAGAAAACATTTGATCTTTTGCTGTGCCATAATATTGAAATATATCAGAAAAAGAGGTGACCCAAGGAACTGCATTGAAGCAAGCCACTGCTTAATGTATTTAGATTACGGAGACATCTACCCACTTTAACCCGTTTAGGAAAACAATTAAATTCTCTGTAATACATTTGAATTTCATGTAAACTAATAGCGTTGCATGCTTGTGAATAGTCAATCTAAACAACGCTCCTTTAAGCGTCCATATTCATAGCTTTTTGCTAAACTATTGCTAAAAGAAATCAACTGCAAAATCTGTGGATTTTCCTTCGTAAAATTGAAATGAACAGGAGAAAGAAGATCACACCATGAAAAATGCTCCTAAAGAGTGTTCAGTGGTCATTTCGAAAACTTTGCCAGTTGAAGCTAACAGCAAAAATGATCTCATACTGGAAGAACTGTCAGGGGAATCTCCTCAGGAAAGCAGTGATAACGAAGAGCCTCAGCTGTACACTTTAAGCAAAAGCAATTAGTACTTTCAGAGGGATGATGGAAACTATATCGTCCAGTGCGTGAGGAGCTTCAAACAAAGAGGTGAAGTAACCGATACATCATCAAAAAAAGTTCGAAAAAAAGCACAGCTTGCAGCTAGTCTGATTTCCGGATATCCGTTAGCATTATTACATAATGAGTTAACGCTGCCAGAATAAGTCAGACGTTGTTGATATTCTTTGTAAGTTTCCGATATTCGGTTGAGTACTTGCTAGGATTGAACATGGATTTTCTTCCGTAGTCTGAGTCAGCTTCTGTTCTCATGGAATCGGAGCTCAAATTCTGAATTTTGTGCCTCACTTTAGTCGTAGACGCAGTCCTCATTTTTTGTCAGAAGAGCCGATCACTGATGATGACAGCAACCTACTCCCTATGTATGCTTTGCTTTGTGATGCCGATAAACAATGCTTCCATAACTGAACTCCTTTATTGCTTATATAAGTGTGCGGCATTGTGTGACTATGTGCTGATGAATTTACGTGGCATAGCTGGGTCTCACTATGCGAGCGAAGAAGATCACAAAGTATGTCTCATACCAAAGAATGCTTACCATGTTCAGGAAGCCTTGAAAGTGATACAGCAGCCGACTTTACCACTACACATCAAACAAAGACAAATATTTAAAGAGAAATGTGGTCAAGCATTGAGCACAAATCAATTCTCAGGTAGCGCTGCACTACATATTTCTATGTGTTACTAGAACAACCTCTTTATTTGGTTTATTAATCTTCCTAGCTCTTCCAGTTACTCTTTTAGTTCATTTGGTACGCACGTTACGATGTCTCTCCCCCTTTATCTCTCTGCGTCCCTCTACATTCCCTTGACGATGATGGGAATTACTACATTAGAAAAGAAGGCAGACGAAAGACTCAAGCGGTGACGATGACGTTATGAAGATGAGACAATACATTAACAAAAGCAAATTCTCTGTTCCCGGGTTCTGCTACTTTATCAACGAGCACTTTCACAAGAGGCAGTAGGAGATGGCAGAACATGGGACGGATGGTGAGCAGAACGTAGAAGTGAAAACTATCTCGTTTAAAGCATGAATTTTCCACTACCTACACCTACGAAAGTTAATCCTTATATTTATTCTATAGACTGGGTTTGCGCATCGAACTTTAGTTTCATTTAGTGGGCCCTAGACCGTTCTGAGTTTTGTTTTTTAAAAAGTTAGTTGAAATTACATCCTATGAGAAGCAATCTTCAAAACAAACAAAATTTCAACAAAACAATCGTGAAATAATGAATTTCAAGCACACAGCACCTTCTGCTTCCCTTACACCTGTCAGATTATAAATTCTTTTTCCTTTACAAATCGCTCCAGCTTCTCGTAGCCTATCGGTGAAGTTCGCAGCTGATTTTCTCGGCTCATTGCTTAAGCTTATCGCAGCACTTCACAAACAAGCGTCGACTGTGTCGTTGCGCTGTTACACATCAGCTAGGTTTTCTATCGCACAACGTGAGGACTCAGTCGAGAAGCAGAAACGGAAGCGTTTGTTCCTGTTTTAGGCGTAGATGAATCTATGGATTTTCTTGCTCAAGAATACACCGTTGTCTATCACAGTGCTGTAAGGTGTATCCCGAAGTGGTTGGATGCCGACGTTACGCCAATTGAGGTGTTCAGAATGGATGTATACAACAGCAACAGACATGCTTTTGTCAAGGTGTTCTTTGGCAATAGTAATGTAGTCGTTTACATATTACGTGCTTGTCGAATTGAAAGCCGTGCAAGACCCTATCACTGTGCAAGTTTTATGGGCTAATTGGAAGTGGTGAACACGGCACTCTGGAGCAGCAGCTAGATCGAAGAATTTGTTTAGTGTAAGATCGGATGGAACGTCAGTATACTGTTGTTCCTCTAAAAACTCTTTGACGTCACCTTTCCCTTCAGCGTGTCTCGTCTGAACTTTTTTCCACACAGTTTTATGACTTCAGAAAGTTTCACATAGTTATGTCATGTACCTGCAACTCTATGCAGGGTTTTTTTCGTTTGAAGAGCACAAAATCTGCGCCCCAAACATCCCTCATAGAGATGAGAGAATTTCCTTGCCGACGAAGCCCCGCCAGTGATGACGATGGGGGGTTACGTTACGAAAATCCCCTGCGGTAGCAGAATTTCGGTGCGCGCAGTTCCCGTGATGGAAAACTGGTGATCGATGTTTCTACGAAAACCCTTGTCAGGATGCTCGGAGAAAGAAGGTGGTGGTCGGTTGGAGCTGAACATCGAATGAATAACCCCGACAGTATTATATCTGAACCGAATAGGGAAGAGCGCTACAACTGAATCGTGCAAGACACTTGCTACCTAATTCCGCATTTTCGCATCGTTCAATTCCTGATTATGATCTCAGTTCACTTTCATATTTTCTCAATAGGTGTTCGTGTTTATTCTTCACCTGTGATAATTCTAACTTATTGCGCCTAATTTAATTCAGATAACTCATTTCAGTACGTACGATCGATTTGCTAATTCATTTATTCGCTTTGATGATTTCGTAATCTTCAATTAAAATGTGAGTGATAGTGAATGCAATTGATGCATAAAAAAGATATAACATCAACTCTTAACAATTTGAATTGAGTAATGCTCCGAGTTAGTTCTATCTAGATTGGGCAATAATCTAGCCGCGAGTAATCGTGTCATAAGATAGTTTTAAAATTGGCAAGTTGCCAACACCCATGAAAATCATGTGTTGTATTTGGATGTACAAGCGTGTGCCAGTGCAATATTTTAGTCATTGATGATAAGGCGATGAGTTTTGTGAAATAAAAGTTTGATTTTTTTAAGGGACACTAAAATTATTGAAAGGTGTTATTCGGTGTTAGTTTGATACTATAGACGTGAAATGCTTAAATAAATAGGTTGTTGTTTATGATATAGCGTTAGTGGTTTTTTTTTTTTTTACTTTAATGCTCAAGTACTATTTGTATGAGACTTCTTTATCTTATTGTATCGATATATTAGTGGGAATTTTTTAAAAAAAGATATTATGCAAATGACTATTCAGGTTTGTGTTCGAAACTATAGCTGTTATCGTTCGTTTGATGCATCCCTTTTTTTCTATATTTGTGGTTGCGGTTTAGGATTATGAACTGTGGTTTTTGGCTTTTTTAGACATACTAAGAATACTTAGAAAAAAACTGTTATATTATCTGAAATTGAACGCTGAAGGGTTATAAATTGTATATTTTAGGAGAGGGAAAGTACTTTTTCTGAAAAGCGGATGATATCTTTGCCTAGATTTTTGACAGGATGCAGTAATGGTATAAGCACATAATTATTAAGGCAGTTGAAAAGAAACCAGCTTCTCAAGTTCGGTAATGAAAAGGGGGATTACTGAGAGGGGAGGGGGGGGGGGGGGGGAAGAGATTTCTTGTCGCATATAATCAAGACAGAAGGTGCTCCTTTAAAACATGTCTAGGTTCATTCGACGTAATACAGCAAACATTACTGTTTAAGATTTCATTCTTCTTAGACGTTTAGTAAATTCTAACTATCATTAATGAATAGTCACCGACGTCACCGTTGTTCTTTTTACTTATGTTTCTTTGTCTTTAAGTGAACCTTATCGACAGTTTGGCGCAAATTGCCAGTGATCAGCTATCAAGGCGCAACGTTTATAATGTGGTTAATTTTGAACCGAGTAGACAAATTTTTGGCTGAGAGGAAGTGTTACTTATGGATGGGAGTATTAGATAGTTGCATGTGAACCAACCAAGTGAACGGTGCAAGTGAATTGATGTGCCAACTACTTTTCGATACCTATATTCGGTGACCGTGATGAATAATGATGTGTTGGCTTGGAGCAAAAACCTTTATGGAGCTGAGGATTGTGGTTGCTGTTTTCATTCTCCTCCCCCCGCCCTTCTTCTCCGCCCCCATCCACCCTACTTACTATACGAGATACGCTGTTTTCTCCAGTCGACAACTCATTTCAATGACAAACCGTTTTGCACTGGGCACACAAGAGCAAGAAGTTTCTATTGGGGAATACGCTTTGTGCTGAAGTGAAGGTCCGGGGCAAGCATGACTGTTGTGATTGGCGGTGGTGGCATTGAGGAGGACGAGTGTGGGTATAGGGAAGGAGCCGATAGCCGTCTGTCGATGCCGATACGCAAGAGTGCAAGCGAGATAGAAAAAGTAGTTTATGGGGGAGCACCATGACCCACAAACATGAGTCGAACCAAGCACCAGAGACATAATACCTCGCCTGAGCCCGACTTATATAGGACCCAGATATTGCCTGGGGTGGCGCAAGAGCACATAATGACATTATTTGAAGAACAATAAACGAGAGTCGACTATGCGAGTAAATGTGATCACTGCAGTGTTAGATCACAAGTAGAAATCCTGGGTTGGCTATTCGATTGGCCATATCTTGGGTTGGTGATATCCAGCAATGACATCGCGACCACTAAACAGACAAAATGCTTTTTCCGGTCTTGTGCTATTAGTATACGAACCTGTACCTTAATTTTTTTTCGCTTTGGCATCTTCACTCCACATCATCTCTCTCGCCGTTCCTGTGGTCCCCAACCCCACCTGCCCACCTCCCATTGATCATACAAAAGCAACCCACAGACGTAGTTGTTGTGCTATTGCTGCCTTACGGTGATAGGGTCAGTTGCACTGCTATAAAAAGAGCAAATCATAATAAGACTCCCCCATTACCTTGGCTATTGCCCGAAACACGTCGTTCATATATAAGATAAACAGAATCAGGCCCAGCACAATCTGTTAAAACATATCGCTATAAACTGGTTGCTAAGTGGAAAAGTGATCCCCGGTTCTTACTTGGAATATTGCATCGCGCTGAAATTTTCTAATCTACCACAGCAAAAAGCCGGCTGCCCAGTACCTTTGTAACTTTATCGGTAATATTTCATAAGAGACGATATCCAAAACGCTAGCTTAATCAGTATAAACATTATCCGTTTGAACTTTCATGTTCAACGCCATAATGCAAGCATCTGAACAAAAAGAAGTTGAGAGAGTGCAGATCTACCAAAAAAATCCAAATTATGCGAAATCAAATAGGCTGTTTTGTGTAAAGTGGTCTAACAAAGCATCGTGATTGATTATGTTGAACGCCTTGGAAACAGGGAGTCTGGCTGATTGATGGGTGGTGTTCCACATAAGTGACCAGGAAGGGGGAGGGAGTGGATTGGAGATGGCTGAGAGGAATGCACAGTTCCATAGCAAGGAGGGGAAGCAGTTTGCGATACTACGCTGGTAGATGGTACTTAGTGAAATTGAGAACTTTGATGGCGTTCGATTTAAGAATATCGGTGGAATGCTGTCTGGACTTCATGAAAAGTTGAGAATCAAGTTGATCAATAACCTATGCAGCAGTGGGTCTACCCGTATTCACGGAACCTGGTATTCATTACACCGGACAGGAAACTCTGGCAAAACGCCATTATTCATTACGAAAACCCTTGAAAAGAGATCTACAAGCTTGTCGCATTTATGCCTTTCTGAGGTAAGCGGGTCATATCTGTCTTCCTCTTTAGTATACGTACTCCAAAACAACTTCTTAGTTTATTGTTCACATGCTTAGAGAAGCGCTTCGCATTTCTTCCACGTATCAATCGCTTTCTCCAATTTCTAGCGAATTTCTAATTTTGCGTATGGTAGTATCGACAAGAGTTTGTGCAGCTGTCCTAATCTTAAAACCTACTCCGAACAAGCCATATGAGTTGCTTCTTACCTGTCAATCTCTGAATAGTTCGGTAGTCGCTTACAGCTTTTTTTCATCAAGGAGCACTTTGCGATAATATTGTCCGCATGATCTATGAACCGTCAACGGAGAACGCATCTACGAGAAATGGCCTCCAGTCACACTCAGCAGTCAAAATGTTTACTTCACTCCGTTTGCACCTAGCAACCATATCTTTTTCATCGGACCGCCTTACTCAGCTATGTTTCGACTTCAAAGCAAATGCTGACATGGTCAATAGTGAAAAAGTTGTGGACAGCAGAAACTCAATGGAATGGATCTAAGTCGTTTACCGGAAGTGCTTCAATAATCCTCTTCCCACGAGTATCATCACTGATAAGATTAACATTTCCAACATTCAAGAGACAATTGCTGAGCGATTATATGGCACAACCAAAATGTTTGCATTAGATAAATTCGAGTTTTATTCGCAGCAACTCTGATTGTCCCATCTAACATATACAGCTGGAAAGTTTTGTTCAACATCTCAACGGAATCAGAAACACCCATGCTAGAAGTAAGATGCAGAGAAATCAACCGAATAAGGCAGCAGTAAAGACGTCATGACAACATTTTACAGTCATTTCTGGTGATGCAGCACAAGTTTCAGAAACATCGACGTATATGTCCGCGGAGACCGCCTCAGCACTTCCTCTTTCACTTGCTAAACGATCGCAGTGGAGTACCCGGCAGTTTGAGCTTGCTAAGAAAACTAAACCGCCACAAAATCTGCAGCCCAGAATTATTAACAGCTGCATTATCGGATTTCACGTCCCTAAATAAGGCCTTCAACTTGGAAAACGTATTTGCACACACCGTTTAATGAACTAAACACATATGTATTGAGTTCCCTTCAAAGATTCAGTGAAATGTTCTCCAATAGTAGGGCCGTGGTTAAAAGATAAGAGACGGTTGTTGGTTTCTTTACCTTTCAGATCCTGACCTCCAACCTATTTCCATCCTGCTGTTGTTTTAGAATGAAGCAACCATGCTGGACGATAACTTCGTTAACCAGTGTATATACCGGACGAGTCTACGTTCCTCTTCTCATATATAACTCGTCGACGAGATTTAACGGGCATCGTGTTGATCGGGGCACGAACAGTGTCTCGAATCGTTTGGATCACCATCATGCGCGTTTCTTCAGCGTTTGCTGTCACGAGATCTTCGATTACCTCTTTCATCTGCGCAATAATTTTCGAAGCCATCGGAATGAGAAGTCGTTCTCGGAGAAAAACGAAACAAACCGTCGACCGAGACCACACGCACCGGAGGTGAACAGCGTACTCAAATCTCGGTTTACACATAAAGTCGTGAAGTTAAACAGTGACGTCGTCAACTCTTTGCGGTACAGCGCAGCATGATTATTGGAAAAATGGAGCGTACTTTGCAGTACAATATCCTTGTTGGTGAGATTAAACATGTCACACAACACTTCTGTTTGTGTCGGACAACATGAAGCGTGGCGGACAACGTGGCGCCGTTGATAGGCGAATGCTAAGACTGAATCCAATGCAAGCTTCGGTTTTTTATTGAGATTGGAAATACAAGAAATAAAATGAGGGGATAAATGAATTCATTCCGTTTTAGCATCTGAGTGTCATCTGTTTTATTTACAAACGCAGCTTCATCCCACAAAAGGATCCTTTAACTGTCCGGGAAGTTCACTTGGATTGTCTTCTTCGTTTTGCTGCATTCGTAAACTCACATACCTCTTATTTTATGTTTTTAGCTATTTTAATTCAAATCGCTATATGATAATGTAAATTCCACTGATTTCTCAACTTCGTTCCTAATCAACTTGGAGGTTTTCTCGTAATTATGGTTCAAGATCTCTCATCCCGAAGACAAATCTGCTTCACTTTATCAGTTAGTTTTCTCAGATCCGCTCTTTCGTCTAGAAATCTTTTCACAAACTTATATTGTGATATTATGCGACTTCGGAGAAATGTGACATCAATAAGTTGAAAAATACGAAGTCCGATCACTTCTATGTTATGAATGGTTGATCACTTTATTTAGGATATTTCGCACTTCAATGCTTTTAAGCATTTTTTGGTCGGTTGCTGTGAATTTATGTTTGGTGCGCCATTTGCGGTTGTTATGCTTACAATTAATATGAAAATTATGATTTTGCAAGGCGTGATTTGATATCTTGTAGAAATCCACCTAGATACCGATATATTTTGTGTATATGCAGCATACAAGCTTAATGGTTAAAGTCAGTATACCTTATCAGGCATTTTAGCATCATCCAGCACTTGATTCCTTGGTGAGACTCCGTAAGGTATATGAAATTGAGGGCTTTATTGCTTTCGCAGCATTTATGCAATCTGTGTTCACGAATGTCGGAAAAATGGCCTCATTAGTAAGCGACCTTCAATTTATGCTTTAGGTCATCTAAACATTGCGCTTCACGTTTTAAATTCGGTTAACATTATAAACCTACCTCATCATTCTATATACCTATCCTATAAGGGTACAGTTGATGCGAGTGCTGCTATATTCAAGCAAACGGGAAGGGATCTATGAAAGGTGAAGAATTTTTCGAACACCGAAAAGGTAAATGTTTGTGGAAAGTAATGGTACATTTGGACTGTTACCTGAAGACACTTGTTTGATGTTTTTTGGTGGGGGAGGAGGAAGGGGGAGAAAAGCAGATTGAAAGCTAAAGAAAATTTCTGGTGTATGCCATGAAGGAAGTAGGAAGTTTAGATCCTGTCTAGGAATAGCTATATGACAACAGTTAAACCCATCGGCTGTCTTTAGGGCCAGAAATTGAATGAATCGAACGAACATTTCATTTGAATATGATAATGAGGGTGGAAGGTTAAAAGAAACAAGCAAGAGCCTATGAAGATGCGATGGCTATGTGCACTCATTCATAGAATTGCACATCGATTAACCTCTAGAATTGAGTCTTTCGATCTTAATTGCATATTAAGTTCTACGAAATAGTCGCTATTCTCTGTCTTGTTATATTTCAATCGCTTTTTCCTCATTTATAATATTTTTTTTTTTTTTTAATAGTGAAAATTTCTATAGTTGCACTGCTTTGATTATATTGTTTCTTGCTCCCATCTCACAAAATGTTTGAACGATCTGTCCTCTTAAACTTTATTGATAGAAGGAGGAAATGACATTTCCGATCGGTGCACACCGATGATTCCGCTTTCCATTCGGCAACAATTCCTGAGCATCGCTCAGACCGTTGAATAATTAAAGTGTTATGCGCTTCTTGATTGTTTTCTCTTCGTTGACCTTGTTCTTCTTTGAGATGCTTTCTCTGGCGTTAAAGGGTGGTTATTTCGTTAAATATTGGTCGTTCATCGTCGGTGTGTGTATTTATTGATGGACTGATATTCAATCAGGCAGTTGCAATGACGGAATGGTTGTCAAGCTTCTCGGATGCAGTACACAAAAGAGTATGCCGTTTTCTTATACATCGATACTTGAGCGACTTCCTCAAGTCGAAGATCAACTTGGATCAGATGTCAATTAATTTAATCGGTGGGACAGCGACCGTCAGTGAAGTCGATATGGACGTACAGGTATAATTTTCAACGTTACATTTTTCTTTCACTAATTTTTTACGATTTTCTAAATTCTTAAGTTGCATTCACGTATAAAAACATGTTTGTAATGCTTGTGCTATATCTCTTCCACTACGAAGTGCTCACGGTACGGGACTATTTTTGTATGTACTGAGTACTGTTTCTTGAGTAAGGAGGAATGAGGCCAGAAGTGTGAACCGTTTTTCTTTATATGAAGGAGCACATGGCTGCATGCATTCTTGTCGCAGGTGTGTGATTTTCAAGCTATCATATTCGTTGAATTTGAAGTCATCGAGGTTTTATTGTTTCACTGTGCCAAAGGAGGAAACACGTGATGGGTACATGCTTGTAGTGCCGTTGGTTGGCGGCATTGCATGTCAACAGTGAGAGGTTGTTTAACTTCCTTTTACTTCTTGCAGTGCTGAAATTGCAACACTTCATTGAGGGCGGGGGTTATTTGATTATGCCTGCGTGGATTTCACTGTTTGATAGTTGCAGAGATTAAATGAGGCACTTGATTCCGCGAAAGTGCCACTAACGGTAATCGAAGGTTATATTGGCGAGGTGAACGCATCTGTTCCTTGGCAGAATCTGCCTCAGAAGTCATGTGAGATCGAAATAAGGCAATTGCAAATAACACTACAGCCACAACAAACTCTTGTTCATGACAATCAAGCAGACCTCGGTGAGTATTGCACTTATACCGATAGATGTATAGTGATACTGTTAGGTTGGGGTGTAATTGCAGATGTGATAGCAGTGTATACAAGAGACTGTCACCGTGCTGGCAGTCGACGACTGTAATGCATCTTTTATTAGTGTTGCGACCAGCTATTGCATAGATAAAAAGATAGTAAATAGTTTTTTCTAAAATGTGTTTTATAAGTTGGACGTTAATTATTATTGTGGACTATCGTTGTCGGTTGATCATAGTGGCGACGTGTCAGCATTTCATGCCCTAAGCCTACATACGGTCCTCTTCGTGACGCTTTTTAAAATTAAGCTGTCATTTCATTCCCGTTTGTTAAAGTTATTAACTTTTTGTCTTTCAGTCACTTCAATGATCAGTAGTGTTGTTGGTTCATTGGCATCATCGATGGAATTAGCACAAAGTTTTATGAAAGAGGAACAACAAAGCGATATACAAGATCGAGGAGTAGAGCAATTTGCTGAGGTTCTTCTTTATATTTTCCTTTTTTTCTGAAATTGGATTTTTTTCTTTTTGAAGAAAAATTTCACATATATCTAGAAATAATTTCAGTCTTCAGTAGATATTTTTCGCATGAATAAGAGTCGCTTTCTACTCTGATATCGAGCCGAGCTTCTTAACACTGTAATTTTTTTTTTGTCGAATTTCATTCGCATTATCTCACTTATCGTTTTATATGAATTTGAGGTGATCGATGCGATTGTATCACGATTTCGATTGGTCTTTATCGATACAACAATTCGGCTAGAGAATGAACCAGGTGCTGAGTCTGGACTATGCACTGCGATCGAATTGCAAATCGATTGGTATCTTCTTTTGTATCATTGTGCACATTTAGTGTTGTGCGTGTTGATTATGATATGTAACGAGTGGGTGCATTTGAGGTGTTCTATATTCCGTAGACAACTAATGATGCACTCTCATCAAAATGCAGGCATATGTGCACCTGAGGTACATAGATATTAGTATAGAGACCTCGTATAATTTGATATGAGCCTTTTTGGTAGAGTATAAGGTTATTCGTGAAAGAGGCAACACCTAGAAGAGTTGTAGATGTTATCGCTCGTATTCGCTCATTCATTTCCGTTATTTTAACATGAACCCTGCTCGCTGACAGTCATCTACTGCATCCTTCTAACATTAGGTTGATTGATTCATACAGGAAAATTCCAATGTTGACAACACCGCGACATATTTTCGAAGATTTTTGATGATTCGCTTTGATTCACGTTCACTTTTGATGGTTCTTACAATTCTCAATCTTGGCGACGATTTCATAGACCCACGATGCAATCAAAATACTTCAGTAGCAGTCTTATCGTTCGTATCTAATCCGCAATACTGCATCAAGCAGTAGTATCGCAATCAAAACTCGATTGATGGCAGAGCTAGCAGAGAAATTGGGGTGGGGGAAGAGGGCCTGAAACTTTCAATAACTTATAATCGATTGGCCGTTTTGGCAGTTTCGCTGTTTCTTTAATTTATTTTTTTATTTCTGCATTCAAAAAAGTTTGTAACTGAACCTTAGTGTTGATCATTTAGTAGCTTTATTTAACTTCGTTTACTTGAAAAGTTTTCATAACAGTTACTTTGTGTACTTGTTCAGGATTGAGTTCATTGATGAGCAGTTGGAAGCATGCCAAGCTCAAGGGGCATCAATGGAGACGATTACCTCACAGCCTCATTCATTATCTGCCGTGCCAGATCTCAACAAACTTTTCCACTTGAAAGGCATTCGCTTGTATACGGATGTCTTCTCTAGGTAACTTTTGATTCGTTTTTAACTTTGTGTTTAGCGTTTTACACCTGCTCGATGTATTCATCAACGAGGGGTGGGTACTATAGAATGATTTAGAAATTTTTTTGATCGATGGAGGAAGAATAAAAACAGACGGGTATTGGCAGTTCATTTATTCCTCGGGGTCTGTTAGAAGAAATTTTTGGTGTTTTTGCGTTGTTTAGCACTGTGATTGTGATATTTTTATCGTGACGACTTCACGTTGTTTACAAATTTCTAATGTTTTTTCTTTTTTTTTTGATTTTGTGCTTACTTTGTAAGAGTTCTCAACTTTCATCCCATTATTCGCATTTCGGGAAACAGGAAATGAAAAATTCAATTAATTGTGCATTTTGAACCAGATGTTATGCAGAAAGTTAATACAATTTAGTGCTTAGTGTATGCATTAGCGGAAAATTTCGACGTTTTTCTAAGGATACTTTTTTGTTTGTTATGATTCCCAAAAAATGAAATAATCTCGGCTACCCGAGAATGCGGTAAATTGCCCTTCCTTTTTTGTGAATATTCACCTGATCTGTGGTGTAAGGCAAGCGAATGTTCGCTATTTTGCGACCAATATGTGCAGGTTTTTTTTTATTTGTTTGCGTTCACTTAAACGTCTTGACATTTTTGCTTCTAATCGAAATGATTTGGCGCAATAGCCTTACCGAATCTCAACACCGCTGAGTTGTATTTTGCAGACCCGAAAAGGAACGCCTTGAGGACGATTTCCTTTCCACATCGCAAGTCGTTACGAGCATGTATATAAGGAGAGAAAAAGAAAAGACGAAGAGGGTTTGTTTCACTGCATATTAGCATTTTATTCAGTTTGCTTGAATTACACGATATGTTTTTCTTCAGCAAACTGTGAGCATAACAGTTTTCTTCATAAATGGATATGGAGGTTCATTTTGTTTCTTTTTTTCCTTGTATATAGATGTGCCCACCCGATTTATCCACCTTATTTGGCTTGTTTTGTTGTTTCTTAGCGTTTGTGATAAACTTAGGATGAGGCAGCAAGCTGTGGTTGTGCTTGAGATATTTCTTGAATGACATCATCTTTTTATTGAATGGCTGATTGATAATATTCAGAGTGACTTTTTTATGTGGTTTCAATTGTTGAAACATTGGGCGGAAGCTGTATCGTATGAACTTAATCGTTTAGTTGTCAGTATGTGGTGGTTCTCCATTACGTAGCAATTTGACACCGTATTAATTGCAAATTTTCCACTATGCCGTACTTATCCATTTTGCATTTGATATTGATGATCGCAGTCGTAGGTACTCTTTGTTCGGAAGACAACTTGTTAATCGAGTCTTTCATATATCGCTGTAGATGTGACTTCTTGTGACTTTATTCATCTAATTTTAGCATGTACTCAGACTAACCTAAAGTGACCTGAATGAATTGCTTGACTGAACAAAGGGTGAGATTTAAAGGTTGTTTGGAAAACTTGTGCTCGGTTTACTACAGCAGCTTCTTTTGTAGAAACCATCTCTAGCTACGAGCAGCACATGCGAGGATGTGCAATCTACGGACGGCGCAGTGGATTCTTTAGCGCATTCTTCTATATCGAACTATCAGTCATGTTATTCGAGAGTTGATAGTATGGATCAGAGCCGCGTCTCGTCCATCCTATCACCTTCATTGTCTCCCAACAATGAAAAGACATCCGAAACACCTGAAAGGTGGGCTTCAACTTTTTAGTGTGTTCTGTAGTGATTAGGCTGGAAATACATTTTGAGGAAAAACGAGAGAGGGGGAGGGAGCTCGGTTGTGAGTCTTTTTTTCATCTTGCCAGAGAATTGCGAAGAGGAAATGGGTGCATCTAAATTTTGTTGACATATTATGCACCAAATATTAGACAGGCCATCTTTCCTATAGTCTTGCTGTCCGTAAAAGCGCAGTGACCGTTGTGTATGTGACTGCTGTGTAACAGATAGGCGACTGGAAATTAGGTAGCTGGTCGTTCTTAGATGTGGGCAGCGCAGAAGTAAGGAAATAAAGCACAACTGAATTTTTCGGGTCATATCTGGTTGGAAATAAAACACTAAAACCCTTGGGTTTTTTGCGAATTCTTCAAAATGTATAAAATTTCTTATCATTTGAAGTGTTTATTAAGCATCTGATTGCGATTAAATTCTTGGAGAAATGGAAATTTGCGATTTATTCCATCTTTGTTAATTGAATTGGGAGATGGCTACTCATATTTTATGTGAGACATAAAAAACCACATGCTTTCTTACTAGAGAACCCGCTGCATTTCTTCCAATACATAGCCACTCTTCAGAGTTATTGCATGCTGTATTCGACATTGAGTGTAGCAAGTGGTTTGGAGCAAATTTATCGAGTACACGGTCGATCTATACCTCTTTTATCATCTATAATGCTAAACGTTAAAGGCGATCACTACAAAGATTCACTCGCAGGTCGAACGTTGCTGAGGAAAATGGGCACCATGGGACAGTCGTTTTATGCTTTTGTTCAAGTTGGAGTCACTCCTTCCTTTTTCAGGTTGGAGTCTAATCCTGTCCTCTTTGCGCAGTTCGTCGAAGAAAAGCACACTGTGCTTGTCCGTGTTCGCAATAATAGCATCTCCGCGCAAGATTCTGCATTCGCAAACAAGGTTTTTTTTTATTTCTTTCATTCTTTAAATTTAAATTTCAAGCTCTAACTAAGAAAATTTATGTGCTAGCAGTCAAACGAGAGAGTTATTAAAAGCGCTTATATAGCTGCTAAGGAAGGTGTGGTAAAATGCCGAATTATGGCAGGTAATTATGTTGGTTGGGCAATTAACTTGTTTATATCATTGCAGAAACGAATCTTGCAAGTAGACTATGATTGAAATGGTTAAGTTAATTCGCAAAATACTTTAAGGAGAGATCATAGAAGTGGATGAAACTTTCTCTTTATGTAATACTCGATCCACGAGATATGTGCGCAGAGGTATTTTAAATAAGAAAAGAAAAATTTTATAAGGACAATGCGGAGTGTGAGATTATATTTTCAGAAGCGATTACTTTTTAATATTATAACTTCTATCGTTCTGTGCAGTGGATGAATTTTGCTTTTATTGCGAGGTTTTTTTTTGGTCGTACAATTTGATGGAAGGAAATTTTGTTCTTTTAGGTTTGCTGAGTGTTAAGTTTGGACCAGCGGTACTCATGTTGTTGAATTTATTTTTGAGTTGTTTGATAGGTGAGTATCATTATCTCTTTCAGGAAATAAAATTGTTCTTTGGTGGTTTAAATGTATTTTTAACGCCATCGCAGTTGTATATATTGAGCTGTGTTCTTGGAAAAGTGATTCTTCGTTCACCACATCCAGGTATCGAAATTTCCTTAAAGGTTTATTGCATTGCTTTTTCAGGTAGATGATTGAACTGTTCGGAGCGTGCGAAATACAATGTGGGAACCAAAATTTTAAAACAGAAGCATTAGGGAATAGAAGATTAGTCGATAACGTCAAAAAGGGGGAGCGGTTATTTTCTTATCTTTTAATGCGTTTAGTTCGGTGTATGTAACGGTGTTCTGCATCAATTTCGGTTGCTACTTTTCGGCTCATAGTAAAGTGGGACGTTCCCTTCTCTTTGTGAAATAAGTTAACTAACAACTTTGCTTGCTGTAATAACTAACAGTTGGCAGTCCACTGCCAAAAGAAAGTATGTAGTTCATCAGTGATATGTGGAACTAGATTCTTTTTGTTTCTTTACTTTCTTTATTCTTTTCTCCTTATAATATTTCATTCAACCTTATAATTTTCCCTCAAAGAGTTGCTTCCCCCAAATTTGCTTCTTCTTTTTAGGGCTGTAAAAAAGGGCTTTTGCTTCTTTTTTACGAAGCTTTGAGTATGAAAGCTTTGATTTCAGAGGCATCTGTCGGTAATTATGGTAAGCCGATGAAAGCTGAAGACTATGAACAAGTGGAGACTCAATTGCAAGCACGAACTAACTCCTCATATCAGGGCACCGACTTTCAACTAGGTCTCTGAAACTTCGTTTGTTGATTGAATGCTTCAATCTTGAAAATCAAAGATCTTAGCAGTTGCTGTGATATCATTTCGATATAAATGACCTAGCAGTAATATTAGGTAATCGTTCATCATTTTCCATTGTCCACTGCGCGGTCGGTTGTAAGTAAGCTCCGACCAGACCTGTTGGCTGAGCTGAACCGAGCCAACCAGTCCAGCATCCTCATCAGGTCGAGGGCGGCGGAATAATTCCCGACAGTCACAAGAGGAACAACGGTGGATCGGCTCGTCAGTATCCGACAGGCAGGAGACGAGCCTAAGCCGTAGCCTTCATGCGACCGACCTGTAAGAAGTAGAGGCCGACCTAAAGACTTCAGAAGCCAGCTGAGTCAGACAGGCATTGGGTCAGGGTAGGTGGAAGCGACATGAAGAGATATTCATAGTAATGAATGCTTGTGTCGTAATGCTCTGTTGATTGAAATAAATAAATAAATAACTGAATAAATAAATAAATGGGTAGCTGCGGACTTAATTGGTTGGACTGCACTAGAAATTCATTCATAAAGCTCGTTCAAATTATTAGGGAATCCGATTCCGAAGTTCACTTATCAATGCTTTCAGATTCTAATTCACCACAGCGTTCATTGCGAAAATGAAATTCATCTGAAAAACTGCATTTATTTATCCATATATAGAGATGAAGTAACAAAGCTAAGTTATTTCTTGCAAAGAAGCGCTTAAAGCTAAGACATCGTTCTAGAGAAATAATAGTATTAGAGTATAACGTGACACTTGCGTGGGTCTCTTCGAAAATTTCCTTTTGCATTACAGTTTTATATTTTGCAATGCCTTTAGGCTAGCTTTAATGGGTCGTATATTGCGAGCCATTTGAAGTGTTGTTGCACCTCAGTGAACTCTATTTGCCACCACTCTTTCTCCTCCTTCCTCTTCTCTCACTTGTATAATCGCGCATACTTACTGTTAATGATGCTTTCTTAGTTTTTTTTTCTTGTTGTGATAATCGACCCCCTCTATCTCGACACAAATCTTTAGAGTTAAGGTAATTGGGGTGGTACGATGGCATTCTTTGATGCTCAGCGGAAACCTTCTGTGTCGTTGGATTCGAGTGTGGGCATGGCGAATATCTCTCTCAACACGAATGATTCGTATCGCTCGGCCTCACCGACAGAGAGTGGCAAAGAGAGCAATCTCGTAAACACCGCCATCAGTTCGTTTTTGGATTCTAGAATTAATATTTCGCTTGTTTTTTCTTTAGGATTTAATAGAACTTTGGCGTTCCTTGCGAGAATCTGACTATAAATTCAAGGATTATTAGAAATGAATAGGATTTTATTCACGAAAAGAACATTAATGCCATTCGATACTTAGTAAATATGTTATAGCTGTTTAGCTATTATCACTGAGAGTATTGTTATCATAGATATTGTGCAGAAGTGCAAGCCGTTCAGCTGGTAAGGATATTTTTTTGTACTTCAGAAGCTGGCAGTTCTGATGCGTTATTGGATCAGACACATGTTCGTGCCACCCTTGCAAATTTCGTTTTCATCTTAACTCATAAAGATCCATTGGGACAGAGCAATGTTCGATGCAGGTTAGAGTGTTTATGCTACCGTTATTTGTTTTAGAAAAATTGTAACATATCCTATTCTATATGCAAATTGTTGCTTGCCTTAGCGTAGTTTGCTTATTAAGTAAGCCATTCGTGATGCATCCGTATAACTTCAATATGTTCTTTGTGAAGTCCACTGAAACTGCGAAATATTTTATCTGTTTCTTATTACTGGGGAATAAATGGTGAGGAAACTTTCATTATAGGAAATTCATGTATCGTTCTTTTGAAGTCCAGCGATCGTCAACCTTCATCAATCCTCACCTTGGGGCAAACGTACAAGATGGCTGATATAAAGAGACCGATCTGTCAACATTTCGCATTTTTATTGCATCGTCATTATGATGCTTTACCCCATCCTGATTCTGTTGATCACCTATACCGACATTGACATGGTTCTCCGGTAATTGTATTTTCCTGGTCTCTGCTCCCGTTATCCCTCCATAATACTTTCCATTTTCCCTCATAGCTCCTGTATTCTACACCGTCTTGCTGGTGATTCCTCTTCTTCCATAGATCTTATAATGCTGCTCGTTCTAGGCACATAATTCAATCTTTCCTAAACTTTGGCAACGGCGAAATACGAGAACGTCGAGGTGTGTCAGAGAAGGTGGAATGAATATTGCGCAATTGTGTTGTCACTACTAAGCATAGCCAATTATGTAGTTTTATTATTCATAAATGAATGCCACTCGAAAATATTATTTCACTGTTTAGGACTCTAAATGGAAAGGAGACAGTAATGGACGTTATGAAGTCATTACAAATCCTTGCTGAGCGTTTCTTTGCCGACGCGAGCGGTGTGCGTCTCACTACTCAATTACGGCTCAACACCATTCGGCAATTCTTTGATCGTCTCTATCCTGACGATCATTTGAGGTAGTACACACCTAATTTCCTTTATAATAGCTCTTGTTTCACGTACTCATTTGTAAGGGGGAATGGAATGTTTGGTTGAAATTGCAAAGATATGGCGCACTATTTGTCCTCTATATTATTGAGATTTTTTTTAGAGAGAATTTCCCATGCGTCTATAAGACAAGTATTGAGTAGCAATATTGGCATTCGTGCCACATTCGGCATTCATATATTGCCAGCTTGTGCATATGCGCCATGAAAAGCAAAGTGTTTTCGGTCTTACTTTTTCAGTGGAAAAAATTGTTTGGCTTTTAATGGTTATAACCGCTGGTGAGTGAACTCTACCTCGGTTAAAATAATGAGCGATAATGTAATTTGCTGTGCAAATAAATGTATAAAAAATTAAAGCGACAAGAAATGCGGCCAAAATGGTTCACCTCATCCTCAGGTTGTCGTTTTTTTTTTTTGAAGTTTTTAGATATGCTTCTGAAATTGTCATTATAGCTTCTGAGTTGCAGGTGGTCTTTTGCTGCTGCGTTGTGGGGAAGGGCGTCTTAAAATTTCTAACCTCGGAGTTCGGTTCGGAATTTCGCCTCTTAGGGGAAGAAAGTTAGGCACCCTTAGTTTTGTTTGAAACGGATCGCGATTTTATTCGGTTGCAACTTTCATTAGTGCTGTCGGCACAGTTAAGTCTTACATAATTTAACTAAGCGTTTTGATTATTTGCATGGGGTGTTTGCAGTACATTTGAACTTATGTCGCTTAACTTGACTTCTTCAAGAGTTCACCTCTGTAATTAAACTCTAGCACTCCCATTACCGATTTCATCGTTTCCTTCAATCGATCTTTTATTGATTTAAATGACTTTAGTGTTTAGACACTCCTCCTTTACCGAATGATCTGTAGTAGCAGTCAGTTTATTCCTGTGATATTAAGAACCAGGCAATGCCGTAGAGTGTTGAGATCAGACTTCTCGCTATTGTATTTCAGGTCATTGGAACAGAGAGGTGCATATGAAAGGGGGCTTGTGTAAAGTGGGGTTTCGAGGAGGGAGGTAGAAACTAAATTTGAGGAAGGTTGAATTTAAACGGTTTTTTTTCTTTTGCATGTGACGCCTTTGGAAGAAAATTGTATTTGAAGTAGCAGAAAGAGGGAGGGAAATGGAGGAATTTGGGAGAGGAAGCTTTTTTAAATTCCCATTTCTGGTAAGAGTGAACTAATTTGGAATGAGGCTATATAGGAGAGAACTATTATTCGAAGATTTGCAGTAAATCAGATCGAAATTTCAGGTTCCTTGCTGCAGGGATTACTTTTGATTATGTGCTGAAAAAGTGTCTAGATAACGACTCATTATTGATGAGTTTCACTGCGGCAAACTCCGATCTGGTTGAGGCACTCTCTCCCGCTAGTGCGGTGAGCTTTTGCATTTTGATTTTGCATTTAAGTTTCTTTTGCCGACTTCCGTTTTTTTACTCATTCACTACTCCTTTCGTTGTTTAATGTTGTTGTTTACGTTTAACAATGTGCAGATATTGGGTTGATGCATAAATTTTTCGTTTAAAAGAGCCTGGTCTTGAGATGAATATCCCTGGAGAGGACTTGTGCGCGTTGATTGACTGCTGAAGGTTCACGCTGTCGCTGCGATATATAAAACTACTGTAAGAATGCATAGGAAGATTTTTGCCTGTTAAAAGCTGGGGCATGTCAAGTTGACAAGATCTTTGTTCATAAACAATTTCGATTCTTCGAAAAAGGGGTTGGCACGCGCCTGACGGGTCGTTCAAGGTGATCATCTTTGTAAACGTTGAACATGCAGAGTTTCTCACAGGAAGATTCACATGCACCAGGAAGAAAACGAAAGTACGAATGCTGGTGGGATTGCATCAGAAGTTGGCAATAAGGTAGGAAGAAATGCTTTTTTATACCTTAGAAGGAACTACAGGACAGTAAGCATTAGTGTTGCATAAATTCGGCTGCTGCTCGAGCGGCGTAACCGGATAACCTGATGTAGGGGGTAGACATGACAAAACCTGCCCATAGCTGCGGGCAATGTAGCAAAACATTAATGGATCTCTAGAAAGCTGCTTAAAGAAAGCTGATGCGTGTTTTAGTGATTCTGCTATAAACCAGGCATTTATGAGCGTTGTTGTGTAGGGATCATCTTCCGACGTCGAGATTTTTTAAGAGAAGCTTCATAATCTTTTTCTTTCTTATTTGCCTTCGACAAGGTGATTATAATCAGTTGATTGCAGAATGCGAACCAAATAGAACATATTGAGTTGATCCACTTCCCTCCGGTCGACGAGAATACCGATGAAAGACCGCCGCATTTCAGAGTTGCTATCGATAATCGTCCAAAGACCCAGGTAAAACACTTGGAGAGTAATTGCTAATAGTCGTTTGCTTACTGCTTCGCTTTGGTATGACAATAACAGAAACAGTTGTCGCGTAATGCGATTATAAGTTTGCCCAGAAATTTTTATTACTATGCAGTTCATCGATAGAAAAGATCTTCGCGAAACAAAAAGCTTTGAGAATAGCGTGTTACAAAGTGGAACATATGGGAGGTATTTACCAGTTTTTGTTCATGATTTCCTTCTCGTTCTTCCTTTTTCTCTCCGTTTCTTTCTTTCTCCTTTTTTAGTGTCCTTAGCTTTCAGAATATTCTTTTAAAAGCTAATCCTACATTTTTAAGTAATACAGTGCAATTCTTAACGCTGTGTTTTCAATGAAAGAGAATTCGGTTAGTTTAATAATTACTGTCACTGAATTGGCAATGAGTTATTGAGCTATTGATGTTCCTCTTCCTATGCGTTGTTTTTGAAGTTGCATTACTTTGATTTATAGAAGTCTTTGTAGAGATTGTTTGCAGACTTATAACGTCGAGGTGGAATTAGCTGCTTGTGAAAGCGAAATCGATATCTCCCTTCTCGATCGGATCTCCGCATTGCTATTCACAAAGCCCTTCTTCGCATACTCTCTATCGTCGATTGGCCTGAGTCGATATGCAACCGGACAATCCCTTGATTTGAAGTTCATTGCTTTTTATTTGCTGCACAGCAATTAATACTGCCACCTTGTGCAGTATTAAGTTCTTGGTTTACTGCTCAAAGTTTTTGAAGATTCTGAAATTTTCGAGGGTTCTGAGTCGCTCTTTTTTTTCAACAATCGGAGAGCGACCTCATCGAAGAGATCAACGTCCGCCTTACTCCTGAGGCCTCAGCGTTCTTTCATGATTCGGTAGTCGTATACGATAGCTCCTGATGTGACAGCAACCAAAATATTTCAGTAATGCTGCATTAGTAACAGAAGATTGAATTAATGTTTTGATAATCGTATGCCTATGGAGAAATTTATAATGATGCATTGGATTGGATCGTCAGGGGCAACATTATGGCAACAGCATTACAGGCGGAAAGAAGCGAATTGGCATAAACGGAATACTCGTTACATAAGGGCGACATCTATAAGTACTCGAAGTGGGCCAAGTTTTTTTCGCAGTGTAGATGTTTGAATAGTCTTATTTAATGGGATTGACCCGTGGAGTTCAAAGTGGATTAACTGTCGCTCCGGGACTTCGAGGCGTGCGAATTATCGTTGTTGATAATTAATTCCCTTTTCTTTGGCATCCGGAGACATACACCAACTTGAAGAGAGGAAGAGAAAGGAAGGAAGGAAGGGGGAGGGGGTGGATGTTTGTGGCTAGTTGATGGAAACGGATGACTGCGCTGTTTCTTTCGGCTTCCTATTCGTGTGGCACATACAGATCCTATTTGAAGGGGCGGTTAGGAGGGAGGGGGTGATGAAAGTTTCATATATACGTAGTTCGCTGATCATGATTCATACATGCAAAACAAGTTATGCAGTTGAGCTTTACTAACCATGCAGCTATTGGTCACAGATAGTTATCCTTGTCCGTTACTGAGAACATACAGATGCTTATAATATTGGAGGTGCTCATAATATCATAAAAGGGTCGCTCAAATAAATCGACTGATAAACGCTCAACAGTAATGAGCAGAGTGATGCAACTGCTTCAAATCTCGCACAAGTACAAATGAAGTGGTAGCTAGTTGATTAGTAGTAAAGTACGATGCGACGTCAGTTATATATATATATATATATATATATATATATATATATATATATATATATATATATATATATATATATATATATATATATATATATATATATATATATATATATATATATATATATATATATATATATACGGGATTGCGAGTTAGTATCTAAATTATCAACTGGTGACATCTCTTCAAATACTGATAAGTGCATTTTTGATCGTTTGATAAAACGCTAAACAGAAAACTTACTGCTGGGAAAATGTGCAAAAATTTCTCTGCTATATTTTCCGGTCAGTTGGGAGATTCCACCGTTCTTCGAGTAATCGGATGGTTGCAATTATTTACTCTCGTTCCTCTTTATTTTAGGTTCGAGCGAGTATAATGAGTTCTTACAGAGACGACATCTTTGCAAACACAATCGGCGAGCAGGTTTCACCTTCACAATCCTCAGGATCTATCGTCTTGCGATGTCCCAAGTGGAAGGTCACTCTCAGGTATGGTTTACTCATTTTTCTGACCACTTTTATTAACTGAAAGGTGATGGAAGCACATCACTTCTGAGGCACCTCTGTTCTAGGCTTCACTTTTTGGTGAATTTATTCTGCATTCCTCATTAGTTGGTGAAGACAGCACTCTAGTACATTTTTGAACCAGCCTACAAACTGCAGATGAAAATTTTGTAGAAATTGGGAGGATGTCTCTTTCGGTTGCATCTGAGCGGCTCGAGTAGGCTTCACAGGTCATTCTTGCATTAGGGAATTCAGAAACTGTTTTACTATGATAAGGTATGACCATTCGATAGTTTCATCTCAAACTTCCAACATCCAATACGTGGGGATGCCGAAAAATACTAAGAATACTAAGAACACGCTCATCAATAGTCCAGATTCCACCAGAATTCCCTTAATTTTTTCCCCGGCTTTTGAAAAATTCACTAAATTTATTACTGTTGTCTGTTCCGTTCGTCAAGCTTTGGCTAGGTTGATTCATAGTCGCAGTGACCACAAAATTGGGTGAATAAACTTGGGAAGTAGATAGGTGTCTCAAACTTGGATGGTCTCGTGTGCTCAACTTGATTGGTTTCATAATTGATGCATTTAGGATACCTGTAGCGGATTTACGAGATACAGTGTCTGCGAGCGCACGACCGCCACATTGGATAAGACGTATCCATGACGAGAATCTGCAACTAACATTGATAGACGCATCGCTCGAAATGTCTGCATTTGATTCGTCTCAAATCACTGTTCATGGCAGTATATCACTTTCTGCATCTTCACTTTATGGTACGACATCGGTTTTTTTTTTTTTGTTTTTTTGAGCGGAACATGATTGCAATATAATTTCAGGTGCATTTAATGGAAATATCGAAACGTTGCACTGTTCAAGCGATGAACTTTTATTCTTATATGCGGGCACGTCAAAGCAGAACGCAAAAAATCGTGTCAGGTATTTATAAGCCATTGGATTATTGGTTTTCATTCGCATTTCAACTTTATAGCTAATCAAACACTGCTATTGTAGTCCATTGTCGAAATTGCTTCTTTATGTTGTAATGGATACTGCAGAGAAGAATAGAGGAATGATGGGAAAGCGAGATTAGATATAGGGAAAGGTGAAAGTAGGCGGCGATAGGCGTTTAAAAATATGAAAGCCATATGAGCACACTTCACTAATTTTTATAGTTCGTGTTGAATTTACAGGATTCAGAGTGCATTTCTGTTAACAGCTTTTTTTATAAACAGTTTTATTAATCTATTGTGTAAACTAGTTTCTGTGGACAAAAAGGTAATCATTGTGCAGACACAGAGATCAAACAGAAAATTACGATATTAATTACTTCGAAATTTCCTATTTTTTCGTTGTGTTACATTGACTAAATTTGCCGTTTCTACTATATTCAGAATATTTGCATAGGAGTGTTAGAATATATGAGTATATTACAGTATGAAATTGAGTTACGATTTCCGCAATACGAGTCTTAAAACGGCGAACGCACATAACAGCCCAGACGAGATGCAAAAGAGTGTTTGGGGATCGTATTTTAAGACGACCACAAAAATTGAAGGTCCATTCTCGCACAAAGTCACCGTTCACGAGAACGAACCGGTACGTGTTGTTTATTAATGCCTGTCATAAAGGTGGCACGGTGACTTTGTGACAAAAAACAAAGAAATCTGAAAGAAAAGGAAGTTATATGCATTGCTATAGCAGTATTGATCGAGTGTGAGATGTTGATCAATAAAAAGCTCCGAAAGTTTAAGCGGAAAAAATCATTAATCGGTCATATTGATTTGTGATCGTTGGAATTGATGTTGTTGTAGTGTGATTGTGATACTTGAAGTTCGTTTAGTATGAGAATTCCTTGTCGATGTAGTTACAATCAAATCCATCTTATTCATCTTGTGTTGGTCTTAAAATTTCATGTGCATATGTTGTTGATGCATTTATTATTTCGATTACCTTCAGAAAGGTAAAAAAAATCTTCTGGAAGAAAAATAAGAATTATTTCGAAACTGAAATTTTCTAACTTTATAGTGCAGTTTTTATTGCTATTGTAAATAGAATTTCGGATTTTTTAATTGAATTCTTCTTTCCATTTTTTTTCATATTCTCCAGTTTTTCCTCAAATGTCAACGTTTTTTATTCATATGCTTAATACGTTTCACTATCTAAAAGTCAACATAAGAAGGATGAAATTTTGAGGTGACGATGGTGGGAAATCGCGAAGAGTTATATGAATTTAGCGAAAGTTGTTTGAAATTATCAAATCTTACTTTGGAGATATTTATGCCAATTTTGCGGTTACATCTACCAAGTCATCAGTTCTATGAACTTCTCTACAACAGGTTTGTTTATAGAAATACTTAGCTGAAATGTTTTTGGAAATTCGCTTTTTGAATCGTTGTATAATGTATCTTTTTTGTTTTGTTTTGCTCGATTCTAATTGGAATTTCAATAAAATGTGAACATTCTTTATCGTTATAAAATATGAAGATTCTTTATCGCAATATTTTGTTATGAGAGTTTCCAGCTGGGCACGATTGTTTACTTTCAGTGTGCTTGATCGTGCCTTTTTAAAATTTCTATACGAAAAGGAGCTGTTTTTATGTCAGTCATTCTCAGAGTGTTTATCTAATGCTGAAATTTGCAGATTGGTCAATGATTTGGTTTTATGGGAACCGTCATCGCCGTTATTAAAGAAATCATTAGCAGGGCAGCCGGGTGTCAATATTGCTGCACCATTTGGTGATAGCGCATTTCAGTTGTGTCGTCAATCTGCTCGTCGAGGTCTCATTCTAATGCGCATTAAATTAAAATAAAATAAAAAAATTGGCATTTTCCATCATAATGTTGCTGAGGATTGTAGTTTGGCTTTTCGCTTTATTTTTGCTGTTGCCTGATATTGTCTTGATGTTTAGGCGACGAATAGAAGCGCTTATCCTGAAAGGATCTCGAATCTCCGGCTTTTCGGTTGTAGGCTTGGTACTTCACCTCCATAGATATCATGCATTGCATTTATTGAATTAAATATCCTATAGCAAATGTATTTGAGCATTCTATAAATTAAGTTTGAATGAAATGCTGAAGATTAGTTTTCCTCTTGATTTATTTTATTTACCTGTACAGATTGTCGATGCGTCTTCGATGTTGTTTGCTAAGATTAATTTGGCAGAGGTGTGTTTTAAGAGCTCTTGTATGGTTCGGAAGTAGCAAATAAGGATAAGAAAATATTCCGCTGTCTTTTGCAGCTTCTATCTCCCGTTGTCATCGCTTAAATTCCTAGTTAGCATTGTTGTTTGAGTGAAAACATAGTCATTTGAAGGGAGTGACTCAAAATTAACCTGAACAAGGCTTTTTTGAACGTTTGAGAGGGAACAAAATAGAGGAGCCGTCTGTGATCTCATCTGACTTCTGCTTCCCTGTCGTGGTTTTGGCCTCCTATAACCAGAATCAGGGTCAGCCGTAAGCTGATCTTATGTGCATGAATCTTGCGTTGAGGGAGGGGGCTCAATGAAAGTTGCATTTGGATTGAGAAAGGGAAGGAAGTGGTGTGGGGAATAGATGCTTCAGTAAAAGGAGGGTTTCGGATCTTTCGAGCAACCCCCGAGGCATTCCTGGAGGCAGGTGCAAAGTTTAAAGTTATGTGGCCAAGTGAGTATTAATCTAAGGATCGGAGTCATCAGAGACTGAGTCACGAGGTTCTCGTTCACATAACGATTCGTCGACGGGTGCCTCGCTTGTGAATGAGAGTCCACATAAGATGTGCGTCAAGCTTGGCATCGACGAGGGCACATTGCTTATTGGTGCACTCATGACCGAGGTTATCATTGAATTTGAAAGATTTAAGCGCGCATTATCCACCTTTATAAAACCTATGGTGTATTGTTTCCTATCGGTCATTAAAACCACAAACCGTCACCAGTGGTAGTTTTTTAGGGCCATTTTAGAATTTTCTATTGGTAAGTCTAAAAGTATTTTCCGCTATTTTCCAGGGTCACAGTATTCTGAGAAATTGGAAATGTTAAAGTAGTGAGCCGATTGTGTTGCTAGCGATAACTGAGCTTGGGGTTGCGGTAACAGTTCTTCAAAGTGGGCATTATATTACCACAATCTCTTTATCATTTCAGATGATTCAAAAGATTTTATAGAATCCTGTATTGGCAGAGGAGACCCCTGTGTGTTTTTTCGATTCGGCACCACTTTTTCCTCGAATCCAAAAATCTTGCAAATACGCTAAAACTTTTTTGTTTATATTTTTTAAAAGGCGCATTCCGTTGAATGATTGGCTTTCATTTTGCAGAATAAAGTATCGTGTGCGGCGAGTCAGATGGGTGCAGAGTTGATTGGTGGTCAACTTTTTGTTGTGAATGGATATCACGGCAATGAGGAGCTCACCTATTTCTATTTTACAACGAAAAAGGCTTATATCTTTCATAAAAGTAAGCCACTTGAACGGTTTCTTTGAGCACAAACTTCCTTATCTGGCGTAGATGTGAAACTTTTTTCTGTAGCGTTGAAATATTCAGCTGTTCTTCGAAAGAATACTGCAAATTGACAGAAGTTGTTTTGTTGTACGACTGAGCTAAGTTGCATTGTTGTAAAACTTGTCTGCAACTTTATTGTAAGACTTGTGCACATATAAGCGGATGTTGAGCATAGAATGCTTGTGATGCTATCACGTTTCCCTTTATAAACAGATTCGACTCAGTTGACTGCCCCATGCCGTCAAATCGAGCTCGTCGAGCAAAGCATATGTATTGGATCGCTCCGCAGATGTTGTATTGAGGCATACTAAGTGCATAAATTCACGCGGCTCGTCTTAATATGCATTCGCCATAATTTGGCACCAGTTGAACTTAATGTATATACTTTTGGTCACTCAGTTCCTTATTGTTTTGTTTTTTTTTTTTATTGAATTAATCTTTCATCAGTCCAATCGGCGGCAACATAATATTCTCCCACTATAAAGTTCAAAACGATGTGACGGATGCTGAAAGCAGAGTTTACTTTTACAAACAGAGCCCTTCTGACTCGAAAGTTTGTTGTTGTTGGGACGCCTCGAGAGTATTTTATCACATTTGAAACCGCTTTCCAAATACCATTTCTGTATTTATTAGTATATTAGCGTTTGCTTGGGTGAGAAGCTTTATGTCCGTGCTCTTGTTGAAAGCTCCTTACTTGTTCCTTGCTTCCAGTTAACCTGAGCACAGCTGTTTTGTTTATAAGTTCGCGCTAAGAACATCCTGTCATCGCTCCCTCTCCCTCCCACCCCCTCCCCCCCCCCCTTCTGCCGAACTCTAAGAGCCGACTGTCACTAGAAACTACCGCATCTTTCCTGTCCCACCGTCAGCGCAACCTTTTTGCTCTTTTATTGGCAGTTTATTAATTTAGAAGCCTTTATTCGATTACATGGGATATTTAATAACGTTGCCTTTCAGCTTCCCGTCGGAATCAGTCATTAAATATGCACTGCGAGTTTATAATTGGTCAATAGGTTTTAAGCATTCGAAACTAGTCTTGATCATGCACTAAGTTTCTGTGGTTTCTGTCTACGGTATCAAGTGATGTTCACTCATGATACTTGAATATTGCATCTTTGCAGACATAACTGAAAGTGTTGTGCCGTACGAGAAGAACGTCCGTGAGAAGAACTTTGCACGTCGTTCAAAAGAAGATGTTCGAGCAGCACCTGCATCTGAGAGTTCCACTGGGGAATTATGTCAGATGGTTGCCGATGACAACTTTGCTGTTGCATTCAGAATCGACTTCCATTTTGTTGAAAATGTTAAGGTATCCTTCCCCTATGAAATTTCTTGTTTAAAAAATATCATCTTAGAACATGAAATGGTTATTATAGGGAATAAGCTTAGACCGTTTTCTTCTCATCCCCTCCCCGTCCATCCTTCAGGAAACTGTTTGCTGGAAATTCCCTATGAATTTCAAAATGTGATTGAATAGGATGAAAAGTCTGATTAACATTAGCGTATAGTCTACTTTCATCCTTATCTATCGTGCAGTTTCGTGTTTTTGCTTTTTGATGGGCAAATGTGCGTATGTAAAATTCTAATTATAAGTTCGTTGTGCAAAAAAGAGAGATATTTCAGATGGCTCATAAGAGCAGATCAAACTCCTTTTTGGACGATCTTTTTTTTTTTTTTTCATTTGCAGAATGTACTATTGGCGGTTGGCATCCGAAATAGCATATTGCGTGTGACACCATTCCGTGATTCGGGTCACTTCTGGGTGAATCAATTGATAGACTTCTTTAACGTTGTCGACTATATTGTACCGGGATACGAACTGCCCGAAGTGACCACTCAACTGCACATTCATCTTGCATCATCACTCCTCGCTTACGACCACTGCTGTGTGAAGCCGAACTCTCCATTGAAACTAAGGTTGACTATTTTTATTCTTTTCTTTTTTCCTTTTTTTTTTTGCTTTTGCTGAGAGGATTACTACTGAGAGAACTTCCCAATTAAAACTTTTTTATATCATTTCAGCTTGATTTAAGTTCCTGAGAGAAAGATAATACAGGGCGAAATGAGAGACAAAATGGAGAGACATCATGCTTATACATTTGGGGCACATAATTGCTGTGAAAGTTTTGTTTCTTCAGTGTTGTACATAATTTTTTTGTGTGCGCAGCTTTATGTGCAAACGGTTGCTCATAAAATCGTTTCGAGTTTTTGGACAAATTTTTCCTTTACCTTCTATTTATGCAATGCAATTGACACTGCTATTGCGTGCTTCGCGAATTGCTTTTGATTAAGCGTTAAATGTTTGCTTCACTTCCGTTGTCGGTGCTAGAGGTGATTTTAGTGTTTTTTTTTTTTAATGTAAACTTGGCTTTCAGATTGGTTCTGGGGTCATGCAATGTGAATAGTCGTATCGTGCTCAACGCTGAAGTGTACAAATTTGAGTGTATTTTCGAGGATACAAAGCTGTTTCTTTGTGCACAGAAGTCTCCTCCAATGAACGTTCAATTCGGTGATGTACCACAGAATGTGCGCAACCGCAACAAATTCGTAGAAATACTCTCAATGGGACTGTTCCAACTAGAGGTTTATTAAACAGTCATATGATATTTATCCCCTCAGGTAGTGTGTTTAGTAGAATTCGGGAGGGAGATCGACGAGGGGAGATGGAAGGGAAGAGGTTGGTTGTTATGGTGCAGTTTTTACTACTGATATCTTTTTAGCGTTTTGGGATGTTTTACAGCACTCTTTTATGCATTATAATGGTTTGTGCATGGATCTTATACGTTCATTTTCAGTAGGTTGTAATTATATATGAGTTGCACTCAATGAATCTACCCACATGAATTCAGATTTCGTCACCGTTCGTGTTATGGAGTTGGACTGTTCTTCTTTGGCGTCGTCTACGTGTGCAAAAACCATGCGCGCGACGTAGAAACTTCGATCTAGAGAGTGCACCTCTGGATCGAAGTTTGACACGAACGGTGACGAAATCTGAATTCATGTGGGTAGATTCATTGAGTGCAACAACTCATATATAATTACAACCTACTGAAAATGAACGTATAAGATCCATGCACAAACCATTATAATGCATAAAAGAGTGCTGTAAAACATCTCAATTTGTGGGCAGGGGACTAAAGGTGGCGGGGAGAGGGACAGAGGGGTATTCGAAAAAGAATAAGACCCTATCGATAATACCACGAAACAATATAAACGTTTCATTGCATTATAGTGGAGCGCTTTGTGTTAGGTTGCTATGTTTTCAGGTGCGAGCAGCCGACAATATTGACACGGGTAACACACGGAAGGAGCTTCGGTGTCCGCTAATCGAAATAAAGTGCAAGAATGATCTGGTAAAGGTAGGTGTTCATTCTCTACCAATCTTTACTGGTAAAAAGGTAAGCGTTCTCTATAAAATCTCTGTCTTTTCTGCTTCTTCACTCGCTGCTGTTTGTTCGTTGTTTAGTGCTAAGGCAGCAACGACACTGCTGGAAGGAAACGTCATTTGATGCGTTTTATAACGATTTTTGGTGAGCTGATCTGTCGTTTTAAGGCAGTGTATGCTTCAGACTTAGATGTATCATATTTGTGGAAGGTGGGTATACCCACATCTGTTGCAACTATTTCAGTCCCTGCAGAAAAGAGCAAGTATATCGCGCGAGCAAGCCACTGGAATTCGGTTTGAGATGAAAGCCTAGGATATATGCATCATTCCTTCGGATATAGGGATCTGGCCTTGAGTATGTAATCACTCGCGTGCTTCGGTGTTTGTTTCATCTGTGATGACTGTGCCAAATTTTTTACTGAGCCTGTCAAGGCGAGTGGTGTTGACATTCGGAGCCAAACTTCTGAGACATCTAAAACCCAACAATTGTTGCACGTACGAGCTTTATAACTTTTTGCGCAGTGCACTAAGCCACTTCCAGCTGGGATGGCAGCTTTGTAATAATATGTTTCACTGTTTACATGCTGTATGGAGTTATAAGGTAACCGTTGAAACTTCGAGGTTAATCTTAATAACATTTTATTAGGTGCTCATATACTTTCAAGGGCGCTATCTGCGGAAATGGTGGCTCCTACTAGTTACTTATTGCTTAAAAACAAAAAAATGTGCCTTTGTAAATTGGCAACTACTGTATATAATTGGGTAGTCCCTCATCATTCTTTGCGTATTACAGTGAGGCTTTTCCAGCTTTGACGACAATTTTGTATTAATAAATCTTCCTTTTCATTTACTACATGAGGTGTAAAAGTGGCCGTTAATATGCGGCAATGTAATACAACTAGAGGGTTGGTTCAGAAAACATTTTATTCCTTTCTCAAAGTAGACTTAAATGCGCACTGGCCTTATAACTGTACTTAATATTCGTTTCCATTCCTCCATTCCGCATAATTTTTGGCCGCTTTGCTTGTTGATGCAGTGATAGTCGTTGATTCAGTTTTGAACTTTTTTGTGCTTCTCGTTGTAACGAACTGAAGCGTTAGAAGGTTGTTGTTGCCTAGAAATAATTGATTAACCGTTTTATGGGTTATTCCTATCTTATTATCATCCGAGATTATCGATTAGATTCCTATTATGTAAATTTATAAATGTTATTATTATTCAAAATGACGTTTTTTTTTTTTGTCGGAAGCATTGTTCTCTGGTGGTTTAGGTGTGGACGTGTGCGGATTCCTTAGTGGCGTTAATTAACATGGCCTTTGAGCTAGCCGACTCCGATATATTGAAGCCAGTACCGGCAGGTGAAGCAGAAGGCATGCCTACTCCTAATGGCTCTGGCGAGTTGTCATTGAAGGACGCCACTTCAAATACGGGATCGTTGAATGCGCCTACTCTAGAGGATCAGATAACTCGCTTACAGGTCAGTTTTTACAGGATGTCAGTTTTTATTGTTATTTTGCTTCTTGTAATGTATGCATGGAAAGTGGGTACTATGCATTATTTCTTGGGTTGTGTGGAGGGGACGGGAATGAAGAACTGGTTAGCTGATTATAGTGGCTGATCACTTTAATGCAGAAGTGAATTGTTCTTGTTCCCTTCTCGGTTTCATTTCAAAAGAGAGGCAGCTTATCGGCCGTGTGATGGGAACGGTTTACTTGTTTCAACAGTGCTTGATTGAGTTGCTGTTGTTGTTTACCGAATTGTTGTTACACATTTTGCCAATATTTGAGGTTTTTAGATAATGTTGAGGTAGTGCAGGAGTTTGTTTTAAACGGCATCTCTTCATCGAGCGATAGAACGGGGTCGTGAGGAGCGAAAGGAAAGAGAATGACCCTCTTTTTCTGAAAGAGGCTTTATGTGTTTTAGAGACTTACACTACATGTTTTAAAGCACCATTTCAAAGCTACAGTGAACCCTGCTAAATTAAAAGCCTATGACTGTTCATTTTAAGGGCATCTATGCGCTTTGTATGTAAAAAAGTTTACAGTTTTTTGTTCATTTGTACACATTAATAGTTACAGGCAAAAACAGTGGATTTCAAAATGAGTTTTGAGGGCGTACTGAGGATTTGGTGAGAAATTAAATAAATATAGAGTTTGATAAGGAATGGGAAATTTTTTAATTTAGGCTACGACTGTAATGTTCTATTGCCGAAGTCAAGTTTCCCTCATTTTTTTGGTCAAGAAGCATTATGCACTAGATTTGAAAGCTTCAATATGGTTTGTTACTGAATTTTTGTCCTATTTGAAGTGCCTCATTTTGCGTAGCCATTGATTTTAGGTGTGTTCGCCTCGTTATTTTCTTTGAATCACGAGCAGCGGGTCGAATTGATTTGGTTTTCCTTTCATTATTTGGAGTGTGATGGAGGTGAGGTTTATTATATGTTTGGTTCAGGAAATGGTTCAATCGGCAATAAGCTCATCTCCATCGCGATTCGCACATTCTGAACCGGTAGCCTTCGGTGAATCTGCGCTGGATGAGATTGCTTCACTTGATTCGCTCAAAAAAGGACTTATCAGCGATGCTCTCAATGGTTTCTCTCTAATTATAATTTTTTGAAGTTTATGATGAGCGTAAAAATGATCATCTATTCATTCATTGATTTAACCCGATTCAAAAGGCCAGCGACAGTTTTGCTTGTAAGGGAAGGAAATGAGTGTTTGTGGTGGTTGGGGGGAGGGCGGGGGGGGGGGGGAAGGGCAAGTGCATATAACTTGCAAGTCAAGTACACCTTGGAAGAAAGAAAAAATCGAATTTGATCATTAATTGTTTCTCAAGTTAAGGAACAGTAGGGATTTAATGATCTAACCTCTGCAGAGACGTATATGAAGAGAAACAAAGCCTGCCAGTCGAAATGCTTTTTGAGCTTATAAACAGATAAGCTTATAAGTTTGATAAGCTTGATCAAGTTTCAAGAACACTTTAAATTTCTTTTTTATCGCCTTTGAAAATGTTTTCCATCAGTGGCATTGTTACGTTATTGGTCTTTTTTGAAGGAAAAGTAGATTATCCTAGCTGGAAATGCTGTGTCGGAGAGTATCGATTTTTTGGTTTAGTAGGTTTCCGCTTTCTCATCAACTAAAGTAGGGATTTTTTTCGTTAACCGACTGATTTCTTCTGATTTCGTAAGAATTCATGTTTCTGCTTGATCAGCTTCTTTTGATTGTTGGAAAATGATATTATTATAGAAAAGTTGGAAGAAAAGTGATTTAGTTTGTGATAAATATAGAGGACTTTTCCATTCATTTTTTAGTGAATTATTCCTCAGTTCGTACTTGTTTTATTGCAGATATAGATGATATTCCTGTGAGTGGTCATCATCGGACAATATCGACTGGGACAGATGAAGGATTTTGTGTAGTAGATGAGATACCCGGCAGTGGCATCACGGTAGTTCTGCTCTTGTAAAATTTCGTTGTTTTATTGCGTTGCTCATTGTCCATAAAGAAGTGGCAATAAATACCTGTATTACCTGTCGATCCGTGCCGCTCATTACGGTTTTCTAAAATTCCCTCTTTTGCGAAGGTAATTGCGTAGTGTTAGTCGATATTTATTAGCATTCAGGTTAAGGCGTGAGCGCTACTATCCTTCCTTTCTTTACTCGTCTCGCTTCTCACAACGTAAGGCAGTCGACATGACAAGCATAACTGATAGCTGCTTTTGCTATGGTTGCACATTAATGCGATACTAGATTAGGCAAAGAAAAGGTCGAATGCCGAACGTATTGACTTTGCGAGTAAATTAGGAGTCAACTTCATTCCAGTATGGATTGTGATCCTTGTAAAACTTTTTGATGCGTTGATTAAGTCTGTTGGTTATTAATGTGGAAATTCAGGTTCTTTTTTATTGTCAGCTACTGAAAAAAAGCAGATTTTTTTTTTTGACATTTTAACGGTGATATATTTTGAGCTGAAATATATTCTTATAGAACGTTGGTGGTGAGCCACGAATTCGTGTGTTGAATGAGCGAGATGAATTGATCAAAGTTGTCGACAATCATTTCGAAGTGCCTGATTTGCAACACAACGATGATATTCTTCGGCTGCCCATTGATTATCCCATTCCATTGATTAAATATTTCATTCGCGATGTTTCATTGTTGCTTCATCTTTACGGTGGCAATGATTTTGGTAAGTCACTTTCTGCTTGTTTATTTCTCTGAGTATATTTCCTGCTTTATTTCGAGCATTCTTGGAAATGCGAAAGAGGGCTTCATCTCCAATTCTATCTAGGAGCAGTCAATGTGCTTTTTCTTTGAAAATTTGACGAAAATCGTTTGTATACAATGCTTCAGGCGTCGAAGAGGGTCCGCCCAAAACATATAGCTGTGAGGAGTTTCGCTATGGTAAGGGACCAGGGCAAAGGGTCGAGCCTGAGGCACAAGGTGGCATTAGCAGGGATCATTCAGTGCACGTGGAGGTCATGCTTTCTAAGGTTTGTTTTCCATTTGTTAATCCTGTAATGCTTTGTCACGATGTGTGCAGTATGTGAGGCGCACATGTACATGCGGCCTTGTGTTCGAAGTTCATATCTATCCTCGTCTTTTCGAGTCCTCTGTGATAGGGTGTTGTATGGAAAGGGTTAGTCATATATATATATATATATATATATATATATATATATATATATATATATAATTCCCTTTTTTTATATAAACATGTACTCTGCTTCAGATGTCATTCGTATATGAATTGTTTGGCGTCGACGCACCGATCTTATCACTCAACATGTTCACTGTACACGAGGTGGAAGTGCGCGATAAATTAGCTGTCTCACAGATAAACAAAATGTTGTATCAGGTTAGTGGATGGCAACAAGGTTTTTATGCCCTGTTTGAATCACATTTGATTGTTTTCAAAGAAAATAGTGGTCCATTGTGGACGTCTTAATGTCTATCGCATCTGCCGATGTTGTACGACGCTGCCTCATTGTATAGTTGTAAGCTATTTATGTAACATCAAGAAAGCACAATGAAGCATATTTGTTTCTGCAATAAAGAAAATCCATTCAAAAGTGTTATCACAAATTTAATTCAAAATTTCAAATGTCAAGCATAAATTTGGCTTTCAATAAGCAATTTGTTTTCATCATTTGCTGTGTTATGTGGTTGAAACGCGCATGTTTGAATAAAAAAAAAGGAAAAGAAATATTGGGAAAAGAAAATCTTTTTCTGCTATTTTTGCATCAGCCAAATTTTTGCTTGATATTTTGAATACTTGAGACTTTTTCATAGTGAGCAGCTACGCTTCTATAAATAATTTGCTAAAAACTAAGGAAATATTGCTTCGGGTACAAATTTTTGCCGTCGATGGCCATTTTCATTGGTCTAAAAAGCGCATTTCGGGTCGGATGTAAATGTATTTTTAGTATGCATCCGGCCAACTGCCTCGCAGAACATGTGCTCCAATGCTTGCGTTACGTATTGTTGAGACGCATCAGAATGAGGGCAAAATGAAAATTTCGATGCTACCATTACGACTGAATTGCGATCAGGATACGGTCGAATTTCTGATGGATTTCACCACGGAACTTTCCACAAATGTGTCGCTCCCCAATTCTGGTGCGACATTGAATTTCTTTGTTTTTATTTTCAGTTCGATTTGTGGAAAAGAATGCCAAGGAAAATTCACTGCCATACGGCATGTTATTTATTAGTTAACTATTTCTATGAGGTACATCACAGGTTAAAAATCAGTGTTCATCGTTTAAAGCGACAGCTGAGCGTATTGTCCTTATATTGGCTTTCAGGGTTAGTCATCTATCCAGCAGTGAGGGTGAGCAATGCTTATACTTTTTCAGCTTTTTAAGCATTGACTGAATGAATGAGCACCATCCAAATATTATACGAAATAGTTCTTTGTATGCATTCTTAGCTCTTTTGCAATGGTATACTCACTCAGAAGTTAGTTTACTGTGGCGGATATATATCATGCAGTAGAAAGAAACGTCTTATAAGTTATTATACCTCTAGTGTGCTACATGAGTTTTTTTTTTCTTTTTATTACGGGAAATATGTTGTAGATGAGAGTCATTGAAATGTTTTCAAAAGAGAAACAATGCGTCGATTTTTTTTTTTTGTTGTTTGATTTTTCCAGTGAAACCATACTATTCTATGATAGAAAAACGCTTAACGAATGAAACACTAATCGAAAGAAATTCTTGTCACTCGATAACATTCATGAAAATATTAACGTGGGACAGCGATTCTTCAAACATATGGTTGAGTAAAAAAAGAAAATAATTGCTTGATCAGTTTTTATAACAAATAGTAATAGTGTAATTCAATCGGCACCACAAAAAAAATCGTACGTAGTTAAAGAAATTCTTTAAATGCATCGCAGTTTAAATTTCATATGGAGAAGAAGAAAAGCACAAACTTCTATAATACATCATAAATTTTTATTCATAAAATAACATTGCTCAAATTTACTCTTCTTTCATTTCTTTTCGCATGGTTTGAGGTGTTAATGGTTGCCTCTATCCACGTTGAGTACTTTTTTTGCATTGTGTATTTTCGTTCATATGCGTTTATTTAGTGGTTACGTCAAAGTTATCCGATCAAGTTATTATGGAAGTGCCAACGGCTGTAAATGATCCATCATTGCTGTATCCTTCGCTGCCTCTGACGCCTTCTCCAGCGCAGCCTCCGTTAACGCCTTGCAAGAGCACTATCGAAGCGCCGCTTGAGCTCGGCGATTTAAGTAAGCACACTGAAAGTGGCTATCTTTTTATCAACGTGTGATGGGGCTGTTCTAGTAGACCAGTTTGAGAAGATGAACTCTGGGCATTCTTGCCAAACAAAAAAAAAAAAAAATCCTGTTCGGTAGGCCGCATTTCTTTTGAACTAATGTTTCGACTCATACAAGTAAGAATGTTCTTGTAGAGTTGAAGAGATAGAGGTAAATTTCTTTTCTCGGAAATGCAGTGAAATTAACCGGTCGCTGAACTGTGTTATCATTGATGCTAATGTGGCACATTTTATGGGGGTATTTTCGCTTATTTTCTTTACCATGAGTTCTTCTTGTAATTGAGCACGAGATGAGGAGATTGCTGTTTCCTTTTTTCTAAATATTGGACTACATTTTAGGCCAGTTCTTGGATATGCCAAGTTCAGAGACGAATGCAGCAGCGAATACTGAAAGCGATGAACAAGAATTATTAACCAAAAGCTCTATCTGCATGCAAAATTTATTCAACGAAAATGGTGATTCTCATTCAGTTTATTGTTTCTGCAGTCATAATTGTTTCCTCTCATTTGAAATGTCGTGCAGAGAATGTCTTTTAAAGAAGAAACTCAGTGTTTCTGATTGCTAAAAAAAAGAATGAAAATACTCAATTTCCTTCGTGAATTTCATTTTTTTTTTTTTTTTTTTTTGCATTGTTTTTGCGGAATCTTCACTTTTGATGGAACAAACAATTTTTTGTCCACTCTATGAAAGAGATCTCCACAAGCGATCAACGGAATATTCTCTTAAATATTTTAACATCGAGCCTTTGTTTGTTGCGTAATATTCGAACGACAATTTATACTGATATAGTTTATTATAGTAATTAGTGTTAATTTTTAATTGTTAATAGTAAATATTAATAATGTTGCTAACGTTGCATTTTTATTAATTTCTCAAGTTTAGCCCCTGAACTTTGAACTCGGCTTAAGTGTTCCATTATGAGTGCCAATAAGTTGATTTTTTCTTACAGACCTTAATTTGCTTGTCGATACGTCTGAAATTGTGGCAGCATTCGGTTCGTCTGCAGCGCAGTCAGCATCTCGATTTGCCTACAACCCGGAGCATTTGTCGTCCGATCTCATAAGCAGCATCGGCGGTAAACACGGAGATGACTTGACTCGTCCGGTCGATGCCTTAATTGGCAGTTGTGAAGAACCTCCTCGTCATTCGGTGGACGATCTTCTGAATGAAATTGTCTTAAGTGAAGACAGAGATACTCCTGTGGGTCAGCTAATCGACCATGGCGGTGACGAAGAAGAGCAGGTCGGCTTTGTTTTCATGGTGTCTGCTATTCTGTTTCAGATATAACTGCGATTTTACTGTTCAGCTATATATTCGTAATGTTAAATTCCCAATTTTTGCCTCCTTTCATATGCGGAAATACTTGTCTCGAATTTTGGAAATGAGCTTGTAGGACTTGGCCACTGAACAGTGTGAAAATGGGCTTTTCTACTGACATAAGTGGGGACTTTCATCCAACATAAAATTTTACTGTTTTACCATCATTTGAATGCACTTCATTAAGTGACAATTTAAGGAAACAACTGACGTGCATGAAGATGAAGGCGTCTCAACGATGGTGAACTCATCGGCGACACCGCCGGTTACGCAATTGGTCAGGAGAGAGACATTTTTCAAGTAAGTTTCTCTTCACGATGTTCGCATTTATTTAGCAAGTGGTTCTTATAATGCCTCATTGCTTATGTATTCAGGTCTTTTTAAATAATTTTTTCCATATGAGTAGTTAGATGATGTCACTTATTCGTTGCTTTTCTTTTGTTTATGGCTCTTTGCATCCTTCGCAATATTTCTCATTCTTCCCATGAATTGATAGGAGCCTTTCGCCAGTTGATTTCAATTGGATTGTGGTGTGATTCTAACATATGAAAGCACTTGCACTAGTGATTGTGATTTGCCAGTGTTAACGCACTGAGCTGCAGAAGAGGGAGACAACCATGTTCAATTACAAAGTTCCGTAGCGGGGGTCGTTTTGTGCAATCGATTGTCTATTTAATACAGTTTTCTTAACAGAAGACGACCGTATGAAGATAAGAGCTGAAAGAAGAGGGAACAGGTGCACTACGCATGGAAATTATTTTCATCATTTAATGCTATGAATATCCTTCAAAGATATTTTTTTAAATTGTGAACATTTGACTACCTAAAAGCTATAGTACTTATCATTGGAATAGCGAGCATCAGAAATTGACGATTTGCGGGATTTCGGTGCTCATCGTTTGGACGTAAAGAACCGAAGTGGCCGATTTAAAAATGATTTCCACCGATGATGGCCTTGCCAGTTTTCGCCCCATATTGAGCTGTTGTAATGTTTTTTGTAAATGAATGCAGTTTGCTTAAGGGAGTTCTCATTCTCACCATCAGTAACCGTACGTCTTGACTACCAAGGCAAACGTGTCAAGACTGAACAAGGTGCATTGCTTGGCTTGCTGATCGGCCTGAGTAATTTGCACTGCACACAACTCGAATTGAAGGAATTGCACAATCGTAATGGTATGCTTGGACACGCGCGATGTGTTCAAGTGAGGTGTTTCTCGAGTTCCATTTTATTATTCATATGAGAGTATGATTATTCATCATTGCTAAGAAATAGATCTGCCAGTTCATTTTTCGAATTACGAGACTTTTTCAGCAAACTTCTATGCGTTATAGCATGGATATTTATAAGTAAGGTTAGTTCTAGAGTGACCTAACCAATCGGTTTATTCGTGCTCAATATTTGAATATGTATTTGATTTACCTTGAAAATTTGGCAGTCTTGATAAGATTAAAGTAACCGAAGCAACCATCCGCACAAAACCTACAATTTCAAAACGCCTTTTGGTCTTCAGTGGAGGAGCTATGCATAGGAAATACTCTGATCTAACATACCTATCCGTATTAGATGGCTTTATGAGCTACTTCTTTCGATGTTATATTACTAAGGTACTCTCATTATCTCAAGCATTCCGTTTGCCCCCATCATTTCTTATCAAGTATTTTGAGGCAACGATCGATTTGGTACTTTTTAAAGTTTCATTTTCGTATATTAATTTTGAGTAGGTCTTCGGCATGTTGCGGTCATCGGTTGCTGCATTATGCGAATGTAGATTAAATTTCACGACTGTGAACTGTATTCCACATATTCTTGAGGTTTCCTTCACCTTTAATTCGTTTTCAGTTTGCAATAAACGAATGGATTAGTGACATTCGTAATTCGCAGTTGCCTGGTGTTATCGGAAGTTATGGACCGATCAGTTCTCTTGTTCAGATTGGTTTGCCCGTTCTTTATTAACATTATTTTGTTGTGTAGTTGTTCTGCGTCGATTCACTTCGGTCGAAGGATAGCACACTTTTCGCTTTCGATAAAACAGTTGGCCAGTTGACTAATGGTCTTGTTATGGTTCATTCACCATGTCGATCCTTATGCTACCGCAGTGAATGACGAATAGCTACCTCGGGCAACCCTGTAAAATAAAGTTCCTCAGCGTAAGCTGTACCAATTGGAACGTGATACTTTCCCGTCATTATTCATCCCACTAAGTTTCGTTTTGCCAATTGAAACTTTCTTTAATAGATAAAAATTCTGGGACTGAATAAGCAGTTTTGCAGCACTAATGAAAAATCTGTAAACGAGATTTCGGTATAAAAATGGCTTCGCTTAGAATGCAAATTCCGATTTTATTCTGTTCGAAATGTCAGCTTGAGTTTGATTGTAGGTCAAGGTATTCGTGATCTCTTTTTAATGCCTGTCGATGAATACCGTAAGGACGATGGACATATTGTGAAGGGTCTTCAGAAAGGCGCTGAAAGTTTTGGTATTTCAACAGCTGCTGCCGCAGTGGATATTGCTCAACGAATGGTTGGCCTAGTGCAGGTATTTAACTCTTGTTACTTTATTTTGTTAGTGTAAGATATTCATAGGCGGTCGTCCATACCTTCATAATTTTTCTTAGCAGTGAATAAAGCAATGCATTACTTATGATTATATAATGAGATTTTTCAATGATTTCAAAATATTAAGGCGTGACTGTTTGGCTTCACCCGCTTTCTGCTTCGATAAATCGTAATATTCTTATCTGTATTTAGTACTCTCACTTGTTTGCGATGGCGTATTTCATATATTTGTTTTATATTACAACTTAAATAACAAATTTCGCTTCAATAACAATTGCCAACTCTTCAATAAATTTGTTGTTGCAAGATTTTGAATTTATATGCTTTATATTCTAGATAAGCCGGTTAGTGCAAAGGCAGCTAGAAATGAATGTAAACAAGCGAATTGCAGGGAGTTGCTGAGCTGGCGTTTGACATTGTTACACCCGACTATCCAGCTTACCGCAATCGCAGGAGACTAACGGCTGCTCCCTTCAGAAGACCTCCAAATGATCTTAGAGAAGGATTCCATATGGCTTATGAGACAGTCAAGGAGGTTAATGTTGTTATTATGAGCGTGATTTTGTTAATAGTCGTTTAATAATAACTGTGCCTATACTTAGAATTATTTGCATAGGTGAGATTATGTGTGCATAAGATGAGGGTTCAGATCCTCGGAGTACATGTTTTGAAGAGGACAACATAGCCTCACTCATGTGATTTCTTTGCCTAAATACAGTGAAATAGGAATCAAAACAAGGTTGATGACATGAACTGTTAAGTGTTAATTATGCAAGTATATTGTAAAATTCGTCACAGTCTTTCCGTGTTTAATTGCCTTTTTTCTCGAAGTTGGTGATGCGGTCGCGTTTTTGAGGGTGCAATAACATGGAGCCACTGAACTTGCTTGTTAATCGATGAAATGTGCCAGCTATGATTCATTAGGATTCATTAGTTATCCTGAGTACGGTGGTGTTTTGTTTATATAATAATCCTTTGCCTATCCTTTTAGTGCACTCAAAAACATTGTGATTCCTTCCTTTATAGCGAAAGCAGCTTCCTTTTCGTTACCAACTCTCTTCCCGAGTTGCAAATTGAATTCTTGGGTTGGGAAATGTGGTTTTCTCTTTTGGCACTTCTTTTTCGGCCCACTTCAACAGTGTGCACACCTTGAACGGGAAGAACATCCGCTTTATCACTTAGTACTCTCCAGATTCTTCATTCTTCTACGAGGGGTAAGGGGATAAAGGCGTGAAAGAAGCAGTTGGGACGGGGAAGTATGATTACTAAATAGGTAGCATGTGGCTTGACCATGATGGAGAAAAGTCTGCCCGCGATTCCTCCTTCGTTCTGGAAGATGGTTTCCGCTACTTTATTGCCAAGAGAATTCTGCGGATGCTCGGAACGTCCTAGACCAAAGATCTTCCATTGTTTTGCCCAATGCTGCATTGTGTATAGCTCCCAGTGTGCAGCTGTGTTCCATTAATTATTCCCACGTGTCAAGCATTAGATTATCTACCACCTGGCTCTAGCTACCTTGTTTAATGAAGTATACGACAGCCATAGAGCTGTCAAGTTCAGGGTGGACTGTTATATTTCTGCCTTCTCTGCAGGATCTTTGATGCGTGAGGTTGCATGCATCCATAGTTACTTAATGTGTATATCTAACTCGTTCTCTGTGCAGTTTTCAGCACTATGGGCTGCATGACAGGAAATATGGCAAATGTGGTTGGAGAGCCTAAACGTAAGAAATTTGTGGTCGGCAAGTGAATGTTAGCGCTGGAATAGGTGTTGTGTATGTAAGATATAGTCGCGACTGAGTAGAATTTCGGCCGCAACAGGAAGCTGCTAAGTTTTTAAATGATTTTGAGGACCGAATTGATTGAGAGCCTTAGAGTGATTCTTGACAAGAAATCATCACTTCGTTTCGGCATAAAGGAAACGTTCGACAGTCCATAACTGCGAGGCTGGCACTTGTTTTATAGCTTGTTTTCTAGTAATCTACCTAATTCATACTCCCAGAACCGGACTGGATTTATCTTTGTTATGGAGGACTGCCCAAAAATTCAAGATGATATACGATGATAGTTTGTTCGATCCGTTTGTTGTCAGAAACCACTTCATGAACAGAAATTCACTTGGTGTTCCAAATATTTTGGAGGGTTTCATATCGTGGAAGGTACCGTGTAATAAACCTGTCTTCGATAACCTAGCTGAGTTGAAGCCATCGATTAACCTTGTGGGATCTCTTTTCCTTTCTCGAATGTCCTCTTCATTGAGGGTCTTTGATGGAGGATCTTGAGCCTCTTTACGCAGATGTGATTCAATTGATAGCTCCTTGCTTTTCGCGAATAGGGCGTAGTCGAATACTGCCATTGCTGTTCTTTTACCTCGAGCCGGTCGTAGGACGGAGTCGCTTTGGTAGGTCCTTGGTTGAGTCATTGCATCTACGGAATTAACTGAAGGAGTGGCACCAAGGCACTTCTGAAGAGCTTCAGCCACCTTGCATATTCCTTCTACAAAACTGAAAAAGCCCCCGGTCGATCTATTACATGCACTTGAAGCCCTTGGGCATTCTCATTGATATCTGGAAGAACGTGCGACATGAGGGCCGTGTTCTTCCCAAGCTGGATTTTCGAAATTCGGAAAATCGCACTTTGAGCGAGAGGTGACCTCGGCTGCCCGTCCCATTCCCTCATCAGCTGCCTCTTATTGACGTTTCTGATCGTTTAGCTGCACGGAGTGGTTGGCTTTCGGCTGTTTGCGTGTCCTTCGAGCCACGCTAGCCGGCCCGATGAAACCGGCATGCGAGTGGCTGCCGTCCGAGTCACCTGATGAGTAGCTCGAAAGCCAGACTGTGACAACCAAGACTTCCGGAAATTCTAGTGATAAGGAATTCTGGCAGAAAATCAACCATGTAATGCGAGCGCAAAGTTCTATGAAGACTGGACGAATACACTCCCTATTGCTGAGATGCGTGAGGCATAGTGGTCGTGCTCAGTCGAAGCTGTTAAGAGTCAGATAGATTTTTTAGAGAATCGGTTGTCGCACGTTTTGACCGAGTAATGTGGCCTAAACGCCTTGCTCGGTCCGATTCTTCACCGGCTTCAATCCTCAGTCCAGTCTTCGGTACAAGAGACAGCGCATGTTCTTGAGGGTCTGCAGCGGGCAAGTGATTTGGGCGGTCCACAAAAAACGAGTGATTTCTAGCGTTTTTTCGTGTTTACATACCTCACGCAACAAAGTAGCAATCACGTGAACGGCACTTGGACGGGTGAGAAATGGTGCGACAACCGCCCCACGCAAAGCATGTGAACTGGGGTTGCTATTGGTGTTGCGACAGGGAGCAATGTTTCGGCATGCGAAAAACCACTGCAAAGCGCCATTCTTCGGATTTTTCATTGAGATTGTTAAGGGCATCGCGAAGGCAGATACATTGTGCATATTGGAAGCGATGTGTTTGTAACTATTTTAGGAGGCCGTTGTTATGTGAGCATAGTTGAATGCATGCGACCGCAGTAAAATATATTAATCTCTTGAAAGTATCCGAAACATGAGGTGGCAGCTGCATTACTGTTGTTTCTTTTCTCTCTCGCTTTCTCTTTCAGTAGCCATTGATTGCTGCTGAAGTATTCTGGAAGCGATTGCTCACCATTCATGAAATCGTATCCAAGAATTTTGAGTTCATGTCTTCGGTGATTGTTAGTCAATTGTTGCACAATCGACATTTCTTTCCGCATCCTTATTCCGCAGTGGAGGTTACGACTCTTTCATAAGTGAAAATTTGACTATTTAATAGGTGGTTCATTATTCATATCGCAGTGATAAATAAGCCATACTTTTCTTATAAGCAGATCACATGCCGACCGTTTAGTCATAGCTTATGAATCATTTATGAATGTGATTTTGATCGTCTACGAGTTACTCTTCCCCCATATTTTACCCATGTAATATATGCTTATAAATTGGTAGAACCTATGTTTTCTTCGTTGGTTTTATGAGTGCTAGGTTAAGTTTAGTCCAGTCCTCCGCAGGAGAGTTAATGGATAGCCGCCGCGCGATGTTCGTATTCCCTCAGGCCTTCGGAAACGAGCGCTGTCTTGCTGATCGTAAATCATCTATTCAGTGTTCTTAATCATCGAAGTGCGCTCGTAAACGAGTTATAACTGATAAATGTCCGGCGTCATCTCGGAAGTTATGTTTACGAGTTCGCTGTGATTCGGAAATTGCTCAATTATCAATCTCAATGATAGCTGCAGCTCACAGACGACCAAATTATGACGTGGTTATAAGCATTTCATGCTTGCAAACTCATGAGTGATAACTTTGTCATTATTTAGTTATAAAACAATTGTAATCAGCTCTCGTTTAATAAAAAAAAAAAGATTTTACTTTCCTGAAATAGAGTTATATCTTAACTTAACGTTCATAAAGATAGAAATTTGATATCGAGGTGATAATACTTAATGTTAGGCAGCAAGATGCTGTGATGCTCCAAAAATTGAAGCAGCGCAGCTTCCACTTTATCTGAAACCAAGTATTCACTCTGAAAAAATTCTGCTTTTTCGAGGTTTTCTCTGATTCCTTTTGTTTCACGCAGAGCGAGCTAGAGCGCTGACTTTAGTGGTGGTAGGATAGTAATTGCAACTGTAAAGTTCGTCAAATGCGCTCTTTTCAATTCTCCAAGCATATCCGTTTCGAAGCATCAAATGCATTGTTGGATGTAAGTGATTTTTGTTGCCTCCCATGGTCTGTTTTTATGTGCGTTTTCTATCAAACAAAAAACAGCGTTTTGCAGAGATTCGTTCTCAATGCGTTTTGCGGCTCAAAATTCATATCTGAGTCTGAATTCAAACGGGATTTGAATTTTCATTATCTAGATAGATTTCATTCCGAGGTTGCACCTACTCTCCCCTCCCATTCCCGTCATCAGCCATTTTAAAGCACCTGCTGCTTTCTGACATTTCTGATCTTGAACTTCGTAAGAGACGAATTTTGACCAAAATTATGTTTATCTAGACGGAATGCTCCTTAAAAAGTTCTACGAACTTCGAGTAGCTCTACATTGTATTTTCAACTTTGCAACAATGATTCCTTTTACTGTTGGCTATTGTGTGGGTTTCGAAGGCAAAACTATTCGTCTTTTATGGCCTGATGTAGATAGAGGATAAGTTCTTTATAGCTTCTTCTCAGAATCTTGGAGCTGCAACGTCGCCAGGAACGAAAATATCTCTTGTTTTAATTACAGTCGAATCATGATGTTTGACCTTTAGAGGCAGGTAGTCATGCGCTTCCGTTCAGAGAGCAGGACAGCCGCGCTTTTTGGCGTATTATCGCAAGTTCAGAATCTCATGGTTGTTGCCATAACGCAGTAGTGTTCTTGAAACTAGGTGTGTCTGGAAGAACTTTCATACTCATTATCAGGCAGCACCTTCATCTCTACAGTTTCATTTCCAAGCAGATTAAGGGCGTCGTTTTTATGCGCATTCATCTTCTGTGTTTGAGATACAAGCGGGGCCCTAACGGACCCTTTGAACCTGCTGTAGCACGGTTCAAAAGAAAGGACTGTTGAAGGGTGTGAGTGACACGGCGCAAGTACTTCAACTGGCAGCCCAAGAAGATCGTGCGGAAGGACATTGGCCGTTGCGCGGTCTTTTGAGGCAAGCCACTCCTGCTATAATACGCCCAATCGTCGTGGCCAGCAAGGCGACAATCCACGTGTTGGGTGGTCTCAAAAGTCAGCTAAAGCCTGACAGCCACAGGTAATGCACTTTCCCTATTATCTTGACTTCAATATGGCTCGATGAGTTTTTCCATACTAATTTAGCATTTTGCTTTGAGAAAGCACGATACAGTCAGAAAACTTAAAAAGTTTATAGCAACTAAGAAAGAGAAAGTACGTCATCGAAGTTTATCTTCGTTATATTTCACCAATCGTTTGCGTCATTGTAATGATTGCCTTAAATTCCGGGAAACGTTTTTTTTTTTCTGGTTGCGAAGCGTTTTGCTTTATATGAAATCACTGTTGATCAAGTTAATAGCAGATAAAGTTTCCCATTCTGTTTGGCAAAAACAGTTTTTTGCATAACATTGTCGGATCCGAGTGCTCAGACTTGTTTGATGTCTTGTATGATAGTCTGCTAGGTTGGATTTTCTGGATAGCACTTGATTCCAGCAACTTCCACTTATGTGGACAGACCGTTTAATCAGACCACGTCTGTGAAAGTGGGGGGGGGGGGAGGGAAGAGAGAGAGAGAAGAAGAGGGAAGTGAGTTGAAGTTCCGTTGATCACAGCAATTTGAATCCTGGTTCCCTTTATCTTTTTTCTTTGATTACTTTTTCGCATTCTTTGTTCGCCTCCTGTAAGGGTGAACCTTAACTTGGCCTGTGGGTTATGTGTTTCTCATCAATAGACTTAAGGTTCCACCTGCTAGGTGCTTTTGCCTTTCAGTGAGTGATTTATCTTGCAGGGTTCAGCGCTGTTAGTTTCTTATATCTCAATTGTGAATTTCTTTCCTCAGCAAACTTTTCAGGGAAGAAATGGACAAATGGAGGCAAAGTCCAAGTGGTGCATATACACGAAGTTAATCGAGAACTGCGGGTTTATCCTCAATGCTTGTATGTTCCACTATTTTCTCTTATGTTGCATCACCTCAGTCATGTCTAATTTTTCCTTTTATCGCTTATATTGGTAAACAACAGTGAATGTTTTATTTACGAAGCTTGTAGCCGTCTCATATCACATACATCCTGGTCGCTTTAATAAGCGCTATCTTTGATTGCTGTTGTCTGTTGCAGTTGGTATTGTATAAGTGACGAATACGTTTCAGAGCGATTCTTGACATTTGCCCATTTGAATTCACAACCGCAACATACAATGCTGCGCATCTGTTTCATTTGGCTTATGTGGTGCTTCCGTTTAATTCTTTTTTAGTCGTTGTTCGCTGATGGGTTGATTGCTCGATTTTTGAAACGTGATGAAAATCAGTGGAATTAAATTGCGTCGAATTCTTCGACATCTTTCTTTGCATTTAGGAAGTATCTCCATAAAATGTACATCACTCGTATGTCTCAAGAGTCACTATTAAGTGGCATGCAAGCAACCATAGCATAGTTGTAAATCTGTGCACCAATCTAGAATGTTTATATATAGCAGCTTAAGTGGTGATGATTGGAGCAGTTGGGATGGATTCGTTGAGCTGCTGCTATTGCTTCATGTTGCATCTTGATTCCTGTAAAGCTGCGTTATCTCACTCACAAAACGCATCATTTTCACTCCTTTGTGTTAAGAACGTTTCTGCTTACGCATCAACAATTGCTTGCCTCTGCTGGGTTTTCATAGTTTTCTTCATGTTGTTGTTTGAATAGTGAAAGCATTTGATGGCTCGTCAGAAGGGCGCCGAGATGCGAAGGATATGTTTATTTAGATTTGCCACTGGGAACGATTAACAGCATCCCAGCAGTGTAATTAGGTCCAAAATAGTGCTGTGATTTTTATGGACTTTCTAAAAAAATATTCGAGGAGCTTTTTTGAATATCCTATGTTGGAATGGCATTCGTCATCGTAGAAGCTTATTAGCGGCTCATTTGTCCGCTGCTAGATCATAGATTTGAGAAATACTTCGCCGTCCCATGTATTAGCACATATGTGGTCCATTATTTCTAATTTATAAAGTAGAGCGCTTGCTGCATAAGTTGCTTCATGCGAATGAACTTCATCGGCTCGTATTCATGGATTTGCTTGCACTTTTGTGCTCATCGGCCTCCGTATAAACTTTTCACTAATCGAAATCACCAGAGCGTGAATTGAAATTAGCTGAGTCGTACTGTAAAGTTCGATTTTTTCGTGGCAAACGCTACGCGATTTCGCTTTTTCACTCTAAATTTATACACTCTACTGTTTGTTGTCTTTGACCTCTGTGCCTCATGCTTTGATATTTTGCTTGCTGTTGTTTTTTTTTTTTGCATGTACTTTCGCTCCCTATTATTGCGTAACTTTGCACTATTTTCGATAAAGTGAACAGTGCGAAGCGCATTGCTGAATTGAACTTATTGAAATTCAACATCGCATCATCTACGAGATTTTTTTCAGTAGATTGCTAGAGGCTATTTACACTTCAAAAGACATGAAGAGGGTTGCATTTCTTCTTGCTTAATGGTGAGCATGAGGAGAGGAAGATTGCTAGCTTGAGCTTATAAACAGCTCAATAAATGTGATATTGCTTTCTTCATCTAATTCCTATCGAGTTTTCTTTTTTTCGATCGCTATCATCTTTAAATCAGTGAATCAGGTGATTTCCCTTCTGTTCGTTTTTCATTATTGAATTGGTCGAGGTGATGTTATGCTGCTAGGCATATGGAGAAATTTTCCACAGCGGTTTCAGTGGGCCGAAGTTTTTTGATTTTTTTTTTTAAATAGGAATATGCAGTGTGCCAAAGATGTCAAGTTAGGAAAGCGCTGGCGACATGCGAAAGGGTAGAATTGGAAAGTTGGCGAAATGCCGAGAACTGTCATCATCAGTGTACATCCGAAGTAGGGTTGTACAAGAGTGTCCCTGCTGAAGTAATCGGTCGCTTTTCGGATGAATCGCTGCAGTTAAATCCATTGCAGTTAAATCCATTTCAAAGCATCATCATTTCTATATTTGAGGGTGGATGACCGTTGTGCGGGTCCGGGAGCACCTCATAACCAATGTGCTTACTCCCTCGGGATGAAGGGAAAGAATGACTAGATCTGTTTCGTTTGCTGGGAAGGGGATGAAATGATTTGTTGCAAGAAAAAGTTGCAATTCATGAAGCTTTTTTCCCATATTTCATAACGCCACAGTTTCTTTAATCTACTGGTTTGCGTTCAGGATTGAAGCACTGCACATTCGGAATGAAAGCGTTGATGGAACAAAAACAAGGCGAAAAATTCATCCGAGCAAGTTTTGCAGCTTATCGTCTTATCCAGTCAAATCCATTTCAAAGCATTATCCTTTCTGTATTTGAAGTGTTTATAGTTCAGTAAGCCGCCAATGAAGAATTATGCTTGCATGATAATATACCTTTCACATTTTCCTCACCTCGCTAACCACATTCATACAGACAGTGAAGTATGAAGAATCGTCCGTTCATATTTTCACTGATTTAACTGCTCGCATAAATCTCCCAGAAGAGATTCCTCATCTGTTGCTGAGCCGGTGTAAAATCTGTGCAAAATTTTTCGCACCACTAAGTGCTAATGCCTCCTTTCAGAGGTAAGGTTCCTCATTAAACATGGTATCCCTATGTATTATCTGTGGTCAATTTTTGAGTCACATTACATCTCCCAATTTCTCTGCAAGACCTCTGGAGTTGAAGTAGTGGATAGACGTAAAGAGACGTATGTAGTTGAGGGTCCTACACAGGTAAAAGGAGTCACTTATGCTTGAAAGTTTCAGACACGCTGGAAGAGACACATGTACGTGGAAGTACCGGACGTGTAGGAAGAGTATGCACGTACATGTGTGCTCAAACACAGCGTTGCGATATTGCGATTTGTGAATACAAACATGCAAAAGCGCATAGGAAAAGCGAAGAAGTAATACTGGGTCAACTGGTATGTTGTACGGGAAAGAAGGTTATGGTTATGATCTGACGGCAGCTATCTACAATCTCCTTGCATGATAACATGATGTGCTTGTTAATTGCCACAGACGAGGCTACATTACAACACAAAATACAATTGCTTTCATTTCTGGAAGTGGCACTCGCGTAAGTACTGCCTAATTTTTGTTGAATGTTAGTAAGAAGATACTACTACTTTGCATCGATTTCATACAACTTTAAAATGAATGTTGCTTTCATTGCTCGGTGAGCTATGCCGGTCGTCCGAGTAGAGACTCAGTTGTCATCAGTTCCTTCCCAGAGGAAAAATAATCGAACTAAGGTGCTCCACGCTGAAGCTTTAACAAGCACATCAGATCCTTCATTTTATCGCGTCGCATTTGATGACCATTAGTAATCTCGTTCACCCATATCGTTTTGTTCTGTTAAAGGAGAGGAGGAATTAAGCTTTAAATGACTTTCCCATCGATAGAACTTCAGAGTACAGTACGGAAGCAAATAGCTGCTATGTGCAAATATCAATGCGCATAAAATAGTTGCTTTGTGGGTATCCGAACTATATAAGTGGAAAGAAAGCCGTTGGGATTATTCGTTTATCAAATTTTTTTATAGGCTTTATTGAGATGAGACGGTTCCGTTTTTCGACAACAGTTTAGTGTTGCTCGCAAGATGCCGCCTTATTCGCTGCACTTTTCTATAAATTGTGCTTGTGCTACTTGTTCGAATTTGTTCTTGCATTCCTTTCTCAGATATTTTCTTATCGTCGGGACTGCCGTCCCGGAGCACAACATTACCTAAACTTATGTCGCCTTTTCCCAAGCTTTCGAAGGGAACGGCGATGCGAGCGCGATCGTTTCTCTATGTCCATTTTGGGTGATCTTTAAACGAATGCGATAGCTGAGTTGTTCCGTTGTGGTTGTCTCAGCTCACACTATTCTGTGTATGTCTTGTTTTTATATTAGATTTCGTATCAGCCTTTGACAGTCTCGCCAGGTCATTTTTCTGTTATTCTCGCTCACTAAATTAATATTCCTCAATTTCTATGAGTGATTTTCATTTTGGCATCTTCGACATGATGAAAAAAAAACTTACTTTTGCAACATTTCAGTATCCTCCTATTGTCGAACTGTGTGTGAGTTCCATATGGCTGATGTTTTTATTTGATACGTTCGGAATGTAAACTATTAATATTTTTGCAGCATATGAGCATATCGCCTTCTTCATCTACTTTTCTATTGCATTATAATTTTACGAAATTATTATACAATTAAGATTTTAGCAAATTTATCAATAGTGACGCCGTTATACACAATCGGTTCAATTGCTATTTTGCATAAAGATTTTGTTGATCCGATCAAAAGATAAACTAAATGCAAAAATAGTGGAAGTCACGTTCTACGATTGAATGGATCGGCGATCGTTTCATGGAGTAGTGGAAGAACGTTGACACTGCGTCAGTGGGGTTAGCAGTTAGCGATACTAAGCAGCAATTGTTGGCGCGGAAAGCGAAGTTTGTGCATTGCAAGCACACTCTTGAACTGCTGCCGAAGATTAATTGCCGCGCTGCAGCTCTCTATTGACTTTCACTCAATTTTCTCGCATGTGCAAATTAGGCAGAAATGTTTGCCAAATCGCAAAAACGCATAGCCTATCGATATATTGTAGTGACCATTTTTGCGCAAGGATGGTATATTGTTGGTGATCGAGTCATATGTAGATCTTTACAGTGTCTCAGTTAGTTCACTAACCTGTAAGTTGAGAAGTAGGTTGCTGTTACTGCCATGTAACAGCATTAATCTGTTACTTCGGTGGTATAACCTTACGGTGAAATACCGGTCAGAAATATTCGCTTTTGCATATCCGAAAATTTTTCCCCTTCTTACCCAGATTGAACGGTGCTTATTGGTGATATGTTAGGACTGAAGGTTGAGCACTGTATTTGAGCGCTGGTATTCGTCTCTTTTTTTTCTTTTTTTTTTTTTGATGAAGGATGACAGTACATCGAGAGTGCAACGACGAAGTTCTCAGCAATAGTATATGCGTGATTAAGCTTGGCAATAATAACCGCTAAAAACCAGCTGTATTGCTTGTTGTGGAAATTGCTTTCACTATTGAAATTCATCGACTTAATAAGAGAAACCTTCTATTTGATTCCATCTATCAACTTATCTTCTACTGTAGCACACGGTAGTTCTTTATGTTTACAATGGAAAACAAAAGTGCCAACACAAGCGATGAGGAGAAGGACAAGGGAAGGGAATCAAAAGAGAGAGGTGGGCTTGTAGCGTTAAGGCTGCAAAAAGGCATGAGAAGGTCGGCATCGGAGGCATCCGATTTTGACAACCTTGGACAGATTGTCGTTATTTTTAAAGGTGGAGTTCAATTTGTCAACAAAGTAGTGCATTCTAGACAAGTAACAGTTTATTGACAAATGGATATGATGAATGAACGATAGTAAATAAATTTTGCTTCTGGCATAGCAGTTCTAGTAAATAGCACCCAAAATAGGGGGATAATGCGATGGGAAGGCTGGGATCGCCGAAGTGAAGCAGTTGGTTAGAGGGCGAAACGCGACGACCAGCATCCCAGAGGGAACGCCCGACTACACACAAAAATAATGTGGAAAGCGTGAGGAAGACGAATCTACGAGTTCAGTGCTTCCCGTCATTCGCCTCGTCGTTCAGCAACAACTCTTCAGCGATAGCACTCATGAGGCCGTAAATTGTCAATGTATTGTGCGTGTAAATCATGCCTTGCTGTATTCACGGTGCTTACCTAGGTCCTCTAGGTCATTCAGGTGATTTAAGCTTCGCACTCGCTTTTTTGCTTTAACTCCCGTTGAGGCGTTTTTCTGATCAGATCCAAAACGCATCACTGATGACGTTGTTAGCAGGGTTTATAGATTGCTGGCTGTCTTTACTTCGTATAGTGTTGTAGCAAAAGATTTTTTGACAATCGGAGATAAGGCTTTCGAGATGTTTCTTCGTCGGAATATGAGCATCGCCAAGAGAAAAGCGACAGCCAGAAAGGATGACTATTGATGAAGGAATGCTTCTTCCATATAACCTTATGAATGTCATCGAGCATCGCACATCACTCCAGTGACATTGTGAATGGCGGTTGCAGTAAGCGGCACTTGTCATTACTCGTCATGGACAAAACTTTTCCCCAATATTTTTTAGCTGCTTGACGTCATAGGGATCATAGTAATGAAAAAAGGAGATAATGAATTGCCTCAGAGCATAACTGTGTGAAGGGATATCATCTCTCACTTTTTTTTAGTAGATCTCGGAAGATGCGGCAACCACATTGTGTAAGTTTAAGTTGTTCCACATCTTCATGAGTCTATTTCTTGGATAACTGTTCCCTCATATGACACATCTATCTACAACCTTAGAGCATCATCTTTAGATCGTTATTCCTTCCCATCCCCACCTCCCCCCCACCCCCACTCTAGTGGGTGGCAAAATATGAAACAATTCGGGAAAATCAAAATCATTGCACCAATGAATAATTTTCTATCCAATCAAAAAGACTGTATATGCTTCATCTGTGCTTAGAAATTGGTAAACGTATGCGTTGGATGTTTTCTACGAAGAGCAAGCAACAGTTTACTGAAGCATCTTTGGACAAAATTAATTGAATGCTCTCAATCGCTCGGAAAGAGTGAAAACCTCAACCATGATAAAGGACAGGTAAAAATTTTAGTAGCCTCGATGGAAGAATCAAATAACGACAGCCTGGAACATGAAGTTGACAACAATATGAGTTTTTCAACTAAAATGCCTCCAATTTCTGACCTATACGACATTTTGATGTGTAAGGATCAGCTCCCCTTGGCTCGTCTAGTCATCTAAGTCTCCTTGAGGATTTGCACCCTTTGTCGAGATGCGGTCAAGTAAACTGCGAGACAAGATAGGTATAAGGTCGAAGATTTTATCTTACTTCTACAATAAGGTGAAAAACAAGTAGGGACTCGTTCACAAGGATGGTTTCGATGGTCGGCACCATCCCGTGGTCGCAACCCGCGAACTTCTCTCTGCACGCGCTCCCGCGGCCTCACGCACGCCGACTCAACCGCATGACAAGTCTAGAAGCTCTAATGAATACATGAGCGCATCAACCCTATCTATTTCCTCCTACTTCTGCCTCAAGCTGGCCTCATGATCCAGTTGGGTAGTCATTTGATCTACCTGTATGCTGTCGACTTTCTTTGATTTACCTTGTAAGGCGCACTATTCCCGCTTGGTCTTAGCTGATTGGTCTACCTTAGAGATGCTCTGTGGTTATTAGTAGATAACAACTTTGCAGCGCTGCGAATACGAAGTTATTGGAACTTGATATTTGCAATTTATTTCAAGCAGTAAAAAATAACTTCACCCTTTGAGTATCGTTCCAATTACTGTATCCAATTACTAAAGGGTGTAAAAACAAAGCTTCCAATCTTTGGCACGCAAATACAGTTTAGAATGTGAACCCTCATTTCATGACGTAACTAAAATGCATTGAATGCATTTTTTACAGTTGATGATTAGCAACTGATATCGGTGGGTTGCGTTTTGACAGCAGTTTACTCTTCCATTGCTAATATTACTATATTTCCAAAAACCAAAATTAATTAATGACAGGACTGTATCAGGAGCCTTTTGAAAGTCGAAGTTGGCAATCTTTAGAAAATCCCTTTGGTTGAAAACACTTTCCCAATCGCTCAATTTGGAAACATTTGAATAGAAGCGGCTATGCGGCTGGAAAAAAACGAGTTGCTTGACATACAATATTTGAATCCGTTTTTTGATACAGATTAGCCGTTTCTTTATTTCAAAAATCCGTTTTTCTATTCCAAAAACAATCATGAAAGGGCGCGGAAACTAAGCCATATGACAGACACCGAGATGATAATGAAAAGTAAGGTGCGTAGTGGTCGATGCAGAAGAAAAAGTATCAGTACGGGAATAGCCATGGATAATCTGTAAAAGAACGAATATTTGCCCGGGATTCGTCGGACTAATGACTGAGCGAGGAACCGATATAGACGGGGACAAAGTAGGAAGGGACGAATAGAGCAACTAGATACAGAAGTGGTTGAGTGAAAAGGATGCTGCTTGTGGCCACTTTAGCTAAGAACGGTGCAAACTGTAGACGAAGTGATGAGGTCCTGGATTCAATTGCTGGTCATAATACATTGAAAGTGCTAGATCAGCTTGGGAACAGATCGCTAGGTCAAATGTGGTAAAGGTAAAAACATTTGGCACTTTGAACAGCACTTTAAAAAAGTGTCGAGGGAACTTCACGGTAAAATTACAGAGAAGGAGTTGGAAATAGTAAGAAGGTGTAATGGTTTTTTGAACGAAACATTGAAGAAAAAAATAAATTGACGTTGTTTTGGTCGATTTGACAAAAGCATTCGATACTGTCGGTTAACAGAAACTTTTTGTGTAAATTTAATTTTTATGCCATTGAAGGATTAGTTCTGAACTCGCTTAAATCGTTTTCGTTCAACAGTTTACCTCAGGTTAAAGTGGGTGCATATCTCTCTAAGCTATGCATAATAAACAATGACATATTTCGTGGCTAATGACAGAGCTGATCAAGATGTGCCATCTCATTTCCTGACAAGCGTTAACGATTTATCGAGTACCTATGTTTGATTCGCTGTCGGTCTGAAAATTAAAAAAACAAACAAACTACCACTGACTGGTTGATGAAGTTCGCAGCACTCCAACGAGGTCGTCAAATTTTGAGTGAATTGTCTGAAGCATGTCAACTTCATATTGATGACGGTAAATGTCACTTGTTACATACTGGGGTGGTTATTTGTGATTGTTCGGTTCGTCAATCGAACCTTTCAATTATCATCACAACCTCAGCACACAATTTAGGCGTGTAACGAATGCAGAACGAAAGCTGCAAAACAAAATGAAGTTTTATAATTGACAGTTAAACGAAGGCACAACTGACCGGAAGGCGAAAATTGTATTGAGATGCTAATGAAATGGAAATAGCGGTCGAAGACGAAATTTGAATCGCTCAGCTACCAAAATCGAAGCGACGTCGAATAGAATCGAACTGGCTGCTGAAAGAATATCGCGGTAGCCGATCAGTGAATATCGAAGCGGCGAACGAATATCAAAATTAGTGAATAAATATGATAGTCGATCGGCTGAAGAGTGTCGAAGTCAGTGAATAAATATCGATGTCGAGGAGAGCGAATATCGATGTGGAAAAGTGGATATCAAGATCGAGTAAGGTCCAACAGTAACTGTAATCACAACAACAACCGCAACTCCAATCGCAACTCGACGCAAGTGAACTCGCAACTGCGTTCATAATCTGTTGCACGCTTTTACATAGTCGAGTTCTCCCCTTTGTTGGCTTACTCGGTTCGTTCGTTTGAATAACACATTCTTTGTTAGGAAGTGAGACAGTCCATCATTTTTTGGAAGTGCGAGAGTTGCTAAGAATCATCATTTTTTGGTAATGATTCACCACACTTCCGGTAATGCCTTTTGTACTAAACGAGCTTGGGCTAGGCTTGTTTGAAAGGATTACGAAATACTTACGTTCAGTAGATTTACCGCTGAAGTGGAAGCAGGGTAGAACGAAAAGCGAGGCAATGGCAGGCGAACGAGGGCGAAGCACTGTTGAAGGCAAACGAAGACGAAGCACTGTTGAAGGCCACTATGTGGCCGTTGGCTAGCAGGCGAACGACGGAGTTGAGCTTGGGCTGCTTATAATTCCTTGCTCAACTCCGCCTTCGGTTACGTTGACCATTTCCGATTCGGTCTCTCGCCTCTTTTTCTGGGCCATGATTCCTTTTAGCATTGTTTCGTTTCCGGTGCAGATGCATCGGCTGTCCATCTTAGCTGGCGCCGCTGAGACGGCTGACCGTCTTTTGCTATTCAGCGGCGCCAGCGAGTCGCCATGACGGCATGAGCCTTCATGCATGCACTCGCTATTCGCGACACCTTTGTCTAGTAGCGCCTTCGTTCATTCTTTGTGCTGCCATGAATCATCATTACATCACGATAATTCGCGACAAGGCGTTATTATTGATGAGTATTTGCATTTCAAAGTTCACTATCAGACTATAGCAACTGAGTTATTTATGACTGTCAATTCTACATTAAGTGTCATTTAGCAGAGTTGTCTTCAATCTTACAAGAAGGTTTTTGTTTTACTGCGGTTCGATTTTGGAATATTGTTGTCAAGTGTGGTTCCATGTTAAGAAATGTGATGAGAAACTAGCTGAATTAGTTCAAAAGTAGCATTATCTGTATGTGATTGTTCCTTAGTTCGTTACACTTATGCTGTAATATGCGTGTGTTCGCTACTAATTCCTTTGAAGGCAGATCTATTGAGTCCTTTTAAATGCTCTCCTGCAAAATTATTAACATTTTTTTACGACATTTCATTTGAAAGCATTACTTCACCTTCTTTCATGTGTCTAAGATTGTTAATTGATCCACAGCGTCTCGAAATTGGATTCAATCCAGAATTCTTCCCCGTTCCATGACATTCATAGAGCACACTTCCACATTACATTGTTTTTGCTCAAAATTTGTCAATATTTATTCGACGACTTATTGCTTATAATTTCATCAAAATCTGTTGATCTGATTTCGTTTGAACGGCTGTCTTCTGTGTCTACTACACGAATATGTCGCCGTTTCAGTAGGTCTCCAGTGTGTTTTTTTTTTGGTTACGACATTATTTTTCATGAACAAATATCATACCTTAAAGAAGCAGGTGTAGGAAATAACAGGAAATGGATCAGTGAAAGTGAATAGGAATTGAAGACTAAAATTGATGAAGTCGTGTATGGACTGTTTTTATATTAAAGATTTCAGAACCCCAAATTAGCCACATTCATGGCGCATTATATTCTAATCTCTACCTGGTTTATTTAAAAAGTTGATATATCTAATGGCAAAAGGAATGCTTTAAGGTATGATTTTCTTACGAAGTGAAGAGCAAGATTGTGCTGGTAGGCGTATTCATTTGCAACAGATAATACTACTTTTGCATCTGTTTATGAAATCTCTCCTACTACGAACTATTCTACATTAAAGAGTAATCCAACTGTATATACTCTTAAAATGAAGTTATCTACTTTCGAAAATGGGAATCTGGTAGGCCTAATGGGAAAAGTATCACTTGCAAATTCCATCTAACAGTGTTGAGCTGTCACTTAAAATAAAACTGAAATCGAGAAGTATACAGCTTTATCTTTTGAGGTGACGTCCATTACAATATCTGCGCCATAATTGCCTCTAGAAGCCCTCTGTGAAATGTGAATGTTTCTAAATGATACTCTCACCTTTGCATCTACAATCATATGTATTGACGATTGTTGAGTTGGCAATATTTATAGCCCGTACATGTCAACAATGTGAGATGAAGCGTTTCATCTCATAAGAATTGCTTCACTTATTAAGAAGTTAAACTGATGCCGCTCATATACGTCTTTTAGCGTTAAATACGATACTTCTAACTGCAACTTCAGAGAAGCTGTGGTCATTTTTAAAATTTCCCGCTGTCGTTTCCAGAATGGAAAGTTTTTCTTATGCAAATCAGAAAAGCATCTTGTGAGGCTATAGAATAAATATGAAAATCTTAGCAAAGAGTATATTCGAGTCAGCATAGAAGCATTGATGTCATTTGAACTTTTTTATTCACTACAAAGTATAATAGGAATTATTAATGCCAAGCAATTAATCAATTCTCCATGACTTTCTGCAGCGTATTGAAGAAGAGTGCATAGTTGTTCTATTGTAGAGTGGTTTTTAACGCAATAAATCAAAGCCTCATACGATCCTTGTGAGATTCAAGAATGGCATAGGTTTTTGATAGGCATTTGTAGTCAACGCTAATATTTTTCGTTGGACTTTTTTAAATAAAAAAATATTCGCAATTAATTTTACAAATTCACCAATTTTACGAACATTTCTACCACTTCTGATGAAATGTTCGTTAATATAAGTGCGTAGTTTGTAGTACCAAAGTAGTTACTGACAATATTAAGCACTTATTCCAAAACGAATAAAACAGGCTGGTATAAATTTTACGTTACTGATCGCTTTGTTTTATCGCCTTATTTACGTATATGTAAATTTATTGTCAACAATATTACATAAAATTGCTCACTAATCTGTATTTGTATTATTCTTTAGGAATCTTCAAGCATAATCAAAAGGCATAAAGTTTAAGTGGACGGCAATAGTGTGATTAATCCCTGTACACATAGATGAGACTGCAATTTCGTATACTCGTGCACATATGTGTCATCTAAAATATTATAGACGATAGTGAGATTATTTTTATTGGTTTCGGACACTTTTGACATTAGCGAGATTACCGTTGTCTTTTTCTAAAGAATAGTTAAAAGCCACAAATTATAGCGAATGCATGTTTGATCGTAATAGATGTCTTTAACAAATGTTATTAAGAATGTGATTGACAATAATAAAATCAAAATCTTTTCTATGAAAAATGAACAGAAATCAACAATGTTCACATTCGAAGATTTTGTTACTTATTCTATCATAATTCTGACGGTATACGCAAAAGTATTCCTAAGAAAAGTATTGTGGAGTTTCTTATTCGGTATTTGAAAAAGAGTATAGTGAAGCGTTCGTTTATTTTTTAACCAAAGAAATCGTAAAAGTCGCAAAGCGTCAAGATGGTCCAATAATGAATGCACCTTTAATGAAAACTAGACAGTGCTACGCTATATATTGATCTTGTGATGTGTCCGTATTTTTTCAATAACGACGTTTTTACGCGGAATATCGCTTTGGAATTATGGACTTTCTTCATATCACGAACAATAGTAGATCAAGCGTCATTTTTAATATTATCGCTTAAGGGCGTTGAATAAATCGTTTGTAGGTAGTGTTTGAGTTGAAATTAATTCATTCATCTGCAAAAAGTTTTCAGTGATCGCAAGAATGACCGCTGCTATGTAAATGTTTGTTATTGGTTGCGTTGTTTCTAACATAATTCTATTGGTGTTGTTTAACACGTTTGTGTAGTGAGCACTCAACTAATTTGACGTTTTAAGAAGTGCTACCGTACAGGTAAGAAGGTTATTAAGATCTTTATGAGAGCACTTGAATGAGATAGTTTGTGTGAGAGAATCGAATGTATGTGAAGAGTATTGTTGATCAACTTTTAGCATATGTAGTAACGCTTTATCAGAGAAGAATTGAATTTCAAAATGTTTTTTTCTTCTCAAGCGGCACAGGATAGCCTCATTTGTCTGCACTTTGATATAAAGAACAAGGAAGAAATAGGTAAAACATATACAAAATACGAGAGGATAGAAAAAAGACCTAAAATAAGATCGCAATTTTATTGCACAGAGTGGATGGGTGTATAATACGGCTATGACTGGGATAGGAGTACAAGAATGCTATGTAAGGGTAAATGAGGAGCTTTCTGAAGGGTAAACGAGGAGTTTTCCAAGTGTCATGCATCGAGTGGGCAATACGTCTGAAGCAGAGGCTTGATGACCTCCTTAAAACATATGGGCCAGCGGAGGTTATAGTCCTTTATGGCAGGCAATAGTTGCTAAGATTTGAAAGTTCGGCTGTTAGAAAGTGTTTGGAGGAATCTTTTCTGCAATATTCATTTGATCTAGATCTCACTTGTTGTTATATCTCGAGGTGGGAGAAAATGGAAAAATGAATTATAATTAATGTATAACAAACATGTACAATTTTTTGCGCTTCTTTCAAATCGTTCGTAATCATCCTTCTATCTAAAGACTCCATGATGCATTTCCTCATGTTTGAACGAGCAGTGATGTAGTTCACGATGCTATATGGTGAATCTTCTTAGCGCTGCTTTCGAAGTGCATAATCATTGACCGTTTTAGGAGAGTAGTTTGAATTACCGCAATTAAATGTGAGTAAAAAGAAACTCTTGGTGCATTCTAGAGGTTGTCTCAACGGTTTTGAAAGCTTTAGATATAAAATTCACAGCTCTGTTTGCTCGTATAGCGCTCTTGGTGCAGTGCTCAGTGAAATTTATTTGATACGAATAATAGTTGCAAATTTTTAAGTAGCGTAAACGTTCTCAAAAGCAGTAACGTCAAGCGAAACAAATGGCAAAACACACATTAGAGGATTAGATCTGATATTTAGGTGTGACAAGATGCATTTACATCTAGTTGCACCACATGGGCATCAGTCCGAGACCAGGTTGCAAGAACGATCTCGACTGTACTGCAAGAAGTTCGAGTAATGCCAGTGGAGTAACTCTGTCGGACAAGTGTAATTGGCAGAGTGTTTTTGAAATATTTCTTTGTACGTCGCTCGCTAGAAGGTGGTTGGAGTGCCATCAATGCAGGTCGTAAGATGGTCCATTCGTCGCAGCTTAATTTGCCCATACAAATGGCTAAACAATTTGCTGGTTTCCCGAAGTGAGGGGAGGGGGAAGTAGAGAAGATGACTTAACTCCACCAGATTTTAGGATGAACTTCGCAAGTGATGGATTAATATTCTGTTTACAGAACTCATTTTTCATCAACGGCATCTTGAAACGAAGAAATAACAGTATTATTATTTTTGTCTTGTAGATCAGACTCTGCGAGCTTGAATAGCGATAGCGTTGGCGGCACATTAAACTGCTTGCATTGAGACGCGTATTAGCGAGCCAGACGACAGCATGCGTCCACACCCCTGCGCAGATAACGTATTTATTGTGCAAAGTTCGAGTGGAGTTGTCCGTTTTTGCATGATGAGACGTTAACTTCTAGTGTAGGTCATCATCCTTCCTATTCATATTCTTTGCATGGTCATGTCCGTTCGCTTGTACATCACAGAGGGAAAGCACCGTTCGGATATGTCTCCGTATGGTCGTCCATACGCTCGATGATTCGTTTCTTGATGGTGGGGAAGTGACGAACTTTTTCCCCAAGAATTTTTTGGCAGTTTGAATGGCACTAACTCCAACTTGCTAATCATTGGCGAGTGAGTTTGCAGAAACGCATGAAATTGAATCAAATTCGATGCTTGTTCTTTTTTAATGATAAATTCTTTGCTATTTGGAAGAAAATAATGACATGGCATGAGAATATTTTAGAATCTCGCAACTGATATTCTACGAGGATCTTGAAGTTCTTGTTGTTGGCGAGATTTCTTATAAGGTGTCATTGACACCATTCATCTACGTTAGCGCACTTCTGAATGGCATACTTAGAGTCTTTGTAATTTACTTCCGGAGGATTTCTATGGATCCTCATGGATTAGCAAACGGCCTGAAAATATTTCGCCCTGGTCGATGAACTGGCGTCCGCTCCTTTTACGATTATCTGAGCAGCTGATCGCAAAAGCGAGTTGTTCCGTAGCATGAAATCGTAATGGCCGCCGTTGTTCAGCTTTTATGCTATATCTGGGAAATTGACATTGCAAATCCGGGCAAAAAATATCCGGGAATTCTGGAAGAAAAAGGTCATCATGAGGAAAATAGCCCTACTGTTCGGGGGGCATTTCTGTTTGCCTCTTCGATAATCAATGCATAAAGACCGCTTGTAATTTTGGATTCCTCCGGAATTATCAAAAAGCAATCTGAAGTCGAAAACTACGTGCGGCGCATCCTGTGATATGTGTTCGAAACTGGCTGCAAAGCTTTAGCCTATAAAATATGTCGTTCAGGTTCAGTTCTTTTGACGAGCATTTACGGCCGTAGAAAATTCAAGCAAGCGTTATGTCATTAGGATACTTTTACATCGTCTCAAAAAATACATCTTCGTTTTCTGCATTTGTTTCTGTATTTATTGAGATCTGGTCCCGTTCTCGATCGCAACCAGAAAGACGCGATCGGGACCACAGCTAACCCATGACTATGTTAAAATGTGATAGACTCGTCTGGGATAGGTGAGAGGGGCTGCCTCTACGGGACCGAGGCCGAATTTGACCCATCTCCATATAGTATTGTGGCTATCTACCTGACCCGGACCGTGGTTAGGGTCTTGTTTAGCTCACCTCCACAAGATAATGGGTTAAACCTGACTCCGATACTGCTGCTGGTTGTAGTCAAGGCCGTTATCGGATTTAATCCACTTGTCATTTGCAGTTCATCAAAGCCTTTTTCTGTCCGAATCAGTAGGCTACTTAACCGCACGCTTCATATTACCCAATCTGTTTTTGCCTTTGAAATACTGCAGCGTCGCGGTCTCCTCAGATAGCACGGTCGACCTCGAGACCGTTGTGCGTGAATTTCTGTAGTATTGTTAAATACGGTAGTTTCACCTACGATTCACGTTGTAATAATTGATTTATGGATGAAGGTATCATTATATTGTTTGCAAGTCAACTCGAATCTGCATAGTTGTCGAGCTTCTTCAAAGAGGTCTCAATTTGCGCGCACTATCTGCAAGTTGCAATCGCGCTAGTCATTTTGTTCTTTAACTATCGTAAATATCCAATTAAATATGACCATTGTACTCGATTTGTTTCATCGTTCATAATGTTTTTTTTTTTTTGGGAGAGTTTAAGAAAATTTATTTGCCCATATGGAAGGTCAGCTAGAGCCATTTTTTAAAAATTCAAAACAGCCACAAAAGTCCTCATACGTTTCTTTCAAAAGACTTTCAACATTGCCCCCTCCTCCACCTCCTTTGAGATCAGTCATCCCATGATCTCCTTCTCCAATTTTTTTCGGGAAAAAAATTTCAAGCTGATTTTCCCACTCCAGACTTTCGGAAACAAATTTAGGTCTTCATTTTTCGTCATGATTTGTGCGTCAGTGACTTTTGTCACCAACTTGCGGGTTATACTAATGGGACAATCGCAAATATGCCAGCTTTGGGTTTATTGCATAAAAAGTGTCAATTTCATTTCTTCGTTGTTCAATTATGATGGCTTCCAATCTCACCTTCCCAATCCTTCAGTAATTTCACATTACAGCTTCTATAAGCGTGAATTGTTGTGCGCAGCTGTAGCACACAAATTACTCGCACAAAAAAAAAACCACCATCGCTGTTCAAGTTGGTATTGCGAATGTCGTATTACATTGCATGCTCGAACTTCTAATTGAAAACGTTGGACGTACGCGAAAAGTGTGGCTGTCAATCACCGCTACTGGGTCGCAGCTTCTTTGCCTATTCCGGTTTGATGCACGAAATTATGGGAAATTAGCTGCGTCGGATAATTTTCGTTCTTTTGCGGAAAATTTTGCATTCGTTTGCTCTTGGCTTTGGATGATATTCGTATGTTTGTCTTCGTTCAGAAGTGATTTTTGAATTACGCATTCCTTTCGAACTATTGCAGACTTTGTGCCTTATCTTATCTAAAAGTTCTGAAGTATGAATACATTGTTCAGTGTAAATTTACATGGTCAGCAAATTGGTTTATATGAGAGCAAGATTTTAGCATTTAATAGCCGTAGCCAAGAGGTTTTTTTTTGTTAAGGAGCGTTCACATGTCGTTGTATACGAACGGCCGATCATAATAGTGAGAGCTTGGCTTCCTAGCGTGTTAAGGAAATCACTCGTAAAGTGAAATGGACCGAAGATTGTGTACTGCACACACACTCAAATGGCTCTAGCCGAATAGTCGAAACAAAAGAAAAAACAATAATCAGCGTTTTTATTTCCTTTTAAAAATGCATACTTCTCAAAGTTCTAACTAATTAACTCTTAGCTATTCTTCTTCATTTCTTTGTTGCTTTCTCAGGAATTGTTGAAACTACTGCCTCCAAGTTTTAAGTGCGAACAATGTAATCTATTACTTCAGCTGCAAATGTACAGAATTTGCTCAAAGCAACGAATCTTATAAACGTTTGCATTGTTCACAAATGTTTGAGAAACTTAGAAATAGTGGAAAGCGGATGGGAGCGGTGGGGGAGAGGAGGGCTGGGAGTACATTGATTAATAGGCTTTAAAGGTCGAATGGAAATTACAATGTTTAAACTAACAGGGGGGGGGGGGGAGGGAGTGGCTAAGAGGAGGTAAAATGTGACGAATTGTGCTCAGTATTTGTTGTTATCATTTGTTCGCTTAGATTACCAACGGAAGCTGCGTTATTGAATAAGCCAACCCGAAAATATTTAGAAATGAAATGAAATGCAAGGCGATGAAATCTGAACACGTACTAGTCAATGAGCGCTCACACTTTATTAGGAACAAAGACACGATTAACCACAACTAGCATTTTGCTCCGGGAATTCCATTTCAGTTTTCAGCATTTAATCCTTAGCAATTTTTTTTTGACGTCGAGTGCGGAAGCAGTATACAGTTAGAATGTGTACAGAGACATGCGACTGAGAAATCGTAAAAACTACAACTATATCGTTTCCCATGGAAAATTGTTTTTTGAGTGCAAATGTGCGTGACTATCCGAGTTGGTGCGTTTAACAGCAGAGTCTCGTTGCAGAAACTTAACTTCATTCGAAATAGTACAGCAGATTGTTGATCGGTTTTCTAGTGTTACTCATTAAAGGCGACTACATCCTCGCCATAGGCGTTGAACACTTTCAATTGGCCTACGAAACGTGCCGTGTCAATAGTGTCCTCTAGAGCTTCCGTTGTTCGTCTACGCAACAGGCCCCATAACAAGCTTATTGAAGCATGGAACTTTTAGCTCGTTATGAGTATCAAATTTATTCGTCTTATCTGAAGAGCATTCGTTATTCATTTTATTTTACCTTCTTTTTCTTCTTCAATCTTGCTTTTGAACCTTCTACCCACTCATTTATCGTTTGCAAATGGTTTATTTGCGTACGTTTTCTTTATCTCTTCGCAACATTTATCTGCTTTCTCTCGTTATTTTTGTTGTAAACAGATGCAGAAGTAAACTCGATGAACATATCGACATAACTTCAAACTGAACAAAAATATGATTCAGTTTACGAGTTATCGAACAATAGGTACTTGGAGACAGCCGCACAATCGCATAATATGTGATGAGAACAAAACTTCACTGCGTCTCTTATCGTCATACCATGCTAGCAGCATCCAACGACGAGAAGTGTAGTTGGTGAATCCACGCACACTGCATGAAATCTATCAAAAGCCGAGTTGCGGATGTAGTTATTAACATTTGCATCAGATATCACTGAGTCTTCCCGTCACTTTAATGGCATTTATTCGCTCTCAATCTTTATTCATAGCTTTGTGTCTGAACGTGCCCTTTTATTTCCAATAATGCGAAATACGCATCGGGATGGCATAGATTCCCCATAAAAAACGTTCTTTAACACATCATATGCACTATGTGCACACTCCTTGTTTTATCACATCGTGAGAACGCACTCTTTTGCTTATCTGTCTGAATGAAATGCAAATGGAAAGACGAGTGAAGAAATTCCTCTCCCCCCCCCCCCCCTCCCCCTTCAATGATTTACAAAAAAAGCCACATCAATTATCAAATTATCTTCTGATGCAACAAATTGTAGGGGTCTTTAATAAAAATACACAAACATCTGAATTAATATCACGCGAATCCCAAATCATCGTTCTGATTTTTGGTATTTCGCTGTTGACAAAAAAGATGCAAATGACCTTTCAGGACGTTTTTACTACTGCCTTATTTCCTCCATGTCGTCATTATATTTTCAGATACGTTTTACCACTTTGAAATAATTCATTCTTAAAATTGAATTGTTCCGGTATATTAGAAAGTATTTTATTTGATTATATCGGTTGTGCTGTTGATACTCAGGGAGACTGTCATGCATTTTCGCCATCTTTAAGTCGCTTTTGGCGAATTGCATGCGTCTTTTCTCATTGGCACCTGCTTCAAGGAAATGATCCTACTTTTATGCTTTTACGTATTCTTTGTTCCCGCAGAAAATTGAATTCAAGTGGGTTTAAACACCAGCATATGCTGTATTATTTTGTTCTAAAATTCTCCATCTAATAAATTTTTTGTCCAATTATGAACGTTAAAGTTGTGCAGATAATTTCAAAAAAATTTCTTATTCAGACAAATATTTTCATTATTATTCATCAAATTTTCAAAGTTGCTCCCTGATTTTGTCCTTCCGTTGGCGTTTTACCATTCTGGACCGATTGTTGTACTTCTTCACTTGAATCTTGTTATGGAGTACGAAAAATCACTAAATGGTGCTCTTTTTATGGCGCATCTGGCACTAATAGTTTAGAAAAACTTTCTTTGCATGTTCATAAAAAACTCACAAACAATGTTCGGATTTAAGCATCGTCTAATGGAACGACATATGAAAGTTATGAAAGCTAAGCATACTGCAGACTTAGAGAGTTTTCCGCAACATAAAATCATCTCTAAATTAATTATCCAATGCGGAATATCTTTCGCGCCTGTAGCTATTGCCAAACAGTTTTTGAAGTGTTTTGGTTGTTTATTTGTTTATTATTTTCAGAAGCCCCTCTTTCTTTCTCTAGAATGCTAACCTATTATTTGTCTGTTATTTTTAGTTGTCTAGGAATATGTGTTTCCTTATCATCAAGTTACTTAATTCATTTCGCCACATGAGACTGCATTTTTTATGCATTATGTCATCTTACCTCGCCATTCTATTGCTTTGTGTTAACAAGTGATCTACGTTAACGAGTGATCTATTGGATTAAATGAGTTTTGTGATCGCAGTGATCGTGGTGATCTTCATTTGTGTAACAGGTTGTATGCTTACAATTGCTTGATCTTGATGTGGTATCACCCCCGTGTAGATTATGACCTCCCATGCCTTAAGAGCCGTAGCCGAAGATATGAATAGGCTGCGGTCGTGCTTGCTAATCAGTGAGTGTGTGTTTCGCTACTCATCGACGTGTAACTCGGCAACTCCTAATAAACAAGTTTTTAACACCCCGCCGGTATGCTTTCATCACGCCAAACTTGGTCGCACTGTGCTGTTATTTTTTTTGTGATTAATTCAAATCACATGTGAATGTGTCTCTCGCTTTCTTTGTTAGCATAAACTCTTCGTCTAAGAATAGTAGAGAAGTGGAGTACTTCGTATAAGGTTAAAACGAAGGTCGACTATAAATGATGAAAAATGAAATTGAAGTCTAACAAGAAATCAATAGATGCATGTGGTAGAGTTTTTTTTAGTGCATTTCACGAGATCAGTTTTGTTTCCCATCAACGAGCTAGTGCTAAATAGGTTGCAAATTTATCCAATCCAATCATATAGCCATAAACGAATGGTTAATAGCTTAAGCATATTTCACAGCAAAATCTTTCACAGAATCAATAAGTTCAAGCATTTTGACGTCAAAATGAATGCAACATATAGCAGATAAATGCGAACTTCATCAACGTATGCAACGTGGGAAACATTCGGTTGAATCTCTAACGTTTTTGCGACTTTCTGAAAAGCTTTTTAGCAAGTAGCACTTATAGTCTGTCCACATTGCAATTTCACTTCGATTGATCATCTTTACGAATTTACTCAATGAACTCCAAATTCCACAGAAAAGTATTTCGTTTCTTTTTTCAATAATGGAGGATGCTTTTTTTCCACTCCATTAGCATAACTGAGCGGAAACGGAAGTGTTCTTCTTTCTCTTTTTTGTGTAATATTTTGTCGTTATTCAATGTAGAATGAAACTATCGTTGCGGTTATCGTCTCATGACATTAAAAAACCCCCGCTTTACCGACGCATCAATTTTATTCGCGCTATCTGTCGTCTTCGGCTACAGTAATATTTGCGCTAAAGCCTAATCTACATTTCGTCATAATGCACTACTCTTTTCATTATTGTTTGAAAAGTCCGATCGATGGCTTTATGCCATCCATGCCATTAACAATTACTTCATTAATTGATTTGTTTATTAGCACTTTCCCCCCACCTTTTTCTCTGCTTGCAGAGGTTTTTATTGAAACAGGTGAGAGCATTCGCGCGCGCGTATAGGGACTGTCATTTATTCCTGGTGGAGAGATAGATGCGATGTTATCTGATGAAGGATCGTTTGATTCGGCGAAAGACGATTTTGATTTTTGGGCGAGAGGGTGTTGATGGTTTGGCCGAAGCTTGTTTGCTTCCGTGTTGTTGGTGTTAAGTATGCAATGGCCTGGCACTTTGGAAGTAGAGCGACTCAGCTGCGGCATATTTTTGCTTTCACCTTCTGTCACTGAGAAGTTTTCACAGTCCGCTTATACAGCTGCATTTTCAGCTGATATTGACAGGAATTAGGAAATTTTTTGGTTCGAAATTTATTGTGAGCGATATTCTCACTCTCATCATTGAATGAATATTTGGCATCAGATTAGGCAGCCTGCAAAAATACCTTTGCTCTCAGGTCTATTGGGCGCTTGTTTTCGTCAATGCTTCATTTATTAGAGTGAAGTAACGACAAGCTGCTGCAGTGTGTTAGGGTCATACATTTGGAAGTATGTGAAAATTCTTAAGTCGTTTGTGATTCTTCTAGCTTATGGTATTACACTAAGTCACCTCCTTTTTATTGCTTATGCAAACAGCATGTCTAATGGTATTCGGGCTCAATGTAGGCTTTTTACAGAGGATCTTGAAAGTCATTTCCCCTTGGCCGTATTTGTTTCCGATTTCGAGGCGACTTAGATGCTTTTTACAATGCTTGCTCAAAGAAATGGCGATCATTCGTTTCGCTTGAGAAGCGCCGCATAATTCGGGCTCTTGATAGCATTTCACGCTTTCACTTTCAGTCTTTGTGCTGCAGTGTGCAAATTAGCGCTGACTTCGAAAAATGCAACAGAGAATATTATCTGGTAAGAACCACAGCGCAAAAGCAGTCGAAGACATTCGGTCGAATTTTTGCTCACCTGTGTTGGTGAATCTGCTGTAGTACCTATTTACAACTTCCTTCCATAATAATTCCCACCGTCGTTAAGCTACGAAAAAATCTTCAAAAGTCGAGTTGGAATCTGCATACTCTAAAAATGCTGCTGGTCATTTTAAAATTATAGATGCTGCTTTGCATGCTCAGAATGCTTGCGGCATATTTGCCCGTCCCTCGAATTGCTTGTGCCATCTTGAGCATCGCGTTCTTTTATTTTCCTCGTTATAGGCATTTAAATGGATATGCTTATTACATTTTATTTGTTGTTTTATTCATTATAATATCTTAGAAATTTTCTTCCATGTTTAACTATTCGTATAGGAGGATCAACTGCAATTTTTACTCCGTTTTCAGGCAAATCGCAAGTTCTCAAATATTTCTTCCGAAATGCTCCTAAGTATCCCCTTCAGTCACCACAATTGAAATCGATGACCACGCACACCTCCTTTCAACTACCTTGCTTCCTCTCTTTGCGATTTGTCCAGCGTCAATAATTTTCGTTAGAATTCGTGGGACAACGATTTCTGTTGCAAATTTGCTGGCCACTTTCTGAAAGGGACTTAATTGTTGCTCACCTAGGTTCCACCGAATGTTAGTGGAGGAGGTCAGAATTCGATTCCGGTATGGTACCACGATTGTTTTTTCCTTTACGATGTTGCACAAGTTTCCGTTTAATTTTATGGACGATCAAGATTATGTGCGTGTCACTCTGTCTGGCTACTTAATCAAAATTTCACTACCTAGCAAATCGTACTTCGTTCATGTGAATTTCCACTCATCCTACATAAGGGCGTTATGCACTCATTGTCACGACCTTTTCTCTATTTGGCAATCGGTTTGCCCAACGGGGCGATCTTGTCGGAATCCAACAGGTTAATTGTTGTTATGTCTGCGAACCTCTCGCAGTCTTTTGCTTTTCGCACAGGTTCATTTCCTTTCATCTGCTTGTTCACGCAACGTAATCTTCTCAATCCATCCACTCCCACCCGCAAATTCATTACCTCTCCTCCCCACCTGTTTCGACCCCTACCATGTATACTATGTAGTAGTATCTAGTCATCTACCTCGCCCTTTTCTCGATTGCTGTTTCTCACAAGGCGTATGGAAAAAGGTTTATGTTATTGGATTCATCGCGTTGAAACTTTTAGAATGAAAAAAAGGCGTTGATGATATGATATTGAACGAGCGGTAATTTCATTGACAGCGATCGTTCGTTTGAAGACATTGGACAGCTTGATGCGACTTAAACGACTAAGCGATCTGATGTGCTCAACGATCCCTATCTGCGTGACGATATTCACCAAGAAATCCACAATTTCCAAAAGGGCAAATGCTATGAGGCTGCCTTCGAAAAGCAACTGCCCTCATCGCGAATGAGGACGCATTAATGTTGGCTGACCCACTCATCTCAGCAAGTTACCTTCAGCTAATTGACTTGTAACATTGCATTTACCACTTTATGACGTCATCTTTGTAGCATTCACAACAACTAGAATTTCAATTTGCTTGCTCCCTAATCGTGGACGTTTTTATCTATTCAATGGTTCCGTCATGTCAGTCAATCTTACGTTTTTCCTTCTTTAATGCACGTCGTTTTTATGAAAACATAAGGGATTTTGTTTTCAGATCATTCCGATATACAGGTTGATTACAAGCTTCAAATTAATGCTCATAGTTATTCAAAAGTATTCCGCTGTCTTTCATATATGTCGTGAACTATGAATGTCTGCATGTCATTCCTCAATAATAATAAAATCGTGCTGACGATCTTCTTCGAGGCTATGTCACGAATGACTGTGAATCCTCCACAGATTTCTTTCGCCTTTCAGTTTTTCATCCTCTCAGTTTTTGAACGTTCATCATGCAATTTTTGAAGCAGTTTTTGAACTGCCGTCACCGCTTTTTAATTTGCATAGCTTTTCTTCCGCAGAATTTATAGCAGTCGACAGCAATGCATGATTTCCTTGGTCTTGTAGAGGTGAGTGGCTGGTTTACTTATCTCTTATTCGTTTATTTACTTCTGTTTATCACTTATTATTTATTTATAACACTTTGGACTGTCATTACTCCCTATTCTCTTCAATTTTGAACATGAAAGATCTATCGTTGATGAAACTTTACTTTAGTTCATGCTTCTCACCCATGGTTGATAAATGTCAGAACTAGCTGGCGAAGCGAACGAAATCAGACAATCGTGAAGCACAGCTACACGGAAAGTAAGCATCCTAATACAAGATACTTTTCAGGTTGGCGTCGCTGTTTGGAGGTGTGGCGGATAGGCGTCGTAACCCGTTGGCGTAATTCGAGGCAACGCCTAATTTTCATATCCGTAAGAATTCGCATAAGGGAGTGGTTTTAAGCAGAACAAACTTGAAAGGAAACTCATGGTGCTGCCAGTAGGTGCACCAGGTCATGAGCTTCTCAGGCCCACTCATCTTAACACTTCTGGGAGTAACAACGAACGCGTTCGTGGCATATCAACCAATTCCATACAGGGTCGTCCACCGCCGAGTCGACCCACTCGAACCGAGAAGCCGCATCAAGCGTCACATAGAGGCCATCAGATGCCTCTCGTTCTACCACCCCCTGTACTCTTGAATCACTATCATCAAGGACAGCATACCGAGCTAGCCCTTGAAGTTGGAGCTGGCGTTGGCGGATTCTTCGGCTCCGTATGTTTATTGACCTTTGTTTCATTCCTTTTCACTGCAGTTTGCAAGGTTTGTTAGCAAGTGATCTGTGTAAGAGATGTATTCACAAAACTGCAGAAACTGATGCATTCTAGTCTTCATTTGTGTTTTTTCGAGCGAATAATCAAGTCAGATTTGTATCCCGGCTCGCAGATTAGATGTAAGCAATATGAAAGCATTTGTGTTATATCAATATTCTTATGTTAATATTTTCTAACATCCAAAAGTCATGTTGACTTTCATCGGGAGCATTTGCGACTTTTAAAGAAATGATATATATATATATATATATATATATATATATATATATATATATATATATATATATATATATATATATATATATATATATATATATATATATGACGCCGACCATATTGCCGCTCGTGTTTTGCTGTTTCTTCCATGTTCGTACACTACCAGGTAATTCGTGGAGCCCTTCTGAATAATCCTCCAGCTGCATTTCTACATTTTGCTCAGATTTGCTGTCACGATCCTTCCCTAATTTGTCAAAGACGAAAAATTTCATATTTTAAACCTAAAACAGTTACATGGAAGCGGCGTTTCGCCGCTACGATCCAGTCAGAAAAGGTCTACTTGTTCTATAGTTGCAATCTTATCTAATTAAGGTGTTTTAAGCTTCATAGTAATGGTCAGTGATTATTTGGGATTATACAGCCATATGCGTTGACTTTTTGTTGAAACAAGAAAATGTAAATACTAGAGGTATCGTAGTAGTTTGCAATTTTTTGAGGCGGCAATATTTGATTGATTAATTTTCAGAATATTGAGCAACTATGCAATCGTTCACTTTGTAGAAAAATCTCTTCTCATCGAGTGTCAATATTTTTGCAGCGCACAATTTCGAATGCTAATTTCGCTCGATTTCGCAAATTGTTGTGATCCGTACCTAAATTATTTGTTTCAGTGCATTGCCGAATTCAATATTTCGACGAACCTCTAAAAACATAAAGATTAGAATTTTCATTGCCCGCTCAATACTGTCAAAGTTCATTTGATTTTAGATTATAGCTCTATCGACTTGCCAGATTCCTATCGTTTCTATTTTGTAGAGATACTTGATGTATGCTTACAATTGCAATTCTATACGCTTGAGATTTTTGAGTAGTTTTTCCGTTCACGCTTCTTAGATTAATCTGAAACTTCATATTAGCTCCTAATTTAGAACAAGCGATTGTATTGTGAAAGTTGCCTAAATTAAGCGTTTATTTGTAAATTGTTTTTGAAGATTTGCAGTTCATTGTTCATTAAAATATTGTGTCTTATATTGTTTTGCGATCGAATATCATGCTAAAATCTTTACACTTTCCATTTGCTCTAAATCAACTTTTGATGCACCTATTAGTGTTAGAACCGTGTCAGCAAAGATAGATGAAGCAATGAAATCTTAGAACCATGAAACATATACTCCAACTTAGGGGACTACTAATATTCTTGCCGAAAGACTAATGTGCGGATTTTTTTTTTTTTTCATGGAAATGTTAGAGAATTTTCCTGCCAGAATTTTTTCTGTTTCAGACTCCTTTCTTGTCTTTCGCTTGTAAATATAGAACAAGTGACATTCGCATCTTTATATTTGCCGAGTGGAATGAAAGCTTAGCGCCAAGTGTTTAAAATGGCAGCTTCTTGAATGCAGGTAAAAAGTAGTTGAGGCAGTCATCGACATAAGTCGGCAAAAGGAGAGGGCGGGGGTGGGGACCGCGAGCAACATACTTCACCCTTCTTTCGCATGCCTGAGAGCAGGAGCGGGTCGTTTGGTGCCTTTGTTACTTAAATAACACACAACGAACGGTTCTCCAAATATTTATTAACCCTTGACACGCTCAGCCTCTGAGAGGTAGAGGAATATCCAAGAAACAAAATGAAGAGGTTCAAAGATTGATGGGCATCCTCGACTCGGAGAGTCGAGGGTGTCCCGTAAGCCCCCCTCTATTCTGAGGCTTTCTGGAGTACCGGGGGCTGAGGGCGCCATGAACTTCAGGATGAAAGTAGGCTGTTAACGCTTCGAGAATGTCATGAAGATCCTAGCGATTTTCAGAGAATCTCAACTGATTTCCGCAATGTTCGGGCTGCACCGAAAATCCTTGGAAGGCTCGAAGGCTTGGGGCGCCTTGAAGACATTCATGAACTCCTTGAACTTCGGACCTCTCCAAGGATGTGACAGCGTTTCGTAGTTTCTTGTTGTAATACCTCATAAAGGCTCTAAACGCCTCGTTCTTAAGGGCGTATTGTTTTAAGTTGCAGCAGCTGTAGTTTCATGCCTGCAATGATTGAGCTTGTTTACTGCTATTCGTCACTCGTAGCTTACCTGAGCCACTGGGCGTTTATTAATCTGCTGAAATCTGAAACTGCTTGCTCCCACTTTTGCATCAAAATGTGCAAAATTTCCATGTGATTTCGTCTCCATATCCACTTCCCTTGTGCCGAAAAATCATTATTCGCTTCCTTCGTTTTCTAACGTTTTTTTTTGAACCACTGGTGTTAATTTTCGGCGTTATTTATACACTTTTTTTTTTTCACTCGCACTTTAATATTCAATATTCACGACTCATTATTGTATAGTTGCAGCTGCTAATATGATGTTCATTTGAGGCTACACTTTTGTATTCTTGTAAATGATCTCATCGAGCTTTATTCCACGTATTTTATTTATCACAGCAAGCAGACCTTATCCACTTGTTATTCTGATCGTGCTGCATAGCTGTAACTCGCGTTGAAAAATTACTCGAAATTTTCGTGCTAAACAACAATTTTTATAGAAATTTTCTTTTGATAAATGAACGACTTTTGAGTGGCTTTCCTTTCGAAAAAATTTTGGTCTAGTTTCTAAATGCAAATTCCTTCTGTAACCTTAGATCGCAAATATGGCTATTTTTTGTGAAGCACACATTTTGAGCAATCTCTTCAGCAAACTCATTCATTAAAAGTTTATTTTTGGGCGAACAGCAAACCTTTTTCTTCGGACAATGTTGCAAAACTGTCTAGTCCTGTTTAATAAACTTCCTAACATCTTCTATCACCCCTTGAGATTTTTGCTTCCTCTCTGTGAACAGTAAAGTTTTACTTCAAAACCAGCGAAATGAGAAACAGCTCGTCTCGGTTATGGAAACAAGTCGCTGCTAAACTCGAACTATCAATCCGCTGTGCTTACCACATTCTACAGCAAGGTTTTTCGTCCTGAGGCGATTTCAGAGAGGTTAGGTTCACCTGAAGAATCGCTTAGTATCCTCCAATTTGCGCCTCTGCTAAAATTCACAAACTTTTTGGGGTGTAGAATGTCCAGTAATTTTCAGAACACCTCCGGCGATGTTCAAGAAGCTCCGAAACTGAGGCCGCTCCGAGGCTTAGAAGGCCCAGATGCTCGGGCACCATGAGGACATTCAGAAAGCCTTGAAGCTCTTTGTGATTGAGGCTAAGCGTTCCGCAGCTAGCCGAAAAACCCTGAAGTTTTGAACGTTCGATATCCGGCTCCTCTTGACGAAATTTTCACATTATCCCACCTTAGTCTTCACCACCAAATGCCTCTGTTTACAGGACAATGCCACCAGTTTCTACTCTCATAGTTTTTGCTCTAACATAACGATAGCCATGATTTCTGGTTTTCTGTGGCAAGTAGATACATGAATTTGGAAGCAGCTGGCATTTTGAGTGCTGTCGATAATTTTCAAATCAAATTGTCTTTAACTCTTACTGTAATGCAAATACAGCAGTGGCCGCAAAATTTGATCTCGGGAAGTAAGCTAAGAGGCTCGAGTAAAACCTCTTGAGGCAAAGTTTTAAATCTGCATAAACACAGCGGTAATCCGCTGATCAGTACCGAAAGTCTATACACGATTAATATAACCTGGCTGAAATAGACTCAGAAATATGTTGTGGAACGCTTGATTTGAGAAAATTTTCTGAATGCTTTCGATGCACTTAGAAACACTGGCTGTATGGGTCGGCCATACTGTTAAACAATATTCGAGAATAGGGCAACGACGCTCGATATATGTAGACTTCACGGAAATGCTCACTCAATGTGTTAATGTTATAGACCTTTCAATATAGAGTTCGCAAGTGTAGCACATTTTGGCTCGTAGATCCTCTACTTACACTGATTCATCCTCTACTATTTACACTGAAACGCACCAACTTTCATCATAGAAGTTTATTTAGAGAATGCGGCACTCATCAGATAAAATTTATGATCGCCATATTTTCGAACATTCACTGAAAATGCCCAAATCATACTGCAAATGATGATAATCGAATACGAGATCTTACAACTAACAAGAAATTTTGAGATCATCAGCAAATAGTTTGCACAAATCTGAGTGCGGTCAGAAAGTCATTTACGCCAGTCAGGAGAATAAGGGAGCTTCTAATACTTCCCTCGGGAACATCATTTATTGTTAAATGCATCTTCGAAAAGGGATCTGTAATCTTCACCTGCAAAGAGCTCTTGTCCCTCCTCCTATGATTCCTCCTCAGAGTTTTGTGGGCATTATTTTTATGCGCATTGAGCTACTTTGCAAAAATGGATGTCGTATTTATCCGTCTAGATTATTTCCCAACTTGTTTATTTAATACCGCTCCCGATTTTCACTCATGTATTCATTCATTGTTTTTCATCTATTTTTTTTCTTCAATTTTACAAGTGCAATACTATCAGTATTTTATGCTGCATTTTTTGGGATAATAATTTGAGAAATTTTAGAAAAAAAAAACTCAACTTAGAAAAGAAAAAAAAGACAGTATTGAAGAAAGTGCACATCATATATCATACAGCGAATATACAATGCTGTAAGAGTGGGATTCCCGCTTTGTCAAACTATCGCAATTATTCACGAAGAATAACACATTCGCTTAACGATGAGGGTCGTCAAAAATCGAAATGCATGTAACAAATTTGCACAAATGACATATGAACGATTCGACCGGTGTTCATACGAGTGAATCCACTCGATGTGATGGAGAAGGGGTTTACGGATGAACGAATCCATAAATGTTCACTATGTATTGTATAATCGCTAAAGTATTTTGCACTCATATTATTGATGATGAAACGCTCTTTCGTATTAGTTGCAAAGAGGTTATTCATCAAGCAGACTGTTTATGCTCATTCAAAAACACTTTTTTGGACTCTTCTTTTTTCGCACAAAATGAATTCTAACATAGTAACAAAGATGCATCGTTAATTGTATGCTAATGTACGCACTTCTTACGCGGTTTTTGTTGGGCGGAATTTTGAATGAACACTTATTTACAATGTTTTTCTTTTTTCTTTTTTTTTTGTTATATTGGCATCATAGACAAGCTTGAGTAAAAGTCGATTTATTTTTCTTTATTTTTGGTGATTTATTCATTGCACTAATTTTGCACACGTAAAGGTTGCACACGGCTTTAGATTAGGTTATTTGTTGTTGAATCTTGAACCTCGGCATCCGCAACCTAGCGCTCAAGAATGCGACATCCCTTGGGGCCCTTTGAGGTTTGCAGACGACCTAACTTCTACCCCGGAGGACCTCTGAGGATGGCGCATTACTGAGGACCTCCAAACTTGATGTGGCACTTTCTTTCCTTCAAAGTCGTTCAGACATGAGTCTAGTTCGTAAATGGTAACATGTACTCAATATGGAGACATTCGAGCAATGGAGCAAGTGAGCTGGAATCGATGAAATGTTACTACTCTTTTTATGGGAAATTGAGCACTATAGGCCGAATTCTTCAAAATTTCTTCCATTGAAAATTTGCGCTTTTTCTGCATTCGCAACTGTGCATATCCTCACCATTAGCTGAGTTGTTACCTCACAGGTCTTGACGTTTCGTGGATGTAGAAACTCAAATCACAGTCTTCGGTTGTCAGGCACACGAAATAGAATAACTACTCCAATCCTACCGAGCAGTTAGCAACCACTGGTCGACACTAGGTGCGATGGGGCAAAGCCTAGCAGCAGCCTATGTTCGTGTGGCGTGGATGAACGATAGGGGTGGACGAAAGTGATTCATCAGGATAACGAATGAGGACTCCGAAAAAAGTCAGGAAATGTAGTTTATCGACAAGAACCCAGCCGTAAACAAAATGAGCAATGGGAAAGAGGCCAGATCCAGGCGAAAAACTTGGGCAAGAAAAGTCGCGGGACTGTACAACAGGCTGTCGTCCAAAGCTATCCGTTTTTCCCTGTTCCCGGTAGCCCGTATTGCTCTTGTTTATAAAGCAGGGCCATTAGCAAAAGTGCCACTTCTATTACTCATAAGTATTGCTGGCAGTATGATTGCTATTAATAATAACAATGTTTCTCTTAATAACAGTGATAGTACTGCTAGTAAAGGTCTTTAAAATAAAGCATGTTCAGCTCAGACGCATGCAAAGTCCATCTTTAAACAGCGACTGAGAGCGCACTCACTGCGATGTGATGGCTTTTTTCGTATCACAACCATAAGAGTTTTAGTGCTTATGATGACAAATTAAAATAATACGAATTGCGCCAAAAGCTTCCAGAACAGTAAAAATACGGTGACTCAACTGTAACTGTCATCCGGTTTCAGCATCCGTCATTATTACGTCAGAAATGAGAGGAAGGATGTTATCTGTTCGCAGAAACTTCCCCTTTGACGGCATGAGGAGTGATGTGGTGCAGAAATTTTTGATAATTGCTGCATTTAGCAATGAAACGAAATTGTCGTATTCGACAAATATAGCAAACAAGCGTTACTGCATTTGACCAAGTTTCGATGAAAAATTAAAAGATGAAAAAGAATTTTCGACAAACTTCTGAAGTGCGAAAGATGAGATGAGTATCTGACAAATTCGTAAAAAAAAAACTCTGAAGGACGAAATAAATTGTTCTAGAATTTTTTGATGAAAGACTTTTGAAAATAGAGGAATGTTTCAAAATTTATAATTGATTCAAACTGTGGGGTAAATTTCAACAAAACGTTAGAACATCCTAAGTGATTAGTAGAAGAATATTCGTATGGACTACTAGTGGCGTCGTGTAGTGAGTGCATGGGCGGTGTGTCAGCCAGAATGAAGTAAACGACTGGGTCGGAACTGGAATTTGGATTTGTCGAAACGAGCAGGGCGCTGGAATGATTCCATGAAATATGCGCATTCATCATAGATTTCTTATAGACGCTATGTTAAAAAGATGCGCGTAATGCGTTACCTTTCAAAATACTTGTGTTCATTTGAGAGGTTCATTCTATGTATTATATTTGTTTACTATGTTTACTTGAATAGAGCAAAAAATTGCATCGAAAAATCCTATGCTGTAGATATAACAGCCAGATCAAACATCGTGGATAGAGGGAGCAGCATTCGCACAAAGACTCTAAAGGTAGGGAAAAAATAATCGAGGGAGACGGAGAGGCGGATAAGTAAGTTTTAAATGCAGAGCAGAGCTACGGCTCCATTGTAAGTTCTCAGCAGAAACATCAGGCCAAAAATGAAGGTGAAAAGCTTCTATAAGTGATGAGCTTCAGAAATGCAGCTTTTTCTAGCGGGAATGACTATAAATATAAGATAACCTTTAAAGTTATTGCACCTTATACTCACCTTATAAAGACATAAATATTCTGAGAGTATGGTGCCAATAACCCCAACAAAATTACACTCTAGGAACTTGTTATAATAGAAAACAATTTGAACCGCCATTCGAGACAATTCTGGACGTTATCAGTAGGTAGCACCAGGGACGTCACCCCGCGAGCCAAGTCTCGTGCTTTGCAATCTTTTTCGGCCCCGTCTTAATAACCATACAGAGTTTGTTCTCTTGACAGCGAACTACGAGATGTGGTGAAACTCCTCTCCCACTTAGCACCGCAATCGCCATGTCTTAGACTGCTCCAATTCGGATTTTTTTAATTCAAGAAAACGAAGCAGGAGTTGTGTGTGTGTAGGGAATGCCCAAAAACCACCTGAAGTCAAAGCGTTTTAGCCCACAAAGTGCAATTTATTGCGCGGCTGAACTGAAATAACAGAACGAGGACGTATGAAGGATTGAAATGAAACAAAAGAAAAGTGGGGCCACAACATCAGAACAACTAAAAGAAAGCAGCGCCGACAACATCAGCAACAAATGTTAAAACAGAATCAGAAAGTGATACTAAATTGCAAATACTGATCAGTGAAACAAACAACTTGTACAGCGCCGCCCACGTTGCAGTTATTCCTCGGAGTACGTTTGCTGTCCATCAAAACGATAAAGGCAGTAAGTCGGCCTATTTTTGGGAAATTCATCCATTGGTACAACGGAATGCAATGCGTTACGACTAATGCCGCAAGCACATATTGTCGCAAGCGAAATCACTCTGCGCGCATCAGCTATACCAATGGTTTATGTTTCTGTACCCTGACGCTTCTTATGTTCGTCCCCAGTCGAGTATATTAGTCTGTGACGCCCCCAGCCTTGGCGTAAAAGTGCTGAAATATAACTTTGTGGCAAGCCCAAAACTCGCCCGAAGCAACCGCGGCAACCATCGCAGGCGGCATTCCATACGCATCGAACCTCTACCCCAAAATTTCCTATCCTGTGGTGGCACCGCTCATGGCCGAAGCGCTCATGCACACACCATCGAGCGGGTCTAAGATTGACGGGCAGAGAGCGGAAGGAAACTCTCTCGCCTCTGATGGTCCTACATCTAAACAACTTTATTTTCCGTTAGTAACACAGGGCTAATTATTAAGGTATAAGCATATTTCATCGCTATGAGAGCAAAGCACAGGTGACTTCAATTAAATTCTGCAAGCGCACGGCCTTCTTTACTCTTGGCAGCTGGAACAAGAAGATGACGCACCGTGATTGACCGTTTCACTGGATGCGTTGAAAGCAGAGAGTGATACTAGAAACAGTCGTAACAACTCATCTCTATGCGGTGATTGAATCACTTGAATTTTTTTTGTTGCAGCGCTATCACGTTCACACATTAAAGGAATGATTCATTCGCTTACAAGTTTCGAATATGCACGCTAAAAGCGGCAACTATAGAGCGGGGATGTCAACGGTGGAGAAGAGCTTGTTTATAAAGAAACAGTCTTGACAAAATTGACACTGTTTATTGCGTTAAGGCAATGCGATACTCCTACGAAACGAATACGCCAGACGGTGTGAAACAGGTTCACTAAATTCGTTTCCGATTCCAGCCATGACTTGAACTAATAGAGTCAACATCCATTAATTTTTCAATATAAGATGCGCGTTGGTAGAATACTGAGTGCTTCAGGAAATCTGGGAAGCTGCGGTACATAACTTTGAGTTTTTGGGAATTTCAGCGTCCTTGCGGGCTTCTTCCCCTCCTCCTCTTAACTAACTTCCCATTCTCAGCTTCCTGAGAAATTCATGCAATTCTGGATTTCTTTGCAAAAAATATGTTCTAGTTTTTTCTTGAAAAGTTAGCACATGGAGCGCGTCTTCTCGCTCACTCCTCCCTCCAACAATTCCATCTTGAAAAGAAAATCTTTTCCTGCGCAAAAGTGCATTTAACACAGAAATTTGAAGAGTGATAACAAAGCTCTAGAATTTCATTACTAGAATTTCACTCGTGTTCATCAAGGCTCTAATTATTGAATTTCGCATTTTTTGAGCGAGCAAGTAATATTCAAGTTTATGAAAGATCAAGATATGCTAGCTGTTAAGAAAGGTATTCGCGAACTCCGTATTGAGTCATTCAAGGAGAATATCACGGGGCGAGGAGTTCAGACGCACAGACGTGCAGATTGTTAGATTTTGACCAATTATGCTTTCACACTCAAAGTTCGTTGAATAATGGCCGAAACTGGGAATAATTGGGGAAAGAAATGGCTGAAAGTTTATTATTGAAATTATAAACGTTTCAATGAAACTGAGAAAACAACTAGTGCTTTAAAGTTGAGCAAAGCTTTAACGCAATGACATGAAGTAATTTTCGATTAGTTGTTTATGTGGAATGTCATGAATGCAACGCTTATTTTTTGCTAAAAAAAATTCAAGTGCAAACTAATGAGATCATTAAGAGTGCGTAAAATGAGCACTTTTAGCCAAGCTGCAGCTCGAGAAAATGACGTTTGTAATCGTGGTGAAAAAGCAGCCTTGAGAGATGAATGATTCACTTGCAGGGTTTATTACGAATGAAGCAACGCCCGCGAGCATTTTCAATGCTCCCGCTGCCGACATCGTCGTCCATTGACGGTGAGCAGGAACCCGAAGTCGACAGTATCGGTGACAGCCATCAAGAAAGGACTCCTCTTCTGAGAAGCCGCTCTCGCCTTGGCGGCTCAGGCAGGTTGCTGGCTGAGCAAATTTTCTGCCTTTTTAATAAAATGTGCTAGAATTGATTTTCGCCATTACAATTGAGGCGGCTTTCTTCAGCACGTTATGAAATTTTGATAGTGCTCAGCTATTGTAGCAATATATTAGTTCTGTACGAGAAACGTTCAGCTATCTCTAGGTTAAAAGGTCTGCACTAACAAGAAGCGTTTCGTCTAGCAAAGCAAAGTATTCCGCTAACACGTTTCTTTATCGGAAGATGCTTTTTTCATCATATTCAAAACACTGCAGGTAGTCAAAGTTTCGAGTCTTTTGGGAGAGGGCAAGCTAGTTAAGAGCTAATACTTTCGCCAGATTAATTAACAGATATGTGGTTAGTGCAGTATTTGAAAATGCACTCTAAGGTCGCGATATGGGTGGTCTTCGCGAGTTTCTGCGGCTCTCTATAAGCAACGCTGTTTTCCACTATCTAAAGCAGAGACGCTCGAACTAATACTCCTACTGAATGATGCAGGTTAGAGATTTACTGGATGCCAACGTTTTTCTTCTTTTAGGCCACAATTGAGCATTTTGAGTTTGCAAATCTTTCAACACCGCTTTTTTGAATGTGGAACAATTTTGGAGTATCCATATATCCTTAGCGATATGCATTTTATTGCTTTGTGGCTTTCGGGCATGAATATATTCAATTTCGCTTCTCTCGGAAGGCAAGCATGTGTATGTATTACGGTTTGACCTCATTCGAGACCAAATAGTTGCAGGAATCTCAAAGAAAGGAATAAATTGCTTCCCAACATGAATGACAATGAAATCTGCTTTTGTTTCATTAAGTTACAACTGGATAAAATGTGCACAGAACTAGAGATGACATAATCGTCAGTGAATGAAGATAAGAACCAAATGCTGTTTACTCTCACTGAATAGCATCGTTCACGCTCTCTTTAGGAGAAATTTAATTGTAGCGATTTTTCCATTTGTATACACTGATGAATTTCTCATGTGTTGACGACTGACGATTTTCATTTACTTCCTTTCTGCACTACTGCTTCCATTGTTCGAGCTTTACTTGGAGCAGATGTGCAGCATCATTGCTAGAGTTGCATTAGGTGATTGGCTGAAATCGGTGATGAGAGTGTTGCTTAATAAGAAGATGGCTTGCAAGAATGGCTTTGGCAACAAATAAATATCAGCGCAATGCAGCGCAGTTGAGACGTTCAAAAGTCAATTCGAGCGATTTGAGTGAATGTCACATCTCATTTTACATATTGATGTTTTTGGTAAATTTTAAACAAGCGCTTACCGATATATTAGATTGTCGGCAGCATAGCAGTAATCTGCGAGTTGACATGCAAACACTCATAATGGCTATCAGTTGAGGAATGCTGGTTTTCCGCATTTCACTGCGTGCCATTCACTGCAGCGACTATTATCGTGCAGATTTCAATGTTGCAGCGCTATGCATCGGCCCATTCGTTTATCGCTACCTTCCACGCATCCTTATTTCTGGCAGTTGCCGCCTTCATACGGATGATCCGCTCATGGGAATCCTTATAGTGTTCGTCTGAACACCGTATATGGGAAACTGCAATCGTTTTGATAAACTGCATCTTCACGCATATAGAAAACGTCAAGTTTCTTCGCTGCTTGTTGTTTGTTTCCTACTCCGTTGAGCTGCAATGTTTGTTCTGTCAGCAAGTGATCCTACTGCAATCTTTATGCTGATGTGAATTCATCTCCCTGCAACCGTCTATGAAAGATCAGCTCGCTGGCTACGTCCACTGTGAGGAAAAGACGTTGCTGAAGTGCGATGGAAAGGGGTGCATTCATTCAGCTGATTGGCTTTTCAAATCGCATAAATTCATCGTACCTATGAGCAAGCCTTGAGTGGAAAATGGCGGCACCAACACTGCATCTTATAAACGCAAAAGGACATCGAATCGGCATACATCTCTATGAAGCGTACAGCAAAGCATCGACAAAGAGATCGTTGTCGGCGCTGAAGTCATGTGAGATCAGATCGCATAGATGTGGACAACGATTCCTGGGAATGCCTCGATCCACTGAGCGTACGTTTATTGCTTCGCCAAACGCGCGTTATTTATCTTTTGTGCACAGGCGCTTAGCACTTTTTTGCCCTCCTCGTTCATGCACGCCACATTCCTCGCAAAGCGAATGCACTTACTTATCTGTGAAATCACCCTCAAACTTTTCCATTAGGTTTGCTTCCACTAAATCCACATTTCATCGCATGATAAAACGTTATGGTCTTTGGTGTTTCGGGATGGCAAATGAAGACACCAATGAATGGATGCGGATATTCATCGCAGCGATTTTTTTCACATCGCTGATGCCTGCGAATCTATTAAATGTAAGATTAATTAATTAGTTGCGTTAAATCAGCCTGCAGAGTCATGTGAATGACCATATTCGGAACTCATTTATGCGCGTTCTTATTTTTTCATGCAATCAAATATACAACATCAACGAGGATCATAGATCGCTTAATAGTAGAACAGGAAATACGGTCGAATGCCTAGTTTGTTGTAATTCTGTTGCCCTTTCGGGGAGCCTAGAGGATGAAGGCTGAAGCGGACTTCCTGTAACATTTCGTTGACTTTAAGCTCAATGCTGCCGTCATTGTAATGCAGCCATTATTACGGAGTTTGCTAAGTATTTTCTTAGCGATGAGCCAATCCATACTTGCAATTTTCAACTGTTTCTTAAAAAGTTTTCTGTGATGGTGGTTGTGTTGCGATTCACATACGGTGGCTACTGTTCTATTTTGATGACTGGCTATTTATTCAATGGAAACAGGATTTCAAAGAAAAATCTTTGAGGAATCTGGCCTCTGTTTTTGACGGTCCTATCCCACTATTTGATGAGATTCTCCTAGAATCGTTAATAAGAGATGCGTACTGTGGAGTGACAAACGATACCACTCAACGTCGCAATTGAGTGTTTATTTATTTACTCGATGGATGGTTTACCCAATTGCACAATTTACTAATCATCGAAACTTCGATGTGCAACTATAGCAATTCATTTGACTCGAAAATGTTCAAGATTCGTTTATCGTTTTTCTCTTAATTGGCAGTAATTATCGTCACTCGCAAGCAATCGTAGAATGACTCACAATGATTATGAAAACGAATAAAGAATGACACAAATATGGGCAGGAGAAACTACTGCGTTCCAACTGTACAGTTAATCGTTTCGGTTAGCGATGAAGCTGCAAAACAGTTTAGACTCCTATTAAGTGCTCAAAGTTTTTAATGATTTGATGGATATTGTAGAATTTAGTTCTTATGAACTTGCTTGCCTATGAGATGAACAGCGTATTAGAACTGATAAGCGTTCTTTCGAAATTTTTTGAAAAGAGGAACTCATAGTGCTGGGAATAATTTCATTAACTTTATGAAATTACTCAAAGTAGGTTGCAGTCCTTATTGGAGAGTTGTTCAATGGCTTTTCATTGAATAATGCTCATCGGATATTTCTATGAAATGAATGAGAGCTTGATACTGAAGTAGAGATCTGATTCACTCTTTCCCACTAAAACAAATTGTTAGATCGAAGCAGTAGTAGTTACTTGATAGCTTCAGCGTTCCTTCACTCAAATCAAACGTCGTTAAATGTTAATGTTTAGCAAATCTGCAAAAGGATACTCTTGTTGATGTCGGAAATGATGATGGCTTATTTGGAATTGAGCTACGAAAGCTTAGTCATAATAATAAACGCATGATGGTGTGGTGTAAAAATACAAAAGGGATAGGAAATGTTTTTTTCGTTTTGGAATTCGTGAGTATTGTTCAAGTGGTTGTCACAGATCGGCATAGAGTTCTGCGAGGAAATCTCGCTCCAACAAAGATGGCATGCAAGAAATGGTGATACACATCCAGCGCATTATGCATAATGCGATTGGCAAACTGCAACGCCTTCACTTGCTTGTTGTGTTTAAAGCAAATGAATTGGTGCCATTCGAGGTGAAGCAACTCTCGTTTGATGCTCTCTTCTTTTAGCTAAGCGCAAAATTTACCCTTTGGCTGTTTTATTTTCCCGCGCTTCTTATCGTTAATTTTGATCCCATATTCTTGAGAATGAATGCTTCAATCAGTCGATGACAGCGCTTTAGTTTTTGAACGAGAACGCAATCGTAATCTATTGTCCACGCAGCACTCAATGAAACTAATCACCGGTATTGTGTTCTGTCTTTTTTTGTAGTAATGTTCATGTGCCGGTTGATGTTTTAATTCAGTCGCTTGAGGCATTGCACTATGGGCCGAATTTCCTCTCCGAAGTCCACAGGTGGCGATTTTTTTTCAACCGTTAAATTGATGCCTATATTAGCACACATCTACTTTGTTTATTCAGAACTCGTTACTATTTTTTCCTTCTCAACATTTCACGATTCGCTTTTAACATAAAACTTCTGCTTGCGCATTGATTTCTTCATGTTTTACACGTTTCGCAAGTTTACGAAAACAGTTGCTATTCGTGTTGATGAAAGATTACTTTAAATTCTCGAAACGACAGGAATGTTTATTAGCCTAAATTACGCCGATAATCCTCTGTGCGTTATTGTGTTAAGCTGTTGCCTTAAGAGTTTTCACTTGTTTTATAAATCGTCTTTTGACTTACACACTTCAAGAGTAACCAGTTGAGGCACTGTCATCTTGTTAGAACTTTTTCTATTTTCATATAAGAATAGGAAATTGCAGAACGCTATCTCAGTGCTTAACGAGTTTTTCTACGATGAGTCGAGCGTCTTAGGCTCCACTAAGCACTGCTTCTTACGAATTTCATATTTGTTTCGCTTCTCCTAGTATGATGTGTATATTTTGACCATGCTTTCAATTCCCATTGCTAAGGCAGTTGAGTACCTTTATATGAGAGGCGAGTTTAGAATGAGTTACATTTTAGAGCCATAAGCTGATGAACTTCATCAGCGATGCTTATTTCTTAATCCTAGCAATGCAGATCGGCTCCCCTAAATCAAACTTCACACCAATAGGAGTGGTTGGGATTGAATTTGCGTTCACTAGGCTTCCTCATTCAGGCAAATGAATCAGCTAGACAAAGAGGAGTGGCGCTTATAATCTGCACCGTTTTCTTCTGCATTCTCGCATTCAGGCTCTCCACTCAAGGAGCGACTTCATTCTCTCCCCAAATTTTCGTTCTTTATTGGCATTGCCATCCTCAATTTTTCCCTACTCTTCCCTATGAGAGTTTTGAAAATGTGGCCCATGGTGTCGCTTCGGAATAAAGTAACTTGCCAATAAGATGCTTGCTTCCATTGTGGGGAATATTACCCGTATGCCGTTCCGATAGTCCAACGCCAAAGGCGCATTGCGGAATGAAACACTTTCGGAAAGAATCATGCAAAAGAACTCGGTTCGACTGATCTGAAAAGGCGTTCTGCTTTTCGGTATCGTGCTATTTTTGTCTGGAAAGTTACTAGACACTAATGGCAGTATGTTTGGCGCATTGCTTTGCAATTCTCTCGAAAGTTTTACATGTGCTCGTCCCCCTCTCCCGCGCTTCAGCCATGACCTTTCGTATCTCAGATGTCTTTATAGCGATTGATCGGGTTTACATCGGTTGCGCAGACATATCACAAGCAAATCTTACTTTTGTCATTAGTAACTTAGCGAAAGCGATCTCAGTGCAGCTCAAAATCGAAAGTAAAGCTGGATGCATTTTTATTCGTGAAAACTCTATGAAAATTTAAAGCATTTCTATACCTTTTTCCAATTCTAGGCTCTAAATAATTCTAAATCATTCATGCGTTAAGTTCTCATAGTAACTCAGCTAAATGCAGTCGAATTGGACACACTCATAGAATACATCTGATAAAGATACGATAAAATGCACTAGCAAATAGTATGTTTCAAAAATTTGAATAAATACAGCTAAATATTTGCATAAGCGATAAAAACGAAGATAAAATTGTTGATTCTCATATGTATCATAACGTCAACTTGCTAGTGGTGTGTTTTGCGCATCATCGCTGTTGTTCGTTTGCACTTCCACATGAAATCGTCCCCTTAATGTAATTGATCCGGATTAGTTTTTTAGTTGGGCGCCGTAAAAGCGGCAACCGAAGAAGCCATCATGTTGCACAACTAACCGAGTAATGCGCTTCTTCTTTTAGCATGCAAAGCGGCCTTTTTCAATACCTTATCGTTGCATGAGCTTTTCTAATTGCTTCACGCTAAATCATCGCCATAAAAGTTAGTTTCTAAGATTTGATAGAATATTGGAACTTATGTACTTCTTACCTGCAATTCGTTTACAGTTCGTTAATTTATGTTCTTTTATCGCTGGACGTTTTGCGCTTTTTTTGGTGATATGCAGATCAGGCGATTATAGATAAGTCATTTATTCCAGTGCGCTTCCTAGGCCTCATTCACCGGCAATTTTTATGGGAAGTCCTACTAATGAGTAGTCCTATTTCGCTTTCTTCCCAAATTTTCTCATTGTTTCCTCCAGTAAACAGCTGTTTCGCCGGGAATCTTCCTCTGCCTTGATCGTCCTCGGATTACTTCTCATCCGCCAAATGTCGCTTACCGCAATGCAGTTTTCAGATGAAAGTCACCTCCTTGCACATACCTCTATGTCATTTTCTTCTTAGGTTTAAAATTCTCCAGGTGCATTGCTAAGAGCTAATCCAATTCATGTCATAAGGACGTAGTATGGATGTTCTTCTTGATCCGATGTTTACCGCATCTTAAAACTATGCCGTTGTCAGAGAATGTCTGTGTTTGTGCCTCAAACGTTGAACGACAGTGATGACCAACGTTTCTCACGATTGGGGCGCAGGTCTACAATGCGTCGTAAAGTTAGTATGCTCGTCACGATCAACGAAGACGGTGCTATTACGACGCGTGGCGGTGGTAAGTGAATAATTGTGAATTTTTTGGTGTCGTTCAAAAAAAGCTGAGCAGTTCTATAGCGATAAATACACCTGCTCGTAGAATTATTCTCACAATTTTCTCACAATTTATTGTGGCTTTTGACTAGAAAATTTGTCGCATTCCACTCGCGTTACATTTTTGCGCTGTGAACGAAGGAGCGAGGAGGCCACGTTGTGAGATAGAGCTAATTCTGAAAGGAAACAGAGTTTGGCATTGCACTATCTGCTTTTAAAATACTACCGCTCTGTAGTGAAAAAGAACGGTAAAATACTTCAGGATGTACAGTTGTATGGGACCGTCCAGCAAAATTTTATTACTCACTGTTTCTTGTAAAAACTTTCTGTTAGCGTTGCATTCCGACCGTTTTTCCTTATAAAATGCAGCTTTCGGCGCTTTCGATCTGTTTACTAAGTCTTCGACTTATGATTAAAAAAAATATTTTATACGGCTAAGGATGCGCCTGAAAAGCTCGTTTCATCGACGTGCTTTCAGTGGGCGTTTATAGGTTATAATAATCTGCATGCGTTCCTTCCTGCTATCAATGAAAGTTGCATAGAGTGTTGAAATGTGCGAAACTGTCCGTTTCATTAATGAGTTCCTTCGAAGATTAGGTGAGTACGGGCTATATGCTTTCTGTGTTTAGTGAATAAAGGATTCGCTGCGTTCAGCATCGTGGTGTATGTGGTCGAAGTTCTTAATTTGCTTCTAATCTGATGCGAAGAGAAAAGAGTAAAAATTCATCGTACTCGCTTGTTTACATATTCTTAGACGCTTGTATGTATGTAGCTTTGTTTTTTCAACGCTTTTGTCGCTGTAATTTCAGAAACCGTACTTTGCTCTCATACAAAGTTCGCGTAATCTCGTGCTTAGTAGTGAATCTCTCTTAAGTCGATTATTTCTGTACTAAAATGCATTGTCATTATTATTTTATAGGTGCTTTTTCTACCATTACTTTAAATTCCCTCTCCACTTTGAGCGACATCGACTTGCCGTTCTTAGATTATGATCGCAGAAGTGACTGGAAATGGTGGCATTGATTTAAAACTAGTATTTTGCTAAGTTGTGGTTGCTCAATTTTGCGATGAAGGAAACGGGTTGCACATGGACAGCAAATCATCCTCACCTCCTCTCCCGCTTCCTTCAACGTGCATACCCAGGCTTTCGTTGAGTTCTACAGATCTGGAAAATTTAACGGTCGTTGCAAGGCCAGCAGTTTCGAACGGTGTGCAAGGAATAACAAATGCTTTTAGCAACACGCAAAACTCAAAAGCTAGAGTAGTATTGAAAGGTGTTCATTTAAAAATGCATGATTGTTCAATTGTTTCAGTTGTCTGTTTTTCTTAACGATCGTTCCAATCGTCGCATTATATATGATTCTCATAAAATTTCTTCAAGGTTGGACGGGGAGAGAGAGGGGGATACGCGACAAACTTGTGTACTGAGCGAAATAAATTCAAAATTTACGCACTAAAACCGTTCAATCGCGTTTTATGATTGAAGTTGGTTACACAAAGTCGCACTTACTTGAATATCACCCACCACAAAATGATTGATATTCGATATGTTTTTTTTTTTCAGAATTTCGCATCGTATATTCATCAGATGCCAGTCGAAGACCATAAAAAGCTGATTACTTCCTTTTCTACATCATGAAGAATGTTGCAGCGTCCTTGAGTAGTCTTGAGGCAGAGGAAACGTTACACTCTGATACTGGTATATGTAAGCAAAATTTAGGCAACAGTTTTTGTGTCCAGTTATTCGAAATTGCCTTTATCAGTTTAAATTCGCCAGTAGTGCGCAATGGCATAGACAACATAGCTGATCGTTTTCGGATTTCCGAGTTGTCTGGGATCAAGCACCAACACTCAACCAAAGCGTTCAACTATGAGATCACCCTACAATGAAGTCATTTCACAATATGCCTTGTCACTGCTGGCTTTAGCAATGTTTCTATTCAATCTTTTCTGGTCTCGCATTCCTTGATCGCCACATTACATGATCCTACAAAAATTCCTTTTTAATTGTAGCTTCGGAGTTGAAGTGCTGATAGGAAGAAATTTGTTTGCAAGGTACATTTATTGAATCAAAACTGGAACTTCACTGCGCCTGACGGTGCAAGATAACGCCAAGAGGAGAATGCTCTTTCGACCCTGTCATCGGATCAGGACCACGTCATGAACAGGAGGCAGGCATAAAATGTTCCATCCTCTTTGCAGAGTCGACCCCGTGCCCAGACGGCCATCCATGTTTCGCTTTTATGAGTTTTCGAGCATGGTATAGGCGCACTTAATATTTTTAAACCAAACCATGTTGAAGAAGTTTTCTAACCTCGTCACGGCGTCTCCCACATCGAAAAACTCAATTTAAAGTGGATACTTTACTCTCCATATTCATTATAGCCGAAAACCCCAACTACTTTGAGGCTGCTTGTGCATTTAAGCCTTCTGAGTTCCTATTGCAATTTTTTATGCTCACTGAACTGCTCTACAAAAAACACAATGTGCTTTGCAGCGTGTATCATCTGCAAACTTAAAAAAAAATGTTCCTCTCCGTTCCATAAGCAGAATTGGCCCGCACTGCTAAGAGTACGAATGTCATAGCTACTTCTGAGTGCTGATTTACCGCATAAAAATCACAATGCTTAGTTGTAATCGCATTTCGTTGGCGAACTCTAAAGATTTTCGGTTTGTGGTTGAGTAGCATAGTTCGAGCAACGAATTATTCCGATGCATTTTGATTTTATCCTCCTGCTATCACTTCTAATGATTATAAACTATAAATTCACGAAAAGTTGTTTCAACAATCATTTCTAAGCGCTACTCAACATTTCACAACGTGACGGAAAGAAAGCACCTGGGCATGAATGACGAAAAAATTGCCCGTCGGTACAGGTGGTCATTTGCTTACGAATTTCCTTTTTTCGATTGCCACTGTGTTGTTTTCTATTTTCTACATATACTGGCGCAACGAACATTTTTCTTTCCCGAGAGTGTATCAGGTTGAATTTTTTGGAGAAATAAAGCCTGCAATGATAAGCCGTCACGATTACGCAGATATTTGTTATGGCCAACGTTAGAGCTTTATAGAAGAGGGTATGGACAAGTGGCGTATTCAAAATGAGAGATAAAACTGCCGCAATGGACAGGTAATATGCGAGTGGTAATTTTGCATACTTATACCAAATTACACCAATAGTCAAATTACGTATTTGCGAAACACACTTAATATGTCTATCTTGAGTGGAGATATTACACTGCTGGAGAGAAGTGCCACTGCTTTTTTTTTTTTCAGAGAACTTGTTTGAAATAATGGCGCAAGACTCTTAATGTTAGGTTTTGGCTTAGATATTGCTTGCACTCTCCTACCCGGTTCGTTACCTGACGCACATATATCATTTTGAGCATTCTTTCATTCAAATGAAAACTGTCATTTCTTTTTTGGCACAACAAAACCCTTTATTCGAAGCCCCAGTTCAACCAATTCGTTTACTAAAGAAGCATATATTTAACCGCCTGCGGATATAATTTTATATCATTGTTTTCTTCAGCATTATCAGAAAAGATGCGCAATTGTGAAAGTTGTGTAAAACTATCGCATGGCTGTCTCGACTAACTAGTGTGACGTTCTATTTGCTTTTTCACTGCCAATTTCCTACGTTTGATTCCCAATTATAGAGCTCATTTTTTAATGCCGCTTTAGTTATCACTCTTGCGGAATCATAGATTTTCCGCTATTTGCAGTCTCAAAATCTCAGCCCGTCATAGATGAGCAAATAGGCCATTCGAAGTTCAAACTGTCAGTTTTCTATCGAGGAAATATCGCTATCGGGTATGAGAGCCTGAGAGTGAGGTTAAAAGTTGAAATGAAATGTTTCTTTGCAGCATCTGTGGGACGTATTTTGTCAGCTGTAGCGTCCAATGGATTCCATGGACTCTGACTGTTAGTGATTCACAGGTGCATACTCATTTCCTTCTTTGTAGTGATCAAAAGTTGCGAATTTTCTAATCGTTAATTGCCAGCATTGTGCACTTGCGCGGAAGACTCCACAGATTTTCTAATTGTGAACGATTGCAAAAAATTGTCTTTGAAATATCTCACTTCCATAATTCACTGCAAAAGTTTTTGCAGCATAAGGGAATAACCTAGAAGATGGTTGCGCATGTCCTCGCGTCACCTGATTACACTCCGTTATATTTATTGTTGCATTGGTTGCTATCATGCAGTTTTCCCGTTTACGTTGTTGCTCGACATTTACTTTGAAATGAGTAACATTCGGCATCAAAGTGGAACAAAAAAATGAATGCTATGCTTCCTCCTTCATATCTATGAGCCTATGGCAGCGTGACCCTCGGAATGACTTTGCTAGCGTTCATTTGGGTCACCAAAGTGATTTTCTCGGTTGAACTATTTTTCGAAGTTTAGATTGAAGTATAAAATATTTCTTCCTTCTTCTTCGGTTATTTCTTTCATTCAAATCTCAGGGTCTCTCGAAAATCGTTCGCGGTCCTAAACTTTGAGATCCAAGGTGCCAACTTCAATTTGCAACGAAAGTGATAAACAACGTCAGTGATATTGCAACTTAATATATTAGTCTTAATAGTGTCGTTGATGAGGATTTATTTACACGCTTTTTGCCCGAATGCCTTCCATCATTTTTTCCAAATAAAATATTGTCCATTCGATCGAGAGATAGCCGGACGCCTTCCGAACAACTAATTGCTGTTGGCATATATTAAATGCTTTCGCGAGTAAATATCATTTTCTTGTTTTACAACTTGTTGCTATGAGGTTACATTCAGAAACATTTCTTTAGTTGAGATATTCTCCTCAAGTAGTTTTATTTGTTAATCACTCATATGTTAATACGTTGCTGCTGTTAGCTATAATTTTCCTTCATTCACGTTAGACATTAATGTTAACACCGCTTGCAAAAATTTATTCTGCAATTTGAGTTGTGTAAGGCAGTTTAAAAGTTGTCTGAGTTTAAATTCCAACATCTCGAAGGCTGCATTAGCTAGGAAACCGATTGAGAATTCCAGGTGACGCTAAGTTCATGCCCTTTCATATGACTCGCTGCTTGGATCATATTGCTCACATTCTTATTATGACACCCATTTAAAAGAGGTGTTATAAGCTTAGGAGAAACGCAAAATGTTCGCATTTCAGTAGCAGAATTGAACCTTATCTATAACTTTTTACGAAATTGATGGTCTGAATGTAGAATAATTAGTTATTGTTGCGATTTGCATTTTAAAACTATTCGCTTCATATTCTGAATAAAAATGCTCACATCACGGCTGCAGCAACTAGTGGGGGGAGAGGCGGATGGCAGCGAGGGTGCCATTCTGAAATATCCACAACTATGAGCCTTAAAAGCAACGAAAATGCATCATACATGCTAATTCGTGACGAAAAAAAAACAACTTAAAATTCATTTCTCTACGTCGAAATGCATATGTATTCAAAATAGTTGCCCCAAGAAAATTTATGGTTCAAACTACCTCTATGTGCCGTTTCCGCTGAGTCTCCCATGATACAAAACTTTGAAAAAAAGGAACATTTCTGGCAGACTTTGGAATTTCGGCGAAAATTTTAAAGCTGAAAATGGAGCGCAACATCTGGAACCCACGAACATGTGCAAAATAAGTACGATAAAATAGCTTTGAGATAATCGGCGTTGAGTGGGAAATTACAGGTGCCGTTATTGCACTGTTACAACTGAGAATCGTTTGGGATAAGCGCTCGAAAATTCGTATTCACCAAAATTTACTCTATAATATTCTAAAAATTTCACAGCTGTTTTAAAAATACTTCGGGACATGCTTTTCAATTGTTATATCATAAACGCGCCACTTGTGAAAAGGGCGGTGGGCGGGGGGGAGGAGAGAAGAAGAGGGAAGGATCCGTAAATCAACATAAATTTTGCAATTCATCCTTCATATGTTCATATGTGCAAGGACTGACGAGTAGTGTTATCCCACAACGATTGTTATGCTCACGGGTGGACGAATTTAACATGTGGGCAAGATCGAACCGCTGGAGAAGCAAGGCAGGTCAAGTAAAATGGTGGCGATTGAGAGGGGAGTAAATTGACTTTAGCTCGTGTTACTCGAACTATGGAAATGTTGACTTGTTTCTTACGTTTTAAAGGCTTTCGCTCGTGTGGCTCGCCTTGAATATCTTAATTCACTTCCTACGTTTCAAAATTTTTCACCTGCGTGGCTGGCCTCGAATATGCATCCTAGGGTCAACAGATTTTTCGTTCGACCATATTTTTCTCAATCTGAAAGTTAACTGGTAATCTTGATGATCTCATTTCAAAAATTTATTATCAATATTATCACCAGCCATACGTTATCCTCAACGAAGATCGATTTTTTGAAAGTCACTCAGGTATTTCAAAAAATAAAATTTCATGTTAGTCGTTGGTCAAGATCGAAAAAGTTGTGTCAAAGTTGCTTCGAAAATGTCATTTTATTTGTTGGCACTTGAAAAGTCGCTTGTTTCTTATTCGATAGGGAAAGGCAATCAATCAAAAACTGTCTGCAGCGATAATTCAGATCCGAACTCAAAAAAAAATTTTTTTTCGAAGAGCATTGAACATTTCGAGGTTTCAGCATCCTTTGGACAACCTGCCATTTTCTAGATTCGATGCTTTACGCTCTTAGAAGTACGCCGTTTTCATATTTTGCATTTAGCAGATCCCCATCTTCTGGAGCTCGGTGGCTTTCATAAACGTATGACCATATGCTTTTTTATTTGCAAAATAAAAGCACATTGAATAGGTTCTTGTGGAGGGGAAACACCATGAAAACAATATCCATGCAGCTCAGAACGTTATCAGTGATAAACAGACCTGTTACTTGAAAAAATTTGATCCGAGTCTTTTATATAGCGGTTCTTATACATTATTGCGGTTTGCATGACGTGGCAGATAAGAGATTCGTCACATCCTCTCTAGCACTCAAACGTCACTAAAAAATCGTTTATCACAACGCATTTTGAGAAAGATCCACTCAAGGACTCTAGAAATTGTGGGTAAGAGCAGGATGATGTTAGTCATCCATGAAATTGGCCGCAACCGTAGGGAGGGAAGTGCAGAGGGAGGGGGAATGTTATAGAGCAGAAAAGTAGGAGCAAAATTGGCTTAGGAATTTCGGATCCGTAGGCGAGAATTTCTAAGAAATTTCGAACGCTTACTGGAAGTTGCTTTTTATGTGGCTGACTGAGCCTCGTAAACGTCTTGTATATCATAAACGGCTTAGTTGGGATGGTGAGTTGGAGTTGATTGAGCCATCGCGGTATACTAGTGTTCATTTACATCGGTGTATGCCTAATCCCTATATGGAAAGCTTTTTTTAAAATTTTATTGATTTGCGAAGCGATGAATTTGCCTTTCTTAAATTTTGAAGACCTTATCTCTTTACTATATGGAGTATCAACATGTACTGATCTCTTGTATTCTTTGATCGGACCGGATGGGGGGGGGGGGCAGGATTTCTACGTTACTGGGCATTTTTTTGGAAAGGGGCAAAATTATCGCACAACGTATTCTTCATTTTATGCTGGCTGAATTGCATTCATATAACAAAAAATGTCAGAACTGGAAGTTTCCAAGCAATAGGTTGCCGAATAAACTGAGTACAGATAAGGAAACCGTTGAAAATCTCTCTCTGATGATGCCGTTTTCGTGTTGTTGCTAACCGATTTCACTTTTGACTGTACTCTTGTGTTATAGTGCAGTTATTTAACTTTTCATAGATAGAGGTATTTCCTATATTATGATGTTCTGATAATTCAGTTCTATTGTTGATTCTTTTAACGTTCCCTTAATCGTACGAATGGAGTTTTCATTTATAATGAGAGCAGCAATGCATTATCAAGGATTTTGTGGTGGTGGATTGATTATTGCTCAGCTGCCTGTTCTGAACGTATAGCTACTTGGTTATCTCGAAAGCTTCTAGAAAATTTCATCTATCTTCCTTGCCCAAATGTGATACATTCTTATTGTCTGTCGGTCGATAATCGACGTGATGGTTGACCGAACTAGACCTGCGCCTGTGCAGAGAGCGTTTCGATCCGTGTCTGTCGCTTTAAGCCCACTGGACCTGGTTTTGCAATCAGCTCGAAACAAGTCTGCGTAGAGTTCTCTTTCAATGTTCCTGCTGTAGGCACAGTGACAGCAAGTGGTCGCTAGATGAGTTACCCACCCCTATCACTAAGTGTTATGGTTGGCGCACCAGGCCTTCAGCCTTATGGAAAAGCTTGGCTGAATACGTCCACGCTGCATTGACAAACACTCTGCTCTCTTTGCACCAATGCAGAAACTCCATTGTAGTGTGTGAGAATTGAAGAGCGTGACTGGCCATACGGCCATTATCTGAATGATTGAAGCCTTTTCCGCGTTATTCAAAGAAGTTGTTGAATGATGCAAACGAGCATTAGCTCGGTCACTGAAGTCTTCTCGGCATTATAAAAAGTTTTTGAATGATACAGCTGGAAAATAAGGAAACATATAAATATGTGTATACGTAATGTTTACATACATATGTACAAACGCACATGCATCTATGCATATATATATATATATATATATATATATATATATATATATATATATATATATATATATATATATATATATATATAATGATGTTATGCGCCTTTGTGCCTCAAACCCCTAATTAGTAGTGATAATTTAACGATATTCCGGGCGCAGTTTTCACTCTTGGAAGTTTCGACAGTTCCCTTCTCCTCACCGCAATTTCCCCATCATGAAACAGTTCTCTGCATTGGCATGCTCGAAATTCCTTTTTTCGTGAAGTCTGATGACATCTGAACGCCTCTGAGCAACCGAGGCATGTTCGCAACGGCCTTAAAAAGATGTCAGACGTCGGGAAATCCACGTTGAGTCTATCCAAGCATTACAGGGTGCAATTTACCTTCTCTGGTTCCACTTTCAGCGGTCGGTCGCAGAAGCCGCGAGTTTAAAATGTCCAACTATAGCTTCTGATTCCGCTGCGCTTCACCACTTTGGGGATTCTAGTATAAGAGCTGAAAAAAAGGTGGTTATGGAACAGAGCAAATAAGGCCATGATTTCTTTTCCCGTAGCTGTTTAGCATGAGACTAATTTTTTGGATTATTTCAATGATGACGTTTTTACTGCAATTCCGAAAATTTCGCTGCTAATTTTTTCGGTGATGAGGTGATGTTATTCTGGGTGTGCATCAAATTGCAGGGGTTTTTTTATGTATTCCTTTCACAAAAGGAAATGAGGATCAAAACATGACAGTAGCCATCAGGTGCAGTAAATCATTTAATAGAGCATAGAAATGGCGTTATTTGTTTCGTGGACAACTTATCCAGCATTTTGTAAGAAACTTTAGCAATCTATTGCCGAAGCAATTTCGATGCTTAGGTGACCAGTTGAGGGAAACCATTCATAATCAATTACCATTCTTCGTGCAAAGCTAAATGAGCCTGTTTTTTTGCGCCACATGAGGTCAGGATTTGAGGGGACCTTGTTTTTGATTTTTGAGATTAGGTAATCTCTATGAAGTTTCTGCAACTTTGCACCAGCTTTTGACGGTGTGTTTTTTCGGGCTGGGGGACGCTTTGTAGCGTGAAGCCTTAATTGCGGCTGTACTTCTTATCAGTGATGCCAGTTTAGCGGGGTTCCATAAACGTTTCCATAGTGAAGGTACGCTTGGACACAATAAGTTTTTTTTTTTTTTTGAAATAAAGAGGCTATTCGTGCTGGTTTTCGCTGAAAAGTTGTGCTCAAAGATACGATTGTGTTGTTGGTGTCCGATTTGGACTCTTTTGTTGCAGGGTTTCATGTTTGACGACAACTTCTGAGGTGATGGCATGCAATTCGTAGTTGGTTGGCCGTACGGCACAAGAAGAGTCTAATCGAATGCTTTAGTTATCGGCCGTTAGCAGTGGTAACGTCCAGTTAACTGAGCGATGCTGCAATTTGAAATAACGCCGACTCTTCTTTATTAAAATTACTCAAAAGGGGCTGTTAATGTTGCATCAAGTTATGCTTTATGTGCGCAATTGATTGCGTTGCTATTGAGCGCAAATAACCTAGAAAGCAAGTGGAGACGGGCGTTTCAGATGCAATCAAAGATGTCTCTGAACTGGGTCGTATCCAGCAATTAGCTTCTTTCAAGACGGCTGCCTCATTCTGCAGTTGCGCTAAGTCTCAGCATTCCGATATGTAAATAAGTAGAACAAAGATTTGCTATTCACATTTAGAGCTTTGTTTAACTTCTTAGGGAGCTTAAGGAATCTTTAAAATGAATTGTTTTTTTCTTAGAAATGTTTCAAAGAAATATGATTCGCAAAGTTTATTAGTTAAATTGTTAAGATCTGGTGATGAGAAATTGCATTTGACATTATTTTGCAAGTATTTACAATTACCATATTTTTCTAGAGTTAAAAAGTCCTGAGATTCCCTTCGATTCTCAGCATTTGTGAGGGAGTATGTCATAAAACGCCTAATGGAATGGAGATACGATTGCCATTGAAAGAAATAAGAAGGAAACTTGTGTTCAATATTAGTATCCTTTTGCAAGGCTATTTTTCCAACCATGAACGATTAAGAGTTTATCGTATTTTTCAAAGCAAAGAAAAAAAATCACATCGATAGACGCATTTTTCTGCAAAGCATTTCAGATGAAGAATTAACTCAATCACTATGAAATGGCGCAGTCGTTCAGAAGTGAAACGAGAGATGCTTTCTTTCGAATTAGTTTCCATGAAATAGCACATAAAGCTGTTTGCTAACATGATGTTATTTGATACTTAACGTACGTAAATTGAATCATCTTCTGCTGGATTAGGATTTATTATTAAAAGGCATAGTTTCTAAATGGTGGAGGATCGACTAGGAACAATGCACAGAGATGCATAGGTGATTTGGCAGTAACAGTATTTACACTGAACTGGAGAGCCTTTCATATCGCTTCCTCCTCTTCAACTCTTTCTCGTTCTTCCTTCCCTCTCTCTCCCCCTCCCCTCACAATCGGCCATGCGTAAATTTCGAGCGAATTTGAGTCAAATTTTTCTGTTGCCGTCAAAATGCATAGCATCGGAACGTATAAGGGCATTCTTTTGCTAGTTTTTGCTGTTGCAGCTAGAGTGCGCAATGCTCTTACACTTTAGGGCGTTGTGAAATTTTAGCGGCTGAAGAAAAATATGACGACTTTTTTTAGAGTTCCGTAGACCGAATTAAATTTTTTTAATGTTTCATTTTGTCAGGGATTTTTGTGGAGGCTGTAAAGCCCGAACAGCCCATTTTCGATCATGTGCTTTTAACCATCAATCAGTCGATAGCCCGGCCACCTAGCAGTGGAATTTTTGATCGTCGCTCGTCCACTGATTTGATCAAAAGCGAAGGTGATCGAACTAGTTCGACGAATCGAAGCTCGTAGGTTGCAATATTTTAGCATAATATTTCAAATTTGCATGTACATCTTAAGAAGCAATCTGTGTGCGCTTCGTATCAACCGCTGCATGCCGACTTCAATTATTGCAGGCTATTCGTCGCTGATTGACGCTACAAATGATTTTTACAGGTATGCGCATAAATCTTTTTGTAACCTCAACGCTTCTTGCCATAAGTAAGAAATTTAACTTGTGTTCTTTTTTTTTTGTTCATTGAAACTTACAGGGCAATCATAGGCTGCAAAATCTGGATTAGAGAAAACAATCTTTACTGTAAAATAGATCATTATAAACTGGAAGCGGATGTTGTTGGATCAATGGCGTTCGTATTTCCTCTCGTCCCATGAATTTCTTCTATTGTGGCTCGTATACTACGCATAGTAGAATGGCATTCCGAAAAGTAATTACACGCTGCTGAAATTGTGAAATTTTTATTGTAAACAGATATGCTTGTGGTCTTCTTCCATCTAGCTTTGATAGGTTTTTGTTATTCATCTCCTTCATCAAATCCCATTCAGGTATATATTTTCATTTTAGTATCTCTTCTGGTAGCACTTCTTCAAAGCATCGATATCTATATTTGGAACTGTTTTACAAGTTTATGATTGTCCAACTTTATCGAAAGCGCACCACCTACCTATCCACTATTCAGAAGTCCACATCTTCAACTACTGTTCGCTTACGTTTGGCTGAAAAATGGTCGGCCCTTTCTTCGGATGGCCTTTTTGCCAGTTCCTCGTTGACTCGTTGTGCGTTCAATGAATATCAATCGTTGACAGCGAGCTGTTGTGGGCACTAGTTCTGAAATAGGCAAACAGCAAATGCTTGGCATTGCGAAGCGTGCGAAGAACCGGAAGTTGTTAGAGTGTTTGATGCCAAAAGAAGGAAGATCACGGAACTGCCCCTTTGTTGTGCTCCTCGTCGTTTTGCATTCCTTTACGAATTAGGAGTTCAAAAGTACGTCAGTACTGCTCCTAAATAAGCAGCCAAGAAATTGCTATAAATTCGTGCGCGTTCGCGTATAGTATTAAAATAGGGCTGACGATTACTACGAAAAACGTTCGTTCGCAAATAATAAGTGATGCACATATTAAGCGAGCGGTTTAAATAAGCGCTGTTCGTCTTTATTATGCATGACACATAATTATATCAAGCATTATGTGAGGATGGCACTAGGTCATCTAACATAATCAAAAAATATCAGACAAACAGAGTGCTAATGGAAGAAAAATTCTCTTTTTCTTATCATCACAGTGGGTTGAATTGTTTCAGTTTCAATTCCGAATACGCCCTTCTAACCTAGACGTTACTAGTTGATATCACTAAATCTAGTTTGAAAAGATTGTCATTTTGAATTTAACGCTACAGGCATTGAATCGAAGTGGGGAATTACTTGAAAATCTCGTTTTCAATAGCTTCTCACAAATTCCATGTTCCACCGTTTTTGAGAGCAGCATTATAATTTCCGTCGTCAAGTTCTGTAGTCTCTGCGTTCAATTCGCTGTCGTAAATTTAACAGCTTATCATACATGAGCACTGCATATCAACTATCTCTCATAAGGTTCGTCGCAAAAGTTTAGAAGAAAAGCGAACGCAGCGTATAAATTCGTTATCTTGGGAAATGACTCTGTTCATCGAAACGTCTATTGGTTGTTTGCGGCACAATATTGGTATCGAAAATTCTTTCGTTGGTTACTATCGAATCTCTCAACGGTGTGCGCATCCATTTGAACCACTGAAGCTAATCGGTTCCTATATTCGATGGCGGAAATTTTTGAATCATGACAAGAAATCATTGCTCTCTATATGAGCTAGTAAATTAGCTGAGTAATTACTTTCGTAGTAGACATGCTAAGGCGGTGAAAGGGATTGAGTTTACGTCGTCCTCAATGGTGGATGACGTCCGCAAATGAATTTTTAACATTTCACTTTGAAATGTAGTGCTTTTTTCCTTTATATCGAATACTTGCCGACAAGTGTTTTCACCTTCTCTAGAAATCACTCGCCTCATAAAATCTCATAATATTTAAAATTCTGAATAATGGTGATGAAATGAGTTTTAAAGTTTACAACTAAGAAGCAAAAGAGGTGAGAACTTTGCTGCAATCGTTTTATTGATGTGAGAAAAATGTTGAGGCTCAAGTTATGTAGTTGAGACTGTTAGAAGATGATTTTTCCAGATATCCGCCCCCCTTAAACATTCACTTAATACGACAATTCTGGTTTCCAGAAAGGTAGTTCGAAGTTATCGAAGTGCTGTCCGCTGTTCCCTGAAAACATCAAAAATTTTTAGACCTCACCAGACGAGTCTAGGCGCAATAGCTGGAAGATTAGCAAATTGCGGCTGGCAACAAAGGGAACATGAGGTGACTTACACGCCTGCTGAGCATTGCACCTACAGTCGTCTGTCGCTATTGTTGTGCGTTCATTCGAAAACTATTAAGCAACGGGGGGTTGAACAGTAGTGAGATTTCGGACGTGTGTGCTCAACGTTTTTGAATGTCTCGTATGTTATTAGCGATTATTATAGGATTTGCAATTACAACAAACTCATCTATGCTTTCATTATTTAAAAGAATGAGTTTTTTGCCGCTTTTGCACTGGCGTCGGATTACGCAATCATGTCACGTTAATCGATCTCGTCTTACTACATCATTCATCAGCTTCTCTTCATGAAATCATTACGCACGCCTTAAGAGGACAGCATTTTGTGCAATTGCACTGATCGAATCGATTCGACAAGTACAATATTGACTTGACTAGCAACTTCTTGACCATCGATCCACCGATCATCCTATCATCGACTGGTGGAATTCTCAATCAGCGAACATGTATGGTTCACTGATTGAACCAGTCGGTGAACGTAACTAAGCCCGTCAAACGGTCAGTTCGCTCAAGATACCCAAAAGACCATTCACCGTGCCAGCGGAAATAAAGTTCTACTGCAGTAGTTTTTTTTTTTTGCCTCAGTGACATCATACATCGGTGACGCTGAGTGCACGCTCTCATTACATTAGATCTCCCAATCGTTCGATTGGAGTGTTTCTAATGAGCACTTTGCGCCTCTTTTATGCCATTTATTCGCGATGCCTACTAGTCGTGTTGAGGTGATGTAATGATGTGATTTCTGAATGAAAACCTAAATTTAAGCTTTATGTTACGATAGCCGTGTTCTATGCTACAGATTTACAAGATGCATCTATGTTATTCATTAATATACATGCTAATTTTCCATAAAAATTAAAATAAACCGAAGAATATAAAACTGCTGCTACCCTTTTTTTTTTGAAAAATTTCACACACATGCATCTCGTTCTGAATATTTAGCGTCTGAATTTTCGAACTTGTAAAAAAAAATTACATCAACAGAGAAAAAAACATCTTAATTGTTGTTTTCTTAGGAGAGTTGCCACTGCTCGCCATCACATTCCTCTTTGAGAAACATGTCACAATATTGGGCAAAGTAATCTATGCTAAAACGGGCTGGCTTCATCGCTTTCAGTGGCCCATCCAAGTTCAACAGATGAACAGATAATTCTTGTTAGTCGGCCAGAAAAAAAAATCGACTGAAAACCTATAAAGATAAAAACTAAATCTTCCACCAATAGCAATCCCACTCACTTGTCAGATGGACTTCGACAGCGTTATTTAATTCACAGAATTCATTTCGTAAGCACTACAGCAACAGCGTTTTGGAAATGCGTTTGCTGTTCATGATCAAGGATTTATTTCATCGTAGAAAAGCATTGATAGTTTGGGAAAGTGCATCTCATCGCAGGTTGCTTCTGCCGAATTCGCGTTTATAGATGCACCTCTAAAATGATGCCATTACTGGAAAGTGCTCAGCGGAATGTCGCATTATGACTGCCTTATTTATGCCCGCCTCATTTACCATCACTCTTGCCACCTTAACTAACCTCACCGGCTCGCTTCTATTAGCATATGTGATCATTGGAGAAATATCAGCTCTTCCACTCATCGACATCAATTTCAGGATGTTGATGAATTTTCAGCATATTTCAACTTGATATCTCGACCTGAAGTTTTTGTTTTTGCTTAAAAGAGCGACTGCTATGCTGTGGGCAGTACTTACTGCAATAATGCTGAGTTGAACATAATTTAGCTCTCATTATTTCATTATCGCAACAATAGTTAATGCGTTAACGTTAATAGACGGCAATAATGATCGCATTGTTTAACGTAATATTTCATTCCGTTAGGGATGCATTTCGAGTTTTTTTTTTTGTTTCGTTCTCATGGTCGATATGAAAGAATGAATGCATCGGTCGATATTATGAAATGGAACAAAATTTTTCTTCTCCTATATGTATATTTTATGTTAAGTTTTACTTTTTATTCTTGTTCCACTTGGCGATTATATGCTTCTGGAAGATGTTAACGTCGAAAGGAATTGAAATTTCGAGCAGTCACTTTCAGCGCTATGAATAATTCGACTTTTTTGAACAGGCTACAAAGTCTTCTTTCACAGTTGCAGTCATAATTTACGTACCTGAAAAAATCAGGTACAATGTCTTTGCAATATACCATTGCTAGTGACGTTGTTGCGTTTGAAAATTTTTGGCCAAGCGATTCGCTCAAAATTTCTGTTTGGTTAGCTCTTGCTGAGCTGTTAAGAAATATATTTATGGAGTCAGTCGTTGGAAATCTTTTTTTATGAATTACCGATTTTGCTATGGCTATTCCTTTTTAAACGAGAACTTCATTAAATTAGTTCACTATAAACATGAACGCGTTAACGGATGCATTTTTTTGACCACATAAGAAATATTCTGATGCAATTTTGGAACTGAATATTACTTTGTTGTTTTATTGTTTATTGTTTCCCTTATTATACCTCCAATTAAATGTCCTCACTTATAAATTTAAGGTAGGGAAACGAGGTTGAAAAAGGATTAGCATTTTATACGGCATTTCAGGTATTTGTGCTCAACTATACTCAGTGATTCCCTTCATATTTTTTTTCTTTATATTAAATGTTGATTAAATGACCGCGCTCTAATATGGTATTGCGATACCATGAACTAAATCCTCCATGGTTGTAAGTTCTGTGGTTCTTGCCGGAGAAGGGGCTTATCGAGGTGGGATTACTTTTTAGGTCGCAATTTCGACGATGTATATCGGAAGCTTGTAATGTTCTTAACGTATTGAAAAAAGGTCATTTTTAAAGGTTAATGGTGACTTGAAGCATGATGGACAGGGGAAACTTATTGATGTAGGAGTTATTACAGTTATTTTTTCTTGCAAAAGTTTAGTGGTTCAGGTTCCTCAAAAACGATGGCCTGTCTTGGGTTGTGTGCAGCAAGACCATTCACAGAGCCTTCACAGTGCTTGACGTTTGTGGATGCTTGGTGATCCCTCCGGGATATAATTTCCTCGGGCAGGAGGATAGTTTCGCCCCCCCCCCCCCCTCCTCACCCATATCCTCGCATATCCATGGTAAAATTATCTGGAGATAAATCCTAATCTACCGGGTGTTGTTCTGTTCCGAATATTGTAATGTTGTGCAAGTGAGGCAGTAGCTGCGACTGATCTTCATTTGTTTCATTCCCTTTGTTTCCCTGCCAGCTCAACCGTACATACCTGGGCGTGGGCAAAAACGTTCCTTGTTAGACAAGTCTTATAAACCAAATTTTTTTTGGTGATATTGCGATGTGATTTGCATCCTTGATGCGTTTTTGGCAAATATTTTGATCACGTAGTTCAGTGTTTGTGAAAATAGTCTTAGATAGCACAGCTTTCATGCAGGAATATTCAGGTGACTAGCAACAAATATTCATTGGAGGCTGGTGTGCTTATTCGTATTTGTGCGCTTTTGGCAAGAGAACATTTATAAAGGATGTGACATATTGATATCTCGCCAGAAGTCGAAACATCGTTTTGTATAGCGCAAAACAGCGGCAATTTTTCAAGGATTGCGTCTTTCTTCCCAACTCTTCCTTCTCACTGGTAGGATCGCATACTTTTTTACCAAATCTTCTTCGTCACTGATAGGATTGTGCACTTTTTAGTGAATCTTCCATCTTACCAATAGGATTGCATACTTTTTATTAGACCTCTCTCATCTCTCACATAGCTCTAGAAACCTGCAAAACTACGAGCAATCTTTTAGCTTGATAGTTGTGAAAGGTGAACAGTGTGAAGTATTTTTTGAAATGGAGAATTTATTGTAGAAATTTTCTGTGCCTCATATATACTATTTGCGAGGGAAGCATAACAAAAAAAGCAAAAAACAAATAGACTGGCAGACATGTGACGCTTTCGTTGGTAGGAAATATATGGACATAACGTTATTCGCTAAAGTTGGCATGAAAATTAGAGTTGGCAAGACAAGTGGGAGAACAAGCCTTAAGATGAATCACCGTCGAGGGCTTAACTAAGTTCATTACAGTTCACTGTTACCTTTGAATATATCTCCATCCGTATATCCCTGCTCTCAATTTCATTGCACATCCTATTGGAATAAAAGTTATCATAAAATTACCCTCCTTCTCATATTCAATCCTTTGAAATTCCTCTCGGAGGCATCATAATACATAAACTCTACTTAAATCAGTTGTCCTCTCGCATTCAGTCCTGCGTCAGGAGGATGCCACTATGAACAAGACTACCTCAACTTCTGTCTGCTCTCGTTTAAGTCTCCTATTAGCTAGCTAAGTTGGTATAACCGAAGTTTTTTTACGACATCTGCTCACCGAAAATTATCGTGCAGCTCGTAAACTTAATACAGTTTTGGTGGAAGTTTTATTTTTCAAGAAATCCTTATTTCCCTATGACCCATTGGAGTGTGTTTATTTCGTCTGGGAACCTATTCACCAAACAGGTTCACGAAATCAATGCAAGTGTTGAATTATATGTGTTTTCCTGAAAAACCTTTGGACATCTTCAGATTACCTCTTTAAGTGAACTCCAACCAGGCCATAGGTCTATCCAACATCTATCGTAACCTGACTAATGGTGTTCCACCTGGTGGAGATGATTGCTGAACGCTGTTCTTGGCCAGTTCTGAAAATGGTGCAAACGTGAGGCAGAAAACTAACAAGATAGTATAGATTTGATATTGCTAGCGAAATAGCGCAAAACAGTTCATTTGGCTAGAATAATTCATGAAAAATTCGAGAAAGCTTCAATGAGAAGAGAAATTTTATTTTAAAAAGGTATGAGTTTTGAAAAAAGTGCTTCGTTTTTTCGAAGTATTTGAGCGCTTCGTTTTTTTCGAAGCTCATTATTATGGGTTTCATATTAACGGTGTTGTGATAGTTATGCCAATTTTCGGGATGAGTTTCATATGGAAGTGTTGCTTTATTTCAAGATTTTATTGCTGTTCATGAAAAGCGTTTTTGATTTTAGGGAATCGCAAAAAAACGTGAAAAAAATTGAGTCGTTTTTCATTGTTGAAATGAAATGATGGTTGAAAAAAATTGGCGGCAAGGAATAGCGTCAAGAGAGGTTGTCAAAGCCGACTTATTTTTTGATGACACGATGATGAATATCCGTTTATAAGAGGCGACTTGAAGAGGGATGCGTTGTTGTTTTGTGTTAACACAGGAATGCTTAACGCTCTAAAAGGGCAAAATCTTTTACAAATGCAAAAGCGATTTGTTTTTTCGCAAACAATGCTGGATAGCCGTTTAGTAAAAGCGATATGCGAACGTATGGGTCCTTGAGGAAATCGTTCGTTATTTGTGCTTCCGCATATAGTAGTCGAAAATTCTGATGCATTTCGGTCGTACTTTTCTCGCTTTTATTGTGTGTGGGGGAGGGGGGGGGGACAGTTTTCTTCTTAACAAACATGCGCTAAAATAAATTGCACTGTGAAAAATGATAACAGGTGGAGAAGCCCTAAAAATAACACATTGGAAAAAAACAACATGCTTTCTTCTTGTTAAGCGAATTACCACGCTTAAAAGAGCTGTTTTTTATAGGTGTATGGAAAAATGCCATCGTTTACAGAGCATTAAAGGACGATTGAATCACTTTTATATAATTTGTAATATTTTTGCTGAAGAAAGAAATATCCTCAAATTTTGAGAAGGAATATTTGTTTAAAAAAAAAACGGTTTTAAGTTTTGCATAGGGGAGAAGAATTGATTTGCTTGATGCTTAGAAGGCTGCAATTGATGTTTCGTGCTTGAGAGGACACATGGATTTCTTCGTGGAAAACAACCATGATTAGGATATATACGGAAAATATGAACTTACAGGAAGCAAGTCTCATCTAACGATCATTGCATAGCTGCTAGCAATGAGTTAAACAAAAACATTGCATCTTCACCTGAACAAGACAACGCAGCGCACTAACATGTCAAAATTAACATGCAAAAGTCAACCAAAAAAGGCTCACCTCTTCGGAAGGTGTTCGATTGGCCGAACTCATCCCATCTGTGCGCTTGGCATAAACTTTCCTATTTTCTTTTTCTATCATAATATCCGGTTTTGAAGCTTCATGTTTTATAGGTTAAGATACAAAAAACAGAAAAATAAAGAAATATTGGACATTTTCTCTAGTACCTCTGATTCTGTTGTCGGATTCGACTGTTCAAGCAAACGTTCCTCCGTTCGAATTCGTCTAAAGCGCTCTTATCATCGCTCTACAAGTCATTCAAATAGCTGCTTAAAAAAAGCGCACCAGGAACACTACTTTGACATATGCTTTTGAATTCATGACTAATAAAGCCTTAATATCAGTGAATGAACGACAGTGCGGCGAGGTCAGTGAAAAGCTGCTCAACGCTTTGGGGTATATTTTTCACCTTATTAACCGATAACATAATCAGGAGCGATATGGTTGAGTTTTTATAAATGCAGACTTTTTTGGGCCCAAGAATTGCATTTATCAGCCTTTACACCTGTGCTTGATAAGATGAAGTCGTTGCGTCCTTGGGATTGTTTTCAGCTCATATATTACACAAATTTGAATGATAATAAACACTAACAAAAATATGTGCGTACTGTCCTAAGATATATGAAAATACATGTCGAAAGTGCCAGAGAGTGCAAAATTCCAAATAACATTTGAAAGAAACTGAAAAAGAACGCTTCATGGTGAATGTCATTTGCGCTATTTATAACGATGTAGGATAAGTTTGCATGAGGGAACTAGAATGCCCTAGCAAACATTTGGCGAACAGGAAAAATAGTTAACAGTACTTTGCGTGCATTAGTGCGGTTGAATGATGCTTGAGAAATATTCAATGCAGTCTGACTTCTAAATAATAATGCGATGCATCATATGATAATTTCATATTCAGGTGATTTTTATTTCGAATGCATAGTGAGGTGGAAGAGCATTCGAAAAGGCATCGATGTCTGAAAGCATATTGACGTGTCGAGGGCATAAGAGCACAAATGTCGAAAACAGCACGATTACCCTTAAGGGTACAATCTGATTTCGTTGAGTGCGAATGTGAAAATTTTTATGCGCTTTTTTAAATAGCTTCTTTGATTGACTCGCTAAACACGTCGTTGGTTTTTTTTCTTCGAACATAATTTGTGCTTATTTTAAAACGATCGACACGATTTCGAGTGTCGAAAATAAGGAAACAATCATTCTAGTTCCCACTGTTTGCAGATCTTCTCTAAGAAACATCATCACCTCATTTACAATGAATATAAGGAAAGCAGTCACTCATTGCTCCATCATTTCTGAAAAAAAAAAAAACAAAAATTAAACGCGGTGATGTGCAGGAAATAGTGGTATCGTATGTACTTTTTTGGATTTCAACCCACCACGTCATCTGCTAAGTTGAATAATCGAAAACAACAACCAAGCAATGTCTAATAAAGTTCTTTTAAAGCAGAGAGGTTGCTTCTTGGGTAGAAAACTTTGCAAAGACGAAATAAGAGTCTATTTTTATTGAACGTTTTTGTATACGTTTTTAAAGAATGTAAATTCGATATTTCCGAGATACAAACTAAAGCTGCATTATAACTCAGACCCTTGCATCCAGCTTCGTTCAGGTTGGTTTTCTTCTAGATCGGATGTAACATTCGAAGTAGCTACAAAGTTGGGTTATCAAATTCGCTCTGCGATGCTTTAGATGCGCCTTAAGGGTAAATTTTTCTGAGGTATCACATATTCACTCGGTTTCGTAAGAATCGCTCTATTAGCTTCATTATTGTTTTTGGATATTTGGACAGAAGTTTGACTTAGGAAAGTGAAATGCAAAAGCGCATATCCTGCAGCCTCGTTGGCGCACAAATGGCAAAGTTTGAAGTTTATTCGTTGGTGCTGAACCCGTCAGTTCTTGCTTATAAGAAATAAATTGAAATTTAAGTGAGCAGAAGTTTCTCAAAATTTCACCGAGTTTCTTCATACATTGTTGTTTTACAAAGCTGCTATTAAAAAAAAAAGAGCGCAATACGCGGAAAAGCGTAAGACATTTGCGCTTACGACTAGTTGACAGCGCAAAGGGGATCGCTTGGTGGGATGCAGCGAGTGATCGCTTCGAATTAAACTAGCCAAGCATTCTGGCCAATTCATCATGATGCGCACTTGAAACGACGGCTTAAGAGCTGACAAAGGAAAGGGGACCATAGCGAACAAACGGCGTCGTCGAAGGTGAACTTCGGGCATGGGATGGCGTTGTTTTAGCGATTAATCAGCTAACCTGAACGTAATAGGGTAACTCATGCGCAAGTGTGTCGCGCTTGTGAGTTCCCTGGGAGGCGGCAAGCCAAGTGCGAGATGGCTAGCTTGCTCCGGTGGGTACTCACCCGCGAACCACCTGCTCTCGGCTGTTCATCCCGGTGCCACCTAACTGCCATCGTGTGCAAATTCGGCTAGCTGCCTTGAGGCGCGCATTCAACTCACTCTCTAATTGTGCTCAAATGCGCAAAGTTCAGGACGAAGTAAGTTTGCTGCTAAGGGTGTTCAATGCAATCTACACAGCGTGCGCGCACGACCGGTCCTCTGCCAATTCAGCTGATTCATTTGAGTCGATGTCTGCAGCGTTCTTTTTGCCCAGATTCCCATTTACCTCGTCCCAGTCTTATTTGCAGTGCGCTATATCGCTACATCTCAAACTGTAGCGCTTAGCTTAAGCAATAAACGCCCAAATGTACTTCCTCATAGGCGATTCGCGTTAAAATGTTTCTAGTGGTTGTTCGCTGCACACTTATTATCTGGCTGTGTTGCTTATTCGCTGGGTGCAATGCTGCTTTCGATGACCGTGACGAATATCAGTTACGAACAAGCATTTTAAAGTATTCCTTTTTTGGCATGGACCATTCAGTATGCGCTATCAAACGCCATTGAAAATATTGCAATTGAAATTCGGATGGTCTCATTTGTTTCCACTTGAGAAGCCGTTTAGTTTTGCAAATCGCCTTTGAAGACACAATGCAGCTCGGATTTAAGGGGATCGAAAACTATTTGCATCACGCATTAACGCATCAAAAATAGTGGAAAAAATAGTGCGCAACTTATTGGAAGGGGCAAGAAAAATGAGAAACTTTTAATTAATTCAGCGCTCATCTTTCGTAGCATTTTAATGTTTGTTTTTTGTAAACTTTGCAGCTTTCACGAGTTTTCACTTTCTCATTCTTTCTTCAAATAGCTATGCATTATTTTCTAGAAAATCTCTTATACTGTTTGATGTACTAAAGTACCGCCCTGTCATCTTTTTACTTCGCTGGACTTGAGCATAATTGTGTGCAACAGTATTTTTTTAAATTATGGGACTTGTTCGAAAACATGGAGTTACATGTGAAGGAACAACTTTTGATAGAATGCAGAGGCTTGCTAAACGTGATGTCAATCGCTTAGCGCTCGGCTATGTTCGTGAATTGGGCGCTTCGCTCGGTGCGCGATTCGTTGATACAGGTGGATCCCCTCGCGGCGGCGATCGCCTACAAGGGTCAACGCAAGGCGATGCCCCCTTCGGCGATCGCGCATACCCCGCTACTGCTTCAATTCACACCGTTCGGAACCGCGGCTTTAGGTGAGTCCCTTCGTTCGCTACCTCCATCTTCCGTCTGGAAAGTATTCCATTGATTCCTTACTCATCAACATAATACTCTTTTTCAGTGCATTTTTCACGGACAATAATCCGCTATCACATGGTTGTGTTCGCTTTGTGAACAGCTAATGTCGGGAAAAAGATCCCAAATGTAACAGTCCATTCAGCATCAATAAAAAGTGCGCTTACATACTACCTCATGGAGAAGTTACCTCATTCCAAGACCAAGAGAGTTTATAAAGTGGTTGCATAATATATCCCGCACCTGTATCTTAAAATCCTCGCTCTATTGGCGTTTCTGCTAGCAACCTTAAAAGAGAATCTTTTCACGCTGGTTTTGCTAATGTAAATTTTACCAGTTCACGGAGGGCCTAAGAATAACTTCTCTTTAGCAAATTCAACTCTTCGTTTTTTTCCAATCTATTGACGATAGCCGTAATTACTGCGCTATTTCGCATGCTTCCGATTCCACCATAGGGAGTAAAAAGCGTTTAACTTTTTCTTTACTCCGTATAAAGGGCGATCCGTACATTCGTTTTCGAAATCGCCGAATGCTTACATAATATAATTATGTAGTGTATTAGAGTGCGAATATGAGTTCTAATGAGTTCGGAAGTGTTTGATTACGTAAATATTTCCTAGAAGAATGAAAATCGTGAATGTAAGCGGAGAATGTGAGTCGATGGAGGAAGTGAAAAAAATCGGTTGTAAACTATTAAAACTTACGCTGAATAATCTCTCATTTGTACGATATGCTCTTAGCGTTTTGTGCGTTTCTAACACTTTTTTCTTATCCACATTTACAATTGGTTGACTGAAATTATTGCCCCATTGTCATACTTTCTTCAGTCACTTTCATCGCCATCAGTGAGGTGAAATCTCATAGGAAGTGTTTATTTTCTCAAGGCGACTGATCGTTTTGCGTGATAAGTGCTATGCACTGAAATAGATTAGCCTAAAGATGTTTATAAATTAACGATGCTTGAAGCAGCGTTTTAGTGAAACGAGCGCATAGCGATTTGGGAGGTTATTGTCTATTCTGGCTAATGAGGGATGAAGCTGACAACGGCCGATCGGCGAAATGTGATTGCGATCGCGCCTCAAATAATAGTGTCTTAAATGTTTGGCGATCTAACGCCTAAGTTGCGGCATCGTTAATGCTTCAATGTGTCAGTATGAACAAGCTGTCTTGTCGCATGAATGGGTGGGTGGGCTTTCTGGCACAACATTGTTGCCAACAGGCACGATTACTCTATCATCGCGCTCGCGAATCGTTTGCCTACATTAAGCAAAGAGTGTGGGTATTGCCGATCTAGAGGGTGCCAACATATGCATGCTGGTTGTTGAAGTCGAATCATCAACCGGGGAATATAATAAGGCGAACGAGCCGTCTAAAGGGTAGGCATATCTTTCGCCGAAGGGGAACGCAACAATCAGCATATTTTCTAAGCTAGTATACGGCATGCTTCTCTACTTATACAACACTCTGTAAGGGTACTAAATTCTGCAGCTGTTTGCAGCACTCATATTTGACGGTTTTTGCTCACATATATCAAACTTAAATCAGGAAATTTTCTTTACTTAGCGATGGAAGTGCCATGAAAAACTTTGTGATCGTTTTAACATACATATGAATTTGCAAAAAAAAAAAAAAAAACAGACTATTAGGTCGGCATATCTGTGCGTATTTTTTTCTCCGTATTCCAACTTATAGCATCGGAGGGCTAATTTCTAACCTTGAGCAAGCTTTGAGCCTAATTTCAATCGAATTTATGAAGGAGAAGTGCAGGATGAACGATATCACAGGAATCATTGATGCTGTGAACACAATGATCACAATGTCGTGCTTCGCGTTTTCACATTGAAATGCCGAATAACATCAATAGAGAATTACTTCAAATTAAATGAAGATAGAGTCTGTCATTCTCATATAATCAACTTATGATCGCCAAAAAAAGGAAAGCCATTCTATCGTCAAGTTGACTCTGTTCTAATGAATTCAAGAAAATAGTCCAATGGTTATAGTGGCGATAACCAACGGGATCTTCGCCAATTAAGCAAACTTTTGTGACCACTTGCAAATATGGATAGTATAACATCTTGACAGCTTCATAATCGCTACCTTGTTTACTTATGGCGGGCCGCATTGTCGCCAAATTCAATTCAACTCTTCCATTCATCACTTTATTAATAAGGCTCGCTGTCTCAGACCTCCTGTTGTCAGTGAGTATGTCCACAGTGCACGTTCAATTTAACCGTCGTACTAAGGTCTCCAGTGAAAGGTTTTCAAGAGAAAACACGAGGCCAATCGAGAAAGCAGAGAAAAAACGAATTCCGAGAGAATTAATAGATAATTGAGGAAGCGAACTTCGAGCTAAATATGAAATATTTCGTTGTCTTACAGGCCTTATATTCCTCATTGCTTATAATCTCAGAAAGATATACTCAACTCGCAGCAAAGAGAAGCGACGACGCCACCTCTACTGCGAATGGACCACAGTGCCCTTACTAAAGTTGTTGATGTTACGATTGCAGGTGCACTGGTTGACGCATTTCTTTGAAACCTTTCCCAATCCACCTTATACACACCTGAGTTACTTGCAAATTAAATGATTCACTCATGAACTGTCACGTGATAAGGGTATTCCGTCAACGATTAGGAATTACTTCTCTTCCAAATTTCGCAACCTGTCCCAGCTCAATGGAAACCGAAGCAGTGAAAGCATCAATTTTTGACCAGGCATATAAATGTACTCGAAAGCTTCCGGCAAACATTTAGAATTGCGAGTGTTCAATTAGGCTGATGATGAGCAGAACAAAAATGCATATAATTATGAGGGGTTGTAGGCAGATGGCGCATGAAATCGAGTAAACTGCAGTAAGACGTGCACAATCCCACACGATGAGCGATAAACTAGTGTGGCAAATAGCCGTCTTCATAGAATGTCAATGTTCGATGCGTATGCGCTCTCGTTGAGTGCATGAAGCAGCTACAAGTGTTTATAAATCTGAGCTCCGTATTCGTGCCAAATATGCACTAATTCAGAAAGAGAATCCATTCTGACGGCCCTCATGAAATCTCAAAAGGTACCTTGAAGCTCAAACAACGAAATCTTGCTTGGTTGTCACTGTATACGCCAATCACGCGAACTTTTGTTGTGTTAGCTGAATGATGAAAATCGCAAATAAGAAATACGAGGAACAATATGTGCTCAGCGACAATGCTTCATGGCAGTGGTCCACCGTGTCTCAATGAAGGAGCTGAATGTTTCTGTCTCAAGTAGCGGATGGATTTTTATTGCATTGAACGAGAAGTACTCTTGAAAGAGCAAGCATTCAAGCTAAGAGGCTAGCAAGTTGTCGAGGGCTTCTCGACGAAGCCATTTCTGTGTTTCCAAGTTGTGCTGTGTCTATTCGGCACTGTTCTGTAGTGGCGCAATGCTACAATCCGTTTCGCAACATTTGATGACCGAACATAACCGTGGTGAGCCAGAACCACGGAAGATTTCAACGCTGACATCTCCATCCTCATTACTGCGTGAAGCTTTGCTCACTCCTACGTACACGACTGCGCTCGCAGCACCCACAACAGGTTAGTTTCGCGTTTTAGCTTCGCTTACTTTATACGTTCTTCGCGCTTTTCTCATCTAAAAACGTCTCGCGCTGTAGCCTTTAGAAATATCAGAACCTTGCTTTGATGGTGTCATTCGAAGCAAACGTTTGTTGCGGAAGGGGATGAGGAGGGTGGTCGAATGAAATGAGTGGTACTCGATCTGTTCACTTGTGAGCTAGGGAGTGGACTGCGTCAGTAGTCTGTGCGTAAGAGTTTGCATTCTTCGTTCCACGGTTGCAGCATTCTGAGTCGTGTTTTGTACAGACTATTTCAACTTGAAGCCACTGCTTGCCTGTCGCTGTACATGAGTATGTGAGAACATGAAGTGGACATGAATAGTTTTAGCTACCACCAAATGAAATAGACGCTGCCCAGAGTGCATATCATTTTATCACAGCGACTGCATTTTGTCAGAACTGGTCGCAAGTGCTTCGAATTTACTAACAGCTTAGTTATCATAAGATTTCTGGAAAAGCTCCCGAACGCTGCTGTTGTGTAAGAAAACCTTTCTGAAAAAATAATATACGTCACAGATTTTATTGATGAAAATGCGGTCAACTTAGCTTCTCTGTAACTAATGCAATGGCCGCAGCGTTTTTGCACCAAGATTCAGTCACAAGCTGGAAGTCGATGCTGCCGATCGTTTAAGGCACCATCCACAATATTACCATCTTGCCTTCTTCTGCTGTTTTGAAGTGTCATTCCTGATCTTCCAGTGTGTTTTATGCAGCCAGGAAAATTCTGAAAACAGGAAATGAGAAACTGCAGTGTTTCGCTCTGACTATCCTCTTCCAGTTTCGTTATCCTTTTTTTCAGCTCATCTTGCTCTATATTAACAGCTAATTCTGGAGTATCACTAAAATATGCTTCCCTTTATTATCAAGGGTCTTAAAATATGCCGCTTCAAGGCGACATGTGATTACAAAAAATTCACCATTTTGCAGAAGAAAAGGTTTCTTACTGCTTTATTCGATGAGCACCTTTCAGACAATGGGACGAAGAAAAGTGATGGGATCATCTGATAAAATTTTGCATTTTTCGAAGCGACAATTTAGGTTTGGATAACTCATTGAAAAATTAGAGCTTTAATTCAAGGCAATGAAGTTCAAACAGCAAGTATTCATTTCGAATAGGCTGAAATGCGTTAGCAGCATGCGGTATATATCATGAATTTATGTAACTTGCGACACGAATTATGGAATGTGAAGTATGGGAATTGAAATGAAAGGTAAGTAATATGCAAATGTTTTGGCCAAGCTCAAACTGCTAGAATATAGATAACGCAATTTTTTACGCCAATTACGGTTGGAAGCGTAGCAAAATTTCGATAGTAGACGTTTGTGGCTTTGATCGTAGCTGCGTAGGCAAGCACTACCACAGCGATTACTGCGGCTAGCTTTTCGAACCATTACTGTTGATATATATATATATATATATATATATATATATGTATATATATACTTATTTGTGTATTTATATGTTTGCTCTGCTTAGTTTTCGCTGTTCTACCCACTTTACCTAAATCGCGAAAAGCACTGAAACTAAATTATTTTATCATTTACTTAAGCAATGCGGATGTTCGTTGCAGACAACGAGACTATTTGATATTCAAAAAGAAATTTTATGCCTGAATTGGCTATGTTCCGACACTTTAGTCAGCCACCTGGTTTAGGCTGGTTGTTTTTGTTAGCAGAAGATACTTCTTGGTCTTAAGGGATACCCTATTTTGTTGGGCAGGCGACCCGGACATACTGGGTTTTCTGTTCAGAGAAATCCGTTCACTAGAGATTTTTCTGCAAAAAGCGAATGCATGCTAATTATAACATCCAGTGTCTGAAATGAGCCTTGCATTTAACGATATATCGTATCTTATAAAGTTTTAAGCTCGGATTCTTACAGTTCAATCACCGTATTGTTGAAGTGAATGTCTATAAAAAGTGTGCAGAACTTAACTGGCTTGTGTACCTGCCACTCAACTGTTGATTCGGGAAGCGTTAACAGTTGTTTGCGACAGACCAGTTGTATTGAGCTCAATTGCACCTGTATTTATTGAATGCGATACCTATATAGTGGAGTAAACCTATCGCCACATAAAACTGTATTGGCCATCAGCTTCACCTGCATCGAATGCATTTAACATACTGTTTCCAAATGGAAAATTTTAAAGGATTGCATTCTCTCAGTAACGCAACATTTAACGTCGATATAACCTGGAATAAAAGGTGATACTTTCACTATTTAAATGACATTCTACTTTAATATCTGAGTTCATGTGAAATTTTGTGGTCCAATTGGTTTGCTGTTTCACATTTTATTATTGCTTCTCTTTAATTTAGTTATACACGATTTCGTTATTCTCCTTAAACGCTTGAATGTAATATTGTCTATAATAAAATGTTGTTCAATGCATTTTTACTCTTGATCATTTTATAAACGCTATGAAAATTTCTATCGCAAAGTAATCACCAAATAGAGAAGTTTGAATGAATTTTCGGGTCTTTTTTCAAAATGCAAAGGCAAAAGTGGATGGAAAGGATGAAATATGTTTTTAAAAAAGGGAATATGATAGAATTTTTCATATTTGGATAGGTACATATGCACAAATAATAACCATCAAATGAAGCAATTAGCACTCTACGGTCACTTTGAAGATAAGTTTTGCAATGTTTGTCGCCACCATCCTTTACGTTTCGTTTGTCGAACGTTTCTCATTAGCATATTTGTATGCTTCATATAGCTGTCAGCTGATGATGAATTGCTTGTTGTGGTGCTACATATGTAGTGCACTTGCAGCAGCAATTAGTTGGTTATGATTATTCATTTTTTGCACAGATCTAGCTGCAATCGATTCTCCTTAGAGGGGAACAGTTTGTCGAATTCCTCAATGCTTCGCAAGGCATTTTCCTTGGTCATAAAAAGTGAAGAAATCTAGCATATGCTGTTCCAGTGGTGTTATTGCGAGTCCCCAGCTAGATGGCAAACTAAATATTGGCTTCTATGGGAACCGTCCCTATAAATTACACACACACACACACACACACACACACACAGAGAGAGAGAGAGAGAGAGCGGAAAATGGTCAACCTATTGCATTAAAATGCTTCGGACTGCGGTAGAATATCTATAGTATGTTGATTAATGATTGTTTTCATATGTTATCGATTTATTTTTCACAGTCAATCACAATTAATCTCTCATATTCGCTTTGCACCAACAGTTCATTGGTGGAAAGTTGTCAGACTCATGTAGGTTAAACTGCTGTCTCTTCCATGAGTATTGAAAGTAAAATTCACTATGCTATTTGCACTAACACACTGCACTACCACTGTTTTAGGCCACTAAATTCTGGAGTTTATGGGATTTGAACGAAGATTTCAACGAAAAAAAAAGCAAATTTATGAGAAGGAGATTTTTTAAAAGAAATCTGCTGCTACAGTTTAGCTGTCGAATATGTGAGCTCCTTTAACGAAGTGTAAAGTGGAAATTCAAAACAGAATGGAGTCCGCTTCCAGTGAACAAAGAAGCTTTTGTGCTGAACGCTTTACAACTGTAGAGAAATTGCTTGCAACAAAACTATATCTAAGGTACGAGATTCGAATCTAGAGCACTGTCGCCACAAACATTTGCTTTAGAGAGTTCCCAACTTTGCAACGAATTTATAGATCGCTAAGTTGCAATTTATAGCGCTGATATCGGGCTTAGCTATAAAGTTATGTCGTGCATGTATGCGAAATGCTGTGAAACGTGTAGGGCGTTTATTTTACGGCAATTTTTTAAAATCTTCCCGGAAGCGGTGGTGACAAGTTTGCCGCTTCTTTTTTTAGAAGATTAGCGCATAGGTTTCTCAGAAAAGTTCAACGCAATACTTGCACAACTGACTGATGCAACAGATGTGGTGGCTGCGCGTTATTAATTTTAGCAAGATCTGCGCCAGTTAAGCCGCTAATATGTTGTTTCCATACCACTTTGAGGAAAGCTTTCGTTCAAAACTTTTAGTCGTTTCTCTCGGTCTACCACTGAAGCTTTGATCATCGTTTGCCCGTCTAATTTCGTTTAACGGAAGGAGGCAAAAGCGACAAAAGCTTGAACTTCCAAAGGTTGTTTAATTCATGTGAAAAATAATCAGCTTTTTGGAACTCTGAAAAATTGTTTGGTATTTAACAACACCGCGTCATAGACATGTGACAATTGCCAAAAACCTTCCACCATAGCGATCCCTTCATGAAAGACAACCTCTCAGTGGGCTCTCCGAATACTATCTTCATTAGTTAGCCAGTTCACTCAGACTCTGTTGAATGAGGCGTAATTCATGGCGGCCGGAACCTGATCACCTGCAGTTGTTGGACCATTTGGTTAATGATGCTAGCTGGCGCATGATGGACACCTCAAAAAATGTATGCGCATATAAACTTGCCATCAGTTTAGAAAGACGAAGGAGGGAGCAGGGCGAATAGGTGTTCATATATGGTGCTCGCCCAAATGATGATGCTAGGAGAAGAATCTTCTCACATCGTAAGGCTGTTGTCTTTCTGCATGGCAAGGCACTATTTGCTGTCTAACAATAGAAAACCCGCCTCCTTTTCTGTGAAACGCAAAACTTGTTATGAAAGGATATAACGTATGTGAATGTTTGTCACGAGCTTGATCTATCATTGGTTGACATTTGATGAGCATTTGTGATTTTGTTACGAGGAATGCCGATAAATCCGAGTTGATAGAAGTGATTTTGTTGCGTGGCTTTATTTGCAGAAACACGAACCTTCTAAGTGAACAAATGTAATTTACAGCGGCAAGGAGTCAGATTTCGGTTGGCTCACTCATGCTGCCGGCAATAGTGTTGCTGAAACGAAGCCTCGATTTCTCCATTTTTTGAATCTCACTCATGATTTAGAAATTTTAATCGATGATTAAATTCTTTCTTTCAATATGAAGTAAATTTTGCAATATCTCTAATGAAGCTGTTGATGGCTAGAAATTCTGCAAGATTTTAAGATGGTGGATTATTCATTGGAACCGTTTAATTGACGAGACAAGTGGTCTTATTTGCGGTAATGTGGTACCACGTCTTTGTATCTCCTTTGCCTATTTCTAGAAGTCGAATTTTGCGACCATTTTTTATCCCACTCTCAAGAGATTATAATTCGTTTTTGAGTTTGTTTCAGTCTCAGATCAGTAACATAAACAGGAAAAGGAATGAAATTTTCGAATTTTGTGAATAGCACCTTATGCGTGTGAGCGGCGTATACTTGAGTTTCGCATAAATTTCGACTAGAAAATTTGAAACAAACCGCTTAATTTATACATCGCAAATACTTCGGTGGAAATTTCTGTTAAAAGAGAAACTCGAAATAACCACTCCTTTTTGCGATTGTTTTTTTGTTTTGAAATTTCAGGTGTTTTTTCCTCATAATTTGTTTCGGCTAGGAATTTTTCATCTTTCCAAGTTTTTGTCTGCGCACTGCTTTTGAGAAAAGTTTTCAAATCATATAGTGGACTCAGCAGGAAATTCGTCCACCCCATATAGGCGTCTCCCGAGCGTGCATGAGGCCAATAATCTGCAGCGATTAGAGTGGTAATTTTTTATTTATTTGTTTATTTACTTATTTATTTTCTGCAGGCTATGTTTACGGAGACACTCCTCCCTGAGGTTTTTTAAGCAGATTTATTCTCTAAAGGTACAATGAACAATTTATGGAACAGTCTTCTCCTTTCTCAGCCAAAATCCAAACGATGCTGCAGTCAAGATTTAACTACCTAATGCGCTAAGCTTTCAGTTCTATCACAAGATACCTACTTACTGAAAAAATAAAGGGATTGTTAGCAAAATACCCTATCACACGTGTGCGCGCTGGGGCCAAGGGACCCCGTAAAAACGACGTGACTGATAATGTCGGCGGTTTCTCAGTGATAGAGCATTTGCTGAACCAGCAGGAGGTCCCAGGTTCTCATGCTTATATCGGCAGTGCTTCCATTGATCATTAATCAATGACTAAATTGGCTTCGACAAGAATAATGCTTCCGGTGCCTCCGGATCGGAATCTTGCCGGCAAACATATGCGCCAACGATATGAACGTTGCGAAGGGATGCTTCCGGCACGGAATTTACGACTCGCTTAATGACCAACAAGTTTAATAAATTGCCCATAGGAAGCTTCCAAACATTTCAACAGCGACTCTACGTTAGCGAATGTATGGTCAATGCGCTTAAGTGCTTGTGAATAATATGCAGAATAGTGACGTTTTTAAAGTAAGCTAGCTTCCCCTATAAACTTGTGCTGTTTTCTGATCCAGCTTTCATATAACGCTTTCCTTTACATCGCCTGATCAGCGCGAAATATAATTCTGATCAGTGCTATTTTTTTCATATATTCAGATATCCGCTGCTCTTCTAGCATGTAATCGATAAAGGTTCGATGTGGTCTCGGAGCTGATCCTAACGTTGACGTTATAATCATCATATTTCATAGCTCAAGCTTCAGTGGTTTCTGTGCTTGAGCTACCAGACAACTAGATAAATATGCATACATATGTATGATAGACATGACGTCGCCATTCGCAAAGCAGTTTTGCGAGAACGCACAGAAAATGGGAAAGTTCTGTGTGCTATTGGAGATATAACTGGTATGATTTAATAATGGGACAACTCACCACTATGTTAAGGGCTGCTCACAAGCGCTCTTCTTGTCAGCACTTGTGTCGACTATGTATGTTAGACGTACGCGCCTCATACTTCCATTTTGACTTATTAGCTTAGCTGTGGTTGCTATACGAATATGTGTTATAATTTGAAGATAAATAATTACAATGGAAACTAGAAAAGAGCCGCCTATCGGTTACAAGCTTTCCGTGATTTAAGTGATGTTGGTTGATTCGAGAGAAAGAATTTTATTGTGGAGGTACGAGAGAGGACAACTTTCCCGAAAACTTTTAGTATGCTGCACAAGCAGTATTTGAACTTTTAAACCTGTCAAAACAAGATACGTCCTCAAGGCTTCTGGATGAAGAGTTATTTATCTTCCAGCATTTACATAAAGATAGGTATTGAGGCATTCGAATGAGCAAAAAGTAGATACTTTCTTTTGCATTGAATACTTCAGCTTGTGCAGTAATGTTCACTTTCCTTAAATATGTTTCTGTCCAGCACTGTTGAAACAATGAAACCGTAAAAATTGTCCTTTATAGCTCACAGCAGTGTGTACTTCCTATTGTGGTTCTCAGATTGGTCCCCCTTCCCCTCCCTCCTCCCCCCCCCCCCCCACAAGTGCAGCCGTTTTGTAGCGCTTTCATACAAGCAACATACATTATTTTACAGCTTTATTGTTTAACTTATTTGCGAGATTACACAAACAATCGCAGCGTTAATTTTTAATGAAGCAGAACACAGATCCTGAGCGATCGAACTTGCAGGAGATGAGTGAGGTGAACTTCAGCTGCGATAAACTAAATAAGCTGCAAAGGCAAAGAATGTGGATAGAAAAGCATTCTGTAGAAATCGCAGTAAGTTACAATTAAAAAGGATGCAAATATGTCATTGAAAACGTATATCACAGCCACACATCGTTTACAACAATGACGTTAAGACGTGCCAGCTTTAGAACAAACGTGTATCCAATCAGAATTGACAATTTTCACACTCAATCAAACCACCTTAGGATTTTTTGAGGACTTAAGGATTTATGCTCATCAAGTAAATAGAGCACTTGATGAGTTCTGCATTTTGTAAAGTTGCTGGCATTTAGGGTTGTGCTGACTCGAATATGTAGCGCTTGAAATTTGGGTAACTATCGGTACGCCAAGCACGATAAAGTGCAAAAATTCGCTTCATCTTATTGAATTAAAGTGTTAATTCAAAGTTTTCCGTTTCCACAGCAAATTACATAATAGAAAATGTCATATCAAATTATAGAGGAGATTAGATAAAATGTGACTGAAATAACAAAAGTGAAGATGTTTTTCAATACATTTAACGATCTAACGGTTCCTAGCATTTCTTTGATATGCGCTATTATCAATGAGCCGTTTCGATGAAATTGATAAACGCACAAATATGTTCCATCAAGCAAAAGAGCGGTTCGTTTTGTTGACGAATGAAAAAGGACGAAAATATGCCGATAGGCATATAGAGCTTCTGAAGTCGTTTGAATAGATGCTGTCGAGTGCAATGCGCAGCACCGTTTTTGTCATAGCTGTATCTCAATTCACTGGGAGATGCCACATTGATTTTTATTTTCACACAATTTTACCCGACCTTATCTATTTGCCTATTGTTGACGGCAGTCGCATTTCATCGCTCTTTTGCGTCCAACAATCGTCATAGATCGCTCGGGGAGAATTTAATCATTTCTTCAACAAGTGTCTGTTAAGATCTTCATAGTGCAAACTCGACAATTTTATAGACAACAAATTGCAAACGTTTGTTTTTAGTTCATTTAAACTATATTGCAAATTATCTTTAATGTTCGATAAATGTCAAAACATATTTTAATTGTTGTATATTCGCATTGTGAAAATTTTTCTGCAGGATGTAAACAAAGGATGCTTAGTGGAATCCTTTAAAAGTGTAGAGGTCAAAACTCTAACTCTCATATCTTTTTGTTTTTGTTGAAATTATATCACAAGTGATTATCTCCCGTGAACGCAGCTATTGTTGTTCACTAAATTTGATAAAATAAAAAAATGATCCAAAAAATTATACCTCGTATTAAAGTGACCACGCAACGAGAAGTGGTATACTGAAAGTTAAGGAAGTGAGGCGAGCAAAGAGGATGCTGCGAAATATGAACAAGTGCTTTGCAGATAGTTCCTTTTGCAAGTTATATAAAAAATGACCAATGAGTGAAGCGTAGAAACCTCGACATATGCAACCAGCGGTAGCTGAAGGTTTTTAAGTGGGCTTACCGATGAGAATTCTAGAAGTGATCGCTTTTACTTAGCTACTTGACGTCAGTTTCTTAGTTACGTTTGCCCCATTTCACTACGTTGCCTACACTACGTCTTGTCTCATGTACAGAAGAAAAAGTATGCTGACAACAGAGAAAAAAGATGGCTGTTCCCTTTTTTGCCTCCTCTTTTGCCTATGTACAGTATGTGTAAATGCTCCCTGACTTATGCGGATATAATGCTGATACGGAAGGTATGCGGATATATTGCTGTAAAAACGATTCATGTGAAAGATGAAGGAGTGCATTTGAGCGGGTGGTAAATTCTGTGTGGAGAGTGAGCGAAAAGAAAATGCGAACAACAATCGGAGACTGGGATGTGTTTTCCGCGTTGTAAAGGGCTTATAAAAGATGAACAGCCATTGAAAGTTGAAGCGCATATCTACGATCTTGTCGATGCTACCGTAAAAATCAATTGCATCACGGAAAACAATTTGTCTGAGAGCAATTCAAGCAGCGCATTAAAATTAATAAATGGAATATGCACACATCGGATATCAAATCTGTTTTGCGGCATCTATCACTCTGAAGAAAAATTGAGCTTTTTTTGAATTTGCAAGTGCGCATTGAAGAGCCATTGAGCGTTAGGTGTTATCGTACTACGCGCTCGAGCATTTCTTCATCTTCTTTTGCGCTTCTTGTTATCTTCATCTGTTCTTCCTCTTCAACACTGTTCTTCCTCATCTGTTCCTTCCTCTTCATTGCTTTTAACATCTTAACCCTTTCAAATCTAAGACAACACTCCTAGACATTAACTACGACTTACAAGCAAAAAAAGACTATGACGAATTTCTTGTAATTTCAATTACAAATTTTATAGTCGAAAATTTGAATATCCTCTAATCATCGCTGATTCTTGCTTGCTAAACTGAACGCTTTATCTAAAAGTTGCACTTGATCATAAGACTTCAAAAAGAAAAGAAAAGGAAAATTTTTTGCGTTTAATCGCATAAAACGTCTTTAAGTTAGTGCGATTTCAGCAAAAGATTGATGATGATCCAGCAGAAAAAAAGAAGAAACTAAAAGTTTTATCGGCTGTTGAAATCCCAACCACTTTCGACAAAAATATGGGTGGCGTTTGCCCAGAAGCGACACTTATAGAATGTATATTCCACTTCTGTGACATGCTGTCAGTGCAGCTTCATTGGTGTTCGAGCGGCCGTTCTCCATAAAGATGACGTTCGAATGTGAGAAGCACAAAGATGCTCTTCGTTTGTTTTTTTGCGAGCATTTTGTTTCGAAATATATTTAGTGCTAAGCAGTTTGGCCTTCGAATCAATGGTTCTACTGACAAATCAAACGACCATGTTTTCATCGCTTCACATGCGCTTCCACATTTAATTGATCATTTGCTAACGGTTTGCATCTGTAAATTTTCACGTGTGTATTTTCTTAAAGTTTTTCTTAGGCAAGTTGCTCACTTGGAAAGTTTTCGTTTGGATTCGTTAAGTTCTAAATTCATATTTATCAACACGACTATCGCTTTCAGTTGAGCGCAGATGAGCGAAGCGATTCGAAACTAATCGTATTTAAAGTGGCAAAACGATGCTTATTGCTGATGCTTGGGACTTTCTCAAAAATTATCCACTTAGCGCTATGAGATTCGACAAAGTCATCAAGTCATAGACCAGACGTTGGGTAAAATCTTGCAATGATTTAAATTTGGCTGAGTATTTTGGTGGAACTACTTTGCTTAGCATGAGCGGTTGGCGCTAGGGTTTAAGGCTAACTATGCAACATGCTAAAGCGGCTTGCTATTCGTAGAGGTCGATGTTTTTGCGACGATTTTGGAAGGAACGGGATCGTGAAAGGAGACGGGAGGAGGCAGCTCGACACCGCTCAAGTGCTGCCAACCTTGGTTCGGCGCACCCTTGTGCGCCGAGTATTGGAACGGCGACAAGAAAGGTCACCGTACCTGGCGATCTCACAACAACGACCGCTAATGATGATAAGCAATTAGCAGGTAATGTTACTGCTCGATGCGACACTTAAGTGTTCTCTGTCTTCCCTGCGTTCTACTTGAAGAAACAGCTGTTATCTGCTTATTTATGCAAGAATCTCGCAATTCCTCACGTCTGCTGTGTCTCTTCTAATTGGCTCTAATGTTATGTTCAATACTATAGCCGTAACGTTTAAAACCGTTATGACAACATACTGTTTCATCAACTGGGAAAGCCCAGTTTATGCTGAATATGCGTGCCTGGTAGTCGGTCATCGATGCGTTCCCTTTTGTTAAATACTTTTTCCATAGAGCAGTCTTGATTTCACAGTAAATATTGCATAACCGTTGAATGTGCAATTTCACAAATCTCTCTATTATCAGCCAAAGAGCATTATTTCTTGACGGCATCTTATCGAAAGCAAAAGACTATGCTACAGTTGTATGCATTTCTTAGGCTATTTTCTATGTACCTTGATCATAATTGCCCTAATAATAAATATAGTACGCAATTTGATATTACTCTATGACTTCCACAGTAGCAGCATCAACAGCAACACCTGTACTACTATTTGCATCATTTGTGCTGCCTAGCAAATTTATGTCTTGCTTAAACTATACACGGGCGAAAAAAATGTTATCAGGCAATTGCAGTTGTCGTTCTTACGTTCAACGCGTTTAAACCGCAGAGCGAAATAAGCGAGCAGCGTTTTTCTCGCGTGCTGTGTGTGCTATGCATGCTCATGTGCATAGATTATTGTGCTATGCAAATGCCTTGCAACTATATGGATGTTTTAAAGTATTTTTACAAAGGAAGAACAAAACTGTTTTCAATTGTTTTCATCCTTAAGACATATGCCGATATTCGAATCGAACTTGTTTGTAGATCGCATAGCAAGTGATCGGCGATAATCGCCCATATCACTTCCGGAAAAGCATCCAGTGAACTTTGAATCGGGCATAACTTTTCACGCGCTTTTAAAATTCGGATCAGGCAGAAATTTCCACATGCTGTTAAACTGGAATCGGACGCGGCTGACGAATTTGGAGAGTCGCATGAAAACGATCAGCCGCGTTGTGTAAAATGCTACATGGGGTTGCAATGCTGGGAAATGGGGTTCAGAATTTACAGTACAACTGACACTACTGCGTCGTCGTTGTATGACTAACACGGCAAATGATGTGCGGTGGCGTTTTATTGTGTGCAACTTTATGGGCACTATTCTAGGTTGGTTACCTACGTGGTATACGTGGTAGCAGCTTTTTAATGGTATCTCATGTCGTCACTTACTACCTAATGTTAAGCAGTAATTGTTGTTTCCAGGATATAATGCAAGTAAAGTGGTAATACCGAGTGGATTCTTGCTCACACAATTACTTTAAAATGCTCCAGCCTTCTAATGATGCTTCCTACTCGTTACTTGCTCTTGAAGGTGAAAAAGCAGGCCGCAGCAGCCCTAGACTTTTTGTGGTTCATTTCTATAGCGCTATATGAAGATGGTCATTTCTATAAGTCCTTTACGCACTATTCCAGATCCTTTCATGAGTAACCTACATCAGCATGTTTGTTGTTACTTACTCTATAGGGTTAAAAACTAACCGCTGGTCTCTGGCGATATGCTACAGATATAGAGTTAGCTCCACACGACTTCTTGCTTTTCGTTAAACTAGTTTTAAATGGGTCAGCTTTTCATTGTTTTCTCTTTTTCCTTGAGTTATGAAATAAGCCTATGTAACTTGGCATCTGTTGTATATGGATACTTGGCTGACTGTGACCTTTTTCTCGCTATTCTAAGCAGCTTTTAGCTGCGAAAACAACTTCATATCAGTCACGTCTAGCATGTTGCTTGCTGCATAATCTTGACCAGCATCTGTTCATAACTCGCAATATATTATGCACTGAGGAAATGTATCGGCTTGACAACGATGCATCTCAGTGGCTACTTATATGATACGCTCACATCGTAATCCGATCATCACTCATCTAAATTTCAAAGTTTATGCACTTTGGCGTTGCAACGATTTCAAGTATAATTTTATTCTCATTCGTTGCCATCGTTTCAACCATGCGCGAATGCTGCTCTATTTTAAGAGTAGAAAGAGAAAGAGGGAGTGCTCCATGCGAGTTGTGTAAGGTTTCAGCTTTGAGGAAGAGGCATCTCAGACACATATGAATCACCCTAGCCACGACTATTGAACTAATTGGAAGAATTAGTTGCTTTTGTTGCCGAAATTAATGCGGGGTTCATTTGCGGCAACTGCAGAAGTGGGGAAGGGTAAATTTCACCTACTACGGCCCATTAGGCGGAAAAGGATGCTCTTACATTTTGCACAGCATCACTTCGACAAAGAAGGGAAACTGCTTCTTCTCTTCTTTGCCCTCCCCTCCCCCCCCCCTCCTATCCCCTCCCCCTCACCCCACCCTCTTTCATCACCTTAAATGAAACTGCTTATCATCGCAAGCTATCTGTAATTCTGTTGATGCTCGGGAATAACATATGTTGTATTTGATTTTGTCAACAGCTTAAATAGTAGAATTCACCTTGCAAGATAGTGAAACTAACTGGTTCTTTAGAAACCTACTGACGGTTCATTGAATGGTCGTTCCGCACTGTTACCGATATGTTACTGGACTCGAGACCAGTTGTCTTGTGTTCACGCATGGATAGCAAATAGCTTCAAAACTCACTGCACTTAACACGCCGTGATCAAATTCTCGTCTAGTTTTACCCTAACTAACTTTGTATAGTTGTGTTGTGAGGGAAGACATTTCCAATCTATCATGACTGTGTTGTGCACAGCAGCATTATCGAACTTCACGAAGAAAATAAACTTCTTAGCAATAAACTCCACTTGTTACAGTCATCAGATATGAACAATTACTTTTCGACCATACGATGGAAGTGATGAGAGCTATTATTTGCACCTACAGCAGCCATAAGGACCTTAGAAGGCTGAGGAAAAATTCATAAGGAACGAACCATCTACATATAGCAGCTGTACCTTCGCAGTGGCCTATTTTTCAATTTTAATGGTTAAGTAATGAGTAAGAGGTATCGTTGCAAAGCTGGTGCATTTACGGCACTTGGATGAGAAGCAAAAAGCTATAAGAGGCCAAACGTATATCTGTGCAATATCGCGTGATGACAGCAATAAATTTTAACTTTCTACAGCAAGGAATGAGGAAGACCTAGTGTTACATGGTTGATATCATTGTTGAAGGTATCCGAGCATGCTACTGTAAGAGTAGTTTGCCTAGACACAATCGTTATCGTATTTTCCCATCAACAACGCAGCCGTCTTAATTATGCAGAAAATCCCCCCTGTCGTAATATATGACGTTACACAGCGGGACAGCGGAATTGATTGCTGTCACGCATCTTTTTAAAATAATCTAGTTCAGTTTGAAGTTTACTGATGAATTGACGATCCGATTTCAGTAGACCGAAATTTCAATTCCAATTGTGAGGCTGAAATTTAAGTTCCATTTTGCATTCAATTTTGCTTCATTTAGAACTTCTCATAGCGATTGCTTCGAATATTGATATTATGTGCGCAATTTACTTCTTTCGTCGCTGCTCAGGTTCGATTTTACGTTTCGTGGTACATTTATTTCCTTGGCTCTAGAGGAAGCCGAATAGCGGTTATGCCTTTGTTGAGAGCATTTCTAATTTTTCATCGAAAAGGATGAAATGGACAACTTCGTTCTTAAAAGGCGATATTCAGAGCAATTTTTCTCCGTTTTAAACCAATTGCCTATGAAGTATATTTTCCTTCCGGTCGGAGCATTGAATTCTTGCTAAGCTACTGCGTACTTCAACGTTAAGCATCCTAATAAATTCTCTTAATGGAATAAAGAATTATATTTCGTAAAAGATGTGCAGAAGTTTTATGCAATATTAGCATTTTAGCAGTGCCAAAAGAGAGCATCTCTATGAGTCTCATCTATATATTATACTGAAAATTTTTAGTTGCTTTCGATAAAGTCATTTTTCAGTTTATTCAGCATTAAAATTGCGACAGTGCTTAGTGGTCAGTCAAAATTCCAGAAATTTAGTCGGCATAATGTTTATGTAGGAAGTCTTTTTGCAACAAATTTCTATTGTAAAAGTGCATTATTGCAACGCTTAATTTGCTTTGCTTTCATCTGTTCAATGCTACCACGTATTTACTTACGCCTCAAGCATCTTTGCAGGTGTGCACACAAAATTTACCGAATTAAACATACTTCTTTAAACTTGCATTGTCTGATAACTAAGTTATAAAGAATTTGCTTGTAATTTCCTATGTTTTTTCATGACTCTTAGGTATTTTCTTGTCGGCATTGTAACGCTGGCAGTGATTTCATGTTTAATTTTACTGTTTACGCATTATGGGACACCATTCTCTGCACTGTATTTTTGTACGATTGATCAGAACAGAGTTACATCATTGTCGAACTCTTCTCTTATCCTACTCATTTAGACAGCCATACTCTATAAACTTTACTTTAGTTTAGTTGCACCGTCAAAAGTTGGAACCGGAAGAAAGTTGGGTCGCTGTAACGGAACCACAACCGGAACAGCTGCTGTATTGTGCAATTTATTTCGTCATATACCACATTTTCCAATCGTTTTTTTCTTATTTTTCTTTACATCACGTTACAAATTTAGGACCTTCGTGAACCACATATTAGACGTTGCAGTAATAATCCAAAAATTTGAACTGCCTACTTCAGACTCCAAATATCCGCTTTCGGTCAGCTCAACTCTAAGCTGGGAAAAACTTTATTTCATCAACAAATAATTTTTCAAAGAAAGTTCAAAATTTCTTCCACTTGCTTTTCTTCCTTATTTAGTCGTTTCTGCAGACATCTGAGTTTATCTCCAATGCAGCCTCCTACTCGTCTAAGTAACCCGGTGCACAAATAAAAGCAGCTTTTAACATATGACTTTTCTGCATCACTTCATTTATTCCTTCTCATGGGTCCAAAGACATAAACGGAAATCCCGGATCATAGCTAACAGGGATCATAAAGCACGTACTTCACGTAATGAGTGGAGGAAGAGAAAGCGGAATATATCTTCCGCAAAAAATGGCGAGGCAGTCATGTGTGCGCTGCGCTGTACATTTTATATATTATATATATATATATATATATATATATATATATATATATGCGTGCACATGCAAACATTCATATGCAGGTGCCTGTATGCACAGGTCACTAAATGCGGGGTGCAAGAAGCGGAAATTCTTTCACACATTCCCGAGAAGAAATCCCCGCGGAACTAACGAATCCCTCCCTCCCTCCTAACCCCGCCCTGCTCCTCCTCTTTCCCTTTCGAAACCGGAATGAAATTCATCAAACGTTATTGGCAAAATTTTTTTTTGATGGAGTGCAAACAAGAAAAAATTGACCAAAGACATTTCAAAAATTAACGACCTTCATGTGCGGTCTGTTCGGTGGAGGAGCAGGATGCATTTGCTGACGGAGACGGTGCTTAGTGTGGATGGAACTTAGCTGAATTCTTGTCGATCGCTCCTACGCGTAATATGTACAAACTGCTTTTCGAAGTTGATCACCGTCCCCACCCGCGGTGGCCTCCATCACCGATGCCTCCACATAAAATTGACTCATAAATCTTCGACCACATGAGGAGGCCTATGCTCAAGAAATCTGCAGTCCTCGCGAGGGACTTCCCGAAACCAAGGCCCATTTCGGGAGGACTGTCGTGGATTTCGCTATCCCTATGAGCGATGTTGAAAAAGCAGGTCTTGCATTCCGGAACTTAAAAAATTCTTTCCAGAATCGCAGGAACAAGAAACTTTGTCAGGCACCGTGTTCGAGCCATATGTGCTGAAGGAGATCGTGGCGCATAGGTGTTAGTGGAAAAACAACAATTTGTTACAAACGACGGTAATGGACAGAATTAAAAAATATAACGGGAAACTGGACAAACTGGAGCTGGATTACTCAACGTTGGAAATTTTTAAGGACATTCGCCCATAGGCAGTCAAACAAAAATTCAGGGTTTGATAGAGTTACAAAGGAAGCCCTGAACTTGAAAAAAAGGGAGCCGAAGATATCCCATTTTCACCACGCTTTTCGCATAAACCCGCCAGCCGGGAGTCATTTCTTCGAAATCAAGAAAGAAATGAATCTGGCAAGGGGAAAGGTCATTCAGCCTGATATCAGAAAAGCTTTCAGCACTGTTAATTCACATATAGTCCTTCAGTTAATGGAAAATACTCTTCGAATGGACGAAAACATCTCCAGCTTATTATGAAGTTGTCGAGGTAAAAAAATAAATAAACGCCTTTGTAAGCCAGAATTAGGAATTAGCAGAAACTTCGCAAACTACTGCAACCAATTTGCTATCATTTCTTGTGCTACTGCAAGGTGCTCCTTCCGAATTCCCAATATTATATCACGTCTTGTGATTTTCATAAGCAGTAATAAATTATACTATAGGTCATAGAAGTTTTACCATAAAATATGGGTAAAGTTGTTATATCGAGCCATCACATTCCAGAGCTCTGCATTTCGACCACAGCCTTGTGTTAGTTATTGTTTCCACTGTTATCATATTTCCAGCAAGAAAGTGAGCTTGACGAGTAATCCGCCCCATCGGAACCTTTGTTCTGCATCCCTGCAGATTAGTTAATCGAACGAATACAACATTACCATAGCAACGAGTATTTTAAAACCCTTCTAGCAGCTTCATTGAACCAACACACCTTTTCGAATTCCACCGCAAGTTCTGTATGAAATGAGTTGCAAGTGACACACCAAGGCCATGACTTTTCAAAAATTGCTCCAATTGCGGCTTCATATGAAGACGATACAACATACCCATGCGTGCACTAGTACAAACAGCTGTTGCGAAATGCTGGGATCGAGAGTATTTTCTTGATCAACCTTGAGAGACACCATGCGTTATGATGCGAAAGCGTCCAAGTGGTTCACTTGTCGAGTAATCGTTCAAAGCATACTTTTAATTCTTCGAATAGTTGAGGAATAACAATATGATCGGGGGCAAGAAAAATTTTCAAGAAAAGTGCTTGCAACTTATACCCATTCGCGGAATACGGTACATTTGTTTAATGAGCGTAGTATTGAAGCTGTTCGAAAACTTTCCACTTCAAAATCCTTTTTTTCTCTTCTGCCGCTTCTTTGTTTTGTGAAGTTGTTGTTCATTCTGTGATATTTGCGCACAGACGCATGCACACGCGGAAGCACAAATTGGACATCAGAAGGACTCAGAAATCGGCAACCCCCTAATCCTCCTGAAGTCCAGTGAATGGAAGTTGCCCATATGTGCAGCACATGAATGCATGAGCACTTTCAGAGCACATGAATATATGCATAAATCACGAGCGCATGGCACGCACGAAAAGCGCATCAACACAGAAGCGACGCCGCAGTTTTCATTAGAATTTCCTACCGATGCAGAAAGATGCTTAAAAGTCAAGCAGCATAAAATATTGTTCCAATATCTGAGGGAAATGCGTTGCTTGAGCAGCGGGTAGAGAACGAATAGGTGACACACTGAAATGCGTTCTTCTTTGAAGTGATTAGACGTGCGCACATGCCACATGGAAAGATGAGTGCTAATATTGTCGAATTTTCCCACGTCAGCGATGCAAGAAGGCATGTTGACATCGTCTGACTAACACGAGCATTTTTAACTAGATACTTTCACTACTTGACGAGAGGAGTGCGGAATTTGAGCAGAGTCGGGAAAATGAGAGTCATCCTGATGCGAACTTTCTTCAAATACAACTAGAGCCAGTCAGTCGCTAGACTGATGCGAGAAATAGTGCAGCAACTTCCACAGATCCTTTCCATCTGTCGTTTGTGATAAACGTGGAAAAGTATAGATCTCCACTACCCGCCAAAGGTGTGGCACTGTTTGCGAACAAACGACTTAACGGTGAGGAGAAATTTGGTCTATTAGGAAATGTATGGCAGAAACCGAAGCAGAATTAGTCTCGCTGTTGTGATGCACGACTGTCCGAAAGGATACGCCGAACGTGAGTGACTGCTACACAGTAAACATATAAAATAACACGATTTTTTTTGTCACTTTGTCGTTTTTGACGTCAATATGCACTTCGTTCATTACTCAAGTTTTCTTTTTGACGGCTCATATCTCTTCCAGTATTTCAAATTTCGTTTTCACCAGCTAATTGACTATGTCTCTTTTGGGTCTATTTTTACTCAACATAGTAACTTATTTTGTTTTGTTATAGCGCTCGCGAAATATGGTCACTGATGATCCGTGGAGAATGATTCCGCGAAGAAAAATTTTGTCGATTTTTTGAATCGAGCCAGCCCGAAACATTGAAATACGCTTTATTTTCTCTTACGTTGCTTCTTGGTTGTCGAATTATGATCATTTGAATTTTTCGTTCCCACTTCTGCACTCTCCCATTATCCACCTTTCCCGCCGCCCAATCTCCGGCGGTTAATGTGGATACACACACACTCACATACTATATATATATATATATATATATATATATATATATATATATATATATATATATATATATATATATATATATATATATATATATATATATATATATCATTCATTCATAGTACCACTCACATTTCCTTCCGGTGCTGAACATTCTCGACTGTTCTAAGCAGGGCAAAGGTACGAGGGAGTGCTAACATTTTGTTTGTTTTTAACAGTATCGAGCCTGTTGTTTCGTTCTTCTGCATCGTTCTCGATTAGGAGAACTACGGTGTTTACCGAACGATCGTGTGTGTGACGTGCGGTTCTAGCATTCGCGAGGTTAACGCGGGGGGGGGGCGGGGGGGGGGGGAATGGCGCTGCCATTGGTTTTTCCTCGCTGGTAAGCAGCGTGGTAGTAAGCAAACTCTGATGGACATGGAACTTTGAGCGAATGAATACTTGGTTTTCTTTATAGCTCACGATCGTTTCGTTATGAAGGTAAATGCCTCATTGCTGCCAGATATTTTGACTTTTAAGAAGAGTGCTGAGCGTAGGTGATGCTTGCCACCCATATTTCTAAGTATCTCCGACGAAAGATTATAACTTCAACAACTCTTCTTAGTCAAGTGTTGTTACAGTGACATACAGTCCAATTTAAATACGCAAGTGAGCGTTATCACGGCGTTGTGAAAGTCATACAACAGCGCGCAAATGTTGTAGTTGCGGCGAGAAGGGAGCGTGGAATATTTCACGTTGTTATGTTGCTTAATAGGAGAGCAGTTCTCATTCATTCCCTGTCATTTGGCTATTTAACAACCACCGCGTCCATATGTGTTCCATTAAAATAAAGCGGGGCATTATCTGCTATTGTTAAACGTGGGACCCGACTACATTTTCCTGGCTCCGAGCCTCGACCTGAGGTTGTCTTACCTTCGTAAGTCCTAACATTAACGATCACAACATGCAGTAAGGAATCATAAAAGATACTAGGTCTTCGAGGTACCGAGCATACAAAACCAGATGGATCTGGATATAATTTTATGTCTTATTCTACTTTTTATCCTTCCTCGATTTCATCACCGAGCCGAGACAAATATCAGAGTTTTTCAAATTTAATGAAGCCCGTACACAGTGATTACCAGCTTCACGATCGTTTCAATAATAAAATTATTTTTGCTCAATAGAAAGAAATTGCTTTATTAGTGTTTTATGAATACTTCTTAACTATCATATGTAATCCTCATTTGCATATAAGAGTCCTCTCCTATCTTGTGATTTCAAATATTTAAGCAAGCAAATAGTTCACTTGCTGTGCTGTTTTATTGCAACAGTGGCAGACTCAATTCATTCTATTGCTTTGAGAGTGTAGCTAAATGAAATTTAACTTGACAGATATGGACGTTATGATCTGTGTGCAAGATTTCTAAGTGGAATAGTCGTTTAGTGAGTGGGGCTTATTGCGCATCAAACGGCGAAGTGGGAAGTAAGTAAGATTAATGCATGCGTCAAATGCACGAACTCGCTGACCACAAAGCTTAGTTTGTTCGCAAACAGAGCAGCAATTTCTTTTTTTTTTTCGATTTGTTATTTGTTTGTCGATGTAGGCTCGATGTTCCTGCTGAACGATCATTCAATCCGAGTCAATATCCAATAGGTGTCCTAAGAGTGGAACGAGTCCATGAGCTTCATGATTAGAGAAAACTACCCAAGCAGCTGGAGAGAATAAACCGACTTGATTGAGGCAATGGGGGAAAAGTAGGGCGATGAAGTATATAGGATATGATAACGAGACTGTACTCAAAATAATATGTATGGTTCCAAATTTCCTAGATTTATTATTATGTAGTGCTCTTAAGTTATGGTTCTTCTCTATGATCACTCATGTAAAACAACGTCCTGTTTTACCTCGCTCTATGGCTCACATACCTGAGCTCTAATGTAGGAGTTGCCCGGTACATTCATCTGCATCGCAATCGATCAAAAGAATTAACGTAAGCGATGACGTTTGCCAGCGGTCCTTCATAAAAATACTGTTTCTGACAGTTCTTTTCTGTGGTGCAAATCTTATCGTTTGCCATTGCTGTTACCGTAGTTCATAGTCTGTGAACGCTTTTGTGATGTGCGGATGGGCGGGTCCTGTGAAACGCGCTAAGACTGTCTGCATCGAATGCTCTAGTGGTTACTTCGGAACTTGAATATAGCTACATTACCGAGTAGTCGCAAACCCTCTCCCTAACTACAACCGAACGCTGCCAAGCGATGATGCAGTCGCGTTTGGAGCTAAGCAGTTGCAGTGAAATGCGTCTGCATTGTGCGTCGTTTCCGCGCTAATGGTTTCCCATTAAATGAGGCTCAGACGAAAAAAAAATTGCGTTGTGTGTTTGCTTCTTCATGAGCGGTCTTCCTCAAAAACAGCTTTGTATATTCGACATCAAAGAACTTCCCTTTGCATCGAAGATAGGATCGAATGTAGAGATACTACGGCCAAACGTTAAGGAGCTATTCACATTGATCTTTTACGCGAATACTCGACAAAACAGCCATTGAACGTTACTTGAACTTGTGGGCCGAATACCATGTCAGCAGTGGCTATCCTTCCAATACCACCTAGCATGTACTTTCGGTGAATTCCAATGCTGATGCTGGAAAAAAAATCTATAAAAAACGCCGCTGGGCAACTATTGATGAATCCTGTATAAATGGCCTTCTTACTCGAAATGATGATGCAGTGAGCACATTTGCATTTACAACACATTCTCCTAGTGAAATATTATCGCTAAGCGCCAGTGGAAGGCGAACATCAATCAGTTTGGCAGGAAAACGCTTCGAATTTTGATCAAAGCGATCGCAGCACTCGACAGTACACAGTACTCTTGTTCATATAGCCGCATCGGGTCACTGTTCCAATATGTACGCACTTTTGCAAATTTGCTTGCAAGAAAGCTTCGTAATGAACGCTTCTAGGGTAAAAAGTTTGGAATGCACAGCATAGCATAGGTTTCTAAACAATTTTTTACATTGGTTGATTAAACTTCAGAAGAAGCTGTAGACTTTTGAAGTGCTGAAAAATTCACGTTCATCTCGCACTGTCCGGGATCTGGGAAGAATGAATCGTTTGCAAAGTATTCAATATATACGCATTTCATATCGAATATTTTTTTATCTATTGGCAGTTTAGGAAACGATTCGTCCGAATATATCTATCCCTGCCTTTTTTGCTAGTATATATAATTCTGTGCAAAAATTGTGCTCTCTTCAGCTTAGATCGGCGTTTATCCTTTTCCACCTCTTTGGAACATGAACGTTGCACTTTTTAGCCACTATTTCTATTTTAGAGAACAGTGTCAGCTATAGGCATTCAATAGAGGGTACAAGAACTGGGTCTTCCGATGCAATCTAAGAAACAGCAGATGAGCCTAAAAATTTAGCCAAGTTTAGACCATGCTTTGAGCATGTCAAAATGAAATGCAGAGAGGGAACATCTTTAATCAGTCGAATATTATAGGTTTTGTTCACAACCACAAATCCTTTCATCTGTTCCCTAAAAGCACAGAAATCTCACACTGCAAAATACAGGATCAACTTCTTCCAATTTAATGCTTGTGAATGGCATTTGAAAAACAGGTGAACTTAACCATCCATCCAGTGTCAAATCGTTGGAAAGTTTTTGCTGCCAACTTGTAATTTTTGGCGGAAATTTATGGCACAATAATTTATGGTAAACATCAAAAATAGTGAAATTTCTAATTTTTGAATATTCTATTTAACGTTTGATTGTGACTAGTTGTAGGGTTGGAAATTTGCGACTGATGATCTCTCAGTGAAGTGGGTATAAAGAAATCGACCATGCATGGCTTGAGCATCATTTCAAATAAGCAGTGAAGTGAGAGTGAAGAAATCGCCAAAAAGGCGATCCTCTAATTGGAGCCCGATGAATAGAAGTACCTCGTTTGAAGGATGCAAAAGAATTTAAGAAGCGCTGAGGTATTCATTCGATTGAATACGATATTCAAGAAACGAAGTTAATGATTTACATTAAATTATATGTTCAGCAACTTTTGGGGGTCTAGTTCAATGAACCTGGTGTTGAAATTACGAAACGCCAATAAACGATGGTGCATATTTGCAGACGTATAGAAGCACACACAAAGATATGATCCAACAATGGCCTTTCGCAAAAAGCGTATAGGTAGAACTTTTCGCCTGCGATTTCACGTGAGGCAACTCAGGTAGTATGTGGCAGTGCTTGTGGCAGTTTTTTGAAGTTTATGGTTTACAGATGTGATAGCAGTTACTGAGCTAGGCTTATTCTTTCTGGCTGTCCATCCGAATAGTTGATGCTGCAACTCTTTGATATCTGTGTCTAAGTATCACAACAAGTAGAAAAGCTGGAAATGCGGCCAGCTTATTAAGCTGAAAGCATAATAAAGGTGGAGGTTCCACCTTAAAGAAATGAAATGGACTGATTATTTAAAGAGTTGTTTTTGGGAACTTGGTTATAAAGCATTGACTAAGTCATCGAAAGGAGCCCTTAGTCGGATATGCTATGTTTTTCCTAACTTCCTTCGAGGAGTATACACATTAAAGGATCTCCCCTCATTCAGTGAATAAATTTATGCGTCATTGTCCTTGTTTCTTAGTAAAACTATATTTGTAGAGTTCGGCATACTTCTCAGCAATTTACTTTTACTCATTCGACTTTAGCATTATATTCCGCTTCGATATTTTTCTTAGCGAAAGGGTTTGCAATTTATTGAAACTTATTATTTGTCTCATATTTGAAGTAAACTGTAGTCAAGGTTTCGCACTATGCGCATGCGCTACAGTACTTAGGTATTTCTAGTTTATTTGAACTCGACAGCGTCATCGCTTAATGAATTTTGAGATGATAATAGCAAAATGCACTCCACCAGGTAGCCAAATTTTGCTAGAAGGCAGTGCTACAAGCGTAAACATCAACCATCACGCAATTTTCAAGGATTTTCATGCGACAGTCATCACATATGTTTCTGTCTATTTTAAGGATGATTTACTTATGGTCTGTTTAAGCACTGATTGAGGGAAGAGATGAGACGGTTACTATTTCATGTCTTTGTCCTTTCTTATGATTGCCAGTCATAGCTTTACGCAGCGCCATATGAACAAGCTAGGTCGGCGGAATGGGGCTATATGCTGCTAAAAGTGATCTTTGAATTTGTCAAGCGTATGGCTTTTTGGCTATCAAGCATGTATGGCTAGAAATGCAAAAGCCATACGGGGCATTTCTAAAGGTCAGCTCTTCAATTTTGCGCAATTACGCTTTCAGTTTGTTCACATTCTCAGCAGCGTCGCTTTCGCGATTTTAAAGCTATTGTTTTAAGGCTTTGCAATTTTATGGCTTTAAGACATTTTAAGGTATGCTTGTGCGCATTTTGTCTATTAGAGTTACGCATGTCTATGAAATGACAAGTCCATCTCAGAGAACAAATCGAACCGATATATTCATTATGTTTTCGCCTTCACCATGAACTTAGAGCTCTAGTTACAATACAATATCCGGTGATACAATAAGAGATGCGATAATACAAGTGTAAACACGGCAGTACAATTGCAGATCTGGTGACACAATTGCAGATCGCACGATATTATTTACAATAGAAAAATATTACGTCATAGAGATGTGAAGTGTATTTGTGTGTAAAGGCATAACGAACTTCTTAACGACCGTGACTTAACAATGGTCGTGTTTATAGTTATTTTTAAATATGCTTAGCAGAAGAATTTTCACTAATGAGTAGCGCATGCACATGTGCGGCGAATTTTTATGTATTCAGAGAATTCCTGCCATTATAGCCAAAATATCGCTCGCATATGCTCAGAGGAGTTATCGCTCGGTAAAGGCGAATCGTCATCGCAAGCAGTTTAGTAGCGTAAGAAGTGCCGTAGATATGATCTACTCTTCTCGCTGCTATACAGTGTTATTCATTCAGATTGTTTCTTGAGGCAACCTATGCTCAAAAAGGTATTTACTGGATTAGCGAAATTAAATAGTGGGATAAGGTAGCGACAAACGAAGTGGGCAATAAACAAATGCAACTTTATTCATACAGCAAAGAGTATAATGTTTTAAAATTCATCAAGCCATTAGCGCAGTGATTTCTACATTTGAATGATTTGCAGTTTTAAAATCCTTTTTTATCTCTGATTTCAGCTATTTTATGAACATCATTAATGCGCTATATGTTCAGCCCAAAGCAATTAGGTAATGTATTGCTATAAATGCGTAGTTTTCTTCAAAAATTATTCCTATCTTATTGGACACTTTTAGCGAGGTGCTTTTGGGGATGGGAGGGGGAGGAAGGGGGAGGAGAGGGAGAGGGTCGACGAAGAGCAGTAGAATGCGCGATGAGTTTCGTTGTTAGAATCAACCGCAGTGGAAGGTTGGTTTTAGAAAACGAAAGGAAAATATGGAAGGAAACGCTGATGAGATATAATTTAGTCACCCAAATTTGAGGCTGTTTGCTATGAAAACGATTTCAAGAGCTTAAAAACTAATGGCTCTGTTTTTCCACCATTTCGGATCCATCCCGAGACTAGCCGAGACTAGTACTTTTTCGTCGAGCAGCGCAATTCTTCCGAACCAATATTGAATCGCGTATGAGATAACCTCCGTTCTATTATCGCTTCCCGTTCGTATTTTTCAAATCGTAAGCTTTAAACTGCCTTGAGAACACCAAAAATGGTATTCTTTTTGATGTGGAATACGATTCCAGAAACAACTTTCGTTCTTGCCCGCATAATATCATAGCGCCATTTAGTCGTTCTTATCCAGATAGAAGCCGAATGAAAGCGTCCTAGAAAACTCGACTAGTCATGCGGGTTTGAATACTTGACTTTTCCACCGACAACTAATCTAAACTCTAGATCGTGAATGCTGGAGGATGCAAAACTACGTCGATTTGACGCAACGCTAAGCCTAAAATCAAGCGAAAAATGAAGCTATCAGACTGCATCGACCGGTCGAACCTTACAGATTTCCCAGATGACTCTAACGGTCATGGAACTATATAGAAAGAAGTTTTATGAGCGAGCAGTGATTGAATTTACGAAATGTAACCTATGATGGCTGCAGGGCGGAGACAGCTTAGCGCACACGGGCACACTGGAATGCAATTAATTATTGAAGGGTTTTTTCTAAGAAATGAACGCAATTAAGAGAAGTCGAGTGCATAACTCTGGGACTTTTTTTTGGAGGGGGGGGGGCAAGATTATTTAGCTGTGGCTACTAGTCGTTTAAAGGAATCTGGAAGAAAAAATGTGATTTGTTTGTTTTCGTTTCAGGACAACGATGAAGAAATCGAGTTGCATAGGTGAAGAAGGGGGAGAGGAAAAAGGGTTGTGAATGTGCATCAGGAATATACCAACGCTGATACTCATGAGTGCATACTTAGAATGGCCAAATGCGTGATTCAAAGGGCGCAATGATTTTTCGCATTTTGTCATCGAGTTGCTATTTTTTGCACAACTGTCGGCACTCACGCGAACACGCCCGCTTGAAATCTGTTCAGAATGAGCCCTTTTTCAGGACAAGCATTTACTTCCTTACCAGTGGTAACGAATTACATAGGAAGAATTCCTATCGTCTTACATGGACATTTTTCATCCTCTAGAAAGAGCGATCTAGTGCTTCTTTTCTTTTGAAGGTTTTGATAAAATGTGTTGTTAGGTGTTGCCACGAATGGTAAAGGATGCCTACAACACGTTTTGCCCGACAAATGCGCCGAACTGAGCGTTCATCGGTGCGCTTTTATAGAAGTGTATTATGCGACGATTGATTATGTTAGCGGTTCTTATAGTATTTAATGACTCCTTCCACAGTAATGCTGCAAAATTGCTGAAAAGGCTGAATTAGACGAAAGAAACTACTGCATTCAGTAATTTTCAAAGAGAGCTGTTCATATATTTCTTCTTAACGTTTTTCCTAATACTGGTAAGCATTCCTGAGGGTCAGCGATAGTGTTCCGTCAAATGATGGAAATTCGCTAGAAAAACCAAGGCTAGATTTGACTCTACTCAAATTCTTTGAAACAGTTTGACCTTTAACTTTATTGACACACATTTTGACTCACCAAAGCCCGCGATGCGCATTCGGGACTTGGCTGCCTCCAGAACTTAGTGAGGAATTAAAAGGGTGGGGAAATTGTATGGCCTTAAATTGGAAAGGAGAATTCAATTTCCGCAGTGTTTTTTGGAGAGCTCAACGGCTGAAGTTTTCAACCCGGGAGTATGAAGGCAGCACCTGCCGTAGGTGTACATATACCGGGCAGTTCTAGGCAGTATCTGAGCGCCCAAAAAGGCAGAAGACTATTCCAGTTGAAATGCTTTGCACTGATCTACTGGGACAGGGAAAGGATGTGTAGCGGGGAGAGAAAGTACCTTCTAGGGGGACTTTAGGCTAAAGTCTCCAATCGTGTTTTGCAAGACATACCACTTTCGTGAAAAAATCCTGTTTGCTGTTTACAGTGAGAACATTTGGAAAACAATTTGAGCATGAAATAATGGAAATAATGAAATAAAATCATGAGAGCGGGTCTCTTTGCAGTATCGAGCGGCTTATTTCATTTCATTCGATTTGATGCGAAAAGACGCTAAATGAGGTCGTGTAGTTGTTGTTCTCTGTGATAGATGAGTGATAATATCCTTCCGTTGCATCTCACTTCAGTAAATTATTGCAGAGTTCAGTGAATCGTTATGTTAGTGGTTGACTGCAAGCATTGTGAACAGCTGCGATAAGGTGACGAATTGTTTGAAATATCGCAAGCAGGCTGTTGAGGCGGCGGTCGAGGACGAGCATAATTAAGTGACTTTGCAATTTATGAGCAATATCTGCAGCTAAGCATATGTAAATTGCATGCATGCCTCTAATGTTATTGCATCTGAGAAGGGATATTTTAAAAAGAGTCTGTGGTTCTTGCTGCAGTGGATTGCAATTGCTGAGTTCACGAAATCCCCATCATATTTTAATAGAAATTGCAGAATGAGCTTTGCAACACATATGAAGTGACATTTGCGGTGAAAAAGCTCTTCGAAGAGGCCCACCCTTCGTGCTCACATAGCAAATCAAAGCGAGTCATCTTCTTTGTGCATATGCCGGCGCGAAATATGCATGTGCATTTTTCCTCTTAAACCTCCGTTGTATCTATTCAGGCACCCTCCGATTTTTTTCAACTAATTCTCGAATGTCATTTAGGCTGTAACTGGTGAATAGTAATCCAGCAGCACTGCTGCTTTGGACGGATTTGCTTGATTGCATATTTCCGCTTTCAACTGTATTCAAGGAAAGCGGTGAGCAAAAAACAACTTCGAAGAGAACGACGTAACAGGCTGAATATGTAAACAGCCAGTGGCTGACAAGCGAGGGAAAGAATAGATCTCATTACCGAATCGTTATGGAATAACGTTGCTACCGGAATTGCTGACACTAGGTGACGACCACCGGAAAGGATCATCTATGAGAAGCGCAACTGCTTTCTGCGGCGTCGTTTTGTTGCTTCTGCGATCGGAGAGTGCCATAACGAAATCACTGTGAATGAGCATGTCTCGGAGCGTTGCGCCACTAAGCTGGCCCATAACGAGCGCCTCGAGCGTTCATAACGAACGGCAAAGTATTGCAGGGTCGACGTGTTTGTGTTTCTTGTAGTCAGTGTTTTTTCGCACCTCTGGTGCGGGCGCGTATACTCGTGAACGCATCGCCTAGGCGCAATTAGTGTCGAATCCGTCCGGAAGGCGCACCACACTGCAACAGAGGCCACACTCGCACTATACGCGCAATCGGCACATTGTTGTGCTGTAAGAGTCACTTCCGCGGTCACATCCCCTCGCATCCATCCACACGCATTTCTGTTGCACTGATTGTTGGCGTCGTTATGCTCGAGCCGTTCAACAAAGTTTATAGAACTCATCAAAGGCGCCTTGTTGGACTCGCCCACCTCGGGTGATGTTCTTCTATGTACCGAAGCGCTCAAACATGATCTATTCGCAAGCATTCCGCAACGAACAGTTCAGTCCGGCGGTTGCGCTTTTCGGTGCCGCCGGCCTTATCCGCACCACCGCCGGCATCCAGCCATCCTCTGAGGTGCGCAAAGTATCGCGCATTGCTAGCGATTCACGGCGCTTGTCTCGACACAGCTCTGCACGCAGTGCTGTCACTCGTAAGCATTTGATGTTCATCGATCAATGCTTTAATATCTTCTATCAATAAATACTGTCGCTAAGAAGTACTTCCTTCGATCGAGTGTCTTTTCATTCAATAAGGAGAAAGATCTAATTCAGATTTCTCTCTGTGCTTATTTTAATAAATAGCTGTATCGTTGTGAATTATGGTCTTTTGGGAGTCGCTTACCTGTTTCACGCTATCTGATTTAACTAATCAAGCCTAAACACCAATGCGAACGCCTCACCGTTTCTTAACATCTATATAGGGAAATGAGGGATCTATTCAACGATAGCTTCAATATTTTATACCCTTCAGTATCTTTAAGCTAAAGAACACTCTGCAATGATGAAATGTGAAGCACGATGATGCATCATCACATGAGTGCTTTTCTAGTGGTTGGCGTATGCACTTTTGCAACGCTCCTTTATACGATAGTCCATAGCAAAATGCCTCAGTTTTATTTGTTGAAGCTTGCATAACCCTAACCACAGTGCGGTTGTGGAGCACATCAATTAGGTGGCGATTAATTTCGGCGATTGTTTCAAATAAGGTTTGGTTTGCAGCATTCGGCAGCAGTTTATTGCTCGCTTATATGTCGATATTGTCGCTAAACGTTTGCCAGTGTATGCTTTTGCTGTTGCTATTTGCACGCTATAGTTGTGTGATCTATTCACCTTGCGGTAATTGTGGTGTTCTTTCTTTCTTCTTTTTTTCAAAAACCACATTACATATATTGTGGTTCCTGTGTTTAACGGTGCAGAATTACTTCCGTCGGTTTTGCCGTAACGATCGTTTATGCACTCTCGATCATCGATATGAACGAAACTTATTGCCGAGTGAATATTGTCCGTAATGCACAACTTGTGCTTTTTACCTGTCCACGTCGTCTGCGAACGGCAATACTTCTCAGCTAATATTGACAACAGAGCGACATTGTATTCCGACTATTAAAAGGCATATCGAATTTACTAATTAAGATTGGGGAGTGCGAATTGTGGTGATTGTGAACTGTATAAACTTGTAACTGAGAAAGTGATGAACGCGTCGTTGGAATGATAAAATGCGATCGTATATTACATATCGATTCGCCAATCAGCGAATTGGACATCGGAGCTGTTGTGGCATTATACGAAGGTAAACGCTTCCGTTGATGTCGAATTGCTGTTTCGGTTCCGTTTAGTGAGCTTGACGTCGCAAAGAGGACACCATAAATAATCGCTGAATGTCGAGCAAACATGAATCTTTTTTCAAGTTTTTTAGATGCTTGCGAGCTTACCAGCTGTTTTTTTTCCTTTTTTTTTTGCTGAAGTGATCTGAAGTTGCAACTTTTTTGTCTGCGATGTTTTTCATCGATATTAAAAGTGAAGCTATACAAAGCGACAGTCATCCTTGGTTGACTGCAGGTGTAATGTCATTCGTACGGTTGGTTTCTAATATCATTACAAAGTTGAGCATAATGACCTACCCGGTTAAGAAAAACCAATTCTTTCAGCAAAGGTTTCAGCATTATAATCTCCTGAAGAAACCCATTTCTTTGCAGTAGATCGACATTCTAATGCTGAGCAGGTACCACATAAACTCCACCGTTGCATATCCTGGATCATGTAAAATTTTTTTTTCTCTACTTGGTCACAATAGGGCATCTTCATATCACTTCTCGATCAGAATATTCGCGCTGACCACTGAACAAAGTTGTGGCGGCGCTTTCAGTGGTTGGTTTGGCGTGGTGAAGTTTCGTTTTCTATCCAGGTTCTCGATGATTCGGCGCTATATTTAGCTGTTCTGCGGTTGCCTCCCATCCAGTATTTGATAAGATACGATAAATCAGATAAGAATACTAAAAAACCATCCTTCCGGTTATGTTTGAGTTGATATATATCATGGCAATCCTGCTTGCTTCGTCGATGTGAAGTAATGAAGTGACTAATTTTAGCCTTTTTACTTTAACGTCATTTTGTGGCAAAGAAGAAGAAGAAGAGTGAAGTTTTAGCAAAGTGACAAAGCTGCAATTCACTGAAACGAAATGAAGTGAATAGAAATAAGGAAAAAATTTTTTGATTTTCAATAAACGAGCGTAACTTTGGCAAAACGATGAAAAACGAGGGCCACAAGTCTTCTGCTTTCGACGGTCATGTTCCATCTTCCACTTAAATTTCACAACAGAAGCGAGAGAAATATTTGCAGCTAGGATATCGGAAAATATATGCTCTTACGCATTCCAAAAGAGGATCCGCGTCACGATGTTCTATGGAAGCAATTTTTGCAAGGGATGCTTCAGGTCTTTTCACCGTCTCTTGATCACCGTTCACGAAAAGACTCAGCTCATTCACAGCACAAATAAAGTTTCTAGCTGTTTTTTCGAAAAGGTGGGCAGGTTAGTCGAGCCCGACTGATCACGTCCGAACGTTTATCTCCTGCGACGTCGGTCATTCCCCAATCCCGAGAACGTTTAGAATTTCATTCTCTTAGGTTATCAGCTGAAATAGTGTCCTATGCAGTTGAAGGTGATGCGAGCTAAATTTTAGTTTTGTCTCTCTTGGAGCGGTGTTTTGCGCTCAGCGTTTGCGCACAGGTTCATATCGCCCCGGGGATATAAGCACTTTCTGGATTTGGCGCATCTTCGGCGACAACACACCACTAGGGGCAATTAAATCTAATTTTCATGATTTTTTGCACATTGCCCAGCAAGGAGCGAGAGGAGCACTCATATAAAAGCATCCCTTATCATTTATACTTATGAAATGAAAATGTCTCTAATGGAGGCTGTTCTCTCTCTCTCCGTCTCTCTCTCTGTCTATATATATATATATATATATATATATATATATATATATATATATATATAAGGAAATGTTTGTTAAGACGTGCCAGTGAGGCAGTCGTTTAGTTCAGGTTCGCGAGTAAAATCGCTTTATTTTTGCTCAAAACTTGTGAAAAAATAAGGTGTATCACATGGGAGGAATAGTTTTTCAAATATAGCAATCAATTAGAAGCAGACATTGCGCGCTGTGTTATGAAGCCTAAGGGAGCCATTCATCTATGGATTGTATAAATAGAGAAGGCGCATAACGCTGCGATGTGAAAAGACGCGACCAAACAAGGATGCGGATGCAGCAAAAATACGAGCAAGCTTTCTCAAATACATTATGAAACATTTACTTACCAATATCTTGCAGAAACGTTGCATTTAAAGAAAAAATGCGTAGTGACAATATCAACATTTTCATATTCGTTGGATTAATTCATATTTTATTTAAATACGCTATTGTGAGGTCCCACCCCCCCCCCCGCTCGTTCCAAGAAGAAGCTGCTGCGAATGTAATTTGAGCATGAAACTGCGGAGTTCGATAAAGACCTGGACTCGTTCATTTTTTGAACGGAAAGGTGAAACAGAGAAGAGGAGGAGGGGAGGGGACTGTCAGAAATTGTTCAGCCATAGAGCGTAAGTAAAAAAAAAACTTTGCACACTTTAATTTAAAGAGGGACTGCAGCATCCGCCTTATGAAATTGTTTATGTGGAAGTGTTTTTTCTCTATTTTTCACGCACTTTTTAAGTCTTTAGATTAAAGTGAACTAAACTGCCTTGCAAACGTCACTGGAAATGGTCAAATTGATTTCGATTTTTTAATTGAAGTCAACATTTGGCATTCTCTAGATTAAAGCACCTTTTAAACTTACCGATTCCGCCATAGCCCCGTTCTTTTAGCATTTTAGAGCTCGCTTGCATCATTGATTTTGATATAAAACCGGCTGCTTGCGCTATTACCATACGTAGCCATTGCTTCATTTTGTCTGCTGCAATAGCAGTGCGCAATCGATGTTATCCTTTTTGTACTGCATCCAACATCTTGATTGCTGTTCGTCTCGCAAACCATAACGTATATCTTCTCATTATTTTCACATCTTTTAAGGTGTTGCCATGACTGGTAAATTGCTCGCTTTTATTTCACGCTTTATAGAAATTGTGCAGGAGACCGTATAACCTCGAATACAAACCTAGCTGCCTGTAACGTTTCAGCTTTGAAAAGACATGTCGCACTAAGAGGAAGTTTTATTAAAGCGTGCGGGCATATTTTCATGATTCATTGTCAGCATTTAATTTTGAGATATGTGAAGGAGAAGGAAGCACCTTACATTGTGAAGATTCGCTGGCAGTTGTTAAAGAAATGCAATTTATTTCAAGTTCTAAATGCTTCGTAAGCCTAGAGACACGCTTAAGTTGATCCTGCTCATTATAAACATGAGCTATAATATGACTTATCATGCTGAAGTAATCCTCCACTACCAATCCCTTAACTTCATCTGTTAATTTATGTGACAGCAAATTAGAGGAGGAAAATTTTCGCACCGATAGGGTGCTGGAAAGCTATAGCAGGTATTTATGCAATTCTGTTGCGATATTCATTAAATACAATAAGGAAACTTAATATGGTCGTAAATATGTCCGTTTCTACAGTTCATTACCTCATTATGTTGTACATACACATCCATCGATCGTTGTTAGTGTTACATCGTTCGTAAAAGCGAAAGGTTATCGTAGTTTCGGAAAGCAGCAACTTTTTCATTCTTTCGTAGAACAGTCGCTTGTTTTCTTTGTCATTTGGTCTTAATTTAGCCATACGAACTTTAGCCTAAAATATTATCATTTGAAGTTGTCTTACTCTATGAAAAATTAAAACAACTAGAATTAAATCTTCATTGCCATGTTTTCACATGTAAGAGCGTTAAAGCTGTCCAAGAAAGCAGTGGTTTTGTACAGCAGCTGAAAGGCTAATGGACACTGAATACTGCAGAAATAAGCGTATGATGCAGATCCCCGTAAATCTCTTTCCATCCTAAGAAGTTATGCATTCCTTGTACCTCTATATTCAACTCTTATAAGTTCTCTTATATGCTACAACAGTGATGAAAATCAGAAATGGGAAAAAGTTTTATTCTAATCCACTCCGATACGTTATTCTTTGATAGCCAGGACTTTATCAATCTTTTCGACCAGAAAATAATGCAATCCAGTCTTAGCTCATTTAACAGCGATAACCGCATATGTTAAAAGAGTGCAAAATTCGTTTTCCGAACCATCCTCTATTCCCTCCCCTCCACTTCTTAATGTCTCATGGAGCACTATGGCTTTAGTCACTTTCAAATGTCAAGTTATTCGATCTTATTGATAAACCCACTTGGTTTTCATTTCTTTACTGCATGCTGTATTATACTTTCCAAGCTGAGCATTTTACTGTTATCGTTTCGTATTATGCTTTATTCTAGGCCATTGAAAGCTATTCCTGCTCACTGAGCAGCATTTGCGGGTTAAATTGAGAGGCTTTAAGAGAAGGAAGGGTATTTCTAATATAGACCGGGCGAGCTTCTGCTAACTTCCGATGAAAAATTGTGCGCTTATTCTGTTGCACCTTTTTTCTTCGTCATTTTCAGCATGATATGATACATTAAATGCTGGGTGGCGCCGATTTCAGATCGGATTCTTCAGAGTTTTAGTTCATTCAGTGGATGGAAATATCTCTTCTTTTCTCATTCTCTCTGCTTTTTTTCAGAAATTTGTTTTATGCTTTTCTTCCAACACAGTTGGCATCGTAAACGATTTGTCAGGCATAAATTTCTAGAATGCTAATAACATGCGCATTTTATAAGCAAATAAATCGTTTTTTTCTTAATGCAATCCAAAAGTGTTCGGTAAAAAAATTGAAAGAACATTGTAAGATCCAAAAAAAAAAGAAAATTATATTAGACCAAAAATGAGATTTTTTTTTTCTTGGAAGCGATTTATTTATATGTTATGGCGAGACGCCTCGTTTCTTTCTTCTTCTTTTATTTTTCTTTCTTTTTGCACACTTTTGCGCTCATTAAGATATGCCTTTTTTTGGATGCCTTTAAACGAGTGGGGAATTTTTAAAGAAACAATTTTAAAAGGTGTAAAAATCGCTATTCTAATAGAGCACAGTTATTGCATCAAATCACTTTGCGATATCTTTTTGAATTTTTTGTTGACTTAATCAGGTTTCAGATGGAAATATCCATTATTGGCAACATGCCAATTACTTCTTGAAAGAATTTTTCGATTGACTTATAAGGTAAAAATGATAATTTTGATAGTCTAATTTTTCGTTTTCAGACTTTTTTCATTGTGGTAAAATACAGTAGCAAAAAAGTTCATACTGAATACAAGTGAGCGCATTAATGAAGGTCAATGAAGGAGATGTAGCCATATTAATAGTTGTTCGGGGCATTCTACTTTAAATATTCCTCAGAAATTGACTGGTTCAAGCATACGGGAAGCGTATACTTTGCACTACCAATTGCATTAGATATTGAAAGATCGCGTAAATGTGCCTATCAACGAGCGATTATATGGAATACGAAAACTTTTCTTATAGGCGGAATGTGCTCACGAGAAATAGTTTGGAAGTAATAAATTACAAGGTTTTTAAATGTTTATACGTTATAAACAGATCCATGGAATAGTAGATGGTAAGCGTTATCCTTGAACCGTGTGTCTGCGCGTAAAAAAAAAGACATAAATATGCAGAAATTGAAAATGCTAAAATGACAGAAACATTGCGGAAGTTGAAAGTGTTATTAAAGTATGGAAAAAAGAATAAGAGTAGGAGGTTAAATGAATTGTTGAGAAAGAAGAATGTTTGTGAAACAATATATTGGTAAAAAAGAAGTTTACTCTTAGATGTAAATCACTGCGTGCAATATGCGGGGGCAGCTTCATTCGCCATGTTTCGCATTGTTCAATTTCTTTAGGTGGGCGGAGGGGTGGTGGGTGGGGATGCAAAATGATCAGCGAAATAGAACGTGAATGGCAATAGCAAGCGATAGTTCAAAAATGGGAACAAACTCGCATCACGACATAGCCTTACATTTAGAAACATGAAATTTATAATCACCGGCGCTTATACGCGAGCATATATGTACCCCATATATTGTGAAATTATCTGAACACGATTCTTAATTTTTTGAAGCAGTTTAGCAACTTGGCTCCATCAGCAATTTTCATTGTTGGAAATAAGCTCTTTAACTAATAACATTTTCATAGTAAATTCATCGAGAACCATCTGATAATTGCCCACTATGTGAATAAGAGAACATGAGAGGTTAATATGAAGAACAAATCGGCTTTATAAAGTGAATGGAATCTAAAATTGTGCCTTTCAAATGTGGAGCAGTTCTTATGATATTAGTGGGGTGTGTCGTCGGATGAGGGCTGATGATACGCCTAGGCGAATTCGAACGAAGAGCCGCAACAATTTTCAAGCGGATTCAATTTGCACAGCAATGCGCCAATGTGCGTATGCAAAGACCAACGAAATGCATATGGGCTAGAGCGTGAGCTATTATTCGTCGAAGTGGCTTATCGCCGAGGCGCAAAACTTTGGCACTAAGCGACGGTTGGCAGCGCCGCCTTGTGGTTGACCGCATAAACGCATTCTTTGCTGCTGCACCTAGAGGTCGACCTCTATGCAGCATCCGACTGTATCGTTTGATTTGGATTCATTTTCATCCCACTACCCCTCTCTTCCCACCATGCGAATCGTTAATCCCACTGGTTGATAGCCGAGAAAATTTGTTTCCCGCTCATCTTGTTGATGAAAATAAGTTTGGTGTCGGATGGCAACACGTTCATTTAACTCGTCATCTTATTCCCCGAGCCCGTCTACAGCTCAATTGCCGCATCATTTCATCGTTTGTCGACGCTTTATCATTGCTATATGCAGCATTCTTGTTGATGCGCATAAATGCTTCACATATATTAGTCCTTATTGAATGTGGGCAAGGAATTTTTGATCAGGAGGGGTTTGATGAATTGTTTTTGCTGAATCCTTTGAAGCCGTATTGGATCGACGAATTCGATGCTGCACGAGTGCTCTTCAAATTATTGTTCATGTTTGTTTCACATAAATTTCAAGCACTTCAAGCTGCCCTTCGTCGGCAATTGCCTAATTCTACTTGAAAACGACGCATCAGCACAACGGCGACGCTTCTCGCCTAGTGTGTGTCTCTCTGTCTCTGTTCGATCCCTATTCGGTCGGCGTATTTAATTAACCTCACACGAAATTGCTCTCGTTGACTATGTTCTTCTATTCGCCAAATCAACGAGCGCTTTCGCTTCGCCAACATGCGTTGGCACCTCAGCATTTGCACGTCGGCCAACTCGACTCAAGGCTTTCGGTACAAATCGCCGAACTGCTGTCGCGTGTTGCCACACAAGCGGCAGGTGCACGTGGCGATGAACCACCGAGTGAGGAACCCGATGAAGCACACCTGTCGGCAGGCGTTGCACTCGAAGTGGGCGCCTCTCCAACATCACCGGCCTTCTCGGCCGTTGAATCGCGACGTACCAGTAGGGCTGGCAAGCTCCTTTTGCGAAGACCCACTGTTTCTATTCAGGATGATGGACGTATTGTAATAGGTAGTTTTATCAGCGTGCTTCCTTCTCCGTCATTTCGCACTTGCTTTTCGTAAACGTGCCTCAAAATCAGTCGATGTGACAAACGTGCTTTTCTGCGAGTCGTAAAAGCAAGAAATCACTCATATGACCAAATAGAGGCGCTCAGTCCTTTGGGATATGCCGGGGGCAATGCGCTATCGAATATCACTTCTGGCTAATTCTAAACTTACAAATATTGTTACTTTCATTAACATAACATCGTTTGTGAGTGTTCGTAATGCACATTGCTTATATGTCTTCCTTAACAGTGTCCTCTTTCTTTTTGCATATTTTGTCTTTTCATCTGTTGTGAGGAGTCCTTTTTGGTTCAACTTCTAAAGCGTTAGAAGTGATGGATGATATGCGATCTTTACCTCCGTGGTCGCTTCGCTGAGGTCAATTAAATCCTTCACCTAAATTTTGCAACAGATTGCCGTTTCCTTATATGCTGTTTTCAGGTTATGCAAACTGCGCTATCAAAATTTTTACTTTTTGAATCAGCTCTTTCTTAAAGAACAAAAGCCATACTCGCTCACAGTTAATTTCAAATCGCGTCGTTTAATGAATTCCTCGCTCTGTCTACCTTTCTTGAAACTTATATGTGAAATTTCTTTCGATCATAGGGCTTATGGGACGAGAGGGAGTGGCTAGCAACGAAGCCAGCCAGTATAATGATTGTTTTGCAGTAGAGAAAACCGCTTCTGTTACAGAAGAAAAGTCTTTTTTTTTCTACTTTTCGAATTTCAAGTTGTTTTCTAGGCATAGCCTTAAAGATTTGCTCGAGCTTCAAGCCAATGATCTATTTTTTTTTCAGATTTTTTAAAGTGAACGCAAGTGATTCTTTCATGACATTGTAAAGTCATACTTTGAGAAGTTTCTTTTTTTTTACTATGGAAATATTGCAAACACACGCTTTGTAAAGAAATGCGACTGCAAATATGCGCATTTTACAGATGCGATAGTGCAACATAAAAACGATATTCTTTCAGGAAATAAACTTTTAGTGGAAATTTATTGAATAAAATAATGAATTTTCGCACAAATGTTTCGTGGGCGTTGCTACATATCGAGAGAACCATATGATATTGTATAGAAATTTCAAGTGATTTTTTCTACAAGAATGATCGTGGAGAAAACCGCCGAAAAAAAAAGCTGCAAAAAGAAGAGCAGAAAAGAAACTAAGAACTCATCATGCACAGCCACACTCATAAATAAATATGCTGAAGAGAGTATCGATTAATAATTTTTTTTTTTTTTTTTTTGCATTTTAAAGCGAAATTTGCGTTAAATGCAACAACTCAAAGAAAAAATGTTCACATTTTATTGCACATGATTTTGCTTAGCCAGTTCATCGAACAACTGTTTGAGAAAAGTCGTTTTGACTTGGTCGGTTAAGTGCATCGTATGAAACAATTCCACCGTTAATCATCGTTTCAAAATATGAATAATTTTCGAAAAATTTGTTTTCAACGTTTGGTGAGTTTTTTGGGAAACTAAGATTTCAAAGTTTCAGCACCTGGCAAAGCGGTTGTAGAGGCCGCAGCGGCAACCATAAGTGGATTTTCCCCAGCACTCTACGATTCAACATCGGCGTTTTTCGCAAAATCTAGCAACGGTTCCTTAAAGCATTTCATCTGATTTCTGTAGCGCAGAAAAGCAAAGTTTTCTTTTCTTTGCTTTCTTATTTGAAACTTTATTTGAACTTTCTATAGCGCAAAAGTTTACTTGAAACAGTGGAACTTCAAAAGAGCACCACATGAAATTCAACTAATACTGCTTTCTTCCTGTAATATTTGGCTATTTGAATATTTATGATCCGTCTATCCTTTTCATAAATATCACATTTTAGTGACATTGACAGTGGTCTTATATAATAGTGAATCTTATTTTATTTTGATAATTTCATACCTATAGCACATTCTGAAAATTCGACTGATAATATGGGCACCTCGTTGATTCTATTGTCGCAAGTTTTGCTAGCCTTTTTACAAAGCCATTCCTCTGCTTGGAATTTTCTGCTAATATAGACAAAGAAGCTACATAAGTGCAATCTGTGAAGAGTTTTTTTTTTAAACTTATCATACTTGTTTACAGAAAAACGAGCAAAAAATTCGCAGCAAGATTTTTTAAAAAAACCGTGGGGAGAAATTCGATGCCACTTTTCTTTATGGTTTTAAGAAAATTTCCTTTTATTTCTTCATAAAAGTAACCATTATATTAAATATATGGGGAAATTCTTCACCTCGATCAACATGTCGCATTGTTTGCAATGAGTTGGTCACTAATACTATCTAAATATTTCAAGCGCATTCAACTTTTTCTCAGTTAGACATTGCTTCTTTTCTGATGCCTAAAAAATATCTTGTTTATTCATCCTCCGCAAGGAAAAAAACTTTGATGTAGATTTATCTCAATTAGCAGACCACCCACTTTCAACATTGATGCAAAAGCTAGCCGGCGTAACGTATGTATATTACAAATGCTTCTTTCGATAATTATTTGACTTCATTTCCACGCGCTAATATTGCTTGCACTCTTCTATTATCTCTTTTCCTATCGTTATGAAATGAATTAATTCCATAAGTCTCCATATTCTTTCGCTGTTTAAGAATCTGAATAGCTACAGCGTCGTTATCAACATCATGTAAGTTCATTAACTCATAGGAATTATCCTCTCTGTCGATTGAAATTTTTGCTGTTAATATCGGTTAGGTGCAAAGTCTGCAAATAAAATTTAAGAGATATCTGGACACTTTTTTTCTTTTCATTTATAATTATTGCTCAGGCGACAATTGAAAGAAAAACATTTCACATTGCTGTCGAATTTTTTTAGAAAGTAATTTCCGTTATGAAATTCAATGAAATCAACGAGCAAATAGTTCTAGTGTTTAAATTGGCCAAATTAAGAGCTGTGCACATAATTCGGTTCTTTCTTCTTGCATCCCAACTTTTTGATATGTCGGTGAAATTCGCTAACAGCAGTGTCTCCAGAACAAAAAAAAAAAAAAAAAAAAAAAAACTTAACTTTGTCCGATCAAAAATTGCACCGATTTCGTCATTTTTTCCCCGAATTTGTCACATTATAACTTTGTATATTCTTCCTTGGTGGTCCGCGGAATCAGTTGCAGCGACTGCACCATGGAGTTTATGCTGTTGATAAATAAATTGCAAATACAACTGCAAGAATGCGATTTATTGCAGATCACGTGACAGCGCGATGGGACGGAGTGCCTCTAACTTCTCAGTCCGCGTTGCTAGACGCGGACGATGGTGCGACCATCATAACCGATACAATGAAAGAGGATCAAGAAACAAAAGAACCGAAGAGTTGTCCTCAACAAACTGTAAAGGTGTGTTGACTTCTACAGCGCTGAATAACTCGTTACTGCAGAAATTATTGTCGCATAACTTTTTGAAGATAACTTCGATGTCTTTCGAGGGCGCCGGCAAGCATCCACACCTCAGGTTCTGCTTAAATTCGATGGACTTCTCTGCTTGTATTTGAGACAACTTTTGAGTCATAGTGCTGGTTTCATTTTGGGAGGGCATAATTCCTATCTCATTCTTGAAGGCTATTTTTAAGCGTTCACAATGGCAAACTCACTTCAAAGAGTGTCAGCTGATCCCAGTGGACATGCACAATGATTTGGTTTGCTGCTCGCTTATGGTGTGTTAGGATGTGATGCCTACATCTATTCAGCATGTCGCAACCCTCTCCCAATGGAAAACCGCAAATTTTTCTTCACGCCTTATATAGTCTTCTCATCACCTAGAATCCCAACACTAATGCATCAAAAAAATTAATCAGCCGTAGCAGTAAAATAGCCAACAAAAGCAAATATCGAATATAGGCATCTCATGATTTCGCTCTCAATAGGGAGCTTTGCCAAGTGCACTTCAATTTAAATATCATTTTTTTCAACACCTACTCGATGCAGCGGATGTGATCAACAGTTCTATGCAAATCTCATTAAGAGGCATTTTCAAAGCTTACAGTAGATGGGATAAGTTCATTAGTGTTTCACTTTGCCAATGAGGTGATCCACCCAATCTAAGTAGGCAGTGGAGGGGGTAACCAGTTTAGGGTACTGAAGGAAAAGTCTTCTGATTATGGAGTAACGTTTGGTACTGGCGAAATTTTCAACTTTCATTTCAACCGTTTTTTTCGAAGAGAGATCACCTAGCCTTGCTTAACTTCGCCATTCTTCTTAAGTTGCATCCTACATCCTACTCTTTTTAAGTTGCAGTGTTATTTTTCAATAGGCCTGCTCCAACTTTTTCTCTAATTGGACTAGGAGGCAGTTTCTTTTCTCAGAGAGCATTTAAGAAACTATCAAATATTCAGCGGATAGTTTATTTCTTGAATATTTTAATGCTTTTTTCCTTTCTTTTATCAATTGCCTAACAAACGCCTTGTCATTCATGCACGTCAACTGAGCCGTGAAATGACGGTCTTAACTCTGATGTTAGGGTACCTAAACTAGGCTCCTTCAAACAAAGACGACGACTTGGCTCATCAGTTTAAATCTCGCAAGTATATTTTTCTCACTTCCATTGCATTGGCGAAGATTTTTGGGCAAGCAGAGAAGGATATACGAACTCTTTTCTTTAACTTTAAATAATTTGATGTTCTGCAAAAATTGTTTCAAATATTTTCATCTTTTTTCGTATTCACTTTTCAGTTGAATTTTGTGAAACATTCATGGTCATATTGTTTCATTTTTTTGAAAAGCTGTGTCTAACTTTGCGGTTTGAATAGTTGCCATTTCTCTGTGAGGAATGCTTCGATGTGAAACATTTTCGAAAGTTCTGGATAAAATCAAAAAATATCATATAAATAGCAAGCGCGTTAATTTTCTGAATTTCAACTCATATGCCATCGGCTATCAATCATTCCCACAATTCGCTGTCTACTTTTGAACAGTATAATAAATTGGTCCTCTTCTTTACTAAATATGAATAATTTTTATGTTGGCAACTGCCATGAACGCTCAACTTCGCTGTATTCAACCTTCGATGACTAAAAAAATATTTTATGAGAAGATTGTCGTATTTTGAGCATTTAGACTTTTTATAAATAAAAAGTGTTTCAAACATGGCCGAACGACATAAACATTTTCGTATTCATCGCCAAGCACAATAGTAAACGAAATGTGCTCTATAGATAGGAGGTAGGCGAGAATGCCTGTTGATGATTTTCACTGCTTCCATTAGTGTCTATCAAGAATGCACAATATTTATCGCAGGTACGGTAAAAACAGTCGATTTGTTTTCGTCGATCATATAGGTCATTGCGGCACGGAAGCAGTTACCTCAAAAGCAGTAAAAATCTTTCACTGCAAAAACTTGTTGCATATAAATCTCTCCTGCATAAACTGAATTTAGAATGCTATTATGCGCTCCTGAGATAATATTTTGTACAGCTTCTGAAGTAGTGATTCGGAAAGCTTTACTTTACGATCCTTCATCTCAGTTTGTTTTCAGTATGTGAAAATTCTGACTCCTCACGTTATATTAGTGACCGTGCTTATCGGTTATCTATGTCTCGGAGCATGGATTCTCATGCTTCTTGAGACGAGGACTGAATTGATGGCCCGTTCAAGGAAGCTAGTTCGCCTCACAAATATGATGACCAATTTTACCGCTGACAGCTGGAGGATTCTGAACGATGCGCAGACAGGTGTTCGTGCCATAAATCATGCCGAATGGTCGACTGTATTCAGGTAATTAGTCGAGCGATACGTTCGCTGCTTGAGTAACGCTCATTTTTGATTACTGAGAGCGATTTTGTATAATAGCTGCGGCATTGTCAGAACAACACCGTTTGGTAGATGAAAGGCATATACAACTTTGATGAGAGGCGGTGTGCAAAAAATTTCACCTAAACTGTGGGAGAATTTTGCTCCTTCCCGCTGCCATCCTCTAAAAAACCATTAATTTTGATCCAACTGAAAAAACGTAAGAGGGAATTGAAGGCATAAAAAAGCACAAGGCTCGAAGTAGAATTGCCACCTTTGATTAATGAGATGTTGGTTTCTTGTGAAATATTATTTTTCGCCGAACATGGCTTCTGTATAATGTCATAATGAACAAATAGCTGAATTTGCACCCTTTCCCTTTTTGTTTGTAATATCCACATTGATTCCAAATCAAACTAGTACCATTTCATGCTCTGATGCTATTTAATTACGCAGTATCAGGTTTTTTCTCAGTATTTCAAGCGCCTGTACTAAGCCTTGAGTACATGATGCAGCAGCTGTTCCTATTATTTGAACCTTCTGTAATGCAGTCTTGATGCGTCTTCCTCCCGTCCTACCCTCTCGCAACACTACTGCTTGTTCTGTCCGCAAGGAATCTCCACGATGCTGTTTGAAATGGTTTCTCCTATTACCCTTCCTACGCCGTAAGCTAACCTTCTAACATGTGTGCGAACTTAGTATGCTGCACGTGAGATGGATCATCAAGTCTGGAGCACTTTATTTAAGGGAGTACATGGTGTCGGTATCCGAAGTTGTTGACGATCGAAGGCCGATAAGAAAAGAGCTTCAGAGGCCAGACGATCTCGGAAATATGCACAATAAGTGGACATTCCCAACTGCCTTGCTCTATGTGCTCACTGTTCTTACCACTTGTGGTGCGTTTCCTTTCACCTGAAGACTTCTAAACAGATTATACAATATATTTCCAATGGAATAATTTCATAAAATATGTCGAATTTCTGTGAGATTCCATGCAACACTGTGTTGCTCTATTGCAATCTTTACTGTTGGTGAATGCCGACCAAACTCAATAGGCTATTGGTTTTTCGACATGAATTTTTTTTTAAAGTTGTGTTCGTTAATCAAAACAGACGAAGAGGAACCAGGTATCGTTGCTGAAGTTTATCACCGTTAACGAGTATGTTGACAGCACAATTGTTGCAATTCGCCGTGGATAAAACCAACGAAAAGAGTTGCTGTTGTTGAGGAACATTTTTTTACCAATCAACGATTATTGCTTTGCAACAAAGTTACTCATTCTTTGCAGCTAAATTCTTATAACAGCAAACTTTTCCTTCAGTGTTTAGCCGTTAGAGCTACTAGCAATGCTAATTTCGCAAAAATAGCCCATAATTTGTCGAATTTACACTGTTTTCGGCGAAAGATGAGTTTTACATTTCATGTGACCGTCATTGTTGAAGTATTAAGTAGGATAGTTACTAAATGGATGTGGAAACCGTTACTTGAGCTCGTAAGTGTGTGATTATGTTTCCATTGAACTATATGCAAGATTTCATGCTTATACTAACTGTGAAAACGAATGCTAAGACCACCTTTAGAGGTGCAAGAGCGCATGAACGAGAAAATGCTGTTTGCTACCGATCTGCACCGGCAGACTATAATTTTTCGAGCTCGACTTGCTAAAAAGCGTGCAACTTATTTTCCGACTTGCTGCGCATAAGAGCGGCGTAATCGGTCGTGCGCATTGACTTAGCAGAAGCCAATAATCATAGAACAGAGCACTTCAGAAACTAGTAAATCCTCCCACTACCTTGTATTTCTTTTATTGAACTCATTTTCCGAGGATGAAGCCTTTTAGTTTTAATTCAATTTCCTCTGCGTTTACTTTTACCCCTCAATTTTTGTTTCGCGTTTATCAACTCAAGTCATGAAAGCTAGAGCGTTAAGACCAAAAGATTTGAGTTTCAATTTTAGAGGCGATTTTTTTTCACTCTGCACACTCCTGTTTGCCAAACTGTCACTCACCTCTGAGACTCAACCCTCGCAAATGTAAAAGTGTGGCTAAAAAGAAAATCAAATTTGCGGCCATTTCAGCAACGTTCCGGTGCTCGGTCATTGAAATGTCGGCTCCTAGTATTCGAACGTTTAAAAATTTTACGTTTTAATTTGGGAATTTAAATCTATTCGACCCCTCTCTTTTGAAGTGTGGTAACCTCCATGAGGGGAATTGATCGTAATCAGGGAATTCGTTAATTGATATCCAAAGATTTAAAATGTTCCACCACTAAAGGTCGACGGTTAAATAATAAAAGTGTCGCTATTTCATGCTTCCGATTGATTTTTGATGGTGAGATTACGCGAGATCTCCCACGAGATAATGCAGCGGCAAAACTTGTTGTTTCCAAATTCTCGCAGAAATCCGTAACTAAACTTTGCATCGAAAATCCAGCAATCTATGCAGTAACATCAATAATGGGTTATGAAAAGAATCGATGTTATATAATAGATATGAAGGAAGAAATTTTGTTGAATTGTTTTTTTATGACCAGCGTTAGGATTTCGGCAAATATGATTCCATCGCGAATGTTTCGAAAAAAAAATATTCTAAAGCCGATGCACAGCGTTGAAGTATCATAACCATCCATAGAAATGTAGTTGATTGCATAGGCGACACTGTTAACATACAAAAACTGCTCCATTGAAGAGCGGGCATGTTTCGAAGAGCTATTTCTTCGTGTGTGGTACGATCCGAAAAATATCGAGCGCGGCATAATCAGCCGCGATCTTTCTGCTTTAGTCACCTTTTATAGGTTTAAAGTTTCCATCACGTTTTTTTCACCTAGCATAAATGCGCAGGCTTTAGGCGTTTGGTGGCTGTGTTTATTAGAAAATTTGATCTTTAATCTTTGAGAAATAATGTTCTGAAGTCGACCAAATGTAGTCCTTTTTTCACGATTGGCGATGAATTTGGAAACTGTTTTTGCGCTTTTTAATTCTAGTTTTCAGCAATCAAGATACCAACGGCAACATGGTCATTTTGACTTGAAAACGAATTGCGGTCCACTCCTCAAAAAATGGCAACATTAAAGTTTGTAGGAAAAATAAGAATAAAAATCCCATTATTTGCACTAAAAAAAACGATGTGTTTGTTCTCGAGAAATTCAAGCCTCAAAGATTTCTTTGCATGAGTTCATTGCTTCAAATATTATAATTACCCAAGAGCAAATGACATTAAATTTCTTGAAAGATTCACCACTTCTATTGTCCTATTGTAAATAACCATTTTGACCATCTTTTTTTTTTCAATGCTGTGACTTCCAATTTAAGGGACAGCAAAGTCTCTATGGAACGGATTGTTCGTTGTTTGTTTCCTTCTCAGCAATACCATGACATTATTTATTTTAGATGCAGTATCTGCTGTCAAATTGACCAGCATTTGTTTGCAGTCGATTGTCGGATTAATCTGAGCGGATTTATCCGATAATCGACCATGGCTGGAATTCTAGTATTTTAGCACCTTTCAGAATAAGCGACATAAAGAATAGTGGTTTTTGAGTTTTTTTAATGCCTGTGCAAGAATCGTTGAAAAGCTTCAATACTATTTGACCAATGCGAAGGAACCATATGATATAGGGAGAGAGAGCAGTGAAAAGCAGAAATTAATGGGATAGTGAAAGTATGAGGTGGAGGAATTATGTGGGCGATCCCCATACCGGGCAACTCTAATCTTGGTCGTTTGAGCTAGAAGATTTCACTAGCATATTTAAATGTGTTTGAAAATACTATGCGTGCGGTAGAAGAAATTAATAATTGCCAATAAAGGTTACGGAGAGGTATCTGTGGATACGGACCTTGGAAAGGTGTTCGCGGTCGCGTTTGCTCTCGTCGGCATCCCACTCATGTTCATCACTGCCGCCGACATTGGCAAATTCCTATCTGAAACACTTTTGCGATTCGTTTCAAATTGGAATCGAATGATTCGCAAAATTAAGGTTGTTACTTTTCATTTACTTATTGTAAATTGCTGACGACATCAACTGTTTGTTTCTGATTTGCTTGTTTTACGGAAGTATTGATGATTCATGCTTAATCGAGTTCATAAAAATCGAAGGTAGACGAGGGAGGGAGTGTCGTAGTTGATCAGTATGAACGATTTCATCTAACGTGTTGTATGCTTCCGGACGTTATCATTACATCTGAGTAATCACATGCAAAGCTTCGCTCATACTTCATCAGTATTTCGTTGAAACGTTGATTGACGATTTATGAAGTTAAGCTTCACTTTATCTATAGCGATTTCTAGTGAAGTGCATTTGCCTTCGTCATAAACCAGTCGTAAATTTTCATGGAAACATTGTTTCCTTCATCAGAGCGATTATAGCTTCCGTATTTCTTTTTGATCGGCGACCTCCAAATAAAAGTAATCTTTCTTTCAAAAGCTTTATACGAAAGAAAGATATCAAAAAAGGTTCGAGCTGGACCTTGTTTTCCTCCACATTCCTAGAGTTCGGGTCGGACTTTGCCTGACGATTTTCGAAGATTTTACAACAAAAAACAGTCCTATTGTTCAATATGCGATGTATTTGTGCACTGTTAATTTCATTACATAACCTTGTATTAGGAAATCAGCGGCTGTAGCTTATAAATTTTTGCTCAATATTCGAATCCAATCTCTACTCAAATTGCAACTTCAGTGGCATTCTGCACTGTTGCTTAGCACATGAGGATAGAAGGGGAATGTGACTGTTTTGCAATATGCTACAAACAGAGGATTAGTTCTTTATAACTTGATATCACTGAACTCCCTTTTCTTGTGAGCACTGATGGCGGATAGTCCGTTTTCCTAATTCGAGAGTTCTGGATCTTTCAGGTAATGCGTACATTTGGGAACACAACTTTGCTTTTTCTTCAAAATGCTGTCTGTCCCTCCTCTGGCCCTTAAACCATGGTAGACACTCCTGATGGCCAAGATCCGGGCCATTAGGCACTTTCGGTATACTTATTGTGTTTCTCTTATCATCTCAGTGGTTCTACTCATTAATTAAGGCGATATCAAGCGAGGGAAGAAAGCTGAAAGATTTTCATATTTCTAGAAATCTCATCGTCCCGCACGGAAAGATAATGCTTTAAAAAGTTTTGTGTTAAAATGGCTCCGAAATATCATAAGTGATAGCGGAAGCAGTGAGATAAAAATGCGAGTTCCGCATCCCCCCCTTCCCCCTAGATGAAAAGTGCTGACGCAAAATCTCCGATAAATTGCGTGCGGAAAGTTATTGACAATAAATTTCTGAGTGTTGGCATCCGATGAAAAATAGCTGAAACAACTAAGCGCATTTCAACTGCAGCAAGTTTGTTGTCGAAGAAGATACGCAAGAAGAAAATCAATGCAATCTTCGAATGGACAATCGGATACCATGGAAATGCTTGGCATTGATGGCACCGATGAAAAGTTGTGGTTTCCTATTGGTAAGTTTTCAGATTTCGTTTCTGTGGCCTTCCACTTTTATTTTTGGCAACGAACATTGACTACGCATGGTCACCCAAATATTCGTCTATGCACATGTTTTACTATTGATAAGTCACCCCCTTCCCCCACTCCCCACCCCGCCCCCTCTTTTTCAATAACTCACTTTGAGTGTGCATCTTTTTTGAAAAACTTGCAAGTGCTTTAAGCCTTACCGCCCTCCTCCCCCTAAATAGAGCTCTCTCTCTTCCACTCCTTCCACTTTCTATGTGAGTGCCTGCCTCGAAATGGCCCACACTGAGTCCGTTATTTTCTGGGACTTCTTATCAGTGTCTCTTTGCATTGAGGAAACAATTTTCCCCGCTCCGTTTGGAAATCCTGGGGGCATAAGTGGTGTAAACAAAAGAGGATCGTAAATAATAGTAAAGATCGGTTTGAGGTGCTTACGTTTCCTGCATATGTCTGTATTGTTCAATGGGCTCTGCGATGTTCATCAATTGGGAGCGCTCTTGGTCATTTATTCACGCCTTCCACTTCGGTTTTAACCTCATTGTAACAGTTGGTCTTGGCGATATCGTCGTAAAGGATTATATTTTCCTCTCTCTTATTGTCGCCTTCGTTATTGTCGGTATGTTATACGATCGAATTTATTCGTTTTCTTATTTTCACTTCATTTGTTGCTTTTTCTTTGAATTTCTTCAGCTAAATTTGTCAATAAAGGCACATCAATAACTTTTTCATTTGAACGGATGAAACTGATCCACTGTTTCGGATTAAACTGCAAATTTATGGGTTTTAAAAGAGGGTTACAAACTACAAATGACTATCTTTGTGTGTTTTTCGGACAAGTTTCATTTACGCACTGAAAAATTCCAACATCTCCCCCCTCAATCAAAAAATGCAACTCGTTTTTAAGTTTTGTCCTTTGACTTCTTGAATATTTAAATAATATAATTTTATCTGTGCAATTTTTGAACTTCAGGACACGAAGTTCGAATGATAACCGAAACATTAAGGCCATTTGCCAGTCGCAATTTATCACCATTCTTTATGTTAGCAAGGTTTAAACCAATGATATTACCACTGATATTTGCAACCAATAAACGAGTATTTTACCAAGGCTACAAACAGTTGGCATAAACCGTTAAAAATAATCAAACCAGTGATGCTACCATAATAAAATGTTGGTGAAATTAGTAAGAAAGTTTTTAAAAAGTGCTCATGAAAAAATATCTTACAAAAAAGCTTTGGCAAAGTTATTTCACTGATCTTGATTTTAAGGTATGGATTAAACTAACTTCTATGTAACACACTAATGGAGATCGATTTTAAAGCTAAAACCCTCAGTTTATTTTGTTTTTCTTTCTATCTTCGAACTAATCAACGCGATTGCTTTAGCAAATCGTTCGAACGAAGAACAAAAACGTTTCAACAGAAAAATATGTTTGAGAAAAACATCGTTAAATGTGTCCAGCTTTACATGCAATTTGTTCTCGTTAATTTTTTATGACACATCTCAAAATCAACTACATTAGCAATGTAACGTTCCTGTGCTGTCCACACATATGTGAGTTTTCAGACGGTTAACGGTGATATTATAAACGTTATGCATGTGCTATACATCTCATTGAATGTCTAGCAAAACATACTTGATTCCGAGGAAATTGTTTGCCGATGATCTAAATGAGCAGTATTTATTAGGTCTGTCGGTAGTGACTATGTGCGTTGATTTGGCATCTACTCACCTCAAAGCCTACTTCACTCGAATACACTATTTCGGTCGTGCAAAGAGATTCCTTGGCATGAGTGAAGAGCTCAAAGAAATTGTTGCTTTACTTGGGGCGATGCGAAGGAAGAAAGGTGGAAAGGTACAGATTTAAAGAAAGCTTTTGTTATCTTGTTATTGTCATTATATTGTTGTTTTGAAATTTTGAATTTTTTAGATCTCCTTCACGAAATCTTTTGACATTTTCATTTCTGACTATCGGTTGAAATGACTGCAGCTATTCCTATTTGAGAATCAGAAGCGTGCAATGAAGGCCTCTTGACGTTTTGATCGATTCAGTGGATAACAATATATAGGGTCTCCTACAGATAACTGGGCTAGTAGCCGCCCCTCGCAGTCCATTAGCTAACGTCTTCTTACTTTTTTGATGAAAACTCTATCTGCAAACGGAGAGGAGGATGATAAAATTGACGATGATACTGTAGGGACGTTTTTAGTTCTTTTTAACCTTCTTTTTTATATGGAGTAAAATTTTATTTTAAACAATCATTTACAAACGTTCAAAATTCCCTTTAAAAATGACTTTAAAAATGATCAGATTTAATTAATTCATTTTACAACAGTAATTAAATTCATTTCACAAGTTATTAAAGGATTTAATTTGCAATAGTATTCTTCATTCTGTTTGTGCTTAATGTTGTATTTACAACAACGTAACAATATTGCAAGTAAACAGCATCTCATAAACGCAATAAAATAAGCAATGCTGTCACATCGAAAAGATGTGACATATGAAGCATCAGAAAATTAATATTTCTGGTAACGTTTCGTGAAAAGAAGCTCGATAAGTTATGAAGTTTTCAGTGTTGCGATGAATTGTTTTTGAAAGTAACACGGATTTTAACTCTACTTGGAGTGTTTCTAGTAGAAGCAATACGCTACGATTGCTAGTTGCAATCATATTCAGAAGAAGTATTGAAGAGATAGAAACAGGCGTTGCAATGTAACAATTGATAATAATTATAGGTGACATGGAACGACGTTCGTGATTTCTTAGATAATGAACTTCGCGACCGGCCATTTGAACCACATGAACTCCTAATGAAGTTACGCTTCATTGATGAAACCTCATCGGGCATGTCAACGATTCGTCACAACTCTTTTCAATCCGACTTCTTCCGAGATGCAGAATATCTTCGACGTATCACAGCTTTACGTCCCGAGCAACCCGCCTATCTCTAAAATGAGTCCAAATATTCAAACTTCGTACAATGAATATCTTCCAAGCGGAACCGTTTGCAGATTCAATTTTCTTTCCCAAGTGCACGCGCTCGTAGCGGTGCCTGTTGTTTCAATTCCATTTCGAAACGATAAGCGGGCTGGCCATGTGAAGGCGGTTGGAAAATAAATATACATTAGTTTTGCAAATGCTGAGATGAGTATTGTCACAAAAGTTACCAATAACAACATGATTTTATGTCACAAAAGTTACGCTCCACGACTATCGAAAGGCTTGAATTTTAGCCGATTGTAACATTAGCACTGAACTAAAATGAAACGCACAATTGAAAATTTGAATTCAATTGATGCTGAGGTGTATTCATAGACAATTTGGCTCCTACTTTGCTTGGTTAAAGGTAGTTCTTCGAACAGTAGAAATGGTTCCCGGCCAACTATACCTTCTTATGAACTTAAACATTCACAGATAGTATTTGTTTGAAGGTTGACATTTGGGAGTCTTAAGACGGTTAAATCCGTCCGCTCATGATGACCCCACTAAACTGAAGTGGAAATAATAAAGTTCAGCTTTTTATAGGCTTTTAACGAACACGCTGAGCATCAAGGATATGTTTGGAAGTATCCCCATGATTTAGCTAGGAATAGGTCGAATATGTGGTTTACGAACTCCACGTGAGGTGAAGTCATAAAGTTGCCGCTTTGGGCTTAGATAATAATGTGAGCCAAAAGAGGGCATTTGCAATAATTAGCCAATATAGGTGATATATATTTATCAGAATCCTTAACTATCACCTATCACTTATTTCTTCCCATCCAGACGGCTTGATGGTCGTTATTGATCGTTATAGGCCTTTCATCCAAGCTCGTTTTTTGGCCTTTCATAGCTTCTGCTATAAATGAGGCGAATCCTGGATATATGATGCTTTCAAATGTCGTTAATCAGCGTAACTTGTATAAATTTGCAAAATGATACACATCCGTATAGAGCATTCATTTCACATCCTTCAATGGCATTCTATACATCGCGGTTATCGATGAATTGAAACACTTATTTCTAGATTTAGCGGGAAGGTGAAAATGTAAGTGCCAAAGAATAGATAGAAGCAGTCGTCCTAGAAGACCAAGAAAATAATAAACGATCCTTCATCGTCAAAACTACTTTCTATTTGTATTTTCGTGCAAAAAGATTAGTTCAGCGACGATTTTTTATAATATATTATGTGCTATAAAAATTTCATATTTTGAAATATATGCAAAACGACGGATGTAAATATTCATTGAATAAATTTATACACATATAAAAAAGAGGTGTGCATAAATTTTATTCCGATTATTTTATTTGTTTACTTTTACTTTGTTCTGTGCAGGAGATTTTGTGCTCTTTTTTTTCATATGCATTGCTCGTCTTCCAATCTATTAGAGCTGCGTCCTTCTATCTAGTCTGATCTCGTAATTTCGCCAAAACAATTTTATTTATGTTCAAATTGACTTTCTATTTAATATTAGATATGCAATGATTTCTAGGAAATTATCCGTTCAGCACTATCCCAATAAACTTTCCACCCTCGTGCTGTGAGCAATGGACAATTTATTGAGTGACTTTATTAATTGCACAAATTTTCGCATTAAAACAATTCTCTAACTTTGAATCAAATTTAATTCCGATTTATTCTTCGTTCACCCCAATTTTTTATTGGTTGAGCTGAACGAATAGAATTAGCTTTCGACCTTTTTTGTGAATTCTTTTTTATTCCTCTGAAACATCTTAACTGCTGTTCTCTGTCTTACGCAATAAGTTTTTTTCCTTTTTTTCTTTTTTGTAAAGTGAATGTGGTTGCAATACCGATATGCCGTCTAAAGCCCCATAGATGCAGTTATGCGCACAACGATTGAAAAACATGATGCTGATAATGTCGAAGAAGGCGAGGGCCAGCTTGGGAAGAGAGGGGGGGGGGGGGGGCAGAAGGAAGGAATAAATACTGCGAAAATCGTGTACCTTTCGAAAAGGCGATTTTCAATTCGCGTCTCCAACGAGATCAAGTGGTTGGATCTGCCCAATGTCAGTTGCTTCATTTTCCTTCTAACCAGGGACCCTTTTCTCTTCTGATTCCCTAAATCATGAAGGCACTGCATTTCTAAGCAGTCTTCAGAGAAACAGTTTTCTTCAACGCTATGAGAACGTATGAGACGCAGTTGCTTTCCCTTCTGTCCCTCTCCACCTTCTCCCTCCTCCTTCCTCTCCCGAAGCAATTCGCCCAACGATTCCTGAAACGAATTCGCATTGTTTGCCGAATCTACGTGTGCAAAAATTTTTGAATGTCCTCAGCTCCCAGACGTTGTATACTCATATGAACTTATGTAAGAGCGTATCCAAATTTCATAGGTGCCAATCTTTCGGTTGTTTCACTCGCTTTCTTTCTGCTGCACAGTGTCTCAACGAAATCGCCTGATATTTGCTCTGCGTCAGTTTTTTTCTTCTTAAATTTCAACACAAATCTTGGTTCCGAAGCATTTTCCGTTTGATTCTATGCGGATGTTGCAGTCGTTTGTCAGGCCCTGTTTGAGGGAATGGCAATAAATTTTAGAGGTTTGCCAAGTGCCCAGCTGTTACTTTATTAATTTGCATATGGATTGAATGTGATCGTAGCTTGCCGTAGACTCTTCCTCGTTACAAAGCGTTCATGGTTTTATGACTTTGCATATGCAATTTTTTTAGGTATTTGTGTTGGGGGTTTCTGAAATCATTGCTTGATATCTTGATATCCAAAATCCATGAAGAATCTGTAGCCTCTATAAAAATACAGTACGAATTTTTGGTCGAAGAGTGTATATGGCGAAAGTGCTAAGGATGATAAAGGCGAATCTCGAAATGCCTGTATTCTCATTAGCGCCCGGGATGACGCGTCTTTACTGTCTGTCCATTTCGTATGCTAGCGGAAAACAAATTAGTGAGTGAAAGCTAGCCCACAAAATCCGGCATCTGTGCAAAAAGTTTCTTTTTCAAAATTCCTTACAGACTTGGATCAAAGATTTGCGTCTAAATGATCCATTATCGGCGGCTATGCGGCTCCAGGGGGCTATGCGACAAAATTATCCAATTCAAAAAATTGTTGCTGTTTTGCTTGATGGAATTGCTGAGAGCGGGATGGCATCAATCCTATATAGAGCCGTCACCGTCATATTGTCTACGCATAAATAATCTTATTCGATTTAATTTCTTTCGTTAGCCCCCACCCCCCCCCCCCTTAATAGTGCCATTATGCAGATTTTTCAACGAGGGTTGTTTATGTTGGGTTGGGCTCGGGCAGGTTATGCAAAATTTAAAATTACATTACTGTAACAACTGTAACACATATTACATTACTGTAACAACCCGTATTACATTACTCTATTTAAAGAGTTAAACTTTGTAGAGGCGGCGCTATATCGCTTCAATGACTCATCTTTAGCAGTTCCACATATACTGTTTCACTTGCCAACATTTAGATGATATATGTTGTATGAATTTACGACTAAAGTCTCCACAACTACGATATCGAAGCACTAGGATTGCAGCTTGGGCAGCTTATGTACTTGTAAAAGAGGAATCGTTCACCTTTTCCGCATCATCAAGCATACGTCTCTTTCACTTTGTACTTTTTGACGATTTGTTGGTTTCATGTCTCTACAATTTATTTGCCAATCACTCAGAAATATAACACCGATTACTGCGATATGTTTTTGCTGCAAATTTTTTTCTTTGTTGAAATTCAGCATCATTTCACCAAAGAGCATTTTTGTTTTGCTCCGTTGTCCCGAATATTCGAAAGTGGACGCTGCAAATTTACGGTATTCTTCCGAATATAAGCACATGTGCCGATACAAATCATTCATATTTTCAAATGTGTTTTATATTCGTAATCGCAATTGAAATTCTCGAACCGGATAGCTTTTTTTTTCAAAGGAAAACGGCATATGATGATGTGACTCATTGTGCGATAGCTTTCGTTATGTTATGATTATTTTTGATTTGTCTTCTTTATTCGAATGATTTTGTTAAATTTTGAACTGCTTTATGAGCTATGAAAAAATCATTAAATACAATAAAAGATGATTTTAATTTCAGATGTTTGCATACCTAATGATAGCTATAAACAAAGAAAAGTCAACATGTTAGTGGCAATTATATAACCAGCAGTATTCTGTTTCTTGAGGAGAAGTATTCCATTTTTGAATGTGTAATTATCGATACTATATAAATGATGTGCGACCATCCTAAGCAGGCCCCTGAATAAGGTACACAACAGGAAAGGTGGGGCCACACTGGGACGTGTTCATGCGATGAGCGGTAAGCATAAATGCTACCTACTATAAAAAAAGACTTCATGCGAGGTGTACTCGCACCACTTGAAGTCCCTGTTTGATTATGTCGGGAGAGATTGGTCTCATCCATCCCGGCACCCCTCAGCTTCAGTTGCAGTGTTCTAGAAGAACTTAAAATTAGCTGCTATTAGAGAATACACAAGTAGTGTTATTGTTTCGGTCGATCACCCATGCTATATGAGTAAGAATCATTTGGTGGCAAAAGAAAAGGCAGGCCTCGATATTCACTCTACGATATTCATGAACATTACGGAAGTGCAATGCACCGGTTTTGATAACAACAGCGGCATCAGGTTGAAATCACTGCTGTGCAAGTTTTAAAGGAATCCTTACACGAAGCTGTCGTAATCGATCCTCTACAGATTAGTTTAGCATCTCTATATAGATTTTACAATTCTCTAGAATGCGCGATATCCATTCCAGACTGAAGCAAGCAACAAACAATTTTTTCTTCATCGAAGAAAAATCCTGTCTTCAGGTGTTGCAAAACAACGAGAAAATTCAACTACAATATCTACTTGAATACCTCCACAAAGAGATGAAACAAAACAGCAACTACAACAACGAGAAGAATTTAGGGTTTCAAAAATCGACTCATTGTCATCATAACACCATTCGGCAGAAGTGATGCCACGACAGTGAACGCATACAAATGCGCAACAATAATAAAGAATATGTATGAGTAAACATATGACCAGTGATCAGTCAGCACCTGCCAGTAACAGCAGAATAAAGATTGAAACTTTTCGAACGATAAATATCCGCGGCACTGACAGCATTCTCAGCAGTTGCATTAATTCATTCAAAGTGTCTACTGTTGCGGAGAACGTACTTCGCATTCTTCACCTTCTTCAAGACGCTTCTTTCACACATGAAGAGCCTCGTGTTCGTAAATCTACGGTGGGATATATTTCTTCGACTAACGATTAAACTAGCGTTTCTTTTCAGCGATATGTGAGAATGCAGTCATCAGAGTTGGTTCTACGTTCAAATTTCTTTAGGTGTAAGCGATCTAAGGTAGTTCAGTTTAGACGGTAGCCGATTTTAATATCAGCAACTTTTACTCTCGTTTTTTGAGCTGTGTAGGTCGTATGAGTGGCGTTTGCGCTTCTCAGGAAAAAATTCGAGATAGGCACTTCGTTTTTCTCGAACTATCTTTGCAGTGAATGACTGCGGAAAGCATTTTATGTAGTTGAATGTTGAAAAAGAGAGGATCAAGAAATGCTTGCAAATTGCTCAAATAGATTGCAAATTGAAAATTGCATGGGAAGCTTCCTTAGAACTAAACTTCCTAAACTTTGAACGTTAACTTAAATGCATAAAGTTTAAAGTGCGCAGACACAAATTATAAAACAAACTTTGGAAAAAACTTCATAAAGCACTTGAGGTTATAAAGGAAGAGTGCTTAAAAAATAACAAGTTTTCACATTCCGTTGATTCATCAGCTGTCACCTACCACTCACCAAAACGCAATTTGCTTGCTAAGTTTTACTGCGAAGTGCTTAAAAAAGATGATAGCTTTTTACAGTATTTCCCTTTCACTGGTAACAGACAGTTTGTTGCGATTACTGTAGACGGTGATTCGGTTTAGAGGGTAATCAGCATTCAAACCCGAGTGAATAAGAGCAGCAAAGAAGCTAAAAAATGACATTTCTGCATCCTCGAGGCCGTGTATCGTCTTGTTTTATCAAACAAACTGCAGCAGCTAGTTCATCTCTTTCGAGTATCATTTTTAAAAGGAGAAGCCTTTCCTGTCTGCCGGCCCTATTTCATCAAAGAACCCGCGCAATCATCGAACTATCGTTTCGCGTCCAGTTTTCCAGTGCCTACTGACTTTAAACCTTTAAAAAAATCCAACGCAGTACGTGTTCTTGCTAGAACATTCAGCGATGCTCAAATCGCTTTCATAAACAAGCTATTAGATAACTGCCTTGAATGAAAGAGGTGGAAACCAAACGTGGTTTACACTGATTAGTTAACAAGTATCTGCTAAAAAACGTTTTTTCATAAGCTGTAGGCATTCTGCATATCAGGATAACCTAAAGTCATTCCGCTCCAGAAGAATATTTTTTATCAAAGCAACGAATACTTCTCTAATAATAACGATGTAATCAGTGGTGTTCCTTAGGGAAGCATTTTCAGTCCATTGCTTTTCTCAGTCTATATAAACGATAGACCCGACCGATTATCAAGTGTGCGCTCGCCATTTGTAGACGATTTGAAGATTTATTAACAACTGTACAACCAAGCCATTGATTTTATTGAAAAAAAAACACCTCACATCATCCAATAAGTGACTGAAGCTTATTTGAATATTCCATCTCACATATGCCACCTTTCCCATATGAACTTCTTTCATGAATGTGTGCTCAAATTGTATGGTATGCCTTAGACAGCCGCCGACGACGTTGCTCACGATTTAGTTGGCACAATCTTTACTGGAAGTTGAAAATTTGCACAAAAGCATTTAAGGTGATTTGATATTTTAGATCCTTCGTAATAATCGAAACACTGTTGTGGGAACTTAATTGTATATTGCCGACCAATCTTGGAACATCGTACTCCTGTTTGGTTACCACATATGCGTATTTCATCCTCACAGAGAAAGTCCAGAAATATCTTACCAGGATTGTCGTTCTCAGAACTATTCGAGCTAGGACGACGGTCGGTGTCACCTCTTAAGATGTCCGATCAGCAATCGCTATAAGATTGAGGTCTGCAAGTCGACCTTATTCTATGTTATGTAATTATAAATTCCTTTTTCCTACATTGTCTCCGAGTCAGTATTTGCACTTGCCTCTACTCTAAATTATAGTGTTCGCTCAATTCGTTTAGCTTATAGACATACTATAGCCACTAGTATTCTGTGAAGTAGTGCCGTTCGAATTTGAAAAAAAAAATCCATAACATAGTTGAAACGTGAAATTTAAACCGTTTTTTAAACCCACTGGCAAATTTTGGCTTCATTTAATAAGTGACTCACTTCTATTATCGTTCTTGAACATCTATTCCCTTTGCATCGTCCATCGTCGTGCTTTATTCCTATCTATTCGTGCTTAATTCTTTATGCTGCTTTGGTTCGTTTTTTTCTTCGGAGACATCTGATTGGGTGTAGTTTTTTGCTCATGTAGTTTTTTTTGTCTCAATATTAATAAAGATTTCTCCCTTCCTTTTTCTTAATGCTGCCTCGAACTCGTTCTACTAGAGTGTTGTTCGAATATGAAACAATCTATTGCCTTGTATTGTCAATACTATAATATCCACGGTTGTTTGATCATCATACCATAACGGATATCGCTGATCAATCACTTCCTCTCTACTTCATTATCTTAGACTTCCGATTATTGAGCTACGCACAGGTTAGCATGCGTTCTTGATTTCGTATTGAATGAAGACTTCTGATAATTTAATACAGACGGTTTTACACGTTCTGCAAAATCGTTCGATCTTGAACAAAACGGTGAGCCTTTCACACTACGGTGATTTAAAATTCTGATCGGACAGAAATCTGAGACTCTGGCCAAGACAAGGCTCACGTTGCTGATTAAGTATGGCTTCGCTTGCACTGTAAAGAGATTACATTCTGTGATCAAATAAGGCTTAAGAGCATGATAGAGAACAGGCCTGAAATTCTCATCAAACACGCTTGCGCTCCTGTTCAAATACATGCTCGGAGCTCTAATGAAGTCTAGTGTTTTTTTTTTGTTTTGTTTTTTTTGTTTTTTTTTTTTGCTGTGCAAGCTCTGAAACTGCATGTTTTTTATTCAAAGAAACTGAAATTGAATTATAAGAAAGCTGCTAAAATTAAAGAGTCATGGCAAAGATTCCCCAGGACACAGACAACGGAGACAGAACGAGAAGCAATAACGTGATATGCAAATGAACGTGAATGCTGCATATCCCCTTGTTTCCGTCCTTAATCTTTGCTATGAACACGTAGGGCATACACAGAGACTGATACCGCTGAACGAAAAGACGCTCGACTCTCTGGTTAAACCAAGATTTCTGATGCAAAAAGGCCTTCAAAAGATAATCAGGGCAACCTGAGCTATTAATTCAACGACAACTTGATTCTTAGATCAGACCCTCTGAATAAACAGAGGCCTTTAGCCTTTGATTAGACAATAAGTCAAATGTCCCATTACAAAAAGAAACTTGAGCGATTAACTAAACAGCGATGTGGACTTCTCGTGGAAAAAAGTTTGATTCACTGACTAAAGTGTTCTCACTCTATGCGGATCTAGAAGTAAAACGATTCAAGAATTTCTATGTGTTAAACATCAAGGACTCATCGAGTGACAGAATTGAAACCAACAATGAATTCTGAACAGCTCATCGACAACATTTAAGTCATCAACGGATTGAGAATAACCTTTTAAAAAGTAGATAAAAGTTTCAGGCATGAGAATGGTCGAGAACTAGGCCAATCAATCAAATACTTTTAGCGATCTAAAATAAACAGAATGTTCTCTGACACTTGAGATTTGAATGTTCTGCACCTAGAGATTCACCTTGGCCATTTATCCGCAATAATCTCTTTATGAAAGGTTGCTATTTCGAGTTGCATTTCGAATGGCGTTGACGTCATTATCGATCACTCTGTCAGCATCACTTTTGTTGCAAGAAGTGATGTTTTTATGAAATACCGCTATCTACTTTGTGTTCGGATATAATCTCACGTGGACGAGTTTCAGATTTCAGTTTTTACACCATAAGATTCTGTTTCAAACATCAACTGATAATATTGCGAGTGCCATAAACCTGTGACGCCCTTCATCCGTCACTGACAGTGGTGTATCGTTACCTTCAACGGGCCTAGAAGCAATTTACCTCTATAAAGCAATAGCAACAACCGATCTAAAGCTATTGCTGCATTTATAAGGATAAATGGATTTTGTTCCCCCCCCCCCCCCAATGGATTATGACTGGTACCAAGCCATTCTTGCATTTGGTGGCATCGATGGACATCGAACGGAAGTACTGAGGGACGTAAAGAGAGGTAAAGAATTTGGGGGTATTAACAAGTTTCAAACGGACATGTTGACGAATTTTGCCACAATCAGGTTTGATGGCACCAACCGAGGTGGAACCAAGCTATTAGCTTATTTGGAACCATCGACAGGGTAGAAGTGATATGCAGATCTTGAAACAGGTCCCGATAGTGAACCTGGAAACGTCGACTGATTTTTTCTCACCGAAATATCTCGAACCAACCAGTTAGCGGACCGCAAATAATTCATGTTAATATATCTGAATCATCAACTAGTTTGAAGGCAACGCTGAAAACGGAGTCCATAAACCACAAACTTATTTGGAGCAGCCAACGGACTTCAAGCCATTAGCGGATCTAGAACCAACCTAAGAGCGAATCTAGAGAAATATGTAGCTGGTTGGTTATTAAACGACTTCGAATCAGTCCGCAAACGGATATCCAGCCATTAGTATATTTGAGACCGCACCTTGGGCCGTCAACGATATCAGCGATAATAACGCATTTGGAACCGAGCTGGCAGTATATATGGAATCATCACCAGAATCGGAGGCGCCAGCAGTTGGGAATATGCCCCAACGGCGTTGGGATCAGTGACAGGTCGGGAACTAAGCCAGTGATGGATTTCAAGCGCCAGAATCAATGCAATTGAGATGGATCTCCGAACAAGGCAAGCTCTGCTTAGTTCTGTAGTTAAGTGAGCGTTCAGCCAGATTAAATAAGACCTAAGTCTTGTTTGATCTAAGCTTGCAGAAATCACCCAGATGTCACAAGTTTCTGAAAGCATGCTGCCTTCAACTGAAAGAGTGACGATATTGATTTCTACCACTCCACGATACGCCTGCGGACTTCAACATCGTGTGACTGTTAGCACATCAATTTTCGGAAATGAAAAACACACATACCTGGAAGGCGGATCTCACACATCTCACGAAAGAAGCGGAAATGCAAACAGGTGAAATAACAAATGCCATTCAACAACAAAATGCAAAGAACACAAGGAAGGAATATTTACACGTCTTTGACAACAAACTTTCAAGGAGACGACAACAGCAGTTTATGAAAAATGAGAATGCTGGTCCTTAAATAAGTGGCAAAAATGTCGACTACTCATGTGTTACCTTTCTCGAGCTTGCGTATTTTTCTTTGTGCCGTCGGAAATCTGGGATAATTTAAAGCTGTCACTGTACCAAAAGCATTAAAAAATGGAAATTATGTCGGTCACCGAGGAATCTGAAGTCTGAAGCCTGTCGCTGATATTTACAACGTTGGATATCACATTTCACCTACGGTGTTAAGTAAAACTGCTACTTCTATTCATTAATCCTCGGAAAGCGGCAATCGCTTCATTTATTCAGGACTGAGAAAAAAAAGGTATTAAAAACCGACAAAAAAAGATCACCGAAGTTTTAAAAAGTTAGACTTATGCTTAAGAAGGTGTACAACAAAGAGTCTTCAAAGTTCAAAGCTAACGAAGTATCGAGAGAAGTACCCTTGCTGTGCTCAAAACACGTCAATAGTCTTGTTGAGTTGCTGCTTTCACCGTATTAAAATGTAGGAGAAAAGGGCTCCTCTCCTCCTCACTGCTCAGTACAAAACTAGACAGTTAAAAATATGGCTCTACTTTTATTTTGTTAGTGTGCGGAAAGTTGTAACATCTAATTAGAAAAATGAGCAACATACATCATACCGAATGACGTGTTCAACAACACTGCCACTGAAGATGTGAAGTAAATTTAATTTGCAAGAAAGAAATCGCTATGCTGTCAGCGGAGAACGATGTAACTTCTACAGGACTAGCCTAACGGTTCCCGTCATCGGCGCACGTGCAATTCACGGCAACTTCATCTACCTCAACGATGTCGCAGTTGTACCTTCTGTTAGTGGTCCCATTACATCCGCAATCTCCTAATATTTTCTTAAATGACTTCTCTTCAAAGCATTAACCTCATTTCTCGAGCGCCGAGGTGCGTCTCCTCGCTATCTCCAGATGATCTAAGCGAATAGAATAGTGTCTGGAACGAGACAGAGAGATGAACGAGGGAATGTTCAGCAGCGATGGGTCGTCAGAGCAAGCAAAAGCTCCAAAAATGATCACTGCAATTACAAACAGACGAAAATTTTTAACCACCAAGAGAATCAAAGGATGGAGTATTAAACGAACGCTAGTGAGCGGTCGCCGCCTTCCCGTACTATTCTTTATAGGGCCAAAAGAAAACTACAGGAAAAAAAAGGGAGACGAAAAACGTTTGCAAGGCAATGAAGAAATAAGAGGAAGTAATCACTGAAATTAAAGCAAAGATTATCGATAAACATTAACGACCAATGTTGGGAACGCATAGAGGACGGCAGTTGTGATCGGAACTGAGAAGCATTCCTCCACGCCAAGATGGATTGCAAATCGATCAGCGGTTGCGTAAACACCTGTAATCGAAAAGAAGGTTAGCTGCACGTGTGCACAGATCAACGGTGGCAATTTTCTTTTTCACGAGGTGCACCGAAACGGTGACTAACAGTGACGTAGAGACAAGACCTGCTACGCTAGTAGGATTTCACTATTCAGTGGGCGAAACAACGGATGCAAACATATCTAATACGAAAAGATGCACCTAGCACGAGACAGCAAGATATGACAAACGCAGCTCACCTGCACTGCCTAAATAAGAAGGCTTCAAGCACAGTCTTTGGAGACTAGTGCAGAAAACAGGAAAAGTAAGATAACAACTGATAGCAGCTACATAACAAGAAAGCATACTGGAATGCTTACTGCGCTGCATATACGGGCCATGCTCTTGTCCTTGGATTTGAGATTGCTTAAAAAGTTTACTGCACATGCTGAAAATTAATGTTGAATTTACTTTTGCCTGCATCAGGTTCTATGATGCATAACCTCTCAAATATTACCGAAAAAAACACCTCAAAGGCTCGGCTCGAACGACGATCGCAACTTTTTCTGGGAGTATTGGAAGTGAGTGGGGAAAGAAATGAAAACGCTAATTGTGTTCAGCATGTTCAATAACCACCGACGTCTGGGGATTTTGTATGCAATTCCAAATGCGTCAAAATGGAACATCACCACAGAAGAACACTCAAATGTATCATAGCAATGTAAACGCAATATTGGAGCTTAAGTGACATATTTCTTTTACTTATATTAAAAATGATTTATTTCAGTTAAAATCTATTATGTTCTAAAGATTGCTTGTATTACCTCGATAGCGCTTCACTCAAGCAAATACTACTGCAGAAATAGAGAAGGACCGAAAATAAGAACAAACAAACGGGCACATCCACAATTATACACTGCCAATCAATTCATCTTCGTTTCTATTATGATGTTGTGACTAACATCTAATTCGTCAAAACAAAAAAAAAACCTGCAGCAGTTGTTGTGAACATCAACTTCACTGCACCGTTCCTCATCACACCATACTCACCGAATTAACCAACCCTTCAACCTTTCTTTAACAGGCATTAAAGTACTTCCAACATGTGCAGGAGATTTCGAACAGGGAAGGGAAATTGAACGTCAGACGTAACGGCCTACGATATCACATCCTACAGATTGACAGGCGCCCTTACCCCTTCCCTCCCATCTACACCATTCATCCTCTAAGATATCACTTCCTACAAATTCTAAACATCTTCTCCATTCGTCACTGAAATTCTGCAAACGGGCAAACCTGAAGGAAATATAGAATGCCTTGCGAAAACAGAAGAGAACTGAGGGCAGACAGTGGGGAAGTGGATGTGGACGGGGCAAAACGATCACATTTCACACACCGCTAACCTTCCCAGTCGTATACTACAACACAGACGGATACACTTCTCGCAATAAAGGATTGTTTGAGAAAAAATTGAACGGAAGAGGAACATACTTTGCAGTTCCTTTACCGCTTCACACAACGCTGATAGATTTCACAATGCATCCGTTTCATAAATAGACTTCTTTGCGAATCTTTAGCGCCTCTAAGCTATTCTGGCTTCATTTTTATACTGCTACTATGTTCACTGACTAGCGCTGTCAGAAAATCAGAGAAAGTTTCACTCGTCACAAGCACTAAAAACACAACATTTGCAACTATTGTACTTGGGATGAGAAAATTACGGTTTTTTGCCCTCTACCGCAAATGTCTCCTTCAGAATGTGAAATTTGCGACCCCTGAAGAGTCTCCGCTTATATACATTTTCAGAGCGAACGGGACTGTAGACCAGCGTGTTCTAACAAGTTCAACATTCAAAATGCACGATACAACAAAACAGGTTCGAATACACAACGCACTAAGAATACGTAGATGAGGCCCAAACAAACGACCAAGACGTCTTATAGCCTGAATACAGCCCATAATGAAAAAAGCAATTGTTATTACAGGAACTCATGAGGTTGGTGAGAGATCATATATTTCTTTTGCTTCCTTTCTAGTCGAATTTAAGGAGTGGTGTTCAGGCCAACAGTGAATTCAGTCCCCATACCCGCACTCTAGGAAACCCTCAATGGAGAAATCCGTCACCAATCTGAGTTACCTACTTATACCTAATGAAATCCGGACATAGCTGCCTCACTAGCAAGTGTTAAAGAAATATAACATTCTTTAAAGAAGCCGTTTTCGGCATCTCAATGCTCAAAAATATTCGTTGGTGAAGTCTGCTGGTGATCTGAATATTTCCCCTTCTGCTACGTTCATCCCAACCACAACAGTATCGCAAATTTCCTATTAATTCCCGTCAAATACTGCAGCCGCCATCCTTCAGTGACCATTATCAGCTCTCTTCTCCCGATTTTACCGTAATCGTTTACTTTCGACAGCATTTTACATCCAATCTTCAAAGCCGCTTCCCTCCTCTTCCCCGCTTCCTCTTTCGCCTTCTTCCTCATTTAATGCACTTGCAAAGAAAACAAATGAGTGAATGAAATTTAAAAATGATAAAAAAATTAAAATTGAATTAAAAGACCACTTAGAGCAGCCAAAAGAGAGCCGTCTTCGCACATAACATTTCAATTAATAGCGTCCACATCCATTCGCTCACAATTTCCGTCCATTTGTAACGAAAGAAATTTGCATGCAATGACATCAAATGACACACAAAAATACTCACCCATAAAACAACACAATCTTATATCACCGAAAGCTTCCTTCACTCCACACCCAATCATTTCCCAGTAATTTATTTCCTGTCACAACGACGCCTTTTTTTGGCGAACTTCCAACAAAAATCACAAAACGATATGTCGCCCGCGTTTTTGAACACACAAACGGAGCATCAAAACGACGATTGGGATAGGGGAGACGGGTTCAGGTAAGTGCTTTCTAGTTGACAGCGGCGATCAATAACGTCTTTATACTTTTGACGTGAACTACAATAGGCTTGAGATCCAAAGTTGTGCGCTTTCCTTTCAGCGCCGACATTTTGTGGCCCTATCGCGTTGTGCAGTGTTGCATTAGCAATGGCAATTTTCCAGCCTTCTTGATTACATCTATGGATGTATGTTTTCCCTAAAATATGCGTCAGTGGATTGGATGAAGGGGACGGAACGCAACAAGATGGGGAAGTGGATTTTTTAGATACGGGAAGTTAGGCGAAGAACTTTCTTAGCACGACGTTATCGATGCTAGTGGACAAAACAATCGAGATAGACGTTCGTACCCGTCGCAAATCTACTGTAATCGATCTGGATTTCTCGTGGATTCTCACTTTACTGCTTCTCTTCACGTTTACTCGTTGGTGATCTGATAACACGTCATTTCTATAATCAAATCCCAGTGCCACGTGTCAAGATTTCTTTCTCTTTCAAAGACCATTTATTTAGATATATGTCTGTGGACATTCACTTCAGTCGTTTGCTTTACTGCGCATTTCACTTGATCATTCATTTTATATATTCCAATGTTGTGCGATTTATATATGCATTAATATCGCCTATCACTCATGCGTCTTTCTTGTGTGTGTGTTTATTTCATTGTTTTGGAGTATTTTACTATTACTATTATATTACTATTACTACTGCTAGATTATCTGAGCACAAACATTCAAAAAGCTGTTCTAGTGGTAGAACCCCAATTCGCGAAGAACACATATCTATGTTCAGGTGATAAATTGGTCCTTTATGGTTAGGCGCTCTCTGTGGTGATTGCTGCGTTTCTTTTTTTCTTTTTCTTTTTTTCGAAGCGGGAGGGTGTCCTTGGTTTGCTTCCTTTCCTAATGAATTATTCGAACGGATGCTAACGTCAAACTTTCGAGTGATTGGAAAATGGCCAAGCTAAACGCCACCTTTGAAAGTTTATTGAACGATGCGGCTGGCAAAGACTGCGGCTGCTATAGTAATACATTATACCAAGTGTTACATGCACGGCAAGGAGGTTTTTTTCCCTCAGATAACATGAGATATGTATCAATGCTACTTAATATTGCAGTGTCATCGCAACGAAACGTTCAAATTGACAGGTTATTTTGTCGACATGGGTTTCTAAAGGATGGAAAGTCGAGAAACGTCATCTGATACACCAAGTCACCATTGCCAGTAAGCGACAGCGGTGATGACGTGGCACCAGTAATCCAAAGTGTCATGTTCTTGTAGTGTGCTAAGGAAAGTATCGCAGAGATGAGGTGGCTGAGCTGGATGGTGGTTGCTCCTCGAAATCACTTCAAGACTATATTGTGGTGGCGAGGGGGAAAAGGGCATTTAAGATCAAAGCTTAATTTTTCGGAAATAACATATTTGATTCCATTCCATCTGAAACCTGTGTCGATCAAATTTCGCATCAGTTTTGGAACTTCTTGAGACGAAATGTGTTCAGCAGAGCCGATATGTGTTTGAGGGATGATGCGCACTGAGGAAGGTCGTGAGGAAGTGACTGATCGCAAAATCCTTGGCATCGGAGGCATCATTCTATGCTTGGTTGGAATGGCGACGCTTCTATATGCGCTCATCCCCGAACTTAAACCGTAAGTTCTTTATCATATAATTTCTCGTTACTTTTGTTGTCAGTGCGAACTTCCTTTTACGTAATCAGATCGCGTTCATATATCTCAATATATGTATGCCTAACGTGTGGATTTACGTAGTAATGCAGCTTTCGCTGCAAAAGGATGCCATAGCTGAATTTTTGTAACGAAGCTGTTTTAACGGAAGCGGGGAGGGGGTGGCGGAAGGGGGATGAGCGGGGAGTTAGGAAGCACTCCTGCCGCTTATTTGTCTATGCAGTCTTAAATGAGGTGCATTTAAGTGCGTATGGAATTGGTGGATTATGTTATGTGCTAATGGTTTTATGCTTGCAGGGATGAACGAGCTGATCTTGTTCTTCCACGAAATCTAGACCAGGCAAAACGGCTAGGCATATTGCTGTCGAAATACAAAGATGAGCACTTCTATACGGTTATCTTTGGTGTTGCTACTATATACATATTGTAAGTTTTTTTCGGACATTCTTAGCAACTGATCACAACTGTTAGCCGATGTAGAATTTGCGCAATAAAAAAGGCGTTCTTTGTTGTCTAGCAGTTTAACACTAAAGCTGCATCAGTTTGCAGTGCGCAGCAGAGATTTTTTTCTTTTTTATTGTTAAGTAATGTCTATCACGTATTACACACTTCAGCATTGGCTTTGAAGGCAGAGCATAGCTATCATTGTTCAGCTTGTTTGAAACAAGTTCATCTATCAATACGGTTGTGATTTTCGTCGGTATATGTTTAATATGTTACAAGCAATCCAATCAGTGGACTTTTAAAATAGCGCTGTCGATGGAGTTTCTGACAACTTAGGTTCTGTCGAAGTTGGGATCATCATTGAAATGCATTACGAATCTACCGAGCTAAGTCGTCGTCTTAGCTTGGAAGTCTTCAGTTAAGTAAGTGTCATCGTCGAGGACGGCGGTCCCCGAAGTGCTGAGCTTCGGAAGTAAACTGTATACACTAGGCTTGCTTCGGAACAAGTTTGGTTTCAAGGATCCCTTTCTTGCATGGGCAGTCTCCCTCCACTGCTTTCTCACCCTCTTCCCTCCCCTCTTCTTACCCACTACTTGTCGACGAATGAGGGAGGGGGCTGTCGAAGAAACGGGAAACAAATTTCGAGAATTTTACGGTAGCAGAATACTGGAAATCTGAGTTTTTCCATGTTTTCGTGTTTTGACCTGGCCGCTAAACGCTGGAGAAGCGCTTATGCGATAATCGACTGCCGAAAACAATACTGCTGGCACTTGTTTGGCGCCTTTCGGCTGCCACAGGCCATTAATACGGCTTAATGGTCTTCGGTCTTCGGTTACAAGAGTGAATGCCAACATTTGCTTGTTAGCCTTCGAGTACCAATATCCGCTCAGTGGCCTTCGACTATCAGCACCAGCTTGGTGGCCTTCGAGTACCAGCATCCCTTAGGTAGACGTCAGCTACTCTCATCGCTGAAGATAATTGCTATGGTTTGAGTACCATGAGCCACTGCAAAATTCATCAGGATTTCATGATCATACGTCTCAGTTGCAAAAAAAGAGTCGATACTTTTACGACGTATTGATGAGCGCAAGCGCTTTTTGCCTCGGCAGTCCATCCCTTACACAGCTGATTCAAATGGGCGTTGTAATGAAAATTTTTTTGAAGTATATCCTCTGCGTACGGAAAATTTTCGTCTTGCTGCGATCGCCATTTCGTGTTGTGTTGTTGCCGTACATTTCGCCAGACAAGGTTCTCAATAACATTAGCAGTGTTCAAGAAAGATTTCAGCTTCTTTCACTTTCCATACATTCAGTAGTCCGCCCATTTCCAATGAGTTTTCCTCGAAGCTTTCCTCTCATTTTATTTCTCTTGCCGGGAAGAACTCTACTCTGTTTCACTAATTTATTCGGCATTTTTGACTAGTTTTACTCGCCACAACTTCAAACTTTGCTCCTTTCGCTTCATTTACCTTCGAATCACTTGACGTGCTTCGTTCTTTACAAGAATTCCGACTTGCTCAACAAATTCTTAACAGAATTCATTCGAGCTGCTTTCATAAACTTTGACTTGCTTCCTTTCAATTTTAAATATTTTTGAGCTGTTTTCGTTTGCGCATTTTTAAAAACTTTTTGGGCTGCTTAATGTAAAACGTTGTGTTAGGAAATTTATGATGTGAAGTGCTGCTTCAGAGACCACCCTGACGGGAGATTTCGTTATTGTATGTTAGTGTTACCGAAACAGCAGTGACATAAGCCCTGTGTTGCATTTATTATTGGGTGTTTAACGAACAGCATAGGTATCATTCATTGTAGCGATGCTATAAGGTGAAAAAAAATGTGGGTACAGGTGTAGGTGATTTGGCCTCACGTGTAGAGGTCTTTTTGTCACTGAAACTACTACGAGGTTTCTTGTAGCGCATTCCCAGTTCACTTTTTTCTGTTTCGTTTTTGCGAATCTACCGCAAATTTTTTTCAGGCTGCAGTCTTTCGCAATCCCAGGCTCAATTTTTTTGTCGATCCTTTCTGGATATCTGTTTCCGTTTCCGATAGCTTTGCTGCTAGTGTGCACGGTAAGTGTGTACTTTATTTTCGCATGGCTCAATCTGGTTTCTTTGAAGGAAAGGAGGGGAGGCAAAGGAAGGTTGCAGATTCCAAGTTAAATTATTTGTCTGTTGTTTTTCATTAATTCAAAAATAAACATTTCAGTGTTCGGCATGTGGAGCACAGGTATGTTATTTCTTGTCACATCTCCTCGGTCGTCAGCTTATAATGACGTATATTCCTGAACGTGTACAGAAGTGGCAAAATGAGGTTTGTCGATTTTTCTCGTTATTTTTTGCTGTTGCTGTAACTGTTGCATTTCGTTAATGCTGCTGCTGAGAAATCCATGGGTTTTAATTTTCTACTCTAGGTTGTGCCTATTCAAAAACAACTAGTTCATCCTTTCTTGTTACAAATTTTGAAACTATCTACGGTTATTTTCGCAAGCACCAGTGTGTGGTTCTGTTTTCTGCTGTTGTATAGCCTTGGTAGTTTGTGATTTGTTTTTCCCTTAGGCGGCTTTTTTAAACGAAACATTTCATTGTATCTATGTTAAATTGAAGCATTTACGTACTGATGTGATAACGTAAGTGAATTGCTTTAAAAATGCGAAAGTCATTTCGCCGCTACATTTTTGGTATGTACCCCAATTCGAGTCGTTTATGACGTCTCATAGTTATGCACCGATGATAGTAGGAGGCACGTATTCCTTTTTTTCCTCATCCATGTGTACGAAAGTTTTACGAATTCTGCAATGCACGATTGCCTACTTGTGCAAGCAACATCCTTCACCTGCACAAATTTGTATTCGTAACATATTTCTTAGGGATGGAAGAAAAAAGAGGTGAGATTCGAATAGCTCTTTGCTTATGGGTTCTTTGTAGCATAGTGCGCTTTCTTATCATTGAAACGATTTTTTTTTTGAAGATCGCTTCTGTGGACAACTATCTTTTCTTCTATATGGTGTTTCTGCGAGTTACGCCTCTTCTGCCTAATTGGTTCATTAATATCGCTTCACCGATTGTCGATGTGCCCGCATCGGTTTTTTTTTTCGGTACATTCTTTGGTAGGTTTCTTCGTAATTTTTGAGATCACATTTTGATATTAACGATTGCCGTTAACGCGAGGAAAGTTCATAATTTAGGGACGGATATTGCTGGGCGAAATATGCCACCTAAAATCTCGAAAAGAGTTTGCAGTGCTTATGGCGATCAAACCCAGAAGTGAGGTATGAGAAGCCGAGTTGATGAAGGGGATCCATATTTCCTTTTTCCGTGAGGGTTATGAGGAAGTGTCTCAGGAAGGGTGACAGGTTGCAAGAATATTCCTGAACATGTACAGAAGTGGCGACGTCAGTGAAATAACGACTAATTATAGTGTCAGAGCATGTTTTGTTACTGCTGCTGGTAGCAGTTCTGAAGCGCATTGACATAGGTTACTTAAAATGACAGAGCGATAGAGCTTATAACAACTATCAGTACGACACAAGATTTGTTGGAATAGATACGATATATGGGCGTTTTTGATTCTGTTAAACGAAAAATTTTAAAGGCATAACCTTACGATATTTGTGGACGGCTTCCATAGATATTTTTACTCCCTCTTCAGCAGAGGTGGCCTTCTTGATCCCTTATTCTGCCTTGTCCGAGGGGCTACGGGTCCATATCAAGCTTGTCGGTAAAAACAGTCAAACGTCCGGCGCATGGTTATTATATCGCTTCAGTCCAGTTGATTTGCGGGCAAAGTCTGGTAGACTGTGGCAGCATTGAAACTTGGAAGAGGAAATTTTGAAATGAGGTACATATGGGGGGGGAGTCTTCTTGATTCTCCTCCTCTCTCTGTCTACATATCAATTATGACAATGCTTGTATAGCATATCAAAGCTGCATATGAAGAGCACATTTGCAAAAGATTCTAATTGCTTGGAGAGGAGTGGCGTGTGATAATTTGTGATCTGATCACAGTTGCAATGAATTACACTGCGTTGATAGGCATGAGGCAGGAATGACATGAAATGTATATTGCGAGTTATTAAGGAGAAGCCAACTTTCGCCTGGCCCAGACTTAAGTACAAACCATTGTTTGCTGACAGCTTAGCATCACGCGAATTGTTTTTTAAATATCTCTGCGTTAATGATGTTTTCAGGAGTGGCGCCACCTTCGTTCATATTCATTCAGGCTGGTACAACTTTACAAATGATGACAAGTACTGGCGTAGTGTGGTCATATTCTGCGATTTCGATGATGGTATTCAGCGCATTTGTTTCTTTGCTACCGATCTGCTATCAGCAGTACTGTCGTTTAGTCGCACGAAAGCAAAGTGAAAAGATCCTTTGAAAGTTTAACTTCGCTGCGAAGCGACACACTTTTAATGTTCATCCCGAATGTGCTATATTTACTGGAGGACAGTTTCATTGAGTGTGTGTGTGTGTGTTTTTTTTGGATATCCGACTTGTCGTATTTTGACTCGTTGTTTCATTTGTGTGCCTCATTAACATCCGTAACTGACGTTAATGTGATGCAAATGATATACACACTGCGACCTTATTTTAGAAATCCAGCATTACATTCAGAAACAGAGGGCATATTTGAGCCAGCATGCTCTTTTTTTTTCAGACTTTTTGGGAACTTAAGCGTTCAGCGGATATTTTTCTCTTTGCACTTTGCTATGTTTTGCACTCTGTTCTTCATCCGTTACAACAGAGTACACTCCAGAGGTATTGTCTACTGTAGTCTCGGTACTTGCATCTCGTAATACCGCTTTTAGATTTTCCATCTTCTTTCAACTGATTGTGTGATTTCAGTGAGCGTTCGATTTATAAACGTCAAGCAAACATCGTTCGTGTTATTCATCAGAGTGGAAAGATCTAAAGAGAAACGACGCTGCACCAGATATTTTCCCTCCGTAGACTCATTATCAGAAAAAATTGATTGTTGCTGCGATTGAGGAGTTAGGCAATGTTCGGAGGATTTTTATGCCCCCATTGTAACCCTTTGAGCTATTACTATGACAGTGTATCTGTCGTTTCTGCATTTGATATGACTAGGTAGCTTAGTAAAACATTGATTTGATCGTGGTTCTTCAACTACAAAACAATCCAGTGATGCTTTGAACGTCCTGTAAGTCTGAGCTCATAACCGAGCCCTAAGCTGCGATCTTAGTTTACCAAAGGTCATAGGTTCGTTCACTTTTATAACACCATTTTGAGTTTACTCGTTTTATAGAGTGCTCAAAGAAATATCCCCAAAATGCAAGTTGGCAGCATTAGGTTTTCTTTTTATTAGCTGTTTTCATCGTTTATTTATTGTTCTCTTGACGCATCTGAACGCCGAATTTTTTCTTTCTGTGTATAGCAATTATCGGAGCACAGTTCTTAGTGCGATTAGAGCATTTGTTATGGATTTCTAGATGAAGACAGTTTGAAGAGAACAATTCGGCGCTATGCAATTTTGTAAGCTCTATCTCTCTGACATATTCCAGTATTTTATTCTATTTTACTCTCTGTTCTATTTATTCTGTCTTGTTTTTTGTTTTGTTTTTTATTGTGCTGTAAATTTTCCCTTTCGGGATTACTACATTACAAAGAGAAATCTTTCTGTTGTTGTTTGACAGGTTTGTGGAGGGAGCCTCTAGCATGAACAAGCGATCAGCACATTTTGCCGCATTATTAGCATTATTAGTACGTAGAAGTATCCCCAAAATGGCTGTTTTTTTTTTTTCTAGCAATCATCCAACGATTTTATCAGAAGCAATTAAAGGAGAGGATCGTTCTTCTCCGTCTCCTTAACCACTTGCCCGTCACTTATTGTATGGTCATTGATTGAGTGGCAGTTGTACTAGAGGCTCTATATTGAAAGTTTTGCGAATATACTTCCTGTTTTATTGAATTTTTTGTCATTTTCCTCTTGTATACAGTCGTGATATGCAGCGTTCAAATTGATCATATGTTGCGAGACTTATTACACAAGTTTCCTGTGTACCTTCGTGCAGTTATCCAAAAGTTTTTGCAGAAACGAATGAATACTACAGGTAGAGGGTCAGTAATAACGGCAATTGTCTACTTTCTATTGGTCTCCGTTTTTTTTAAGGACTGAAATATTTTCCTGCATCGTGGCCATGGTTCGTGATGACACCGAGAATCATTATAACGGATACGACGCTATTTCTTTGTTCGATTTGATTAGAATCAAGTCGACCCCACACGTGAATAGTTTTCATTTCCCGTGTGTATTCATTTACAGTGAATGTTCCTTTTTTTTCTGCTGATTGTACTATCTTCATTCGTCTTTGCTGTGTTACTTTCTTTCTTTCCTTTGCTGATATGTTATTATTAATTGTATACTTCATTCTTTGTTATATTATTAATTGTATACTTCGTTCTTTCTATGGTTGTTCGCTGGTCTTCTTTGCTTAAATTATTTGTAGTTAGTATCGGATATTGTTTAATACGTTGAAAAGCTGTATTAGTCTTAAGCTGAATAAGTTTTTCTGCTCTGTACTCATATATACATGGTACGCTGGTGTAGAATATGAGAGCGCAATCATCGATGCCTAGAACTTCCTTCGATCCGAACTAAGAGGTTTGTTTTGAGGCTTATGAAATTTTGCGAGATATATGATAAAACTCGGAATTTATTGTAAAACTTCATTAGTTTTCTTCAGAAATTGCACTTACCTTCTTATTTGGGGCTGTAAGAGCTAAACACTCTCCTATTTTTCCACCGGTGTACGCGAAAAATATCTTAATACCTTTCACTGTTTCTACTTTATAAGAGACTAGAGCTGTCAAGATTTATTTCAGACTATTACGCTGCATTAAATTTGTCATGTCGGTCGCCAGTCTATACCGGTGTCTCTTTGTTTCCAACTTGAAACTACACCTATATATAGTGGATGGTGATGATGCGGAATATACTGTTGTGATACGATGTCCGATCTCGCGTAATATGTAGTTGTTTGTTTGATGGTACGTGAGGATAATGCGCAGAACTGCAGTTTAGAAGCACTAGCATTACTCTTCCATCTATCACCGTCGCTTCTTCATCTGAACGACCAATGCGCGCCGAGACATTTGTTAGTATTTTTTGAACGACATAAAGCTCATTTGGTTTGGCGTGTTTCCGATACATTCGAGTTATTTGTTGGTTACAGCTTCGAGCTGTTTTCCAGCATTGTCCAAGAACGAGCAGCTAGGCTACGTGATGATGTGGAAACGCCAGAACTCATCCTTGCCTAGCCTATTCTTTAACTGAGTTGGCGTATGTGCCGTGTGTGCTGGAACACGAATATCGGATCGACACATAAATGATTTCGATGTTTGGGACTAGTACCATTCTGCACAACTAACAAGCATCTGCAGGACAATAAATCAAGGAACGAAGAGCCAACGAAATACTTCCGAAGAAAGTGAATGAAGGACGTTAGTGTCAATTATAAGGGAAGGTTATGAGACGAATAGTGGATTTAGTTTAAAATAGATACTCTTCTTTCAGACACGAACAAAAACACTTACGTTTAGCAGGTGCTTTGACGTGTCATTTCTGTTATAAGAAGGAACGTCTACACCGATGCCATTCCGAATTGATGCACGTCATCTGCATTACCGAATTATATGCAGTGCTCTTATCCTGTGTCTACATTAGGTAATAGTCATCTTGATGAGTATCTCTCAACTAATGAGATTTGAGCATAACTTCAGTATAGTCTTGTCCGTCATAATAATAAACATTTTCGCAGCAAAATCGTAATTGTTAACACTACTATGAAAAGAGACAGATCTGCCTATCAAGCGAGATGGAAGACTTTGTATAGGTACTGAAAAACAGGAAAGAGCTCAGAAGACAAGAAATTAGAATAGCAATCGATAGGGATCTGTGCGTCTAACTTTATAAATGAGGAGAATTGGGAAAGCATACGTCTCAAATTTACTAGTAACTGAATCAGATATAAGCAAACCATAAATCTCTTGTCTAGAAATTATGTATGACGAATTCAGAGATAATTATCAATCATACCTTATTCAGTAAGGTGTCGTAGCTTTGCGAGCGGTGACAAAGAGAGTCATATATGACTTTGCCCATCAACGGTTTTATCACTCGGACGTTACTAGAAAGATGCTATCAACGATACCTTATTAGGAAGGTATTATCGGTCACATATTATCAGTCATATTTGATACGAAATGACATTAACAACGACAGGTCGTATATGTGACACGAGGGACGATGATAAGTCAGCTTTGTCTAGACATCAATTATATAGGAATTTAATATTTTACCTACGACGCTGAATCGTTGGAAGAAAAATCACATTTAAATTCACTTCTAGGTGTCATAATTCAATGAAAAGTGATATCTTTCAGCAGACTCACATCACAAGGATCATAACAATCTTCCAAGCAAGCTTATATCGCTTTCACAAAAGTTCGAGTCACGAAATAGACAACGTTGAGAACTGCCATTTCGATCTGACCAGATCCGGTGGAAGTTTCCTCGGTCTTATGAGAATTAAGGCACCAGGAGAACTAGCAGTCGGTTGGCGCTAAGCCAGGGATAAGACTAGAATAGGAGGGGAATTCAACATGATAACTAAGGTATGTGCTCTGATGTTGTCCTGGAACCACTTTGTTGACCAATACTGATCAAAATATTTGCGACCTTTGCCGCTCTGAATCACAGTGAGGAAGGTTTTGTGCTCTCAAAATTCTTAAGGTGTAAGAAGAGTCTGCGAAGGCTTTCAGGAAGATCTTTCCGTCACTCTGTACAAAAAAGCGTAATTATCGTAGAAAATAAATTTTTCATCAGAAGTGATCAGCGAATCGAGAAAAGATTCCTTTCAACGAGGGAAAAGGAGGCTTATAATCCAACGTATCAGCCGAGTGGCTGTTCCAGCCATGTGTCAACTAATGCTGCATTGGCTGTATAACATTCTTTCTCATACTTATGTTTCTTCATGAAGGTTGCCAGTTGTAATCTGAGATACCTCAACATCTGCTGCAACCTCGCAAGTTGGAGATTAAGCTCTGGTTGTTAAGGCAGCTTTCAAAGGGCATCGCTGTGGAACGAGTACAACCTGTAAAGTGATTTGTCCTCAGGAGGTTACATGCCTTGTTTTAAAACTTCGCGAACCATTGTTGCGCTATCCCAAGCGCATTATTGTTCGCAGTTAGATGGTTGCGTTGTTGTATTATTCACCTCATGCCATGTTTATTCGCCCTCAGCCACCGCGATTCCCAAGCATCCAAATTCCAACTAGTAATAGTCCCTTCTCAAAAGGCACTTTTTCGCAAATAACAAAAACCTCTGAAAACATCGGCGAACCAAATTTTCGCAGAAAAATGGGATAAATCAGCTATTGCCTGTCATTTCGGTTAAACACAATGCTTACAACGCTTCAACATTTTCAACGTTCAAATAGCACACTGTCAGAATATGAGAAAATCAATGCAATAATTTCTCATCTAACTGAATACGATTTACCTATCAGCCATTCATGACCTCGGTATCAGTGGCACCGTTGTCAGTCATACTTTAGCAGAGTTGAGCCAGCTCAGAGGAAGCGAATTTTCTGCAAACTCGATCACAAGTGAACGGGCGTCGAATGGCGAAATCAGAAGTTGACAATTTATTTAAGTTGGCAATCTGTTCGCGGCATAGCAATTAATCGTGAAAAGGCTCTGAATGTTTAGCATCACTTATGCTCATTGCAGCGCTTGAGTCACGAAGAGTGCCAGAAAGATTTTATTCTACATTGTAATATGAGTCATAAAAGACCTCCTTGGTTATGAGTAGTGCCTTGTTTCATAATGAATTAAATTTTTTGTTGTAATGCTTAAGCATTGATGGGGAAAAAAAGCCGTTTGACGCATAAAAGATTTAAGAGGTCCGATTTCTTACAGCAAAAAACTAAAAAGTTTGAGATATCAGATTTCAACTTAGCGAATCCTTAAAAAGTTTTACATTTCCTATTTTTCAATGACAAGTAGATATGAAGTTAAAAGGTGAGAAGTTCTATAGCGGTTCACTAAATACTTTGAAAGATCACGTTTTATAGCGAATCGCTAAATGGCCTATATGTTCCACTCATTATGAAAGTTGATAGCATCTGCCGCATAAAACAAAGCTTAATGAGTTTCGATGAACGTTTTATTATGAACATGGCTGATTATGCGACACATAAGAAGTGCACCTAACTTGATATCTCGGTGGAAATAAGGTTGGGTAGTGATTTGCGAAAAGCTGTAAATAGATGAGAGTATAGGTGATCATCATCAGAGTAATTCCTAGACGTAATGGTAAATGGAAGTTAAACAGAGAAAATGAAAGGTAAGTAACAGCTGAAGAATTAATAAGCGCTTATCTCATAATGAAGTGGTGACAGACCTGAAAGCGACAGTTTGGGGGGAGGGATAACAGGCAAATCAAAAGATCTTCTAAGACAAAATGAGACAAGCTGAAATTAATAAGAGCTAGTCCTACTGAACTAGAAACAAACTCGGAAGTGAGAAGTGCTAGTCGGAAGAGAGAGGGGAATTATTCGGAAGAATACTGTAAACGCACCAAGACTTCCTAAAACCCTGTATCTTAAAGAAGTTTCGTTAACGTTATAAAGCTTGGCAGTTGAAATGTGCATAATGACAACGTCAACATGCCAAAGAGGGGAACGACTATTTATATTTACCAATAAAATGCGATTAAATGAGGTCGTGATTTGCACGCGGCATGGTTTTGTTTAACAGGAGAAATACTCTCAAGGGAAACTTTCATCAAAAGAGGATTATCTCGACGTCGTTTTGACGAACCACGTTAAGTCAAGTTTTAATTCAATTCAACAGATTTTGTTTATTAGCCATGGGCTAGTCTTAGCATTCCCTGAGGTTGAACACTGCACATAAATGACAAAATAGATCACCGAAGAAAGCAGCAGTCGGCAATCACAGCGGTATGCAGTAGAGTGCTCCAATTGTGCTGGAAGCCGGCCTTAGGCATTTTTGTCAAGTTATTGGTGTTTATTAGGAGCATGATGGATTCTGTTCAAAGAAAAAGTATGGAATCAGCGCCGACGATAAAGGACAAAGGCTCGTAAAAGACCACAGTATTGGGCATAGTGGTAACTTTGTTGATAAGCATTCCTCCGTGACATCGAAAGAAATATACAGCAAAAAGAAAAGAAATCTGAAGAATTTACAACGCACAGTTCTTTTATCAGTGTAGATTTTTTAACACCCACTCAGAACTTGCTGTTTCATTTTTCTCAAAAGTTCGGACAGGAAGAGCACTTAAGGTGCAGTTTTCCATGCGTTGGCACGACGGCGATCACAACGTTTACATCCAGCTGGCTTTTCTTATACATTATTCGGCCCGTGTACAGAGGATGCCCTAATCGATGGGATGAAATCGAGAATTTCGGAAGCGCTTAGTTCACATCAAATTTTATCGCTGTTTTCGACCGCAAAGACGTTGAAGATAATGCTTCTTTCAAACAGTGAGGAAATGAATAGACCAACGCTATCAGACGGGGTTCAAAAAGTAAAAATTCAGAAAGAACATTACTTTCAGCGTCTTTGTGGCCGGAAACACCCAATGAAGCAGTTTGACGGTGATTCGAGCACTTCCGAAGTTTTCGATTTCAATACCAAAACAGCGACCACCGGCAATCGGTTGCGTTCCAGCAAAAACGGTACGAAGTAATAACCACTCACCTTTCCAATTTTCTGGTCGTCAAAACATGATTGTTTACCGCCGCCCATTTTGCTTAAAAAATTCGTTTTTGCGGAAGTCAATATAAACGGTTCAAGAAATTCGACGCCTCAAAAAATTCTGCTCGGCTTCAAAAGTTCGACTCTTTCGCCAAAATTTTCTTTGCGTTTTAAACGGTTCGGCTTTCCTTCATGCCAACCACAAGCGGCTCAAAAAGCAAAATTTTTCTCGCAAAAGCTCCTTGCCTATCAAAGAAGTCGTTTCGCTGGCTCCCTTAGCCGGTTAAATCAAATTTTTAAAGGATATCTTTTTGAAACACCCGGTCCAATTCATAATGAAGTCATATACGATTCACATCCAAGCAACACACGAACTACACACAAACTTCTTGACGATGTGCAAGGATCACTCAATGTACCAACGTTGGAGTATAATCTGCATTGCATGGGTATAATGCATGTGTATAACCTGCACTGTGCATGGGTATAACGCACGTGTATAACCTGCATTGTGCATGCTCCCAGTTCCTCTTCTCACAGGTTCATGCCTTATGCTAAGTACATCGTGAACAGATCATCAATGGCAGCACCGTCAATCCTTGGTTTCCTTATGCAACTTTTCGATCATTCTTCTCCCTATCCACGACCTGCCAATTCAAAGCTACTCCCTCTGTCCGTCCTCTTTTTGAATTTGTCAGTCCCCTACTGAATACCTCAAACGTCGGATATGACAGGTGGACACCAACAACGAGACTGCAATGCCCATGTGCGCATTAAAACGCCAAATCATTTCTTCATTTTAATTACATCAATTAGCAATTTATTAGCAATTATGAGTAGTTTCACACGTTTCACTGACATACAGTAAGATCTGAATGATATAAAGAAAATAACAAATCGAAATGGAACAACTCAACAGCGATTTCTTCATTAACAAATAATCCCCTCAATATTGGTCGCAAACCCACTGTATAATGTTTAAAGCCTAATTTTTGAAATATTTCACGCCAACAAGCATCGCGTTTATCTACAGCTATTTTTATCTTTACGTATATCGTTTAAGAGAATCTTCATATTATTTCTGCAGTTGCATCCCTTACTATCAAAACATTTTCATAATACACGCAAAAATAGATAAGCTTAAATATATATAGCCAGAAGAATTTAATAAATCAGCGTTCAAACGAGAATAATGAAAACTAAAAACAATCACTATGCATGAAAATAATAAGTGGAGCGGAGAATAAGAGCACTGCTAATTTCAAGCGAAATTACATTCTAAAATGAAGCAAACGTTAATTAAGAGAGATGACGAAGTGAGGTAATAGATGGCATCTTAACAGTGGATAAGTCAACAAAATAATATGCACTTTTATATTTCATTAGGCGAAAAATAATTCTTATACAAACGATAGGTAAAACTCTCATACACGTTTCGGCTAAAAAAAATCAACGAGATTTGCAACAATTGGCCAATCGAATGGGTAAAAGATACCCGAAAGTACCGTTTACCCAGAGCACAAACAATAAAATCATTCAAAGAAAAAAAACAGACCGTAAAGATAAAAGGCTACTAAGACCAACGTTTACGACGGAAGGTATACAATTAGATGAACAATCAACGATATCCACTCTAAGAAGCAGTTAAAAGTGAACAATTAAGTGATCGAAGTAAGAAACCAATAGATATATGAATGCCTTTAATTTAAATACTATAATCGACGTTACAAAAATGATTACTGCATAAACGTTGAGATTATTGTTGAAAGAAAAATCGAAAATCAGAACAAAACGAATCGAATTGAACAAACTTATTTCAAGTTTTGATTAAAGTAAAGGAATTAGATGATGTGAAAACTTCCTCTACAATTCTACTTGCACCAGCAATATGTTTTCCTTTCCGTTAGTTTTATCGAGCGAAATAGACTACAAAACAATTGTTTAAGATGAGCAGCACCAATGCATAGGTGATTAACGACGAGAGATAATTGAAACGAATTCTGGCATATTATAAAAAAGGCTGAACAATCGTGCTTCTCTGAATCTTCGATTCTTGGATTTGTGAAGTAACAAAGTTCCACTTTACCTTGAATTTACTGTTCCTACATTGGAATTGCCCTGTACGAAAGTCATCCTTCACTCAAATCGCACTGATTCATATTCAACGTGTAGTACTCGTATTCTCCGAAATCCTCGGAGCTATTTCACAGAAAGCAATGGATGATCAATATGAACGTCCACAATATTCCTTGAATTCCAAAGAGATGACGAACATTTGACTACAGCTTCGAAGCTACGAGGATGAAGCCGAACCAAAATTTGCTACCACTGGTTTGCCTCTGTGTGATGCAAATTTCTTTCGATTCAAGAGGGGAGGCTTTGTTACTTGAATAGTTAAAGTAAGCCGAAAATGTGAAAAGGAAACCCTAGGGAAGATGTGGTCAATCTGCATATTTTCAAAGCTTCCTTAGAAACGGACAATAAGGATTGATTAAGTGTGCATCGAAAACGAAAGCCGCAATAAAGTGAGATGTATTCTAATCGATTCTAAAGTGAAGATCTCATCGTATGTACAAGTATTTGCCCTGAGTAATGACTTATGCATGAATTTCTCGTTCATCGATTCACATCGTCGACCTCCTCTGAAAACTGTTCCATTTCATTAAACATGCTGTCACTTTCATTGGGGGAACCAATCCACAACAGATGGCTGATTCTCGGTTCTATGAAATACGTTCATGTGGAAGCAAAGTCATTTTACAGTAAACAAATGTTTTTGCCAAGAAAACTCGAGAAACCGTTGAAAAATTACATTTTATAATCAATGAACAACCAATAACGACGATGCTAAAAACTATGAGTGTATCTCTGTTAGAAATATAGCCATTAACGGGGAGTATTCTGTATTTATTTGTTTAGCTTACCCATATTTCTCTGCATCTATCTCTTTTCTATCCGAATCACTTCCGGCAACACGAAAAATTCATTGAAAGAAAAGCAAAATGAGACACCAGGACTTTTCTTTTCTTAAAACTAAATCACAGAATTTTTTATTTATTTCCTTGTATATGGCATATAACTTGTGGTCTTCTTTCATGCGCGAATACATATATAGAGATCTTCACTTAACCTTCACTTCTGATAAGACTCGTATGAAACCGTACCATATGACTTAGATGTTAAATAATGTCCGAATCGCCAATATGTTTCAATAAGAGAAAATTTGATTGTGGCGTGTAGATTTCCTTCACATTAATGCGTCTAAAAACTCATCCTTCGTCACTGTCGCCTACTGCTAAGATATATTCTAAAATGAGCAACTTACCGTATTGCGCGTTATGACAAACTCAAAGGGCAAATACAAACCTTGGCTTGAAGCTACAGTTGTTGTGTGTAGTACGCTTTGCTCAACGGAACATCGCCGATCTGTGTGCTCATCTGATGCTTCAAGAAATGTTTTCACTTGTTCTTTGCCATCTTCTTCTGGCAACTCATCGTTTGCTTCATCGATAAACCTTTAATCATTATTTAATAATACCACCTGTTGCCGCTTCTTATGCGATATTTCTGACTGATCAGAAAATTTTGTATTTCAAAAACAATAGTGAAAGTTCACAACAATTTTATCACATACTATTTTGTGGCTTTACTGAAAAATCATTTGTTCAAAAAAAACTGTAAAGACATAGGTTACTACCAAAACGAGGACCAAAGAAGCAACCTAATTGCTGGATAAGAATTTCATGGAAGGAGCCGTATCAAAAACAATTGGACATAACGTGAGGTATTCAAAACGTTTTGATTACTTTGAGATTTAACATCTGCTGCTCAGTGAAGTTGCTAATAATATCCAAAGCGTTGTTAAACTACCAATATTGCTTCCGGCATATGCTGGATTCCTAGCCATCATAGAATTAAAAATGTAGTGTGCGATATGATTAGACTAACTGCAGTGTTTCATCATTCTGCAACGTTTGCGGCAAATGGGCAACGAAGTGACACGAGTTGGCGAGTCCACAAGCCTTAAGTGCTCCAATGAACGCAGTTACGTTGACCACCGTGAAGCCATGCTGCAGAGGATGCGTCTCAACACAACGCAACACAACGTTCCAACACGACGACACATCGGCGTGACAATTTCTGCAACAAGAACTCTACTCAGAAAAAATAAGCACTGCAACAACACAACCGCATGTCGACATATTCAAGCGATGCTGCACAATTTAAATACAAACCTCGCCGAAATTGTCTCCGCGTTCACCTGCCTTACTTCAAAAGGTAAAATACCCCTCCAATTTGAGATAAAACTTACCAAGCTAATCGGATTCTTAAAGCAATGCATACACCTGTTGGGTCAATATTTGCACCTAACGAGCATATGATAGTTTCCGCTTGTGAAGACAATAAAGTATTGTTGTTTCGATAAGGAAATCAATGATTTCAAATCAATGTAAATTATACAATTCATCAGATTTTCACACCTGCATAAAACATCAAACGATAACTGGCTTCTCATAACAGCAGCAAACTGAACACGATAACCACTATGAGGAAAATCACACCCAAGAAACGAATCATGAACCAAAGTAAAACCTTGTGAAATCAGCAGCCCACCAAACGGAATTTCTCGTCAATCCAAACGTTCGACAAAGATTAGTATCGATGCTAACGGAGGCTTTGGCGTAGAAAACTGCCGCAATGTCGCATATTCGGACCGACTTCGAGCTTTGCTTCTAAAAAAAAACATCGATGTCTGCGCTTTGCGAAGAGGATAAAATCACAGCTGTGACTACCTGATGTGAAAGAGTGAAAATGCCGTATTAACCTACCCGGTACCGCTTAGCGCCTCTCAAAATTATCGTCATCTACGCATATGCTCGAAACTTTGGTTGCAGCCGCAGCCTCATTGCGCAACAAAACTTCGCAAGCAAAATTCACACTTCCCCGCAGACGGATGAGATGTTAAACGACGAATTTCGTAGATCTTATTGGTCAGCTATAAGGGAAAATTAATTGTCCGATACTAGGGAAAATTATTCTTCAAGTAGTAAAAACTTCTTTGGCGGTCCAAAAAAGTTTTTCAGCAATACCTATATTTTTGAGCTGCAAGTGAGCATAACAAACGAGGATTATAATTTCGAACAAACCTTCAAACTCCTAAAACCAGCTCAAAAACTGTAATAAGCTCAATTTGACTTATTTAAGCGAATACAATTTACATGAGCATATTGAAGATGCAAGACGAAATAGTAAAACGAAACGAAAGCATCGTCCACATAAGTGCCATATTTTTTATTAGCTTTTGAACATCACACACTAAGTGAATTCAACTAAGAAAGAATGTTGCGTTGATGAGGCATTTCGCTGTAAAATAAGTGAGAAGTTCCAATCCAAAAAAAAGACACTCATATTTGTGATCTAGATGGAGGTATCATCACCAATACTTCCATAAAAGTGCACTTTAATCCGCGCCAAAATATACTACCATCACCTATACTTCCCCACCATAAAACTAATGCACTTCAGCAAATCGATGCCAAAATACTTACTATCATCGAAAGTGTTACGCATTTCCAGTCAGTGCAGAACAGACTGCTTAATCTTCCCACTCTTCAACAACCTCCCTCGTCCCCACTCCCTTCAACCTACGCATCTATTCATCTTGCCAATAAACAAAGTCCACGTTGATTTAAAATACTACTCTTTTCAGTAGAAGCTATTAATGAAGTACTAAAAATCCGCGATCGGTTAATTAAAACATAAAATACAAAATGCAAGAGGAAAAAATAATATAACTGATAAAATTTAATAACATAAGCGTTTTCGTTCAACAATATTCGCTTAATTTCACCTCAAAAAGAAGCCGAGTTCACTGTATCATAAAACATTTCGGTCAGTCATAAACCATTTTCAAATCAAAATGCATCTCGCCATGTTCTATATTTAATCAATCGATATCGACTACGAGATAACAGAATAAATTTATAAGTAAAATCACATACGTCGTGATTACTAAATCGCTGTGCATTAGCGAGAGGATCGCTCACTAAATAGTACTCCGAGATGTGAACTCTACCATCGGCGGTCACTGCACAAAATGGATCCTCGTATACAGAAGGTGCTAATTCCAATAATTTAGCAGCTACAACTTCCGCTGATAAATCGGAAATTTTTCCTGCTTCATCAATAGGTGACCCGTCATCGATTTTCATCTCTTGTATTTCATCACTTATAACTTCTGAAAAATGAAAAATTTCTGCCTCAAGTGAAAACCGCCGGAAATATTATTTTTAAAGGAAAAAGTAGCAAGGGGTAAAAGACTGGCACGATGTGTTTTTTGCAATTTCGTTCACCACATCAACCAGCTGCATGAATTGACAAGAAATACAATAGATAATGCAGATGCATTTTTTAAATATGCGCAATGATGCATCCATATTCTCACTGATCTGACCGCTTTTTCAAGTCGTCCGAAAAAATGTTCGCAATTCCTGCAACCCGATCAGTGAAAAACGAAAATCTGATCAGCTGTAAGATGCAGGCAAATTTTTCGAAAAAGGTTAAATGACTACAGGTTCACCGGAGTCCATTGAAATAAATTTGAATGCTGATTTGCATATTGGTATGAACATTATATGTTGGTATAAAGGTTGGTGTCGTAAATTTCTTCTTTCTACCTATGATACACACACAGACATACATACATAAAGGCATGAAGTTACTTCAAACCGCCCTACTGACGTTAATTTGCGAAGATGCACAGAAATCGAGTGCAATTCCATTCTTGTTAACGTCAAATGAAATAAACGTGACGATGTTTTTTAGAGTTTCGAGTGTTTTGCCCTAGGTTACTATAACTTTTGAAAGTACTAACCAAGGACATCTACTGTCTGTGGTTCGGCAGATGTTTGGATACATGAAGGATTCGAAGTACGCATGCTAGATGTATTCGGCTCAAGTGCACCAAGCTGTTTCATTTCTGTCGCAGATGTGATTAGAGGATTCACACTGTCCGATGCAGTTTGCTCAGGCCTAGCAGCTACAGATGCATGAAGTTGACGTGGCGTAGCAGAAGCGAGTTGCTGCCGAATAAGGCGTAATATCGAACGGTAGGCACGCCGTTTTTTGCCATCCGCCATACATTCAATGGATTCGAAACGAAACGCTTCAACAGTGTTGTGCACGAATGTGGTTTTCTGGTTGCGCTTCTTAACTTCAGTCTGCTCGCCGCTGAACACATCAGACAGTGCTGTGGAGTGGCTCATTGCTCACGATGAGCACCGCACACTCCTCTTGAATGCTTTCGTTGAACTATTCTTCAAAGTTGTCTTTTCCTAGCTCTGCAATATCAATAAACTTCAACGTAAAGCAATGTTAGCAAATAATACATTCGAGCAGAAATTGAATAAAAAGAAAAAAGACTGCACTTCGCAAACAACAACTTCTATTATTTACCACAAAAAATCGCACGACTATTTGATTCCACTATAATTATGCAAATGAAATATGGAAGAAATCCTGAAGCTAGCGCAAATTAAGCTGCACTCTCAAGATGAAACGTGATGACGACAAATGCGAGCAATAACAATAAAACATTGTAGAATCAATGAACGTAAAAGAACTGTAACCATCTCAAACATTGCCCTGAGGCCATAAAAAACTACAACACTATGTCGTAACGCTCACTACTCAAAGCGCTTATTTCGTTGATCCAAACTTTTAGAAAATGAGAGCACATAGTTTGCATAATCTGCCGTGAAATTATGTTCGTTGCAATGCACACTTGAAAAGCTCCGGATCAATCAAGAAATGCAGAACTTTCGAACGTCTTTAATTGTACAATGAATTCAACTCATAAATGTGTGAATGAGCTCACCTCATATGACAAAAGGAATTCACGAGCCGTCCATCAATGTGATGCAAGAAACACAACACAGACAAGTTTTTTTTCTTTTTTTTTTTTTTAAACGAATATACCACTCTCAAGGTACTACAGCTGTCGTTGGTGGACGTTTTTCGCTTTATTAAACAAAAGCCTATCATTAAATTGTTGCCTTTACTTTTCGTGTCTTTTTCGTGAAGCCCTGCTTGCAATGAAATCATAAATGACTTCATTGATAAAATAAGGTAAGTAAACAATTGATGACGATATCTTTAAAGAAATAATACACCTAGTGGAAATGCAGGAATAGGATAATCGAACGATAGAAATGATGAACGTGAAAGTCATTTGCCGAATTTCATTTCCGCAAATGGCTTGTTGAGTGGAATTAGTATTTCAAGCGAGGAAAACCCTAACTTCCATTAGGGAAAAGCATGAGACTTTCATTCAGCTCGATTGCCAATTGCTGTTCTAAGCGGAACAGATCTATGCAATTCTCTCTCAAAGTAAAAAGTTGATAGTAAAAGAAAAATGAAACGAATAGTTTGAAAGTGACACGATCGAGGCTTGGACTAACAAATGGGACTGAAAAAAAAAAGAATATTATTCAGAGGTGGCGAGAGTAGAAACTCAATAAAATTAAGGGAGGATCGTTCAACCAGATGAAAACTATCGGAAAAGAACAAAGAGTAACAGAGTGTCCAAGAAGCCTATATTTGGAAGATGTGAAATTAAAGGACTCACCGAAAGAAATAATAGGAACTATGGCTTAGTTAAGAGGAATTTGTGGGAAAGCCTTTTTGTAGATCAGGTGTGCGGCAAGCGATGCGAAGAGGTGCTCGGCTGCAACAGTACTTGCCGGTGATCGTGCAATTTCGCTGCGCACAACCCAGCATCTGTTGTGCAAACAAACACACACACACACACACACACACACACACACATGACATAAGCAAGCTGCACACGTTGTATGTCGTTGGGTAGGACGTGCGATCAGTGCCGACTCTTGTCGCAAAAGCAGCTGGACCAGCTGCTTGTTAGCGACTAACCTCTACCTGTCACTTTCGCTGAAGCTACTTTTAGTCCATAAACAAACAAAGATCTTTGCGCATCGCTGAAGCATTGCACAACTTCCTTTACCAACTAAGCAGCACAACGCTATAACCTGACTACATTAGCTAAATTTGTGCACCTATATCAGCTAACAGCTCATCAAAGCATGCCTATGTATGACGAGAACAATGCATGTTGCTATGTTTTATGCGCAAAACTTCAGCCCAACTGAAGCACTATAATAGCATTTAGTTAGCCCCTATTAAGCCTGGATATTTTTGGATATTAAAAAACTTGGAAAAATAGCGCAACAATTACTTCAATGGAAACTGACGAAACCAACTGGAGATCGGAACAGATGGTATTGACATCGAGCGCACAATGCAAAGTATATCGCTCGAACGGCTCACAACAGGTGCTTTTCTTCACTAACTATCTGCACTCCATTCGAACGAAAGCGCCATCCTACCTCTCTCCTTGGGTGTTCTAAAGCCATATGGGATTATCCGACTGCCAGAATGTCTTCCGCAAAACAGTAATGGCATCACACGAGTGGTCTCTATTGTGGGTGTGCTGAGAAGAATACTGGCTGGTGAAGGTAAGACAAGGCTACTTTGATTAAATTCCTCCTGCGGTGCACCATTCCGAGGACTAGCTGTGGCCACAATCTCACTGAACTTAACATCTCGTAGTGAAAAACACCAAGGAAACTTTAGTTACGATATTAAAATCAGTGGCACATAATAAATGAAATATATCGATAACACATGCCTAATTTAAGCAATGCCATTAATCGCTTGCCCATTGTATGCAAAGGTTTCTGAAAACACTGCATAAAAACATAGCAATAATGAAGATTTTCGTAGAAATTTACACACAACATGAAAGCATCTCTAGCTTATACTTTACCTGGCGTCAATGTGTTCCACTCAGATTTGCAATGAAGTCGAACTACTTCGTGGTGTGAACTTTTTCATGACAGAACTGACGTTGCTATTCGTGCAAACCTCGTAAGACTGCTTCCTCTGGTAAATCATAAGGTCGAAACAAGGGTAAACCTATGTATAGGAAATAAACAAACCGTTTTGCAGAAATTATGGCACTTGCTATTAATATTATTGCGGCCTATATTATAATGCCAATAACTTTAAAGGAACATTGAGAAAATATATGGCTGCAAGCTTCTAATGCCTCGTAAATGGACCCAAGGCCTGGAACAAGTATACTACACTGAAATTCGTTTGGTAAACTATCCGCCGTATTTGTTTTCACATGCAAAACAAGCACTCATCAAATCGTTGATATGGTTCAATGTTCATCTGTACCATCCAATGATGTAACATGTAATCCATAGAGGTATAGTTTTTAAACGCTTTTATAACGTTTCAAGTGCGTGTTTATTTCTTATGGAAAGCAAAAGTGAAAATATGAGATTACATTGTGGTTCGATTCAAGTAACCTCACCGAGGTTTTACGTTAGTTAGAAGCAAAGTGAAAGTGACTGTTAAAAGAGAAAAACAACTTTGAATTTGGAAGAATGTCCCCATTTATCGCAAGAAGCATCCAAAAATTTCAAAAATTTTTAAAAACTCCTACTGAAAAACACAAGTGGCTAATCGTAGAACAAAAGAAAAGCTCACTGCGATAAAAAAAAAACGCCCAATATTTTTGCATACTCCAAAACAGCACCCTCCTTCCCCCCCCCCCCTCGCCCTCTCTCATACCTACTTCCCAACACCTCATGAGCAATAAAAAATCGCTGAAGGTGATATAAGCGCAAGAGGGTTTATTAGAACAGAATTTACTCTATGACAACATTTCACCTTAATGGGGCGACTCTAAGAGCGAACGAAGAGAGTGTTTAAGTGCACAAGAATGAAATTTTACTCGATTTCCATTAGGAAAGTAACAGCACTTGGATAAAGTATGGTTGAACGATGTTATTAAATAGATTCTATACGCAAAGATTGCTTAAGGTTTTATTCGTTTCTCGACAGGGGATTGAAATTCGGCAAATATTATATCATAAAGAATTGATAAAATTACGTAAAAACCGCTGCCGTAATTCGATCATTTGCTTCAAGATCAACGTATATTACGATCAAATAAATAAAATCAACAAATAGAAGGTTGCAAACTGAAGAATACGAATTTACACTTCAAATACGCAATTGAAATTTCTATTCCCCTTTTCCTCAGCACTAATTTCTGTTATATCCCACTTGATGTTCCTCTTCAGCATAAAAGCTAAATTCATTCAGTCGCAATGCGACGCACAAAGAGGTCGACTCATTTTATTGCCATGACATACAGAAACGAGAAAAAAATTTCAGATGACTAATACACGTCGTACTGTTATAAGCCAACGAGGTGCAGTTTGCTCACCTCTTCGTCGTTACCCAATGCCACTGAAGAAATATCTTTCAGTATGTCTTTTGAAGACCATGTTCTGCTAGTCAGCGAGCACATTGCTGTTTGCTTTTGCCAGGCATTGATCGTTTACCAACTCCTAACGAATCTACTTTCTTATGATATTCAAATACTCACCTGTGTATAATAAGAGTGGTATTCGCAACCGCGGGAAACCATAACAAATTGGACATCCTGCTCATCCCCTATCAAATACAGCAATGAAAATATGGGAACACAAAAATTTACTGTTGAAAACAATCACAAAACAATTTATTGATGCATATTCCAGCGTGTGTGCAAAACCAATGTTCTTACAATGCTTTGTAGGCGTACAGAGGTGAGAGAAGCGTTGGGATTTGCTGTGGAGGAATAGTTGAATGGAGAGAAAAAGGGATGAAATACGCTTGCAGAGCTGGCGATCGGCGGTAATGGTGGACACCACGCAGCGCACATCAAGAATGACTAAATGTTAGCTGCATGAGAAATAAAAACACAAAGAAGCGGCCAATCGAAAAGCTGCAAAAAACGACACATAAAAAGCCGCATTTGCTTGCATGAATTGCTCTTTCTCGGGCTACAGTAATGAGCAGAGATGTTCTTTTTTCAGACATACTGTCAATCATTTCGAGCATAATATATCACAGAGAAAGCACCTGCTGACGAAAGCCACATCGAATATGCAGGATGAGCAAGCCCACTTTATCTCTGCTGTTCGCAAATGAATCTGCTTTAGAGTGTTCTACGAAAGCAAGGAAAGATAATGGATGTGGGTGGAGATGAAGGAGTGAAATAAGTGGAAAAAGTATTGAAGGCGAATAAAGTACGATTCGTATTCATGTACCATCTTCCGTATGTTCAAAAAAAGCTTAAACTACCGCCTCTCGCTTCGGTAAATTGTATACTGAAAAAAAAAAATTATAAATTTCTATTTGCAACCCTAAATAAGAATTCATAAAAGTGCACTGTTGCGACGTACTGTTGTATATACACCTTCATCAACTCAGCGAAATAAACGAAAAACGTCAACCTGTTTCAGGGTGGTTGCCACCGTATCAGTTTTGACGAGAAGCATGTGACACGGAAACGGTAGCTTAAAGCGCAATATTAACAGACTATAGCATACGTTAGAGCACCAAACAAGCAAGAATTCTGGTGGTCAATATCTATGTATATTCACAAACTAAAATGAGACACTTGTAGTTCAATATGCAAACAGGCAATATGCCATTATTTTTATACGTGATTATTTTTAGCGTTCTTATATGCATTCCTAAATTGTATATTTATTCGGTTATAGTTTCTCATAGGCGATTTCTTCTATAAATGGATGCAAAAATTTCACAAATTAAGCGCGATAACGAAAAGAAGCAATACAAGTAGGCGGACTAAATGAAATGAAGAACAACAGGTTTAATTGCGCCATGCTGCTTTCCAAATTTAACACCTGCTGGTGGTGGAGCAACTTAATTATGAACTGATTAAGGTATACGAAGAAGAAAATATGTTGGAAATTAAAGGAGCCATATCGTTAGAAATGTGCCACTATGAGTGACGCATTGATTAAACACTTCAAAAATTGAACTCCAACTCGAGCGAAATAGAGCAACGAAATGAGGTCCGCACTTTAATAAATTACTACTGTTACTTCGCTTTCTATCTAACCGTTATACTCTTGAATGGAAACTGATACAACCACTTTTTAAATTACTATCAGATGGAATTAGAGAACAAACACAATGTTTTTAAGCTACTTGATCATAGAAAACGACATCAATGCTAACAGGCAGTAATGAAAATTATGCGTTCCGCTGATCTATTGAATTCATCGCATAGGTGCATTTCCGTACTTCAAATATGAACAAAGAAAATCGAAATTATGCTTCCTGAGCAATGCAAAGTGAAAAGGGCATCAGATTCATTTCGAAAAGAATGACGCAAACAGAGGGAGCAATCAAAACACTATCGACACTTCAAAGTGAGCTGCGATGAACAGCTGACTTCACAGAAAGAGAAAACGATAAACTGCAAAAGCGAAACGGCCAACAACTGAAATAATTACGCTTGGAAATATGCGTTGAATTTTGTTAATAATAATTGTACTTAAGAATACTGTACAGCAATATCATTGATGAATAATGTGAAAAACGCATACTGCGCTGAGGTGGAAACATTTCTTGCACTCAGTATTGCTTTCTGCTTAAAAAGCTTTCAAAAATTAAGCTCAATTATTCAAAACTGAGAGATCGAGTCACAAAAATCTTCATCAGGATCAAACGTTTCCATTTGCGGTACTTTTCTTGATGTGGGCTTTTTCAGAAAGAAATGAAATATTGCGATACTGGAGCTCTTTATTTGTGAAAACTAAAAGATGAAATTGAAAAGGATGGAGCTGAAACTTTCTGTAAGCAATATATGATGAATTTCCTTCATGGTTTGTGTCACCGTTATGTCGAAATGGGCAGTTACTATATGAATGACCACTCAAATGTAATGACAGTAGCTACAAGGCCAAAAATGCCAACAATAACGAAGATGTTCAAAACTTATAAATAGATGCCAAGTGGTCACTTCGTTTCGTCGTTTCTGGCAATTTTTACTGTTCGACCGGTAGAACTGCACATGTTCAACTGTGTAACTATGCTTTAGGCATAAACAAAACAGTTTAAATTTTCTTCAATAAATGTGGGATGTGGCTGATAAGTTCTCCAAATTGAGCTTAAACTTTTCTTTTTTTTTTTTGGAAATCAACCATCATGCTTGTCATACCAAATTCACAGGTAGTGGCGGAATATGCCCCAAAGGTAAATAAATGAATGAAAAAACGGGTTCATGCACAGCCAGTACATGAACCATCGACTTCCAAAAAGGAATTTAAAGACGGCGGTAATGAATGTAATGCTGGAAAAGTATGAATTCAAGAATGGGAAACTAGAGAATGTGGAAGGTTATGAAAAAAATCAACGAGGCCGGAACAAATTGGAGGGCGCACGAAGAGAGAGGTTGAGCTAAGAAGACAGAAATACGTGTTCGGAACGAGACGAACGATCGCGTGCATAACCAATTTTGAGTAGTATGGCCGATCGTATGCAAAAAGATGTCTTTGTCTAGCGTTTTTGCCCGTCTGTGGATGTGCTCATGGCAAGCGCAGCAGCTTCAAGGAAACACCGCAAATATGATATACAAATCAGCAAAAAATAATCGATGCATAGAAAAGGAATGAGTCGAATAACGAAAAAAAAGGAAAAAAAAAACGATTTTAATTCATCAAAAATCAAGCGAGAAAAATTATAAAATGCTTAAAAGCTGTCAGAAAAATATAGAATAAACGCTATGTTGTCATTGAAGCATGACTAAGTGAGATTCTCGATCGACTGAATTATGCATACAAGCAAGAAAGGAAAAAAAAAAGAAAAAGTTTACTATAGAAAGATTTACGCTCATAAAATTGCACCTTTTGTTTTCAGAAGAATTTAATATTCGAATTGACGTTGAAAAGATTTCAAAAAAAAAAAAAAAAAGAAATGCTAAAAATTGCACATTTTCCTAAAGACTCGATATCACTACCTCCCAAATGTTCACTACTCTCCAATGTCTAAAGAACTATATGTTCAACAGATGCGAACAAAAAATTGCACAAATAGCGGTAAAAAAGCAGCAGACTTGCGAAATTAAAAAAAAAAAGAAGAATATCCTGGAATTATAGGAGTGCTATATGTCGATGTCGAAACAAGCTGCTTTCAGGTTTTGAATTTCTTTACATATTCCACATCAATGGTGCACTTTGTGACAGTTACTGAATACAAAAAAATTCTATAGTGCACTCGAGTCGTTATGGCAAAGCCAACAAAAATCAAATCCATAAAAACGTCGTTTTTTTTTTTCCTCCTTTTTGAACGCTGAACATTTCCGCTTTCATCGAAGCGAGATAAAAGCAATTTTAGGCGTGTTTAGCAAATTCGAAAAAATTTTCCCGTCAAAATGTTTGCATCATTTATTTTCTCATCGTTTAGGAATTCGATTTCATAAATAACTTCCATATTCATAATCATTATTTGTTTATTTAACACGATAGAAACTAGAAGTATTCCAATGGCATTTATTTCTCTCTCTCAATTCAGCTAGCATACTTTCTTGAGCTATGTGCTTTCTACAGCGAATATACTCCTTTCAAATTGCTCAGAAAATGAGCGCTTTTAAATGCGAATTTTATTAGTTTTCTAAGAATTCTGAATAGTATATGCAAAATAAAAGAAAAAGTTGGAAAACGCTTGATGCAAAATCTATTTTTAAGCATCTATATTTCCCGTCAGTTTCTTTTTCATTTTTTCTTCTTTTTTTTTTCTGCGTTGAAGGCGAGACTACAATTCGATCTTTTAAGCGGTGGTAATATATCATAGTCATCTCAACCGTCATTAAGTAGGAAGCCTCAAAAAGAAGCACTGTCGCCTTTAGCAACCGTTTAATTCGACATCTGCAAATAATCAATAATTTCTTGCTGTCTAAAATTGGTTACGGTTAATTCCCATGAAAAAGTATTCTATTCTTTGCTTACACCTCAAATATCATTAATAAAAGCATTATCCACTAATACGAGAACTAGTGGACATTCTACCAGTCCCACTTGAAGCACTCATATTTCCAATGTTGCTAGAAAACTACCATCCTTCAACCTGGAAGGAAAAAAAAAATTTGTCTGGTAGGTGTCCTGTTGATTTCCTAAATTACCTTGTGCACGTATAAATAGACACCTGTAAAGCATCAAATCGTACCTAATGAAAATACATTTCACGTATAACATATGCAAATATCTGTTGAAATTAAAGTTTGCCGATGTCTAATGAACTTAAAAAACCGACCACAACTTGAGTAAATGTGAATTTGAAAAGGTTTTCTTGCAAAATATGCAAAAGCCAATCACAAAATAAGCGCTATACTCATATAATTGCCACTGCAAACAAACAATGAGCAATGATGAAAAAAAAAAAAAAAACTTTTTCCAGAGGAAATACAATGTGAAGCATTTAATGCTGATATAAAATAGCAAAAAACGCCAATCTTCGATGCGAATGAATATAGTACAATTTTCGTAATTCATTTAGTGAAAAAGGTTAAGTTTGATGTGAAAAGTTCGATGCAAAAAGATTAGAAAATATTCAAGTGGAAAAAACAGTTTGAGTGCAATGATTGCAAATAGACATCATTAAAAATTCCACCGGTTAAACCGGTTTGACCGGTCTACTTTTTGTCTATCAGACGCAATAGATAGATGTTGGAAAATTAGTGATGAAAGACCCCAGCTGTTGACACTCGAAAGCTGAAAATTAAAACATATAGTCAAATAGGTTTGAGTGGTTGAATTTTACAGGTGTAATAATAGGTGGCATCAGACTCTACGATAAAGCAATATTATGAAGGAAGTGGTAATGTAAAGAAAATTTCGAGTAAAAGAGTAGTGTTTTCTGCGAGAATTACTCATAAACGATAAAAAATTGGATGAGTGCCTTTTAGTGAAATGTAGGAAGACATCAGTACGAACACATTGACTGCAATCTTAATACACAGCAGTATTCGTATTAGCAGTAAGAACGCATCTTATTTGTATCGATCTAAGAAACCAAGCAATTACTTTCATATGTAACATATGCAACATTTCTCTCCTCCCTCTTCCCCCCCCCCCCCCACCTCTCCCGCTCCACCCCTCCCTCGTCATCTCGCACAGCACAGAGTAATCAAATCATCAAAGCATTTTCGTCGTTTCATTTCCCCACTGCTAAATCACCATGATATATTCAGGAGTGAGTAACATAGTATTGCATGTTCATAATCACGGAACTACACCGCTTATTTATATAAACGTTTTTGGGCATAAGTGGTTAAACCTCTGATGTGTGTGTTTAAAACCTAAAGACTGCAAGCTCAGTTTTCATTTCGGGCAACTGTTTAAACAAGCATTGATTGCGGCATAAAACGAAAGGCAGCAAATCGGTCATCGTCATGTTTACAGAAAAATTGCAAACACCAATGAGATCAGTGGATATTAGATCGATTATTGACTCAAACTGAATGCACGTGTAATCATTCAAGACATCGTAATGAGAGATTAACTAAATCAGTGATCGTTGATTCATCTCCTTATGAAGATTATGAAAGAAAAAAAAGAAATTACATGTCTGGTCGCTCACTCGTATTCTATACCTAAACCAGCCAAATGAAACGCTTGCACCACAACAGTAATCTATTATAGAACTCACTCGAGTAAGCTGTTAAACTTATGCTCAAACTTTAAATGTACCGTCGTCTAGCACTGCATTCGAAGCATCGAAAAACCCGTAGAAGAAAATAACCAGTGTGCGAATAGGTAACAAAAGGAAACACTGCCAAACTTATACAGTGAAATTACTACTGCAAACAACACCTGTAAGACTTCATTTGCAAATAGTAAACGTATGTGAACGATCTAATAAAGCAGTGATTCGGTATGCGAGCAACAAAAAAAAGCATGTGTCGTGTTGTGCACAAGTGCAACGAGATAAACGAAAAAATGCGCCCCGAACAAGTTAACGCGAACGAGCATGCGACGCGGTCGCTACTGCGGTCGCAAACACGTCAACAGCAGCCGTATTTCAACTGGTCGTCGATCGCCGTGCTTTTATTCGACTCTAGAATAGTGCTGCAAAAGATGGCAACATTGAATTCTTTTTTGTTTACATTAGCAAACATAAAACAATGTTAGTTGATCATTCGTGGCACGTATACGTTGTTGATCTAAAAGATGATCCGTTTTTTGCCGTCTATTTGATAGACTTTTCAAGCGTAAAAACTAACAAGACAAACTAAAGGGAAAAGGTTAGCGCTGCTAAGGTACGGTAAAGTTTCAAAGAATGCTCAGTTTTATACCAGTTCTTCACACCGGAAAGATGCGTCCATTTCTACTAGAGTTGAGAAATATTTAGGAGAGAATAATAGAGTGAAATTGTTCACCCGGAAAATTACCAACTGTTCGGAATCATATTGCATATATCAAAACGGCAATCTAATCACAAATTGGACCAACTGTTTCTTGGACAAAGCACCACACTGCGTATAAAAACGACATCCTGAACTATCTATGAAATCGCATTCGGAAAATGGTAATACTTCTCGAGTTGCGGAAATGAACGACAGCATATCATTGCCTAGCGCTGAAAATGTTTGATGGATGGTGCTACACTACAATAGAAACTGTGAGGTGTCGAATTTTTGACAACAATCCCACTTCGAACTGCGGAAAATAATCTCCGAGCAGTTTAACCTCACATCGATATGAAGGCTTACTTTTAGTGCTTAGTTTTGATTTTTACTCGGTAAGTGAAGAGTGAGACGTAACATAATAAAGGTACTCATGTATCTAAGGTTCTGCGTAGAACTTTCTAGGGAGGGCACTTCTTATCTTCAGCGAATCACGAGATATATCAGAGATATAAAAGTTGTTTTTGCGTATTGAGAGCAAACGGAGAGTAGAGACAGGATGTATCCGCAAGGTTATATAGGTTAAAGTCGTTTGGGGTAATGACTAAAACGTTGTAACGAGCCATCCTCTACATCCAACGTATTTTGTTGGAAAGGAATTATTGCATAATATTACTCGAACCCAGCGACGTTACTGAGCGGAAAAGTTGAGAGGCCCATGAAGCGGCAGAGCAGCGGAAGATGAGACAGTGGCTTTGGGAACCGTAACCACATAGCGTGGGGGTACCGATACCATAAGTTTAGAAGGAACGCGCACAGTGCATACCGAGTTGAAATATGCGAGTAGACAGGTGGAGGGCAGGTAGAAGCTCAGCAGTGTGCAATATACGAAGCAAAAAAATACCCACACTAAATGTACATATACATGGGTAAGTAGTTTTCAAAGGTAATGGATTGCGATAAACAGTTTGGATAAATAGGCAATGAAAAATGCTCCAATGAAGTGATCTAATCCTATTATGAGTTAAACGTTGTGAGGAAACGATTGAAAGAGACATGGAATGCTCTCCAACGTGTGTAAAAACAGCAAATGTAGGAGCGAACGAAACTAAATTCGAAAATATGAAAGCATTATAAGAGCCTAAGGCAAATTTTTAAACATAACGCATTCACACGAACTGAACACCACTCATAAGTCCAACACATGCTCGGTAAGTTCAGCGCGGTGAATCATTGCGGTATTTACTTTGATATCAAGGAGATCTAATTTTGTGGTGCATTCTAAACCTTGGGTAATTCTAGGTCACAGGCCATCTTTATGCAGAGTCGGGCTTCCAAAGGAGCCATAATTGAAAACAACAGTTTGCATTATCATCTGACTCCTTAATGTAAATAACCAGGTGGTGCTGCATCTATCAGTAGCTTGAGCGAACAAACCTTCCTGTATCGCATGAATTCCAGTGCATTCTACAACAAATAAAGTTAGTGAAGCTCCGCCAGGTATATTGTGCATCATAGCAACGATGAGCGAAGTGTTTATAAACAGCTTATTTTCGCTTTCCCTGTTTACCACATCTTTCCCTCTGTTAACTCTCCTTAATGGTGATTTCTTTTCTAATTTGCATCTCATCTGCATCGTGCAATACGTGTTTTCAATTCCCTATATAGATAAGCCCGCAAGTAAAAGTGAGCGATTGGTGATGTTTCGAGAGTGACATAAATGAGTTCGATCCTCGGAACCGGATGCACATCCACACTGCACACATCGTCGTGATTTTGTTGTAGAATGGTGAATAAAAACACAACGCTTATGAAAAGGTGTTGGGGAGATAAGCTTATAAAAAGGTGTTGGGGAGGAAATGATTGAAACTGCCATGACTCAAGCAGTCTTCAATGAAAAATTACATCATTTTTGTCTCAGTTTATTTGCGCAACGACATTCGCATCGACGTTACCTCGAGGTGTTGGTCGCATTGGTGAATGAATACTGCAGCTGGACTCTGCAAATTAAAAAAAAAAAGAAAAAAAGTGAATCAGAACGGTTGTTTATGTTGGAAAAACGGAAGACTTCTCTCTCAAAAGAAAAGACTCCAGCGCCTTCCATCTATCTATCTTTGCAAATTCTTGAAAATTTCGAGTGAATCATCACTTGATCGAGCCTACATTGAAAATACAAAAGTTCCTCCCACAGCTATTCTCGCTGTACTTTTGAAATCCTATATTAGAAACCTCCTGTTACCTTCCATTCCCCGTCATAAAAATTTATTTTTCAACTGCTTTTTTCTCTGGAAATATAGGAGCTGAAAGAAGTCTGAAGAACGAAACAATAGCTTTCATTTGTTAGACAAAATTCAAAAAATATTTGACACATTTGAATGTTTTCTGATTTCTTTGATTGTTAGTTAATATACGAAAGACTCGCATGTCTGCAAGAATAAGAGAAGTGTCGCAAATAAATGCGGCAAAAATAAAATGCGGCGGCAGCGAGGGCTAAGCGGGGGATAGCTTCGCACTAAGGAAGACAAAGACAAAGGCATGAGATGACGAGTTAAATACACTTGTCTGGAATAACAACAAGGGGAGGAAACATAGAATCTTCTCACAGCAGTGTGGCGATTCTATGTTTCCATTCCCATCAAATCTCCAGCGAAATCTCAGTTATTTCGCTGGAATTTTGCTATGACTTTCGCACTTTACGCGACAAGAAGCGCAAAGGTTGATAAAAGAGGAGCGTAAAGGTAAACGGCAAGTGGGAACACATAAAAGGTGAAGTGGCAAGTGGAAGTGCATGAAAGCAGTGTCTGCTATACAGATAAGAATAGAGGGGGAAAGTGCGAGGGAAGGTGGCATTCTAGTACTTGCTGAGACCGCTCATTGGATGGGTGGTAACGCGAGCGAGTTGCGACAAGCAAGCGATTGAAGGTATGCAGTTTCAATTTGGGAATCTTCAACGCCTTCCTTCCCTCTTCAGTTATGTTCGCTATCGGCACCTGGCCATCACTTTACTCCGCTCCGGTTCTCCTCATACACAACTACAACACAGGGCGCACCCAAAACGAAGCGTGTATAGAGGAAAATGCATATTCCATGAAAGCATCCATCTCCATAACCTGGCATTTAAAGTTTCCTTCACCTCATCATTTTCAAATACGGTTCTTGAAATTTTTTATTCACAGGTTGCAAAGCAAGCGAAAGCACATATGTTGTTTATCGAAAAAAAAAGACTAATTTAAAACTACACAGCAATATTTCTTGGCAAATGTGTATGGGGCATAAAGGTAATATTGCTCTTTTTCCCCTTTCACTTTCTCTTTGTTTGCAAAAAAAAAGTTTTCGCTGCATGACAAATCCATACCACAATACAGAGGATTTAATAAGATCGAAAAGTTTCACCTACTACACTTGTTCGGTGGTGTAGCTTTCAGAGAGATGAAAATTCTTATTCAAAATCCATGAGAATAGGAAAGGAATGGGTTGAAGTGAAGTGTTACTTTTATCGGCTCTTCACTTACTTTAAACTGATAAACTCTAAATGCTTTTCAAACGATATGACACCGCTATTCGGCATTTAAATTCATTTCGAACGCACTTAGTTTGAAGGAAAAATCTCTTACTTCTACCAGAAAGTGACCTTTTTTTCTTTGCACCTAATAACGGAAGTAGCCTTGGGACGAAAACCTTACGTTTGGAAATTTGAAGCAAATAAATTGCGCGTAGTTGTACACTTGCATCTTAATTAAGCAGCATAGGCGAACAGAGCAGTTTCTATGGTGTTCCCTTTTTCGTCACTTCTTTCAAAATCGTTTTTCGCCACTTCATTTAAAACTGCACTCGGTTTTGTGCCTAATTTTCCTGGTCAAACTTCTCCAACCTTTGGTGACATTATCAACATTCGTATTCCCTACTTTTGACATAAAATTTCGGCCGGAAATCGCCAATATTTCATAACCGAGTTTTTCAAAAATTTCGAGAAATTTCTATAAATTCTTTGAAAATTTCAGGGAAAAAAGCAAAAATTTCGACAAAAAATGAAAACATAGTCATAGTTCACTTTTCAGTGAACGATATTAAGCAACCAAATGGTCACCAGTTTTATCATAGCGCCACTACGAGACCGATATAATTCTCTTTTTTTTTGCTTTATGTTTACTTTTTTTTTTTGATGCGACCGTTGGATCATATTGTGCTGCGTAAAGCACGTGTATTTTCTCACGTTACAAAAAACATTCACAGCTTTCAGTAATTTCTTTTGTCGTTTTTTCAATATCTAAGCAATGAGATATGCGAATGTGCCCACTCGAGCATGCAAAAAAAACGACATGAACGCGATCAAAAGCTTCTTCGTGCCTCACAATAATGCGCTCAAAAAGTTGTTACATAGCATAACCTCTATGCGGCCATCTTTTACGAATTTCAAATTCTGCAGTAATACCATAAACTATACATAAAGTATTACATATGAGGCGAATATTATTTACTAACCTTATGCATATATTCGATTTTCACGAATAAAATATCGATTCGAATTTCCCTAGTGCGTGTTTAGATGGGTGACCTAAACGAGATGAACAAAAATGACGGAACAATTTAATTGCAAGGGCACATTATCTATGATAGATTATAATAGAACTGAATTCGCTTATTATCCAACTCAAGGATTTTGATTTTGAGCTGAAAAATTCAAATTCATCCGTAAGCTTAATATTTAAAGGAGTTAAATTATGTGCGAACCTTAATTATTACTGGTTGCTTCTCAAAAGCAATCATTTTGAAAACTAACAATTACTAATATCGAAATTGCATTTGTGACCAGATATGGCACAGGATAGTAGGGTAAATTTTACTCTAGGTAGAACTGCTCTCCCGCTTAAACATTTATCATGCGTCGTTGAGAGAAATTCTTTCTAATAAAAAATTTCAACATTTCTGAGAGGTGATTGACTTCTCATGAATATGATATTCTTTTATAATTCATTCTGCGTTTAAAGCTAGAGATCGCACTATCATATTTGAAATCCCTCAATGAGAGAGGGCGAAAAAATTAGAGGAAAACGAACGAATATGGGATAGATGGTTAGACGTATATTTAGATTCCGTGAAACGAGGGAATTGCACACAAACATGAGGAGCCCTGCTTTTCAGGGCGAATTGAGAGCAATAAAAACTTTAAAAAAAGCCGTCAACTGCAACAAACCAATAACCGGTTTCACGGAACATTTGTGAGACTATTGTATAGCGTATTCAATAAGGAGCAAGCATATGCGATAAGTTGTATTCAAATGTATTGCTGCTCTCCCTTATTACAAAATCTTTTCGCTATTTTATCATCAGTATGAAACTCTTCAAACAGCCGAGCTTGAATTTGCTTTAGGAATAATATTTCTAGAACATTCATTCAAACCATTTCATCTTTATCTCTTCTTTCATCGTCTCGTTGGTTTTCTTACTCAATGCAACTGCCTTATGAAGGAATTATGAATAGGCAGATATTTCTTGAATTTATGCGAATTTGCAACATCGCGTCGAGTGTTGGAATCTATCCATTGAAGATTAACTACTTTGGACGTCCACTGCGCCTCTTCTTTATATGATATCCTTGAATCGACTATTCAAGAAACAACAAATTCAACTACGGTTTAGGATGTGAGAATAGCGTAATAACCACTGTCATTGAACAACTCTCTAGTGGCAACATTATTAACTGCTTTGGACGTCCACTGCGCCTCTTCTTTATATGATATCCTTGAATCGACTATCCTTACAGCACGACAGAACTCATCATGTAACTCCCCTTATTGAGAGGGGATGACATTTGATTTCAACTTGAAATTTTCAAATTTCCTGACTCATAAAGTCAGATCTGATCGAATAGGCGCTCATATAATGTGATCTTAAAAACACTGATTTACTGAAAATTCATAAAACGGGGCTGTGCAGTGCTTACATGATTTCAATTCCAAGATGTTCGGTATTCCCGTGAGAAACATTGAGTTCAGTTTGTAGCTCTCAAATTTCAAGATCTTTGAGGAGTGAATAGCAATCAGACGGTAAGCAAATACAGGGAAGAATTGAAAACTTTGGAACCTTTCAAAAGACCGTTTGCAGACACATATTTTTGATGCTCTTTCAAGTCAAATTATCAAATTACCAAATGTTGTACGGTTTCCGGGTTGCTGAAAGAGTGCCACTCTAAGCGAATTTTACACTCAGACTTCAACTTAAAAGTGTAAAAACTGATCATTGAGAAACTGCCAATGAAAAAGCGGTAATGAGAATGAAAAAAAACAGCAAATTCAAAAATGCACTCGCGAAGCATTACAAAATAAGCAGACGGGGTATGCGGATACATACATAGATGGCTTGAATTTTCTACACCTTCATGTTCAGCTCATATTTTTTACATTTTCTTTTGTGTTTGCTTTTATAAAATGTTTTATAGTAAATATGAGTAAATGGCATGGGTGTGAGTGGAATTTTTTGGCTTGAATGAGCAATTGGTAGAGGCAAACAAGCTCATTATTTGCATTTAGGCGTGGAATGAGCAGCAACTTTGAGAAAACAAACAAGTGCCGAACTAAGCGGAGAAGAGTGACAAAGATGTGAACGACTTGCATTTAGTCGCTGCAATTCTGCTCAACAGAACAGCGAGTTTTATTTGCTGTCAAAAGTAATGAAATGCGCACAAAAAGTAAAAATCCGACCGCTCGTGGAAATCTGCAAAAGAATTCTTTTGTCAAGCAAGCTAGCCGGCTCAAAAATGCAAAATTTTGCATATTTAAATCACCGCAGCTGTTTCTGAATTTAACGGATCAACTTGGAAAGTGATATTGGCTGCGGTCTTATGATCTTTAGTATATTCATAAAATTCTGTGACTCTCGCTTTTGCGTTTGACAGATTTGTTATTAGTAGTGAGGCAGATTTAGGCAGATACATTCATACACATAAAAATTGTGCTGTCATCATAAACCTTGTGAATCCGAATATGCGAAAACACAGAAGAAACTGAGTCGCTAATATTGGCCGCGAAAAATGGACTCGGTTGTGTGAAAGTGCCTACCATTCATACGCTCTGCCATGCAGATGCCGTTGAAGACGAAGCGCTTCCTCGACAAAACAACACCAAAATGTTGTAGCTGGATTAGTAAAATATCTTTGCATAAGAGAGAGCGGCGGGTTTGAAAAACAACCACAACAATTGAAACTTAGAGCGATATTTTACAAGCGGAATCCTCCGGCATTTAGTTAACGAAATAATTACGACAACATACGATAGAAAACATAGTATATTGCAAATTTTATCAAAATACAACGGCAATAATATCATGAAAACGCGTCTTTTTGTGTTCGCTCAGGTATAGAAGCATGTCGTTGGCGATACGTCTCCAGAAAATATTGCTGATAGCGAAATTATTCGCCACTTTTACTTCAATCTGCAATTGTCCCTTATAAGCAGAATGGCAATAAAAACGATACACTAACTCAAGCTAAAATTTCAGAGTTGTACTTATATCCATTGCAGGAAGAAATATGTTTGTTACGGTCAGTCAAAAATCAAAGTCTAAAAATTTTCCTACGGTTCTCTTTTTTAACGCCGCGCAAATGAGCGTTTCACCTCTACGAAGCTAGTAATAGCTCGCTGTATGATTTATGGGAAATTTAGGTTAGTTCAGAAGGTTGAGGGACATTGTTGAGAAGCGTTGTTTCTGTTATAACCATATGCCAAATTATACTGAAATATAAAACATATAAGAGAGCAAATTATGTGCATTATGTGCCATCTAAAGTTATACTCTCTTGTCTAGTGCTACAATATATAGCACTACACCTGATCTTTCCTGCAATCTACCTGAATTAAACCTACTTTTGATTCATAAATATGCATTGATGCTTTACTATACTGCACAATGTAGTGTGTTACACCTTACCTTATGGCTTCTCTAAATAATTGCGCAAAAAACTTCGCCTTCAAAAAAGCAGTTTTTGCAAGTTTTTTCCTGTCTTTCCGCATCAATGCCCTGTTTTATTCTCCTATATTTTCGGAAGTGAATTGAGAAACTCGCGTGGAACTAGTTTTTGTACATTCAAATTATAATAGTCTGTGAATTTCAGAAACAATTCCACTGATACGAACAAAATCCTTCCTATGTGCTGAATATTTGCCTGAAATGTTAGAATTTATAAACAACTGTTCTTTCTCAAAAATGATAAGTAATAGGTGATGCCGTGATATGCCACTTTTCTATCGAGCCACGAAATAAATTGATTACCTTAATATTCCAGTACGAACTAACAACGTGCCACAAAAGTTAGAGCAATATTTACGTTTGCTTTCCGCTCATCTAACCAACAACTCAGCATTAAATGTTACCAACGAAAAGCAGAAATGATGAAATCATATTTTTGTGGATCCATCAGCTCATGCACATTTTCTTCGAAAGATTGGTTTTTTCTGTAATGCAAAAAGGAAATTGCCTTGGCTTATCTCATTATTCAACTCCTCTCGAAATTGATGGAACAAAACGAAAGATTGTAGAACAGGGTAATTACTTGGAACTAAGCTGGTTGCACAAAAAAAAAACGGACAAACGTGTTCATAAACACATCAATAGATTCTACATTGCCATAGTTGCAAAGACATTTGTAAAGACACTCACGAAGCGAATGGAAATGATGAATCATCTAATAAAAAAACTTTTCAATGAAGCTACCCGCTCTACTAAACTCGAAACCTAGAATTCGTTCTAGGACCGCACTCGATCGACGTCAGAATTAATCCTACTGCATACGGTTATTAGCCTTGACCGTTATTGCGCTCATAGTTTCTATTTACTTAACTCGCAATTTATGCTTACGATGAGATAGCGGAAAAATGGACTTATTTTTCACAAAAATTTCCCACTTTCCTCAGGCAGTCTCTGAGATGAAGCATATTTTAAGTGTTGTTAAAGATCCTCCTCAGAATATGTTATATTATACTTCATCCATTTTCTTTTATTACACGCCACCCACATTATGCTATATTACTGAGCCTTAAAATACACTTGTACAATACTACTTTTCTCGCTAAAAGCTATAATATTGTACCATAGCACAGTATAGTGTTGAAGATTAAGTGTAGTTTATTGGATATGGAAAATGTCATTTCAGTCAAGACAGTAATGAAGTTGTTGAATAGTACCGTTATAAAATATGGAGTTGTACTCCGTGGATGAGTAGTGTCAGTCTTGCCTACTACCACACCGTTCTCATCGTGATAGCGAACACCATCGAAGCCAAAAAAATCACCGAACTCCTCGAGCAGCGTTGAATTCATCTCATAGACAATCGTTATTCGGTGCGCATCATTCAACGCAACGTTCTCTCTCTTGAACGCTGCTATTACCTGCAGCTATGATGATGAAAGATACGCATACGTTTACCTCAATCGAGCCCTAGTGACTATCCTTCTAGATTCCACTTGAGAGGGGATTGAAAACAATATAAACTTCGTACTTGAATTCACATGTGCATTCTATGGCAGTTATATAAGTGAATCGTCAAACAAAGAATTGTTGAAATATAAAATTCAATTTTTTTTCGTACTCTTAGAGATCTAGATCTATTAGCAACTTTGGGTGAGTATCTTGTTCTCTTTCTCTGTAATTTCATATAACACTAGTCAAATCAGGAGATTTCTCTTCTCTGTGACATAAACGGTTGAATTAAGTGTGATAGTTGACAATAAGTGAGGCAGTGTGAATTTATCACTGAAAATTTTGTTTAATTTCTTTGGACAAAAGTTTATAATAATATTTTACACTAAGAAATTTTACTTCCGCTTAATCGTAGGTATTTGTACGCAGCAAGACCAGACCGTCTGCTCTCTTGTATCCACCAATGAATAAATTTCATGAATGGTTGGTGTAGTGCTTAAAGAATGATTTCATCAACTCACAGCTTCACGAACGTCTTCTTGGGCAGTTTCGAATGCAGACTCAGCATCAATAGCTTGATCATCAACACCACATAGTGGTTCACAATAGGTCCATGAAGTGGGTGGTGTTAGAGAAAGCTTGAAAGTTGCGTTGGCCATTAACGGGGCAAATGTTCTCGCACGTCGCTCGTTTCGCGTCCAGTCGATGGCGCTGCGCTAAAATGCAGCGATACCACATGAAGAAAAATTATCGTAATGATTTCTTCGACAATCGAAGACTTCGTATACATAATATAAATATGAATGTAAATATAAATGAAGAAATGGGTAGATAAATAAACAAAAATAAATAAATAAATGCCTAAGTAGATAAATAAGAAATTAGTATATATATATATATATATATATATATATATATATATATATATATATATATATATATATATATATATATATATATATATATATATATAGCCGTTGTCGCTCTGAAAACTATAAAAGCAAAGAAATTTTCTCTGATTCCTCAGAAGTGAATTTCCGCACTGCACCACCGAACCAGTTTGATCCAGTTTGATATATTGAAGGTCCGGTTAAGCAATCAGAAGTCTATGTCAGCGCCAAATCAGAGCTATGCTTCATTCCCACCCAAACAATCCTGTGTTGCCCGTAAATTGGCGAATATAAAAATCCAGCAAAGAAGCTAGCCCGACAGTCTTGCATTTACGCTTATCACAACAAGCTGAATCGCCAAGTATCAGTAGCAAAATAAGGGATAGCCAATAAGGTACTGACATTTTGGTTGAAACAGCTGCTTGTATAAATCGTCGACAAAAGCAACGTTTTTCTCCAGTGCGGCAGTTATAGAATATATCTCGATCTTTCGCAAAATGCACTCAAATTTTCAGGCCCTTTCAAGTGCTTATAGTCGCTCTGTAAGTTGAATAATCACCTCTAAAACTGTCATGTGCTGCTCCACTTAGAATAAAGAACAGCCATCGAATTTTTAGAATTTCGTGCACTGGTTCTCGCCACAAATTGCCAGTGAGACAGAAACACCCAAGTAAGCAGAAACATTGAGATAACTATGCGGATATGCTGTCTGCCATTGCTAATTTATAAAATCACCTAAGAGCAAACTAAATTCAGACAGAAACCGCTTGGCAACGCTCTCAGAAGCCTTAATAGCCTTAATATGATTCATGCTTCTGTTTAATATTCTTTCTCTCTTTTAGATCTGTGCTGTGCATGGAAATAAACAATTGAACCGTTAAATTTTGACAGTCAGCTCCTCTCCAGCAAGTCGTTATCAGCACTGGGATCTGTGCCTCGCCAACTCATTCAATAGAAGGATGCATAAGTAGACGAACCTTTAAAAAATTTGTAATTGAGAATGGAGGCTGCAAATTGTGAAGACCCGCGAAGACATCTGCCCACCCGTTTCCGTCATTCAGAAAGAAGACGCGATTCTCGATGCGTTCACGTGGAAAAGACGTCACGGTTCGAGAGTCTGTGGCTGCTGCTAGCGAAGGCAACCGAGTTATCGAGAGAGGCATCTGCGAGAAGGTGCTCAACGAAGTTGAAGAGGATTCTCTCCCCACGCTTTCACTAAGCGTGTTATTATCGCCACTCTCGGGAATTTCGGAGCGAAGAATCACATCTAATGGATTCGACTGCAACGACGACCCATTTGTTGATCTTTGATATGATGCCACTGTCGGTTGGGCAAACTCCGAGTTACCTGAAATTTTCGTTGCCGGCCGTTTATTATTAAATGCGACGCTGTCAGATATTCTAAAATATTACAGGAAACTAGAGAGGCGATAGTTATTTGCTTTGTACTGACAGTAATATTGCACCTCCCATGATATTCCATGATAGCGAAAGTAAGTTCTCATTGTTTCTATGGAAGTGTGCATCGAAACGTCAACTTACTTGGGTTCGATGAACATGAAGAAACGAGCGTAAGAGGGCTTGCCAGAAATCTCACTACGAACAGAAACATTCTTCAAGCGGTTTTTTTCGGTTTGTAATATGCAGATGAGCGCAAAAAAATTTGCGAAACCGGAATATCAGCAATATGACTTGTTAGAGGTGAGGCTCGGCTGAAATTTTCTCTTTCATACTCAAACAGTAAGGCCTTCTATTTCGTCATTCACCGAAGTATTCTTGAATAGGAAGCAAAGCCTGCTTGACAGTTGTTTGGATGGAAAGCAAGAAAGCTGTGTTAGTGCTGAGCGATGATAAAATGTGATCGCATTCGCACATTCTTCGAGCACTATTTATTTCGAGCAAATATACGTCGCTATATTTAAGGCTATCAAAAGTTGGACAAACAAACACCACATCGGCTATTGTATAAAAGATCGCATAGAACGACAGATGGCTGTCGAGAAAACAGCTTTCAGCATCACATACAAAAGGGGTCTTTCTTCGAGAAACAAGTGCATTCAGAATGCGCCATGACGAAGGAAATGATGGCTTATAGCGCAAAAATGTAAGAGAAAGTTTCTTGCGTAAAGTTTGTCCTTAGTTAACGATGCGATGGTGTGCTGGCAGAAAGACGTTGTAAAGAAACAGTCAAAATGTGTATCTAAATGCTAAATCTGTTAAGGCGGTTTTTGCCGCTCGCTATGACCACTTAATATCTGCCAGAAAAAGGATTGAGCTTCTTACAACAACAAGAACGGGGAAATCAGGAAACTTCTGGTCAGCTGAAGTTGAATGCTTCGGCAAACAGTACCTTAGGACGACAGCTCGCCAAAAGGTTAAATCTATGATACACTGAGGTTTAAAGCCCTCTGGATCCAACGGTTTATACCTGCGATGAATTGCGTGCTTAAGATTTTGAAGAAACATTTTGGTAATGACCCTAAGATGTGAGCAAAGCTCATTTCCAGATCTAACCGTCCCAAATGTTAAGAAGTAACGCTGTCAGACTGAAAGTACAGATTAAAGAAGTGCTCCCATAGGAAATTTAGATTTACTATACAGCTTTAAAGTTGTATGTGCTAGAGGTCGAATTCACTAAAAGGTTCTGATTTGTGCGGGCCGTTCATGGAAGCTTCTTGGGTGGTCTGCTGATTGCAGAATCAAAACTTGTTTTCATCGATGTTAATGGGACTGAAATAAAAAGTACGTACAGCGCTAACATGTCTAGCACTCATCATTTTTTTTTTTTTAAATTCGCATGAAAGATCTAACACAAAATTCTTTATTCCCAAACAGTCGCCAATCATTCAGATCTTTCTCACATTAGGTAACTTCCTCACCATTCGAAAATGTAGACCTATATCACCTTGTTTCATTTGATCTACGCTCGTTTCCACTATTTTCCAAAGTTTTTGCATGTTTGCATCAGTAGATACTAACCGTAGAAACAAGACTCCGACGATAAATCTTTGGAAAAGAGGCAGATGATGGGACGAAGCTGTTCGCCCTGTCGTACTCTTCGGCAAACCTGAAATGTGCAAAACTTACTAAGGCCTGGTATAACACTGAGCAGATACACGCACTTTCCTATCAACTGGTATAGTTCGCATTTCGAGAAGATGGCCAGGTAAAAAGAGACCGCATGATTGTTTATAGAGATGGCGTGAAAAATGATGAGGAAGGGTTAATTGCTGAGTTAATTGCCTGATGTGCTTTCCATATTGTCATTATGGTGTGTAATCTGTGTTAGTTGAAGCGAGGCCTGGAGCACTGAGGCCTCTTCAATGCAAACACACATTTAGCCGCAATCCGCTGTACTATGTGATTTTATTACATTCTTTTGTTAGTGCCGTCTCTATGAATTTCTATTTCGGTTTTTGAGCAGCCTTTCGGAAAATAACAGTACGTTTTTTTTTATTGCGAAACAAGCACTTATTATTTTGTTGTTTGGAACAGAAAACTTTTTTTTACTTCATAGGAAGTTAATGATGAGCCGAAAGGAACAGCGGAAAGAAGAACAAATTCCGCTGCTCCCGTTGTTAAAGTGCTAGAACATACTTTCGAACGTTTCTTTCAAAAATTTCACACCCTACTAAATCGCGTGTATTTCGGACATTCATTTCCGTACATGCTGTGTAGTTTAAAAATTCACCTCGGTAAAGCTGGTAACTGGTTGAAAGAGCAACCAAACTTGTGCCTTAGTCATCGTGTTTGTAGGTTTTTTATCTGCATTATACCCTTATAGCAGCCGAATGGATCTCCCTAAAAGTTGTGAGTATCACCTGGATGATACTCTTGAAGCCGACGCTTTGCACATGAAATTAGGATAATGGAAAACTATTAGAGCAGAATTTTTCCAAACCTTTCTCACAATAAGTCAGCTGATGACCGAGAAAGCACGGTGTAATCAGAGCCTTCAATGCTCATCGAATGCTGTTCTGTCAGCTGCACTTCAAATATGATGAGGTCAACATTTTTAAGTGCTCGGTGGATTTGATGCGCCTTAATGCATTTCTTTTTGAAGCAGAAGCTGCAATTAAAAGCGCAGTGTTGCTCTCTATAGTTCATAATCAACGCTCAGTAACCAGCTAATCTCCCAGCACTTGAAGATCTAGATTGCAATTAGTAAAAAAAAAATTGAAGTGGCCGTGTTGGAAAAATTCAGGAACTGAATGACCGGTGGCAGGACCTTGGTAGAACATCCACTTGTTTTAAGGAGACTGCGCATCTCGTCATGCTGTTGAGCAAACGTCAAAAACAATGCAGACCTAAAAAATAGAGCGCACTGAGTGTTCGTAAGTGCTAAGACGTCGTTCTGTAAACGTATAATTGCGCACGGTCATTAGAGCAGAACGAACCGTTGAAAAAGGTCACAAAAAGAGTCGTCACATCCACCGTTTCAAAATGGCACTGAAACAGCATGCACACAAGGCTTTGCGTGCACCTTTACTGTCGTTCGTAGTAGCAAAGGTGTGCTGATAATTCACCAAAAGACGATGTTGCAGTAGCATTGAGCGTCAATGCGGTCGCCGTAACCACACACAGCTCCAAACTTTGAACACATTTTAATTAAAAAAAAAAATCACATTTCAGAAAACTGCTGGCAAGTGAAAGTTGACAAAAGAAATGTAACGCCTCGCTGGTAGTTCCCGGAAGTTGTGATTCATTGTTCAGTACAAAATTTTCGATTATCGTTGACGGTTCAGAAAATCAGCATATTGTTATTCCAACAGTCATGAATCACCATCACATGTAACCCATGCGTTTTCATGAAAACTTCTTCCATATGCCCTCTAATTCCCATTAACACTTGAGTTCACCTGCAAATTTGAATTTTCACCTATTCACTTTGACAGCAATTCTCTTTACCAACTCATTTGCATGACATCGCAAGTTCCAGATTTTTCGCGAAAGCTGTCGTTTATCCTTTATATATATATATATATATATATATATATATATATATATATATATATATATATATATATATATATATATATATATATATATATATATATATATATATACATTAGCCAACCACGGATCTCTCTAAATGTTTTCTTTTCCTATGGGGTTTGCGGTTTTAGCGTCACGTGTTTATCAGCTCGTATTAATTGGTCTCTTCTTTGATCATCCTCTGTCGTTTTCCTTAAAATTTTGTCGATCACAGTTTAGCTCAATATGGAGACGTACATGGTCAATATGCGGGGCGACCCAGAAGTAACAGTGTGTTGTTGATGGAGATGTTACTCTACGAGCTTTAAATCCTTCTGGAAAATTTTAAAAATTTTATTTCAAGGCATTCATAACTGAAGATTACAATAAACACCTTTTAACGCAATCCCGTCTGAGCGCCATGCAACTCAATGGACTTCTGACTACGAGATGCATTCTCAACAGTACTCCTTTCTTCAAAGTTGGTGACAGCAGTCTTGATCAGTCTGGAGTTCGGCGGTGGCGTGAGGAAATGCTCAGGTTGTCTGGCAACTTCGGAGAAGCCCTCCTATATATAATAAAGTTTCATCATGAAAATATGTCTTTGTAATCAATGCCTGGTAAAACTCATTCCGTTCTAAAGTATTCTGAAGTAATGAAGATATCTATGTGTATATCAAACTGCATGGCGCAAAGATGTTGGCAATAGTTGTTGGCAATACTGGGTAGCCAAGCGCACGCGATGTACAGAATTGCACAAATTGCTATGATTGTCTCTGCTAACGCTATTATTATGTCTGTCTGTTTCTCTACTTCTATGCATTTGAACCCACGCGCTGTTGACTTCAAAGATGATGTACCCATCGCGCATAAGCATCCAGGACATGGCGATCATACGTGGGATATGTCAGCAGCAGAAATGAGGAGTTTCTTTGTGCAGCGTGCCCATCGCATATACCTGGGTATCCGGGTGTGTGCGTATGAGTGGGGCGGGCGTGCGTGTGAGTGCAAGCTTATGGGTGCGTGTTTTTCATACTCGGGGTTTTTTACATCTGCGAGCCCACGTGTAATGCTAAAAAAAAACGGGAAATGCATAAAATGCACAAAAAGATAGCCAAAAATACTTGAGTACGAAGAAGCATACGGCCTGCGTTGTCGCTGCTACGCGCGAATAAATGAGTGTGCATGAATAAATAAAAATGAAAGTTGATTAAAGCTGAAAAATTAGTTTTGCAGAAGTGAGAAAGTGATGAGAAAAACAAAGTAAACAAAAGCTGAGGTTGTTGACTGTGAGATATGTTATGGGAAGCGAGCGACACAAGTAGCACAAAGAGGAATTGTCGGCGTTTTGTCTTCAAAGGGCACGTGATACCACGGAGTCACCATAAACACATCATAAATTTTGTTATGATCAGCGAAAATTACCGCAAATGGATAAACAAAGTGGGAATGGAATAAAGCTGCAAAAACTACGTTTTTGCATAAGTGAGAAAGTGATGAGAAAAGGGAGGGCAAACAAAGAGCTTGTTGACTGGCCACTCAGAATTGTTATGCTCAAAAAAGGGAAGGCACGTGTGACCAGCACAAGATGGCATGTGAAAGCTTTGTCTTCAACAAGCATAAACAAGCCAAGTTGGCATAAACACATCGTAAAAGTTATTATGCACATAAAAATTATCCCACAAACAACCTTTAGGTGTCAAACAACTGCACAAAGAAAGGGGCGGGCCGTAAGCTTCAAGAAGGTGGCAACAAGAAGACCATATAAGCGAAACCCCAAAGTTTCGGCAACTATTGAACAAGTCACCGAAATCTGTGTTTCGCTGTCATGCTATGAGGTTGTAATTCTGCTTAGCACAGTGTTGTGTGTCTTATTAATAAGCATGCGTGTCCTGGATTATAAGACATCATAACATTATGTACTTGTGAGGTAACTGTACATGAGTTCGCTTAAGAGTGGTATTATACTTCTGCTCAGTATCAAGTTATGTGCTCTACTAATGAGTATGCGTGTTCTTCCCGTCGGGTTATAAGTTATCATAACATTACGTACGTGTGAGATAATTGTACGTGAGTTCGCTTAAGTGTGATGTTATAATTCTACTCAACATCAGGTTAAGTGCTTTACTAGTGAGTATGCGTGTTCTTTTCCGTCGGGTTATACTAATAAGTATGCATGTTCTTTCCGTCGGGTTATAGGAAATTATAACATTACGTACTTGTCCTATAACCATACATGAGTTTGCTTAATCACATGTCAACCTACTATCATATTACTACTGATACTCAAGTGTTTCTTCGTCGCGTTTTACTTGTATAAATGCGCATAAAGGTTTAATTACCCAAGTTTGTGGCGTGGTTCACAGAGCAGTGAAAAGTGCACACAGGTCGATTGCACAGCAGAATCTGTATTGGTATTATAAGCATTAGAAAGGTGCACAAGGCGGTTGCACCAGAAGAATCTGATATTGCTATTCTAAGAGGAGCCACCTCAACGTGAAGTGTGTTCTTGGGTAACTAACGGAACCAAAAGGTGATCACTGGCGAGCGGAAGTCGCCAATAAGAGGAGTAGTGCGACAACTAGGCTGGTCGCAGACGGGAATTCACTGGTCGGGAGCATCGACTCCAGCTGTGATCGTGATTGGATCAACGCCAGTGGGCAAAAGAGACAAAGCGACGGTGGATCAGGAACGCCACGCGTCAACTCGGAACTGACTAAAGCAGACACTGAGAAGCGAGCCGCAGTTCAATCGAGAACAGCAACAGTAACGTAGGCCAATTTGTTAACCAGTAATTTTCCTTTGTTTTATTCATTTCTATTGTTGTTCACGAATCTTTGGGGACAAACTATCATTTATAATCTAATTGTTGACCACATTTACACATCATCACACACATACACACTACACACACACCCACCAAAAAGGGTGGTCAATACAAATAGCTCTATTGCAGGAAGGAAAAAACTGAATTGTGCGGTCAAGCCTCGAGTGGTACACCAAATGTGCTGCCATTCAGGGAAATCCCACCACGTATCTTTTGCCACATAATTTTTATCTATCTTGAGTACTTATTTCCAAATAGAAACCCCAGCAACAGCAGAAGAAAGGGAGCTCACAATGAGAGTTAGAGCCATGGAGAGATTGATGTGAGGGAGGCTTCTCACTAGGAGAGCACTTTCCGAAGCAAGAAATATGAAAAACAACGTATCCCAGATGTTGCACAAGAAAACAGAAAAAAAAAAAACAACTTGAAATGGGCGGGACATTTAAGCCGCATGCGGGATTGCCAGTGGATAGCAGGAGTTGAGTATTTATCTGGATCTCTCGCGAAATTAGACGGCCCTTCTGAGGGCTATGAAGAAGATCGGAGGATTTTATCAAAGAAAACTAATATATATCCGTAAATAAAGTAAAAGGTTGGTAGACGATAAAAACGAATGGTCAAGATTCGTGGAGACCGAAAACGGCGCAAATCGACTACGCTGATTAGTGATCGCCACTGGTATTAGGTATGCAGCGTTGTTCGCATATTTCGTATGCATACGTTTTACCAGCTCATATGGTATAAGGTGGGGTGTGAATGTAGTCGTGTATATCCTTACGAATAGAAGTGAATCTACATTGGCGGGAATGAAGGCATTTTCAACTATACGATCTGAAAAATGCACAACACTAAACGCATCTTCTTATGCTTTTAAGAAATCAACATATCATTATCTTCCACCACAATACTTCGCTTCATGTAGAAAACGCATTGAACTGAAATTGAATCAAGTTGAATCGAACTAAATGCAACTGAGAAAACTTTATTCAAAAGAATAAAGAAAAACGCGCAAAGCAGTGAAAATAAATAGGTATGCACGCACACATGTATAAGCACCGATTTAAAGGCACCATGTTTATAGCGAAAGAATAAAAACTACTAGAGGCTGCGTTGATCGGATGCACATAAATAACTATGCACAAATTCAAGTGGAAGAAAGCTTTCATTGCTATACAAAAAAAAAAACCACACATATGTAAATGTGAGGAATATGAGGATATGCGCATATGTGAGGATCATGCAAGGAATCAATCAATGTTTCTGCTGATTAATAAACTCACGAAATGTTTGACGCTTCAAATTTACGTGAAATGATTCTCATCGTTCTCCTTTTTTTTTTAACAAGAAAAGGTAATGCGCCACTCCATTGACTCAGTGGATAAAATACTCCTATCCGCTCTTAATCCCCTTGCGCTATTTTTCATTGACTCTAATGTGATTCTTGAACGTCGTGAAATGTGTAAACCTGCACTTTCCACTTGATCAATGGCGACCACCTGTCTAGGCTGTTGTTTGTCTGTCTGTCAGGTCATTCAATCTTTCAACTTACTATTCAAGGCAGTAATACAGTGAAATTCTGTGAGCATGACCTACGCTGCCGGGCAACTTTTCCACAATCGCACACTCCTGTAAATCGCCAAGTTGATCAAAGATGTTAGCCATTGAAGAGCGATGTATCTTTTGCTCAATGACCACACCGATGAACATGCTTCTTTTATCTGGAATTTAGGAAATGCAAAAGCAATCTAAAAATTTTTTGTCTAACCATCTTATTTTTCTATACCATCTAGTCACTATGATTACGAATTAAATTTACTTTATTACAGAGCTCATCATGACCAATTGATAGCCTTTTAAGTACTGCACGTTTTCACAGATCGGTTTGTACTTCAGAGTGCTTCCGCCCAATCGCAAATTTTAAATGAACAAATCAAGTGTGAAAGTCTTGAATTTAGTGATTTTATAATTCACTATGAGTACCAGTGAAATAATAAAAGTCTCTGTATCATCTCATAGATTGTGAAAGGAACCTCATCAGCTTCTCTGAAATTTCACTACTTTGGCCAAATTCTATTACGCAACAAACTTATGAAGCTTGCGAGGCTGACGATCTAGAATGAAACTTCTTCAGGTGACTTCAGTTCACCTTTCGAATATTGTCGGCTTAACTCTCATGTGCTTCTGCAGGTTTGCATTATGACAGCCAGCTGTGGAAGCATCGTCTCTCTGGTGCATGCATGTATCCGCCTGTCTGTCCGATAGTTTCAACTGTGCAGCCACTGACACTGAACTTTCGGAATTTTGTAAGCAGGGACCTCTATGCCATATTTCGAGTTGATTTGTGATTTTCGAATTTTCGAATGGCTATTTAAAAGTGCATATGGAAGTCATTATGCAACTGGTCAGATCGCATTTTATACTTATTGATTTAAGAATCCCGCTTACATAAATGGTCGATCGATTGAAAATTAAACCAAATTGTTAAACATACTTTATTGCTTCCTGACTGTTTATGAAGATATTTGGTTTAATGACGAGGATTGCAGAAACGATATCATGCCGTCTCTTTTGCCACGCTTCTTCAATTGACTTTTTTTCCATGCTTTTGCAAAAATTGACCTTTTGCATTGAAATTTTTCTATTGCTTAGGCAGTCTTGCAAACTACATTTGGGATTTGCAAAATTTCCTAAACACGTCATTGAAACACCGTTTTTGTTCATATATGCTTCCATAACTGCCTTGTATTCCCAAATTGAGAGTCACTGCAGCTAGAGCTATGAAATATTTTGAATATAATATAATTTTAGTGTAATGAGGTTCCACTCTCCATCAAGTTGTTTCGTCAAATTCGAATTGACTTATAAACATTTAAATGCTTCAAAAAAAGACACATATTTTGCATTGATCGAATTTGTGCTTTACAACGATCGAATCATGTAAAAGCAAATTATTTGACGAATAATTCTAAAAATGACGGATCGGTTGAAATACAAAAGCACCGTCTTGCATATTTTATTATTTAATGGCAGTTTATGAAAATGACTGGGAAGGTAAAGAGAAGTTGGGAGTTCGCATCACATTACCATCTTTTTGAACGCTTCTCCACATAATTTTTTTTTTTTTAACGAAATTGTCATTCCTAATTTATTCTTAAATATAAGATGATAAATGATTATTATACAAACTATAAGACGCAGTTTATTAGTCACTGTTTTCTTCGGATCGAAGTTGTAGTAATAACATTTACTATGGCGATGTTAGCACTTGTCGATTCCTTAGGTTCGTTTCTAGTGCTCTTAAAGAAACGACTTCTGAAGAAGAGCACGTGGATTTGAACTAGCAGATTTATAGGAATGCCAATATGTAAAAATCATAGATGAGCAACGAAAGAAACTAGAATTGATATAGACAACTCAATGAATTGAGTATGATTGGAAAGTTAGAAAACTTTCAATGAAATTGATTTCACTCTTCATATCGAAAGTTGAACGCTAACAAGTTGAACCAACGGCCTCAGGATTTATCATTGGAAATAATGGAACAGTGTAGCTATAAATGTTGCAAGAAAATTTAACTACATCGATAAGAAATTGTTCGTGTACTTGTACTGATAGGAAATTTACAAAAAAATCGGATTGGTTTATCAAGAAGAATAATAATTTAGTAGCACTGGTTGGAATTTCAATTTATTCTGTTCGGTACTCTTGCACAGCTCTTATATTTAATCAATTATCCTTCTAAGGACCCTTCAATCCTCCAGTCATCCTTTTTAAACCCTTCTAAAGATATTTCGATGACATATCAAGTTTTAAAACTCACTCTCGCCAATAGTTCTTTATAGACACTCGACAGCTATTCGAGCATTTATTAACCAAATAAGATGCACCCTGAGAATAGTGAAGATCATTTTTGAGTAATTGTTCAGAGGATAGTTTTGATAGAATATTTAAGAAAACAACGAGGGATAAGATTGCAGTAAATTATGATTACGTAAGGCGGATTTCCCCGCAAATGATGCAAATGTTTTAATGATATGAGTGCCAACAACAGCAACATTTGAAATTTTCTGGGATGTGAAATTGAAATTCAAAAAAGAATGCAGTAGAATGTTAAATATTGTGAACATATGCTTTTACTCTATGACCAGCAAGTGCAAAAAATTACGAAAAAAAAAGAAAATCCCCATTCTCGCAAAGAGAACGAGAGAGAAAGAGGAAAGAGTACTTCGCACTCTTGTACACATGTGGTGGTAAGCATTCGGAGCGCACTAGCACGTAGGCAATATTATTTTGGAGGCATCCAACGTGAAGTCACACTCGCTTAGGTTAGTCGTAATTGCAAATTATTAAGCGGAATAAAACTTGACAAGGAGAGGATGCAGAAGACAACTGAGGTGAGCTTCTACTGTTAACGAGTAAACATGCTATAGTGATAGAGAATATAGGCAGCTTTTAAGAAAATCGTATTAAGTTACGCAGTAACAGCACACGGAGATGTGACTTAAAGAATTGATCATTGCTACTCAACATCGTTTTGATGCAATCAGTTATTAAATTCAATTTCGATCCTATCCACCATCAATAGCAAAAATTATTATGTTAGCTATTCATGCGTTCTGAGTGCATACGGTAAATTTCATGATTGTCATATTCCTTTGAATAGAGCACCCTACTCCAAAACAGAAGCTATTCTCTTCCCGTTCCCCCCCCTCTTTCTGCAGTGCCTCTCTTGTTGAGACTTTATGGAAATGGAAAATTTTTCCTTCAATGAAAGCGTTATTGAAAGGAGCATCTCCTGTTTTAAAAAAGTGAAAATAATGCTTGCTTAATAGAGAAATAATAACGATAAAGCAGATTCTTCTTATCTGTTTGTAAATGTGGAAAAAAAAGGATACAACGTACACCAGAACACTCCATACAAATCATCTTAAAGAGACTTGCTCTTTCATTACACGAGCACTGCAAAGTTGGAACTTACTTGTTGCTAAATATATGCGAATTTTAGGTGCGTTTAAGCAAACTTCTGAACTTCTTAGATCATTCAAAATGTTGACATAGTAGATCAACCTGTGGCATACATTGTTTCCAAAAAATCTCATAGCTGCTCCGCTTCATAAGTTTCCAGGGTGGAACCACTGAATAGAAGTGATGAACAGGTACGCACACGTAAATGCGCACGGGTGCGGCATGGCCATAATGAGCTTTGCAAATGCAGACTTGCAAAAACATTTAAGCATGGAAAATTTACCTTATATATAAGATGATACTCTCGAAAAATAAAGAAGATTAAACGCCTCCGCATTCTATTCAAAGCGATAGTGTGTATTGGTTGACTCAATATTTACTGCTCGATATGTAACATATCATTCGCTAGCGATATGGTATAAATGATATCTATCTGTTCGCAAACAAATATTTTCTATCGGCATAAACCATACGGTGAAGGTGAAAAATTTTTCCCACTTCGGTGAGGCGATAGCTTTCTGCGCATTTTTCAGCAAAGCATAGCTATGCTTTGGCGCTTAGTGCAACTGGCCACAAAAATTATGCTTTCAGCTACCTCTGCTCATCAAAACCTAGTTCAAAATTTCTGAGGTGATTTTCGCAAATGTCTATTTCTTGTACGCATTTGCGAATCCTGCAAAATTCGTATCATCACAATGCTATTTTTGTGAGTGCGCACGTGCGCATCTGTATGTCTTTCTGCCAACACATTCGATACTTTCAACTTTGATTGTGCAATAGTGAGAGTGAAATTCTGTGGGCATAATATACGCTATCGGGTGACCTTTTAGCGACCAGACTTTCTTATAAATCGGCAGTTACTGAAGGGCATTAGCCGTTGAATAATGACGTTTCTCCGCTCAATTTTCACACCAACGAACATTCTTCTCAAGTTGTTGTCAGCGCTATGAAGACGTCCCCACTCACTCCCCCCCCCCCCCCACCGTCCCCCTTGAGAGGCACAGATATCATCATTATACAATTTCATGTGTCAGTATTCATCGTATTTATGTAAGCGAGAATTAAAATTGAAATTCTCTCATCAGTTAGATTCGTTGTTGCTCTTCTCCAAACAATACGGTCGATATACATTTGAAAGTGCAAAATATTTAGTCAACACTCATCTAAGTGCACGTATATGTGATAGTGCAATAAATTCCATAGAGCATTTGATTTCTATCGTTAAGACTCATCACTGTGATTGAAAGAGAAAAAATTATTACGTAAATGGGTATCTAACATCTTAAATAAATCAAACATGAGTAAAATAGGCGAAGATTGCTTATGGTATTTTGATTTTTCTGACAGCAGTTTTACAAGCGAGAGCTATATGAAGGAAATTTTATTGCAGAGAATGAGTAAAAGAAACTATGAAACTTCCTGCTCGATGAAAGAAGCTGAAATAAGTGGGAAAGCCTTGAAGATGAAATTGATTTTTAAATAGGTTAAACTTCATGAGGCGATGATTCGCCCATTTTGACAATTATATATGAGGAAATGAACGATTTGATTAATTGTGAAATGAATTGTTTTAATGAAGTGTGAAAGCGCATCAGAGAAAACAATGCATATGATGGTGATTTACATTTCGGTTCGGAGGATGAGAGTGATTGTCCAAATAATAAAAATAATGGCGCATTGCCTAACTGTGCATTCTTTTATATAGCCGTCCGACTGCACGTGTTTTCAACAACAACAACAAAAACACTATTTTAGAGCGCACCTAAACGACCGTATTCTAGAAAAGATTTGGTTGGCAAATTTCATGGCATCTTCAAATGTTAGCAATCAATCGGAGCGAAATTGAGGATTAAAGTCATGCTACAATCTAGATCATAAGCAGTAAATTTAATCAACATAGTCCCTTTGGTTCGCTAGTTGAAACTAACAGTAATTTAGGGCGCATTCATGCTCACATTTGCATACGCAAGCATGATATTGCCATACTGGCCCTTAGAAACGGAACAATCGCTTTTGACTGCAAAAAAAGTGCAGGTAGATATTTCTAAGAAAACAGTCGTTAGAACGCTGTTGAAAGAAGAACAGTACCATACAAGTGGGTTTCTTTATAATATTTTCATGATGCGCTTAGGGGAATGTTTTCCATTCACCCGTTCAAACACCTTGAATTTACGAAATCATACCTGTTCTTATGTGGAACATTCGCAGCGTAATCATTCCATACCGCTCGAATGAATCAATAAAAGATCGAGGCAACCATGCATACATATTCCTCACATTTGAGGAGAAATTTTTGCATTAGCGTATACAGCGCGGAATTTATACGAGTGTATTTTTGGAATATGCTATTCACAAACGAAATTGCTAACTAGAGCATCGCTACAGCGAAGAGCGCCACTAGTCACTGTCAGGAGTTCAAGTGGCAACTTACATATAACCAAGGTGGGCCTCATTTATTGTAATTGTGCAATGCTGTTTAAGTTTTATTCATTTGAAAATAACCTGATCAAATAAGTGCTAGAAATAGTTTTCTACTGGCTAATCACATCTAACTCAACAGGCTAAGGTTACATCGTGCAATTCTGTCTAATTATTGCAACAGAGTGAGGATTCCACAGAGGTGTTTACAATGAGCTATTCGACTAGAGAGAAGTGATCCAATTTTTTAAAGAAAAAAGTTTTTTCGCAAACATTAGAAACTACACGCTTCACCGTACAGATATTGCTTTGTACTTGCGAAACTGCGTTAAGATTTGTTTTGCGGCATATTTCTGTGTTACTTTTTACGCTTTCTCAGCTACCATGAGTGGGCTCGAAAAAATTTTCGAGTGAGCCTATTGTAACCTATGAATGCCATGTTGCCCGCTTGTCATCCGATGTGTGATGCATAAGAAATAAGATCATATGATGCATTTATATTTCAGAATATGGAGATGAAATATGTGAGTACATATGAATTAGATGAAATGAAGTATAAGGTGGCATAGGGTGAAATACATGGGCAAATACAAGTTAGATCGGTAATAGATGGGAATACTGTAACTTTTATATGAAGTATAATAAAATATACGGTAAAATTTGGGATACTGTTATCGATGAGAAAGAATCGTTGTCATTTCTTATGCGACAATAGTGTGTCCAACAAACTCTACAATTTCTTATGATTGAATTTTTTTTTAAATTTTGTTTCTTATTGTGCAAACTGCGGAGGCCTTTTATGTTTGCTGTTGTTTCAAGTGTATTTTGTATTTTACACGTGTATTCTATATGTTTTGCGCACGCTCACTACAACCGTGCATATAGCAATAAGCGTTGTGCAGTTCGTTTCTTAATAGCATCTATTCACTCCTCTCAGATAGCTTCTTCTATTATCATTTGCAGGAGCATATTATTGCACACATTCATTGTTGAACATTTTGTTGGCTATAACTGAAATCGGTCAGCAATTTTTACGACTCCCTTTTTTTTTTAAATTTGTGTTTGATAAAATATATGAAGATGCCGTTGCAATGTGCGTAGTTGATTTTTAAAGCAGACGTGCAAAGTCGCACGTTATGCAAGTTTCCTTGGCGCGTTTTCCCATTTGTTCTCTTGAGCAATTCGTTGTAGCGTATTAACTCAAATGAAACTTCTAACGGCTTATCGAATATCTTTGTCGAATAATATCGAATAATAACTTAAGATTTGCAAGGAGAAGTTAATTCAGGCGAAAGGTTTTATTGAAAGCAGCTTATCGAAATTTATTGGTCGAAACAGTTAGCTTTCTAAACCAACATGTAGAGTAAACATGCAACTGTGTTCGCATATGATACTTTCTGTAGAGAAAAATATTTTTTGAGCGGTAAAGAGGGAATGACTTCAGATAATGAAACGCAACTGAGATGGAACCGCTAATCGCTGACGATTCATTCATTTTGGCAAGCAATAAAAAATAACCAAAAATACCATCTATATGAACCGAATTACGATTTAACTGATTCATTCAATCATTCAAAAAATTGTATTTTTCTACAGGAAATGACTAACTATTACTGCAAGCAAATGTTAAAGTAAGCCCCCTACGAATCAACAATTTATATTATATGAAGCTAAGAAATAAATAATCTTTTAAATACTCGATACCAATGACAGAATACGATTTCTAATCGATTGAACGAGTTAAATCAAGTTGAGAATTTCTAAGCGAAAACAAGTGAAGAGAGTTTTTTTTTTTTTTTTTTTTTTCAGTTAGGCGAACGAAGCGACTCTATTGAAAAGTTGGCGTCAATTTGCAATTTTCGTTTCGTTCTAGAGCTTCTTCTTGAATCCTCCGTAGAGACGAAACGTGGGAGGTGAATTAATTATGAGGACTTTTATGGCCTTCTTCACCCTACTATGTAAAAGCTGCTAATTAGTCGACTATAGGCCCTTTTCGTGGCACTGACCAGTTCAAGGATGGGGCGATGCCAATAATGGATTTCCTCACAATGAATGTTCATATGTTGGTATAGTCGGTTAAGTTGAAAACGAGTGAATTTTTCCTTGATTCTGAACGATTATGTCAAAATCTTGTCAGGAATTTTTGAAGCCTTTCAATTACTTTCTACTCGCGGAATTCCGATGGAAGTGTGAGCTTGTTCCATACCTCACAGTCTATTCGCGCCATCACCAGCTTTGCGCAACTTTTTTTCCGTTTTTCATGAAGAAAGGGAGCTAATTTACAATGGAGAGATATCAGTAACGTTCGACGTCTTCAGCGCTCTAATGTAAAGATATCTATTTATTGCAAAACACCGCTTTGCTCATTCGCAGCCAAAGCGCATCTTTTATCCCAAAGAAGAAATTATATGGTTGAAGAAGTGTGTGACTAAATGCGATAGGTGCTCTGATGCTGAATTCTTCTATGCAGTGCTTATGAAGCTAGTGCCCGATAATGAAGAAAAATTTTCCTGTACTCATCTTTTAAAAGGTCATGCGGTCATTATCGACCTTCGACGACTACCGAACTTCTAATAAAAGGCTGGTAGAAGCCGGTAAATAGCCTCAGCTACCACTAAAAAAGACGCAACCGTTCGAACGTGAACCTGACAAGAGTCGATGAATGCGAATGGTTTCATGCTTTTGCATGTATGAGCACCACCTGCATTTCGTCACAACGCTTGGCAATTCTCCAGAATACTATCACTAGAACATGACCTTCCAGATAGAAGAACACAATTTTTTTGAACAATTATTTCAAGGGTGAATTTGATCCTGAAGAAATGTAAAGGAATTGTTTTGTTGGAGAGAGGGGGGTTGGGGATGATGAATTTTAGTGTGAGGTATGGGATCATCTCTAGCGCAGCTCCCCCTCCTTTCATTGTTCGCAGCTAATGGTTATCATATGAGTGCCGTTGTTGATCAGCGGACTGTAAGCTTTGCAGAAAATATTCGCAATACGAAATTTGAACACGGAAGCGTATTGGTACCTGAACAAAAACGAATGTTTACAGATAGGTCCAAGCCGAACAAGCCGCTGCCCTTTAAAAACAGCCACTATTGTTTATAAAAGCTGATTTTTACTCTTACTTTTTTAGAAATTTCTCATGAATCATAACGACCTCAAAATTAAGCGTTTAAAAAATAAAATTATCTCTTTATCCATAGCATTTACTCAATACCATTATGAGAATCCGTTAGCCAAACGCTCACGTCAATCGCCTAGGCAACATGGCTCACAAAGTGCAGAAACCAAAGAGTGAAATGCGTAATTCGGCTGCAAAAGAAGCTGAGTCTTTTTTTTTGCTGCACGCTCGCATGTTTGTGATTAAAATGAGCGCAGTAAATGGGAGTCGGTGCAATGAATGCGCCTGAACGAAGCACGTGAAAAGCAGCTGCGATTTTGTCGTTCGTACATGGCTCAGCTGTTAGCTCCGCCTTCAACGTCGTGGGTTCTATTTCTTTCTGTGTTCCGAGCAACGGTTTGCCGGTATTGTCTGTTGGAGGCTTGCCGGCTCATTTTCCACCTCTCTTCGTAACCCATCATTTCGATGCTCGTTTGTTCGCTATAATTCATGGGTTTTTAAACATCACCTGCATTATAACCACCCGATTTATGACAATATTTTATGTGGGAGATTTCTTCTTGAATCGATGCATACGTTGAAATCGTATTTCTATTATATTTGTGCATTATTTCATCCTCACTTGTTTTCCTCTATGGTAGTAAGTTTTTTTGATGAGCTTTTCGTTTTATTCAGTAAAGTAAGATACGTGGAATAGAATGCGATAGTGAGTTACTAATTAACACGCACACATTTAAATCTATTAATTGTTGAGCTAATTCACTACATTCGCTTATAGAGAATTGTTGTGAAAAAAAAAAAAAAACAGTTAGAACAGCTGAATTTCTGTGGTTTAGAAGTGGTTGTGTGATTTACTTGTTAAACTGTAGGCAAATAATAACAAGAATTACTGATCAGTTACACACCATAACTCCTACTAGCTTGCTTTATCATCGTGTTCGCTTGGTAATACCTTGCTGCTGCAATTTTTGCTAATATAAGAAATTATAACCTCAGATCGAGCAACAAGTTTGACTATCAAAAAATGCGCCAATAGATTTAATGTTACAAATTTGTGTTATGTGATGAGAGATGGAATCGCTTATGCAATTGTTTGCTATGCGCCAAAAATTGTGTTGTACAATTTCTTACGTGCACAAAGGGTGTGTGTGTGTGTGTGTGTGTGTGTGTAACGCATCATTTTGCTCATTTCAGCAATCGAAGTTCATCGAAGCAATCCATACAACTAGTGCGATGTTTACAGCAAGCACACCGACACAAAAATAGCTACAAATATAAAACTTTCAAAGAAATTAGACAACACAAATTCATCATGAGTTAATTTTTAGAACCGATTTACAACAAATATTGTAGGAAATTTCCACCTCTTCATTACTTTTTTTTTTTTTTGCAATCATTTCACTGTTAAGTGTTTCAGCGTTTATTTGAGTACAGTGGATATTAAAACATCTCAGACATTTTGCGCATACTTTGATGAATTCGTATGTTACTGAAAATCCTCCATTGTCGAAAATATACTAAAACAATGAATTCCGATGACAGTTTAAGATTTTTGAGATATTTTATAGTGGCCAAATATTTTCGCGTTGCCTTTTTTAACGTTCGCATATTTCTTGGGGTTCCTCCAAAAAACTTTAATTATGTTTAGGGATCTTTTGATGCATGCAACAGCCAAAAAATAGAGCTTTGTGGAATTTTTCGAAGAATTTATGGTTGATAATTTATGTTGCATTTGCATGTTCTTTTTTTTTGCGCAAGAAAGTATGCAGTACACTTTTGAATGATATATTCGTCCCTCGCACCATTGAAGAATGCACCCTGCGGGCACCAGTACATAGCAGATTGTTAACAAAACCAAATTACAGTAAAATTTTGCCACTCTCTATAAGCAGGTGATGGAAAGAACAGCACTGTTTACTCGGTTATTACATTTTCTTACTTTCCCACATCGAGTTTTGTGGAATTAATCTGCGAAAAAGCGATCACGTTGACAGAACATCGCAGCATCTCTCCCCTTCCAATTCTTCTTCTTCCACCCGGAACGTTTTGAACACTTCATGTAAAAAGTTGTCGGGCAATTTATAGCACTTCATCAACCAGTCTTGGGCGATATTCCAATAATTTTTTGCGGCAGTTTTTCGTTGATCGTTTTTATGTTGGAATCGGCTCGCTGCTTTCATCAAGAAACCATCTTCACCTTCCATCACTCTTAGCACATCTGTAATAATGAGACCTTAGTGAATGTTCTTGCACAGAGAAAATGTCCATGATCGGTTCACTGCATTTTCACTCAAAATTTTGTGCTTTTCAGTCATAAGTCGCCAAATATGGGCTTAATTTTTGATCTCAGGTTGCTCCAGGTTTTAGAAGAGTTTACAGAAATGGTGAACGAAGTTATTTTTAGTTGGCGCTACTTTCAGAAACTCTGACTCCCCTCAAACTGGCATCTGTCCAGTTTTACGGAATTTGGCTCTCAAGCCTTCGCAGAAGGATCGTTAGGTGGAGACGCTGGGTGCGAAGAATGAGTGCGACAGCTGTTTTTCCTTCAATATTTTTTGGCAGAGTCAAAGAAGTGACATTGGGCAAGCGAAAAGCACTGAAAGTAAACTGCATTTAGTGAAAACTAAGTTCAGTGGTCAAAGAAAACGTCACTGATAAAAATGCTGTCGTTATTCGTACTCATCGCTCCGCATCATTCACAAAACCAGCCTTTAGATTTTCGAGAATTAGAGACGAAGATTTTGAGTGTTTAGGTGAAATCGAATAACTAACTATATGTGTTTCTAAACGCTGTTAGCGCTGTGCTTGTTAAATCGTGTGTTATTTATACGTTCCGTAATGGCGATTGAATTTCCTCGTCTCATTATGACGAGGAATCACAACGACGTTAACGTTTCAATAATAGAGAACAACCGTATCAGTGTGAATTAATGTGCCTTGCAGAAAGCTTTTTCACTCGTTAATATTCATAAATAGAGCATACCACATATTGATAATTGCTGTAGAACTAGTTTAACCTAAGCGCATAATCATTAAATGTGACCGTGGCATGTTCTACTGATAAAATTAGCATTTTTTTTAATGCGCATTTTTATGCATCCTAGCTTTATTGTGAAGTAATATTTCCTATAACGTCAAAACGACTCACAGCATTCTTCATTATTCAACGATGTATTGTTTGTGATTGAGAAAGCACTATCAGCTCGGGTTATCTGTCAGTGTGCATTTGATGATATGAACTTTTGCAGGTATAATCTTTGGTTTCAGAGGGGGCCATAGTTTCAACTTTATCCTACCTTTTATTTTGCAATGAATACCTGTCTATATATCACTGAAATATCATGACTGGTAATGTTGGCACTGATAGACAACCTTCTAATATGCGGTACTAAATATAATTTCGCATTGTCGAAACCGATGTTAATTACTTTCTCGAGAAAACATTCGTGCAGGTGATATTTACAGTTCAAAATTCGACTTAATTGGAAGTACCAATAGGGCAGTCGTTAATTTTTTAACAGTGTTTTCTAGGTGCTGGTGAATGCAAAAATGGTAAACCCTTCAACCCTTCCTGTTGCTGTTCTACAGTGGTTGAGGTGGTATTTGCAGCTCCTCATTGTTCTATTTGCTTTCTATTTTTGATTGCTTTCTATGTCTTCTTTTTTTTCCGAGAAAATGGACACTTAAGAGTTCAGTGAGCAGTAGTAGTATTAAATACGTTGTATGCTTCTGAATATACTGGAAACCTCGAGAATCTCTAAAAGTCGACCACAAAGTGGCTGAAGTCTTCTTGACGTGCATCAACGGAGGTGTACACTGTGCTAGCACAAAAGTTATTGTGTACGAACTCTTGACGTTATTTGACTTTGATTTGGAACATGAACGATTTAGTGCCGCTGTGGATATTGAGCATTATCATAAGGCGCAATTTGTGGCACGTAATACATGAAATAATTTCTTCTAGATTCGTATGGCATAGACGTAACAATCGAAAACGGCATGAAAAAATTTATTGTTAGAGAGTTTGTGCACGATTATCGGAGAGAAATGGCATTGGCAAGAAAGAAGCCGAAGAAATTTATGCAAGTGAAGACAAAACGCAGCAGCAATTTCAATCAAAACATAGTTTCTTTTGAGAGAGGCACCACTTTCGATGACGATCTCTTGCCTAGGATGATATTCGGCTGTGGATGACAAGGCGTTGTCAGCTGTACTCATCTAGAAATCGAGTGCAAAATTTCATGAAGTCTGCACTATTTTTGCTTTTCTTCCAAATCCATCATCCTTTGTCGTTAACACTAAATGGAGTTTTCTGTGTAAACGGCTACAAGTCTTCGAGTGGACACACACACAATTTGGCGTAAGGAGAAGCGTGGCGATGAATCGATATGATTAAACAAGTGTTTGAGAATGCTTTAGACCAACGAATGTGGAAGCACATCCTTACTGCCGATGAAAAATGGCACATTCTCAATAATTCTGAATGTGCACAGCATTGGGCACCCCGTTGTGAGAAGCTCAGCCAATCCTCCCCTAAAATTGCTCTCAGGTTAACGCTATGCTTTCGATGGAATTATGTGGGCATTGTTGACTTCAAGCTTGTTCTCGGGGGATAAACTGTAAACACCGACCTCTACTACGAACAACTAAATTAATTAAAAACGTGTTCTCCTTTAAGAAGACCGTACTTCAGGGCGCCAAACAGAGATAACCGAGACAAAAATAAAGAAGCTGAAAGGTACAGAAGTTACTCCACATCGAGCCTAAAGCGTAGGCGTTACGCCATAGGGCGGCATTTTACTTCGGTGCCGGAAGAGGACGAATCTGAAATTCTTAGCGGGCAATTTTTCTCTATGAATCTGATTGAATATTTCCAAGGACAACGTGCAGCTTATAGAAAGATGGATAACAGTTATTGAAATAATGATCTACACTTTTCTGAATAATTTTACCTTGTTTGTTTCTTAATATTTTGCCAAATAAAATCTGTGCATGAAGAACTTTCGTGCCAACCTATCTAGCGGTATGAGGGCTGAATTATCAAATCAATAGTAAACGAGTGATATAAATTTCGTATTTTGTAGGATTCGATGAAACTCAACTTACATTTTGGATTACATGTGACCAGCTTGGATTTGCGCATCATTTAACTGTGATCCTATGTTTTTATATTATTTTTCTTGGCATCTGCGTGCTTCATTGCGTCCTCGTTTATTTATAAATGTTTGGATGCATATACCATTCGGAAATGGAATTTTGTGAGGTTTCTAAGCAATCGAAGATTTATGAAATTTAACTTTAAAAGCACAGCGAATTCAGCAGATTTCATCGTAAGCTAAGGATGGGGCGTTTGTTTGATGTTACTTGAAGACGTATATGCTATCTTCTAAGGATATAAGTATCCTATAAACTTCAGTCGATTGAATGTTCAACCACCTCATCATGTTGACCCGAAACATAAGTTGAGTAAGTTCAGGCGATCGAGCATTTAGCTGCCTCTTTGTGATGTGCTTGTATTTTGTCAGAGCTGTAAAACCCCACAAATTTTTTTTCTTCGGTCTTCTAGTATTCCCATTGTTATCCTGTGTGCAGTGGTGAATACAGAAGCTGGCTTCACCGACATCCGTCAAACCGTCAGATGAAGCATAGAGGTACGTTCTCAATTTAAACATAGTTGATATTTTCAAGGAAAAGAAACACGACGATAGTATCATCTCCGTTTTCCTTAGATTTTTCTCTCCAACTGGCAGTGTTTTTGCCTCCAAATCTTTCGAGTATTTTCACGTTGTTAGCAGGCAGCAAGGTATTATGAAAAAAAAAAAATTTAATTTCCCGATTTCATTGTCGATGTTGTGCTATCGAAAGGGTATTGAATCCTAAGCGTGCAGCGAGAAAAACTTTCTAGAATGGTGGAAGGCAAGTAACAGAGGCATCCATCACCCGCTTTCTTACTTTTTTGAATCCTCAGGTTGAAATACTAACATAGGAGGCACCTAACAACCATCCTTAGCATTCATTCCCACTGTTCACAGAATTTGTTCGTCCAAAAACTGTTCTTCGTTACCCCATTCAACTTGTCTGGCATCAAGTATCGGCACAAGAGTGTGTGTGTGTGTGTGTGTGTATGTGTGTGCTGGGTATGTTGCTTTCGAGGAGCCACATTTGCGGCACGTCGGTGCATACCACTATCACGATACATAAATCAAATTGTTGACTTGCGAAACGACGAACAGCACTCTGCACGCCGATAATACTTTTCCAATCATTTCGCCAGCAACTTCTTCGCTGCCTTTACCCTCCCTCATTCGATGTATTCCTTCTTTTTTTGCTCACTCTCGATCGTTTTGGTTTTTCCAAACATTCGTGAGTTAATTTATTGTTACTTTTTTCTTTTTGCAATCTCCGATTTCATGCACTTTTTGTATTCTTTTTTTTGCGTCATTTCCAGTCTCCTCAATTGATCCATAAATGTTTCTTAAGAACTATAATGTTTTAGAATTAGAGAAAAATGTTACAAAAGTGAAACCAACCAGTTCTAATTAGCTTTGATACGCTGAGTATGGAAGCTATACTAGAAGTTTAGTTTTTATTGGAATCCTTTCGAAAATATCTGGAAATTCATTGACCACATATACTGAAAAAGTCAACTTTTTTTTTTGATTCCGCCAAAATTTGCTGATTAAGGAATGTTTGCATGGGTGGAATCATTTGGCCCAATAACTTTCTGATTCATCCGAAATGTTGGAATATCGCTTCTGCTCTAGAAAAGTGAAAATAACTGCTTTGATCATCTCACAACGAGAAATGCAGACCTCTGGCAGTTCGCAGTGAATGCTTAATGCGAAGATCGTGCATGAAATTCAATGGAAATTGATTTTTTTTCAAGAAATTTTTGCAAAAAAGTATTGAAAAATTAATTTGTTATGCGCAAGGAAAAGGCCACAATTTTTTGATGGTTTGTTAGGTTTTGCTAGAAACTACATATGGCCAAAATGTTTCTTTAGGAAATTCGATGAAATCATTTTTGATATGCGAAAAGTTTTCCGCGTCCCGAAATTTTATCCTTTTGTGGACAAGCGAAAATGACTTCGGAACCTCTGAAGGGCCCTTTGCAATGCTTTGTTTAGGAGAACATGACGTATTGTGTGCACTAACACATTCCGGTATACCAACACAATGCACTCAACCACATGCGAAGTGGAAGGAATCTTCTAATTTTTTTCTAATCATTTGAGGGTAGACATCAGTCACTTCGGCGCTTTCGAAAAGATTTCTTAAAATATAAAAGTTTCTGTAAAATTTTGAGCGTAATTTCTATTAGAGGCATAAATTGTAGATTCAGACTTGATTGTAGCATTATTCTGCACTTTTTTTTTTCCAAGAAGTAGTACTTTCGTTGAATTCGCTATGCAAAAGATCGTTGGAGCAGCAAATTTTTAACGGAATGGAATAATCCTCTACAAATTCTAGCCTTTTCAATATGCATGGATCCAGGGATTTTCCAAGAATTTCCTTCCAAAAACCTGAGAAAAAATTGAATGAGAAGAAATTTTTAGTAAGATTTTTACACTGAATGCTTTGAACTGTGTTGAATGATCACATTTGATCTTAATAACAGAAGAAAATTTGAAAAGTATCGACCGATTCTACGAAAAATAGATGAGCGAAGCATTTTTCGCAGCAGAATCACATGAAAAATAATAAAATGAATGTTTTCACAATGAAAATAATCGCCTTGTTTATTCTTTGGCGTTCTTTATGAAGAAGTTCACGGAAAGCTGCAGATTTTGGTTGAATTCAAGTGCCAGAACTCGGGAATGAACCCGAATTTTGGTAACAAAATATGCAAATTATTTGGCCAGAGTTTGAGTAGTTGTCTATTATAAGAGCGTTCCCACCGTTTCGCTTGATCGAAAAGCTCTTTTTCTCAAGATTTGTAGAAAAAATTTCAAAATTCGGTAATTGAGGAGTGCGTTCTCTGACAAATTAATCCGGCAAACTTGCTGTTAGGAATGGCTTTGTGGTTTTCACAACAATCCCAACATTTGCAAGATTTAAATCAAATTTGAAATTTTTATGTGCTTCTGAAGTGAACTTTTCAGGTTTGTTTCCATTGACTGTAAGCGTTGAAATGGTACAATTTTTTTTGAGCCCTCAGTGAGCATATTAACTAAATACAAGCATTGCCCAGCGCTATTTGATAATGATGAAATTTTGAAAGGGAACCGATATAAATCTTCATGTGTGCATGATTCTCATATTTCGAAGTTTGAGAGCTCGAGAAAAAACTCTTAAATAGAACATTTAACGCTGAAAGCTGCTCAGTTCCTACGATTCAGCACAATTCATAGACAATGTGACATGTCTACACTTCAAAGTTGTTAGATGCTAGTTAGGCCTATTGTGAGCATGTCTTGAGTGTTGAGGATTACAAGAATGCAGCTTAAAAGAAAAGCTGGAGTCCGAGAAGCAGTGGAGTAGGCGCTGAACGGTTCAGCTAAAATGGTCATTTCTTCAGATACGTCACATTTTGGACTTGTGAACCAGCAAAACATGTCCCTTGCGATGTTCGGTAACAATATGAAAACTTCGAAGATGAGGCATGCTAATCTTTGTCTATCATCGTGCTCTTTATTAAAAACGAATAAAAATGTATACGCTGGGAACGTTCAAAGACATCGAAAAAAATCTGCGAAGAGCAATTCTTCACTTCTAAAATTCTTCAATAGTTGTCGAATTCATCTGGATTTATGTGCGAGGGGTCATCTCACTAAGAGCGTCGGAAATTTGAATGCTGTTCCATTTTCCTGAATTTTTCATTTCAAAGGCTTCCATTTCCCACAGTGATATTTTCCTCAAGATTGGAATGTTTTCATTGTTGAATGGTTATATGACCATGAATCTTGGCTTCGTTAGTTTACAGTATTGATCCTAGAAATGAATTCTGTAGGACTGCCATGCGTTTGTATTTTCACATGTTGTTCGTGCTGTCGATGAAAACGCCAACGCCTAAGAGTCCACTTGGCCATAAGGGACCACTTGGCTATGTTGTATGGCGGTGCATTAATGCAACAGCGTGTTATAGACGATGCGATGTTATATTAACGAGCTGAAGTATCTTCGATGTCTCATTGGTGTTGAGTGAGGAAAGAAGCCAAGTGTTTTTTCACCGATGAGGCCACGTGACGCGTTGTTGCGTAGCGCTACAGTAATGTGCTAGCCAATTGGCACTTTTGGTGCTGCACTCTTTTTTCCTGCACAGTAGCCTACCGTTTGCACACCGAAAATGGAAGCGGGGTTGCAAGCGGCTGTCTTCACATATGGTGCATGTCTTGTTTGCATCGCTAATTTTCTCGAAGGTAATTCTGAATTGACAAAAATGTGCGCGCAGTTCGCACGCTTCACCATTTCTGCAGTTCAGTCTTATGCGTCTCATGAAGCGTACAAACAGTACACTGCTTGTATAGTTAATCTGTTTATGTTTTGAGCACGTTATGAAGATAACATTTATGTATGAGTGTATGTCCGTCAATCTACCCTATTCACCCCTTGAGTTAGGGGGATTGTTATATATCGGGAAGCTAGTTTCGTGCCTTAAATTCACTTTAACAAGGTTAGGGGTTACGCTAGCTAAGAGATTTTGAAAAGATTTGATGAAATATGGGCATAAGCGTTCGGGGCCCGAGTCAAGTCAGGGAAGTTTGTTTAGTGTCAGAAGTCTGGATATTGAAAAGCGCTTGTGCAAACAGAACATTGACGTTTCTACAAGGGCGAATTCAAGGTCGATACTGTTTTGCGGTTGTAACTCAGGAAACTTCTTTCAGTTTACAGCTATTCAATTCTGAATTTTGCTATAGATACCTCATATCAAGAGACTGTCATAGTTTCGATGGAGTGCTCTTCGACGGTAGTTTCGAAATATTTCCCACATCGCATTGTTATTTCTAATCTTATCATATAGCTGTCTTTCACATTGATAGTTTATGATTGTTGTACTCTGTTGAAGTTTATTCTCTTCTGCTAATTGTCACCGTTTTCTCGTCTCAATACTGTTTCCAAAATAGGCCTATTTGCTTTACATTTTCAAGTCAAGGAATTTCTTTTCCTGCACATTAGCGAATCCTTTCTACTCTCTTTTCTGTTTGGAAATAGAACCGAGAATTTATTTTCTCTTATCTTCACACAATGCAAGACAGTGGGCTCTTAATACTTAAAATAGCTGAAGTGTTGTTTGATTCCTTTTCCTTTTTTTTTTCCAGCATGAGAGATGATCGGACTACGCTTCAATCTGCGGATCAGTGTGCGAAACATTTCTTAGCCTATCTTTCAAAAAATATTCCATTAGCTTTCTGTTGCTACAATGATGAATTCGCGGAGCTGTGGATCGGTTTCGACACGAACGATGTGCCTATGAAATTCTATTAACTTTCATCTCGGTTATGAATTTTTGCTTGTAATTTCCTTGAAAAAAATTTCAACAACTCACGAAGACACACATCAAAAATTGCAGCTTTTGTGATGCAATTTGATCGTTTATGCTATTCAAAGCTTGCAGCTATAAACTCACTCCTCGCTTGTTCTTTACGGTCTGTGTTCAAGACTAACAATTATTATCATGCCAGGTAATGAGCACTTAGTAAAAGTCATGTTTTGTTTTGTTTTTTTTTTTGTTTTTGTTTTTTTGCTCTTAAAGCTCTAGTTTCTGAATATCGCAGCGCTCGAAAAGGGTTAAGCTTGCTAAGTACACCATGTTTCCTTTAACCAAAATTCCTTTCGAAGGATTGAGATTTGTGTACCCTAGTTATACACTTTATTGCACTAGGTTTTTTGATATTTTACGAAGCCTTCATTTGGTCGACCGAGGAATGTTTAAGTATATTAGAGCATGAGAAAATGAATGCGAAATTTGTATTTCGTAGTAAATGTTTCATCAATTTGGGATAGAATAGGCGCAGTTCGAGGGTTAACGCTTTCCTCATCGTTTTTTATGGACGTGCGTGGTATTTGTAAGGCGGGTTACTTCACAATTAACGAATTTTTTGCTGCTATGTTTGCTGACCTATAAAACGAAGCGGTAATCACAACGAAATGTGGAGGATGAATGAACGCCGAAATTGTATTTGCTTATTGAAGCCTACAACCTGTTATGCTCGGTGTTAAAGCTTTTTGGTAGCGATTGAATAGGTTTGTAGAGGGAGGGATGGGCTTATGAGAGTGAGATATGACTCAAAAATGGCGCTGGAAAACATAATCCAACTCCCCGCCTTCTCCTTCCACCACATGTACAAGATCAGAAAGGAGTGGTTTCCGAACAGCTTTGTAAGAGCACTTCTGGCTTGAGCAAGTTTATAATGAAGAGCGAGCTTCGTTTTGCTCACACTTTTCTGACATATATGAGCGGTAATTTGGTACAATAAGTAGCGGAAGAAAGTTTGGATCTTTTGAAGGTCTTACAGTTTTTCAAAGGAAACCTAAGATAAGTTCCCCCTCGCCACTGTCTATACGAAGCTGCGGAACGACACCAATCTTCGAACTTGTGCAAGCAAAGAATCAGAGAAGCGGGTTTACAAGCAAGGAAGCAAACTTGAGCAAAGCAAACATGCTGAATTAGGCAAGCTCCAACGTTAAGAAAGCTTCAGAAAGAAGGAAGTTTGATCAAGCAATAAAGCTTTATAGGTATTCACCATTCATGGGGAAGAAACCATGCAAAGGCAGCAAAGTCTTTTGCAGTAAAAAACAGTGGCAGATAGCAAAGTGGGAATGAAAACGTTTTGTACATGGCGAAAGCAAGCTTCCACTTCCTATTCCAATTAAGCCTTTTCATAAAATTTTAATTTTTTGCACAGCATGACCATTTGTTACATTTTCGAGCTTCTATAAACGCAGCATTCTCCGCTTCACTTCTCACATGAGGACGATAGATACAAGTGATCGAACCACAGGCAGTAGAAGCCACAACCACAAATGACCGAGGCGCTTTTTGTGGGAATGCGAATGATACACATGGCCAAGGCGTAAGTAGCCGAATCGGAAATGGCTGGGCATGCTGGAAGCTTGGGAGTTTTCAATCTGTCCATATCTAGGCCAGGGCTCGAAAAGAGGCAAACAATTGTGTTTGATGTTACTTTAGAAAAATGTCATATTAGACACCATCTGTACCACTAGGTTACCACCAGAATATATAAAAATGCTGGAGAGGTCTTATTTTATCGGTATTGCTTCCTTCGGAAAGTTTATGCTTGAATCGTATTGTCGCCGCCCATTGCCATCTAAAGCGTTTCATCTTTTTTCTTTAATAAACGTATTTTGATAGTGGATGGATACTTTTCTGTGGTGGTTGTCTAATTCTTGCAGAAAGATTCCTTTCATCTCTTTTTCCCCTTGTTACCAAAAGCGTTTTTCCGATCTCTTGGAGTTGCGCACTTTAATAAACGTATTTTGATACTGGGAAACCGCTTGCGAGGCTACTTCAGGATGGTTACTTTTCTTGTGGCTTAGGTTGATGATCTCGGTGGTGGTTCTTTTTAACAAACAACACTGAGGCGTTGTCGTTGTCTAATTTTGCAAAAAAAGAAGATTCGTTTCATTTACCCCTCTTTCTGCATGTCGCTGGTTACATTCACTGCAGGCCACTAAAGTAGCTCTGGAAGAGCACAAAGGGAGAGGGGAAGTCACCACAATTGTGACAACCACCATCCTATTTGCACCGTCAGAGATAATTGCTACTGCAGTAAATTTCTCGATCACTCACGGTGGATATTCTAGAAGCCTTCTGAGTTCAAATGCGCCTCTAATTTAATTTTCAACTTCCAGAACTTTGAAAGCCGAGAAGTTTGCAGCATGTCTAGCACCAATTGTTATGAGCGTAAAAGCTCCCTAACATCCCTACTGTAGACGAGCACTGATGATCTCCCGAACTATCTTCTTTTCCCGCCGTCATGGGAAGGTCGTTCAGGTACACTATTAAGGGGGACAGAAACAACGTGTTAGTTGCGAGAATTTGCAAAATCCTTTATTAGTTTATTGGAAAATATGATGAGAACATGTTGAAGCGGTGAAATGTTATATGACAATAGCAGTGAAATAACAAGCGCTTGCAAAAAATAGACGCATCAATGCTTCCTCGAATGGAAGAGATTTTCGAATGTTTTTTCGACCTTTCTGCTATTGTATTTGATGAAGTTGTTGTGGTATTTCCGACAAGTGTTTACATATCCGAAGCTTTTTTTGCCCTTTATGTATGCAAATGTCACCTGCATGCAATCCCATCCATTCTTTTCATCTCTTTGACGTTTAGCTGCCCCTTCATCGGAAGTGTCTACCCTCGAGTCGTCTAGGCTATCACTCTTTAGCGGATTTTTTACTCATGGGGAGAATAAACGAGAAAGAAGCGATTGAACAAAGTTTCTAATGTGCAGCACAAAAGAGTCTGAGACTTTTTTTTCACTGATTGCTATTATTGGTCGATTGCATCGTGTATAACTTTTAAGCAATATTTCTTCCACGTTGAAACTTTGCTGGACTGGTGCTAGCAAGTGTTATTACTAGCAACGAAAGCTTTCATTCTAAAGGATTTCCTATCATCTCTCATACGATATTTAGCGGAATTCACAGAGTTCCATACTATAGGACTTTTCCTTATCCGGCTCCACGGGGTTATGATTCATCCACCAAGAGATTTGAAAAGACTTTGCGCCCGTCAGTTGTGGACAATTATGGTCAAATCTGCTTGCTAATTTTTCAGCGAGTCGAAAACTTGAAATCGTTCAGCACTCATTATTGCCCATTTATCATAATAATCAGCGTTGGTATAAACATATGTTTACTGCCTGAAGGCGATGATCAATGACCATGTCCATATAAGGTGACCATTGTAAAGTTTGCTTTTCAAATATGCCGTAATATTGCGAAATAGTCACAAGCTAAGCGATGTACTAATAAGCCGTACGTCACGCAAGGGATTTTTAACGTTCAGCTGAATGCATAGCTGAAACGTGGAACCGGCCTTTCAGAACACTTGAAAATCAATGTGGTAGTAGCTTTCTTATAAACTGGTGTCATCTGATCTGAGGTAGCCTATTCCAAAATTTGACATGACATCATAGAAATATGTGGGCATCGTAGGAATATGTGGGCGTTCCTTACTCCCATCTCCATTGTTCCTCCCAAATTTTCGGATTATTCTATGGCTGAATATTTTTGACCTAAATCTCGGTTTTTTTTCAGAATTTTTCACCTTTAGTTTATCGTTTTCTGTTTTCGCCAGAAATTGTGACTGACTGATTGTTGAGCTGCCTGAGGTCACTTTTTATTTAGCAAATTTCAAATCTGAGCGGTGAAATTTCTATGGGTGGTCTGATTTAAATAATCGGCACATAAGCAGCTTCGGTCAAGCCGGATAAAAAGTGTGTCAAAAGTTTTGCTTTATCGGACCGTTTTTCTTCAGAATTTTCGATCTTCTCAGTTCTTTCTCACACTTGTTTACCATTTTATTGCTGCGCGTTTCCTGAAAACGCTGAAATTTTCAGTTAACTCCTTCCCAGTTGGACGGAGTTGTTGTTGTGGACAGGCAGAGGTGAAGGAATTGAGAAGGAGGAAAGAGTTTAGGGCCAGCAGTCAAATATATTTCAAAGCTTAACGCCACGAAATATGTTAATGGAATGAATGTGAAATGGTGAACTCATCGCGAATTTCATTTTTCCGTTAAGTGATTTGTACACTAATGCAAAGTTGCACACCTGTGCGTAACTCATCGAAAATTCCACGTTCATATCGTTTAAATCTGCAAGAAATGAGCCAATAAGAAGGAAGATTAGAAATGCGAAGTTTTCAAATGCTTATTATTAATAGAATGGTTCGCATATAAAAGTATTACATGTTTACGATCTCATTCGACGGTGTAAGCCGCATTCATCAATGATGCTAGTTGAAGTTTGCAAATTTTTTTCAAATTTAGGTTTTGTTTAACGTTTGATAATGTATTGGGATTCAGTATTGTGGAGATTGATATCCATACCTTTCATATAAAAATCGTTGGAAGGTACAGTATCATGTAGGGCAAGCACTCGGTGAATAAAATGAAATACTGAACGTGGATCCGTATAGGATAATCCGTCGATTTGTACACTGTAATGTATACTGCTTGAATACAGTATAAAGAGAGTTTCACTTTAATGCTATCAGTAGTTTATGGACGGTGAATTGAGCAATTGATGGATGGTAAATTGAGCATAGCGGAGTGAAGTGGACAACAATAAGAAATTTTATGCTAGTAGTTTGTAAGCAATGTTGCTGATAAAGCGGCTACGCTTTTTTATTGCTCTACACAATTCACATGATCCTTTACGTGCACTTTCATCGATGTCATCGGTGCAGAAAGTGAAGGAGGAGTCGATTGTCCCGGCTTAACAACAATACTCAAAGAGTGCTTACCGATACAGCAAACGTTCAATCTCTCGCCCCCTAACAGCCATAGCAAAAAGATTATATCATTGTGTTTTGTGAAAGTGTATATTCTTATCTCTTACCACGTGTCGAGATCGGTATAAGTTAGCTAAATAGCTCGAGGTGAATAATGGTTTTGCATTTGTAAAGTGCATTTATTCTCACCATGAATTTCAATTCCTTATATATTCGATGTTAACTTACTGTGATAGGAATATTATGTTGATATGGAAACAGAAAGGGCCTGCTTCAGCGATCATTTTGCCTATGAAGTCGTTGATTTGAACGCCAAAGGCAATTACCTTCTTGATTTCGCTTTCTAGCTGTTCAGACTTTCTTTTGCTTACCTACTTATGCTTGAAGTTTTTTTTTTCGAAAAGAAGACAGTGCATATCTGCAATCCTCCCTCTCTCCTCCGCCTTTCTTTTTGAAGCGGATGATGGCGTCCGCTGACGATTTCTGGCCGGCGCCCATTGGCGCTGCCGCGAAAAGGAGAAAAAAGCCACCACCGTCCTCCGTTTTCATGGCCTAGCTCTACCAGAAGGGAGCTATCAAGATCTCGGTATCATCGGAAATCGACCGAAACGACTTTTTTGGTGGGTGTCCCGGTCAGAAAATTGGTTGTCTTGAGAAGCAACGATCAGATGAAGCGTCTAATTAAGTTATTCACCCACCCGCTGTTTTGCTCATATGAAATGAGTTCTGGAAACCTTAAGAGCCAGAATTTTTTTGAAGCTCCAGTATACCAAAAAAAAAAGTTTTAAAAAATCTCGATTCACTTTGTTCACAATTTCTTCAGAAATTTTCCATCTCCTTCGTTTGCGTTATCATCGAACTGTGTTGTAATTTAAAGAAAAAAAGAAGACTGTGGTGAGCTGCAACAATATTCCAAACGACAATATTCATCCACCGTTTCGACTTCGGCAGAGAGAGTTCTATTGCATCAAAAATAAATATTGCATAAGTTTTGTTGTAGTAAACTGATAAGACCCGACTAAAATCTATGACTTTTTTCACCTCGAAGATTGTGTCTTCGAAATCGCAATTGCTTATTCTTTATTTGGGCCGCAGTTTCGACGCCTATACATAGAGTACCGTGATGCGGTTTGCACCGTAGTGAAAAACGCAAAGCAAGGAAAAATAATGACGTGGACAAAAGTAACCAGAGGTCGTGGTAAGTCATAATTCTGTGTAGCATTTACGGAAAAAAAAACAGATGTCAGTCCCCGACGTGCAAATTTGAGGTTAAGTCAAGTCTGCATGATATAAATCCATCTAGACTGTGCGTCTAGATGGATTCAAACAAACTATCACCCTCATACTTCAGATCTCACTGCAGCCGACCGTTTTAGTATTCAAAACTTTGGGCGAAAAGTGGACTATGACGCGAGGAGACTGGAAAGGATGTGGAGGGGTAGAGAAAAGGGTTTACGAGTCCTCTTTTTTGGGGGTATTTTTGCAGCTTTCCATTTGAAAAGCGCACTACTGCGACGTTTTATCTGTGCGTATTTGTGTGTGCTTATACGTGTGCTCTGTTTACGCAAGAGTTTCAATTCAACAGCCAATGAAGTCAAGGTTAAAAGGGCGGCTGTGCGCGTCAACTGAACGAAAAAAGACATCACCGAATCGATGCGTTGCAGTTTTGAGGTGGTATATCGTTCTTTGCGGGACGACGATGGTACTACCCATGCAGAAAGCGTGAAATTATTTCTCGTTTTTGCAGCATTCAATTTTGCATCTGAAATATTGAAAGGTCTATAACCTTTACTAACCTCCAGCATTATTAACTATTCTTTCATATATAGGTTCACTCACTTTATCGCCAACTTATCACGAATGAAAACTGCATTTTTTTTTCTTTTTTTTGTAAATCTTGAGATCGATCCCTCTTGTGACAAATACAACCAATTCTGACAGCTACGCTATGCTTCTCTCTAAAAAGACCAACCGGTGAAAGCGATTCTCTATGCAAATTTAATAATTTGGGTTTCGCGGCAGTCAATCCTAAACCGTTGCAAACGATCTCAACAGTTACAGGTATAATATGACTTTTCCATATTACTCGAATGGTCACCTAATTTCGGAAGCTGTCAACAATAAATATGCGCAATGATACCTCAGCGTTTCTTCTGATTTGACCGTCCGTGTTATTTGTTCATAAGACAGTGAATCAATTGACATTAAATGAAACCCCTAAACGTGATGAGTGAATATCCCTTGTGATAGACATCAACATTTGGCGCACATCGTAGGTATACTTATAATCTCAAGCTATCGAATATTTGAGAAGCGTCTATGTAACGTCCCTTAGCGAGGATTGGGAAGTAGTGGTGAAGGATGTCACAGTAAGCATGCCTTGGGTAGGCACTACCTATTGTATAGACGGTCAGCGGTCGAATGTACAGCGAATCTTTGTATATGGGAAGGATAAAAAGTGAGTAGAAGCCATATCTCATCACTCATTTTCAACCTTTTAAAATTGACCATTCTGAAAGGTTGCACCGGTTGTGAATAATGTTAGAATCACATCATCCTTATCGCTGCTATGTGCGGCTTTATCTTTGAGGAGTTTTCCGCAGAGAAAGAGTTGACGCTGACGTGGCTCCACTTATTTTGATGTGCACCCATTTTTGCGAACAACTCGCATGCTGTCAGCTGGCTGCCTTTAGCAGTCACTGCAAACAGCGCACAACTCTACAAAACACACCGCAACTCCACAGGAAGTAGGACCGCGAGCGTCGACAATTGCAACGAAGTGAGCGTGCATGCCAAGTACAGCGTAAAGCTATGGGTCGGTCCACTGGAAATCCCCACACGAACGCCTGTTTATACGCGAAGCGCCTACATGCGTGTGTGCTCGTTTGATGCGCGTGCTTGTGATGTGTGTGTGTGTGTGTGTGTGCGTGTGTGTGTGATCTCACTTTTTGCTTCGCTTCGCCACTTTCGTTCTTTCCGCTTTCTTTTTCGTCCTCTGCCTAGCTGTTCGGTTCGAGACGTTACCGTTACGAAATGAACGCTTGTTGCATAGAAGAAATTCCTGGCGAAGCGTCGCGCTCGTTGCATAAGATGAATGCACCCTGCGAACCCGAATTCGATCTTTGGCCGGAGTTCGTCTTCGTCGTACTTTTGAAGCGCCCGCATCGACCAACGTGACGAATGGGGGGTGGGCTGTGTTGTTGAATCAGTGCCGCTTTAAACGGCTCAACACCTTCATGGGAGTGTGCCGACGGGTCCGAAGTCGAAACCACATTTCTCTAAAATCGATCATTCGTTCTGTTGCCGCGTTTGTATTTACTGGAGAATGGTCACCGCACACCTCCAACTGATCGTTGAAATGCTTTTATCGTTCTCCTAAAAAGTTCCATTTGCCGATATGCTTTAGGCGTATCGTGAGCAACATGGATTTGCTTTGTGCATTGTGCTATTGAAGCTGGCCACGAACTGTATGCCTTAAACGGTCAGATTTCTGGTGCTATTATCAAGTCAGTTTCAAATCATCATCTAGTCAGAAAATGTTTGGAGTAGACTACTACAGTTCATTTCATAGAAAGTTTGCTAGGTTCGTTTTGGCTTGTTCGTGAAGCCTGAAGTCTGCAAAGGAGGCTCAAGTGCTATTATAATTGCACTTCGCCCTCCTCGCTTCTATCACATCTCACAGTGGCCCCCCCCCCTCCTCTTCCACCACTCACCGCAATAGTTTAAGTGCTTCTGACAAGAAGGCAACGAAAGAGTGGTATAGCGAAATGAAGTCAGTGGTATTGCACAACAAGCGTCGATAGGTCAGGCTTACTATAAAGGAGATATGACTCTCGAATAGGCTGAAAGTTTAAAGTGTGATGAATACATGAGGCTTTTAGCATTTTTTCATGCATACGTCTTCAGAGAGCGCTGTTTGCGCATGTAAGCCATTCATGTTCCATCAGCGATTTTGGCGACAAACGAGCCTCTTCACCCATCTGCGGAGAAGCTTGCTTCTCGTCAGGATTTCCCCGAAACTCGTATGCATCTTCAATAACAGAGTGCAGACATGAACCTCAGACACAGTAACTGTTTAGCTGTTTGTAAGAACGAATAACAAGTAGTCTCGCGTCACTGTGCTCCGTCGGTTCGTCGACACTCCTATGTTTTCGAGTACGTTGTCGACTTGAGCGTTGATACCTCACTGAAACTAGCACTCTCTAGGTCAGCTTGTTTTCTCGTTTAAGAAGGCGAGCACTTTTCTGCGTATAGCAAGACGCACGCACGCACTCTATGGAAGTAGGCAGCCGCGCTGGCTCCCGCAACGTTTTTTTCTGCCAGCCGCTCGCTGGTGGTGGGCTCTATTTGCGGAACGGACGTTGTGCATCGCTGGATGACGCCAATCGCTGTGAGTAGCGCGTCGCGTCACCCGTACTATCCGCTCGCCTCGGCGACTCCCATCTCTAAGGCAGCTAGCTGCCTGGGTAGTCGAGCAGTGCATACGCTCGATGAGTCGATCGGTTGTCAGTGTCAACATGAATTTGTGATGCAATTCCTTGCTTAGCTGAAGTGTTACAACGTGGCACCATCGGTCAGGCGCACATGAAACGACACACGCTCAACCTACTGTGTGCACTTCAGAAGTAAGCGTACCAAGCGAATTCATCAAGTTTATTTCTGACGTTGCATGTAATCTGAACTAAAGGTCGCATCCTATCATATCGTATTGCTGCACTATTTAAGCCACTGGCGATAGATTTTGAAACGAAGTAGTACTAATAAATAGGCGGTGTCAGAACTCTTCGTTGAGGGATGTATTGTCATGAAAACTGAAAAATGTCCACTGTTTACGCTTACTTTACGCTGACTTGGTGATCGAAATTGAATTCTCATAGTTCAGTCGCTGATTTTAATTTGTTCAGTGAATTTTATGACGATAAGGTTCAATTGTTTCGCATATTTCCATTTTCGCTTGCCGTAACGACGGAATAGCAGTTGTTTTATTTGTCTTTTGTTTTTCTTCGCGTCGCATTATCCTTTCAGCAGTGTGATCGAATTTGCTAGTGACCACCACGTTGCTTCGTTGTTATACTGTTTTTTTTTTTCTATTATTGCTTGCTCTGCTTCTTTTCTGTCAGTGAAGCGTGCAAGAAAGCAAAGATTGTATTATACGACGCATTGACATCTACCTTCACTATTTTTTTAAAATCGCTTTTTTAATGTGGTTTTCATAGCGTTAGCATTTTTGGTCAGTGAATTTTGCACTTTTTTCGACAGGCACACGCTACTTGTGCAACGTTTACATAAAAGGTTGATTATGGTGTCGCTATATCCATACGTGTGTACGTGATGTGTTATCTCGTTTGTCGCCTTATTGGTTGAGGAGATTTATACGGCTGGTCGATCGCGCGGGAAAACACGTTAAGCTTTGTTTACCAGCTTTTTAGATGTTTTTGCAGCAAGTTGGTCCGATGAATTGAATCGCGCTTGGGTTAGCTCGCTTCCGACTTGATGATCCCTCCCTATATTTTGTTAAGGCGAATTTTCGCGCGAGTCTTTAAAACCGCAACTTTTTCCACCACCCAGATTTCCCATCTGTCGATCAAAGTTTAAAAAAAGCGTTGCCCTACTAGCGCTTTCAACAATTTTGAGCATTTTTAAAGCAATATTAAGTGTCATTCGCCTTTTTTTCACTTCTGCTTTGTTTTTGCTGCAATTTTGGGCGTTTTTTTTCCATTGACAGTTGGTCGCCAACCCGCATCGGGCAGTTTTTGTGTTACCATTTACTATCTGTGTGCAGGTCTCCAGGAAGGCTTGCCACTAATCGAGACTCGGCTTAAGGATGCAGAGAGAGGCGTCCATTTATGAGTTAAAACGGAAGTAGAGCACGCCACACCAGCGTCTTTTACTCTCATTCTGGCTTCCGTCTCTTCTTTTCGCATGGAGATGTCTATTGTTGGGCCCATAACCTACACGGTTGTGGCGTACGTGTTTTGAGTGCATTGCTTTTTTCTACGATGCATTTCCTACAGCAACATCAATAATCGCGTTTTAAGAGCGCAAATTATGTGTGTCTATGCGCTGTCGATATTTTCACTTACCTGATTACCTGAACGAGGTGTGGTTACTTCCTTCATTGGAGGATGCATTTAGACGAGCCTTTGAACGATTTCGGCTTTAAAGAGTATATAAAAAAAACGTCAATAAATTTTGAACTGAACAAAAAGCACCATGAAATCTACGATGTCCAGCATTTTTACACGTAAACGTTTTCTTATTTGGCATAGTTCTCAAACTTTTGATGTAATTGTCTTGATCGAATTATTCGCCGACAATGAATAAATAATAAATGATATAGTGCATCACTTTATGATACAACTAAGTGAGCAATAATTGAAACGAACACATTTGACCACTGCCCATTTATCAGTGGCTAGTGGATAAATATATTCAGCTATTAGGTGTTTTTGTTTTCAGTGTAAGCATTGCATCAAGGAAATATCTCACATTAAAGAGTTTATTAAATTCATTTGTTTCTTATGAAAGAAAAGCAATCGCTATTGGGAGCGATTACTGCCATCCATCCTTCTTTCGAGCTATTTCTACTCAATAATGATGCATTGATCTAAATGGTAATGCAATTATTGGGTGGTTAAACGTTACACAGTCTGTAAAATACAACACGTCATAGAAGTCGATAGCTAACAAAAAAAAAAAAAAATGCTGAGGCATTTCCTACCAAAGAATCCGGCAAGTGTTGAAATTTAAAATAAATAATAAAAAAGCTTGAAAACCGTTCGCAGATGATGCATTGAACTTTTTTTTTATTGTGAAGGGAAAGTCCAGTTAATGGAAATTTTTTTTCGAAAAAAAATTTTTTTGAAGTTTATATTTGCAAGAGAGTGGATATCGTTGAAAAATTTTCCTTTGTAGTCCCTCAGTATTTGTGTGAAATTTTATGAATTTCCAGTATGTGAAATTTTTCCAATATTCCCACCATTTAGCATTCGTTTTGCAATGTGCAAACGTTGGAATGTATTGTGTGCATTTTATTAGCGTAAAAGAAACGAATTTGTCGTCATGTGAGCAAACATATCCACTTGTATTCTACTTCATATTGGAATGTCATCGGAAAAATTCTGCTCAACGTGTGGGAAATTCTTTTCGGTTTATTTAAATATTTATGGCATCGATATGTTGAAATTGTTTCACATATTTCCATAAGTGCATCGAATTGCACTTGCGCTATTTGGTTAACGTTATTTGACATTCGATGATGAAACAAATCTTAGTCAAATTCCACAATCCTATACGTTTATTGCTTTTAAAGAAATCGTTCTTTTATAGAAATTGCATATAATCGCGTACATTTTGTTGGTCTAGATTAAAATTTTTCGTGCGCAGTGGTTGATATTTGCAATAAGATTTTTCGACTCACTTATCACGGAATTAGCGGTGATGATTCGATGAATTCGTTTTGCAATTTGAAGAAGTGCCGCTCGGCTAATGACTCGAAATGAACGTCTCTTCTCTTTGGTAGTCCGCCGAAAAGGAAATTGAACATCCCGACGCAACTACACCATTTTCCTGAAAATTCGAAATGCGTTTACATAGTATGTCTCAAACGATCCCGCTTCCACATCTTTCGGATACCTCTTTTATCTTTCAAATATTTTCTTCGTTCGCTACTAAATTTAACAAGAGTTTGTCGATCGGTTGCTGTTGACCATTGGAGAAGATCAGTCACTAATTGTGGTAGAAAGTTTCGCTGTAGCAGTAATAAAACCACCCTTTTATCAACGTTTCAGTGAATTGAAGTTACCAAAAAATGATTAATCGTCTAAAAGAAGAAAAAAATCCTGCCAAATCAGTAAAAATAAATATTCCACTGAAAGAATAAAAATCACTAAATAAAATAAACATACGTGAAAAGAACATGCAATTTTCTATTGTAATTATAGGGATGCTAATACAGATGTTTCGTCTATTATTTCAACTGCAATTACTTTTCTAGTTAACGTCAAAAAATCTCATTACAGCTGTATCATTTCTGTTGTAGTTTTTTTCGTAGACTAAGCAAATTCCGCTAAATGAAATTGTTGCATAGAGAAACGTATCATTTTCTAACGTCATTGTGTGATTTGCCTCTGGCGTTGATGCTGAAAAAAAAAAAACTCAATCATTACATCTTAATTATCCCCAAGTGGCCATCAATGATAGGACGTATTTGGGATTGCATGCGGAGGTGTTCACAGATACAACATTCAAAGAAGCTCCCTCGTGAGTGCTATTGCCCATTAAAGAGCACACAATGTGAATCTTCTTAACAATTGCGCATGCATGTGCGCATTCCTCAGACGTAACAAGAGATCGAGAGATCATCCGTCTGAAGCTTGAAATCATTTGTGTATAGTCAATGACGAAACCGCAAGCTTTAGAATTCACTGTGTGTGCTAAAATTTATGTATAATGCTATATTGCACTCGCACTGCTAAGTTTTAGTACATCTGCAATGTCGTATGAGTACAGAAATGGTGAAGAGCACGCCGTATTTGCATTTTAGTTGTTGATACAGCTGGAACCACTCGTGGTTTAAGAAGCCGCAATTTGTTTGCTTTAGGAAAAGGATTGCGTCGGAGGTGCCAACGTCGGAAAGCAGTTGTAATGCGCACTTTACAGCTGACAGCTTATCGTTGTTCCATTCTTCCACAGTTAATCCTCACAGAGGCGCTTGCAACCATAGCCCGCTCGCTCGCTTAGCCTTTCGGCGACAGCATCAGTTCAGTTTAGGCCTATCCTGTTGCATTGCGTGAAGCGCATCAAGGGCGTCATTGAGAGGCATTCTTTGATAATTTTGGTGGGTGTGAACATACATTTCACAACGTTCCCTGAGTATGGCTCATTTGAAAGGAAGGAAAATTTTCTGTTTTTTTTTTTTGAGAAGTCATAGTTTTTTTGGCCAAAACCGCTTGCAAAATTAACTGCAGTGGACTGAACAAATCTTCGCCAGTGGTATATAGCGGTAGCATTAAGTGCTGCATAGTCATTCAACTCGACCGTTGCATTTTTTTAGCCTTGCAATGAAAATTTTTTCGTTCGGTTGACCGCTGTGATACATTGCAAATACAGTAGAGTTCCGATCATTTTTCCTATATAAAGTTAACAACTGTTCTGGCCAGCAAAAAAGGGCCACTGTAATGCACTTCTTTGCTAGGCATATCAGTTGCTATATCAGTTGGTACCAGCGCTGGTTTACCAAACTTTCACGTCGACTTGCAGTCGCGGTTCTATGCGTTTAGCTAGGGTTGAATTGTTGCACATTTATGACTGTTTCCTGAGAAGAAATATTGCGGGAAGTTAGAAAAATGCCAAGAGGCCGTTCGATGCGTCCCCAACGAGGAGGTCATTTTCCTCGAAATATTGGTTCGTTAGGATGCTTGGTTTGGTAGACGGACTGATGCTCATTTAAGTGAGGCTAGTTTTCATTAGGGACGAGCGAGAAGCGACCACTGCGATTTAATAAAGCGGCGAGGCGGGGTCTTGTTCACTGCACTATGTGTGATGTTTTTCTTTACCGAGGGTGCATGCCGGTATGGCGTTTCCTCATTTAGATCTAATCGTCTTCCTCGGTTTGTCCTCATTGTATCTGCCTGGGGCGCTTCCTATTCGAAGAGCGTTTTCACAGATGCAATCTCCTCGAAGCAGCAGCCTATTGAAGATTTTCTGATAGACGACGAGGAAAGGTTTTTGAGGAAAGAACCAATTGAATTTTTCTCACTAGAAGTAACATTTCTTGCCATTTTTTTGCTGATTTCATCTCACCGTCACCGTTCATCAAAATTCGAAAGTTCCATATCTCCGCTCAGGTCGAAGAGAGGAAACTTTGAGTTCCGGAATCATATCCCTACATAACGTCCAGCTCGTTGTGTGTGTAAAAACATCATCCCAACAACCTTACATTCTTCTAGGCGGCGATCTTTTAGACGTTTGCGTTAAACCGAAATAGGGATGGACAGTTCGCTGAAGTGAACGTAGCTGCTGGTTAAACTGCACACTCTATCGTCTGATCGTTTATAGTCATGTTGCAGTTATGTGAACAGTGACATATACGGTTTACCGTAATCATTCATTTATGGCCCAGTTAGGTTCTCACTGAAATGTTATCTTCCATTGATAGTTTCCCTCAGGAACATCTGATGACATGAGCGGCTCTGCTAATGTTTTGATAAAGCAAATTTAAGGTCAGAAATGAGCGCATTATCTGCTGATGCTGTGAAGCCGCCGACCTTCCGTCGATGACATCATTGCGAAATGACGTCATCCACGAAAAATTATGCTTTTCATCTCATCTTCATGTGCAATAAAAAGTACTTCTAAAGATGTATTGCTCTAGCTAATGGCATTGTGTTTAAATGAGATTGTTAGATATGTGCAGTATGTGCTCTTTTGGGCGTGATATTTTCGTTTTATAGATATCCCATTCCTCATCCATTATTTGAATAAATCGCCGCCAAATTTAGCGATTGCTTCATAGAACTCGACACTTTTATTTCATAGCAAGTTCACCAAATAACTTTTCGACTAGTGTTCTTTTTTCTTTCTGAGAACAAAACAATGTTAACGCTAACACATTACTTTCTTTCCTCACAACGAGCGCTTTTTTCTTCTCCATCCCAAGGAAAATCATGTACCTTTTACAAAAATTTTCATTCAGACCATGTTTTTCGCTTTTCCTCTTTTTTACTACGCATAAACTGACCCATCCACAAAAAAAAAATGAAGAAACCAATTGAAAAAGAAGTGTTAGCTTGAAGTCTGTGTTGAAAACAAGTGTCAGCTTTAAGTCTCTCTTCGCAACGAACTGTGACTTTAAGTCTCTATCCGAAACAAAGTATAACTTCAGATTCTTTTGGGAACGATATGAAAAAAGCATGAGCAAGATGTTTATTCCATAAATGAAATTATATTTGTCGCTATTTCAAGAATTATGTTGTGAGTTTCTTTTTAGATTCATTAGTGATGAAACTTTAAGAATTGATATAATTATTAAATTTCTCACATAGGATATAAACCAATTGATTGATCTATCAATCCTATCTTCTTTCATACAGTATCCGCCGTTTATCATATAATCTTTGGTTGATCAGAGAGTGAATTTCTTCTTTCTTTTCTAATTTTTTTTTTCGTGAATAAACATCAGCGTTCACAGAACATTCATGCGATAGAAGGCGAGTTGAGGAATTTCTTTTTGCTTAACTTGAGCTACAATTGCAAATAAACGAGAGACTTCAAGGTGATCACCAAAGTTCTTCACCGTCTCTGAGGAGATCTTTTCAAAAATCCCCGGATTACGTGAAGTGGATAGTAGATTCGTATTCATCAATCCTATTTTGAAGTTGAACCTAACAACTCATTCCATCTCTCGTTTAATACATTCGTGAGCACTTTTCCAGAGTGAGCATTGCAATTTAGCTTCGATGCAGCCATAGGGGGTCATATTTCAGCATGAAATTGCAGACGGATTCAAGGTGGTTTGCCTTGGATTCGAATCGAATTACAACAAATAGGAAGATTGGCAAGAATGGAACTGAGGTCGGAATTCGGATCAGACCAGCGACTTCCATTGCCTTTCCACCTTCATTTTAACGTATGCTGTGCGCCTATTTCGATTAAATCGCTGCTTAACATTTTTTCCGTTTAATTTATAAAATCAAGAAACATCATTTATGCAGCTCCCTTCTTTCGTTTGATAAATTTGGTGTTTATACTGTCCGATGATGCTGATAAACAAATTTTTAACGTTCACAGTGCACATTAAGGTTGCTTGAATCGTCATTTCTCCACTCCACTCTTCCACGTTCGAACATTTTGGAAGTTTCGGGGACACCCGTGCGCTTGGGCCTTTTTGGAATTTGTCAGGACTCCTTAGCTCCACGTTTGGCGATCCTAAGGACATCTCGGGATTTTGGTGTTGAGGACGAGGCTTGCCTCCAATCTCAGAGCGTGCCAGCGCTATCGCCTCAGTTTGTTCCCTCGTCATCACTGTGTAGTCTGATTTGGGCCAGATATGCTGATGTTGTCACACATTAAAGATTTCTTAAAAGTTACATTCGAAATCTTAGAGTATTTAATGGGAGACTTGTCTGATATGACGAATATAAGAAGTTGGTGCATTTCAATAAAGCACAGAAGTTTGCGTTTATTCCGCTTTATTCATCGGCCATCTTTGCGCGTTGAATATGTATAAATTTTCTTACTGCGGTCTAATAGGAACTTACGCTCTGCTCGAATATCAAGAGAAGTGAACAGGCTAAAAGAGCACATCTAAAAATTCACGTATTAACGCGACAATTTCGAGCACCTGATTTGATGCGCTCGTCTAATCGTCTGTTTGAAATACGTTTTAATTTCCGCCTTATCGAAGTTTTCTCGTGGATATGAAAATTTGTGCCGATAAGCGAAGATGTAATGCGCGTCATACAATATGTCTTTCTTACGCTTGAATGTGACATAAGGATTTATCAGAGTTTTTGTACGATTCTCTGCATGATGCATTCAATTTGTTAATGGTCCAAGGAGCGCATCTCATAAATGTTGTATTTTGACACCAGATCATTGTCGTCGTTAATAAAGCGGAAGAATTTTATATTATCGTTAACCCCGATTATGAGGTGGAATCCTTCGAATGATTAGTTGCTCACCTGAGCTAAAGTAACGACAAAATCTCATCGACAACCATTTCTTTCCACTAAAGCATAATTTGCAACAGCAAATAATGCATTGTTTTAACAAGAACGAAAAGGAAGCATAACTACTTATTTGAGCATTTCGTGACAACCACTATTCATTCCCTAGGCGCCTTTTTTAAAAACAATCAAAGAGTCCTCAGGGAAACCACGTTTCCCTTTTATAATGGGAGGAGAAGTTTTGAAACATTTTTCTTAAACTTTTCTGGAAAACAAGTTTTGCTTAAGTAACTGGCCTAAAAATGCTGAAAACTGAACTAGAATTGTCATCATCCAGGTTTGATAAGGTAACTAACATACAGCTCTCGCAGACTTATTTAGAGAATTTAATTGGTCGTTTAAAGGGTACCCGATATGGGCAGCCGTATCTTTGAATTCCTGCACGAAAATACACTTGTCTCACTGAATTTTCCAAAAAATAAAAATAAAAAATTTAGTAAACGATGATGGCTTTCTGTGGTCGATGCTTTATTTCACTGTTGATAATAAAGCGAAAGCGAAATCCATTCTCTTCGAGCAGTGTGGCCAAGTGGGAAGTTTTATGAAATTATCAAATCGGTCATGCATGAAATACTCAATTATTTTCTTATAATGTTTTGTTTCTATCATGTAGCTAGGATTGGTTTCGATGAATTTATAAGTTCCAAATTTATTCCACTGCAAAAAGCCCAATGTAGTTAAAGGCACTGTTATTGGAACTCGGTTCTGGGTTGTCTTACCTGGATGGTTCTTTAGTGGCTAGTGGTCTTGCGTATGACGTGATGAATAGTGAGTTGTATGGGTTAAATGCTATTTGCTAAAAAGTGGTCTGCACGATCAAGCACAAGGTGGCTAAACAAGTCGGTTCACAAGTGATAAGCGGTGGACTGTAGCGTTAAATGTGAGATAAGAAGCAGCGGGTTTTTGGGAATTATGCGTTAAATAGTAAACAGTCGATTTTACCCTTAAGTGGTAGATTGTGCAGTGAGTTCAAGGTGTAGAGATCAGTTCGTTACTTAATAGTTCCTGTATCATGTTTATGTCGCACTGTGGACTTCTTCTAGTCTATATTTGTGTTGTCGCAAGTTTTATCTATTCAATCGTGGAATTTCCCATTCTCTCGTCCCCTACTTTAGCTCCTGCCCTACTATGCTCTTCTGTCCATATTTAAGTGGTTACGGTGATGAGCACAGAGATTGGCCTTTTTGGCTACGTATCATAGAGCTTTCATTTAACAGGAAGAAACTCCTTTTGCAAATATTTCACGGGATGATGGACGCCATGATATAAACAATGCTTCCATGAATTGCGCCTCCTGAGCAGTCTTAGTCAGAACGAAAGAAAGTTAAGGCATTGGTAGGGCATTTCATGTATTTTATGAGCTCGAGTACCTATGAGTAACGACGACTGCTAGAAATTTGTAGGATCACATGAGGCGATACAGCGACTCCTAAGCAGTGAAGTTCTCGAAAAATTTTGGAATAGGAAGCATTGGTCTTGAACATGTTACACTTGGATGAGTTTTGTAGGGGTTGTCTTGCATTAAAATTTTAGTGCAGAGATGCAGATGGTCAAAAATAGCGTGAAAATAGTGCGACGCGTCTAAGAAAAGATTTTGAGAGGTGGAAACACTTCGCAATAGGGAATAGACGTGGCTTAAACCCTTCAAAGAGCTTTTACCAATATGAAGCTTCAAATACAAATACGTCTGATATTATTTAACGTATGTTGCGCCAAGAAAGAAGTGAAGCGTTGTTCTTATCCCGTTTTTGATCGCTTTCCTAATTTCGTCGTTTTCTTCCTGATGATTCTCTACGTTGGTCCTTTCTTTGACATTATCGTAGAAAGCCGCATACTTTTTGTTTCTTTCAATATTTCCTCACCAGTCGAACACATGTAGTGGATAACAAAATATAGGAAGCAGAGCCGCTGCGATTATAGCAGTAGCAGAGCGATTGTCTCGCAGTACTTATGCGCATTCACCATTATTCGAGTATTTGCATTCGATTTCGTAAACGTCTCAATTTCGCTGCCAAAATCGGTGAGGGCAATGCGATCATCGGTGAAGAGCGCTTGAGGTTTCCTTCTAATTCCTAATGGAAGATTTTTTGCCTTCAAGAAGTCGATATGAGTTTGCATATGCTAAATTGAGGCATTACTGAATATTGCTAAAGGAAATATGAACGAATGCTTCCACATACTCAACTGTTTCATCTTCTTAGCTTTTCGTTGGAATATTCCGGCTATGTGAGATTGTGATGAATTTTTCTCATTTTCGCTACTGCGAACCCTCGTTGCGATAAAGAACACTTTCGAAGGGAGGATGTTAGATAAGTTTAGTGAAAGATAAGATGTCGAATAAAAAGAAAGTTATTTCTCGTTTTATATTTCATTTCAGAATCCTTGTTGAAGTGATAAAATCGCCTGTCGAATCATAATACTTCAACTTATTCCGTTGGTCTCTATCGAATTTGCAGCCAAATGATGCGAAGCATTGAGTCTCACTTTCCTCTACTATTCGAGCACATCCTCCTACTTCCACTTGTCAGATGCGATTAGCATTGCATCTTGCATAGGCATAGATCACTTTGCTTGAGTTGAGCGTTCATCATGTTTATTCCGAAAGCCGATTTTTTTTTTCTGCATGGTCTGTGCAAGATATCTGGCCATGCGACATCAAGGGCATTGTTTCAGAAGTCGCGGTCCGGTAATGCCAACATCAGGTATGCCGAGTGCCCATAGGTCATTGAGTAGCACTACGCCGATTATCGCTGTTCGATGTTATTAGGATGCGGTGTCGACCATTGTGTCTTCTCGAAACATGAGGTTTCTTATCGCCACATCTATCAAAATATGTCCAGTTTCACTGTCGTTTCCTTCCATTAAATCAGTCGCGTCCCATGAGGAGTCTCCGTCATAAAAGCGTAACCTTGTACGCCACTGTTCCTGCCTTTGAAGATGGCTGCCGAGGAGTGATGGTGCGGTAGCAGAAAGTCGTGAAAGCCTATTGCAAAATTATTCAGCTTTGAAGGAAATAGCTGCAGATGAGTTGACTATACCTGCAGTATCTGAAGCTACCGTATGCAACTGTTCTTCGCTGGGTCTTTTGCACCCGACTGTTGTCAATGCTTCTATCATCCTTCATAGTTACTCCTCTTTCTGGAGGCAATTGGAATGAAAAGGCTCCAGTAAACGTTGTGCTGGGTGCGAGAGTTCACTGCAACATTTTCCGACGCACCTGCGAACCAACGTCGGTATTGATGGACTCCACAGAAACCTTATAGCCCTATCAGAAAGCACACCTGTCGAGAATGTCTTCGTGGAACAAATAGGTCTAGACAGCGAATAAACTTCTTTGACTTGATAGGTCAGAAGCAATCTCGAAATCTACTGTTTTAGCCGACAAATCTGTGAAGAGGTATATCCATCGCTTCATCCGGCCCTTCTCTTGAGAGCATAGTAAACGCTTTCATATAATCGCTCCCGTGTTTCAAAGTGGAGAAACCCAGGACACTGTTTCGTGCAGAAAAAGACGCACGTGAGGCAACTCGGAGAGTTTTGACGTCCATCTTCTACAAAGGCGGTAATTTCTAAGAGCCTGCTTAACTATTTGACATCCGCGAAGAACCTAGTAGATTTCTCGGATGTTAGTGAGAATAGGTGAAGCTACCACACAAAGGAGCTCTTTATTGTTATGGAAAATAAGTTGAGTAATGGGAGTTTCCGCTCGCATGTACTTATTTCTGGTTATATGCTTTCTTGCTTTATACTTCCGCATCTCGTCGTTGTGGGAGCAGACTATCCACTTTTTTCTCTCTTTCAATCACGGGTCTTTTTGTTGAGCCTGTTTTAAGGGATGTTCAGCTTAAAAGCCATTCGTCTGCACTGAACATGGCGTGCTTTCTGGGAGCAAGTTGCTTGTTCTAATGCTCATGCAACTGTATGGGATGGCTGACCATTGCCTAAAGCAAGCGATGCCAGTAACAGGTGGATTGCGATCTTGAAGTCGAACCGCTGTTTTCGCGTAGAGGTTATCTTGTCTGTACCTTCATGGTCGCTGCAGAAAACTGCGGCCAGTGCTACATGCACTAGAGAAGTCAGCTGGGTCTATGCCATGTTGTTGTTCATTAGGTCGGCAAGAAAGTACCTCTAGTAGTGATGTCAGCTGAATTCGTTGACGAACGGATGTAGTTGAAAACTATTTCAACAATCCGAATTTCTCGTTTCTTATTTTTCACAGAAGGGTCATCTTTATGCGTATTGCAGTGAACCCCCATTATCGAGTACGTTAACGGTGAGCGAAATTGAATTATTTAGGAGCATCTTCGAAGTGGAGCTCTTTCTATACGTACTCGAGTAATCGTAATTCAATAAGAATTCCCAGTAAGTGAGAAATGATCGATTCTTTCAGGGAAGCAAGCTATACTTTGCACATCAGTACACGATATTCAACTATGGTTCCCGTCTTCTTTCCAACACAAATACCCACCCCCTCATGTGTTAATTCCGATTCGTTAGTGGAACAGTAGAATTGAGGAGTAGTTTATTTCTTCATAACGAACAGTTGCACTCCAAATAGTTGCTTGATCTCTTGACTGGAAATATATGCGATTTTTGTGGTGGCATATGCCAACAATTGATTATATTATCTGTGGTCTATCGATTGGAGGTGCAAAGAAGTGAACGATGCAGAGATATACCACGTTGGATCGTACTGTGCAAGTTATGCAATAAATTGCCAGTGGTTGTTAACTAACCCCTCAGTGGGCTAATTTTTCGCTGAATGCTAACTGCAACGATATTCCGATGCATTCCGGGCATTACCGAGGGTGCATGCCGGTATGGCGTTTCCTCATTTAGATCTAATCGTCTTCCTCGGTTTGTCCTCATTGGAATTTCTGGGCAAATACGAATTTTTTGCCCAGAAATTCCAATTAGCATTTTTTTTTTTCTCACATGGTACAATATTAGAAAGGTGAAATATTCTTGCTCTGATCGGGCACAGGTAACACTCATCAACAACCAGTTTTCATTAGAAGTGAGTTGTGATGCACTTTGTTCACTTCTAGATACTGATTTCAATAAATGTATTTCGCTTTGCAGTAACGCACGAAGCTTTAAAGTTGTTTTATTTTTGAAGAACTCAGAGAACTTTAGAGAAATTTCAAAGCTGTTCATCATGAAAATTTGTTACATTTTTGTGGATTATTGAATTCAGCTGAAGATTGCTTGTTTAAGAGATGTTTCTGCGAGGATTCCGAGAATGGGTACTCCTCTTTTTTTCAGCTAAAAAAAATTAAACTAGAGGAATGACTGTTGAAAAGTGGTTTCTTTTTTTCTAATCTGGAAGTAATTTTCTCTTTTAACGAGCAATCATTCTATTGGAATTGCCGCTGGTCATTCCCTAGGCGCCTTTTTTAAAAACAATCAAAGAGTCCTCAGGGAAACCACGTTTCCCTTTTATAATGGGAGGAGAAGTTTTGAAACATTTTTCTTAAACTTTTCTGGAAAACAAGTTTTGCTTAAGTAACTGGCCTAAAAATGCTGAAAACTGAACTAGAATTGTCATCATCCAGGTTTGATAAGGTAACTAACATACAGCTCTCGCAGACTTATTTAGAGAATTTAATTGGTCGTTTAAAGGGTACCCGATATGGGCAGCCGTATCTTTGAATTCCTGCACGAAAATACACTTGTCTCACTGAATTTTCCAAAAAATAAAAATAAAAAATTTAGTAAACGATGATGGCTTTCTGTGGTCGATGCTTTATTTCACTGTTGATAATAAAGCGAAAGCGAAATCCATTCTCTTCGAGCAGTGTGGCCAAGTGGGAAGTTTTATGAAATTATCAAATCGGTCATGCATGAAATACTCAATTATTTTCTTATAATGTTTTGTTTCTATCATGTAGCTAGGATTGGTTTCGATGAATTTATAAGTTCCAAATTTATTCCACTGCAAAAAGCCCAATGTAGTTAAAGGCACTGTTATTGGAACTCGGTTCTGGGTTGTCTTACCTGGATGGTTCTTTAGTGGCTAGTGGTCTTGCGTATGACGTGATGAATAGTGAGTTGTATGGGTTAAATGCTATTTGCTAAAAAGTGGTCTGCACGATCAAGCACAAGGTGGCTAAACAAGTCGGTTCACAAGTGATAAGCGGTGGACTGTAGCGTTAAATGTGAGATAAGAAGCAGCGGGTTTTTGGGAATTATGCGTTAAATAGTAAACAGTCGATTTTACCCTTAAGTGGTAGATTGTGCAGTGAGTTCAAGGTGTAGAGATCAGTTCGTTACTTAATAGTTCCTGTATCATGTTTATGTCGCACTGTGGACTTCTTCTAGTCTATATTTGTGTTGTCGCAAGTTTTATCTATTCAATCGTGGAATTTCCCATTCTCTCGTCCCCTACTTTAGCTCCTGCCCTACTATGCTCTTCTGTCCATATTTAAGTGGTTACGGTGATGAGCACAGAGATTGGCCTTTTTGGCTACGTATCATAGAGCTTTCATTTAACAGGAAGAAACTCCTTTTGCAAATATTTCACGGGATGATGGACGCCATGATATAAACAATGCTTCCATGAATTGCGCCTCCTGAGCAGTCTTAGTCAGAACGAAAGAAAGTTAAGGCATTGGTAGGGCATTTCATGTATTTTATGAGCTCGAGTACCTATGAGTAACGACGACTGCTAGAAATTTGTAGGATCACATGAGGCGATACAGCGACTCCTAAGCAGTGAAGTTCTCGAAAAATTTTGGAATAGGAAGCATTGGTCTTGAACATGTTACACTTGGATGAGTTTTGTAGGGGTTGTCTTGCATTAAAATTTTAGTGCAGAGATGCAGATGGTCAAAAATAGCGTGAAAATAGTGCGACGCGTCTAAGAAAAGATTTTGAGAGGTGGAAACACTTCGCAATAGGGAATAGACGTGGCTTAAACCCTTCAAAGAGCTTTTACCAATATGAAGCTTCAAATACAAATACGTCTGATATTATTTAACGTATGTTGCGCCAAGAAAGAAGTGAAGCGTTGTTCTTATCCCGTTTTTGATCGCTTTCCTAATTTCGTCGTTTTCTTCCTGATGATTCTCTACGTTGGTCCTTTCTTTGACATTATCGTAGAAAGCCGCATACTTTTTGTTTCTTTCAATATTTCCTCACCAGTCGAACACATGTAGTGGATAACAAAATATAGGAAGCAGAGCCGCTGCGATTATAGCAGTAGCAGAGCGATTGTCTCGCAGTACTTATGCGCATTCACCATTATTCGAGTATTTGCATTCGATTTCGTAAACGTCTCAATTTCGCTGCCAAAATCGGTGAGGGCAATGCGATCATCGGTGAAGAGCGCTTGAGGTTTCCTTCTAATTCCTAATGGAAGATTTTTTGCCTTCAAGAAGTCGATATGAGTTTGCATATGCTAAATTGAGGCATTACTGAATATTGCTAAAGGAAATATGAACGAATGCTTCCACATACTCAACTGTTTCATCTTCTTAGCTTTTCGTTGGAATATTCCGGCTATGTGAGATTGTGATGAATTTTTCTCATTTTCGCTACTGCGAACCCTCGTTGCGATAAAGAACACTTTCGAAGGGAGGATGTTAGATAAGTTTAGTGAAAGATAAGATGTCGAATAAAAAGAAAGTTATTTCTCGTTTTATATTTCATTTCAGAATCCTTGTTGAAGTGATAAAATCGCCTGTCGAATCATAATACTTCAACTTATTCCGTTGGTCTCTATCGAATTTGCAGCCAAATGATGCGAAGCATTGAGTCTCACTTTCCTCTACTATTCGAGCACATCCTCCTACTTCCACTTGTCAGATGCGATTAGCATTGCATCTTGCATAGGCATAGATCACTTTGCTTGAGTTGAGCGTTCATCATGTTTATTCCGAAAGCCGATTTTTTTTTTCTGCATGGTCTGTGCAAGATATCTGGCCATGCGACATCAAGGGCATTGTTTCAGAAGTCGCGGTCCGGTAATGCCAACATCAGGTATGCCGAGTGCCCATAGGTCATTGAGTAGCACTACGCCGATTATCGCTGTTCGATGTTATTAGGATGCGGTGTCGACCATTGTGTCTTCTCGAAACATGAGGTTTCTTATCGCCACATCTATCAAAATATGTCCAGTTTCACTGTCGTTTCCTTCCATTAAATCAGTCGCGTCCCATGAGGAGTCTCCGTCATAAAAGCGTAACCTTGTACGCCACTGTTCCTGCCTTTGAAGATGGCTGCCGAGGAGTGATGGTGCGGTAGCAGAAAGTCGTGAAAGCCTATTGCAAAATTATTCAGCTTTGAAGGAAATAGCTGCAGATGAGTTGACTATACCTGCAGTATCTGAAGCTACCGTATGCAACTGTTCTTCGCTGGGTCTTTTGCACCCGACTGTTGTCAATGCTTCTATCATCCTTCATAGTTACTCCTCTTTCTGGAGGCAATTGGAATGAAAAGGCTCCAGTAAACGTTGTGCTGGGTGCGAGAGTTCACTGCAACATTTTCCGACGCACCTGCGAACCAACGTCGGTATTGATGGACTCCACAGAAACCTTATAGCCCTATCAGAAAGCACACCTGTCGAGAATGTCTTCGTGGAACAAATAGGTCTAGACAGCGAATAAACTTCTTTGACTTGATAGGTCAGAAGCAATCTCGAAATCTACTGTTTTAGCCGACAAATCTGTGAAGAGGTATATCCATCGCTTCATCCGGCCCTTCTCTTGAGAGCATAGTAAACGCTTTCATATAATCGCTCCCGTGTTTCAAAGTGGAGAAACCCAGGACACTGTTTCGTGCAGAAAAAGACGCACGTGAGGCAACTCGGAGAGTTTTGACGTCCATCTTCTACAAAGGCGGTAATTTCTAAGAGCCTGCTTAACTATTTGACATCCGCGAAGAACCTAGTAGATTTCTCGGATGTTAGTGAGAATAGGTGAAGCTACCACACAAAGGAGCTCTTTATTGTTATGGAAAATAAGTTGAGTAATGGGAGTTTCCGCTCGCATGTACTTATTTCTGGTTATATGCTTTCTTGCTTTATACTTCCGCATCTCGTCGTTGTGGGAGCAGACTATCCACTTTTTTCTCTCTTTCAATCACGGGTCTTTTTGTTGAGCCTGTTTTAAGGGATGTTCAGCTTAAAAGCCATTCGTCTGCACTGAACATGGCGTGCTTTCTGGGAGCAAGTTGCTTGTTCTAATGCTCATGCAACTGTATGGGATGGCTGACCATTGCCTAAAGCAAGCGATGCCAGTAACAGGTGGATTGCGATCTTGAAGTCGAACCGCTGTTTTCGCGTAGAGGTTATCTTGTCTGTACCTTCATGGTCGCTGCAGAAAACTGCGGCCAGTGCTACATGCACTAGAGAAGTCAGCTGGGTCTATGCCATGTTGTTGTTCATTAGGTCGGCAAGAAAGTACCTCTAGTAGTGATGTCAGCTGAATTCGTTGACGAACGGATGTAGTTGAAAACTATTTCAACAATCCGAATTTCTCGTTTCTTATTTTTCACAGAAGGGTCATCTTTATGCGTATTGCAGTGAACCCCCATTATCGAGTACGTTAACGGTGAGCGAAATTGAATTATTTAGGAGCATCTTCGAAGTGGAGCTCTTTCTATACGTACTCGAGTAATCGTAATTCAATAAGAATTCCCAGTAAGTGAGAAATGATCGATTCTTTCAGGGAAGCAAGCTATACTTTGCACATCAGTACACGATATTCAACTATGGTTCCCGTCTTCTTTCCAACACAAATACCCACCCCCTCATGTGTTAATTCCGATTCGTTAGTGGAACAGTAGAATTGAGGAGTAGTTTATTTCTTCATAACGAACAGTTGCACTCCAAATAGTTGCTTGATCTCTTGACTGGAAATATATGCGATTTTTGTGGTGGCATATGCCAACAATTGATTATATTATCTGTGGTCTATCGATTGGAGGTGCAAAGAAGTGAACGATGCAGAGATATACCACGTTGGATCGTACTGTGCAAGTTATGCAATAAATTGCCAGTGGTTGTTAACTAACCCCTCAGTGGGCTAATTTTTCGCTGAATGCTAACTGCAACGATATTCCGATGCATTCCGGGCACCATTGCATTTAATGTAAAAGAAATAAAGCTAGCATAATAATGTAGCTGATAAGAAAATCTAGCGGTCGAATCTGTGTCGGTAGTTTAGATACTTCTAGCTTACCGAATGGACTGTCCTTGTTTTATTTTAGTTACTTTCGTGTTATTATCTGTGCATATAACTCTACAGGATTGAGAGTTGTTAGAACATCATGAGCTAGTCTATTATGTAGCCTCATTACTCGATTAGCAAAGGATTTTTTGCGTGTTCTTCGATTGGAGAACACAACTTTACAACATTAAGCTAGTATTTTAAAATCTTTCGACCATGATGACCCACTGCTTGCAGTAAAAGCAAAGAATTTCCTACAGTATTTTTCGGCATTAACCATGGGTCATTGTTAAGAAGCTTCAGGATCAATTATTTTTCTTCTAGTACGAAGGGGGGTGGGGGGGGGGGGGAAGGGTTGCAAGGACGAAGGGTATCTTCGAAAAATATTATGGGGAGGGTCACATTATTTCTTGCAATAACAAATTCCTCGATGTAGTAATGAGTGAACTACCATTCTTTATTAGTTAAAACACCGAGATCTCGTATAGTTTCACTCTTCTCCGAAATCTTCTTATAGATGGTGAAGAGAATTCCATTCGTAGATTAATGACAAATTTTTGTTATTTAGTAATTGAAGGGGTTATTTAAAAGATATTCGTTTCGCCGTCCTCATTCGTCTCACAGCTATTAATCAAGATCGGAATGCTGGTTCAGAGACGAGTTTTATGACATAAACAGTTGGAAAAATTTCTCTCGGAAACATTTTCGAAGATAACATATTTTCATCAAATGTTGAAATGTGCACCTTCCCTGATGAAGTGCTCAAATGCGACCGTTTAACTAGATGAGTTTACCTGCTGGAATCAAAGAATAGAAGTGATTTTTTCGGCTTTTAGATTGCTTAGCATATGAAAGCAAACTCTTTTGAAGTATAGGTAGACATTTTATTTTGCGCCAGTGACTGTATTCGCGTTGATGGCTTCCTCATTTGAAAGAGGTCACTCTTCGCCACAGCACTGGCATTTCCGCTTGTTCCGAACTTGTGCTTCATCGTACAAAAGAGAGAGTTATGATTTACCCTTTAACAGTGATGTGTTTTTGATACATTGAATGGGGTGTCCACTTTCCAAACATTGGCACAATTGAAGCGCATGCACATATTGGTTTCTATTTTCAACAGCGTTAAGCAATCGATAGTCGTGATTTCTCATTCGAATACGTTTCGTCACAAAATATGCGCAGGTTCGATGGCACCTTTTCCTGCTTTTATTGGATGGCCAAGGAAGAGGTTCTGGGTGACGATTAGTCGTGCGCGTTTCTTCGTGCCCGATGGGTTGCATGTTCGACTGTGCATAGCTAATTCGATAAACGTAAGCTCTCGGGGTTATAGCGTGGGTGTCCAAAAGTTTTGATCGAGCGCTTTGAATTCGCCCATGCATGTTTTGATGACCTGAGAGGTTTTATTCAAATTTAAATGCGAGCATGGTTGAGCCAAAAGTTTATCTGCTAGGTGAAACAGCTTCGGATTCGTTACGGGGCATTAACATAAGCATCTTCTACTAGCACTCAATTTTCTTTCCGAGGGAGGCTTTGCAGTTCAACGCATACAGCTGCTTTCATTGATAGCATAACATTGAGCAACAGTTGCTGCTCTTCCTTCAAGTGAAGCTGGCAAATAGCTCAGATATTGCACTTTCGACGTGTAAGAGATAGCTGAGGAAAATTGAATGTTTCTCAAAATGCGGCTTAGTCCTCTTCCCAGAGGATTTTCTAACTCGGATCTACGCTATCGCTGCCATTTTGACTCCTAGCAAAAATACTACAGTAAGCATTATCGTAGATGCAGAAGCATACAAAACTCACTCTGATCATATTAGTGAATCTCGCAGTTATAAATAGACCAACTGTCTTAATACGCTCAATTATATAGATTAAGCGGCTGCTACATGGATTAATAAAATCTTCTTAAGTGTTCATTTCATTTTTAATAATTTTTTGAAGCCATTTTCACTCTCAAAAAAATGAAGCCATTTTTTCATGTTTGTTCTCTATTTGTGAGATGAGGTGCAGCGAAATTTTCTTTGCGCTTCACGAAAAAATGAAAAATAAAAATTTGCACATCGCTTACCAATCAAGGTTTTACGACCTCATCGGTTTGCGAGTAATTCCAAGCACATTCTCGCCTCTGTGAAACATCACTTGCAATCCATCTCCTATACTGTACGCAATTTCCCAATTTGATTGAGCTATAGCAGTACCAGAAAGCAGATACGCCCGATGTAGAACTACAGTATTATAAGTTCGAGTCCAGTCTAGGTCGCTATTTCTCTTCTTCTTTAATAGAGAACATGAATACGGAGGAAAATAACTTGAAAATAAGACAGCGGCGCATCGTTGAAAAGAGAATCTAACAAGGTGAGGGGCACCTCGCGATAGAGAGTAAACGAATTTCGAGACTATTTTAACAACTTTTGCAGTGAGAAGCAATCTGAACCAATATATCTGTTGTCTTTTCACATATATTGTCTGTCTAACAATATAAGAAATAAAGAAATAAAGTGTTGTTCTTATCCTTGCAAGTATCGTACCCCTCATTCCACAACAACAATCCCCACTTTGCATGTCACTAGCGCACATCAAATTGCAACGGTACTCGCCTATTGAAATCGTCATCTTATAAGGCAGCAATGTGTATGCATGCGGTAGGCAACCAATCAACAACACCGTGTTTCTTATCTCGACATTGAGAAACTTGTATCGACTGGCAACTGTGGCGTACTAAAAGGTGCACCCCATACAGGGTGTGATGCCTCCTCTATACCCGGCGCAATGCCATGTTTTTTTTTTTGTTTTTTCTTTACTGAAATAGTTGTTCTGGCTTCGCGCCTTTCTAATGTTCAAAACTGCGCTAGAAATGCGTTCCTTTGCTTCGTTCTATTGATGTTTATAATTGTCTTTTGAATCAGACTTTTAGCTACCACCTTTTTTGTTGGCGGAAGTTGTGCTATCAGCAAATTTTAGTGGAATCAACCTTGTTTACAACTTTAGGAGTTTTTTGTTTTGGTACTTTCTTATATCACTAAGAAAATGTTGTTGTAGTTACGTTGTTGTAAAATATAACGTATTCATCGGTAAGCCATGGGAGGATTATTTCAAAGTGGCGAGCCTCATATCTTTGTTCTCTTCAAATTCGTTCACGAATAGTACAAATTCCTATTTTTAGTCAGCAATGTTTTCGCTCACTTACCTTGTTGTGTTTACTTTTCTTTCTCACAAAAGCTTCTCATACCTTTATTTTTAGACTAATTCTCTTCTTTCCTTCTTACGAATAATCTATTCAGCTATGATTGCGTCATGTAGGCAATTTTCGCTAATGATTAGAGAGAGTTGAATGCGTTGATTAATGAAATATTCAAACGTTTGACGCAATGCCCCTTTATTCTGCTCATCTTTTTGCTTTTAGAAACAAAAAGAAGCTCATACACAGGTATGTGACATTAGTTTTATTGAGAAAAATTGTTTCATGCAAAGAATATTATTAAAAGGAATACCTTTATCACCTAATATCACAACTAATGTACGCAAATCTGCGATCAAAGTATAGATGAACTAAATTTCGAATTTAAGCAGCGCATCATGAATGAAGCTTTCAAAAACAAAAAGAAAAAACACTATGTTTCACTTACCAATGCAGTGCAGATGTCAAAGGTCGACTTCGACCTAATAAACACTGACGTCAAGCGTTTCAGGCTGTAAGTGGTGGCAGGTCAAGCAAACTTAGCATGAGGTCCTCAGCTACAGCAGCAAAATGCGTACGGTGCATCCCGAGACCCCATATTCGCCTTATTTACTGCCTGAAAATCATACACAGGGTATTTAGACGTCGTCTATAGACTGCATCTATAATAGCCGCATCTGTCTTTACATTCGTTCGGACGTTCTCCATTCTTCTTTCTGTTAATAGGGAAGTGATTTATACGGTTGGCTGATTTATTTTTGTTGCAGTTATTGTATATTTTCAGCATTTACTCTCTTTTCTTCCTTTTTTCTCCACCAGGCCTTCGAATTGCTTTGCTTGATTATTTTTGAAAAGTAAGTTCAGGCACGTTTGCGCTATTTGCGATAGCAGTAATTTCAGCCCGCTTTCTAGTTTAAGCCTTAATCGGCAATGGGAGCTTTCATTTGCTCAAAAGTAGGATTGTCATCTGGGGAAGAGGAAAAGACGGACCATGAGGAAATGAGTTTCCCGTATGAAGGTCTCTGTGCCTGTACTTATCCGCCTTCGCTCCTCGCTCCTTCTTATCGATAGAATGAACAGGTGATTTTCCTCTCCCATCTCAGATTTTCTTTTTAAGACGGAACTGAAAACTTTAGTTCCGCAAATCGAATTCTTTTTAAGACTAGGCGTAAATAGTTTGTGCTTTGCTCTGCAGACTGCATTCGGCATATATAATGGATGTATTAAGGTTGGGCGTATATAGTTTGTGCCAAGAACTGTGCAGGATGTGTCTTTGATACGATCAAAGGTTGTTCGCTAAGTTTTTTCTTTCATCAGAAGAAATTTTATCGCTCGTTAACTATTTCGGTTAGGTATTGAAGTGATAAGATATAGAAGGAATGATAAGCGGAATATGCATGAGAGGTCATTTCGGTGATAAATAAGGGGGGAGGATGGGCAATTTGACTTGACGGACGAAAGAAAAAACGCTCCTTCACGCTTGAGGAAAAGAAAAGTAAGCTGTTAGCTTTACTCAAAGCAGAATAAACAGATGAGTTTAGCAATTTAGGAAAGCCATGTAGGGACAGCAGGAGAATTTGGGGACTGAATTCCACCATCGAAATGGAGATCTAACGTCGTCCGGGGTCCTTCACTGCATTTTTCCCCCTCAAACTTCCCGTAGTGGGGGGGGGGCGGGTGGGGGGATGGGGGGGGGGGGGAAGGCGGGAAGAGAGAGAGAAATAGCGTGAAGTAAAACTTGTAGCATCAACAAGAATTTTGCACGTTTGAGGTTGTCTTAATAGTAGAGTAGATAGAATTGGTGTAAATGACTGAAAAATTCGTTTCGAGTAGAGCGAAGGCAAGATATTTTGTTGTGCTATGCTGAAATAATGTGGATAGCTGTTATTAGAGGATTTTATTGCAACAAATGTGGTAAACTTTAGCAGGAGAATTGCTTTATGAGTGTAGCCTATGTCGTTAAGCGATATTGGCATTAAATTTATGTCTCTTAAAAGGGAAGGTTATTTACTTGCCGATGATAATAAATCCTCATGCCGAACTGTGACAGCAATAGAATAGCGATCGGTCACAGCAAACTTTTACACGTAGTTTGCTTTAATTAAGCGCATTTCTGTGGAGAATAAGAAATGTTCTTACTCTTATTATTTGCAAATTTTGAGAGTATCGTAGGGCATCGACAGTTAAGTTGCTTGAAAAATGTGATATTTGAAATATGCATTAACGGGTTTTTTTTTTTAGATTTTTAGCGATAAAATGAAATAGCTTCCATATGAATTGTGAGAAATACACATAGGTCACTCCATGATGTGGAAAAGTTTACAAGTGGAAAAAACCAGTCTTAGCACAAAAAGTTCCAAAGAGGATTGCTTTTGTAGTTGACATTTTGGTGCGAACTGTTCTGAAGATTCGTTTCGCTGTCATATGCACATTTCGACTACGAGCGTCGATGTATGTGGGGATGTGGATGCACGCCCGTATAGGTACGTATATAGGTGCTGGGTGCACCTATATATCTATGCGTATGCACACTGCATATATATATATATATATATATATACACTTCCACGTAGCACTTGGTACCCCTCGTGTTCTGAAGGTTTCTATCTAGATCGTGAGTTCCATGACCTCCCCCCTCTCCGCTTCTTCAAAATGAAAGCAGAAAAATTTGAAGTCTCCTTTTATGAGACGCCTTATAAATTGAAAAGATTTGAGAAAACTGTGGAGCCTCTAGTTTTGAAAACGGGATTCTATGGTTTCGTAGCATCTATTGAAAATTGGCGTCCCTAAGTTCGTAAATTTAGAACTGATCCTGACGAATGACTCACATATGAACGGTGGGTCAGGGATCGTGGCCTGTGCAACGTTAGGTCGGTACCAACTGGTGGACCATCCATTTTATTCGAGTCTCTAAAGTAATCGCTGATGTAATTAATGTTTGTGTGCATATGTGCATTTACATGACCTTAGCTCGATGTTCGCAGCAGTGTTAGTTCCGTGCTGAAGGAGACACATGAAGCTGATGTATGAATTTTCAGCGTCTTACCAGTGAGGCGGTAGAGTTGTTAGGAAGCAAGGAGGAAAGCTGCCGATCGAGTCAATGATTGAGGTGATTCGGCACACTTCGGGTTATTCGGGATCACCGCAGCAGTCATCGAAGCTCGACCCGACCCTCTTCATGGACACTTCACCCGGGTTCCCGCAGTCGATCTATGCCACAACGCCATCGAATCGTTCCGTCGAAATGATGGTTGCAACTGCGGACGCCCTTCGTCAGTTACCGTCAACGTCCACCGAACACGACTCGAAAGTGAAAGTGAAGCGATCCAGCAAAAAAGATAAGCCCGGAAGTACGTCACCTTTTGAGTTTGTTCTACAATCCACGCATTTTTTTAGAAGCACTCAGAAGGAAGGTTAGAGCCGTCCAGGTAACGTTTTTTGGAGAAGCACATCATATGTGCCTCTCCATATCAGGTAGTCTGCATCGAACAAGATGACTGAGGCACTTGTTTCCACAGAAAATTTTTGACGTGGTTTTGCTTCCTCGTCCGTCACCATCCCTTGCATTCCATTATATTCGTATTAACGGCTCATTGTGATTGCGTGTCGCACTTCCACCTGACTCCCTCCCCCTGCCTCATCTTCTCCCTTCCCCACTACCGCGACCCTTTTTTCATATTTCGAAAGATTTTGCAACTTTCTATTTGCGGCCGAAATTTGCGACTCGCTAACTAGCGAGCGAACTGCAGAGAGTCAATTGTTATGCAGCGAAATTGAAAATTTTATACTGTCACAATGAATGCGCTGTTGTGCAACATATTTGGCATAGTTGACGCGAAATTTGTGCATTAATATCGCTGGAAGAGCCTTATTTCACTTTACTTCACTGATGTGCAAATGATCAGCTTTGACAGTCCACTTGCTTAAGTGGGAAGGCTTCACTTTTTCGGGTTATTTCTTCAGGTTACTAAAAATTTTCATTATCTCCGATGTGTTGACATTTTGATTGCAGTTTACTTAAAAATTTTCCAAAATTTCGAAAAAAATTTTTTTCAACTTTTCCAAATCCCAAAATTAAACAAGTCGGTAATGTATGCTTAAGTTTATTTTTTTACAGCATATATCGATTGATTTTTCTTTTCTTCACTCTTTTCTTCACTCCTTAAGACTACTCTCCCCGTGAACGAAAATTTTCGTGTATTTATAGAAATCAAAAACAAGGCAGCTGTAAAGCCACCCGTCGTTTAGCTTAAGTCATCTTCCTCGGGAATCGTTCCGCTTGCCGAAACGCGTTATCCAGCCGGCTTTGTGTTGCGATTGATTTCTATTCCGCAGTCAACTTTTTCTTAGTTTCACAACGGTTGATGTTGTTTGTTTACCTGCGGAACTGTGCAAGCCGATTAGCACTATGTGCAGTGCAATAATAGTCGTTGCGTAACCGATTTTGATTGGCGCAGTGATTGGTGTTAGTGATGAGGGTGGGAAAAACGGAAATCTATGAGAGGTGCTGGACAGTCTTAGTGAGCTATGCTGGCAGACGGGTGGCAGTAGAATAAGAGGATGCTTGTTGTGGGACGTATGTGGAGACACAATTGGTTCGCCGAGCAGATCGATGTGATAGAGGGAGCTGCAATGCGAACGGACGGCAGCTTGTAGTCGTCGCCGTGCTGCATCCTATTGCTGGGCCGAGATGCGCGTTTCGTCACCGGTTGCGATGTGCACAACAACACTCACATAACCGTTTTTCGTGCCGCTGCTGCTTAACACCTCATCTTGGCGAAACAATTGCATGCTTTCATCACTTTTAATTTGCCTTCTTCGAACCGTACAATTTTCATCGGCACTGTCGATGCCCTCTTCTGGCTGTCGTTATACAGTTCGTCTTTTGTGCATTCAACGAACGCATGTGGAAACGCTTTGTTAAGGTGGTATTATTAACGTGTGATGCGTTCATTTCATTGGCATAATTGAGTGCAAATATCTGCATTTCGCTGTAATCAGAAGCATACCAACGGACAGCAATTTCGGTGTATTTGTTTGTTTTCTCTGGTGTGACTGTTTTTTTTCATTCGCCTTCAACCACTGTTATCTGGAACGTTAGCGTTCACCTATTCACTAGTTTTTAAACAACAGACTATTGGTAGTGTGAAACGACGGTTGATTCGACCGTCTTTGAGTTGGCTGAAACGTTTTGTCCCTCATTGATAAGAAGGCATTTTTGCACGAGAGTGTTGCATTGATTGTTGTCATTTTTTGGCTATATCCGACACTATTATTTGTGTTGTCGTCTCGTGGTGATCTGCTCTCATTGAATTGCGAATGGCATGAACATTGAAATGCCCAATCATCGTGAGTGCTTTTTAAATATAATTTCCACTGTGTTTTAAAAGTGCTTCCATCCACTCCAACTCAACAATGCTTTCTTGTTCGCTTTCTGTGCTTCAAAACGATAGTGCGACAATTAAACTGTTAACTGTATTTTTTGGCCAAATAAAAAAACGTACCCGCATACAGGATCCCAATCTGCAAGCTTCCCATTCCCGAGTACACGTGATTATTAGCAATTGTGCTTAGGTAATTGTGAACAACGTTTGTTTTTTATGAGCCTAGGTTTGTAACTTAGCAGGTTTTGTACGATATCTACTCAAGCACCTTCATACTCTAGCGCCTTCTTCATACCACTCATAATTACGCTAGGGTCTGACTGGAAAGAGCTTCCACTTATCCTTGGCAATAAACCAATGAATGGTTCTTCACCAAACATGCTCCCATCTTGCATTCTTAGTTTTTACTGAAGCGCGTGATGGCTGCGTCATATCTTTGTGTAGGTGTGTACGTGGCGTGTTTACGTGTGCGATGTGCGTTTACTTGCATGTTTAATATATGTCTGTGCGTGCGTGCGCGCGTATGTATGTATGTGTCTGTGTGTTGCGCCCAGTTTACTCATCGGGTATTTTCATTCAGCTTGGTAAACCTCTCCATAGGTGGTCTCCCAACTCCGTGGTGCGATTTCTCGCTCGTTTTACACCTCTCACGTGCTTTAAAGTTTGATTCTTCAAACATCCCTTTTCATTTCTAGAGGGCAAATGGAATGAATCCTATGACGACTACTTGATTTAAGTGAATTTCTAGGACGAGAGAAGATCCCCGAAGGTACGTTATGTGTGGTGTGCTCAGACCTCGCTAGTGGCATTCACTATTCAGTGGCGAGCTGTAATGGCTGCAAGACGTTTTTTCGGCGTGCACTTGTCGTAAGTGATGCTAATTTTTATGCTTCATTTATAGGTGAACATGCCTCTATGCTTTTGAAATGTGTTAATTTGGGTGTTTACAATTCGATAAGTACCCGATCCTTGAAGAGTACAGTCACCTACAAGTGCAAAATTTCGTCAATTTTGTCGCTGTGGTCGGCGGGTCTTTTTTCCTCAGTGTTATTATTCATTTCATCTGTTTGAATAAGGATGCGTTTCCTTTTTCAAAGTGTAGTTATCGCTTAGCTTTTTTTAAAATTTTTTCGCAACCTAGTGGTAACTTTTTTCCTCTTTCATGAAAAGTGCTCTGACATTGTCCTCTTGAACGCGTTGAACTAGCGTTATTAGGGTATACACGACTATTGTGTCCACCACCATCCGTCCATCTACGAATGCCCCTCTCCCTGTCCCCCCACCCCACCGCCACCTCCCCGCGTGGAGACGGCTAACAAATTTTTTACCCTGGGGCCTCTCTAAAATATCCACAATCCTACGAGAGAATTTGCTGAAATCAAGCCCCCTCCCCTTGTGGATGCCGTGGGTTTCGTCATCTCTGTGAGGAATGTTGAAGAAGCGCGTCTTGTCTTCGGGAGCTTAGAGTCGCTGGAACAGGAGGGAACTCGCCCAGACAATATGTTCAAACAGTATACGCTGAGGGATAATATTGCGCATAGGTGTTCAGAAAACAACGTAAAACTGGACAGACTGGAGCTGGATTACTCAACGTTGGAAATTTTTAAGGACATTCGCCCATAGGCAATCAAACAAAAATTCAGGGTTTGATAGAGTTACAAAGGAAGCCCTGAACTTGAAAAAAAGGGAGCCGAAGATATCCCATTTTCACCACGCTTTTCGCATAAACCCGCCAGCCGGGAGTCATTTCTTCGAAATCAAGAAAGAAATGAATCTGGCAAGGGGAAAGGTCATTCAGCCTGATATCAGAAAAGCTTTCAGCACTGTTAATTCACATATAGTCCTTCAGTTAATGGAAAATACTCTTCGAATGGACGAAAACATCTCCAGCTTATTATGAAGTTGTCGAGGTAAAAAAATAAATAAAAGCCTTTGTAAGCCAGAATTAGGAATTAGCAGAAACTTCGCAAACTACTGCAACCAATTTGCTATCATTTCTTGTGCTACTGCAAGGTGCTCCTTCCGAATTCCCAATATTATATCACGTCTTGTGATTTTCATAAGCAGTAATAAATTATACTATAGGTCATAGAAGTTTTACCATAAAATATGGGTAAAGTTGTTATATCGAGCCATCACATTCCAGAGCTCTGCATTTCGACCACAGCCTTGTGTTAGTTATTGTTTCCACTGTTATCATATTTCCAGCAAGAAAGTGAGCTTGACGAGTAATCCGCCCCATCGGAACCTTTGTTCTGCATCCCTGCAGATTAGTTAATCGAACGAATACAACATTACCATAGCAACGAGTATTTTAAAACCCTTCTAGCAGCTTCACACCAAGGCCATGACTTTTCAAAAGTTGCTTCAATTGCAGCTTTTTGTGAAAACGATACAGCACAGTGCGGTATGAGCGATGCGAAAAACGGTCTCACAATAAATCTAGGCGTTCTCCTATCCTTCGTCACCAGCTTCCTCTCTAACAGTCTCCCGCTCCTGCAGGATATTTCTGAAAGTTTAATTCATCACATCACACAGAGGAGTACTCCCGCGAGCGCCTCCCAACTGTCTCCGTTTTGTACATTTGTATATAGTACTGACCTTGTAAGCCGCGCTGTAAGGAAGTATTATTGCGGCGATCGTTATGTTGTTCGATTTGATGCTGTGAATGTTCAGTGGGGCCAAAAATCATGCAGCTCAATTAGGACTTAGTTGAATAGGATGTCTGACTGTCACTATCAACTCTGTAACACTGAATTCTATGCAGATTCATTCGCCTGTTTAGTTCAGAAAAATGTATACGAATATTCATCTCGCCTTCCTCTTGACGTTTATTTTCCTCCTTTTTTGACGATTTAATAATAAGTGCGAGGCAAGGCCTTTTTGGCGCGTAGGTAATATGGCGTCGGGACGCGTCGGTGTCGGAACAGTGAGATGGAGGAGACAATTAGGCGCCGACAACTCGCTACTTTTGCATGCTTTACTGGCGTTTGACAATATAGCTATAGTTATTTTTGAAGAGTATGTTGAAGTGTTTTTCATGATGAAAACTAATTATTAAAAAAATTTCACAGTTGAAAATTCTTTCATTGAGAACCATTTCAAAGATTTTTACACTGACAGAAGAGAAGTGGTATCAGATAAAGTGCACTTTCACACTGTCAAAAAAGAAGTTATACTGAACAAAGGTTAAATTCAAAGCGCTTTCAGCAAAAGTGTATCCATAAATCCTTTGGTCACTTCCAATATATTTTAGTGGGATGTGCGGTGACTTCCTACATCTTATAGTCAGCTCGTTTTCAAAGTCGCCTTTTCTTCGAATTTTTTGTAGTCCATTTGCGGCACTTCCAAGGAGAGAGTGATGGTCCGTACCTAAAAGGACCAGCAAATGCCGGTGAGCATCCTTGCTTGTGTTGTTTATCTTCCCAATTCCGTGTTCCTCCCTAAAGGTCTTTAGTAGCTCGAGTTGCAGTCACGTTAGCAAAAGTCCTCCTTGGGCCTTCGACTCTTTTCTCAGTCAAATGGTGCATTTTCTCGATAAGAGCGCAGTCGACAACGTATTACTTGATAAGAGCACAACCCATACAGTGCAAAGGATCCTATATAGCAATCGATGCGTGCCTTTTCAATAGTGTTGACGAAAGTAGGCGTGCTATTGCTATAGTGCAACCATAACAGAGATTCTTTCCTTGGCACCACTCCAAAAACCGAAGTTTTTTTTAAAGTTTAGCTGTGGTAATACAAACAGTGGTTGTTATAAAAGGGGGTACAATATACCTCATAGATTGAACTGACTCATTTGGCAAAGTCGGTAAAGGTGCACACGTTTCATCCATTAGTTAGGCTATCTTGACGCTATCACATCCACAAAGAAAGGTGATCGCTGCAGTGAGTTTAGCTGCAAACACGCAGCGTTACATCGATTCGTCAGCTGTGTTAAATAGCATTTATGTATTTATTACACTGTATTTACTAATTTCTCTATGACCATCTGTGTGGCGAATTGGTGGTACGAAACTGTCTCCAGCAGGAAGTCGTAGCTGGCGCTGAAGTCATCCACTCTGATTAATGGTTACCCTTGTCGACCTCGCAAACTTTAGATTCGAATTACTCTTACTACTGCTTCGAAGTAAGGATAATAATGCGATTTGATTTCAGAACAAACAAGCCTTTCAATGTCAGTTCTCCGATGACTGCATTGTTGACAAATGTAAGTCAGCGATTTCTGTTAATGGGTTTGTGTCTCTTCCCTATAGACGAAAATTGCATATTCCTCATCTCTGTTTAAAAAGAAAAAAAACGCACAAAAATTCACATGTTTTTCGAAGGTTTCTCCCCATTTTATCTTGAAAGCTGTAGCTGACTGTGTTCCATAGAGAAATATGTATTTTCTATCAACTTCCCTATCAGTCAAAGGGTGGAGGATTGAGTCGGCATTCGCCCCTCTCTGCTTCACCTAACGAAGCTACAGTCTGCTCGAAGTAACGAAATTTCCGATGTTCGGGGGGACCCTGACATTTGTTCCATCTTATCGAACATCGTGATCTCCAAATTACAGAGACTGCGTAAAGCTTGCGATGATGATGGGCATTAGCGGGCGCAAAAATGAGATAGCGCATGTTCATTGGTGATGTTGCTCCCAGTTGAGGTTTACTAATGTAGTGGAACATTGTATTTGTTGTCATCATTGCAGTACCAGGTGAAATGGTCGTCGGCAAAGTCAAAATATCAGAGGAACGGTTGATTTAATGTATGGGGTGTGTTGATTTGTTGCAGTTTTTCTATTAAAGTCATTATCGCATGAAAGAAAGTGACTTTTTTCAGCGGTTCGTTGCGGGTGTCGAAGCTGTCGGTTAAAGAAATGTTTTCAAATGGGCATGAATCCAAACGGTTAGCCTTCAGTTTTTTCTTTGTTTTTTTCACAGGCCTTCAAATGGGATATTTTATTCTCAATTTAAGTTTGATAATGTGCGCTTGCTAAATTTCGCATTGTACGAATTAGTAGCGAATGTGCATATCCAACGTGTTTCGTAAAAAGTTGCCAGTTGACTATTGAGCTGATCGCAATTAGCATATGAAAATCAGAAGCAGTTCTTCGTTTTTTTCCTCTGAGAGTGTTAAACGTTTGTGATTTTATTATATCATTTGATGATGACATTTTTAATAAGTCAAAAGTTAATGTTATTGTGTTGGTGGTCAATTTAATTAAATTGGTGAAATAATTCATGAAGTTGCTCTAAGCGATTTCATCTGGCGTACCAAAAGGGCTGTTTAGGGGTACAAGAGCAGAAAGATGCTTCCGTTAAGTCATTTGGGATATTCTCTGTTTTATTGCGTTTGTTTTTGCAAATCTTTTAGGAGGAAACAAGGATTCTACTTCTTTTTCATTTCTCCGTAACATTTTCTAAGTGCGCGGAAGTTCCCTGGCTACTCTCGAGATCAGCGAGGTCGAGCTCTTTCTCTGTCTTGTGGGAAAGAGGAGTTTCTGACCTCGCTGATCTCCTTCGATATTCCGCATGTGTTGTTTCTATTGGCCTAATAAACTTTGTGAACTTTGCCATTTGCCCATCGTGATCTGCTTAAAACCTGGATACTCGCCTCCGCTAACCGTGCATACATTTTTGCGCCCATCTGTGGGAGAGTACTCGGATGAAATTCTGCATTTATCCTTCTTGTTTTTAAGTGCATCACCCAAGTATGAATGTTCTAACAGTGGAGTCATTTTATCGGATTTAATGAAGAATGAAACGGAAGGATCGGAATTTATTTCTCTCAATATTCAGTTAGTTCCAGAATTCCCTCACACCCGTTGCCTCCCCCTCCCTCCGCCCAAGTTGAACTCATCTCTGTTGATGTCATAAAATTTGCAGCCATCCAACATGACCGCGATAAAATCCGATATACGAAAAGAGCAAAGAAAATCAAAGAAGAAGGAGCGATGGAAATCTCTGACATAACTAATGGAAAGGCTGGCTTTATGAAGGAGGAAGCAGATAGTCCGCAAAGCAACCAGTATGTTTTGATTGCATCTCGTATTAAGTGCAACATTTTTTTAGAGGAAGGGGGAGGGGTTGAGGGATTCTTAAATAGCTGGCATATTATCCTTAATATATTGCATGGTGCGTAGGAAGGGGAGGGGGGGGGGGGTGATGGGATAGCATAGGTTCTGAAAATAGTATGCAGATGTTGAATTTGGTACCACGATGCAACCTTTGTGTACAGTATTTTTTCTGATGTTCATGATTTTCTTATAGAGACTTTTTTCGTTTCGGGAAAATTTCATCAGTAAAACTACTGCTTATCACATCCACTAAAACATCACTTCGGGTCATTTTAGGTGCCAGTGTTTTGCATATGCCGTATTGTTTTTTGTTTTCAGGACAGCTGACGAAATGGCCAATATGTCGAGTCCATCGTCGAGCTTTGCTGGCCATGGTCCGGGTAGCAACGCCCCTTCATTCGATCATGAAATCCACGACATCCAGGCTTGTTATTCCGCTCTTCTGAAGTAACTAAAATGCCATATCCAGCAAGGTGTCCCATATTACTGTCCCATATCATTACTCTTATGTTAATGAAAAATATATTAATTTGTTAAAGCACTGATCTGAAAACAGTACAGAATTTTCCACAATCGAAATATACCTTTATAATGCTGTTTATTCGTATTTTTATCTCATTTTCCAGCATTTTGCCGTTTTCATATAGTGAAAAAAAATGCAGCTTTGCCTCACGAGTGAAAGATTGCCTAGTCGCATTATAAACGTGTTTAAAAGCTGCTTCGAATTTCTTCAAAACATGCACCATTGCACCACATTTTCTACTGTGCAATGAAGGGATATAGCATATTGAAGTGGACATTGTTCCTTTAACTGAGCTTGGTTCGAGTAGTGGTCCATCACATTATGAAGTATTTTGTTTCGATAATTTGATATGGTTTGAATTAGTGCAGTTGAGCAGCTCCTAAGCTCCTAATTAATCTTTTATACTCTCAGTCTTAAAACTTACCTGTGGAAATGCATCCAAGAAATTAAACGATGCATTTAAGATTGAGATGTCAGCCGTACTCACGGATCTACTGATTCTGGAGCGTAAAATAAATGATGTTCGCAGCGCGAATAGATTCCCACCTCATACTTCAGTTGCGTCTTGCATGTACGACCGTCGACTTCTTGATGACGACGCTTGGGTCTCCACATATTCTACCCCTTTGGTTCGTTCCTTAGTTCATCCACTAAATTATTAGAATTAGAAGTGTGTGCTTATTAAAGTGTCCTCATAAGGTTATTCTCTCTCTCGACTCGGCGAAGATGTGAAGATATTAGACACGTGAAGGTTTCGAGAACGGCAATATGATTTGCAAACAAAGTAACTTGCTTCATAGAAATATTCTAGTTGTGGACAGTTGTTTTGATCCGCAAAATATATTTTCGGTAAATTGCTGCCTCATCATCTTCAGTCTCGTATGTCGGTTATGGGAAGTGCGGTTTGTTTGAAGATAAGGTGTTCTGAAAGAAATATTAAAACTTGGTAAGTTGTAAAAATAGTGTTGCTGAGTTATTGTTCAGAACCCATCGCTCTAAAGTCAAATTTCCAGAAAAAGATTTCTTTTTACGAAATTGGTACCTCTCTCAAACCCTTCTACTAATTTAATAAAATAGATCTCTCTAGATCTTTTCTTGAACGGCCGCAAAACTCTCAAATGTTATTCACTGAGTAGTTTCTCAACCATTGCAACATTTTCAAAGTTGAGCTGAGTTTATTTGTTGGGAAATATTTCTCTTTCATTTGCTATCCGACTTTTGGGCAATAATTGCCGGTGTAATGATTTTAGTCGGCTATTGGATTGATTTATTTTACATTATAGTCACCGGTATTCAATCCAATTCCATGCGATCGAGAAAGCATGCGTGCATGGTTTGTGAAAGATCTAACACTGATGATTGAATGGGCGAAATGTCTACCACAAATGGGGCAGCTTCTTCTCAATGATAAGGTCAGCTAATTTCATTAATCTTTGCAATATCATTGTTGCGCATTTTCAATGGGAGATAATCTTGTTTCACTGATAGCATCAATCACCAATTAAATTTTACCGAAGTTTATGGTTTTGTTTTGAAAATGTTTTCTCATCCGCGCTCACGCATAAGGTTTTTATTTTGTGAGATTTTTGTAGCTATTCGTCATGGAAGGTCGCATCTTTCATGGGATCGCTGAATGTTGCGTAAAATGCCTGGAGAAATTTTCGGTGACGGGTGTTGTGAAGTGATTTTCTTTGTAAAGAAAGTTTTTCCGGATTAAGAAGCCCTTCTTCCGACTTTGAACTTTGCTTTCTTTCGCTTTAACTGTTATTGCTGTTACAAAAATAGCTCTTCTTTTTACAGTACTGGGGTAATTTAGATGTTTTAGTTTTACTTTCATTTACAGTAATTGTCAAGAATCATGTGCACATTTTCTGTACGATGTGCATTGTTGAAAGAATCTTGATATCGTTTCTGCTTGAATGACGGTTCCAGGGCTTTTACTTCTGACAGTCCTCACAATGGAACTAATATTTAAGAAGCGACTTGCACTTTTCAAGGCCTTTTTCTCATTTCACGCTTAAATTATACAGGACTTTAAATTTCACTTATGCGGACGGCCCTGCATTTTTGAAAACCTTTCAGGGACGGAAGAAAAGTGTCACTCAAACAAAGCAGTTAAAAAGAGAACGAATTTAGCGAGTTCCATTCAGTAAAATGAACGTAATCGTATCTCAAATGGATGTAAAAAGAGGATGATTTACATGTCGTTCGTTCTGGAACGACCCAGTTTTATGTTTTTTATCCGTACTTTACACCTCGAAGCGAGGTGAATATTTGCGGGTCGAGTGAGTAAAAACACTTGTCCTCCTTGGTCACCTCTTCACGCACAAGGACCGTGTAACGTGCAGTAGAGTGTGGAATAGCACAATACCGACGTTACATGCTTCTGTGAGGGGTGTCAGTACTTTTCAGGCGAGCTTTCTTATTGTAAATCTATTGCAAATTTTCGGGAGAATGCTTTTTTTGTGCTTTTCTAGCAGAGGTTCCATATTCAGGAAGAGAAATATCTTCAAGCAGATACGATATTTGACTTATCGAGAGGGGAATGCACATCTTTGGTTTCTCGCGTTTATTTCCCATTTGGATGGGTTGTTCGTTTTCTCATGCGTCACAGCGACCGCATGATCGCTGCGACGGTAGCTTTATGCATTATTATGTGCTTGTTAAATATATCGGTTTAGCTGGCATTAATAAAAGCATTCGCACCCGTATTTCCGCTCATTCAATTGGCCTATTTCTCTTGCACTCACGAAAGTCGTCGCCGATCTTCAACAGAAAGCCCTGTCGATGAGTCGTTCAGTTCCCCTTCGGCAGTCACTTCAAGCACTTCCCGTGAGTGAATTCGCTAATTAGCTCCTTCATTTGATCGAACGTTAAACCTTTCGAAGAAAATCAATCCCATCCTACATATTAGCAAGTTTTACCTTGCAATTATTGCTAGTCTTTTTTCTACTAGCAAATCATTTCAACATTGATAGGCTGGATTTTAAAAAACTGAGCTTCATTCCTGACTGTCACTATTCATTGATAATGTTTACAAAATCTCGTCACTATTGCTTTTCCCACTTTCGCTTTGGAAGTGTCGAGCATACTTACATAGCGGAAACCTTTGTCGTTATCGCCACGTTCTCAGTTCCTACTAGAGGGAGATTTAGTGCAAAAAGTTAGTTGAATAAACAAATATTTACAATTGTAGGTTGTTTCAACTTTTTTCTGCATCATGAATTTTAAGTTCGTCGTAATAAATTAGGGCAATAAAATGTTTGCAGCAAGTAAGTAACTGATAAGAATATTTTACAATTCATCAGTGAGATAAAGGTACCTCAAATATCATTACTGCTATCACGGAAATTACAAATATTCGGATTTTTGAACATGTTTCATGTGTTTTTTGCATAATCTATCGTTATTTTCATCGATTCTCATAGTATCCCATTTAAATGCTCTTATTTCTTTTTCCGCTACACTGATAGGTAGTTTCAGTACGAATTTTCCGTCCATTAAGTAAGAGTGTAAATGCGTTTTAATGTGTGCGAAAATATGGGTGGTCTGGAGTGATGCTAGAAAAACTATTCGCTGTTTATTACTTTGTATCATGTGCTGTTTGATTCGAGAATCTTTTTTTAATGGGCGATCGCTATCGATCGTTAGGCTCGCCTCACTAATTTCCAACATGTATTTCGTTAAATAGATGTCCTTGGCATTAAAAATGCACTGTTTTTCTTCTGTTGCCGTGCAGTACTATGATAATTTTAATCTTGGATTGTTAATGAACAATTTCGAAGTAGTAGAACACCACGTGGACCGTTCGCAGATATTTCATAGAAATATCTCCCACAGGAGTATTTGTCCAATACTAGCGCGGCTGACAGTTTGTGTCGTGATGTCCACACACGTGTATTGTTGCAGGTGGGTAAGTGCACATTGTTGAAGCGGATGAGAAATCACGAAGTGTAATGAGATATTTAGATGCCTTTCAGGATAACATGATAGTGACTTAATAATTGAGTGAAAAATCGTTGATCGATGCATTCGTCGATTCGAATGGAAAATGACGTATATTACTCTTCCATTGATTTGTCTTGAATTACAGGCTTATCATTGGAATCAAATGGTGGCGCCGAGCTGGCGTTCATGGCGCGTACTGTCGACAGAACACCTACGTTGGATCGACTTTGGTACCCGGATGGACGATATCTGGAGAGGGAGGACCTTGACACCAATTCCACCGCTAACAAGTTTGTTTTTTATGAATAATCTCAATCATGCAATATTTACGCACTTGCGCTTGTGTCATGAAAGTTCAACCACGAAAAGCGGGTGCTCTGACACCTGGAATGGAAGCCTAGGTGCGTGAGGTTGAGAAGCGAACTTATTTTGAGTATGAGCTGCAGCCACTAGCAATTTTGTTTCGCGAAGTTAGGCAGTGTACTGTCCTAAATACGTCCTCTGAAATGCCTATGCTCATTGAGGGCATGTTTCTCTTTATGTTATACGCGTATACGAAAGGAAAGACTTGCATGATGCCCCGATTTCTATCTGGCAGGTGTAGAATTCTTTCCTGTCGTTTTAGCTTTGGGAAAAGGGCGGTCAATTGCTTTTTTTTTTTCTTTTGAAGTCCATTAGGAGTTCCTTTGAGGCATCGTCTTCTATTCCAGTCAGTAATTCATCATGTATATCTATTTATTCGGTATTTCTACAATAACGCTGAAGTGAATGTGTTAAGAAACAAGAGAATATGGGTGCAGTTGTTCCTAAATGAGTTGATGTAACCACTAAAATTAGACTTTTATGTTTTAGCAAGAAGGAATTGCCGATCAACGCTTTGCTTATCGATGGTGTGTGTCATCAAATGTTGAGGCTGAGGCTTTCCGAAAGTCATGTTGTTTTATATAAGTTGATGCTTTTCTTCAATCCAGGCACGTTTTTTCAATCAGTGTTTTTGCTTTTTTCTTCACCAATAAGGGTCACGATGAGGAAGCGTTTCTTAAATTGTTCACTGCTTCATTCATGCAATATGAGGCATCGAAGCGTTTTTGATGTCAATGTTCTCAAAATTCCTGATGTTTTGTTTTTCGCTTAGAGGTTGAGGGGGAGGGGTGGGGGGGGGGGAGAGAGGGCATGTTCATATTTGTTTGCACAAATTTTACTAATCTCTGTTTTTGTTCTTCGATTTGTTAATGTTGACAAATTGATTATGATGCATATGGTCGTATTTCGCTGCCGTTTCAATTGATAGCAGTATTGTTGCATTTGAGTTATTAGCTTAAAGTCACGTAGAGATTATGTTGATTGCTCATGAAAATTTACGATTGTTTAACGTCGTTAAAGGTGTTTGTATGCTATTTGCAGATGCAGATGGCCTTTCGTCGACGGGCAAATCAACAATCGAAAGTGAACGAGTGAAACTACTCAATTATTTATACGTGCAAATAATTCAAGATCGTGCTGGCAAACAAGGCACTGAGCTCTACTCCAACATTCTTTTGATGACCACCACTCTCATTGTAAGTCATTTTGTCTTTTTTTCTCCTCCATTTGTTTCTTCATGGTCTAGAATTGCCTCTATCGTAACACCCTTGACTTTACTCCTAACTCTTTTCTCTTCTCAGTGGATCTCTTTCCGCCACCTTCTCCTCCCTCCCCTTACCCCTTCCCCCCCCCCCCCCCCACCATTCCCATCGTACGCGTTAGGAGCTGTTATATATCCATCTCTCAGCGACAGTCCTAGTCTCATAGCGTTTCCAAAGTTTTTTTTTAAGGTTTATGTGAAAAAAGTATCCTTCTAATTGTTACTTAGGCGCCACGGACGAGTTTATACACTCTCTCATAGCTTCCGTTACCTTCCCTTTTGGAGTGTAGTAACATTTCGAGGTTGCTTTCAGTGTAATATTTCATATCATTGCGAAGAAAAGTGCAGTGAGGTTCAATGCATCCCAACATTGCGCATAACACCACTGAACAAACCTTTATGTTCGATTGCCCTCACCTGTTAATAACAGTAAACCGTTTACGGTGAGCAAATTTTGGGAGCATTTCATTTTGCAGCGTGTTGCCTCATTCTTGAAGCGGACATTCGATATATCTCACATATTCGGTCCAGCGGATGATCTTATCGATCAGCTCATCATTGTTGGCTTATGAGAAAAGATCGTCATCAAGACTGCTGTGCATCGTTAGCATATACACTCGGCTTATTGTTGTCGTTCAGAGTAGTGTTTTATACATTTAGAGAGATTTCTATTGTTCATTGGGGTGATAATCGTTTGTTCGTTTATTTTTTAATTTCATTTTCTTTTCAATAGTCGTCGACTAGATTTGCCTTTTTGCACGTATCATCAGCGCGTCCTCAACTGTGGTTGCATTTCTTGAACGCCTCTTTGAGAAGAGGCGTCACGCAGGTTAGTCGCCGATTTGTAGTACATTTGTCATTCATTTATCTGTTTTTTCTCTGTTTTTTTTTTTAAGCGGCTGTACAATGTCGCAATGGGTATTTCGATATTGTTGCTTTGCTCAAAAAATATCTTCTAGAAACCGGTTAGCACGGTACTCAATCGAGTAAATTCGTTGTATACGTTGACTGATCGTAACGTTATTCACATAGCTATTGCCTTCATTTCGTATATCACATTATTCTTTTTGCAACGCTTTCCCACTTGCTAAAGAGGAAGTAAACCGTTTATGGGATAACTCGTTCTGAAAAACAACGTTTTCGCCTCTTTGCAACATTCCCTCCTAAGGCAAAATCTTTACAGTGAAATTTGATATTCGAAAGTTTTTTAATCGATGCTATTGAAGTGTCAACAAATCAGCTTTCTTTCCTGTGTAGTAGTCATTTTTACATGTCGAAATGTTTATTCTCCGGCATGCCTCTGTTGAAGTTCTTCGAATTAGTGGCGCATCGTCGACTGCTGTCTTTGCTTGTTTTCTCTTGCGCGTAGAAATAAATATTCGGCTTTCCTATAACGATGCTATAAATTGTGGAGGAGGAATCAGAAGCTCTTTTTTAGAATGTGGAATAGAGTTTAGAGGGACATATTTTTCTCGAGGAATAAAATCAGTCGAAAAGAAGCATAACTTTGAGACATATTTTAGCAGTTGCAATTAGTTGTCTCGCATCATCTTCTAAATGCTCCTATCCGCATGCATTACTTGCTATTGTATAAATAAATTTGTGACATAACAACATGAAGAGCACAAGTGGTTGCCTGCATTTGCCCGGTTTTTCTGTCTCTTTTTAGAACGTTTTTTCTTTTTTTTCAAATGCTTTTGAAATGTTACTAATAGTCATAAGTTTAGCTAGTGTTGTGTCTTTTCTCTTTTTTTTTCATCTCTCAGAAATAATAGGCTGGTTCGTTGCGTTTTTTTGTTCTTTTTTGTATAGAGATTTTTTTTTTTTTTTGCTTGTTCATTTTGCAGATTTTTAAGAAAAAAGAGTTTATGTGATTTGTGTTATAGTCGCTTTGTATGTTGGTTCTTTGAAGTCGACTGCTATTACTACTTCTATGGGCTTGTTGTATTTGCGAAAAGCCGAATTATGTCATTTTTTAATTCTTTATCATTGCGACGATTTCATCAAGATGTTTTCATATATATATATATATTTATATATACATATACATATATATGTATCGTCGTATGATACGCGATATTCATCTGTTTTGTTTTGTTTTGTTTTTTATTATTATTATCATTTTTGTTTCGAAATACTACCTCCAATAATGGGGAATTAATTTTAAATGTTCAAAACAAGAAATTGGTGATTCTTTCTTTGTTTTTTTTTTAATGTCTTGAATGTGTCGCATACATGTGAGAAATATGAGTGTGTATGTATGTGTGTTTGCGTATGTGTGAGTGTGTGTATGTGTAATGTATGCGTGTGTGTGTGATAATTGGTTTTTCTTCGGCTTGAGTTGCTGCTCTAGCTTGCAAGTGAGCTCATGACATTGCTGCGCCAGCTTGCTAGTAGGTTCATGCCGTTGCTGCTCTAGCCTGGGAGCAAGCTCGTGTCGTTATCGCCCTAGTTTGCAAGCAAGTTTGTGCCCTCATCGCTCTGGCTTTCGAATGAGCTCATGCCGCTGCCATATGGCAGCGTTGTATCTATGTGTATAACGAACGCCCCGGTGTGATCGTTGTCGTATGTTTGTAAACCTCATGCATTCCAGTTGCCAACACCAGCGTGCGTTACAACGCTTCTTTTCCGGTGGCTGTGCTGACCACGGTCGCCTTCTGAAATTTTTTGAAAGCGCATGCGTGTACAAGCTAGTTGTTTATTTTCTAGGCTGGAAACCCGCCTTCTGCAGTCGAGCACTACTGTCTCACGTTGTTCGTTCGCCCACTACAGCGTTGCGTTTTTGTTTCTTCTCTGTTTGCTTGTGAAAAATGTTGCAAACGCTAATGCGCAGTTTCCCATTTCCAACCAAGATTCACTCAAACGTTTTCCATCCAGCGATACTCAAATTGGTGAAAGGATTCTGTAGCCTTTTGAGGAGGTTTTCGGAAAGGTGTGTGTATTCGTAATTTTTCCGTCTTGCACATTTATTCGTTTTCCTGTAAAAGATTTCTAAGGATGGAGCAGATCGCCGCAACAGTGCTCAAAGAGAATTTCGTTCGAAGAGGGTGATTATCGCTGGGATGAAGGTCGTTCCGATAACTTCTTTCAAAAGTTGCATAGCGTTCACTCGTTACCATCCCGGATATTCTCAGTCGTTGATTTATTGTCAGATTACTCTGTGTGCGGGCAAAGTTGGAATAAAATTTTTCAGCTGCTTCGTAATATTTTAGCTTTTCAAGTAGCGGTGGACGTTGCAGATGCAGTCCAGGAAAAAAGAATTAAGTGCCCAAAATTTCCGAAATCAATTGCTCAACCGAGCGGTGCATTTGTTCTAAAGGATATTTGGGTTTGTTTTTATGATTTGATCCCAGGTTGAGCACGTTTTATGCGTTTATGCTGTAATCTTTGGTTTTGTCTTAAAAGATGTTCCAGCAGTGACGGTAAATATGTAGTATTGCAGAGCTTTTCCTGTTGGAGGGGAAACAAATGCAGAGGGAGAGGAAATGAAACGAATTTGAGGAACTGTATGCAATGAACGTCATAGGGAGAAAAGGGAATGTTTTAGCAGTTGTTCATAGCCACAGATTTGGGAACGATGAAGTGCGTGATGGAATCTGATGTTGGGTATCGTTTCTCTCATCTTTATAGGTAGCTTACGTTATTGAATTGGAAGCTTATGAACTATGTATGCTTTCAATTTCTTCAAGTACTGGTTTTCAGAAGGACCTCAGTAGCGTTGTGTGAGGGAGCGGATGTGTTCCCAAGATTTTCTAGGCCAATAAAAGGGGGAGGAAGGAGAACAAGATTCCGAAGAGTCGTGAACTTGAAGTCTCATCTCCGACTTTCGAAATTTCCCACCTTTTCCCACAACATCGAATCCAACGGACAAAATCCGCAACTGTGTTATGGAGGAATTGCTTGCAGAAGCCGACGCTGTATGTACGAAAAATTTAAACGGCGGCCTCATGACTAAGGTGAAAGCTAATAATAAGAAGCGCACTTGCAGGTTGGCAGGTTGACACCTGAGTCTTGCGTTCTGCCTGATTTCGTGAAAGGACCTAAGAGCAAAGTATTCGCCAGAGTCTAACGCCCACAAGTTCTTCCCCCCCTCCCCCCCCCCAAAAAAAAAAAAAACATCCAAAGGACTGCGTTCGAGGCCGTATTCGTGGTGTTAAGGGGAAGGCTTTATTCGTGAGCCATTTCCGTGCGAATTCCAAGATAGCCGATAAGAATGTCCTAAGAATTCCCATTGGCCTTTCCCCGGGCTTTCGATACAGGGGTTCTGGTAATCCATTCGAGCGATGCCTTGGCTTTGGACGCCTGAAAATTCTTCACGAATCGAGCTGAGTCATCTTTCTGTGCGAAGGAACAATAGGAGATAACTTCATGAAAAAAAAAAAACAAAAAACAAACGCAGCAGTGAAGCGAAAAGCCATATAGTTACAGTTGGCATCAGCCACTGAAAGATCATGAAACATGTAGGGCGAATTCTAATATGAATAAACAGTTGAATAATGAAAGCAGTGCTGTTTGTAAGTATACCGCATGTGATGGTGACCAATCAGAATTTTTTCCGGTCCATAAACAATTGATGTGCGATGAATTTCGGTGGCAATCGAATCATTCTGATCGGCAAGTGACCGAAAACATTTCACTGCAACCGAAATTCGGCTGAAAGTGGTTGAATCTCAAAAATGTTGGTTGGTGACCGACTGAAAGCGTTCGATAGTAGCCGATTGTCGGTTCCAACGGTCATTGGGATAGGTCCCCTGTCTCTCGCTTACTCCAGGTTGTGAAAAAATGCATGCGGAAAAAAGTGCTTTTTGAATTTCTGTTTAAGAGAGGATTCATCTACTTGCTTTAAAATGCCAAAAATGTACATTTGATCTTAAATGAAGCAGAGGTTGGGAGCTTCGACTCCCCGTTCACCGCCTTCCCTCCTCTTCCTTAGCAGTCTAGTATATATATGAGCCCTTACCTTCCTCCCCCTCCCCCCACCAAAAAAAAAAAAAAACAAAAAAAAATCACTGGTCCACTGTTGCTAAAGAAATCTTGCCGAGGTAGCATAATTGGTCGATTGAAAGATTCCATGTGTTCTATAAATCACATACAAAATTTTTACGGTCAACCAAGTTAAAGGAAGAAAAAAAGAGGAAATGTACGGTATTTATCGACATGGGAATTTTATGCCTTCTCTCCGTTAGTGCCTATATCAACATTGTGTTATATGAGAAAAAAATTTTATAGAAATTCTACATGTTGCTAATATAAAACGTCAAAAATTAAAAATTAGCAGCAGAAAGAGATTCTTATTTATTTAGGAGCATAACGACTGTTGCTAAGATAACGAGGGAGCAGCAATATGATTGGTTAATGATGACCTAACATAATCGTTACGATTGTTTGATGGCATTTTAGCCTATCACTATTGAATGAAATCTCTTACAAAATTGTACAGTAGTACTCTATTTAGTACAACTGACTGTATGAGCTTATGATTTAGTACTAAATTTTCATGCTTGCTGTCATTTTCGTTGACTGGGAACGATGTCACGTATAGAGTGTAGGTATTCGTACACATGCATTTTGATAAATTTTATCTTTTTATAATAGATTTGTACATATTCTGTGATAGTACAAGTTTTTCAAATTGTTGTAAATATTCAGGGAAAAATTTCGAAGTATATTGGTTGGAAAAAGTATATACAAGTGACCTCGCGCAGTTCAAAATTATATTGTCCAAGGATCAATGCTATCAAGGATGGATGTTTTGAATATTTTTAGGTGTTTCCTTTCCGGTAAGCTGTCATTAAAACAACTGAAATTCTTCTCTCTCCTCGCAAATATTTGTGAATATTTTGTTGTCTCATCGTTTTTAGCCTCGGCTTACCTAATTATCTAATTAAATTGCCAATCAGTTTGCTCATTACGCTTGAAATCGTTTGATAGAATAAAAAACAAACTTCAGTTGAACTATATGTTCCTTTTATGCATGGATGCATATGTGTTATTTACAAGCATATTTTCGAGAAATAAACTTTTTATGTTTTGGAAGCTAAAATATCATTTCGAGACAAAAGAAAAAGGCGAAAATGTATTAATTGTAAAATGTGACGAAAAAAGAAACCTCAAATCAACAGCTTATTCTTGAAGTGACGAAATCTTTCAATCATGATCAATAAAAATGGATTTATCGTTGAGAACTATTCGATTCGTCCGATCAATAAATTCACAATGATTTTATTACATCACAAAAAGAATAGAGTGAAAAGTGCTAGATATACAACATGCAGCAGTGTATCCTTTGCTTGCGAAGATGCTGGTATCAATCAGCATTTCAGAAATATGTCATTTGTGTCTTGCTCAGTCGGTGAGGGTTGTCCTCCCATCCCACCCCTAGTCCATCAGCTTCCTACCTCCCGCCACATATTTTTGAGGGGCGTGGGGGGAGGGGAGGGGAGATTGGGGGACTGAAAAGAGAACTTTTGAGATTTTCGTGGGTCTATTCAACCAATGATGGTTTCCCAGCACTTTCTCGATAATAATTCCAGCAAATTTACATTTATTGGAATGCACCCGCATCTTCAGTGCTACACAAATTTCATTCGGAAAGTTCTTTACCATGAAAAGGTGGATTGGCTTCTATTTACATGCAATATTTATTCGGCAACTATATTGCCTGCGTCTCAATCTTAAGCGCAAAGCATCGATCGGAGTTGCCATTTCTAAACTCCATGCTTAAAACCAGTTGCCATTTCTGGCAGAATTTAAATGAGTTAACTGCTTGTTTTGACTTTCTTTTCATATGCGGGCGAGAGGATAGCCAAACTTATATTTCTTCAAATAAAGTAAAGGCGGAACGGGGTGTGGGAGTTCCCAGAAGATATGAGGGAGACTGGAACCGACAATAATGGAAGAAAGGACTGGCTTACACATATGTCACGTTGAACGATCATCTTCGCATTTCAGACCATAGTCCACGAACTACTGTCTTCGAAAACGTTTGTAGCCAGAGCTGATTACCTTACAAGAGAGGTTTTAAAATTTAAAAAAAAATACTCCTAGTGTCTTACACTCCTAGTGTCCAGGAAAAGCATCCTGAACAGCCGCAAATTTTGCGAGTACCGTATAAAACAGTAGTCTGCTTTCTTCGAGCGGTCGAATATGTTTGACTCAAACACTAGAACATACGGCGTTAAATAAAACAAGCAGAGGTCTCAAATTTCGTGCATTGAAATATGAAGCTTTGGATGGATCATAACTTTGAAGGTTAAGATCCAGATGGAAGATTTCCGAGGTTTCCATCTGGGCCGCAGATTCAGACGTATTATTCAACCTATCCAACAATCAGTATTAACTAGGATACATGGGAATTCGAACAGGTAATTAACAGAATTAGCATGAACCAGTTCATAACGGCAAGTTACCACCAAATTTTGGCTTAGACTGGTTTCTCTCTACAACCATTCTCCAGTTGACAGTGAAGCGCTCATGTGTGGTCGAAGTGGGATGCTCATAAAGAACTCACCTTAAAAAGCTTATCACATTGCAACTATAGAACGATTTTAATTTGCAGACTGAAAGTGGCCAGCTCATGAATTCAGCAAGGATTTGGCTTGCCATGATATCAAATAGACTATATATATATATATATATATATATATATATATATATATATATATATATATATATATATATATATATAATGTAAAGTCCGCAATGGTTGATGAGAGCACAAAAATGGGGATTCGAACAGAACGAAACGTCACAATATTGGTATAATGAAACGCTCGGCCGCATTGACAAATTTTGGGACGCATAATGCATTGGCAGCACTATATGCTAGAAATGAAGAATGAAACCCATAGTATATAGTAAATTTTTTAAGGGGCCTGTTTATTATAGAAGAAAAAATCGAAGTGAGAACAATGGTTGGGGCGCATTCTTAGCCGCATAAAAGCGGTTGAGATTAAACTTTTTTAATTGTTTGCAATTTTTAAAGGTTTTCAGTGCGAAAGTTTTTTCAGCCCTTTTGATAACCTTTCAACAGCATTCACAGTATATTGTGATGAAATTGAAAAAGGCAAAATTAATTTTCCTTTGTTCATTATCCTGTTGCGTTCATCTGACCTTAAATACATTCCCCATACTTCATGTTATTTCCACATGGTTAAAGAGAGGCCAAAAGAAATGAGTACGCTTGTTCACTTAAGAAGTTCATCATTTCATAGGAAACCATGATCAAACATAATTTCGAATTGTAGTTTTCGTAGGTATTCATCCAAAAGATCATCTTCTTAAGTGAACTGTGTCATATGGTTCAAAACGTTAAACCGTTGCCGAGAACAACCCTACCAGGCCGTCAAGAAGTACGATTTTCTTCTTTACAAAGTGGCGGATCATTACCAACTCGAGATCCACTTCCTAAGAATGTTTGTGAGATCTGCCATTTTACTACTATCAAATACGCGAAGCCCCTAGCATTTAAGAGACCTTACATGAATTCATAGTTTGTGGCACTTACATAAATTTCGCAATTTGAAAGTAAATAACCGTCGCTTCCTCATACAAATGCGAGAAAATCTCGCAGCTTGCATATACCTCAACCAGTCCGTTTGGCAACGTTCCACGTTGCCAAACGGATTGGTTGAGGTTTGCACCACTTTGTTTTTCCACCGCATATATGTATATATATATATATATATATATATGGGCAGGTAATCAATGAATCAATAAGTAGAACTAGAGGTGCGCTCTAAATAATAAAGATTTTGTTTGCCGACTAAAATTGTTTTATCTTTGTGAAGTTTTTTTTCTTAAATTCTAGCTCTTTTTATCCGTAGCTCACAAAAAAATTGGAGCTGAGCCAATTTCTGATCCGTTTTGGGATAACTGATATAGGTATGTCTCATTCTTAGAGTGTAATTTATGCGTATGAAATTATCATTGAATATAATGACGAGAAAACTAGACCAGAGGTGACTGAGAAACTAAAAAGTTCATACAAAATTTGATTTTGAAACCTATCTTACTTGGTCAACAGTATCTACCATACACATAGTTATATCCTGTGGATGCATAGGATGCACATGCATAGGAACTTATTTTTTACCGCAGCTCATAAGTGACTACGGGATTTGTAGTTATTCTCTTCCGATGTGATGCAAACGAAGTTGGTTTGTAATTTTATAAAGAGTCCATTGCTGGCTTCAACTGTAGATCTTTTAGATTCATAATACATTGTTTTACGAGCAATGACTTCTAAAAGTGACAGATCTGATGAGTGCTGAGGAACAAGAGGTGAAACGAAAAGAAGTAGATTCAGCTGAATTGCTCATCTGGCTCTCATTTTTCCATTCCCATCACATTCTAGTACATCGCGGCATGTTAGAATGTACTACTGCTTTTTTGGACAGCCTATAAACATATTAAAGTCTGCCTTAAGATGTGAAGTTATAGCGAACACGCTTTAACGAAGATCAGATATGGTATCATGTAGCAAACTTAAGAAGCAGGATTGAATCAAAGTTAAATTACAGAGTATGGAGTATGGAAATCAATGGGAAGAGAATGAAGATTATTGGGAAATAAACGCACTTTCACTGTTTCATTTGCAGCAATGTGAGATATAGGATAATCGAAAGGAACCCCTCAGTGCAGCACCTGTTCACATTTGTTGTATTCGAGGGCTACTAATATATCTCGCCAAGCGGTCAAAAAACCTAATAAACAAGGACAAGACCGCTGTGGTAAATTGCTGCCTGGAAAGAAGGATGAGAATTGGAGAGGGGGGGGGGGTAGGTAGGATGGAAGGGGAGGGAAGCATGTTTTATACGAACCGCAGTTAACACACGAATCGGCACATATCAATATCATTGACAATGCTGAATTGTGTCAATAAAGCTAAAGTTGGCATCGAACTTTTGAATTAAAAGTCGCTTCATTCACCTGAAAGTGTTTCACTCTCAAGTAACTGTCATATTTGAAGTTACTCAGCGACTTCTTCATTCATCGCTTCTGCAATCATTGCAAGTGTGCATATTTATCTGTGCATGTCTTTGCATGTGTTATGTGTGTGTGCGTATGCGGCCACCGTCGGAAATCAACTTCACACAGGGATGGAGGTGGGGAAGATGGAGGATTGATGGAGAACTTCTCGAGTGAAACATATGCGGAACTGCGAAAACTGCTGTTGAGATATTCTGAGAAGAAGCGAGGGAAACTGCTGCCTTAGTGGGTAGAAATCCCTCCTCTTCCTCACCCACCTTGTCCTCTCCTCTCCCTCCCACCCCCCTCCGCCCTCCCAAAAAAAAAAAAAAAACAAAAAACAAAACAGAATTTGGATTGCCACTGCTATTTTTTCTAAAATTTGTTCATGAAAACTGAAAGATCTTGTTTCACAGCAAATCCAGCTCATATAGCACTTCTCATTTAATTTTACAATTGTGAAAGTTTATTTCCGGGAGGGAAATTACTTCAGTGCTAGAATAACTATCATTCACAGGCGTTCTATTAGCATATATTTCAATTTGAGAGCAATTGCAACTGCAGCCGAACTAATCTTTAACAATAATATTCAAGTTGGAATGCTAAAGGACGATCGAAACAACCTTGAAGAGGTATCCAGCATACGTATCCAGCATACTATTCTTATGTATCCAGCCTAGACGTACGAAGTTTCATAAATAAGCGCAGTAATATATGAAATGAGAATCGACGGTTTGTATTAGGAGTGATAGATGAACGAGGTCTTATGAGATGCGGGGATGCATTTACTACTTCGTATTTCTTACAGTATTACTAATACATAGTTATTAGACTCACTCATAGCATCTGTTCGGTAGTCCGGGAAGAGCAAAGCCAACCAAAAAGTTGTTGAATCACATCTTGTTTACCACATCTTCATTACCAGCACCGACTTTTCAGCTGTGGCCTGTGAAATGGACAGAATTTTTTTTGGAACTTTTAACTGTTTTCAAAGTTTGGGGGTACACCAACATGGTCTCGTCCGTCTGAGAAGTATAATAGCTTCACGGGAGGAATTTCGCAGTTACCTTTTATTCATAGATCTCTGTCTCTGTAGGTCTCGCGCTTCCACTTCACGAACCGCAAAACTTATGACGATGAAATGTTGCGGTGTAATGGCATCCTGTGCAATTCTTCACGTTCGCTAGAAGCTAGCGTCGGTCTGTCGCGGTCTGTCGGTGTTTGCGTGTGTTCCGTCGGCACCTGCGTATGAGGCAACTTCCTGGATCTACAAGAGGTTCCAACACCACAGCCGGTTTTAGCCATAGACATCAGTCATAATATCTCGCGACTACTGCATAGAGAAAGTGCGTTTCGTATAAACAATTTGCTCAGTTACTCAAGCGTTTGCAAGACAGTGGAGTTAGCCTCTTAATAGGATCCTCAATTTCTCACCAATTTATCCGGTGTTCAAGTTTTATGCCTCATGAACCTTTTTTCGGCCCATTGGAGACAGATACCAGGAAGTAGTACCACAATTTAGCCCACAGAAATGACTTTGCATTATTATCTTACACTGTTGGCTTATTACGCAATTCTGAAAAGGAAACCCTTATGTTTCATGAAGTGTTAAAGATAAAATTTTCAGTCTCTGCGGTGAAAAGACGTGTCAGGCATTGATATATCTATAAGTTCCAGATAGTAGCAGATGCAAGTTTTAAAATGTCTGAGAGGGAAATTTAGTGTGTTAACAATCGAGGGAAATCCAACAACGAATTGTTTAGTTCGGGGTTAGCATAGTTCAATTATTTTCGCAAGAAGATGCATTAACCGGCGTTTTGCCTTTTCTTCTTTTTTTTTTTTTTTGTTTGTCAGCGCAATGAGGCTACTTCAGTGGGCTGAAATGCTTTGAGTAAAACTTATGGTGCTGATTTTTTTTTAGCAACCTTCACTTGTTTAGAATGTTGCTTACCAATTTTGGAGTTTTTTTAATGGCATGCCTGGCAAATTTCAGTGTTGATCAAGAAGTAATGGTTCTTATAATATTGCTATTCGAAGGCTCATTCCTATATCTTTATAAAAAGTTGAAAATTTTTTGCGTAAAACCATGTTTGGCGCATTTTCACAATTTCTTCATTATTCATTAGATCCAGGTGGTCTTCGTAAATTTTTCTATCAGTTGCCGAGTTACAGCTGGGTCGATAGGGTGACAGACGCATGCCCTTCACCTACATTTTCCGCCTTGCATATAAGTCATCAAGTTTTTTCTTCATATTCATTGTTTATCTTGCAATTTCGGTAATAAACCTCTTAACTGATTTTGCAGCATTTTCATCGACTAAGCTCTAGTTTTGTGAGGCAAAATTCCTCTTTCTCTGAGCAATTCAAAGAACATGTCTTATTGTTTAAGAGGTAAAGAGCAAAAAGTAAACAGTATGTTAAGAGCAAAGTTAATACAGGTGCATTATAGCGGAAATCGAAGATAACAAGAAGCAGCCTAAGTTAGCGAAAGAAAATCCGTAGTATAATGTATAAAATCATAGTTTAATCTCCCGTTAAAAAAGGTATTGTGGTGCGTTTTTCGGAGATCATGATGTGAAAAGCACTTCTGCTCTTACCAGCTTTGAACTGACCAAGCAATCCCAGCCCTCCTGTAGCCAAAGAGATATGGGCCGATCCCATCACATGCCACAGGTGCCACAGGTCATGCTTCAACCGAATAGGATTTCAGTGACTCTCGCAAATCTCATTCAGCCGTCTCGCAAGTCTCGCAAATCGTTTTTTAGTGGGAAATGTAACAGCTTCTGTGCAAATCTGTTGCATGAAGCTGCCTTTCAGAAAATTTCGGTGCGCACACAGCGTGTGAACTATACATTAAAAAATTTCATGGATAAATTCCAACTCGTGGAGGAATGCGCTTAAAAGGAAAAACTAAAAATAGATTTCTTGCAAATGAGTGATCAGCGTTGTGGATTTTCGGCAGTCTATAAAAATCGCTCGTTTTACTTGTGGCTATATTCTTGACCGTTCGTCACTCAGTGGCCAACAATAATGATCAGGCCACTGTCAACAGAACTTCAAATCAGTGGCCATTCATCACTAATGACGAGTGGGAAACAAATATTCAAATGGCTCGAACATCCTGTTTTGAAGTGCACCTCTGCTTTCCCGTTTTAAACATCTAGACAAGAGTAGACCTTAACACATCAACATTCAAGCGCATTTGGGAATAAATTTAGGAATCGATTGGCATATGTATTAGTCAGCGTCCTCTTGCGATCGCTTCACGAGATCATTCGCTTTGATGGCACACTTGTTAACATGGTGCCACAAATCCTTATCGAAAATGTCATCGGCCAGATGAACCGAGTGCGAGTTGTCGTTTGCGCCTCACTAGTCGCCTTTATTTCGGCTTGCTCTGGCGCATCCTCATCCGCCGATCGCCTCATATTGGTATTTGACAATGCGGCTTTCGGTCACCTTATTCTCTGCGCATTTCCTGCAGCGTTACTTGTAAACTGAACCTCAATTTCGGCTATTCCAGCTATTCCCACCGCTCATCATTGTTATTAGTTGCACTTTTCATCGTTTCTTATTATTACCCGAGTTAATTGATGTTTCATGAAGAGCGAAATTTTTACTGATAAACTTCAAGCTTTTTCACGCATTTTCATTGTTACAGCCTCAGTTTTCTCACGGTTGCTGATAAATTCTAAATTCATCTACAAATTCATGGCTCTAGCGGCCTCTCCAAGCTCGATTTTTCTGCTTCGAGCGAAAAGACAATGTGAAATTTTTTGCAATGGCCTGCCCTAGCCTTTCCAGATTATACGCCGAAAATTTTTGCAGAAGAGTGATTTCGTTTCTTCTTCGTTCATAGCTTTGTCTAGACACGATATTACTCAAATATTCCCTTCTTTTCAAGCACTTTTTGACAGCATATCTTAAAAATTCCCGGGTCAAACTAATTTCGAGTGTAGGTAGGTGGGTGTGGGTGTGAGTGTGGGGATGTGGAAGAGCGAAAGGCTACAAGAGGAATGCTACACAGCAGGTGCTGAGAGTTTCCTAAGAGATTTCTAAGAGATTTCTTAATGGATAAAACTTTTCTAAGAGTCTTCAAAACAATTGACAATCACAGTGAACAAATTCATATGCTCATATCTTTGTCAGTGCTATTGACACTTCTTTTGCTCTTGAAAAATTGGATAAAATCAACGTAGTTGTGCGTGTGTATCTGTTATCTGTCCGTATGTCCGACTCAGAATCGTGCTCCAGAACTTGAAATCATATTTTCGATCATAAACACTATCCATAAAAGTCGAGTTGAATCATTCATTGCAGCGGCAGTGATATATGCTCTATAAGATTCTTCTAACCTAGAGTTAATTTATGAATTAGTGAATGCGTTATGAATGAAACATTAGCAATTTTGCAAAGTGCACATTAAACGAGAAATGTAAAGTATATTGTTGATCGCTGCATCACAACATATTCCACATAGACCCTAATTTTTATCTGATTTCAGTGACCGTTTTCACACACATTTGGAATAGCCGCCTTATATGAAGGCTGCTGCATTGCTTTCTTTTCATTGATTTTCATTTGTCTCAGAAAAATGTCGTTTTTCTACTGTCGAACTAGATAATGTCCTTTGAATATTGTAGAGCGCCATCTGTATCGCTGCATAAACGGCAGAAGATGCTAACGAATACTTCGTTATATCGTCTACTCGAGCACACAAAGCCGGAAAATGTTCTCTGCGGGCGGCTATTACCTCTCAACAACAACGTCGCATTCATTGATAGCAAGAACGTCTCAACAGTGACGTTCGTTGAGGAAACACGAAATGGCATTAAAGTGATTGCGTTTGGTGCATTTCACACCTACTCCAATAACCAGGTCTCTCTTCTTTTGACTTTTTTTTTACTGAAGCGGTTCAAAGAACCACCATCACAATGCTTAAATCAAGATTACTTAACCTCTCGGTACCGATCTCTCACACGTAAAAGTTAGCAGCTATTGGCTGAGAAACAAATACACATCGAAAAAAGCCTCCTGTTCGGTTTACAAGTACTAATTGGTTAGTGGCTAGGGTATGGTGCATCTTGACCTGAGTAAGGTAAGGTTAACATCGGCGTCGATGACACCATTGCAGGCATATTTCATGGTGAATGAATGTGAGCGGGAATATGCTAACAAATTCTTCGCCATTGAGCGCTACAAGGAAATCGAACAAAACCCAACTGATGAGAAAACTCGTCATCAATGCTTCAAGGTGAGTGCTCGATTTTAACCGTCTTTGATATTTCGCTCTTGAGGCGCTAACATGGTACTGAATTACAGTGCAGCTGTGTTTACACACATTTTTTAGTTGCTAAATTTTTATGTGCAATTTTGATTGCTGCTTAGTTTCTTGATCGTTGAAATTCTCATGTATAATTACAACTTTTTTAGTCAGCAAACAGTAAAATTTATTTATTCAATTCCAGAAGGCTTACTTCAAAGTTAGACTCGATGAAAAAATCTTCAGATGAAGCGTTTTGTTTTTTTGCCCTGGAATATGTGAACAAACGATTCGTAGCGTCAGTTCTCACATACTGATTTCAAGATAACTACTTTGTTCGACAAGGATGTCGATTACTCGGACTTACCTGCGTATTACGGTGCTTTCGGAAAACGAGACCGTCAGCCCATTCAAACGCATATATTCGACAACTTGGTCAAGATGACTTTGGGCACATACAATATGGACGTTAAGATGAATGTCACTGTTGACCTCTACGACCCTGATGAATTGTAAGCTTCCATTAATTCGGCAGTTTACCGATTCAGACTTCCATTTATTATGCATGCAGTCTGAAGGTTTTTCCTTTCGGGTAAAAACATCACTGCTAAGAAATAACTCTGCCTTTCGAAGATGGAATACACTAGTGACACCTTGCGCTTTAATTTCGGACGGCGCACCTGGGACACTTTCGCTTTCATACATTTTGCCATTGAGGCAAACAATTCACAACTCTTAACGATATTTAAACATTTAATAAGCATGAAATATATAGCTTATTAATTGCTTCTGAAAAAAATGTCGCGAAAATTAGGCAAGTGATACTCTTCGTTGCGTCGACGAAGACTGCGAGAGTTTTTTAGGGGCTTTGAAGTTGAATGTTACTTCCATGTGACGATCCTCACGGTAAGTTTGAACCCGCTTCATTCATCTTTTGGCCCCTCAAGTAAGCATGTTGCGAAAACGTTTCTGCAGGCAGTTGTTGGGTAGGGAAGGAAACGGTTACAGAAAACTGCAGACTTGTTGCGCTCAGAGAGTTCAACAGACCCATTGAACTCTCTGCACATTTTGAACATTTTTGACAAGCTGTTTTGATAGTAAACGTTCCTCGCCGTTGCGTTTTTACGCAATTTTTTGGACTGTTTCTTGTCAGCGACCATAAGGTAGAAGTCCATAGAAGTGTTTCACAGAAGCAGAAAGATGAATGCGAAGAGGATGAATTTTCGGTGCATTCCTATCATTTCGACGGCTGAAGAAGTAGATATTTATTTCTTTACATAAACTGCATGCATGTAAGGGCCTTACTTGCAGCTGGATGCATAAGGTACTGCGTAATGTACAGTCGATTAAAGTAAAAAGGGTGGGGATGCAATTATATCGTACAATCACGAGATCTGCATATGAAAAAAACAAATGGGCCTCGCCCAAGAGAGAGAAATCAAACACAAGCAGCACTTTTCGATTTACCAATAATTGTATACTGTACGAATTGAGAAGGTACTATTTCAGAGAAGAGGAGCAGAGAAATGTTTGGCGAGATCGTACCGGTTTTGTTGTCACCGATCAAATTCATTTGTATGAGATCACAATAAAAAAGTTAGTGGTGAAATTTTTGTCGATTCATCGATATTTCTTTGAACATGAATTCTGTGAAGCGAATCACGATAAAAAAAAGAGTGGTGTTTAGCGATTTCGTCGATTTCGGGACTTTTAATACATTTTTATACTGTTTAGCAAATCCGCCTTATAATCTCATCTGTCCATCCGTGTCTGCATGTGTTTTTCTGTCGCGACTTTCATTGCTGTATCGTAGTTATGCCGATAAGTAATCTGATCATCCAAGTTCTCAAACCTATATTAACGAGTTTAAAAAGGTTTGCTGTATCTTAACTTTTTTCAGAGTTCAGAATGTTCCCATCATAGCTGATAGGGTTGTTCGCCAACTGCATAAGGAAACATCCAAGCTCGTCATTGCTATGTGGAAACCTATTTGTCCTGGAAGCATTGTTGTATTGGTCATTTAACTTGCGTTAATGATGTCTCATTATCGCTGAACACGAAAACCTACTTCTATTCACTTTCCCAGTTCCACTTCTCCGTCCACTAGTGAACTTATTCGTATTATTTTAAAAATCCCGAAAAGTTATTCAGATTTTATTAGGTTCGACGTTTGCCGCTATATCTCACTACATTTTATTTGATGAAGCAGATCGATGAATTACATGACATCACTGCATTCAGATCCGATCTTGTGAAGATGCTAAATGAACACCATAATGAACCTTCTGAAGTCATTTTTGAGCAACTGACTCCTCAAACGGAAGTTCACTTTCATGATTACGACTCAACGCTCTCCATCTTCAGTCGACAAGACTTCATGGATTTTCTACTAAAAATAAAAGAGGTATTCGTAAACAAAACGCTGTGTCAGACAATATTGATATTCGTAAAGTTTGGTGAAATTGCTGTTGACGATGCTATTATATATTAATGTACGAAAACTTTTCATTAGTCATGTTTCGTATAAATTGAAACTTTCATTATTCGCCGATATGATTGATAGATGTAATTTTTTGGCTTCCAAAACAGCGTAAACAAAGAAATCAGTGGATGAATTCGAAGTGGTGAATAAAGTAAAAACTCACTGCTAAAGCCCATCGAATTCAAAAACCACATGTACATTGACGCTGTGCAGGTGCGTATTGTACGATAGTGCAGAATCGATCAGTGTTACATTCCAACTGAGAAGAAAACATCGAATCTTTTTGGTGCGTTATCCAGAGAGAATGCATTTCCATTACTTTTTCCATTAGGAAAATAGCGGAAATGCATTATTTTCCATAAGGAAAAGAAGTTTCATGCAAAATGTGCAAACGGTTTGAAGGCATTTCTCTTAGTTATGATGCCAATGCACCCGTTAGTGTTGCCTTCGTAGGTGATTTATATGATTATTTATTAGCAAAATGAATTCTATGAACCTAACAATTTGTTTTGTAAATAATTCGAAGTTGTCTGTTGTTTCTCAATAAAAAATTAACTCTTTCAAATTCGATTTGCGATTAATGAAATTGGAACTGAATGATAATAGTGTAGCGCCTGTTTCATTTCGATGCAATAAATGCAGTTTGCCATTTCTGACGAGAAAAAACCATTGTTAAAATTCAGCTGAAAGGTATTGTTGCATTGGAAAACAATCAACCGATTGGGTATACATTCATTCTCGATGATCGACTTATACAATGTTATGCGGATAACACAAAAATTGCCAGGTAAGTCGATGTTCTCGTCAGCACATATAAAATACTTCTGCATGCATTTATGGCTTGTATTCGTACTCAAATTCATCGAAACAATTTTCTGGGTTTCTGGGTATGAATAATACAACGAAATATATCGTCCACAGCTTTTCCTTCCTTCCTCAGTAGTTCGTCTCGAGGCAGTTGGTGATTTATTTATTCTTTAGGCAAAAGTAGGATGAGGAAAGCGGGTTAAATAATAGAGATTCAATGTACTCCAAATTTTCCTTCAAAGTGAAGGTGAGTTTTCCCTCTGCATATGCAATGAATGTCATAAAATTGCGTCTAGATGACCATTAACTTCTGGTTTCTTAAGACGATGAAAATTTCCACATAGAACTTCTTGGAATAGATGCACAAAAATCATTTTCACATTGTTTATGTTAATTTATAATGAAGTGCCATCATTTTATAGGCGTCTTGTTATGGAATCTTGCCAGTATTTTGACGAATCAGTGACAATGTTTGTGAAGATATGTGAAGAAGGTATTTGCGAGGAAATACTTTCAAAAGCAATTCGTACAAAACGTATACAACGCTTACATTCACGCATCATTCCATCACAGGTCGAATGGGCAAAAGTGTTTGTCCTGAATGTCGGTGTTCATCTATTCTGAGGTTTCAACTTTTCAACGCTGCATATTTCTATAATTATCTTATCGCATTATTGTAGAATCGGAAAAAGAATGAAGTTTCCAATGGCTTTTTACGAAATTTACATTTCTGTAAGAATTCCCTCTTGGCGAGTATTTAATAAGCCCATTTATTTTACAAAAACAAATCCGTTTAAATTTTTATTGAAGAGATATCAACGCATTTGTGTTGTCATCAATAAAAAATTTGTATCATTTACTGCATAATGTTCAAATATATTTCGGCTCTTTTTTAGTATTACCTAACAATTCACATTGCATATTCATTTGTATAGAATAAAATGTTTCTTGATGCGTTCTCTATTGTTCAACATTTCCGATGAACAAACAGCGAAAATATAATAGTCCTTATAAATGAGCAAGCTTTATTTCAAGTGGAAAAGGTCAAAAATGCTGCTACGAAAATTGGGTTGGTTCTTAGATTGAACGTTCCAATTCACTGGATTACTATGTGTATGCAGTGCTCTTCACATACCCAAAAAAAGTATTCCATGCATAAATACGCCACATTTCAATATGATCATTCAAGCGGCAATAAGTGTTAAGTTTATTTTAGCTGAAAAATTTATGATACAGAGCTATTTTTTTAACGTCAGGCTTCAGCGTTTTTACAGCAGCAAAGAAATAAATTTACGCCACTCTCGAGATGTATATTGTGCTGAGATGCATCTCCTCATGTGAATTCACACAACTTATTTCACTTCACTATCATTTTTTATCAGCACAGCAAAAAAAGAGAAGAAAACAACTTTAAGAACGCTTTTTGCGAAATTAGTTAAGCGTTTCTTAAAGCGTTTTTCACCCACTTTGGAAAAGCTACTGCATGTTTACATACCATCGTAACATTTTCCATATGTTTTTCATGAACATTAGAAAATGTTAGTGCTAGTGAGCCAATGATAAAATGAAAATTCATCGACTCCGATGGAGCACTGAACGTGAAAAAAAAAAAAGAAATCAGTGAGGGAAAGTTTTGAGTTTTTACTTCCTCCAACTTTCGCGTAAGGGCCACGTCGAAGTGTTCACGAAGAACAACCTAAAACTTGGGTAAACCTTAATGATTTGTCAATCATCTCCAATTTGTTATTCATTTCATTTTTTAATTTTTACGCTGCTGCGCAAATCCTTCGATTTTAATTCTTTTATAGCAATCGAATCTATGATTGTTATATGAGCTGCACCATTGGTTCACATTATAATGACCACAACAAAACAACGGATAGTCTTCCCAGCACATTTCGTTATGCAGATTTAGAACAACTGGAAAATATCTCAACACCTTACTGGATAATTTCATGATTTGTTACCTGTTTGATATAAGATGAACAGTCGAATTAAGATGCTTGTGCCATGAGACTGGCAGCAACTTTCGAAAGATGGACACCTTCAGTGTTTTCTGAAGGCAAAATGCGATATCCTCTCAATGCCGAAAGGGAAAGAAATTCGCACTTTTACAGTGCTTTGCCATCTTAGCCACTCGTTTAATATTCTTGAGTGTGGCGAAGAAAGAGTCAGTTGAAAGTGAAACGCAAGCAAAGAAAAGTTAGCCACAATCACTTAACACGATCAACTGAACGTGGAGATAATGCACAGAAATTCTATTAGCCTCGTTCTAGAGTTTCATGAGTTGAACCATCGGATGGGCAAACAAAAGCACTCTTATGCAATGAGCAGACATGGCAACTGCTTTAAAAAAATAGTAGAACACGTGAGGACTATAAAACTTTCTCCTGCATAATTTATGAGAATGGCAAACAAACTACAACTGGGGGAAGAAGGGAGGGTGGCATTTACATATTTTACATTTCAGCGTATCTTTTAACAATACTGAATAGGCATTCAAAATGTGCGCACCACAAAGGCGTCGTCTGTTATCACTAAAAGGACGAAGTTCTCTTTCTAAAAAGATTCAGCTTTAAGAGGAATGGTGGGATTAGGGTATGACGGAGACTGCCTAGGCGATCCTATTATTGCCAGCGTTTTCTAATATGAATCGCCGATCCCATAGAAAGGAAAGGAGATTGGTTGACTTTAAGTTTTCGCTCGTGGTGTGGCATGGGTGAATTCGCCCTTTAGAGTTGGAACATGGTGATTTGATGTGACATAAATGTCATAGCAAGTGACGGAGACTATGGAGACTGTTATTTGCATGCTTCTTCATGCAGCTTTGTTTAAAACTCGAAGCTGAAAGGAACGGTACAGGAGGGAATTTGCACAGTTTGGTTCTTTCGTCAAGAAAAAAATTTTTCTTTTAAATTGCCTTACATAATCAGGTTGCATCTCGAAACGAGGTACGACTGAGCTGGCACCGTTCTAATGATTCTTTTGCTCAGGCCCTGCTTGTCAACTGTTTTTTTTTCGATTGTCGTGTTTCTATCATGTCCCTCTCACCGGAAATGCCTGAATTTCATCGTTATATGATTTTTGCTAGAGAAAATGGCCGAAATTTTTTGAAAGTTTCTGAAAAAATGCAAAAAAAAACGCGATGAAAATTTGCTCGCCTGGAGTAATTTACATTGGCAAGGGGACCTCACTCCATGGGTGACGGATAACGGATGACAGAAGCGCCTTCGTCAGATGACGAAAGGGGCGACTAAGCCTTTCTTCTGCTCCATCTCCCGCCCACCGAATGATTTATCGCTCACTAAAGAAAGAGGCGGTATCACTCCACGAATTCCACTGCCCTGTGAGGAAGAAAAAGCAGCATATTTTTAAAAATATACCCTGATGGAAGCTAACCGACAATATGCAAATAGATTAGAGCAGGATAAACACTCATTTCGTTTTCAGCTTTCAGCAGTAGAACTAACACGACACACAATCTTTTTGAAATTGAAACTACATGCGATATTTTTCTCCAGATTGAAAGGGCGTTTAGCTGCAGCAATATAGTGTTGTGTTGAGTGTTGGTGTTTTATTCGCGTGGGTGGCATAGGCTGAGAGTGTGCCTCGTTGCCCCGAGAAAACAATGCTTATTGCTATGAGAAGAAGCTTGCCTCAAGGCGTTTCTCTTTCTGATGTGTTTTGTTTGCTGAGAACATTGAATGTTCTTCATCACCACATTGCAATTGGTTTTTTTAATCACTACATCCTTTGTGTTGAGCATTGCATTGGTCAACAGTAATTTGATTGTTGCGTTTGTTGTTTATGTTGTGATTCTGTGCTCCTTTATGTATGTTGGACGATAAGAAACGTTTCTGAATTGCTGAATTGCAATTTAGACATGATTATGAGCAGGTATGCTTGCTATTGAACTCCTGAAGGAATTGTGCTTAGCTAGCCTATGCAAAGAGCGGGAAAATTTTGAGTAAAAAACGAGCTAAAGTAGCCAACCAATAATCGACTAAAGTAGCCAGCGAGAGCTCAAAAACAAAATGATGCTAAGCTAAAGAAACTCCATTCGAGGGCCAAAAAATCTAGTTAAAATAAAACAAATCTGGTTAGAAGCAACATAAACACCTTGATAAAACTTGAATGGCTTTATTGATTGCATTTGATCATTGCCAGTTGTTGTCATGCCCTCTGAACTGATATGGATAAATAAGAGGGCGCCTGTAATGCATAGGCTACTGGGTTTCGGTGAATGATTGAAGCGCTAATAATCTGTTCATGAGTGTTTTTGAAAATGCCGCTGTTCACTTCAGGATCGATACTCGTGAAACACCTTCATTTCAGTGACTTTAAATAAATTTATCGCCTCTAAACTTATTGCCTCTTGAAAAAGCCAGATAAAACACTTCATTCATTGGACCCTGTAATGCTCTACAACAAGTACAAACGTCGTCTTTATTCATTCTGTCCTCAGTATAACTTGCATTTTCTTTCATTGAGATAATAAAGATTCGTAAAAAGTACTATGCGTCATAGAAATATTTGTCTTTTAAGCTAGATTCCGTAATATTTGTCTCATTTTAAGTATTGCCTCATCAGTCGGAACATATTGACGATCTGACGGCTAACTCTTCACTTTTGGCAATAACGTTGGAAATATGTCAGAATCCCTCTAATTTTTTCATACCCCGAAGCTTTATATGTATGGTGAACCCAACTAGCTCTTTAGTTTTTCGGTAGCATCGAAGATTGTAATAATCCAGGCTCATTTTTGCATAGAATGAAAATCTGAGTGAAGATAAAAGATGTCCCTTAAAGGTATGTTTGTATGCGTTGTTGCAAACATTGACTTTTCATCAATGATCGCTTGTGTGAATAGCATGGGAACTCGGCAATATGAGAATACTGAAGTGTGCATGCGTGAAACATAAAAGTTGCGAACAACTATATCACGCTGAAGCGGCCCATATCGAGCCATATAACAAGCGTTAGCTTAATAAAATTGCAATAACATCGCAATAACACATTTGATTATGAGACCCGGCAGTGGCTTATTACTATAACTTGTGGCATAATTTCACGCATTTTCTATATTGCTTCGACTAGCATTTCCATCTTTAGAGTAGCGGCCGTATAGCCGCCGAGGCTACTTTGAAGGTAAAAATGCCGGAAACTCGAGAGGAGTTGTTCGAAAAGGCGAAACAACTTAACGAAAGCGAAAAATATGACGAGGCGATCGAAGTGCTGAAGAAACTCGCCAAACTTGATATCGAAGTGAACAACTCAGAAATGGAGTTGATCAACTGGGTGGTCGCTGGTAAGATTACGAGGCACGTTAATAAACTTCATTCATTAATTATAGTTTAGCTGAAAGCGCTACTAACTCTCAGTAGGTTAGCGAAGATCAGATAGGCGAATCTAACGGTTCTTAGTGAAATATTAGCAAGCAATCGCTGCTCATCACAACGTTGTACAACGTACTATTTCACTGGGCATTCACCGAAATTGAAATATCCATTTACATATTTGAAAAATAATGTGAAATATTGAGTGCTTTTCATAATAGCAGCCATTGCCTTTTAACGTATTACGGCATTAATCAATATTTTAGTGTGCAATTTACAAAGCGCATGAAATTCTCAAAAGATGCCTTTGAAAATATTCGTTGGTTGTTGAATTTAAGGTACCAACAATCAGTAGTGTCTCTTTAAGTGTGTCTCTTTGTCTGCAAATGTGTTTATTTATGTGTTTGTGTGTGCGTGATCTAAAAGCATGCTCTGCGCTCAGTGGTGAAAGATTTAATGAATCCTTTCAGCGCTGGATTTGGTGACGAGAAAAAGGAGGCATGCTATGTAGCTCTTGAAGTTCTGGAACCGATTAAAATTTGGTAAGAATAGATGTTATTTCTGCATTTTGTTTTTCAATTTCGAAGGATTGCTTCATCAATTATCAAGTGCAGCGGATGCAATTATGTGTTCATTAAGTTGTTTTAATATTATAGGCGAATGGACAAATTAATGTATAAATGTTTGAAAAATTCATTTTAATAGGGAAGGCGATCTTTGTTCGCATTAATGAAACAACGGTTGAGCTTCAATCTCACCTTCTTTGTATGCAGACGATTCGTGCTTCTTGAAAAACATGTGATGAGGAAGTAGCTTTTATAGGGTTTCTAAATCCCTGAGGAAATAAATTTTAATGGCTTCTAGTTTAATTTTTGTATGTTTTTTTTTTGTTTTTATCTGGTCATTTATTCGTTTTTGCTTCAAAATGTAATCTTTTTTACTGTTTTCAATAAATGCGTCCTGATGGTGTTCAGCAGAAACGCAGAGTGGCTGGAAAACTACGAATCAGCGTTATACGAATGCTTTAGCAAATTGAACAGCTGTGTGAGAGATGAGGAACGAGACAACGTTTGGTGCCGCCTCAAGGTTGCTTTTCTTTCGAACGCTAACACTTGGGTCATTCTTTTATTCTGTGAGGGGTTGGGGGTTTACTCATGTGAAAAGGCTCATCTTGTCACGAGAATCTTTGGAATGTATTGCGAATATCTGACGAACACATCGCCAAGAGCAGAAAATAACACAAGCCGTGCGGCAAATCCAGAAATTCACTCTTTATTTCGTCGATGCAGCTTATTTCGAACGCACTCAACTTCAGAATAAACCAGAAAAACTGTTATTATGTCCAAATTTCATCGAAAACGAGGGAAGAAATTTTGAGCTAAAAAGAGCTGGAAAAGTTTTATGCTAAATAACAGAAGAAAATCAAGTGGAAGGGGGTACTAAGGTAGCTGAAACGATATGAGATTTTGCATTCCAGTACACCGAAATAATCCATTGTCCAATTATATATAAACATCTAAGAACAACTTAATCGTTCGTCCTTCTTCGGATCTAGTCCGTTCTAGAGGTCCAATGTGAAAATTCATTCATGTCCGCATCCAATTCATTATAAAGGAAGTCTGGCATACAAATTTTGCAACACCTTGCAGGCTCATATTACGATGAATCAGAACTAACCAAAAGATAAGCGGTGAACGATCGTTGCGGTTTATGATTGTCAATTTTCACTGCTCTAGCCTGACTTTGATGATTTGCCGACTATAAATGCAAGATGGACTGTTAATACGTGTCGATGCACAAGTAATTGCAGGAAGCATATCTAGAACTATTCAAGGCTGCACGTCGAGTTTGGAAGGAAAAGAATACACCAGAACGTCTTGCTGTATATGTTAACCTTTCAAAACTATCAAAATTTTACCTGGATGTTGCTGATGTAGAGACCATGCACATCTGCGAAGAAGCAGCAAAAGAGGCGAAATTCGTCGGTAGAGGTAAATAATACTCGCTATCACAAAGCCAACTTAATTCCGCTAAATCTTTTCTGGTAAATCAGTTTAGCCTATTCACAATCGTCGCCTTCTTGCTTCTTCAATTTTTCTATACCCGTTGATTTTCAAAGAACATACTCCTGAATATTTGTCTATTCATCTGTTCACCCATCCACATATTTTAACCAGAGACTCATTTTGCCGATCTCTACGAGTGTTACAGAAGATCGTTGAATCACCCCTCCAAGAATCACTCTTTATCGCTTGGCTGCTCTGTCCTGCGGCTTGTTCAATTCTTCCCTCTTACCGAAGTTCCCAAGTCCGAGCGTAGCAGGCGAAGGTTTTTTATAAATTGTACGCGGAAGATAAAAGGGATATAGGTCAAGATGTTGACCTGGCGTCAAAGAAAGTCAAACGTGCACGAGTAAATTCACAATAGTACAGCTTCCTGCGTGAACTTGCCGCCCGAAATTAGCTAGAAATCTTTATACGTAGCCAGCAGCTGGATATGGAGAGTGTGTCCCTTAGAATGATTTATTCAGCACCTTCAATAAACTCAAACCTTATAACTACATTCGCAGTTTTACCCCTCGCTCTCGACTTGCTACCTAGGGCACATTTTTACACCTGATGATTCTCTTTAGATACTACACTTGGTTCTTAAAGCATTTCCAACCTCAATTTTGGAATGTTGCAAGAATTTCGGCATTTGGTTCTTCTTGCAATATTAAGATGATTATTAAACTTGGCCCTAGAATCTAATTCAGTAGTGCTTTCCATTCAGGGAATCAGATAAAACTTTATCTGCCATTCTGAAGACGTTGTCGAAGTTTTCTAAATGTCATAGTTTTGGCTTCACTGCAGTAGCGGCCGTGAAGCTGAATTTGAAAAGATAAATCAGGCGGGAGTTCTATTTATGGAACAATAGAGTATCCCGCTTTCGGAAAGTTAGCAAAACCTTAACCAAGCTACTCTTCGATTTTTGGCTCTGCGACAGAAGTTTCAGAGCACCTGGACATTCATCTCTGAGGAGACATGTTAGAAAGGAGCTCCAGTAGCGGAGTCAAATAGCCTCCCACTTTGAAAAGCTGTTCCTCCTTCAAAGTGGCTTCAGCGCGACATTCTTTGAAAGCATCCAACTGCTTTGTAAAGGGCATATTGCTGTCTATCGTCCACCTGAATGGATTTTTTCTTGCAAGGTTCTTTTTTCGCTCTAAAATGATTCCCGTTTGATATTCATTGCCTTAAAGTAGTTCCTAATATGCAAAGGTTGCGATGGTCATGCAATACTTTCGACCTAGTGAGAAAGTATTTTCTTTGCTTGCCCCACTTCATAATCTTTGATTGGTTTTTGTATGGTCAAAACGCGTTTTTTATTATGTCGTATCCGCTTATGTCCTTGTCTGTGCTTGTGTAATTAAACATCTCTTTATATATCCGGAAGTTCCAATTTCTAAACTTCAAAAGCATCGCTAGTGAAATATTCTAGGTATAGTGACCTCTAACGTAGTGACCACACTACCATGGAGTAACCTCTAACCACCTAATTTCTCTGCGCTACACCACTTCCACAAAGGGCTATTGACATCTGGATGAGCCATAAAATTGATAAGCCAGATTTCTTCTGTCAGCGGTTGAATGCGGAACAAGAGCGATTTCTCTTCGAAAAAAGATCTCTACAACTGTTAGGTTCACAGGATAGCATATTCAGCATATTTTTATTCTCTTTTTTTTTTGTATTTTCCTGCAGTCGATTTACCTAAAAGCTCGAAATGCAGGAGTGCATAGTGGAACGTTTTGTTTTGGAAGAACTTTTCGATTGATGAGGAAGGACATAATTTTTTGCCGTCATTCATTTTACTGACAATGATACAAATCAATCCGTTGTGTGCGCTCAGAACAACACTTCATGAAATTTGGAAACAACAGGTTGGGAGCGTAATTGACGATGAGAGTGATGTATGAATTTTTTGTTTTCACTCAAAACATTGACACATTTATAGGAGCATTGGACGATGATCAGTGTCGAGATGCTGGCACATATATAAATGAAATAAAGAAGAATATCGGTGATGCGGAACGTGGCAAAGAACAACTCAAAGATGGTTAATGGCTATCGAATCAGCCGTTAATGCATTTGCTTTCAAGATTATTTTTAAACTCTTCACTTGATTTTTTTGAAATTATTCTTGTTGTGTACAGTTGCATCAATCCAATGTTTCTTAAACGAGGCATAAAATAAATGTGGTCAATATGAGATAAAACATTGCAGATTTTCAAAAAAAAAAAACTGATATCAAGCCCATAAAAGGAACCCAAATAATCAATCCCAAAACCTTAGTTTCCAAATCAATACCGTTTACAAAAATCTCTTTGCACTGGGCGAAATTTCACCACAAACCAAGAAAATTTCGTATTAATTATTATCAAAAAAATTTGTTAAATGGTTGCTTACACTAAAAAATGCTTATTGCTGCAGAAATATGTGAACATGAATGCAAAAAATATGTGAGCATGAATAGAAAAGAAAATAACAAACTTTCGGTAACCCACAATCCGAACGAAAATGCACTAAGAGCTGTAATAGAGTGCAGATCGAAACGCTGTGGCTCTGAAACTGATCTTCACTTCGACGTCGAGGAGGTATAAACTTAGATATTTCTAACGCAGAGCGTCGGAAGAGTCGCATATGATTTTATACCAGTGAATCAAGAGGAAACTTAAGTTTGCAATATTCCAGTGACTCCAACTTACGCTTGCAATATTCCAGGGATTCCAAGTTAAGCATGCTAAACCTCGTAGCGCAATTTAGCTGCTCTACGTCACGGCTGGCTCTGCGAAAAGCAGTAAGGGATGAAGCATTTTTGGTCATTCTGTAATGATGTGGCATTGGAAATCAAACGAGGATATACAGGAGTTGCCTGTGAAAACCCCTACAAGAAGTTATTATGAACTACATAAAATTTTCCATGGGAAACATTTCGAAAAGCTGGCAGATGCATCGAGCTCCATCTGCAGAGTATGGAAGTCGTCGGCAGGATCGTGCAAGGAATGATTAATCTTGAGCTCATCAATAAAGAGGCTGGAGCCACTCAAGTTGTTATCAGAAACGCCGCTAATGTATAGGAGCAACGAAACAGCAGGACCCAAGACACTTCTCTTTGGTACATCACCACGAATTGCATGTGGAAGACTCATTTTAGCACTACATCACTTTTCTTCAGTTTCAAGGGCACTTTTGCTGGCAAATAACATCGATCACACTTGCATAATCCCATACATATACGTAGTATCCGGACGAGCATTCAGGTTTCATTGGTGCCTTTTACATGTGGTACTATCGAAAAGTTCCTAAAATTAGGCTGTAAAAGGCAAGCTACTACTACTTGATCGATGCAACGTGTTACAGAGGTGCACTAACTTCTGCTAACCAATACGCACGCCATGCAGCTGCACGATGCATACACTGATCTATCTTTTCTTTACTCGTATTTTCAGCATCCCTCGCCAGCTGTCGCAGATTTATACCCAAAGTTGAGCTCGATTTTATGCCTTATGAAGACAAAGAAGTCGGCGAGTATTGGATGCAATGATCTGCGAGGGTAACTATGTTGAAGTAGGTCTAGCCGAAATTTGTTTATTATGTGTGAGTAGAACTGCAGCATATTATTAGATCTGTTAGCCGTTTTAGTAGTCCCTGTGAGCCCTTCTAGTAGCTTTACTGGCTGCCAAACGGCAAATAAAAAAATAGAGCCGACACAATAAATATTTACGCAGATCCTTCCGTAATACATTTAGATAAGATTAGTAGAAATGATAAAATAAAAACGAAAGAGATTCTTGGCAGTTGATATACACATTCTCGTAAGTGAACTCTGCAATCTTTTCGAGAGAAAGGGCAAAAACTTGACATTCGCAATTGGATATTTGACAATTCATGTGTTCTTTTTAATTGTTAGCAATTCGACAGTCAATGTGAACATTGTGAAATCTGAATATGAAGTGACGCTTATTTTCAAATAAGAAATTTGGTAGGCATAAAGTTTTTCTTACATAAAGTGGAGAACGGTACCGCTTGTGTATAAAATTAAAAGCCACATCACTATGAAGTATCATCCATGTGATGGCAGCCATACATACAACTAAACAAATTGGACATGATCTCCAATGTCATCTTGTTCGTAGTCGAAGACGAATCCATCCATATCGCCTGACTCAGTGTCCGAATTAGAGTTGTCATCAGCGAGTGTTACTACTAATGGATGCGCAGAAAACATGGATCTGGCGGGCATTCTTGTAGGAGGTTTTGTAAAGGAGTGTTCGTAAGAAGGCAGCGATCTCTTCAAGTCATCCAGCTTCAAGATAATCCTGCAAAGTTATATTTTTCAAGCCGATCTATGCCTACAGGAAATATTGTTCAAAATTGTACGAAACGAACAAATTGTAAATACATCCTTTTCGGCATAAGCACTTTCTACACCACTGAGTAAGAAGGCACAGATCAGCTAGTAAGGTGAATAATTAGAAAAATTTGTCTGTGAACCAAAGTTGAACGTACCAGATCGCAACAACTCAACTAGACTTTGCAGGAGAGAACGAAACAAGGCATGACGAGTCTCTAAAGTTCTCCAGCACAAGAAGAAATATTGAAAACCTGTCTAAGGTGTTGCTATCCTACATCCATTCACACGAAACTGGTCTCATTGGTAACTTCCTCAAAGGAACACAACCAATCTTGACGCAAGGCAAGCATTTTTCTATCGCGAATTTCAGTCAGATTTTATTTTGATGTATAACAGCCTGTTTCAGTATTGGTTACTGCGCGGTCGGTTTTAAGAGTGCGCCCAACCGACATTTTGCCTTTCTGTCGAGTCACTCCGACCAGTGCCTCATCGGGACGAAGACGGTGAAGGAAGTCCGGACTCTTCTCTTAAGTGGAACAACGACGGATTGACTCGTCATCATCCGTTGGGTGGGAGACGAGCCTAAGCCCTAACCTTCGCGCAATCTTGAAACTTCCCCTAAGAGGAAGTGGTAGCGATATAAACAGACATTTATTCGTAATGAATGCTTCGTTGATCAAACTGAATTAAAATAAAAATATAAAGTATAGCAGGTGTGTTATCTCTTTTTCTATCATAATACATATGATGGATAGTATTTATGGTACAATAAGAAATAAAGTACTTTTTCTGCGTCGAAAATTTTCATTTAAAGCTTCTAGTGATCCATCGAAAACGCACACCAAACAAATGCGCATTAGAGATAACGATGCATTACTTCAGCGGCGTCTCGATTTTTAACCAATTTAAGATTACATAGTATAACACAAATAATTAATTTATAACACCACTAATGAATTAAATATTCTTTGAAAGTTGGTTTCTCATGAACTGCTCGATGAAGCAGATTAAATCGTATATTCCAAAACATTAATAGACTTTTATGAGAACCTTCTACAATGCTTAAGCACTTAAGCATACAATGCTTAACCCAGTGAAAAATCGCCAACGAATTTTAGAGGACTTAAATTTGTTCTCAGCTTTATCAGCAGAAAATTGCCAAATGTGGAATCACTGGGGGTTACGATTAAATGATGTGGTTGACACATGCAGTGTTGAATTGAGTGATCAAACTTCCGCTCGGTATGTGATAGTGAGAATTCGAATGCCCGCCCCCGTTTCTTCTCAAATATCCGCCGTCTCTTTTTCTTCTTCTTAGCTGATCTTTGTCCTTAAGATATCCGGATCTCGATCGCATTGAAGTCCCAACACAAAAAGTTTAATAATAAAACTAGATTCGGCTTACAACTCGCAAATGCGCAAAGAACTCGACCTCACATTACCCGATTCATGAAAGGAATCTGCTTCAACAATCTTTAGATTGCCTTGGTTTTCAGGCGATCAGCTAAAAAGTGCTTTCCTGAAAGAATAAGACGCCACTGTGAAGGAAACTGAGGGTTGAAAATATGTACACTTAAGAGAATCGTAAAAATTCATCAAAGCAATATTGAATATGAAACCGAAGCACATACCTTTCTAAAGCGTCCTCTCCCTTCTGACTTTCCATGAAGTCGAGGTATTCCGAGAGGCAAATCCTTTCGAAATTCATCAACACAGAATCAACACTGGTTTCCTTCCTTGGTTCGTTATCTTTTTTGGTTACTTTCTATAAATGAGCATTTTGAATGAATCACAATGTTTTGTATGCATTTATCGATCGTTCGCGATTGTTGGCCAATGCAAGAAACGTTTATGAAAAGAGCGCTAGCTCTTTCAATCATTGTCACTGAATTTCCCCTGCACCGACTATTCGTTAATCTCGAAAAAAATGTGAATTTGGCTACGCACGACCTTCTTCCTCTCTGCGGTTTGTCTTGGGTATAAATTTGACCATTGTTCATGCATGTTATTTTTCATGTTTTCTCTGATTAGCCGATTTCACACATGAAGGAGCTTTGTCGTTCAATTTCTCCGCATATTTCATTCCGATATAAGCTGTATATGCGAATGAGATTTGCTGCATGAGTACTCAGACCGACGTGGATTCGAGAAGAAAGAATCGGCCCACATCTTTGTTCCTCGGCATTGCCATTTTATGGCCTCTTAAAATTCCCGTTCTCGAGCGAGCACCTCCCAGATTTGAACCCGAACAGGGGACGAGATTTTTTTGACATGCATTGGTCCCATCTTGTGGGCCTTGCTGCTACGAGCCGACCTTGCGGCCGCAGCCAGTGGCTTGGCGACAGCGGTGCAATAATATCCACCAACTTTCGAAGATTATCAAATTTTTCAAAACATGAGTTTTTCTATGATGTAGCATTAGCCATAAAATTTGTTCTTAGAAGGTAAAGCTGGAGAATCTTTCATCCATGGGGTTCCACACTATTGGTACTTCTAGTGTGAATGCATCCCCTTCACCCACCTCATAAATAGTGCGGATGGCCAGATAGAGATTATAAAAGATGACCAGCGGCGCAGGTAAAAGGATTTTCATGTCGTATTCATTGACCAAAAAGTACATTTGGTAGCGCCAAAGTTGTATAGAGCGCTCATTGATCATATCGAAAATATGCCTGAAAATACTCATGAAGTAGAGGTATTTTACCGCTTGCTAAAATGGTTCATCAATGCCGAGTGCTCGGATTTGTGAAGGTGACCGTAATTGTAGTAACACTCAATTTCCTGAATGTGAACACCTACGCCGGTTGCACGAAAATGAGTTTACTTTCGTTATCTCCGGAATTCCCTTTCGTTTATTCTTGGCCTGTTTAATTGAAAATAGGCATTCTTTTCGAATGCAGCAATCTCCTCCAAATAGCCATTCTGCAGTTGCGTGCAAATTAATTACACAGACTTCAGCAAATCAAAAAATGCACAAGCCACAGTGAGCCCACAGATAAACAAATAAGCGTTAGACAAAGAAAGAACCTTCTTCGCACAAATTCGCTCCTACCTTTTACACGACTTGGAACTGGAAAGAAGAGATCTGATACTAGTGCGACTGAAAGAATTTCATAGTGGCATAGATAAAAGATCTATGTATTTTTAATACATCAAAAGTTTCGCGGAGGTTGTTTTACACCCTCAGGGCTTCTATTTCAAGTACATTTGGTAGCGCCAAAGTTGTATAGAGCGCTCATTGATCATAGAATAGTTTTCATTTTCTTACAAATCAATCTCACTCACGTGAACACGGCGATTAGCATATTCATCAATAGTACACTCGTTACAAACAAATAAACGGTTAGAAGAATTGGCAGTGTGTGTTGACGAACGAAACAGTCGAATGCGACAGATGTGGAAAACCATTGCAATCCAGTATAGTTAGCACAACCTTCCACCGTTCCTTAATTAAAGCAACTTTGTTTCACACAACATTGTGCTTGCAACTTCCGCATAATACCTACGGCTGCATAAACTTAATTAAGATTTCAGGTGAAATATGCCAAAAACTCAGAAATCTCTCAGCGAATCATTCGTCGGTGGCACAAGTTGCACCGAAATTTTCCAGTGCAGTCTCAAACTCACGGTACCGAAACGTTTATTATCTCTTCGACTTTTATTTGAACGATAGGGACTGTTGTTCAAGAACCAAGGAAGTCACGTAATGGACACAAGTATTTTTCATTGTCTTGGCCATGACTTAGTATTTTAGTGGATTTGCAAAAAAAAAAAAAAAAAGCGTAAAACAAGTTGACAACTAAGCAAAGTGACTGGTAGTTATCACGAATAAGTAACTTACCGAGCATACGCTCCTCATTAGGCTCGCCGAAGATTTCCCAAAGACCATGTCGAAATAAGTCCCATGCAATTCCGGGATGAAATTTCAAATCAGTATAAATGAGACAATGGCTGCTGACGCTGTAGGCGAGCATGAACACCGCGAAAAACATGGAAAACATTAATAACTCCCGAGTCTTAAACGAAAAAATCATCTTAAGAATTGCAGTTGTCCTTCGTTAGCTGTCACCGCTATAATAAATGATTGCTTGGTTGTAAAGCTTCACTGTAAGCTGTGCTTTCTGGCGTGTTTGCCCCTTCTAGCGCCGCAATAGAGTTTAGTGAGCTGATTTAACAGCCGCTGTTTGAAAAATTTCCATCCGAATTTGTGAATTTTGAATGCGTCCTTCGAATATTATATTAAACGATGTAATGGAAAAAGATGGAATTTTTAGCCGTTTTATGTAGCTGTCGATCATGTTAGATCAGTCGGCCAATAATGGTTACCTATTTTGCAAGGCTATTCGGGAAGGTTCGAGTGGCCAAAAGGCCATTATGGAGCAATAAGCTGAGCTTATTCCTAGCATCTTGAGATTACCTTCAGTTGAGGAACAATTAGTGGTGCCTCTTGAAATGGCAACCAAATCGAATTTTCTTCAGCGCAAAACGACGTAGAGCTCACCCTCTCGCCCTCCTTTAAGTGAATTTAAGCTTTGAATCTGTGGCATTGAATCTCGCAAAATTTTATTCGTCATTAGGAATCAACCATCACCCCACTTCCAGCGAAACTGTTGTTCCTAGGCTGCGTTGTGTTGCACTTCTGTACAGTTGATCCGTTGAGCTGCTAATCACAGAGTTGGCATTGTTTATTTGTTTTCGATTTTTTTTTTCTCTAACTCACTCTTTCCTTGCAGATCTGATATGTAAGTGAGCATCAATTATTGAAATTTTTCAAATAGTGCATAACGAATGTGCTTATTGAGCACTTTTTCTAAATGACTGTTATAATCTCACTTTACACGTTCACTAACTAAATAGTATATTTCAGAAACTCAAGGCAAATAAGCACAGGTGAGGCAATACCCAATATAAATGAAGCGTTAAGGTGCTGGCTTTCTCAAATGATTTGATAATTCATTAAAACAAGCAGAAGAAAAAAATTTTACCATTTCACAGATCATAATCACTTTCGGTCCAAAATAAGACATAATGAAAATAATTTTGAAAAGTCGCAAATATGCAATAATTAGATTAACAATCATTCCTAAATGAGCGAGTGGAAAAGTCTGAAAAATTGTTAAATTAAACTTTCATTCCATAGAAAATGGACTTGAAAATAGTGTTTAAAAATGGCTATCCTATTATATTATTTGTCATCGCTTCTTTCTTATTCATACGGCTCATTGAGTTACTGATTAAGTGGCATAAGGTAATAGCGAATTGAACACTATCATCATATGTTTAACGATTAGAAATCAATATCTTGACTATTTAGAAGGAGAGATTCACAATCTTTGATAACAGTGTTGTAAGCTGGCTCTCTTTGTAAGTGCGAAAATGTTAGCGTCGAAATGTTATATACAATCGAGAAAATGACAGTGGAATTCAGCAACTAAAGAGCAATAAGTTGATAAAATTGACGCCCGAAGAGGAATGTAAAAATATAATCCAACTTTGATTTTATAGCTAAAACCTACGGATGGAAATTGCAACGAGAGAACTCGTAAACTAAATGCTGGGAGAAAAATAAGAAAATGAACAAGATCCAAGTTATTCCAGTTGCCGTACGATCCGCTATTGAACCATATCCAGAAACGTGATGATAAATCCTTTCCGTTTGCCGAATGAATCTGTAAATTCGTAAAAGAAACTGCACTTCTTTCAATTCCTTATAATAGTGGAAATTTTCCGCAAATTTCTGAAGGAAAAAGTTAAAACTATGCTGGAAAAAGGAGAAAGGAAAATGTCTAAAAATTCGGTATGATATATTTTAGTGATCTTCTCAGTAATTCGTCGTAAGAGGAAACATTTATGAGCTTATCACTTAAAAACTTCTCAGCATTAGCGTATCATGCGCCTCTTCCAAAGAATAACGGTAGCTTATCACCGCCTGTTGATAAGAAAGAATATTTTTTCGCTTCCAGAGTACATTTTACAGGGGCAACTTAAAAGAAAAAAGAGTGATAATTTTGTACCCTTTGCATTTATGAAAAGTGTTCTGATAAAAAGAAAAAGAATTAAACACCAATTTGAGGCAAATGAAAATGAGCTTAAGAAATGTTAGTTGTCAACAACTGAACGATTTGTGATATCTGCACTTACTTTAGAATTTTCACATTTAAAGCGATACATAAGAGAACTTACAATTTTCCACATTTCCATGTAGAGTGAGATCTGCCATACATACAAGAGCATTTCCCATATTGATATTACATTCTTCTTATATTCATAAAGAAGGACGAATGAATTAAAGACGAGATAAAAAAGATAAAATACCTGTAGTAAATGGAACTTTCATTAAATAAACTGAACAACAACAGTACTTAGTCTATTGTTTCTTAAACGTTATTGTTTCTTAAACGTTCATTTCCCATTATACAATTTTGAGATTCCCACTTGGATGTTGTAGGCTTTTCGTGCCAAATTAACCATGCAAAATCAACTATTCTGCAAGCTGTGCAAGAGAAATGCAAAAAAAAGGAAGGAAATCAAGTCTTATCCGCAAAAAGCACTGCGGAAACGGCGGATAAGCCAGCAATTTCTTCCATGAATTTCATATACCCGAAATAAAATGCGTGGAAATTGTTTGACTAAGAAGTTTTCTTTACGTCGATCGCTATAGACTTCATCCTTTTATTTTGAAGTCTATAAAAGACCATCGAAAAAGATCCAACAAAGAGAATGAAAATTCCACAAACACTTCAAGGTCCCTCAATGTTCGTTAAAAGAAAACACAACAGTTACAAGTATTTTAAAAGAAGTTCCATAATGAAACTAACTGAATGAAGTGTAAACTTTGAGCATGCCGATGTGTAGAAAATATACACTTTCTTGTACCACGCGAGATCCTCCTCTTCGTTAGCGACAATATTCATCCTGCTACTCTCAGTGTGCGGCCTGCTTAATGCTGCTTCACCTTTTGCCGACCTAGAAATATTGTTTTCTTCCATACTCTCACTGGCTCTGATGGCTATAAAATCCCTTAATTTTATTGTTGTCCAAATAACCACAATTCGAGCATAGCGAGTGGTGAATGCTCCATACCGCGTGCCATAAAATGAGCGCAGCTTTTCCATTATTATACCCAGCTTTAGAACCATGTAGTGCAAATTAGCCTATCGATGGAGCAGCATGACGTTTCAAGCTTTCCTGTGCAGTGCTAGACACCTTGTCTTACCATGAATATTTGAACTTTTAACGTGGTGCCATTTCTCGTCGATAAAAATTTCATACTCTATTGTACCGTATTATATCGGATCATCGAAAAGTCTTAGTGCATTTGAAGTATCCCAATTCATTCAAATTGCTTTCCGAAAATTTCATGAATCGAAGATAGATTACGGGCTAGAAATATCGGATTATTCCTTTTCGCACTCTGTGTACGAAAAGACCAAGCGTACACTGCACTACCTTTCACCTGTAGTATTTGCGCCATGTGCACCCCTCCCCTTTCACCCTCCTTACCTGTACAATGGGAGTAGCTTAACCATGTGAGCACAGTCTTGCCTAATAGTTGAGCAAATTAGCGCCATTACAGATTTTTCAGATTTTAGTAGCAATAGATTATGAAAATGAAAAAAAAAACGAAACTTCAATGGAACTAGTAAGCAGTACAAATTTTAGAACAAATAACGAACACTGGTGTTTGATATCGTCCATAGATTGGTGAACCATAGTTGATAATGCTATCTTTATCATAAATTGTCGGATCTTTAGTATGCCATTTTGAGGCGAAATTTTCTTTGTCGAAACGAACAAAGAAATCAAACAACATCGGTATCAAAAAGAAGAACGATAGCAGATATTTCTTTCGATTACATTCATAGCCTCGACTCCATTTTTGAAAAATCTCACTTTGACATACAGAATGTCCCAAAAATAACTGCAATTATGAAATAAAGCTTCATATTGAATTCACAATACCGAATTGCAGAAATATTTATTTCGAATAAATTTCGCGAACATTTACTTTCAATTTTTGCATATTAAGATCGTTGTTTTTCAGATTCCAATTTCGCATAAACTATAAAGCTTTGCTTCTGGAATACCATCATATTTCTTGGGATTTATGGCAAATTCTGTAATTCTACGCTTACGAACACTTTAAAGATGAGGAAAATATGGTCCTGAGAGGAAAAGGGAGCACAATCGTCCTTCTTTAATGGTAATAAAGCGAGGAGCAAAGCGGAAACTGTAGAAAACATGAAGGTAGCTTTGAGGGCCAATGGCTTCGATCACATTGAAATAAGAGCAATGGGCATGTACGGATGTTAGAAATAATAACATTCAACAGGATGACTTTACTTAACGTCTATAGAAATGTCATATCAACGATTAGAAGTGAATCTATATAAAGTACAATAGCACTGCTTCTATTCTGCTGTATCACTGAACAGGTGATCCTGTTGATGACCATAATTGATGGTGGTGAATGTCATAACACCATGACTCCAAGAGTGGTGCAGCTGCCGGCTCACTACCGGCAGGAATCAATAAGTAAGTAGGAGCCTACCACTATCTGGTTAATCCCAAACACGTGACTTGGACAGCATTTGATGGCCGTTATAGAATAAGTTCGCTCTAGTGAAATAATGTTCATGATGACGTTCATATTACTTTCATCCTAGTGATTCATTTACAGTGAGAAACGAAATGGCATACCTGAGCACCGCTCGCTGCTGCTATTTCAATCAAAGTGACGTGAGGCCACTGGGGACCACCTCTTGAATTCACCAAATCACTTGCCCATTTGGGGCAATGCCTCTGTGCCGTATCAAGCAATCCAACTGCCGTCTCCTCGAAGAAGCTGTGAACATTTTGTTCAGAAGATTCTTGGAGCATCTTTAGAAGGCTATCGTACTCGCATTCTGCTACACATTGAGAGTACATTTGATACACTAGAGCTTAAAAGTAATCTGACGCCTTGAAAAACAGTTTTTACTGAGTAATGGAATATATTTTTAGAAAATCGGACGAACAAGGCTATGACAAATATTTTAGATCGATGAGCAAAGCGAATTATAGAAAAAGCAACTTCTAATGCGCAACAGCTTTAAAAAGACTGAAAAAATTGTTTTATTAAGAGTGAAAAGAATCGTCCTCCTACTATTCCTCTTTTAATGGCATCAAGGGTTCGCGCAAAGCTATAAGGTATCCTTGAAGAAATGTAAACGAATCGAAAATACCCACCAAATAAATAGTATGCAATGTGGAAAAACAACGTTTTGTGAAAACAAAAAAATGTCGTTTTTTGTGATTTTAAATGCAGAAACAACAAATACTGCATGATTTCTGAAAGCAACCTCTCGATTTGTGCATACGACGTGACCATCGTTTCGTTGAAACGTTTTTGAAAATATTTCCTAAGGCAATTTGCAAGCCATACAGCGATCAGCGCACTCAGTAGTGGCCGATCCGTTTGTTGCCAAAAATAAGCCGCCATCTCTTTTCTGAAATGAACAACAAGTGTCGTTGCTTCTTTCTCTTAAATATGTTTCAAATATTCCAAATAATTCTGCTCTGTGCGTGGTGATAAGTCTGCGGCGATAATTTCGCCGACCATTAACGGCACAAATATCAGACGGCAGTTGTGGGTTGAGTAATCACATAACGAATGTTTTTAGCAAGTTTTGTTAGCGTTGTTGTCAGACAACGTAGTTGTATCACCAAAAGATACAGCGATACTCCAGTAATCTTATTCATTATGTCACCAACTTAAGCATAGCAATAACTCTCTTAGTTAGAGGATTTCAGGTCGAAATTTTGGTTTGAAATTTATTTTCTATTTCATTCTGGACTACTGATACAATATAATAGACAGTATATTGGGTGGAAACAATAGTGGAAATTAGATGGGATGAGTGAATAAAAAAAATGAAATATATATTTTGAAATGTTGAAAAACAATTGATTGGAAAACGCGTCATATAGGGCAACGCAAAATGTGCTCTTGTTACTCATCGATCAAATTAACAAGAATTGAAAGTTGCCCACGTATAATAAATGAAGCAATATAGCTCATCCATACTTTAACCAATCGATTGCAAGCGCTAATCTTCTACAAAACGCCCGACCAACTTCAAAATGTGAACCCGAAAAGTGGAGAAGGCGGACAAATTTTATGGGCACCTTAGAGCGTTTATAACTTCTTTCGAAGTTGGTATGACAGCTTGAACGTTGATTGAGGGACAAGCAACTCTGAGGAATGCGCCCACCAACATGCACAACCCTAATTTCAGTGCTCTTTCATTTGAAAAGGTCGCATAGACTGTCACATACAAATAAATACTTATATGCGTATAGGTACAACGTTTCTACTGCATTTTATTAGCACAAAATTTCTAAAACAATGTTGACAAATCTTATTAGTGAGCATTAGAGGAAAAAAATTTTTTTGCCTGCTGAAGATAACGGCATAGATCATAAGTTCGTGAAAGGGATCATCGAAACTCTCGTCCGACTGTCCAGTACTGCGATTGCTGTATCGAGGTGGGCAGTTAGTGAATTGAATAAGCATTTGCTCGACTGCTGACAATGTTAGAGATTCTGTAGAATTTCTTACCGAAGAATTCCTGTTCTCTTTCCTTTTTTCTATATTACTGAGCAGCTTCAGCTCGCGTCCCTGATATGGTTCCTGTAATCATTACGCTTATTTTAATAAACGCACTAAACCGTATTAAATGTCACCTTCAACCGGCGTCAAAATTTTTTCATATTCCATTAATAAAAAGCTCTTGGCGATGACTAATTTGCGCGCGTCGAGGTTATATGTTGGAAGGTGTTGCTGATGATTAATTGCGCATTGTACGCTAGATTGAGACGATTGTTTTATTACGGTAGTGTTCAGGTGATGCCACTATTTTCAACTAGAGGGCGAAAAAGGACAATAGCCTAATATCATGGGTTCCTTGGCTTCGATTCGGGTTCATTTCGCCGTTTTAAGCGCCTCATTAAATGATCCAATGCAAGGTGCAACCACGAGCTTTAAAAGTAATAAAACAGCGGCGTTAGATAAGATGCCTAGACAAACTAATGCGCTACGATGGTCTCCTTGAGAATGGATGGAAGCATTTTCTAAACTATTGGTTGCAGAAGTGGCCGCCAGTGCTTACCAAAAAACTGAGACATATACTGGTTGGATGTTGGTTTGCATTGAACTATTTATGAAGGTTCGGCGTGAAGTATGCAGTGCTCCAGACAAAATTGTTTCAGATGAAAATATTTGCATAGAAATGAGTACTACCGAAGAGAGTCCGCATTATTACATAGCCCATTGAACAGGAGTTTCATGATGATGAAAATTTTCCTTTTTAAAGTCCTGCTTTTGGCTATTTCGCTGTTCATCCGGATAGGATTCTATCTTCAGATTTCTAAGATTCTTTATAAGCTTGGAACGGTTTGCATAGCAATTGCAAAATAAGGGCGAAGAATGAAGGCTGAGGAACATACCTTCATAGTTTTGTATACCAAATCAACGAAACCTTACTGTTTCCTCATATAGTGTATCAAGCGTCGACCAAGTCAAGAACTGGCTCATATCAACACCACATTCCACAAGGAGTCTTACGAATTCGACTTTATTCTCAATAATCGACGTCATAAGTTCAGCATAACGGCACTGCAATGATACTCTTCACGATCACTGTTGACAAAAAATAAGGATTCCAGGAAGATAAACCCCATAGCATTGGCAAAACATGGAACTGGATCAAAAAATTGAATTCGTTATGAGTTTAAGAGATTAAAGTCGGTTCTAAATTTGGTCACTAATTCAACCCGACACGAATGGTAAGAAATGATACGCAGCCTTCAAGGTCGACACATCAACAAAAAAACTTCCCCAAAGTGGTTCTCAATTAAATATTTTGGTCCAATTGAATATGAAAATTGGTCTAAGGTTTTGAATACGATTAAAAATTTTGATTAGCAGGAGCAAAATCAGTTCACCTCAATTTCAAAATCGAATTCTTCAACAATTTCTTTTGCGATGTCAATATTGTTCCACTGTACAGCTAGCGCCAAGCGTGAGATCTTTTTGCATGCAACGAGCTGTTGCAGGATCGCTATATCAAACTCCTTCCTTGAATTCGAATTTGCTTCCACCAACATCACCTTCAAATTACTCTCGCTGGTCGAGAACATCATCGATAAACATTCGATCCAAATATTTGAGCTTAGAGAGTATAGAGCATTCTAAAGATGCAGAAATTCAAAACTGATAAGGCCTGTCCTGTTCTTAAGAGAAGGAGAAGAAAGAATGATTAACGAGGCTTGCTTTGTAACTAACATTTAAGAATGAGACTGAGGCGAATAATCTCTGTGAATGTTTGAAAAAAACTTTCGCACAAATTTGACACAGCGAACAAGCTTCGATATGTTTAATAATTAAGCAGTGAAGACATTTGGGCAAGCATACGTTGCATTCCTTTTACCTTTACTAGCTAAGTTTTCCGAGATTACTGATGCAAAAATTATTTAAATTTTTTGATTTAAAGATGGAATTTTGCATGGAAAATTGAGGACACATTCCTTTTTATCTTAACTCTTCTTCTATTCCATTAGTAGGAAATGTTACAAACAGACATATTCGCATTATTACTTACCTGCACATGTTCACTTAAGATTTTCTTCAAAAACTGTTTGCAAGAACCTGTAACATTCTTTCAAATTCGTCTCAAATCTAGGACGAAACTATTCACGAGCTTTCCTCTTTGTTCTAATTTACCACGCGCTCAACCTGGCGACGCGCTAATGGGAGGTGACTGAATATTTTTCAATAGTTTTAACTGAAAGAGATTTGAATGATTCAAAGGACTATTCTACTCCGATAATAAAAAAATTTTTTAAGATTGCATTTAAAAAAAGAACAATGGAAACTTTTTCGAATTTGCAGATTTCCTCGAGTTTCCAGATACTTTGATTGAGCCATATTCTCGCCGTATCGCCGAAGTGTGAGCCCTTCGGAAAGAAGTGCTGATGAACAAGATCGAAAGCCTTACTCTTGAAAGCGTCTCTGCAATATCACTTATAAGTGATAGTCATGCCGAGTGTTTCTCTCCTCTGTATTGACGTTTGTGCGCGCCCTTGCGGTTGCTGTTTGCAAGCATATGTGTACTCTCGTCCATGCAACATATCCCATTGGGGACAGGGAGTGGCGAGGGGAGAGGCATCTTTATTTCCCGACTGCTATCGGAAACAGCAATTTGCTTCAGGCTATGGTGGTTTTGCGAGACGGTACAACATGTCTTTCGGTGGAAGGCGGATGAAGGCCTCTCGTTGGATTCACTGCAGTTGCCGCAAGATAAGTACGAAGTAATCACGATCACTCCTTGCCGATCAGCTGATTGAAGCATCACTGTTGAGGGGGAGGATGATGCAAAGTTCTCGCAAGGGAAATTTTTCCACATGCACTTCACTCCATGGGCAATACATTACAGTTCAAATTCTCGCTGTTGACATCTCGGTAGCAAAAATCCAAAGCTGTGGACAGACTATTTCATCAGACGAAATAAAAAATCATTTCGGGTTGCACATACGCCTGCTAAGACTTTCAACATATAAGTTATTAGAAAGTAGTATTCCTTGAGGTAAATTCAACAAGAAACGAGCTGCGTTCTATGAGACATCTCAGTTCTTCGTATATATCGAAGGGCTCTACCTACTTGTTTTCACATTCGTCATAGCAATATTTCAGCGTTGCAATTAGCTTCGCAACCTTTCCAGTTCCGGTTAATACGATCAACGGGATTCCTCTTGCCACAGACGCAAACGCTTGCTCAATTGTTGTAGGACCACCTTCGATCAGCACAGTGATCACTGTTGCACCTGCAATAAACATCGGAATACAGCAGCTTTGTTCAATGCAGTTAAAATTGGAAACCTTGATATGTCTCACCATTCAGAATAATTCAACCAAAAAGCTGTGTACCGTAATAATGAACATAACTTTGCGGCAAATTTGTCGTGGCTATGTACTATAATTCTTTACTAGCCCTGAAGCCTGGCCAAGAATTTCGGAGCTTTTGTGGAGATATTGGAGTTTTCCAACTGATCGAACAAGCCTAAAAGAAAGACAGAAAGATAAAAAGGCCTTTATTGAAGTTCAGCTAGAGCACTGGCCTCATACTTCCAAGAAAATATAGTACAGTGGATGAATATAATAGAGCAGGAAGGATCATACAACCTGTAAACAATGGTGAAGACTTTTTTCGTCAACTGGGCTAAAAGAATGTAACGATCGCATTCGTTGCAAATAAGCTTCGCCCCATTGTAAGAAATCTCTATGAATGCATATTACTGTGCTTATTCTTAAAAGATGCTTTCCTCATAGAAAAGTACCGTTGTTTGCCAATTCTTTCTCTAAGTCGGCTCGAAACTCAACAGCAGCCGGTTCAGCATATTCGCGTTGTGCACCGTTATCTATAAGGAGGAAATGGGTGTGATCTGCATTTAGAACCGACTGTCGCACCTGTAATAAATTTTCACTGACATTTACAGTATCTGTTGCAAAGCCTCAAATATGAATTCATTGCAACTTCCTTATGAAGTGAAATATTTTAATAAACACCTCATTTTACAAGTGTGTTCATCTTCTGCTGTTCTCAACGAAGACTGAACGCCATTTAAAATCGAAGACTATAGCTCTGATATATAGCGTAAAAGATTGAATGGGTTATGTCGGTGGAAATTTAAACAGAATCACCCAGAAATAATGCCTTAGCAAGTTTTATGGATCAGAAGATTTGGCATGACTGCAATTTCTCTATGTCTGAAGGGCGTTCTCATATTTGTATATGACTCTTTTTGAAAGGTGGTATGAGAAAATGGATTCTTAATAGTGTACAATTAGTGCCTGGAGGCTTTCTAAATAGCCATACTTTCGTATATCACGACAATTCAACTATGGATAGAAATGAAGCTCCATTCTGTTTCTGCATTATTCTAAGCAACCTTCTTGTGCACTACAAGTGATTCTTTGTTCAGTTGGTGCCCTCTGGGCTTCTTTCATTCGCTTCATATTCCCAGACGGATTAAAGGAAAACTTTATTAGAGTTTACGACAAGCTACACGTTTATTGATCAATCAAGCAGTATAGACCCGCTCGGCTTTTCGAAAACACGGTCTAAGGTTCAATTCCGCCACTTTTTTCGACATTGCCCTACGACGCAACTCCGATACAAACAATCCGTCCCTTGTCTCCATTTTTTAATCGTAAATAAAACGTTCACCTTCAAATCACCCAGATTTCTCGCACGGCGCCCAGCACGTGAATTAGCTTCGGCCTTTCCATATATAACCCTTGGAATCTGCAAAATAACAATAGCGATTTCGAAGTGCTCAGAAAAGAGAATCAAAAAATCACGTAGAAGTTGCTATAAGCAATGTGCCACAACTGCTCAGAAATTAGACATATTATTGGCACAACAAGAAGTTTTCACTGAATTCGCATTTTTGAAATCAGCTTCATATTCGAAAAGTCTGGAATTTTCAGTAATATTGCTAGCAGGAAAGTTTCCTTTGGTGAGTTATATGAACGAAAATTGCAAGCAGTTTGTGATTTATATGATGCTCTCACGATTTATGCAATACTTTCACGCCCACTTCCGCTCTTTCGATTCTGATGTGAACTTTTGTTCTCGCAGGAACTGCGTGTCGGAAAATGGAACCTTCACCTTCAAATCACCTACATTTCTACCTTACATTCTGGAAAACCGGGGAATGGAGAAAAAAGACCTTATGTTCATCGAACAGTAAATAGCGCCCACCTTTTTTTCAGATGCACAGACCGCTTGCTCAATCTCGTTACGTTTTTCGATATTACCCCATGGCGCAACTCCAATGCAAACAATCTGCCCCTTGTCTCCATTTTTCAATCGTATAGCTTGTCGTTCGGCAACCGCTTTGGCTATAACCTGAACGAACAAATCAAATCGATAAGTTTTCAGAAACCGAATATCATGCGAATAAGGTTTGACAGATATTTCACTTAAATGCTTCTTCCCGTTTTCACATTGCAACAGCAAATTAAAAAAAAAAAAAAAAACAAAACAAAAGAGAGGTTTGTAAATGGAAGCAGTATCGAAAAACGATCTTTTGGCCGGAAATGCCACATAATCATGGGACGATGTCAATACGCTCACAGTTTTGGACCTTTAAAGAATTGTGCGCCTGAAGCCGTATTCTGCGGTGGTGACCGAAAGACACTGCTTTAGTTATAAATCCTGCACAAAATAAAATTCCAATGAAACTGCTGCTTTACAAGTTCACGATGGGTGGTACCGATAGCTGCTGCGTAAAAAAAAATACGGTAAAATAACATAAAACTTCATATAACTCTTTAAAAGCACGAAAGTACTAAAGTACTTCAGCAATCATATCTATCTGATGTCACAAAAGCTCAAGCACAAAACAGAGGCGCGCCATTAAAAATAGAAAGTACTCGGCATCTAGAACATCATAGAGAAAGCGCCGAGTCCAAGGTTCAAGAGAAGCCACATTAGCAATTGAAACTTCATTTTTACCCTCTCATCAAAACGAGGACCTCATTGGTGCCATTACGGTTGGCATTTTTTGGACTCGACAGGAATATAACGATACTAATACTGTTCCAAACTCATAATACTCCATTTAATTTCAATTAGAGCATTTGCACATCAATGAGTTCTTGAAGATGGAAAGATTCACGTTGCAAGAGGGGGAAAGATTTTATCGGTACCAGTCGAGCAGCATTCACCCACCATACAAATTCGAGGTCCTCCTCGCTAGAAACAAATCCCTATATACAGCAACCATGAAAATGAACACCGAACCAACTTGTGAGAACAGTCAAATTTCTGTTTACTGCCAATGGAAGACGAAATAGCTTCGATTTTAGGAGTCGTCAAGGATGAAATTTTCTTTTTTTCGTAGACGGATAAAAGGGAAATATTCATTCTTGAGCAATTGGCAACCGTAGCTATATGAGTTCTCCGTTCTTGAAAACGTCGCAAAATTTAGGAAAATCTGATCGTTTTCGCTATTCTTGAGCTACTTCAGAAGCATCGTTGAGTACTCCTACAAAAACCTCGTCTTTTCATTTTAATAACATGATACTTTTTTATTGTTCGTTTTTTCGCGAATTCGTTGAAATCTGAATGCAAACTTGCAGCGGTCTGATGCAAAGTTGGCCATAATAACAGGACGCTTCACTATCCGAAATTTTGCTGCATTGTTTCCAGCAGGCGAACTCAAATTCACTACTGAGTCCAAATTGACAATTTTTTTTCTTATTTTCAATTTGTTTTTTGCATGTGCTTTAAGGAAAACATTTCAAAAGTTATACTGTGCATCACTCATATCAAAAATGCTCATATATTTGGCCAGCATTTTCTAAAACAAATGGAGCAGTATGGAGGAGGAGGTGGCACGATATGTGCTTTGACATTTCCGTCATCCGTCCAACAAGTTTCACAAGTCACTTTCGAGTAACAAAATATGAAGACAAACGGCTTCAGATCATATTTCTTCCGACTTCTCATGCAAACCTTCTATGGAAGATAACTTCCGGTTCTCCACTGGTGCAAAACGAAAATTCAGTTAATGTACAGGAGATAACTCCAAGGCATATATCAAAATCACTAAACTTCGTGCATTTGCTCGTGTGGTGTTCGAAGTCCACACACAGACAGACACGTATACACATGCATTCGCACGAATATGATAGTGCATAAATGATCGCTGGGAGAGAAAACTTCTTATTGGAGCTTCGTCGAAACCTGTTCCATTATGAATCTTTATTATTGATAAAGTTCTAAAGAAGCAATCGCATTTCAAGTGTTTCAATTCTGCGCCATCAATTCGTTACCTTATAATCCATATTATTGTTTCATCAAAATATTCCAACAAAGGTGTAAAAGAAGATCAGCATCAGCCTGCAAAGGGATATAAGAGACGTGAAGCATTCCTAAACTTAATCGTAATTTGCTCATAACCCGAATCTTTCATCATAATCATATAGCACAGGAGTTAACACGAAAACTTTTTATAAAGCTTATTTTAAAGTGCCGCTGCTTTCAGTTCACACACGGCAGTTGCAAATGCTTCAGTAGATAACGTTAGCAGTGAAACTGTGATCAGCTTACCTCTGCGATACCTGAATTATTACCTGTCGTGATCAACCAGCCATTTGTTGAATCAATCACCTAAAAGAATTTCAAGTATACCGCTGCCAAATTTGCAGCTTCAAATCTTCGAAAGAAAAAAAAAAACGATTTGCTTTTTTTTTGCTGTCAAAACGCAACGTTCACTCGAAATCTGTTCATCTATTGACACGTCAGTTTTTTTTTCGCTCGCTCACACACCGGCAACAACTTCCGTATTTCACTGTCACCAGTGTACTCTTGCTTTGCTTGATAAAATTGTGAGGTTTGTGTATATGTTAGCCACAATAATAATTGCAGATTTGAAGCAGAATACGAAAATTTGTGGCTGAGGCCGATGAAAGCAATAAGCTAACGATGCTACAGAGGTAATATGTTTAAGGAAGAGACGATGAACGTCCGTACTCGTGGTGTCGTAATCTTCTGTTGGAGAAGAAAAGCGCTGCAAGGCTTAAATATAGGAAAATTTCAACGAAAAGGGTGTCTACAAACAATAGGAAGTGATGAACAATATAAAATCTTCACTTGTCCATATAAAATCGCTAAAAAGGTGCAAAATCCCGCGTACATTCATTATACTCTCGTGAACAATTTTGCGCTGCATTTCTTTCGACATTCGAATATTCTGATAGCCGCCGATCACCGATAGCACTACTTCCGGTTTCGGTGCGCGCCAATAATCGCACAACAACGTAAGTGCATTCTTGGGCGCATCCTTTGTTTCGATGTTGCCATCGAATGCGAAACGGACGAACTGACATAGGATCCAGATTACATATTTGCATGAATATAATCTCCTTTGAAAAAAAAACACCCTAATTATTGGTATTGCCGGAACGCTGATTGAAATTAGCATGATTCGTTTGTTTGCTTTGAATTAAACTATGAAGTCTTCTCAGTACGAAAGAGAGATACATTTCCAGTCACTTCAAGAGGCGAAAAGGTCCTCGTTCCAAAATTTTTACACAGTAACAGCGCACATACATGTTGACTCCTACAGAAGACGGTTTGCTGTGTTTGCTATATTCATTCGCCCCGTGAGTTTGTAGCAGCCTATTCTAGTTAACACTACACCTGCGAAGCCACTGAGAGCCGGAAATGTCTAAGGCGCTACGAAAATGGAACAAAAGTTAGGCATGAAAAAAGGAACAAATCCAAGTAAGAGAATCTGTGATACCACTGCCTGTGAACGCATCGTATTTTCTTCTGTTAATCTCTTGGCATTAAATACATGGGCACAGCTCTGTATTTTAGTCCGTGGTGGTTCGTGAAAACCGAAACTACGTGCTTTATTGGAAGCACCATGCTTGGTTGAATATAAAAGCATGAATAGATTTCTCATTGAATAAAAGTTTTGTGAATAGAAGGCCTTTTCGAATATGAGCAGATGAAAATACAGCTCCATATTCTTGAAAGAAAAATCGCTTCCTTAAATGCAAGTCTTTGCTCGAGCACCAAAAAAACAGATGCTCCTGGCTCCTACGCAAAGAAATATAATATTAAGCAAGCAGGAATTTGTGACGTACCATCGGATGTCCAGTGGCAAAAATTTAATGCAATGGAATTATGTCCCTAAGTACAGTCTACGGCAATTACAATTAAGTCACCGTCTCCATGAAATTCAAAGTTGAAATATTCCAAAGGTCATCAAAAATTTTCACGCAATTAGTGACCTGAAATAATTATGATTAAAGCAAATGAATAAAACAACAACCCACTGAAGCAGTCCTGGCATATCGACCAGCGAATTTCAGCCTTCCAAACACTTTTGCAGGCTCATATTTGTAAGCGACAGATGCATCGTTCGGCTGGCTTATTTCATGCGCTTCGCTTGGCTTCTGACAGAAGAAGCATTGATTACTGAAATGAACATATTTATGCTTGTAGCAATGCTGACAGTAAGAAATTGGCATTAAGGAATAGCAGCAAGAACACTGGTTGAGTGAAATAAATCATGACCTCCACAATAAAATGGAGGCGGGGACGGCTGCTAGGAGCAAGCGTAGGGAAAGTAGGATGAGATGGAGGCATGTGTAAAATTTCAGATGAGCTGCGCAGTGGCGCGGTCTCTCGAGCGAAGTTCATGACATTTATAAGAGACCATGGATGTTTTGCTTATGCAATTGCTCGTCCTTCAGACAGATACCCTGTTTCAGCTACGGTTGCCATAAATTATCGTGGGATTCCACTGATAAAGCAAAATAGCTGTATTGATTACTTAAGCTGCATTGCGCAGGTCAAGTGGCCCATTATATCTCCCATATTTCCATATCACAATGTTGTTTGTGAGAAGATAAGACCTTTAAGCTGTAATTTTGAAATGATTACGACAAGCGTTTCTATTGTTCAAAAAAGCTGGGTTTTTTGAACGTTTGAAGAATCCGAAAGAAATGTTTCCTAGTTACGATCATCCAGTCGGATTTTCCGTGTGTATTCTGCATTAATCCAACTGCTCCTCAAATTCCTGCAATGCTATAAGAGTTGCAACGTTTTTTTTTTTTTTTTTTTCAGTGAGTACAGCACAATCAGCCGGAATTCTCTTTTAGTTATCAGAAGAATCCAAACTCATCAGACATCTTTGGCATGGTTTCCATATTCATAGCGCAGAACTTCTGTAGTTTCTTGGCTTAACTGTAATTGGCTCGTTATGTTCTACATTTTTCATCGCTCTCCTTCCAACAAAGTTGATTGCGAACACAAGATAGACGTGTTTACCAGAGGACAAGGGGAATTTCACTAACAAATTTTTGCGTCCAACCCGTCGACAACCTGCAAAGTTCTTACTTCCTGTGCTGCTTGAAATGCTGCCCTAAACGAAAACATAAGGTGTTCGAACACTTCACTTTGCATCTTCCGCTACAACAGTTTCAAGCATGAGGTCATTTCGAAAGTTTGTAATTTAAAAGCCTCAGACTCAAACTTGGATATTTCATCAATCGATCTTTCATTGTTACCTGTTCAAGCAGGGGCCACGTTGAAACGCCAGACATCTTTTCTCAAGAAGCTTCTCGCTTATAAAATTGGCTAGTCGTTGATCGAGAATTTCATGAGAAGGGTTGGCCTTAAATTGAAAATTCCGATCGTTAGTGACAGATGGAAGCTCAGTATTTTCATAACTAAACACAGTATGCGTAACAAATCCAATGAGCCGAATCCTTGATGGAAATATGCAACTCTGAATTCAGCATTATCTGAAGATGCCATCATTGAAAGTATTGAAGGCCAATTTTGAAGTGAAAGCTCTAAAATATGATTTTTCAATGTTTGCTGAGCACATGTCATGAAAGAAAATGCTGCATTCGTTTAACTGAGCACAAATTAAAAGAGATAGAAAGTCATGAAACCTGAGAAGTTTATACTGAGCGTGCAGTAATTTTTTTTTTTTTTTTTGCATTTTCAAGGTAACAAAAGCAGTCACAGTGAATTGTTGATCGCCACATACGAGCGCTTAATGCAATTATTATGCTAGTTGACTGAGCAACTGAGCAAAGATCGATCGGCTGCTTTCATCAATAAATGTATGAATCTGATGCAAAAGTTAAGACTACCATACTGAGGCTACATAAAGCGTTATTAACAGTAGAACTGATATTGTTTTTGACATCATGATCAGTTTTTGTTGCATATACAGCGATAGATATTCACTGTTTTGAAAGGAGAGACAGCGCAGTGTCCCATTATGTGACGACTGTCTGCTTTCGAATCAACAATCGACTGGTCAGTACAACCAGTGTGGAATATATTTACGAATGGATGTGCATACAAAAATAATCCCCTCTTTATTAGACGCGCGACCGCACAATGATAAGTTGTTATGCATATTCAAGGCGAAATGCACCCCATTTTTTTAAGATGCGAACCAATTTTGCTCAGAAATATAAACTTGTGAAGACACATGCTGACCGAGTTTTTCGATGAAGGCTGATGGCCTTCGCCCACATCAGTCAGTGGAATATCCTCTCCACGTCGATGCAGTGCACTTATATTATTGGCCAAGATAATCCGCCGTACTGTCCTTCTAAGCTTGTTGCTTTTAACTGCACCATCCGTTGATTGCATATTCCCTCGCGCTGACCGGTCTCTATTTTCCTATGCTACACCTCGTTCACCAGTGAGAGAAGTTTACCATTGACGGCTTATTCTTTGGACCTGAAGTTCCCAGTAAATCAAATTTAAAAGAAGCAGCAACCTCGAAAGGAGAAGCAGTGAGCGCTCCTTTCATCAATTCACCAATTGTATCAGCTTTATCTTTTTGCTGAAAGTCAGCGTGGTTAATGCAGATGAACAGCCCCAATAATTTTTTACGATTATGGATTGAATAAACATGTTACATTCATTCTGCAGAGAATTCGCAGTGCTAAGTTGTAACCTGAGAGTAATCTATGAAGAGTATTTGAAACAATCTAACAATGATCATCGACTTCGAGAGGAACACGTTGCAACGGGTAAAGAGGAAAAAATGTTGCATTTGGCCTTCATGTCATCTCAGTTTTGACTCTTTTGTGCTGAGAGATATTGCAATTAGTAACCACATGGAATTTATTTCGGTTTCTAATCGATTAAAAGCATAGCACTGCAACCATTCGGCTGAAATTGAATGCATACAAAGAATATTGACCGATTGCCGACTAAAGGCATTCCGTAAAAACCGAATCTTAACATTTCAGTTGCAAGCGAAAAAACCGGCCGACCGAAATTTCTCCTTCTAATCGAAGTTCTATTAAAAGCACTTGTCATGAGGATAGCGTGGAACCTTGTTAGATCAGCGTAGTCGCATTTTGTGCATCCTTATTCCAATAATCACAGCAAATCGACGAGCAGTTGAAAACAATAAGCGTAAATGCAGCGAAAATAAAAAAGACATTAACGTCACTACTATACAGGAATGAGTTATTAGCAGACCCTTAGCTGATAAGATGATGAGGATCGTCTTTGGAAAGGCGGACGGAAAGGGAATCCTTGAAAGCATTAACCAGGGAAAAGTGTGGTGTGGTGAAGTTGTGAGTTCTTTCCATCCAGTAGTGTCCTTTATACGAAAAGTATGCCGGACGCACGTCCCGGCAAATGAATTAAACGTAGGGACAGAAATAGACCAAGTAATACGCCAAATAATGGGTGTTCTCAAAAAGTTGCAAGCGCAATTCATCTGCTCTGCAATTATGATAAGGTGATCTGGAGGAATTATAAAATTAAGACAGATCCACCCCTACGGAAAATTTGAAACGTACCCAGAAAAAAAGAAGTGAAGAACGATCAGTAAATTGCTGTCTCATAATAAGCGAGCAATTGACGTTTCAAGAACATCTTTGATTGTCTTAAGGACATGTTCCACCAATGTCTTACACATCTGAGCAATAAGCAGTTAATTAACACCATCGTTATTTGCAAGATAAAATCTTTTTTCAAGAAAGATGACAACTTGCGAAAGGAATCTTAAGAGCCTCCAAAAAGGACCAATCATATTCTCAGATTTATGCGCAATCGGCAGAGACCTTATGCGGACAAACATCGTAAGTAAGGTTAACTCGGCAAACTGAAGTCACTCGAATATGCTGAATTTGAGCAGTCAGTAGCATGAGGCAACCAAGCTAATTCCTTGAAGCGTTATTAGAGCTATCTAAATATGACAGGACAAGAAAACGGTTGTGTGCAGCAACCACAATGTATAAAACGAGATCAGCCCTGTGGGCAGCCAGCCATCGTGTAGCAACTGTTATGAAGACATCAAAGCATTGAATCTCTTCTAAACAGGCAGCAACCATCGTCTAGTTAGAGCGGAAGTCAGGTTGAGAGAAGCATTTTCATCTGCTAAAGGAGAAAGGAAGAAAAGCATTGAGAAATTATTCGATACGCGCACGTATACACCTATATGCGTTGCAACAATCTCATATAACAGTAAAACTATTTGAACCAACTTATGCAAATATTGTATCAAATATCAGCCAAACAGAGCAAATCGCAGCAAAAACCAGGCCGAGACTTCAACGGAGAGAATAAAAGAATTTACTTGAAACAAGAAGAAAGATTGATAGCGAGGCATTTTATGCTTGAATTTTACGAAATTAACGAAGCTGATCAAAAAGATTTGCGAAAGCCGATAGCAAATATGATGATGAGATGTTCGGAGCTCTCTCTCATAGCTCTAATAACGCAACGAAACAGCTCTAGGCGGTGAAGCAATGGAGTTACTCTCTCACTCTGCATATTCTGTCGGTGATGTTTCTGAGAACGAAAATGTTAGTTCATGAGTCGAAAAAAAGGATTGTCACTTGTTGTGTACGGACGATCTCCACCTCTGCACAACTCCATTCGATAGTAAATATAAAGTTGTGCTCTTGTTAAGCTGTAACAACTCTATTGTTCACATTGCATATCGATCAGAAAGTCATATATCGCATGAGAAATTCAGACTATCGATGTTGTAAATTAATAGCACTATGGGAACTTGTGAAAAGTGCATTTTGCTTTCTAGTCGTTTCCATTGCATAGTCACCACCGTGCATTTACTTCTTGCAAACACACTGATTTGACATGTAGGTCTATTTGACTATGCGATGAGCAAGCGTTACACTACAATGTAGTCCTGCGTCGTCTGCATCAGTTGAGCGGGCGTTGGCAACTGGAACGAAGAGAGGAATAGTGTCCCGCCCCAAACTTATATTCAAAGTGATTCAATCACCATTACAAAACTCATTGACCCAAAGAAAAAGTGATTAATTGGCTACAACTTTTGAGAAGAAGAAGCTTGTATGATAAAGATTAGATTGGTATAGAATAGTTCAGTCTGCCAGATATTGGACTAGTATAGAACGGCGTAGTATAATTGAGTTTTTATTCCCAAAACCAGAATAGGACAAACTGGCTTAAGCGTACTTGCATAAGAAGCAGAGTAGCATATAAGAATGCAATTTCAGTCATCTAAATTCTAGCGCAAAATAACATAGCCCTCATCACCACTGATAAGACACTCCTTGCGACTTTTGAAAGAATGAGCCAAGCAGGACTGTTTCGGTTCAGGCGTTCGCAACGCCGTTGAACAACAGCGATGTGGAAGCGATTTCTTGCACCCAATGTACGAAAGGAAGACGTATTTTTAACTCTTTCGTCAAGAACAAGCAACAGCTGATGTATAGGAGTAAAAGATCATTTCTGCAAAATTTCCAGAGCTATGCAACACTGGATCAGAAAGGAAACAAGAGCGGAAAACAAATTAAACAAAAGAGGCCTACATCTTAAATACAGCAAAAAGGGGCCGAAAGGAAGAAAAGACACAGGCCTACATAACAAAATCCGAACATTCTATATTTCCTTTCGTATAAGATCTTATGCGAAATTTTCATGAAGTGCTGCATCGCAATTTTTTTTACATCTTTTCGCGTTGTGAAGCGATAATTCCAATAGAAGGATTAGATTCATACTTTGAAATCGCCCTCGAACTATGCTTCGAATCTGGCCATAAAGTCACCATCGAAAAAGGAAAAGATTTTGAGGATTCTACAAATATGCCATACGGTCGAACAGGCGGCAGTAGTAGCAATTCAATAGGAATGATGCGCAATGAGGAATGTGCTTGTAGAACAATAAGGCAGACTGCAACACACGTTAAGAATCGCTAGAAACCTAAACCAAAAGAAAGACCAAGTTGTCTAAAAAGAAACTACCCGAAAGAGCGGCAAACTGCGGCGTTATACCACAGATTGCAAAGTGTTGAGGGGATCAGTCAGTAACTAGTAAGAAGAGAATTCAGACCTAGTTGACCAGAGGCCATTCGAACCGCTGCTTTACAATATGTGATATTGAGATATGTGCATCGCAATCAAAATCACAGGCAGTTGTGGTCAAGGCATGCCACAGCGTAAAAAATCAATAAATTTCCTCGTCGCCGATGAACGAAGAATTTGCACAAGGTCTTAAGCGAAAAGGAATAGAGAACGGCTATAGTTTGTGAGATTGCCCGTTAATTTTTTCCTATTCTATGATCCTCTTTTGTTGCATTTAAAATGTCAACCTCCTCACTTTTGCTTGTTTTACTTTCTTATATCTTCTATTTTCCCTACCTATATCTTCTGTTGCCTTAACTTTGAATCTAGCAAGGTCGAATGGGAGGCCCACTCTTGTTCTAATTCGTCCCAGAAAGAACTCAGTGAAAAGCGAGCTTGCACTAGGCTGCATGAGGTTGCTGCACATTGCACAAGGTGCACATGTGACTTTGCAACACGGCGTGTGTGCACAGTTATTTCTCCAATGAATCAATAAATTGATAAACTTTAGATATGCCGATGATTGTAGCAGTGGTTAAACAAATACACGGACAAATGCATATCGTCCCAATATTCTGCGCACAATCGAAAATAACCAACTGCGTCGGATCCAGACGAAATGCCAGTATGCACAGCAGCAAATAGGCATTCTCACTTAGCCAAAATTACACCGAATCAAACAAAAATGCAGACATTACGAGAATCTAACTCTTCTGGCAATTACTCAGCGCTTGACCGACGATTCTTCGAAAAAGAGATTTATTTCTGTTTAAAAGCGAGAAAAAAATCTGCTGACTTCTTACGAAACTTGTGATGGTTTAACTATAAAGTTTTATTTCAAAATGTCGGAAAAAAACGTTGGAATTATTTCGTTCCAGAGATAGACTAGGCGAAAATTTTTCCAAAATAGAACTGTGAAGAAGAGTAGAAGTGTACGATGTTTTCGACAAAGCGTCGAGATATGATCATGATAAGACAGCAAACTGTCGCATAGTTTGCTGTGTACACATTGACTTTTACGTGCAAGCGCACAGTATTGACGTAATCGTAATATTACATACCCTTGACTTGCATCCGTCATGCCGACTGCACTTTCCTTTGCCATCCATGTAGACTCATTTGAACAGTCCAGCACCGCTGTACAGTTCCCTTGGAAAGCTCAATTCAAAATTAAACTTAATATTGAGGTTTTCATGAGAAATCCCATAGCACCGTCAAAAGTTTCATAGTAGGCCATGATAATCTATCACTAAAATCCACTAAAATCTATCAAAGTAGTGTACTAACTGACAAAAAGAATCCCATTATGAAATTATTGATATTCTTTAGCTTAATTCACGTTTGTAATTCTTATCAACTGCTCACATCACTCTTCAACATCAACGAAATGCTAATTAAACAACCATTGCACAAGCGGCTCACTGGAAAAATTGACAAAAAACCAGAAGGAATTTAACCGGTGCTGAGTTCTAATTTTCATAAAATTCTTGATACGACTTCATAGATTTAGAACTTTGTTTTCGAGGTTTTAGAGATGGTCCTACATAAGTTGCTGTCTAGGTAACCATCAAAAGTCAAACTTAACCTCAGTGACTTGCAGAATTATTTTTTCATGATATAAACATCAAAATTTACCGACAAGCGACTTTAAAATTAATAGCACTTGGCATTAAAAGCGTTATAATTATATTCTCCGTTCTTCACCTTCATCTCTTCTAAATTAGACGAACACTCATATGCAATCTTCTCTATCTTGAGGAAAATTGGATGCAGAAATACGACTAAAGTTAAGAACTTTATTGCAGCTAGGGTGAAACAAGAGTTTTCGTCGTGAAGCGACTTGGTAGTAGGGGTTCGAGTAACAGAAAATATGAAACTCTTTCTTGTTTTGAAAAAAAGACTGGCAACAATGACCATGCTTGCAAGAGGAAGAGGCACTTTCTGCAGAGGAAAGCCTCGTTGAGGAGTAATTTCGGCAATGCACGATGATCCCAGCAAGGAAGTTAGGGGCAAATGGGCAAGGGACCACGTTCGGAAGATATGGGGCTAGGCAAAATTAACTGTGACGAAAAGTTGGAAGAAAGAAGTCGAGAAAGTGCTATCAGCCAGAAAACAGAGTCCATGCAGCACAGCTGTCCTACCTTTTTCTGCTCCATTTTTGAGTTATCTAGATTTAGTTTCTAGAAACGGCAAGAATTTGAAGACTACCTACTCTAAAAATTCCTACCAGGTTTCAGCATTCCACCATCCTGACCACTCATGAACCTTGCAGAAGAAATCACCTATGACTAGCTGAATTAGCGTAAAGTTAGCAAACTATGAACGAAATGTTTTCCGAAAGTCCGACCGATCCTTGGGCTTCACTAACGGAGTAGCAGCGAAGTTCCGGAATTTTCAATGAGCGCAAAAGCTGCACTTTATATGAAGAAGAGAAAAGTGAAGGCGCATTTATTGCACGTTCCGCTTCGCTCTAGAGAGGTGATGATTCACAAATGTGTTCGAAATGCAAAAAAAAAAAAAAAAAGCGTGTTTGCAAAACACGTTCTTGCCACTTTTTCAACGTGAGCCCAATATTTGTTGCTTAACAAACCAAAATCAATCGTGATGTATCATCGCTGGTTCAACGAACCTATAAAGCGTTGTTTTTTTTTTTTCGAATGAAACGGCGCTTTTTTATTGTGTTGTTTTTCAGCGAGCATCTGTACTAAATAATCTTATCTAATACTCTCTACAGGAATTTCCGAAAACATTTCAATAATGTTGACCACATAAGTTGGATGAGGAGAGTCCGTTATCGCGGTCACTTTAAGTGTGTCCGAATTATGAATTCTGTTCTCGCATGGCCCAGCAATGAGGCAAAAGTCTGTGACTTTTCGGCCACTCGCCGACAGACTCCGTAGTTTTCCTACTAGGTGCCCTTTCTCAACACTCATATACTTTAACTTAATAATTTGCAATGCGGACAAATGTGCTTTGGATGTCTGCGCGCCTCATACGTGATAGCTTCATGTTTTTTTGTGCAGGTGGCAATTTTTCATAGCAATTTGTCTGTTCTACGCGACAACATATTGCCATCCGACGTTGCCGGATGGCAATTTTTGATAAGGCAGCGCCTTCTTCCTGAGATGCTCCTCTGGTTTCCCTTCGGACGCAAAACCGAAGCCTGTTCCATTTGCATAAAAGTTGATGGGGTTACTTACAAAATGTAAAGATGAAACAGCTGCGTATGCCGCGTTCAGATGACCCAAGTGCAACTTTCTGTACGAGAGGGGATAAATCTGGACCATGACGAGCGCTGAAATCGCAGGCGCACTTTTCTGCAGGATGTGAGCACTTATGAAACTGATACCCGAGGCTGCATCTGAATGCACAGAGAGCACATTGCATGTTCAGTCTCACGCGCACGCGTGGTAGGCTGTGCAGATCTGAAAGGTTTTTTCTAAGAAAATGATCTGATATCGCCTTGCTGACCTCCATCTTTGTGGTCACAGGGCCGGGAGCTCTACATTTCATTACCGGGACAAATAAAAGGTGATCCGCTCCGATCACAAGGATACGTGGTTGCGATGACGGATTCTTCGCTCCCCACGCGATTTCACTTTGATCATAAAAACGTGCAGCGCAGACCTGATGCTTCGCAAATAAGAGTTCACATATTGAGAAAGAAAGAGCATACAAAGTGGAGGTAAGGGGAGAAGGAAAAGTGAGAAGGATGACACGAGAAAAGTGCCCTCCGTCTAATCATCCCATGTTGACAGTGTGAGCGATTGTCCTGCCTGGCCAATTTTCCTCTTAAAAATAAGATGGGAATCTCAACTTTGCCTGGTCGTCTTATGAAATTTGCTCTTATTTTTCCTTACATTTCATATTGCGAAATGAACCGTAGCGATCTGTTTTGAGTCGGTAAAATGAAAACGCGTGCTAAGAAATCTGGCATAATGTTTTCCTTTGCATCTAGCTCATTTGGCTAACACAATTTAAGCACAATGCAGCGTGCTTTTTTCGAATGAAACAGTGCTAGTTTGTCGTGCTGTCTTCGGTACAGCTTTATATTGGATAATTCTCTGTTTCGTTGTGCACAAATGTCTCTTTGATAAGTTATCGAGATAATCGACATCAGATCATTTTTTGAGAAACAGCCTTTCAGATCTGCACAGTTCGGCCTCATTGCCGGTCGATCCACAACTTCACAACTTATTTCTTGTTTAAGCGACTGGGTTTCTTCGCATACGCTAATGATGCAGAGATCTTTGACGTGATCTGTTACAGGAAAGTAATACTGAAATTAGAAACGTATTGCACCAACGGCTATTTGCTGAAATTAATTAGTGTGTTTAAATGTGGAAGAAGCTACCAAATAAGAATTGCAAAATTATCGCTTTGCTCTTCGTAGTGCTGCCTTGCAAGGAAGTGTTCTGGGGTCCCATTCTCTTCCTCATGCACATAAAGATTGTTTCCAGTGATATTCTAGTAGCGGACCCTTTGCCAGCAACTTCAAAATTTATTGTATACTGCAAAGTCTGCTCAGGGTTTGCAAGTTTTTTAATATGATGTTTATGCATCCGCCCGATAGTAGAACTTGCTGCACTCAAACTGTTCCGATGAAGAATGCCATGTGGTTCATATTAATTTCAGACACGAATACTTTTTACATTTAAGCGACGAGATTTTTCTTCTGCGGATGGTGGCCGTGATCACGATGGTTGAATCTCTACTGGAGTTTGCAGTGGTCCACTTTGCCATTCAAAATTCCAAGCTGTGTTCTCCATACTTAAAAGCATTCGTACAAAACATTATCAATAGGCTTTCACTATTTACTATTTTAGAATGATATATTCTTGCAAGGTTCTCATATTTCGTTTCTGATATCAGATAATTAAATGCCGTCCAACGGCGCTGCATTGCAATACTTCCTGATAGTTCGCATGCTTTATAAGTGCCAATTCACACTTGAATTCTTTGTCATCAAATTGTGCCTAGCCGTTCCGACGCTTCGTTTTCAAAAATGTTCAAATTCGACCATCCTCACAGTTGACATGAGCATCAGTTCTAGCCTGCCAACAAGCGTGGTGCCATAAATTTCAAATTTTGCGGTGTATGAACCTCGAATCCGCTTCTCGCAGATACGTCAATGCACCACTCCTCCATCTTTTGAACTGTGGTTAAGTCATTTAAATCTTCACATTATTACTGCCGATTTGTTTCTAAAAGCTTTGGTGTTTTTAGTTGTTTTCCTTCTGCCGTTGTTTCCGCTGCCTACTCTTCTGCCCATCTTTGCGTATGCTTCCACATACTTCCTGTGTTTTTCGACGTTGAAAAAATAAGAATTAAGTAAAGAATAAAGTCTGCTGGGCTTAAAAAAAATAGAATCAGCTTTTAGTGTTAGTCAACTCGATCGGTCGCATAAACCTTGTAAGAAAAGTTTGTCTTTCCTGTAGTATGATCTAGGCAGGATGCATGCAGATTTTTTTAGCGATTTAAACTGTTCATACTCCCCATCGAAAATGATAAGTTAGTGTGAAAAGAACGGCACAGGAAGCCATCCTGTGGTGCACATCATGCTTATCAAACTTTTCGCTTCTATCCTCAGCGATTCACAAGTTAAACGACCGGGCAGATACATACACACGTACATAGGTTTCAAAACGGCGCCGACACAAAACGAATTTTCTTCAGCAAGTGACAGGCACCTTCTCGAATCATTTGCTTATTAACTGGCTTCCACAACGGTACATGCTTCTTCGAGACTGGAATCAACATTTATAGCGCCCAGGCTGCCATGTGCGCAAACTCTACGGAGCAGCTCTTACGCTTCATTGTAATTGTGTAGAGTGAAAATGAAGAATTATGGGTACACATGCATGTCCATGGCTGAAAGAGCAGCATAGAGAGAAAGAAGTTGGATAAGACTCCTGTCGGCGGCAGGAGGAAAATATAGGTATTAGAATGCACTTCTTTTCCCCTCCCTCTCCTCAACCTCATTCGAGGTCAATGGTCATTTGCAGCCTTTTGTGGCCTCGTTCTGCTTCTTAACTCGTCTTCTAAAGGGAATCATTGCAAAAACTCAGGCAAGTGCAGGAAGAACGGCATAAAAAATGATCTGCAACCGTGGACGATTACTGGCGATTTAACTTCTGCGAAGCGAACTTCAATATTCGGTAACAGCAGAGTCAAATTTGACTGACAAATCGCAGATGAAAAAAGAAGTGAGTGGCGAGTGTATGTGCAGCGCTGGCTTTGGCACAGGGTTTCTCGTAGGACGAAAAACGGGTCCCCTCGCATCTCTCCTTCCAGCGAGACCAGTTGTTCGTTCTTCACCACAGAAGTTTTAGCTCGCTCCCCGCAGAAATTTTGATGCGCGAGCTTCCGCACAAGTTCCCTCATACCACTTTTCCGACTGGTATGAATGAGGAGAAGCAAGCAATTCCCATGCAATTAAACCTTCCAGATCTAGTTAGAGGTTTTGCGTTCTACCAGATCATGTTCCACAATATTACCTAGAGGAGAATTACCAAATGCGGTATACTCAGCGCGCTGCTGTTGAACCGTAGAAAAAGTTTGCAACAGAACTGGAACGCCACGACAACAAGCCATTCGTACTTCCTGGACCTTTTTTGCGTAGTTAAAAAGACATCGAACTTACACGAAAGAGCGTAGTAACACCTTTTGATCATTGAATAATGAGGTGTATTTCTAGCGAAGTCGAGAGCGAGCTTGAACTCTCTGAAAGTCAAAACTACTCACTGTTGTAGCACTTTTGTCAGGGCCAGAGACGTTGCGTGCATGGTGAAACATGGCGAAACTGCTGCAAGAAGAGTTATTGCATGTTTTAGGCATCTCGTTTTCGGCATGATCGACTGAGAAAGATGTGAATGCAAAGAGGAAGTTGTTGCTTTTGGCGAAAACTGTGATTTTGATGAGTATTCTGAATGTAAGCAATTGTTTGTAGCTGAGTTTTAAAGGATTTCTCGTGGGAACTTGGATTCTCTTTTGATGGTTTTATGCGCTAGGTTTAATAATCATCGGCCAATTTTGTTGCAAGTTGAGGATAATCTTTCACACGACTAATGCCAGTAGATTACCGCGAGGTCATTGTGTTAAAGAGCTTAAAACTTTCCTTTTTTTTTCCTGAACGGTTTTCAGGCGATAGCTGTGTTGGAGGCTTGGTTATAAAAGATCCCATTAACGGTCATGATCCGAATCGCGACTGGCAGCGGAAATGGGAACGAAATGGAATGGAAACCAGAACCGGCTCGCTTGCTTAGGCATGCATTGTTTCTCTGAGGATTCCCCGAACATTAATTCCTTCCCCCAACCCCCCTCCTCCTCCCCCTTCCCCCTCCCCCTCCCCCTCAAGATCTGTAGTTCCCCTCGCAAAAGTTCTGCTCCTATCAATTCTTCTATCAATTTTATACAACGCTAATAAAATGAGGCTGAAATTTCACACTGCTTGTTCAACATACAAATAGGTTTTTTTTTTTTGCTGCGGATGTGTTGAATGTATAGTAAGCCCATTCTGGCACTGCCTAAAGACAGGCTATTTCCTTCGTCAGAGCAGAAATCATAAAATCATCCGGTGTAATTCATCCTTCACATTTCGTAAGCATTTTAAATACAATTTAATATACAGTGCCGTTTAACATAATCGATGTTTGCAAAACATTTGAAATGAATAGTTGATAGGCTATTACTCCTTGCATATTCATGAATCACTTGTTGAATACACTTAAGAAATGTTTCATGCGCCAACAATTGCTTTTGTTGGTTGTGCTGTGTGATTTTACCAAATGTGGAGAGGTTCAACACCTGTAGGCTACTTGACGAATGAGTCAACTTTCAGTTTATGAGTAAACGCACACCGTATCATCCGTAAGTTTGAAATATTTTTACGAACATCGATGACTCATTCAAAGATTTTGTTGTGCACATGTTTTTCTCTGCTTCTCCGCATGCTTTTTAAAAGCTAATTACGCATTATGGTGCGTTATGGATGATTCCCTAGTGATGCTGGCCGTTGGTAGATTTTTTGCTTCGCCTATAAATTTTCGTGTAAACGCGTCCTGGCTACTCGACAGTTAGACCATCTGGCATCGGGGCACCAAGTGACAATCAGTCTTGTCGAAAGATGTAACGACGTTTGACAGTAGTGGACGGATATCGAAGTTCTCTCTGTGAAACTAAGCGCTCAGAAAGAGCGATAGTAGCCGACCCTCGGAGCTGTGTTACATGCCGCTGCAAGGTGGCAGCAGTCGATACTGGAGCAAGTGGAGTCGCTACTGGAACCACTGATTCTCCTGCATGGGCTGCTGAATTCTTCGCAACCTCGCTACTGACACGGTTACCTGAGTTCGCTTACGATCCAGACAACTCTAGCACTTCCGGCGCATGGTTCAAGCTATGTGAAGGCGCAATTTCCGAAGACTGCTCCACGCTTGATGACGCAGAGAGAGACTGGCTCGTCGTTTTGAAGCTGGGCGTTGCCGCTTACGCCTGCTTCACCAGCCATATTGTGCCCAAAAGAGTTTTCGAAGTCTCTTTCAAAGGCACCGTTAAATCGCTAGTCGGACACAGGACGTTGGTGGTCATCTGTCGGTACAGCTATCTGTGAGGTTGAAACGGTGAGTCTCTCAGCGACTATACGGGGATGTCTCTTTCAAAGACATTGATCGACCTCACGAAATGGCCGAATTTAATGTCGTCACTCCGAACAGATGAAATGCCAGTGTGAATATTGGCCTTCACACCCGCAAAATTCTGAGATTCACGCCTTTGATGTGCGCGAAATGAAGCGCAATGCACAAACCGCACTAAAGGAGCTCACCCCCAGATGTAGCTGCATCAAATATCTTGTCAAGAGCCGCACCATATGCGCAGCAGCTGCGAAGAACCCATTCAAGGCCGTGCTGAACTCGTTGCCGAAACCGACTGTTCGCTGGTATCTGGTGCAAGCTACCTTCACAGATCAAGCTACCTTCGAACATATGCAGCTATCAGCGCTCCGAAGAAGGTTCTTTTTCAGTTTGGAAGCCAGTAGTTCCTTGCTACAGGCGGTTGCACCTAGTTTGCGCCAAATTCGTTCAGATTCACATATACACAATCCATCTCGCTTTACTCATAAATGAACGGTCAAGTTGAATGCTTTGTGAGCACTTCAATCGCGTATTCGTCAAGATTAAGGGGAAGTAAGCAACGGCGGGTGTAATTCAAACCCTTCCGAGAGTTAACTTTTTTCCCATCCGAGTCAGATCATTTATCGCTCGTTGAAAACTTCTTGGGACGCCTACTGTGTAGCATTTTCGACCTGATAATGTCTGCTACGAATATCTGGCATCGCCGTACGCAAAACTGACAGCGCAACAACGTCTGTGCGACGTGGAAACTTTCTTTGGACGCGCCATATCAACCAGCTGGAACCGCGGAAAACGCTCTGGCTCTTATTCAGTTACTGGACATTTTCGGCTTGCAGCTTTTAAATTCGGAAGCTGGACAGCAAATAGAGCGCAAACGTTTTCTTTACCGATGATCTCCTCTCGTCGCTGGACGTGTGCTTGCCGCTATGCCCTCGTCTACACACTTTTCTCGCAGACCTACCGCCCTTAGCTCTAAGGGGAAGGTGCTGTGGGGGACAATCACACAGTGGCGCATTTCGGTTTAGCGCAGTGATATATGTTTTTCTCTGCTTATGTGTTTGCGTGTTTCGAACCCACTGCATATTGTGTTTTATTGTGGGTTATACTCCGGTGTCTCACCGTTCATCCGCCAGGTTCGCTAATTTTCCCTGCTTATTTTTAACAAGGCCTGGTTCGCGTCAAGTCTACGATGTTTTAGCGATCTCCTACATTATTTGCTTTGCATTAGCAAGCAGATTATGAATAAAGCGGGGAGATGTACCACCGATCATGGCATGATGCGCTTGCTTTATGCGCAGTCTGCGACCATGGGTTCGGTATGTCCACACTTGCATATATACTAAGTATACGCGCGTATTTTGCTCTCAGAACGGGTTCACTAGCGAGTTTCAAATCACAATAGACTAAATTGGTAGGATCTTTGAATCACAGTATCTGATTTGTAGGAAATAGACAGGATCTTTTGCCCAGAATTGAACAGTAAGCCCTTGTGCCCCATCAAATCCTATATCTTCAACGTATTTTTTGAGCATTCCACTGTTGTTCTCCATTGATACTGCTTTATAGAGAAGAGTAAGTTTCAGCTGAGAAAGGCTGCTGGATCGCAGATAATGGATTTTAAAATTACAAATTACAAAACTGTCCATTTTTGGAAAAAAACTGTCAGTTTCGATCCATTTTTCATCACATCGTTAACTGTCATACTCAAATACATGCATTTTTAAAGATCAAAAGCGTTGAATATTTTCATTTGCATATAAGGAATTAAAGCGGACACTGAGGAAAGTAGGATTAAAATGCTGAGATGCTCCAATAAAGGTGATGAGCCGATGTGGCCACTAAAATCTGTTTCACATAGAATCCGCAACGACGTACAAAAATCGCACTTAGAGCATGCGAAATACAAGCTCTTGAAATTTATAAAATTCCAAGTTGCTTGGCAAGCCTCTGTCTGTTGTTCGCTTGTCTGAGTAGGTAATAGCTTGAATGTCTTTCACTTCTAGGACTTCATATGTGTGATTACTTTTCACAAGTACCAATGTCATGTTTCAGCCATGTAGCGGATAGATCAGCTAAAAGATTTACTTGTAGGCGGCTATTTTAGTGTTTTGCTTTTCTATGACCGAATATGAGTTTTTATTATGCATAAACGACTCGTGCCCATTCGTTCGTTACACATTCTGCAGTAAGATTTCGAATGTTTCATTGACATATATGATGTATCATTGTGGAAAAATGTCACAACTGCATCTAGCATTCGCATTAAAGAGAAAGCAGCGGGCACTGTGTAGGGTTTTGATAGCGGAAGCATAATAAGGTATATTGTAACAGAATGTATGCAATGATTGCCTTTATGCATTTGTCTCCCGATTATTTCTGCCGCCAGTACACGGAGAACGATAGATAATTCTTTGATAAGGTAAGGATTTTATCCTAAATTTATCTTTGATTTGCTAAAACTGGAGCGATAATTTTGTCACAGATCAGCGAATTTTTCACGAAAAATCGAATGAACCAGCGAAAGTAGGCACCTTGCTAAAAGCCGCAAGTGTGAACATAAATAACTATCGATAGGGTGCTAGAGCTTCAAAACGTTCACTGTCATATCAATTCACCCATACACTCCCTCCTCCTCCTGTACAAAAAAATCAAACAAACTTCTGCTGGATTTCCGTTGCCTGAGCTTTTTACACGACCTAAGGAACAAAAAGATGTCATCAAATAGCGGCACATTCATCGGGGACCAACGAAATGTGTTCAAAAACTCAGTTTAAAATTGCTCATTTCATTTCTTCAGCTTCAATAGCTGGTGTGGTGCCCATAAATTGTTTGCCTTTTTGGAGAGCAATTATTGAAACCATTCCTGCATACAGCTTCTGATTGTATATGAATCTATCATTTTGCATTGTTGCAGAATCGAAGATTAAACAATCTTTCTGGTGTACAGATTTGAAACTTTCCTTAGCAAACTGGATCAACCAGAAGTTCCTCGGAAATCCTCGGGAACTCTGACGTCCATGACTTTTGTAACTGCTTCGTAAGGCAAGCCTGATCAAGCGAGCGTATGATTTTTTTCTTAGGATGGATGAAATCCTCACAAAATCTTTGGCGTTAACTTGAGTAAAGAAATCCCAGAAAATCTTATAGTAAGCGAAGCGATCTGGAAGAATCGGTATTGATAAGCGATCTTCCGGTCCTGCCAGTTCTTCTGGTGCTCTCTAAAGAGAGGGATTTTGAATTGCAATCCGCTTCTCTTTCACATGCAAAGAGGGCTATGTAGGCTTCATAAGCTAGCATAGAGTTCTTTTAGAGCAGTGTTCAAAGTTCTTTTTCCTGCCACTCATGCGGTTTGTGAAACATATGAAGTAACCTCTGGATGTGAACAATGGAACACAGATAATGCCAATATTTTATAGAATATTTTTAAATTCATTTTCTCCAACAAATAATTTAACTGAATAATTTAACTATTCGAATATTTTAACTGCTGAAGCAGTTTGCGGTCTGGAAGGGTGGTCAGTCTTTTCGGACAATGAGGCGGTTAAGGTGATTAACACATTCACCTATTCACCACTTATTTCTGAGTAATTTTTAAACGAAACTATGTATATGAGTATGCGACAATGAACTACTCTCGACGCAATGCACCTTCATATTATTTAAGTGCACTATGCATCATTTCGCATCTCGTTGACGGAACTTCTGTTGTAAATAAAAATGATCTATTTTATAGTTTATCCTTATAACCACAATCACTATGCAGCTACCACGAATTGTAATCGCTTGAGTGGATTCAGCTAAAATAGTGTTTTTCATTGCTTTCCTCGTCTGCTATACCGTACTATCGCTGACAAATTAAGCTAATTTTTACTTTCAGGTTAACAGTTAGGGTAAATCTCTCAGTTTCGCCACTTTCAAACTCTAGGAAATAGCAAAATATGTTGAATTCGATAGCGGCAAATTCGTCAGCGGCATCATTGGTTCACCATTAGTGATCGGAGCTGCAGATATCGGAAACAGCACTGTCGGCAAAAAACCATTCCTAAACATTCTATGCAGCGCTCTCACCAATCATGTGTATACCCTGTTGTAGAGGTGCGTGACATATTGAAATATTTCGTGTTTGCTTTCGATTGAGATTTTACCGTCAACATTTTCAACGAATTTGAGTGATAGGCATATATCTGAGGAACGCGAAAAATTTGTTTGAGCTTTCTGAAGGGATGAATTTACTTGCTGGCTGTTTTAAGTTGCATTAAATAAACTTTTCTCTTTGTTTTGTCAAGTTTTAGACAGCCTATGTTTTGATTGTTCAAGCCGCCCAAGCTTTTACAGTGTGAATTTGTTGAAAGTATAAAATCATATACCACGTTGAGCTCCATGACAGGCTGATCTATTTGTTGCATGATTTGATGGAGTATTCCAATAGAGGAGTTTCGCCACAGTTGAACTATACTTAATTTTATTGTTAAAGTAATTGAAAGTCGAATCAGGTCCCCAGTATCTGTAATATTTTACCACTTCGCCAAGATAGACAATAGGTCACATAAATATTCAAAAACGAAATAGGATGCTTCACTGAGGGTTTCTTTTCCTAGCAAAGATTAAAATATCGCATTCCAAGCTCATCGCGAAACCATGATTCAAGAAAATCATTGGATCAAGGCTATCTCCAACGATGCTTTGGCGAATTTTTTGATACAGCTCATTTAGCAATTCGTTCATCGCATGACATCATAGAAATTATCCAAAAGAAAAAATTGAACAGAACAAATTTAAAGAGAAGCTCTTAGAAAATAGGCTCAATTTTCATCCGGAAATTGACAGATTCATTTAAAGTTTTGGTCATTAGCTCGTCGTAAGAACGATTATTCTGAAAAATTACGCTATGAAAAGTTTTCTGGTTTATTAGCACACAATCCGCATTCTAAAAATGTAGATTATGATATCGTTGAATGCCGTATTTGGGTTTTTTTTTAAATTCAAAATATTAGAAAAATTGACGAAAGCGCAAGAGAAATCGCTAGGAAATATAAATGACCAAATTCAGGCCATCTTCAGATATGATATTGTGCCATCGTAAATGTCGAATGGAATGTCCTATTTGAAAGGGTCTAAAAAGGAAATGAATATTTTCTTAAAAATTGTAAATGATTTGCTCAAAATGCGCTTCCTCCTTACTGCCCAAAATGAACTAATAGAGTTATGTAACCGATTTTTCTTTAACTTCAGCAGAAAATATGATGACGAAATTGAGAATAGTGAAAATTCGCTTAAAAATCTCCACTTTCTTCACCATCCTTCACTTGAACGATGTCTAATAATGTGTTTGCAAGAAAACACTCTTGCAGCTTCCCTCGCAATCTCTTCCTTAATTATCCTTTAACTCTTATATTTTAAACGAAAAATGCCTTACAAGATTTCAGTAGAGAGGTTACACTTCGTCACTGATAGCACGAAACCATTCAACAATCTCGGTGGAACGGTTTGCTGGACCTATTTGTGCATTGAAACGTTATTCCAGATTATTGTGTCAACGGTTACGGCAAAATTATTGAAATGTGTACTGTTGTATAAACATATATAAAACTCGACGTGCGCAGGATAAGCTGTGGTTTCTGATACATCATACTAACTAATGAACCAAATAAAAATATTTCTAGCAAAGTTTAAGCAGAAGATAGTATTGCTTGAAATAAAGCTTGAGAGGTCGTACAGTTGCTATCATATGCTACTACTACGTGGTTCCTCGAATTGCTCGACAATCATCACATAAACGGAATATCGATTAATTCAGCCACCGATGATTTCATAGCAAATGCTCAACTTAAGCTGCCACTGATCTGCAAGTTATTGAACTTGGCTTACCAAAACAATTCTCCTAAAGACGGCTTTCCAATTGCCTTAAAAAGGATTCTGGCAGCTGAATATTCTTCTTCCCAAACAAATAACACCTTCGTCTCATTTCGGTGTCAGACCATTTCCTTATCACAAGCTATCATTCCTGCGTAATTCGCCTCCCGCTCGACTCGTTCATCGTTATCAGAGTTTCGGAGCCAGCCCGCTTGGGTTATTGCAGAATCTGCTGAATCATCTTTAGTCAGTGTTTCGATCATTCATTTTCATTTCGTCCGCTATTCTCCGTGCGGGTGCGTGATGTTTTCGTTGCGCTCACTTTTCTTCTTTCAGCTCGCGCACACATCTGACCTTTTCAAAAATTTTTGTGTGTCTACATACAGCATCATACCATATTCGTTGTGTGTGCTCGTTTTGGTTGAAACCATTTTTTATCGTCGTCTGTTCCGTAACGTTTCGGTTTGCTTTTATTATGCGTGAATTTGTTGCGCACGCTCTTGTTGCGTTTCTTTCTTTTGCGTCATTGCTGGTCACCTTCTTCAACAGGTTGTGTGGTAGTGTTATTTTAGCGTTTCGTTTGTGCAGTGCGGTGCACTTTTTTTTTTCATTCGCTCATTCATAAAAGTAGCATCCGATGAACGCTTAAAGGTTTTGCTATGAACGTTGTTTGAGTGTTTAACGATGTGAAGCGTTTACTTTGTGTGTAATTTTTATTCGCCACATTAAACGATCACCACCTTATGAAAGAAAGCACGTGTAAAAAGTGGACATTATTGATGCATGAGTAACATATCCATTGCTTGATTTCTAGGACTTAAACCTTCAAATCTTTATCGTTGGCTTCCTATTGCCACCAATTTCTATAGAGAACAGTCAGTCTGTAGTAGTACCTATTCGACAGTACCATGTAATATGTTTATACGATATCTCTGCCTGCTATCTTTGATGAACTACCTTAGCGATGTTTTTTATAAATGTATGCTCAATTAGCTCGGCACTTTGAAAATCATGAATTATCGTATTCTTTATTCAACCTTTGGATCCTTTTATTGTCCTGAATAAAATCACTTCGAATAAATTGCTCAGCGTCGAAACTATTGTGTGATGGTCGGGAAGAAGGGGGGGGGGGGGTGGGCGAGGGGGACCAAGGAACAGGAGAGTCGGCAGTGTGTATGTGTATTTTCTTGTTGTGTTTTTCTAGGCTTGACGATGATCGGACGTCACTTTGTTTGGGGGGGGGGGGGGGGGGGGAAGGGAGGGGGGAGTCCACTAATGTTACGTGCATCTACATAAAGTGTTTTTAAATTCGATAATACAACAAGTTCTCATTTGATTGATGAGTTCGCTTATCCGGCCACAAAATTCGTTCATGCACTGCGCTGTGTTCATGTATGCTTAACTCTTTATTACTCCAATACTGTCATATACTACAACAGCATATTGATGATATTCTGCAGCGTTAATTGTTGATTATGAATTGTTTCGCATTTTCCTTTGAACTCTTTTGTTGTATTGTATTTTGATCTCTCGAGGAGCGTATTTTTTGCGGCTGTTTTTATGGATCTATAACCGACATTTAAAAGACCTTTTTCTGTTCATTCTCCTATTTCGTGATCATCTTTTTTTCATATCACAGGGACATTATTATCCCTCAGTTTTTCATTGCATAACTGCAAAAAGTTTCTCTATGTAATGTGATGCCGCTAACGAATTGTAAGCGCCGTAAAAGATTGCTTCGTTGTACTGCGTGGAACGACCGCATCAGTGGATTTTGTTTGTTTGCTTGTTTATTCGTTTGTTTGTTTGTTTATTTATTTATTTATTTATTTATTTATTTATTTATTTATTTTTTTATTTTTTTATTTTTTAGAGCATGGAAAGTCAGGCAACGATTTTTGAAAAATCTGCTAGCAATTTTTGAGAAAATGGTATGTTAACGTAATTATCCAAACAAAGCCACATTTCTTTCATGTAAAACAACAAGGGCAAAAAAGAAATTCATATTCTTGCAACTGTTTCTCGCAATATTTGTAATATATTTCTGGCTTCTTTTTATATCATTTTTTTCTGATGTATGTTTATAATTGCATCCGACCATATTTTTCACACCATATTCGTCGTATCTTCGTCGCTCTGCTTTTCTTGCAGTTTTTTCGTTTCTTATTTTTTGTTCTTTTTAAATGTATGAAGGAACTTATAATATCAATCAGAGTTGAAAAGCGTCGCTTTTCTACGTTTATATAATGCAAAGTAAATATGCTAAATGAAGTGAAATTAATTTTTTTCCTACCTTTACTATTTGTAGTTAAAAGTAAAAAATTTTTAATGGTAGGGAAGTCGTATTGCTAAAGTAACGTCTTTTTTCTACATTCTATGCTGCTAAAGCAGCGCTGTTTTTGTTGTATATGTATTGCCACCCTTACGTCTATGATAACACGGACGCTGCTAGTAATAACAGTCCATGATATAACTGCCCGTACACAAACGCATCCAACATCAGACAGTTTTTTCATCAAGCTGTCGCCATCAGAAAAAAAAAAGAAGAAAAAACTAATAGGCAGACATTTGAACTCTGCTAGAATAGACTTACAGCAGTATTTGGCGCGTTATTATGAATGCTGCATAGGTATAACAAATTTTTTCAGTCACATTGATTTAGCTTTATATATTATTCTGTTTTTCATGGAAGCGTTGTTCCTGTATTCCTCGCTGCTCCGGTCTACTTCGTCTTCTACACCGTTGGCCACTCAGAGTCTATGTTTTAATGATATATCTTTTTTGCGCAGATGTCCGTGACCTAAGTGTCTGTGGTGCTAGCGTTTCGTTGCGCCAGTATTGTTTTTTCATGGTCAGAAGGCAAGTATTTCGGTTATGCAATGGCTCACGGTTTAGGTGTCCAATGGCGCAACTATTTCCGTCAGGTTGATCGGTTTATGTGGAAAGGCGATTTTGAAAGCGGAGCTTCTCTCGTACTATTGTGTTGGAGTGCTTTATCCTGTAATTAGATGCAAAAATTAATTAGTAGAGGCAGAAAATTGAATAACTCAGGTAAGCAAGAAAATTTTACAAAAATTGTGGGATCTTTTTACTTGACATATTGTGAAATATGTTATAATGATTATATCACAACGACAGCCCTTAAGTTTTTTCGGCAACTCTACGAAGCTTTTCATATTTACATTCATATCGTGAATTCTTTTCTTCCATATGTATAATCCATATGTATCATCGGTTGGAATATTGTATTATACTTTACAATCTGCTCTCTTTTCTGAAATATTCTCTCCACTGACGTTTTTATTGTGAATTATTTTATTTCCAAAAATTTTCTGCTTTCCATCGTGAGGCACATTATTTTATATTTCGGCTAATTTTCACTCAAAATATATCCATCAGCAGTGCGGATGATTGCAGAGAACAAATGAGTTCTTTGACAGGATGCTGTTTTTTCTATTGACAAAATTCGTGTTTTCATTTTTCATACCATTTGACGAATGTCCCACATTAGATGAGAAATAAAAAGTTGTTGCCACTGAAAAATTTTTTTTCATTGTTGCATTTTGACCACATAAAATTGGTGAGCTAGAATGCTTCACTAGGTCGCCATGCGTTAACTCATTTCGCGACAAGCAAGTGCGGCAATAAAATTTCGTAACCATCTAAATGAAGACGAAGCAAAATGGTCAACAATTTTAAGTTTTCACTCGCGCATTATAGTTTGTCAGAGGGACTGTTTTTAAGTTATGATGGTTAAAATTTTTTGAGGGGCAGAAAACACGATTCAGAAATTTCCAACTTGGTTCTTGGATTTCTGAATGGATGCTCTGAATAAAGTTCAGATAGTCCATATCATTGCTGTACTTGCTTAGTCCATATCATTGCTGTATTTGCTTAACCTAATTCAACTCTCTTAACTATTATATATTACTACTCAAGAAATTTTGAGTGTAAAATGATTTGCGTTATCTCATAAACTTGTAAGCTTATCATTCTCAGCATTAGTGGCAAACTTTCATTTCTTTTATTGCTTTTAAGTTCTGTTTCATACCGGAGCAGAGTATACCTCGAAAGTCATATTCGATTTATCAGCTTCTTACTGCTGCAATTGAATTCATTAAAAAATTAGATAAGCTTGATAAAAATCTATTATTTTCTGTAAACGAGTAATTACAAATTTTATCGGCTGATGAGTAATTATTTTCTTCGAAAACACTATTTTCTAATTGCAAAATTAGGTGTTGAGCTATACAAAATTACTCTGATTTTTTTTTTTTTTTTTTGCTAGAACACTCCTAGAGTGCATTGCACAAGTGAATATTCGAAATTGGAAGAGGAAGTTAGAGATGTCTTCGATGGTTTTCGATCACTGACACATTACTATGTGCGCGAGAACGGCTTGGTTGACTTTTCTTCTTCTTTATATAACATTCAACTTGAAATTCACCCTCTCATTCCTCTCTCTTCTATCAGAAGTGCAATTTTGACTGTGACATTGAGTAGGAGTGCTTTAATTGTAAAAATCGAAAAAATTTATCTCATACAAAGCAGAGAGGAGCATATGTTTTGACTATTTGAGCGTGAGATCTCGCCCGTGATCGCTTCGGAAAATGTCAACAGACCAACCCTTGCGATGGTGCCGGATTTTTAAAATGCTTCTATGGCATTGATTTTTGACATTTCCAGATCCAAATATTTCTATAAAATTTAGCGAAATTCTACGTGCCTGTGGAGAGGTACGGATACCAATCATATCGATGAAGTAAGAAAGATACCTCATGATTGCATCCTTTTTCCTCTCATATTCACCAACAGCATAGGATGAACAACTATGGAATTGTTTTGAAGTCGAAAATTATATGCGCTTAGATTTAGAAAGAGAACCTCGGGATGGATCGATCTATGGGGATGGAGGAAAACCGTCTTCGCAACATAAGTCTTTTTGTAAAAATGCGTCTACAAAGTTTTCACCGTCTAAGTAACGTCGTAGTTATTCTTATTCTCAAAAGCTTTGCTACTATTTCTTTTTTTCTTTTCTAGCCGCTTACCATAATTTCCGCGTGATTGAAAGCATTAGGAAGCCAGCAATAAGAATGAAGTTATATGCGATTCATGATGAAGTGCTGACCTCTTCTTTAAATGCTCAGCTTTAATGACGCTTTGATTGTATTAGAATGCATAATACCAAAATATGTTGACTACGTACGGGATGAAGCAAAATTTGGGTTCTATACCTACCTCCTGTTGTGACATATTACAATCACAAAACAATTAGATATAGCAGTTTCAATCGTCGAAAACAGAAACATCATGCTCTTTGTAGTGCGTCTGGTTGTAATCTTCGTATGCTTCTGTAGTTCGGCCTCTGAAGATTTTACCACAGAGAGAAAGAGTTTTGGAAAAAAAAATTTGAAAAAAAAAGCGGGCGGGGTGGGTGTGCACCATCTTTTGCGTTAATTTTTTGGATTTTTAGCGCGCTTGATTCTGATGTTGCCAGATGCATCATGGCGGCATCCTATCTGTGCATTTATGTCGATATGTGCATCTGTTATCTCTTTTCGGTTATCTCATTTCGAGAGGTACTGCCGCTGGATTGAAGGGTTTGGTGAATATAATCTGCATAATCTAAGAATAATATAATCTAAGAACAATTTTCAGATGGATTCTTCAACTTCGAACAAATAGTAGGTGCTAGAATACGCCTAAAACTTTATAAGCATTTCACGGCGAGCTGAGTTTCGTTTTACACTGTTTGAACAATCTTTCTGAGAAGATTCATAGGATCTATCAATCAGACGATAATAAGGTTGCATTATTACGCTGTTTTTAGTTGTTAGTATTTGATGAAACTATTAAGCGTATATGCTGTTAGTTACTCCAATCGGCTATTCCATTTATTTGCAATAGCTTAGAGGCAACTTCGGGACTAATTGCAACTGTTCGAGCGCTCGAAAATCTGGAAAGTTGCTCTAGAAAGTGCTGGCAAAGCGCCGCTATTTACTCCGAATAAAATTGAACACGTATGAAGAAAATTGTTCGTAAAGAAATGTCCCATAGCCAGTTCTGCTCGTTTTTTACGAGTTAAGAGGTGAAGGTATCATCTCGATAGTAACATATCACCTTCATTAAAAGTTCATAAAACACCAAGTAGGAAGCCACATTCATCCCACACCGTTATGCTTTGATAATTAATGCTGCATTTAATAAATATTGAATAATGGTTGTGTTAAAGGACCGTTGGGCCGACAGTGGCGCAAATGGACCTTGATCGTGAAATTTGCCACTTAACCATTAAACTCACTAGGGTATGAGGAGGGAATATGAGATTACTCCGCAATCATGTACCCATTGTCAGCTTTATATACCAAAAATACGAGAAATTATGGAATACTCTTTGCAGATAATTGTTGCTTTCTATTCTTTGAATGTATTGTTGATGTTTGCTTGAGCGAGGCAGCGAGTGTAATGTTGATTATATTGCTTGAAAGGGATCCTCCAAAAAAACTGCTTTCTCACAGGAATAAATGCAAATGAGCAAAACGCACCGATCGCTGCTGATCCTATCAGTCGTTTTAATCTGACCCGAAGCGTCTGTCAGCTATCATTCGCTTCTGATGATGTTTCGAGATTGTTCTTCACTGTGAAATTCGTCGTTCATTTAAAGGGCGCTTTATTTACTAATACTTATTTAATTATTGTCATTACTGCGTTCGCATTTGCTATTTAGATTGCCTCACATAGTATATTAGAATGCTATAAACTATGAAGCGGTCATGGTTAGTTCATGAGTTACGCTTTCTGCTGATTTTGATGCGGCATATAACATCTTCATTGCATCGTTGTATTGTTGCAGGTTGGCATCTGTTCGTGTTGAAATAAATTAGATCGCTCATCAAGTCTATTAGAACGATTTCAGTGAATTGATGAATCGTTGTATTCGATTAACTGAATAAAATATCAATAACGTTCATGCAACGGTAATTAGCGCTAAGTGCTTGGCACCGTTTGGTTATACGCGCTGAAAGAAGCTGTCTTCATCTATAAGCCAAACATCTGTCCTCTCCTGGAAGTGAACTGTTTTAAACTTAATGAATTTGATGCACCGAATTTGACCACTTGAGATAAATTCTCAAGAAGCGGTTCTTCAGAACCAAAAATAATTAGCAGTCTCTCAGAGCCTGTGAAACAGTATTTAGAATGCACCGAGAAATGATGAGGTTTTTCCTTTTTTTATTGGCAAATACAATGCGTTTTATCGCCAGTGAATTTGTGAATTACTATATGTTGCAAATATTTCGTGAATAGCGATTAAAATATTTTCGCTGATTTTAGTAGTTTTTGAAATTTTTCTACATCCTCATCATATTTTGATTAGTTTGCTTGTATCGAACTCTTAAGTACATACGATATTCCCTACAAACATTCTTAGGCATACCAAGCGATTAGCAGGTGGACGTTTGCATCTATCGTTTAGTAGGAGTGCCGTGTCGATTCTACCTGCAGTTTCATTCGAGGCGTTTACCTGAGTAATTGAAATTGTCGTAGACCGAATCGAAACTTTTTGTGTGTTTGATTCGGCGCTATTGCAAATGTTTCTTAATAAGTAAGATAATATAATAAGATTTCAGGTGGAGGCAAATGAGTGTCGAGACACATCATTTGCGGTATTATGTCCCAAACGATGGTGATGAGGAGAGAGTGCATATACGAGCGATTGAGAAAGCGATATCTGCCACTCAGCATACAAATGTCAAAATACTATCCGAGACATGCTTTCATGTAATCATTGATGCAGAAATTGACGTCGAAGCATTCGAAAGCGAGTTCTTCGAACGTCTTTCATGGCTTTTGCGTAAGAATCCATTCGCTGCGAGCGTCTCAAAGAAATCTACTTTCGTTGACGCGAACAACGTGTTCGAAATTGGCCCCAGGTAATTCATATAAATTCTCTTATACCAGCTGCAACGTTGAATGAGTAGTTTGTGAAGAACGGTGTTTCTGAACTCAGGTGCGCATATAGCTGCACTTCAGTTAGTATAGGGCTTGATGGCGCCTTTGAAAGTCCTTTCTTGATGTTTTGCTTCTCTTCGTTTCATTTTTTTTTAATTTTTATCACCTCATTTTTATAAATTCATTTAATTTATTCATTAGTAGTATGCACGCACGCGTTTCTGCTCAATATAGACAAGTTAAGAGGGATTGGGGCTATTGGGGCTAGATCGCCATCGCACTACGCTCGGCATCCGGGCTATCGATTTCTAAGTAAGGTAATAACACCGGCCAGGTCATCCTCTGACTTTTGGCAGTTTTAAAGGTCCTGCCCAATTAATCTCTGCCTCCAGCATGAACTTATAAAGTGACATTTGTAACGCTTTTCAGAAGGGCGTTCATCTTCCTTTCCTTCATCTGCTTCACAAAATTAGTTATTTCTATACTGGCCCGATTCGTTATTTCATGTGAGTGATGCAGTTGCTTACCACGGGCCATGCTCTCGTTCTTCTTTCCACCGCTGTAGTTAATTATTTTTGAACGATCGTAAGATCTTTCTAGGTTGCTGTCATCATTAATAGCAGGGAGAGGCTAATCTCGGGCAAAACGACAATATTGAAAAACAGTTTCGTGTACTTCTGAATTATGAGGTTCCTTTTAGCTCGCACGTCATGTAACATATTAGCGCGTTAGTAGAAAATTTCGCTGGAATCATCACAAAAGGAAAAGTTTGAATCAAAATGAGAGTCAAGATTTCTTGTCAGAGACTCCTGTATCGATCATCGCAAGAACGAATTCGTGGTTTGTTCCCTATAGCTGCTTTGCACTGGTCTGTATGTTGTCGCGATAGTCTTTGTCGTGTTTATCGTTTCGAATTTCTTTTCAAGGTATGTACGAATTATGTTAAAATACTCATTTATATTTGGTTTCACTACTTTCTCTTGCACCAGATACGCATAGTATAAAAGCTGTATCTCATTGGCAAATGTATTTCCTGTTCATATCGAGGGAAGGAATATGCGACGAAGAATGAGAAAAGTAGGAGAAGAGCACAAGCGGTTATGACAAGTGTATTTTGACATAACGTTTATTCAAGCTTTCACTGACATTTACAGTGGTTAACTAACTTCCTCGCGAATTTACTGTGGACTGCATCGGGTCACCGTCTTGAATGGGTACTGTGAAAGAAGGCTATGGTCTGAAGTATTATGAGCCTCTTGAACATGGACCTGAGGGTGAGAGCAAGCCGTCTAACTTTAAATGAGTCAAGGATTTTCTTACAAATTTCATTTCAGTAGTAGCAGTAAATGTAGAGTTGTTCGGAAGCCCAGGCGGTATACCCCGTACATCTGGCTATGCGTGCACTTTTCGAACAGTTTTGATATCGAAGAAAACAGGCTTATCGCTCGATAGCTAGCAGGGATGCAAGCATCCTTTCTTCAAAAACGGCCACTCTCATAACCTTCGTCCACATTGCAAGGAATTTCCCTTACCGTATTATGACATTGAAAAGAAGCAAGATTTTGGGGACGGCGGTCTGCTTGTCTAACTTTAGCGTCCAATTTTAGGTGTTGTCAAAAGCTGGTGCAGTATAAGTCTTCGTTCTTGATAGCACTTTAAAGAAATGATCGTAGTTCAACGCCGTCAGCTCTGCGCCATTGCTGTATTGCCTTGCAAAATAAAAAGCATTCTTATAATATCATTCCTTCAGTCCAGCAGTGAACTCGTCAAGTACATTTACAGACCCTTTACATCTGCTTTCTCTTTTTCCCTCTCATAAAGCGGTTCAAAACACTTCAGCGTTCGTACGGTAACCTGTTCCGCCTTTGAATGTTGTGCTCAACAGAAACTTTGTATATTCTCTGAGTATTCTTTTCATGACACTACGCAACCTTGTAAGACCCATCTTTCACTCCTCATTATTTAGCTTCGTATAACCTGATTTTGGTACTATATTGCCTTCCTTCATCCATCCTCTACTCTGTGATGGCAGTTATTCTTCTTGCTCGATATTCACTTCATTCGAGCAAGCAGAATCAAAGCATTTGTTCAGCCTATGTGCAAGAATGTTGCAATCCCTGTCCACGTCAATGGTCATTCGTAAAAGAGCGGTGTCGAAAAGAGGTCGCTCACACGCAGAGAGTACAACATTTATACTCAAGCATCAATTTCTCAATTACCGCTCTGCGAAGTAAACAGCATATTCATTCACTAATACATTTTTCCAACTGCGCAATAGCATATCACTGTCAATCTGTTGAGGCTTATCGAGGACAATATACCCGGTGTTATCAGACCTGACCAGAATTTCCTTCTGTTGATCCTATCCTGTCGTAAATATTCATTTGCTCTTAATTCTTTCCTCAACGACCGCCCTCTTCAAAATGAATGCTCTGTGATGAAAACTGTGACGATTTGCGACCGTTGAGGACATGGCAACGTCAAACTTGGCAGCAACCACTCATATTCTGCCACCAAATTTCTTTTTCACCATAACTACTCCATTATGTTACGAATGTGATCACATCCCTAGACTTGTGTGTACAAGGGATGTACATGAAACGGGCAGGATTTCTCTTTTTCATTCGATTACAGTCAGGAGTGTGGGGAATCCAATTGGCTCAGGTGCAAAGAGTGCAAGTGCATGCAGGGGGTGGGTGAGGAGAGAAGAGAGATGCAGGGAAAATGTGGTATGAATCCAAAGAAAACTGAAACCGCTAAGAAGATGCACTTGGCACAGGGGGGTCGGAAAATATAAACTTCCAATGGCGATGATTAGCGGATCGTATTTGCAACCAATATGCGCATAAAGCGGCATGGATTTCAGAGAGATTTAAGCGACTTATCTATTTTGCACAGATCATTATAGAGCAAAAAATGGTAACATAATTTTATGAATTGTTTCCTCGGCTAAACAGAACAAAAAAAAATCATGAACCGCAGTAAGATGAAAAAGATTCATAACTTGTGACAGAGCGTGATGGTACAGAAAAGAGAATAGCTTCCTAAAGATGAAAACGCTCTATGAATTTATCGTTTTCCCACATATAGTCTGAATTTGTAAATAGTCTCTCGCTCTCTGAATTTAAAGTCTTGATCTAAGAAGCTAAATTTTATGCAATGAATTTAAATTTGACCGTCAATCGCAAATAGTAGATTGCAATCTTATCAAATTGCTTAAAATACATGATGTTTCTTCATAAGCCCAATGCCACATTTTCTGCTATCAGTTCTTGCAATTCGTAGTAAAATTTTCAACTGATTCCGATTTCATCACCACTTAGAGCCCTTTTATGGATGGGCATAAAGCATTTTTATTAAGTTCAACTGTTTAACTGTTTATTGGTGTATGACGTTTATGACGGATTGTGCTACTCGAGTATGAGTGGAATTTGGACTTTTTTTAGAAAAAACTGGAAAGTGGTGAATTTTTTTCCATGAATCTTTGCATTCAAGAAAACAACAACAAACCACAATATTTCTCAGCTTCTTCGTTTATTAAAGTGTTGATCAATGTATATTTGGCAGCTAAAAAGCAAGTTTTGACTTACTATCTGGTAGACAAGTTGTTTTTTTCGTTCTTTTGCTGAGCTATTCTTTGTTCATTTGGCAGCCCTAACTCCCGCGCCTCAGTTTTCATCTCATTAAAATCTAAATGGCCAGTATATGGAACATCACGGGGTGTAAGGCCCGTCCTCCTTTGGGCCCCCCGGTTTCTTGTTGAACACCCGTCAGAAACAAACAATTTATTAAATCGACATCGGCCCACTCGGCCACGCGAGCATCAATCGAGCGAACAACGACGATCCTCACGGCTGGCACCCTCAACTCCACACGACGAGGCACGCTTACAATCGTGACAATAACGATAATGGCCACACTGGGCAATGACAGCCCTTATATACCATCTCAGAGTATCAAAGCGATAATTAATAGAGCAACACATAGTACGCGATATACAATGGGGTAATCCCGCTGCTCTACCATCATGATCGAGTTACTTAACGATCAAAATCGTTACATGCCTGGGGGTCGCAAAAGCTCGCCCCGAGCGTTCATACATAAAACAGAGTCAACGAACGATAAACATCATAAAACATGATCAAAACAATGTAAGTTACAAACAACACCGGTCAAGTCACGAAAGAAAACATATCAATGATATTGACGCTTCGCTCCACTGCCACGATGTCGATATGGATTGGCTTTACCCGATCGGCCCTGTAGTTGTCGTCGATAGTATTGACCGCGGATGCTGCTTCTGCTGCGTGTGGTGAAATCCACGTCGCGCCACTGACGATGATTGTTGAAAGCGTCGGGACACTGCGGCGGGTTGATAATGTCGGGCTGCTGCGAATTGTCACGTATAGCGGACATCGTATGCGTAGTTGATGGCACGTAATAGTTTTGCTGCTCCTAGCACGTTCAGTTCTGCACGATCATTGCACAGCTTCGTTCCATCCTTTCTGATGTGACTACTCACGTCATGATCGTTTCGTACCAAAGGCACGCATCGTCTATTGCCATCTACCTGCACTAGACCTTCTTGCACTTCCTCTCGGCACGGCCGTAAAACTCCCCAGTTTTTACTAGGTCCTCTTACTTTGCCTTGGACCAACTTCTGTGCGCGTGGCGGTATAAGCGCTGCCTCTGCCGCTACAATAACAGAATCTTTTGCTTGCGCTTGCATTGCTTGCAGCATTTGTTCTCGCCACTCTTGACATGCACCTAATGCGTTCATACCCAGCACAATGTCCTCCTCTCCCGCGAAGGATGCTGGCACTAACATCTGCACTACTTCCTTACGCCGTGCCCATTCGACTTCGATGGCGACCTTACCCAGGATTTGCATTGTATTTCCGGATGCATCTTTCACAACCCGTGAGCGCTGTTCGTCCCTCTTGTCTATTTTCTCAGCTAAGACTTCAGCTCCTTTGGCTGCGGCAATTTTTCTCAGTGCGGGTACTGAGATAAGTGAAACCATAGCTCCACTGTCCAATAATGCCATTAGGGGAACTCCATCACCTAGCAATTTTACTGCTAGTTTATTGCCGACTACGTCCTCATATTGCTGGGCTGCTTCTATGCGTGTGACTCTTAATTCAATTGGGTCACTAGCCTCCGGTTTTGTCTCTAGAGTAGCTGCTTTAGCCACAGATACTCTATGCACCGTTGCTGACGGGCATACGCGAGCTGTGTGGCCTCTTCCCTTACATATGTAGCACATACTTAGGGATTGCTCACTCTTTCCCTTTTCATTAGCTACTCTTCCAGAGCTATTACCGCTATTTGCTGTTTTGAACGTGCGCTGGGGCCATCGGGAATTGCGCGTACTCACTTGTTTGCGTGCTCCTTCGTTTTGCTTATTATATTTGTTTGGCTTAGGCTGGTAATCATATGTCAGGCCAGGCCCCTTACTGGCATGCACTAGCTGTGTCCGCCGCCAGCCACCAGTTATGAGTCCTCTTGACTCAACTAGGCTCCTATCAGAGTATTCGCGGCTGCAGCGATTTCCAGCATTTTCATTCGAATTTGATCTATTATAATACCTACTTTGTATACTACGCGATACTCTTTCCCATTCTATCGCGGCTTGCTTTAGCGCACTGAATAAAGCTCCTCTGGGTGCAGCTGCCACTGCATAATGCACCCTTGCTGCCAACTCTGGCTCAAAAGGTAATGCTTGCATCGCAATGCTACACTTGCGTTCATCCACAGCTGCCATGTCTGTATGTATTGTGGATGGATATGCTGCCGCTACCTTCTTATCCACTTCGGCGAAAAATTCTACGAGTGATTGCCCCTTTTTCCACTTGAGAAACTGCAACTCAGTTTGCTTGCGCAGGCGAGTGATTTTAGAACTATCAGTGACTGCAAATTTCAATGCATTTATCACTTCATCGAAGCTACCACATTCGCGTATGTGCAATGGAATTCCTAGAAACGCATCCCGAGCGTGCCCTGCTAGGAATGCTTTCAAGTACATGATTTTGGTCCGATCATTCTCGTGCTCGAACCGTAGGAGGAATTCTTCAACAAAGTCATCAAATTTTGCTGCCTGTTCTCCCTTTCCGGTGAACTTTTCTAACGGTGGAAGTGGGGCTTGCATACGTCGAATACATTGTAACACCAGCTCTACGAGCCGTGCGGACCCATTACTTCCTCCTCCTGCGCTTTCTCCTAGCTGTACCCCATCAATGGAACCTGACTGACCTGATCTGGGTCGCCACATCGGTTCCACTTTTCGCGGGTTCTCCATGATGGGCTCGTTTGCGCTTTGTGAAGCTCGACGTTGCATCTGGAATGGAATTCCATTAATATATGGCCAAGTATCCTCATCTGCGCACATGGCCTCCTGCTTTTTGTCATCTCTTATTTCTTTCCCTTTTCTTCCTCCTGATCTTCCTCTTATACTGGTTGCTGAATCTTCCAACAGCGGAATATCCTCCGCCTCCTCTCTAGCAAAGGCAAACATGGTATTACCTTTACGTTGCTGTTGATGCTTGGCCCCATCACTTCGCCCGTCCAGGTCTTCAGCAGCTCCGGTCACCTGGAATCGGCTCAATTCAGCATGCAACATATCAGCATACCTCTTAAATTGTGCTATGCTTTCCTGCGCGCTTCTTAACTCTTTTCTCAATTTCTCGTTCTCTTGCAGTGTTTTATCTTCTCGTGATAGCACACTTTCACGTGAGCATTCTTTTTGGGGCCTCATGCTATCATCTTGACTCACTCTCAACGCCTTACAAAGATGTCGAGGAGATGTTATGCCAAAAGCTTTGGCTATCGCCTCATACTTCTCAGCTCCTCTAGGCCCCTGTGACGGTACCTCTTTTTCTCGTTCTAACTTCACCAAAACTTGCATGACCTTATTCAGTTCATGCTGCCACGCAGAAAATTTTTCTGACCACGGCTGGAAAGCTTTCCTAACCGCATCAGCGATATTCGGTACGTCACTCAGCTCTTCCACTAGGATGTCTTGCACATCCCCTATTACCCCCTCCAACTGGTTGCGTGCGTCTATAGCGCACCAACTCTTACACCTTTCTACTTCAAGGCAAAGGTCTTTACTGACCTGTTCTTTTATCGTGTCTGCACGGTCGCTCACTCGTGCCTCGTCATCATGGCCGAGTACGTCTTCCTCGTTTGGGAAGAACTGCTCCTCCATCTCTTCTTCACAACCTGCAACAGCAGATGTGTTAGATACTTTGGGAGCCTTTGCACCAATCAAACACGAGCGATCGTGCAAAAGAAAAGAAAAGAAAAGGCAACTGTGGCACTTGCCACCTATGCCTTCAGCACTGTATTGCGCCCCCTCGCGCACTAGTGCTCTGCGCCTCTTGCGCAACTCTGTGCTCCGCAACTCAGCGGACACACACACACGAGCCTCTTGCCTGAGGCTTTGTTAACTGCTAGCACTCTAACAGTGACTACCACGGGTGTTCACCGGCTGAGCCCCCATGTAAGGCCCGTCCTCCTTTGGGCCCCCCCGGTTTCTTGTTGAACACCCGTCAGAAACAATCAATTTATTAAATCGACATCGGCCCACTCGGCCACGCGAGCATCAATCGAGCGAACAACGACGATCCTCACGGCTCGCACCCTCAACTCCACACGACGAGGCACGCTTACAATCGTGACAATAACGATGATGGCCACACTGGGCAATGACAGCCCTTATATACCATCTCAGAGTATCAAAGCGATAATTAATAGAGCAACACATAGTACGCGATATACAATGAGGTAATCCCGCTGCTCTACCATCATGATCGAGTTACTTAACGATCAAAATCGTTACACGGGGTGCTGAACTGATTTTTTTGTATCTGTAAGTATAGGCGTGCTTCCTTGTTTTGTAATTGGAGCGTCATGGCATAGCAACCCTCTGTGGACCACTATGAAAGATAAAGTTGAGAGCACTTATCGCTTTCGCTCGTTTCAGAACGACGTTCACGAGTCCATTCAGCACAAATGCAGTATCGGCATGTCATGCCGCAAGTATCTTGCCAGTAACTCGTCTCGAACGCTCAATACGCTATCAAATATTATGTGAGGGAAAAAAACTTGATCGTGAAAGTATACTTCCGCTTCTTCATGATAAAATGACCGAATGTGAGTACAATGCGGACATTTGCTTCGAGAAGTTCGATCCACCGGAGAAAGTCCAACGTATCGATTTGCTCTCCTCTATTGATAATCTACACAAGGCGAATGCCGAACTAGGTAATGTACTTCACTTTGATTTTTTCTTGTTTTCATCGTATTTTTGGCTTTTCTCATAAAGCGGCGAGTGCAAGATTTCTCCTCTTGAAGCCTGAATCTACATTCCAAAAAATAGTGGAATGCGTCAAATAAGCTAAAGGGATTTAAACTTTTTGTATTATCTCCTCTCTGACGCTTAATTGTTCCGATTTTACTAAAAAAATAAGCAATTTATATAAATCACAAGGAGAAAAATTTCTTTTCATTTTATCATTCATACGGCAGTTTGTTAAACAAAATTGACTGACAGTTTTTGCAAGTTTGGTTAGTCACTAAGAAAGAAGTAAATCGAATTGAAAAAATGTTTCGAAATAATATTGCTCTCTACAAGTGGAACTTCAGGATTGGTGTGCACCTTCACATATCAATAGGCAAAGCTCACTATAAAGCATTTGTGTTCATTGTTTCGTAAAATACATAACAGATCGGCGAGTGTTAAGGAGGTATAACCATACCATAGTTACCTTCAAACTTTTAAAAGTACGAATGACATTAGTAGTAGTTATTTTCCATGTTCTTCAGAAATGTGCTTTCAAACCAAATCCCTCTAAGCATTTGTATGATGAGTCTGTTTTTTTTTTTACAGTTTTACCGTCGAACTGCGGTGCTATAAACAATAATCATCGCACGCTGTTGTGTTGCATGCACTAGCATATGCGAATCATACACACCATATATGACGGTACATTGTAATAGACCGAATATGTGAGCTGTATTATAAGTATGAAGTATATGTTTTAGTATGTCACTGGCTTAGAAGCGGAATATTCTAAAACAATTCGGTTTCATTTAAATTTTCTTTACTCAACTGTTTTAAGGGTTGGCATTTGATGACGCAGACATTCAATACTACTACGATTTGTTTGCAAAAAAGATGCAACGCAATCCAACTGATGTCGAACTTTTCGATTTGGCTCAATCAAACAGTGAACACAGTCGACATACTTTCTTCAAGTATCTTATCAGTTTTGTCATTTTTCATTCTGAAATTTCAGTATTTGTTTTCGAAAGTTCTGTTTACTTTTCGTCATTTTTTGATTACTAGTAGCGCCATGTGTGAATAACCTCCCCCCCCCCCCCAAAATAAAGCGGCGCTACATGTGCAGCGAGTCTGAAGAATAACTGCAGTTCGATTCCTAGTTGCTTCTTGCCCAGATGGGGAAAGAGGGGTCTTTGGTCACTTTTCGTTCACCTGAATCACCGGACAACCAGTCTTACCTGTTTCCAGACGGTCGCCAGCCCACTCTCCTCTCTACCATGCGCATATTTGTTGTGATGCAATTGCTGCTTAGATGAATTTCGCAGATCTGCCAAGCGGTAGCGACTGTTGGCAGTTGAAGCTTTTCTGTGTGAATAGAGTGGAGTATGAAACAGAGATAGGTTTCAAAGTCCCTCAATGGAAAACCAAGAAAATCCTGAAAAGAAACCACGATCACTGACAAACGCCAACTTTTGAAAATTTAATAATGTCACTTTAAGATGAACGTAAAATAATTGTAAGATAAACACTTTATTAAGAAGACAAGACAAACAAATGATTACAAATACAGGAGAAACAAGATGACTAAGATAAACGTAAAAGATGAAATAAGATAAACAAAAGTAAAAGTAAAAAAGACTCATAAAACGTCACTTCATAATTTCTTCTTCTTAATTCTACTCTTTTTTTGTCACTTCTTCAATAATTCTACTCCTACTTCGCTCAGTTCGAGTTTTTAGTTCGTTTTACCTCGTTTAGTTGAAAGCTTCCGTCTGAACTCACTTATCTCAACTCACAGAGCCGATGCGAAAGCGTAGAAGCCGGGATTTGAGCGCTTCGTTTAATAGTTTTGAAAACCCATGGAGCTAGTTCGCTTAAATACTGTGTCGAAGATCGCATTGGACGTTCCAGTCTTCTCAAGCGTTTCTGGCACTTGAAGAGCCTTCTGTCTTGGCTCTATATGAATACAACTTGGCAGATTCTATACGTTTATCATCAAAACCTGTTTCCAACAATAATTTAATTACTCTCTCCATAAAAGTTATTCTTTTAGTAGACTCTGCAACAAGAAATCCGCTTCTAAACGAACTAGTTCAGATTTTGTCAATAAGTCTCCTTGCCATCTCTTCTTGGCCATCATAATGAATGTGATGATAACTGACTATCTTTTCCGGGGGACAGTTCACATGGAAACTTAAAGCATAAGGATGCCAAAAATTTCTCACACTGGACAGAAGGTGGCAGCATCTTATCTTCGTGGGTGGTCGCATGTAATACGTGAGCGTGGCGGAAACCGGCGCTCAACTGGCATTTTTCAAATTCTGGGTTTCAAGTGCTCCATTGTCATCCACTCTTTGCATTTAATGGTTTTGAAAGGTCGTCAGCTTTTGTCGATTTGTTCAAAACCTTTCCCTACTCTCTTCACATGAAAAATTGTTGCATGCACTTTTATACGAGCGTGTGGCTATGTTGCACTCATTCTATACTAGCTATGTTTGAGCATTTTGCAAAGCAGTTTTATTGCTAAAACCTCTGTAGGTAGCTCTCAGAAGAACTGAAAGTGCTTGCCTCTTTTTGAAAAAAGGTCGTTTGTTCTAGCGCTCCAAGTCAACTGAATATCGCAAATATGGATAGGTTCGTTTATTTGCAGGGGTCGACTTGTGGTGGATGGCGTTGAACGTAAGGAAACTCTATTTGCTAGTCTGCGTGCGACTCAGTCCCACTCTCATCCAAACAACGTCATTGCATTTTCCGATAACAGCAGGTAAAAACTCTTGTAATGCTTTTATGGGACGTCTATTCGGTACCTATAAAGGCCATAGAATCGATAATGTTATATTACTCTCGCTGTTTTATTTCTTCTTAATATATACATGCGTATTTTAATGCTTGTATTGTATTAAAAACATAATTGATAGAACATCGTCTTGACCAAATGGGGAAGCTTGAGGAAATAATGGAATAACGTTGCAACATCTTTGGCGAAATTTAAGCGTTTTCATAAATCATTTTTACCGTCCTGCATTCTTTCATAAGTGACGCCCAAATTCGAATTTTTTCGAACCGTCTGCTGAGGATTTCCAGATATTCATTTGGCTCATTTGGTAAAATTTGCAGCGCAATACGAGGCTTCGATCTATTCAATCTTGTATCACTTTCACCTTGTACAGTCTCTGAGATCGCTGCTCTTCGCTCTTCACGTCACATCATTTACTCGGCCGAAACGCATAATTTCCCTACAGGTTCTATTGCTTATGCTGTAAATTAGGATTGCAACGAAGGAACAAATTAGGATTGCAACAAATTAGGATTGATCTATTTTTTGAATCCTCATTCTGAGACTTCGTAGGAAATAGTCAGAACGGACATCAGGTCATTGTGATAAGAAGGTGGCGCTGAAAAAAAAAGCTCTGTTAAGCTTTGAAAAAGTCACCCCGTTTCACCCGCCTGGTTGACATCGTTTCGCACGAGTTCGTCAGCAAACTGTTGGCAAAGCTGTCCAAGGGAATCGACTCCGAAAATGCATGCCAGCATTTTTGACCGAAAGTAAATGTCAAGTGGAAAATAAATCACATGCCAGAGTTTCTGGCTTGAGGATCGGAATGATGTTTAGCTTTCATCATCCAGTTTGCATAGCGAATAAAAAAGTTCATGAAGCGTATTTCTTAAGTATGTGATAATAGAGGACAGACGAAATCTGTGGTGTGCGAGGAAGGGCACAACGCGGACACCTGATGGTTTAGAACGAGCAGCCCACATGATAATTTTACGATGTCAGCTCCTCTATACAAAGTTTTAAATATTAAAAATTAATAAATTTGATAGTCCTAAGCAATCTACAACACCCACCATGCGTTTATGCCCATGTGATCTCTGTTCGTGCTCGCAAGATATATAGAAAAGCAAAGAAACGAAACTGAGGAACTCATGTATGGGAAAGCACATATATATATATATATATATATATATATATATATATATATATATATATATATGAGCAGGGCAAAGTCACTGGAGGAAATTTTGCTCACCTTGTTCACGGAACATTCCTATTCCTTTGAGTGAATTCATTTCCGTCGGGAAATGAAGTTTCACCAACTGAAATCGATCGTACAGCTCTGCTCGTGTAATAGAACACTTCTCATTATTGTAAAATCTGGTGTAAGGTACAGAAACTAATGAACTGACCATAGACAACTTCAGCAAATTTTGAAAACAGCATTAGCAAGAAATATGATTCTCTCATAAAGCGATTATCCTTATTATGGATTCTGAAAACGTTGTCCAGTGCAACCCTCTCTAGCTCAGAAGAATTGCTTTCAACTGAAGAGAATGTAACGCTTCTTTTGGTATGTGCAAAAGCCTTTCATCTTCAGCCGAGTGGAAGTGATGGACCGACGTTATAGAAAGTTTGTTCAAAAGCCTGATGCAAAGTTTGTTTGAACGCTTCGATATTTCAGTCTCGTTATAAAAAGCTTCGGTGACTCTTTTATAATTTATTTTGATCAGCAAAATGCTATGCAGCACTTCTGTGACGTTTTGAAAAACAAAAAAGCTTTCGACTTTCCGTCGAATGGTTCCAATGGTGGTTCCTGTCCATGTTACAAGTCTGCATTCGTCCTTCGCGTTATTTTTCCAGGTGTTTGTCCATTTCCTGGAGCTGCAACGGGAACTGGTGGGCGTATTCGTGATATTCATGCCACTGGCAGAGGTAATTCGTATAGCGTTGCTCATCTGTCGTCAATAAAATAAATTGCTTTTCACTCATATCAACCAAAAACAAGTTCAAAAGCAAATCAGTGTGCAACCCAAACTCAGGTGTTGCGAAATTTCTCACAGCACGAAACTATTAATTTTTCATGTCAGTTGTAAGAACGGCAAAAAACTTTTCTTTTATAGCTGTTGCAATCATCTCAATGTTTTGTTCAGTATACTAATTCGGTTTTTACTCCACAATCCATGAGTCCGATAACCGTTGTGAAATCATTTAGGACTATGAAAATCCCATCTGTTGAACAACGGTCTCTTGTTGAGCAATTGAGCGATGGATATTGTTCATATTGTGGATTTTGTTAGTAAGAAATATAGATTTCATTATTGAAATTATATGAATTTGTAATGTTGTATGGTTTCTGAAAGCATTTAAGATGAAAGAATTAAATGTGAATTGAGTTGATTGTTTCTCTTCCAATTTTCATCACAAACCTTTGCTAAATCGGCATATGCCTGAAAGGGCATATTAACGGCACAGAGTAGTTATATTCGAGAAGGACGTAACATACAGTTTTATGCGATTCCTTAGGCTTTTCGATATGGTCAATTGTCTAGACTAAACCTGTCAAGGTGATATAAGAGCATACCAAGAGCTTTATAGGTGCCCATGAGATTGCTGGCGTAGTGGGATACGCGTTTGGAAATTTGCATCTCGAGGGATATGAGCTTCCATGGGAAGACAACGATTTTCAATATGGAAAAAATTTCGCACATCCACGTGAGGTTAGAACATTCCAGTCAATATTGTGCGCACATGCCTTCCTTCTTGTTTTTCCCTCTCTTACATAATACAGTTGAATATATCTTTAGCTCTTTCTTCGTCATTCCTTCTTGTCAGTGCATATATGCAATGATTAACAGTGCAATTTAATGCGCATACCTTGAATGAAATGTTTTAATTCTTTTTCCACATACAAAGTTCTCAACTCAGTAATGCTCCAACAACACAATTGTTGTTGTACGCAATTTATACTATGTCTTATTATGTATCACTTACACAAGTTGATTGCAAGATTTTCAATTGGTTTATTCACAAATTCGCTTTTGCTTTTTATATATTTGAATGAAGTTCTTATACAAATAATGTGACAAAAATTAGGTTATGGTCTCATGTACATTGGTTGCGGTGCAACCGGGCTGCATTATTTTGTATGTTTAATATATTTTTTGGTAATTTTTCACTGCAGAGACGATTTGGTAAATGGGGAGGCTTTTGCGATCATTTTGTGAAGAATTTTTTTCACGTTCCGAAGTTGCTCATCGCACCAGATCTTAGTGCTTGCTTTAGTGCTGTAGACAGTAAAGCCTAATGGCTTCCGTAGGCATAAGGATGTGTTGGTTGTGAGGTACAATGCAATGTAACTACATCCTGTACTTGCAGATACTCATCCAAGCAAGCAATGGTGCTAGCGACTATGGGAACAAATTTGGTTTGCATATTTGTTTTTCCTTCTCATTATTCTGCTTAATTTAGGTATTTTCGTATTGGTAAGATGTACGGGAAATATTATGGAATGAGATGAAAGGGTTGAGGAAGAGAGGCAGGAAGTTAGGCTAGAGGAAGTAGCAAATAAACGTAGACTGAAGAGAGAATTTTCTTTCTTGTTAAAGATTTAAGAAAACTCAGAAATGCCAAAATTTGTTAAGGAGATATTGCGTGATAAAAACATTGTGATATTTCAGTGAATAAAATTATACATTTTGCGTAATTGTTCGTTCACTGTCAAGCTACTTTTTCAGCAAGGCGTATTCACCCCTTTACTGTTTTTAAATGGATAAGGCTCTAGCTTGTTGAATGTAGGTTTGGTTGACTAGAAATGGGATTGAATAAGGTTTTGGGATTTTCATGAATTCTGATAGCTTTCATTCGATCGTCATCTTCTCTTTTATCGTAGAAAGAACATGAAAGTTGGATGTACGATCGATCCTTTTTAGTGGCTAAGCGATTCGGATGGTGGTCACTGGAACCGTTCTTGCTTATTTTATGAACGTTTTGCTCCTTATTGGCTCCAAGTTAATTCGCACATGAAATGACTTCAAGAAATTGTCTAAAATAGCTTTGCTGTTTCAAATCTTTGTTCGCGTTGTGCATTAATATATTCGTTTCAATCAGCTCATAAGGTAGGTACGTAATGATTCACGTAGGTGCTTTTTCTTTGCACAAAAAACAACAATCGGGGATTGAAATATTTATACTTTACTGAAATTGCTTCAGTAGTTTGAATGCCATTATGTTTCATCATTTATTATGCAGCCTCTTTTTTTGCCGTATCTCGACGTTTATAACTCATCGATTTCAAGGCTCAACCTTACAGAAAGGTCATGTATTCGGTATGTTGTAGCAAGCAAAAGAGGCTTAAGTTGCTCACAGTTTCCAAAACGGAAGTGAATTTGAAAGAAAAATGGAATAATGGTAGTTTGTTTGACCACGATTAGTGAACGAATGTGTACTCAGGAAACTCTTCATCGTTGCGCTGCCGGCCTATCGTTAAATTTTGAATTCGCCAGAGGATTTGTGAACATCAAAACATGGTAATGGCCGCCCGATTCATCTGAGATGTAGTATTTCGATAAATATGGGCTTTAATGCGGTACAGAGTCCCCTATGACTTTAGTTTTTAGTCTCATCTTCCAAAGAAAGAAGCGATGTTGTATAGGAGATCTTTTAGGAGAGCCTGTGATTTGCGGATTTACTCGTTCTTTCGGGCAAAGACTATCAGCAACAGGAGAGCGCTACGAGTATGTGAAGCCAATACTGTTTTCGGGTGGAATTGGTAGCATAGAAGATTCACAAAAATCAAAAGTCCCGTGCAGCCGAGGTATGCTGCTGGCCAAGATCGGTGGACCAGCATATCGCATTGGTCTAGGCGGAGGAGCGGCCAGCTCTGTTGCCGTTCAAGGTACGTTTTGTTCTTGTTTGCAGAAAAAATCCCATCATCAGTGGCGCTGTCATTTCAATGATCAAAAGTACACTTGCTCTTGTTATCTGAAAGGAGATAGGACAATCGTTTTTTGGAAGTTCAGTACAATTACAAAATTTTGGTAGATGGTACGAGCAAATATTGCTTCCCTGTTAGCTTTTTTGTGCTTAAATTGTAATTCGGAGTTTTAAATTTAAAGCGAACGAAATTTTCTCACTGATCATCCACGAGTTTAGTGGTATTAAAGTTTGTTTTCTTAAGCACATGAAGTGGTAACTCAGCTGTGGTCAGCTTCCCACTTCTTGGTGTGTTTCTGCAAAACTTTTATATTTTTACATAGACAAATTATGGTGGTATCACATCTTATGCTCTATGCCTGAGTATATATGTGATCGATATATCTGACACTTTCAAGTGGCGAGCTTCAGAAGCTACGCCATTGAAATTCGGTTGAATATCAACTACACAGCGTGGTTTCTTTGCCCCTTACTGTTCATCAGGTATTGCATGAATTCTTGACATTTGTAAATACAATTGAATACGCAATTAATCTTGCTTTTTAAGTGAGTGGGTGTAGCACTAAAACAAATTCTTTTGTTCACCATCTCTGCACACTTTCTGTTTCGTTTATTTTGAAATACAGTACAGTAAGGGTGCATGTATACTTTTAACTTCCACTCTGTACGGGGTAGTGTAAGTGTATCAAGTTTAGTATCATGCAGCATAGGTTTATCGATGAATGTGCAACCGGTGCACGTTCACTGGAATCGCTTATTTAGAGGAATATTTCAAAAATACAATTTCGAGGATTTTGTTGAGGCGAGCAGAACTATTGCTCTATTTCAGTTACTGATCAGTTGCCGTGTTAGGCAAATGTGGTTATGGATATATGTGCATGCATTTAAGTGTCAGCAAGCTCAAAAAAAAAAAGAACACTGAACCCTTCTTTTTTTATACAGGGTAGAATACAGCAAGTTGTGTCAAGCGAGAATATATTCAAAACGGCTTCGGTTTATCTGGTTTAATAGGCGATTAGACCTTATATAATGAAGTATTTCTGAATATTTGATATTCATCAATTTAAAATGTCGTTTGAGAACTTGCAGGATGTTTCGTTATCGGTACCCCACTTCCAAAATGATAAATTTTTCACGAATATCGAAGGCGGGCGGCGAAAAATTTATAATATTATCCTCCTAACGGTCACGAAGCAAGAAAAATTCCATGCGAATGTTTGAGGCTGGTGCACAGTTTTGGCCTTTGATCAGAAACTTGCTCATCTCTGTTCGATGATTAAAAAAAGAGTCGCAATGGATTCCCACAAATTTATGATTTTTATTAGAGAGTCAATCGGTTAGAGCACTATAACAAATCGAGCTCTCTGTGCTTTCTTTTATTTCCTTTGTGAGTAGTATATAGATAATTATAAGAAATTTCATTTTCCTCGTCCGCCTGCAGTAATGTTTTAAGCGCAATGTATAATTCTTGAATAGCGTATGAAAAATAGTCGCTCCTCTCTTCCTCTCTTCTTCCTCCTCTCTCTCTCTCTTCTGCTCTTCTATAAAGAAATATTCCGAATACAGGTGCAAGTTAGGTGCAATATTCTCCATTCTATGCACACAGCTATAGTCTTATGCTATTTTCGAAAAATTGAAGTACGTTTTCAGTGCACTATAGTCGTGTGTTCTAGCAACGGTTCAAATAGCTTACTGTGCCAGTTTTTGGGTAAAACTTCTAAAGCGATACAATGCCAAGTCGAAAAACTCGTGCCAAAACTCTCATAAAATGAGTTCAGTTAAAAGCAAGTTTTATTGCAATCAATGATGCAGTAAACTCAATCCTTATTTCAGTATGCTTCTTCGACGTCTCTGCTTAAATTTCACGCGAATTTTTTTTAGGTGATTCGAATCGTTATGCGGAACTCGATTTCAATGCCGTACAGCGAGGTGATCCAGAAATGGAGCAAAAACTTCATCGAGTTGTACGCGCATGTGTCGAATATGGTGAGAATAATCCAATTCTGTCGATACACGATCAAGGCGCGGGTGGAAATGGTAATCATCACTCACATATTTCATCTTTTGAAATATTGTTCAGCTCACTTCTATTATTCATTCAGTACACAAATAAGCAGTCAATTTTTAGAGTCGCATATATGCCGCAAAGTTCGCGAACTTTGCCCACTGAGTTCAGAGAAAAGTCACAAAGAATGAAAAATTTTGCTGGTAGTACAGAAAACTGCAAAAGTCATAGTGAGACTCTGTGATTGACACTGTCAATGCGGACACGCTTTTTACCGCAGCGTATACCTCAAATGTGTGGTCTTTTTTTGCTATGGAGGTATTGTTTGGGTTGAAGGGCAGTAACATATCGAAACAGTATCTATAAAGATGTATACTTTTCGAACATTAAGAAAAATCACTGTGTTTAACAATCTGATTGACCCAATGCTAACAATATTTTTGAACTCAACGCTATTCGAAGGGCCCATTTCACCGTTCCAAAGCTACGTCTAACCCATAAAGGCCTCATGCTTTCAATCGGACCCTGAAAAATGCCCAAACGCTGTTTCTAATCGGGAAATTTTGACCTGAAAGGAACTCATCAGGCTAGATCGCATCAGTTTGTTTGTTAATTGCTGAACGAATTTTGCCCTATGACTTCACTGTGAATATGCAAATTTTGGTCGCCTTTGCACCATCCTGTGGTCAGAAATTTTGAGAGGTTCGTTTTCTTAGAGGAAGATGAAAAGTTTTCGAATGTAGTTTCTAGTTTCCCACCTATGTTCACATACCTATATGATCCACAACGGAAACCACATCTTCCTTAAAAAAGGTTTTCAAAGTATTGCATTAAATTTTACAAGCTAAAATAATATTCGTTGTAAAACATTAAGTCAGTAGAAGCTTATTATCAGCACCCGAGGCAAGACTCAACGTCTTAGACCGTTTAGGCAAACGTGGAGTGGGGCATAAACTCACACATTAGTTCATGTTTAGTTTCGATTGTTTCGAAGATTAAATGGCGTATGTTCGCTTACAACATCTTCATCGTAACAACGAAGATGACTTTCTGATCTAATCAGTAAGGGAAGTTATTATTGCTTTATATTTTGAAAACGAATTATAAAGTCAGTAAAACATTTAGGTAATGTGCTGAAGGAATTGGTGGATGGCGAAGAAGGTGGTGCAGTTATTGAAGCGTCTAGATTTCCACTTGGCGATCCGACTATATCGATTCGTGAACTATGGGGTGCTGAATACCAGGAGAACGATGCTGTTTTGCTGCGTGAAAACAGCATTGACACCGTACAACAGATCGCAAAACGTGAAAAGTGCAACGTCTCTCTTGTGGGCAAAGTAACTGGTGACCGCAAGGTTTGTTCTTAAAAATTAACATCGCTGTATACTCCTCTCTGTAAGGGTTAGGCACTTCTTAGAAAACCCCTCTTCTGGTAGCTCATAGTTCATACTGGATATAAGACTGAGAAATCTTGATACATTATATATATATATATATATATATATATATATATATATATATGAAAATGGCTTGCGTGTAGGAAACATGACATTAAAAAGTGGCGGTATTATTAGCATACACTTTCGTACTTCATAACTACTATTTGTTTTTGAGACAAATCATTTGGCTAATTGAGCATGATTGTATATATAATGTGGTAAATGTTGACGCACAGGAATTTTCTAAACCGAAGATTAGTATTTCAGCTGAAAACTTCCACAACGATAGGGCATCAAAACTTGTTGGGAATCTGACAGAGGGTGCTGCAGATATAAGTTAAGTAGAATGTGTTATACGCACAACTGCTGCATCCGGCAATCTGATTTACCCAAATCCTCACTTGTATACATCACCGCCACGGAAAAATTTAGTGCTGAAATATGCTAAGAATTGTTCATCGGTTAGCTTTTTCGTATCCTATCCGCTCTCAGTTCCTCCAGATATGCCTCCTGAGGCAGATTTGTTTGGCCGAGATGCTGCGCTCAAGAAATAATTGGGAGACACTGAAAATCAGTTTGATTTCTATATCACCTCAAATCAAATTCGATGATGAATTTGCAATATTCAGGGGGGACGGGGTGGGGATGGGAATGTTTTTAGGCAGAATTTCAGCCGATTTTCATATTTCAAAGGCTTTCAATAATGTTGAAAAACTTTGTTCAAAGACGCCGTGATCGCTTTCAAACATGAATTAGTTTATGAGATGTGAAATTATGTTATATACAGCCATAATGCCACTTTATATGCTATTTTCTTACATATACTCCATTCCCCCATATGAATACAAGTTCCGTCAAAATCTTTTGTCTGATTAAGGCTTCAAGAGATTTCATATGTGTGGATTCTGCGAGCTTATCAAAAATTATTTTTCAACTCAAGGTTGTAGTTATTGTGAGCAATGGAATACTGTGGTCGTCGGGATGCTGACCCGCTTTATTGCAACAAAAAGTATTTAGCATTGTCTAAAAATAAGCATTAAAAAAGAAGGGAGGAGAAGTTACGCTACAAAATATTACTTCGTCTTGTCGTGAAGAGTGCATTTGTTTCATTGAAAATAAACTTAGCACCATTCCCTTATGAAGTATTTTAGCTGTGTCTTGTGCAACATTTCTTTTGATGATAATTTTCAAATTACGGACTCGTGTTTCCTTGATTTACACTTGAAAGTACATGATCACAAGAAGTGTGGAGTTATAGCTTAAGATACTTGAGTACGAGGAGTAGTGTGGCTGCAAGTTGACGTGGTCTAGCGATTTGTGGCATATCTAAAAATTAACGTATTTCGGTACGGCATATACAGCCGTTTTTATAGCCATGTGATGGTGATTGCAAAGCAATCGTTTGTTTTATTCTCTCCTCTGTAGTATAAACTCTCAATTTTTAAGGTTGTCGTCTTGGACTATAACTCTACAAGCACAAATGATGCTCCAGTCAATCTGGATTTGGGCCTTCTTGGAAACAGACCTCCGAAGGTAAGCGATGATGTAACGTTCAAGTGTTTGCTATTTGAACTGAATCTAGAACCACTCAATTAATAGGTTTCGTGGCAATATTTTTAGGGCGGAAACATCGTTCTTAATTGATAAGATCAGTGAAGGAGAATAAAAATGGGATTGTTTGCTCAAATGTTACAGCAAAAACGTATGCATATATTTGTGTGCACAAAATATCCAGTAATTTTGTATAACGTATCGCTTATTAGACCTTTTACGTATTCGATACGTCCATTGTTCAGTAGAATGCTGTGTACATTATTTGATGGGAGATGTGATCGGTAGGGAAGGAGAGGAGTGAAACTTAGGTTTTTTTGCGGCCATCCCTCTTTTTTTCGCTTGGTTGAAATAGAAAGTACTGAATGCTAAGCGCGAACTCTAGCGATTCGCATCCGCAGACGGAATCAGACATTTAATTTTGCCTATTTAATGGCCACTGAATGCAAATTCAACAACTGTCAATTGTCCAGGAACTTGTAGCTTAGGAGGTGTAACAACATGAAATTATTTAAAAGAGGGGATGGGAGGTGGTTAGAGAATAACTGTCGTTTTTGTCGATGAACTTCTGATTAGCTGTGTGTTGTTGTTCTTTTAGAACGGAGATCCCTTATCACGATTATTGCTTCCGCTGAAAATTGCTGCAGCAGTAGAGCACAAAAACTAACCACAATTTGCGTATTATAGATATATTCTGCCTGCATTTTTCGCCTCGGCACTCAAAAAATTCGCCGTAATCATTAGTTTTGATCTCTCTCACTCGAGAAAAGCATTTGATGTTGAGGTGTGCTGAAAAACGATGGAATAATCGTAGGGGAACTGATAGCTGTTGCTTCTTTATCGAGGGAACCAGCAAGTTTGGTTTTTAAGAATTTGAGGGTCTGTTAAGACCGACTGGCGAACTATTGTGAAATGGCTATTGTCTGTTGGTATACTCATCAATTATAACTAGGTATTTATCTCTCATTAAACGCGTAGTAAGCATAGCCTTATAACTACGAAGAGTTCAGGTGTTCCATTTGGAATCAGTTAAGAATGCAACCGAACCGCTGCAAATTCCCTCTTCACTCAGCACTCAAGACGCACTCGCATTGGTGTTACGTTTGCCATCTGTTGCCTCCAAAAGGTTCCTAACGAATAAGGTGAGGCATGCTAACCCTTACTTTAACATTATTTCATTTTAGTGTTATTGAGTTGGGTTTTTCATCCTTTCTTTGCTGTTATCTTGTGTAGGGAGGGGGGTGCGGGTTGGCGGGGGGGGGGGGAGGGGAGTGGGCAGTTGGCACTATCATTTTGTTTAAAATTCAGTCTTTTGTGCATCGCTCCTTCTCGGGTTTCATTTATAAAGTAAATAAAAGGCGTAGTGAGAGAAATTTTTTTTATTTTTTTCGCATATTATACCCCTACACGAAAAAATGCCTACGCGCCCATATAATTTCCCATTTGTCTGCATTTTCTCGGCTATCGCATGCAAACTTTTCGTTCGGTGCATACATTTGTAGTTGCACAATTGAAGGATCTCAATCTCTTATACATTACTTTTCGATTATTAGTCTCCCCACTCATTTTCCCAATCCGTCACTTTCAATACGATACTTCTGCAGCAACATCATTTTCGATTACTTTCGATTAAACTTATGCCTAGAAGGATTGTAAAAGTGACAAATTCCTCATGAAACGTCGTTTCTGAGAAGTTGGAGATTTTTTTTGCATATGACGCATCTACAGGAAAAAATATTCATGCACGTGCAACCTACCAAGCTGAGCAAACAGACAGTTTGTTAGCTATGTGTCAAAAAAACTTGGTGCTACGTTATATGCGATTCACCATATGTGATTCAGCGAATGTTTCACGAAACTAATAAATTGCAGGTGGATCGTTCAGTGACAGGATTGATCGCTCAGCAACAATGTGTTGGACCATTGCAAACGCCAGTTGCTGATGTCGCTGTTGTTGCGTTCTCCTACTGGCATAATGTAAGGCAAAAAAGAGCCTCAATGAGATTAGATGAGTAAAATACGCCCACAAATATATTCTAAAATATGCCAGTTCATTCAGCTATTGCTGCTTACTGTTTGTGCTGACATGTTGTACACTGCATTCTTTGAAATGAGGGCCTAGAAAGCGACCTCCAGTTAGTAGTACGAAGCTGTAAAGTTGTTGCACATGCATTCCGCTAATATTATCGTCATTTGAAGAATTGTATGCTTAGTTCTGTGGGCAATGTGCCGCTTGTGGGCACTACTGGAGTGACCATGAAGTTGTCTCTATCTGAAAGAGCAGTTGTTAACGCAATGATATTTCGTTTCACGAATATTTCTACGTTGTTTTTAGCGGCTTATTGCAAACAGACAAATATGAAACGTACTAATATTTAAATGCATTTTTCACACTAAATGCTTGACTCGTCAGCAAAGAATAGGAATAACGGGGAAAATTCCATGTAAATATACAAACGAATTTATAACGCATTGCGCTCACCCATTCTTATCCACTAATGGATACACGATTCATGCTCAGTTGTTTCGTTCCATGGATTTGGATTTGGTGAAAGAACAACTAATCAATCTGCTGAATTTTAATTGAACGCCCAAGTTGATTTGTATTGCAAGCTAAGTGAACAATTAAACATTTTAACGCGATAGTAAAATAGCTGGCTTTCCCATAAGGAAACACAAACACAAGTGAGCAGTTCATACAGTAACTGTCAGTACTCATTCCGGGGGCCATGTAACCGCTAACTGACGTATTTATTTAACGTTTATATAGTCGACCGACCAATTATTTTCGTCAAGTTTAATTACAACCATATTTCTATTGAATTTATTCAATTTATGATAACTATAAAATTTTTCAAGAATAAAAAGAGCAATAGAAAGAGTTTCTCAATTTTTGTTAAAATTCCACCTTTTAAAAATGCTCAACGAAAACGCATAAAGCCAAATACGGCATTCTTTGTTCGTTTATTTTTCCAGCTAATCTGTATCACGACGCAATTCTAGCGCTTCCATTTCCTTCACGCGCATTTCAACGTTTTATAGTTCGGAGCTGCGGTAGCAGTTGGTGAGCAACCGATCAAAGGGCTCGTGAACGCTGAAGCTGGAGCCCGTATGTCACTTGCCGAAGCACTCACCAATTTGGTCTTTGCTGGAATATCGCACAGAAAGGTTGCATTACTTTATTGCAGTCGCAATCATCACAGCCGAGTCGTATGTATAAGAGGCATAACAGGCATAACATTCGTCTGCTCACAGTCCGGCTTAAAATTAGAAGGAAATTCTTAAGAGAGTTCGAGAACTCGTCAACAAAGAAACACGTCAGCTGTGTATTCACGTCATTGTCAATGTGCCGATTTCGCCTGATTTCTTAAGACATGCAGTTAATAGTTTATAGGACGATCGTGCAGTTTTGCAGCAGCAGCGTAAGTATGCGAACTTTCTGCTGTGACGCAAGTGTCGCATGGCGCAACAGTGATATTCTAGCTCACAAATGTCGCCTTACGAAATCAAGACATAAAATAACACGAACCACTATATTTTACACACAAAGAATAAGAGGGAAACTGAAGAGTAGTAGGGAATTGACAGAATAAGAACAAGCAGGTATTAAATAGTTTACTAGCAGATTGACAGTTAGGCAGAGAAAGAATATAGTTAGATAGAGGTTGAATATATCCTCCATAGAACCATCCAGGTTTTAGAAAAAGAATAATAGCAGTATAGTTGAAAGGTTTGCTTTTGCTTATGATCTCATTAATGGAATAACGCTTGGCACAGTTTCTGATTGGCACTTCCTCGTACGTAATCGTTTGACGTTTATGCCAGCTTATAGGTAAGCGTTATTGAAATTTGGTATTTTTTCCCTTCCCTTAAAAAGAAGAGATTTCAGCAAGAAGATGGGGCGTATCTAATGCTTCAAAAATAAGAAGTATGTTTAGCGCAATCACGACCGGAGCCCTTTCATATGACACGTGTAAATATTTGCTAAGTCAGAAAGAAAGTTTTGCGCTTATTTAAGTTCCGTGTGTTTTTATGTGGTTGTGAGTGGAAATGATGAAGTATATTTGCATGGGATAGGACGTAAAGTGCAGCGGAAATTGGATGTGGGCGGCAAAGCTCCGTGGCGAAGGTGCGCGACTTGTAAGTGCTTGCGATGCTCTCTGCGACGCAATGAAACAGGTGGGAGTCGCAGTCGATGGCGGCAAAGACTCTCTATCGATGGCTGCGAAGGTTCGTCTGCTTCTGTTCACTTCTGCTCCTGTGCACGGGAGCAGAAGTGAATTTTTGAATAAATGACCTTGGTCAGCGGTCACGAGGGCATCCGAATCGGTAGGATGGCCAGAAATCTTCTGGGCTCCTCAAACTGCCCTAAACGAACAGTACGATGCTTTAAACTATGAAAACAGTTGAAAGTATTGATGTCGTACGAAATAACTAAACGATACCACTGAAGTTTCGTTGCGCATCATTCCAATGCAATATGTTCCGCCGCTCTTTTTTTTTGCGATGCATACTGCAGCTCAAAACTTTTCATTCTTCATATAAGTTTCTGGTTTTTAATAGCCAAAGAGATGCATGAAAAAAGGGAAACAAACGTTAAATTTTTCGAGTGATCGCTCGAAATCTTCTCTTTCAGCAAGCTTCCACCCATCTTTTTCTTGTTTCACCTTCGACACGGTTCTTCAAAATCACATAAACAATTTCGCCATTTTGATTTCACTTATGAGTGCTCTTTATTCTGCATTGAAATATTTAAAGGTGAATGGAGAAGTTGTGAAAGCACCTGGTACGCTGGTCTTGAGCGCATATGCACCATGTCCGAATGTCGCTCGTGTGGTTACGCCCGACCTTAAAGGAGCGACAAGTGAGTATTATTGTGTTTATAAAATCAGATGGAACAGCCGCATCTAAGATTACTTTTGTTGATGTGATGAATGTTGCTTTTTCCTTTCTCCAGTGAAGTTGTTGTGAAAAAAGCTGAACAAATCCAAGTATATCAACTTTGTGTAAGTGAAGTTTCAACTTGAGGAAGTTGCCGAAATGGTGGTTTGTTTTGTGGTCATTTCAGTGCTCGTCAGAAGAAACACTGCTCCAACCGTCGTTTTCGCACGATTTTTTCACGCAATCTCTTAAGTTGATCAATGAACGCATAAAGCCCTCTTAGATAAAGCAAGTAGCTGTAAGATGCCATTAACTGTTAGAGTAGTGTAAGTAACTTGCCTCATCTCCACTATTACTTCCTCATCGTTCATGAAATTGTGTCCTTCCAATTTTTACACTGTGCTATGAAATGTATGTTAATCCTCGAAAAGTTCTGTTCGAAATTTGTGGAAACCAATTTGAATTTGAGCACTTGAAACACAAAGCTTTTTGTGATGTGGTGAAATTTTGCCAGCGAATTATTGAATTAAAGGAATTGTAGATGGTGAGTGCACTGCAGAGTGCGCGTACTCTATGGATAACAAAGAAATCCATTATATTAATATGGAGTATTTGGTTTGCTTTTTGCACGCATGATGTATTAGTACGGCGCATTTTTAGATGGAGACCTTTCGCGCCTTATATACATAAGATTCGGCAATGATGGTAGCCAGCACCGTCTTGGAGGTACTGCATTGGCGCAATGCCTCAAGCAATTAGGCGATACGACGTGCGATATCGAAGACTTCGATCTATTCTCGAAAGCGTTCGACATAACACAGGTTTTAATTAAAGGTGGGCTTAGATACCTTCCATAAAATTGTTTTTTATGCCGCCTGAATCCGTTTAACAATCTTGCCAGCTTTAAAAGTTCCCTCCATCAATATTGCCCTGCTGTAGTGTTCTGAAAACAAGTGCTTGTGATACCTTTGAAAGCCAACTACTAGGCTCGGCTCTCAGAATAGCGGCTGATGAATGCTTCAGGTGATCGAATATTAGCTGGACATGACGTGAGCGATGGCGGACTTATCGTCTGCATTCTCGAGATGGCTTTCGCTGGAAATCGATCATTTGTTCTGCAGATGTGCTCGACATCCGGTATGTATTAGCTGATGGCCTATAAACGTGAAGCGTTCTATCGGTCTCCTCATTAGCGTCAAAAGTGTTTGGCAAAAGACAGAATTTGGTCGTTTAAAGAATAAGCAGCTAGAAGGTGTAGGAAAACAGCATGCTCGCAACCTTCCGAAACGTTTAAAGGTGAAGGACCAATAAAGATGGGGGTGAAACTCAAAAGGATAGCAGATTTCGAAATGGACCTATGTTCGATGAGAGAAGAGAAGGGGTGTATGCTTGAGAAAATTTAGTAAAGGTTTCATATTCTGAAATAGGATTTTTTCAGCCACTGTAACGTGATAATGCATTTAAAATTTCCAAGGTAGCTTTTTAGCATCGACTGTTGGTATAGTGAGGATAGAATGAGAAAAAATTCATAAACACCAATGTCACGATGTAAGAGATCTTGCTTCATAAGATAAGGTGCTCCCTAAACAAGGTGCTATACATGTTCTTCCGGCTGAGGACACTAAATTTCATCCGAATCTTTCTCATATTCTAATTCTCCTTTTTTCGCATAGAAGTTGTTAAAATTTGGGTATAACAGCCATGTTTGCACACATGCATGTGTGTATTTACAATGCGCATTATGGCAACATCGTACCTGCACATATTTATGCTAGTGCATGTGTGTGGTTGTGTGCTCTTCCGTTACTTTCAAGATGGAAACTAGTGAAGCATTAGTGGGTAATGTGGTGGTCATATACTACACAGTAGTAGATGACTTCCAATATCAACTTTATAGGCGAAGGAGCAGCTTTGCGAGAATTTATAAAGTTTCATGACAAAAGCATTTATTTTGCGATTATTTGAGTCGCATCTCATAATTTCTCATTAGCAGTTTACGGCCGATCCGATTGGAAAACCGAATATTTCTGGAATATTTGCATGAGCGATCAGACCAAATAAGATATCGGTGGATTTCTGAACGCTCTAATTTGCTCAGCTTTTTGTGAAATATTCGTGAGTAAAATTTGTCGCAGTAAATTATCGTGAATGCAGTCATTTTCATTGCTGTGTAAAATTTCCAGATTTGAAAAATGTTTCTTTAACAGAGAACAATTCGTTCCAATTCGTTACGAAAATACCAAAAAATAGCTGATTTTTATTCAAATCGAGTAACTCAAAATGTTGCGAACTTTTGTTGAAGAAAAGTGAATTTTCCTGAATCTTTTACGAAACAAAAATTATTCACGATTGCTCACACTTGCAGGATTGTTCACGAATTACGAGAAAAAAAACTTGAAAAAACTAATTGCTGGCATTCTTTTTTGACGCGTGCTACGTAATTAGCGCTTCAAACTCAGTAAGAATCGACTGGTCTTTTTGCCACGAAGTTCTTGGTGGGGAATATTGTCGCAGTTGTAAGCGTCGTTACTACTTTTCGTTATGAAATGTCACTTTCATGTGCTTTGGCAAGTTTGCTTATCTTTCCATTTTAATGTGCATATTTGCAAATTACATCGTAGTGATGTTCCCATCAGTAAGCATTTATATGCGTGCCTTTCTATCTGTTCAGTAGTTTCAACAGGGGAGCTACTGAAGCCAAAGTAGAGAAATTAGGTGATTATAGTCTGTGCAACTGTGTGATTCCACGCATTCGGTTTCAGTTTGACTCTCCGAATTCGAAAGGAGTTGTAGACAGTTGCAGTCTCTTAAATGTGCCCGAAAATGCAGGTGCATTCACACCGATTAGGTTGTATTCCGCACCGACTTGAATTGGAAAAGCTAATTCTTGTGTAGAGATTTGTAGGAGCGTTTGCGTTAATTGAAATTGCGTGTAATTATTATTTATTTAATGCTAGTGAAATGGTTCTATTGATAAGCGTGGCTGCTTATGTCAGTCTTATACGAACTCCTTTGGTAGATTTTTCCACTTATACTTAAATGCGTTGTTGGTATGGCTAAAGGTTGTGTTCCATATCCATTGGCAGATGTGTCTTCCAAGAAAACGACAAATTCGAACCTCATAAATATACAGCACCTAAAATGTGATCTTCTTCAGCTTCATTGCTACAAACTATGAAATGGACTATAGCTGAAACTTCTTGCCATTATCATCACGCATCCGTCGATTTTTTTTTCCCGGATATTTTATCGTACTGCTCGAATGGTTTTCTTTGTGAATATTTTGATCAACTTGTAGACGCGATGGAGACGTTATTCGCCGAAGAGTGTGGAATTGTGATCGAAGTCGAAGACAATGAAGTGGATGATATTCTTCGGATGTTTCATTCTGAAGGTGTTCATGCTCAGTGCATTGGATTCACTACGCAAGATACTGGCAGAACAGCAATGGTATTCCTTTAGCAAACGAATCAGTTCATACTCTACATTATAGTACGATGGTAACGGATAGCGCACCTATAAGTGCGCGATCTTTTCTTCACTTTATGTCTACTTGTAATAGCTCTCACAGTGAAAATCAAGCAGGATGTGTACCGCGTTACAACCGCTCGTTGTTGCATCGAAGCGTAAGTATTTGCCAAGGACCATAGTGCCAAGGATCATCTGTTCCAAACAGAAGTTAATAGGCCAGAGTGACTAGCAAGAGAACCATGTACTAATTTCTTACATCACCATATAATGCAGTTCAAATTTTAGCCAGCTTGCAGTATCGGTGCAAAAACTTGCAAAACCTATATCGAAATAAGTTCACCACGCTACGATTATTTCTATGATTGTGCTCGTTTAGATGTTTCTGCACTGTCAAGTTGTTTTGCAACAGGTATGAAAAGATCTAAACACAAATTTTCATTTTACTTCTCGGCCTTCCCTCATGAGATCATCTTTGTTTTTCTAACAAGATTGTAGCTAATGCTTAGGCGTTATTGATCAATATGAGGGTGAGTTCTGCTATGATTTGCTTGTTTGTGCAATCTAAAATCAGCATTATTGTAGGTGATTGTAAACGTGAACGGAGAAACGGCACTCAGTGCACCATTGTGCGAACTTCGTGAACTCTGGGAGCAAACCAGCGATCAGCTCGAGCTACTGCAGACAAGTCAACAATGCGCCAAGCAACAACAACATTGGATCAAAGAGGCTGCTGCAGTGGAATATCGGGCTGATTTCGACTATTCAACGTATCACCTCAGTTTCATCCAACAAAAAATTTTCAGTATGTTTCCTATTTCAAATCAGCAATATGTCTCACAGTAGGAACTATCTCAGTTCACATAGAGTATGTATACGTCCTAAATGGATTACGTAGTGTTTTATTATCTGTTACCACAAGGGAAATGTTCAAGATTATGCGTTAATGACTGGAAGACTATTGTGCCGTTCAAAGGCAACTTAATAACAAGAAGTCATGCGAATAAAGAGTGACAGGTAAAACACATAGTCGTGACACAGATTTTCTCAAGTTGATAGAGAATATGGACATTCGAGATGACTTGACAGTGCAAGCGGCACAATTATTCACAGTACAGTCATTTTACTTCGTTTAATACTTACACTCTATATGGTCTGAGTGGATTACTGTGTAGGAATTGAATAAACAGTTCATTTAATTGAAGTTAATATGAACATATTTCCGAAATATCATACCACTTTGATTTATTGGTGAATTTAAGAACAATATGCGGTTGCGATTCTGAGAGAAGAAGGAAGCAATGGTGATCGTGAGATGGCAGCAGCATTCCACATGGCCGGCTTCACTCCGTTCGACGTTACGATGAGCGATTTGTTGTGCTTCGACATTGGTCTCGAACGTTTCTGCGGCCTCGCCTTCGTTGGTGGATTTTCCTATGGTGATGTGCTTGGCTCGGCAAAGGGTAATGTGGTCCCTGTAGTCAAGTAGATCATCAAATATGAGAATGCAGAATTTTTCATTATTCGGTGCATGAAATTGGAGATAAAAGGCTTTTCGTACTGATTGGATGGAAAATGTTGCACTTGCTCAAACTGCAGGCTATTTGAATGCAGTTTCTAAAAAGTGCGACTGGGAAAAGATGTGGATAGACTCAAAGAAATGGGGGGATTGGTGGCAGAGGTGCTACTCCCAATGAATGCTCTACCGCGAGGGCGTTATATCGCCCAAAGAGTCTCTGGACACCGGTTCAGAAGAGTGAAATTTTTAGGCGTTTTTCAACAAGCTACTGCGATTGAGCTTCTAAACCATATTTAAAAAAACCCCCGGTCATATTCTTAAAAAAGTCGACGTGAAATCACTCACTTGTAGCATTCAACGGAAGCATTTTAACGCAGATTATGATGTTGCCACTTGAATGAGTGGAAAAGGTTTAAGCACACAACCATGCAAATGCGATTCGCAACACTCGAAGATGAGTTGGCATTGAGTAATGAAAGAATTTGGGTAATGTTCAATACATCTCTGATATAAAACACGGAGGGATTACATCCAGCAATTTCTGAAGACATTTTAGCAGCAATGGAACATTGCAATTCCAACATAGGTAGGAATGAATTGTAACACTGAGATTAGAAAGAGCTTGTGTTAAAAAATGAGGAAAAAGCTTATGAGGACACTTTTTTTGCAGAACTGTAAGTTAAAAGCGAGAAAAGAGTTCATAGAACTCTTCTTAAAGTGAACTTATGGTAACAGTTAGTCCCCGAACTATAACTAGACAAGGATAATGGCAATTCAATTTAAGAAGAATAAGCAAAGACTTCTTCATCTATTGATATTTGATTTTAGGATGGGCAAGCTCAATTCTGTTTCATGAGAGGCTCTTCAATCAGTTCGAAACATTCCGACTTCGCAAGGACACATTTTCATTGGGCGTATGTAACGGATGTCAACTGATGGCACTTCTTGGCTGGATTGGAACCGCCAATAACGGTTTCACATATTTACAAACATGTCTTCAGAAATGAAAAATGAATTTTATGCGTGATGTCCATGAAAATTTGAAAACTCTCTTTTTAGAGTAACCGGCTCACTATAAACTCCTTTATTACTCGGTAGTATTTCATTATTTACATCATTAAGCAAACTAGCTTCCTTTGGATAGCTAATCTTATATATAACATATGAAAGTTTTCATTTAGTATTACACTTCCTTAAATTTTTAAGGGTTCGCATTAATTACTCATACAGAGTTTTTCATTCTTATGATCCTTCTTTGTTGTTGTAATAGGAAAGCGTAAATTACTAAAGGTAAAGTGGAAGAAGATTTTGAAAATTACAGAACGTGCTGAAAATGTTTTCCTAAAAGCGAACGATTGTGGTCGTTATCAGAGCTGCTTCAGTACGGTTGTTATAAACCGATCACCAAGCATCATGCTTGCGGGAATGGAGGATTCTGTGCTCGGAGTTTGGTGCGGCCATGGAGAAGGTGAGCGTAACTGCAATATCTGTACTTGAGCTGGATCCTCTTCATAGCCTTTTAGGGGCAGAAGAAGTTGGGACAATGATCATTCCTTCGCAAGGGTGAAAAAAGTCGAGGTAAGGGTAATTCCCTTGCAAGTCATCGTCGCCACTGCAGTGATTTATTAACGAAGAAGCGGGAATCGAGTAAGAAAGCCAAAACGGAAATCTTCGCTTTCTTATTATTTATTCGTACTGAATTGCTGTCTTTTTTCATTTGAGTACCTGTATCTGATTTAATATTTTCTATTGCTTTTTCTGGGCGAATCAAGTTCAACTCTGTTGGACTCTCACGATTTAATATATCCACAACCATATTAGTTGAAAATGTTTAGAATGAAAACATTCAGGAAAGTTTTGCTACCGCCATGATGAAATCCTCGACGATTTGGAGGCAAATCAACTTGTGCCTATACAGTACTGCAACGGTGCTGGAAAACCGTCAATGATATTTCCGGAAAACCCGAACGGAAGTGCCAGGTTTATTGGATGCTTTCATGATATTGACATCTCTTTCCTGACATGTGACCCATTTACGCTAAAGAATCGTATCTTCCTAAGTTCGTATTCGCATTCTGGTGTTCTCCTTTTAGCTTCAGTTTTCGAAGATTTTTTTCAATGTTGCCCTGCCTGCAAAATTACTGAACATTTGTTCTATCTAACATACTGCGAATCCATGTTTGATAGAGCTCGGACGCCACTTTCCTGGATATATTCATTATTCTAAAATCAAAAATATGGAGTAACGTTTCCCCAATTTGTTATTTAATCTATTCACATTTTCTCTTCATCTCTACCTCATGCTTGAACCAATCTTCCACCGACACACAACTTCCCACATTTGTAGTTTTGCTGCTGCAGGATGAGATTCCACTCGGCATCCCAAGTTGCATGCCTTCTACCCGTAGCATTCTTCGTCGTCATCGCGTGCCCTGCAACGAATTCAACAAACTATTCATTTGTTCTCTTTCAGATCAGTTGCTGCGTTGTGCTCTGCGGATGGACGTCATTTGGGAATGATGCCCCATCCGGAGCGTTCATTTGTAACGTGGCAATGGCCAAACTATCCGAAACGTTGGAAGAGTAGCATTCACAACAATAACAATTCGCCATGGATGCGTATGTTCATCAACGCCTATAAGTGGGTGCAGCAGCCAAGCAGTGCATAGATGGAACAACTTCCTTGTCATACGTGCCATTGAATCTTGCCTGAAAGCGTTCACATAAGCACACCACTCATCAATTTGGTGCTAGAAGAGATAGTGCTGGTTGTATTCAACCATTTGCTGTCTCAACATACATTATTTTCTTCCATACTAATTTCCGCTTTGCTACGCTTACTACTTGAAATTGGAGTTGTTCAGATATCGCTATTTCATGCAATCGTTATCCCACCGATCGTTGCATTATATAGCCGTTGACACTCCGTTTACGTCTTACTCCTTTCCGTGCCTAATAAACTATACCACTCATGTTTTTGCACTGCCTACGTCACATTTCATTGACTCCATTTTTTGATATCATGGTACTGATAGAGGCGATAAAATTAGAGTAAAAAGAGTGCACCTTTGGCCTTCATAGGTGTTGAGATAATTTTTCAAATTGAGTGAGTGAAGTTACAATAAGCCGTCAGACAACGATAGCAGTTTTTCTGTTGCGAACGTACAAAAATTACCGAAAAACAGTAACTCACAAAGAAAAAAAAAGAGGAAGCGTTACTATTCGCCAGTCGAAAGCAAATTGGAAAACTGAATAAAAAACACCAAGCATTTTCATTTGTGACTCTCAGTGCCACTCATCATTGAAGACATTTTTCGATGATATCTGATTGCTTATCAGCGGGTTAGTCATAGAAATCCGCATATAAGAAGCTATAAACGATGTGCTTATCTGCAAAATTTTCGTGATTATCACTCGTCCAGTGATAACACCAAATTGGGATGAGGCTATCATTCAGTGAACAGGTAAGGGAAGAGGTTGTTCGCCTGTTTTTTTTTTTTTTTTTAAGATATGGGGACAAATGCGCAATTGATCAGTCGGCATTCGTCCGAGTAATTCGGTCATTGTATCCTTTTCCTGTATCATACTTCTCGAGCATCCAGCATCTACACTTGCACGGATGCTCTCCAATATAAAGGATGAAGCGGGAGATATATATGAACCAGTTACCATAAATTGTCGAGTAAAAACCTGGAGGGTCATAAATTTTCCGGGATTTTTGGAGGGGATATCTGTGATGGAGAACATTGGATATTTAGAGGTCTTTTTTTTGTAAACATTTGACAGTCTTTAGCATGAATATCTAACGTAGATATATGACCAATGATATATATGCAACAGTATTTGCACATACAACAAAAGTACGTGAGGGCACATCAATATTCTATGCCATAATTGAATCACATATTACAAAAGAACAGCTAGAACCCCTGGGATCGGGTGACGATACATTCAAGGACGTGCTCTATTGAACGAGTGAGGACATTTTTAAGCTTATACGGTAATTTGGCTTTGCCTAGTAATTTGGCATTTAAGGTTTCTACGTTTACTCCAGTAGAACATGCTTCGAATATAAACTTATTATAGGTACGAGTTGAAATAAAGCAGCTATAAATCTTGTTTCACAACAGTAATCAGTTTTTCAAATATACTTATGTCGTCTTTGTTGATGGTGACCCTGAGATAGTTGAGGCATTGATAATTTCATCTGTGAGCATTAAAAGAAAGCATTTAATCTCCTAATTTCTTCCATTTCGGCACTTAAGGCGATGTAATTTTTGAAAAATCCATTCATACCGGTGTGGAAGTTTTAGAGTAATGGCAATGACGGTATCTTTTTACCTCTTCATTTTAGACATCGTTGCAAAGAAAAACACTCGGAAGAACTCTGAATAACGGATCCAGCGTTCATTATGGAACTGGAGGGTATCGCAGGCAATTACGTAGTTGTCCTTATAAAACTGCACAAATTTCATGTGTTTTAATGTGCCTCGTTAAGCTTGCCGTGTACGAGGCCAGACGAGCTGAAAGTTGGAGTTTAGAACGCTAGCTGCACCTAACAACACGAAAAATCATCAAAATAACCGAGTACGACGCACACAATGTCAATTGGGCTCATATCACTGAGCTCGATGCCTGCAACAGGAGTCGCTGCTCGATCGTTCCCACAACATCACGCGAGAGAGAGTCGCATCGTGGTCGTTCATCACAACAAAAACGCACAATTGTAGCCACACAATGCGTTGAATGACTATGGTACAATACTACTGTGCTGACGTTCCAGCTTACTGAGCCATAATCACAGCATGCCAACCTGAAAACCAGCAAAGTGGGAAAATCGCAATTCTTATTACAAGCTCCGAAGACCACCGTTTTCATAACCGAAAAACCTGCAACCGAGCAACCCTACCAGCACATCGTACACATGTGGAACGGATGCATTAAACGAGAGATCAAGTTGATAGGTTCAAAGAAAACGGTGTGGAGTTGAGGATGGAGAGGAGGGAGGGCAAGAGACTACTTAAAGTGGGGGAGGGGGGGGGGGAAGAAGGGGAGTGGAGGTTACAGCCTGTGAAAGAAAACGTTAAAGAGACACGGAAACTCGTCCAGTGTTTGCTGCTTCCAAGATAGTGCTTCTTCGATTGAGTGAAGTGTGTGTCACAAAAGTATATCAGGGAAATAGAATTGAAATACATGTCTTGAACATCTCCTCACCAGTTTGGCGATCGTACATCGCATATCCTACAGCAAACTGGGTGGTCGAATATCGCAACCTTCAGAATTTAAACACAATCTTCAAGATGCTTACTCGAGGCAAACGTACACCCACTCGGGAGATGTGTGAAGCTCGTCTGTCAACTCAATGAAACTGGCGATTCATGGTTACGCAAACTGTGACCTCTTACTGACCTTTCCTCTCATGACCTCTAATATCGCTCCCTCCGTTCCCCCCACCTTCGCTCTGCATTTTAACTGGTTTCCCCTATCCTTTCTTTTTCCTTCGAACCTGCCGATCGGACCTCCCGTATAATGCAGCCGTTCCATGTGTTGTTATGTTCAACGTGTAGTAGGTTGCTCGGTTGTTTTTTTCAATTACAGGAACGGTGACCTTCAAGCTTGTGATAAGAATTATTTTTCTGACTTACTGGTATTCAGGTTGATGTACCGTAATTGTTGCTCACGAAACGGAAACGTCAGCATAACGGTATCTAACATCTTTACTCGGCACAATTACGGCTAGAACTGTATGCTGTCACATGCACACATTGATCATTTATCTATAAAGCAAGCGTCCTCAAGCATAATCAAAAGAAAAAAAACAGCATATTGCGAACCAATTAAACGAGTGAAACGTGGGATCTCTTTGCTATCGCATTTAAATCTGAAGTTCTTGAGACGAAAGCAGATTACGATATAAGTCAGGATTTTGAAATGAAATGTGTACGTCATAATCAACAGTTGTCATCACTTGTTAGCTGGTGGAGAAGCGAGGATGGTTTATTGGCGTGGTGGAAGGAGATATGGATTTTTTAGGCAGCGGAGGAATCTACAGGGGAGGGTCGTGACAGCAAGGGTGACGCAAGACGGCTTCAATCGTCGGGAGCCGTATGCTTCACAGGCGAGCGGAATCAGCAGGCGATTTCCTCGCAAACTGCATTTTGGTGAGTTTTTCTGATATGAAGCATCGAGAATTGAATTCGTATTTGTGGAGTTGAAAGTATCTCTTGGCATCTCGTCACGCAAAAATCAAACCAAGCGGTTGTTTATAAAATGGTCTTAATCGGGAGCCTCCAATAGTCGTCAAGCGCAGTGTTACGAACCAGTCCTGTACACGGGGAGGGGCGGCGGGGTGGGAGGGGAGAGGAGAGGGGAACGTCGATTTCGTTTTCCTGAGAAGAAAGATGCAGAGAACGAGAGGCAGGTTCATTGCAACTAGCGTTTGCCATCTCATTTTATCTTTCCAACCTTTTCTTCGAATCACATTGGATGGCCATTGTCGATTCCTTCCGCTTCTTCAATATTCAGCTATTTGGATATCTTTGGGACTGCTGCCGTAGTAAATATGGATGGAGCGCTGTTGTGGCCATCACTTAGAAGTGATAGAAGGATTGAAGGATTAGCGAATCACATAGATTACCAGCTAACAGCCGATTTGAGGAGATCAAGTGCTATAGTGATGTATTCCTCGTTGCTTTCTCTTTATTTTTATTTTTTTACTCATTTCTCTCCAGGTTCCTTCCTTTATTTCCTTGTTTGGTAAGGTAATAGACTATAAGAGATGTGTGAAGCATGTCTTTTGCTCAGGTGAATTGTCTTAAACGCATTTGGACTTTATTCAATCCAAAGGCTTGTTTCGATGCACTGAACTCCTTACTTGCTTTCTCCATTCATCGTTTTCATAGTTACACATAGCCGTTAATCGATTGATCCTGCTGAAATGTTCGACAGCTTTTCGCTTCAAATTTCAGAGCCGATTGAAATCATCTAGTTCAGCTTGTCTTGGAATGTGTCAGTCCTTTTTATTTTCTTTCTACTCCATCTCATATAAGAAATGGCACCTTTTAAAATGACTCGTTCCCTTTTTACCAAGATATCTTATATATGGGCTTCTTGCCGTCTCAGATGTTTGCTGCTTTCAAAATTTACATATATAGAGAAGAGGTGGACATCTTAAATGATAGCGCCGACTGCCACCTCATGCGCATTTCCTTTACTTCAGTGCCATTCGTGAAGAAGTCAATTGAGGGAAGTGAGAAAGTTTGGCGCCCCACTCAGGCCTGGTGAAAGAGTGAATTTGAAACTATCCCTCTGTGTTTCTATAATTGAACTCTCATTTCTTCGAACATGTATATTCCAAAAATTTTCTCAAACAAATTCCCTCTGGCGCAAACGTCCGTTCTCGTGCTTCGACGCCGTCAGTGTGCATACGGTTTGTTGGTTCATTTCCCCATATGTTTTCTGCTGCATCATTCGCATTTTCTTTCGCGGTATTCGTGTTCGGCGTATTTGGAAACTGTTCGAAATGGTTGTTGATGAAAATTCTTTACCCAGATCTGTAGGCCATTTGAATGCTTCCTGGCAAGAAGAAGGAAAATATTCTTGAATGGGAGATCGAAAATTCAATTCATCGACTGAATTCTAATGACCGCAGTGGTTCCATAAATTTTTAAGCAGTTCAGAATGCAATGCACCGGTTTAGCATTGGGAAGTATGGTGCAGTTGAGGTAGAAATTGTGTAAATGAATGGCTTCGAGTGCTAATATCCGATGATGTGTATTGAGAATGCCACTGGTCACGATGGTTAGACTGCTTGTCAGGAATTGCCTGACGGTAAGCCAAAAAATTCTTATGCAATACTTGGACACCGTGTGCATCAGTCTAAAGAAGAACACATGGTTTTATCTCACAAAAGGCTATTATTGATCGGGCGCCCTTGCCAGCGTTTCTTGGCCTTCCTTTTATCTTGGCCGTGCCTAAGCAAGCATTGCCGTCGATTCATCTTCGCCTTCTTTGAGCTTGGGATCGGTAATGTGTGTCCGTAATTGGTTTCGCCCTTCCTGGTGTCTTCCCGGCAGAAGGCAATCATGAGCAGGTGCAGCAAGTTAACCGCCTTGATTACTGGCGATGGTTCATCTGCCATTGGATCAGTGATTTCGATTTGAACACTCTTTCTACCTCCGCGCGTGGCGTTATAAGGTCTTGCTAGTGTACAGGGCGTCTGCATACCGTTTTTTTTTTTTTTTTTTCATTATAGAGCTGATTGATCACATTCGCAAGTCCGTGAAATTACCGTTTAAATTCGCACAGCCTGTCGTTTACCATACCGGACAAGGTTTGAGTCGAAATGGTTGGGCCTCCTTGCTGTCATGCTAATGACGATGAATTCTGTTTCCACGTGGCCATCTGTTTTCTGCTCGCCATAACACTTTGCTGCGAAAATGGGTGTTCAGGATCAAGACGTTACTTCAGCACACCACAGCAGTGAAATTCGATGTGGTCTTACGGCGGATGCAAGAGTCGCAAACTTTCCCGTTGCTCTCAATTAAGTTAACCCGACTTCATCAAGTTTCCCATCACGGTTGCCGTTTAGATGTTTTGCAAAGTGCCCAGTAGTAATCCGTTTCGTTCACACCGATAACAGCTTCGCGTTTACGTGCAATCCTTCTTGTTGTGCACTACTTTCAAGCCACGCAAATAGGCTTCTTTTCATGAACGCATTTCATCTACTCTTGCTTCGTGACGAGGGGACGACAGTGATTCGACCAGCGAGAGCCTCCCTTACATGCACCGCCAGAGGAATGTTCTGCGGCTCTTAGCTTCTTTAAGTTCGATGGCGATCATTGCCGTTGCTTGTATGGTTGCTATTTTAGGTGGGGTAACAATTCATTTTAGAGTTCGCTGCTCTCCTAGCTGCCATTGAGGTTTCTGTTGCTCTTGCTGTTTTCATTCACTCAGCACTATTTCACCTAATAGTATATCGACACTACAAACAACGTTTGGTGTCTTTATACATTCCAGCTAGCTGAGCGTCCGCACCAGCGATTTCTACCCTATAACACGCTGGATCATCAGCGCGATGACGTTCGCCGGTTATAACCTCCAAACTCGAGAACTTTTTCTAACTAATGCACGGTGGCTCACATGCGTTCCTCGCTTGCATTCGACAGCGATTCCAGATTATCATGGAGTGTTTATGAGATGATTGTATCATTGCAATCTTTTCGGTCAGCGCTTTTTCATCAGTGAATAATTTTTGTTGCACATTGTGAAGGTTGTTACAACCTTATATTTGTGACCGTTGGTCAGGATCTTAGATCCTCGAACGTGAGAACTTTGGAGAGGAATTGTGAGTCAGCTGCATCACAAAATCTGTCCCAGGACGTGGCCAGTCTTTAGGTTCCCTGTTGAATCGAAGCAGATGCATTTTGTAGTGGAGAGACTGAGTGCACTGAGTGAGTCGCAGCTGCATCATAATCGCATCACGTTGAGTGAGCTAGCCGCTGATACCTTGACCGACACATTCACGCTGTCCTCTCTAAAATTGCTGCTCAACTGGTTGCCTTGCATACTTTTCGTATTTTCCGCTACTATCCCACCAGCCTAGGGATGGCGGCCCCATGTGCGAAGCAACCGAAGGTGAGAGAGAGTGAGGACTTGAGAAAGGTAAGGCGGTGGGTCTAAACATGCTAAGACATTTCTTCCTAATGTTGCGTTGCCTTGAAATATTACCAGATCTTCACTGCCTCGTTCGGAACACTCGAATTGGTCGTTTCCTGCTGCTGCGTAAGCAAGTTTTTCCCCTGTCTTTCGTTTTCCCTCGAAAGGTTTGTATGCGGTGCCATCCGCTGCTGCTCGTAGTCTGTTAGGTTGCCTACGACGTTCACTACGTGCTCATACAGCTGTCGAGACCTGTTGCTTTTTCCAGAAAACAAACTTTACGAAGTTCTCAGTCCTGAAGGTGAGGTTATATGCCGTCTTCTGCAGCGGATAGAGATCTGCTACTGAGTTTTTTAAAGTGTTGGTTTGTTAGTTTTATCCGCGAGTGTATCGTTTTTTGCCAGTTTTTATGTATTGGCCGTTTTCACAGGCAAGGGCTTCTCTACGCTTGCTGCTATAACTGGACGGGCTGGACGTCGTTTGGAACAACGTGTTGGACTGACTGCATTGGCGAAGCACTCAGGAATAGTCTATAATGGGAAGTATAATGGGAGCCGTCTCAGTCGTAACTTGATTCATGCGGTGAGTTCGACTGTTGTTTCACTTGTTTGTGAGGGCGATTTTTTTTATCGATATGTACATAAAGAATTTGTGTTGCTTTCGAGAATGATTTCATCAGAAAATCGAGCGTAAGCGAGGGTGAGGGAACGAAGTAGCCTAGAGAGATGCGGGTAGAGAGAGGAGCAGTGCTTGACGTATTAGGAGCCGCTCGATTCGAGGCGCTTAACATCTTATGTGTACAGTGTCACAAGTGAAAGGCATACAGTACCATAGATCAAAGACAAGCAGCGCAGTCTTTCTCAGCATGGAATGCATGCTGATGCCTTATCTATGTGAAGACGATTGCGCCGCAAAAGTTAATGAATGGGATTGCTAGCGAGGAAGTTTTGGGTTGAGGCAGAAAGGCTGCAAACGTTGCATACCGTTGGATAAATGTTCTGAGATTGTTTTGTTGGAATCGGACTTTGAGTCCATCCTTGTACACGAATATTTTTCACTTAACATCTGTTTATCAAATACAGTGGAATATACGAGTTCTGCACCAAACTGCGGCTGAGCTCTGATGCGCAGCTGTTGGCTCTGCATTACCAGCTCTGTTACGGTATAACGCTGGGAGCAGAGGGATAGAATGAATAGAAAAACCTTCGGGAGCGCGGAGGTCTTTGTCGAATTACAGCACAAAGGAAGGGATTGGGAGGGAGGGGTTCCGTGCGCGCAGACATCAGAAATAACAAAGTCCAGAATTGTTAACGTAGCCGGCAGGGGTGGTACGATTACCAATTAATTAGATCGCAGCTAAATTCGGCTTGCGGAGTTTTTGAATGTGGAGGGTCAAGCTTGACTTCTTTAAGGAAGTTTTAAAACTTGCCAACTGGCAATTTATGAGTGTTTGCTTATTTAATGCCAACTGCAGTTACTTGACAGACTTTTGCGTTAAACTGTTTTTCGAGTGGACGTCTCTCATCACATTTCACATCGAAAGTTATTCATTGCCTAGTTGACGAATTCTCTAAAACGTCTAGATTCTATCAATCCATTATACATAGAAGTGTTACAAGCAAAATCTTGTTGAATTGCTGTTTTTCTATTTTTCAGAACTTGTCGAACACGGCTTATTTGAGAGGTATTCTATCATCTCCACTTATTCAAAGCGTTTCGGTTAAGCTGGCTACTATAAATCAAAACGAGACAGCAGTAAACGTTGCTTATATTGTAAAATTTGTTTCAGCACTTGAAAGGTTGGTTGGTTGAAAGAAGCGAGCATTTGGGTGATGCTGAATTTTAATCAAGGATTACATGAGATGTGATCATAATTAAAAATTTTTCAATTTGACTGCTATCTGCATAAACATTACTTGAGAGAAGAGGCTATAGATGTGTCGGTCTACATCATCGAGTTTTCCACTGCACAGCGAAACGTTGAGATTTGGTTTGCTGAGTTATGCTGGTTGCGATTTCTTGTTTTATTAGCGGGGAAGATTAACGACTCTACACCATTGAAGGTGCGTGAAGATGTGAAGAATATTCTGGCCAGCGATGCGCATGAGGAGGCGCACTGCTGGAATCATGCACCTGAACAATTCGATTACCAAATGGCTCGTCGTTGCGGCCAGCATCAAAGAAGCATCAGGGATTGTGCAAATTGCTATTGGAGGTTTATTATGTTATTCGATTTATTAAATTGTGTTCTGTCCTTGTCAATTGATAACAAGCGATTATTTAAAGTGGCAAAGCCAGTTGATCCTACATGCCTAACAAGCGCCAAATGGATGAGCTCACTAGAGGGGACGTGCTACTTTGATCCTTTAGTTGCCGTCTTGGGAAAATGAGTGATTCTTTAAAGAAATCACTTATGATGCTGATTCGTGGATGTTTTCAAAGAATTTTGTGAAATGAATTTGAAAATATTCTTTTTAAAAACACCATTCGTAGGCAGCAGAAACTCTCACAGAACTTTTGAGGTATGTGATTCTATTCAAAACGAGCAGTATTTTCCCGATTTAGTTCCATCTCGATTACTCGGTTAAACCCATTGAATTTTCCGCGTCGCTTTATTCAATTTCTGGGCATATTTCAGTGCATTGCCACCTTAATCATCTGGATGGGTTGTTCTTAAGATATTTTCATACATAATTTGCATAGCCAAGTTATGGTTGGGATCGGCTGGTCGCTTCATATATATGCTTAATTTTACAATTTTCGCAATATCTGCACAAGTAATAGTGCTAGCACCCATCCATCTTGAGGAACGAAGTTTGCAATGGTGTCAGTTAATGATGATCTCGAGTAGTTGCTTAACTGTTTGGACCAGTTAATGTTATGATGATTTTATGTACTGTCGTCTCGATGATACTCCAGACCTATAACAATTGTAGGAGATCAATGCAGTTGCAACGCGAAAAACTGCAAGACGGATCGACTTCAGCCGGTGGCCTCGAAGGTGCCGATTCCATCGACACGTTGATCACAACGAAAGCTCAGGAGGGGTAAGCAGTAGGAGAAGCTGAGTTTTTCACTTATATTTCTGAATGGATGAAACTGGACATTAGGGTTTTGTAAAATAAATCTTCCAAGAAAAAAACTGTGTAGATGTTTATGGAAGGGGAGGGCTCAAGAGACGGGGTGGAGGAAGAAAAAGGAGTGTGTATGTTCACTTATATCGCCATAGGAAAGGAAGAAGGCTAGCGTTTAAAAAAATGTTTAAAATAGTTTTCCCAAAGTTTTATAGCTGGGCAAAGCGCGGTGAACAGAAAGAAATCGGCATTCTTCAGCACTGCTTGTTTATTTGCTGCACTTCTTGAGTGTTCTGTTAGGATGGAGCAGCTGAATCTGAAACCGTTTTCTCTTTGGTGCGCACTTGGTCACGTTGCGATCTTATTGCAGTTCTGATAATAATAGTCCTATCAGAAAACAGCGGCAGGCGTATTATGACGCAGGGAATTGATTGTGGGAAACAAAGGCCTACAAAGTTTTGCCGGTGATAATGGTAAGGGAATCATAAGCTGTGAAGTGAAATGTCTTGTTTTTGCAACTAGCAGAGAAGTAAAGCAGTAAGATCCTCGTGCTTGTTCGCAAGTCTGTCGGCTAGTATTGCACCATCAACCAAAAGTGTAGTAGTTTCTTTTTGCGAATTCATCTTCAGTTTTTCTTTCACTAAAGTGTTGTTTGCTCTTTTTGTTTCATGAAGAGGAGAAGATTCCTGTCAAGAAAAACAAAGAGAATTACATATCAACAGTAAGGGTACAAACATATTCCTGCGAAGCAAAGTGTATATGCAGGTACATAGGAAGCAGGAACAGCAGTAAAAATCCTTGCAAACAACGACGAGCGTTAAATGAGCGCTGGTGAAATAAGGTAAAAAATGAAGGGTTCGTTCTGGAGCAACGCAAAAAAAAGTTCAGGACACCAATGGAATTAATATGGAAAAGAAAAAGGAAATATTAATGTGCACTTACATTGCCCAGCATCGCCTTCCTCATCTACGGCTTTCGCAGTGCCCTTCATTCATTCACCGTCCTGCCACCTTCTCTTCTACTGTCTCCCAGTTTGTAAAATTACTCACCGGCGAGTGGCATCTCAATCGTCAAATAAAATTGTTGTGAGCGGTTATTGTTTTTTTTTTTAATGTTCAAGGCATGACGGATAAAATCGCTCGAACTGTTCGTCTTCTTCAATGACCAAGTATGTTGAAGGCAGCCTACAGACTGGGATCGAGATGCTCCGTTTCCTGCGGATCCACCGTTTGAAATGATTTCTAAGAAGATATTGTCAGCTCTACCGCATCTTACGCTACGCAATGATGACGCTACAACTTACGCAGAAGCAGCTACTGAGCTTATAGCGTCCGCACTCTCTTCGAAGGGAATCGGTGATGCACGTACTTCAGCAACCGCTGATCAACTCGACAATGCTATAAACAACACATCTATGACTGGAGAGGTTGGGATTTTTGTTATTGAATTTTTTTTTGGAAGTAGAACGAGAGATTTTCCGGTATGAAGTGGTGAGATGTGAATGTTGCTGCATCCGATTCGGTTTCATTCGATGCCAGGCGAGTGTTTCGAAATGTGAACGGAGCGAAGAGAGAAGAGGTTGTGATGAAATAGTATATTTTTTTATCTTACGAAAGTAGAGGTCCAGCATTTAAAGCGTTGGAATGTTTGTGTCGTGTGCATTGAATAACGTACTGTACAAAAGTGATAGTCCAGCAAAGGATGTCGTTCATTAATAAGGTAGCTCATCTATATTATATGGATATTGGTATTATTTGTCCAGTAGTGACCCTACGGACATCACTAGTGTAATTGCCTTCACCCACCCGGCCTAACCTCACATCCCTTCTGTGTCACTTCGGCGATTGACGCGAAAAGTTTGCGCGTTTGCGTCAATTAGATGAAATTATATTGCATCAGAGACAACAATGACTTCCATCTGTTTGATGTTGGGAACGAGATTTTTGCTTCACCTCTGAAAAAAAGTTTTATCTTATGTGTGATGTTGTTATTTCTCTGTTGATATTATGGAAACGAGACGGAGAGGATCTTTTTGCATCTTTGATTGCTTCAGAAATCTGATGGCAGTGTTTTGTTGTTTTATTTTAATATTGTCATGCTATACGCGTTTTCTTAGTAGACATGTTGTATCATCTACATAATAGGTTAATTGAATGTTGCACCCTTATTGTTTTGTCTTGTTTATCATCATTGCTCAATAATTTTTTCGATATTTAGGCGTTTCAGGTTTCTCTGTTGATAGAGGGGTTGTAAAATTTCAAGACTATTAAATGAAAGAATAAATATATTCACATGAATTTGCTTTTGGAATCAAGAATCAGTTCGAAATGTTGTTCCTAAGTGATCATTAGGCAGATTTTATAGCTTGCCATTTTGAATGGAGCTGCGTTGGCTGTGAAAGATGAATTTATGCCACGAGAATTAAATTCATGAAGAATAACGGAGGTATGATTGCTGACTGAGGGTGACCGGATGACGATGCAAGGAGCCATGTGCATAGAAAACAGTTGAGACAGCTGAAGTACATCGTGAAAGAATCACAGCAATAAAAGGAGCAAAGAACTTTTCCACATCTTTCTGGAGATTCTATATTTCTCTTCGCAAAAAATCTCAGGCGAAATTTTCATTTTCTTCTCACTAAAATTTCGTTTTTTTTCTTACGCCCAAAGACATGGCAGCGTGCTTATTAAGGGTGATTTGATTTAGAATTTGCTGCAAAGCTTTTACAACAAAACGGCGCCACTGAATTTCGACTCAGTTTCGCATGAAACGAAAGAGATGCTTTCGGTGAATTCGCTTTCCCAGTTAGATGCTTCGTGGCTGAGGGAATCGCCGGGTCAACACTCTGCCGGCACGACTCATTCAAATGGTTACAAAAATTGTTTCTTTCTGCTTCATTCTGTTCAGAGTAGTCTCGACAGTCATTTCTTTCTAATATGTAATCTCCTACTCGTTATAAATCCTCCTCTAGGCTTGATTCGTCTTACCACAGCTTTAAGAATTCCCCAGTTCTAGAAAGCGTAACTGAAGGTTTGCAAAATTCGTGTTTTTTTCGAATCACAAATCTAAATATGAATTGAATTGCTGTGAATTTCTATTCTCCACTTCAGAAAGTTTCTTTTGCACGGTCATAACTTCCATCATCCCTCCCCCTTAACTTCTCTATCTTTTCACGGCTTGCACCCAGTAGTACAGCAAAAAAAAAAAAAAAACGAATAAAAGCCTCTGGAAGGCATTAAAAGACAGCTTTGCGATAATCTTTAGTTGTTAAATGTATCCACTTTCTCACTTTTTTCTGTGGTCTCACTTGGTAGCCTCATCTGTTATATCTCTCACCAATTTCGGGGAATATCACCAAATGCGAAAGCAGTTGTTTTCAGGCGATGCCGTTTTAGCATTCCAGAAAAACTATGCTATTGTCGTTTGCTGTACTTTGCGGAGCGCATGCTGTAAAGGGGGGAAAGGGGGAGGCGAATTCGGGTTGCGTCACGCATTTTAGAGGTATTTTGGGGTTCTACTATGTCCCATTTATTTAATTGAATAAGGCAGCAAGAAGCAAGGTGCAAAAAATTTTCAGTTGCTCTTTAGTGGCCTCGATTTTAGGTTCCGACACGTGGCGCCAGTCGAAAGATGTGTAGCGACTGTACATTTTTGATATAATACGTCGCGCCCCAAAATCTCTGGGGATGGAACCGTCTTCTTCGTGAGAAACGAAGGGTGGGGAGGGGGGGGGAGGGGGTTGGTGCGTCTCAAAGATCTTTTGTCATTCGCTTGCAAGCAAAAGCCCGTTCGCTTAACGCGGATATGATCGTATTCTTTTTTTGTGTTCTCATATTTCGCTCTAATTTGCTATTATTTTATTCCACAATATACTCTATTTTCGAATTGAAAGTCAGAAAGTGAAAAGAGATTTGTTAATATACTTATATGTGCTGTATACGCAAATCGTTAGCGAGTTTTGCTAGGATGTGACACATTTGGAATGGTCGAATAACTCTGAAATCGTTTAGAAAATTTCGTTCATTCTAGCGAATTTTTCAAGATAAGAGCATTCACGAAAAGAAATATTATTTGAAGAGTTTCGTTTGGAAATGTGCTTCTTATAATCCGTTGGCTATGCTATATATTCTAATGCGAACTGGCCCCATTAGGAAGTAGAATTACGGATGTGGATGAAATTCTATCGATGCTTCGTTCGAATAGTGGAGTATCATCCGGAACGTCACAAAGCAGCCAGTTCTCGCCGTCGGTGTTCAATTCGTTCGAGGCACAGTATGAGGGCAGTAGTCGCAACGAAGCGTTCTCGGTTGGTAGTATCGCTTCTATATTTAGCACTTATGAAATAGAATCGTTTGGGATTTTTACTTGCTAGTGAATTTGTTGCTGTTTTGCTCGAACTAGAGTGTTTAATATGTCTTTTAGTCCGTAATTTATCATCACTTGAAATGTATACCTTCCTTGTACACTTTTGGGCAAATACATAACCGTCCAAATTCAGTCAGAGAATTGGGGAGGGGAAAAGGGAGAAGGGAAATCAGGCAGTGTTTCATATCTAAACTTCGAGCTGTAGTCTCTTGGTCAGAGTCTAGCGAGCATGCATTTTGGAACCATTTTATAAACGAAATCGGAGAATCGTCGAACCTTTCGAGCGAAATATTTCGTATTTATTAGAGATATATTAAACATCGTCACAGTTTATTTGATTGCTTCGAAGGTTTTCCCAGAGATTCTACAGTAAATGTGCATTTCGAAATGTTGGGATATAAGAGCAGCTTGCATTTGCTAATTTGCTGTTGCGAACAAGTGCTTAATTTAGCCAGATTCTGTGGATGCGGATGATCCCGTGCGCCCTCTCGATTGCGATGATTTAGCAACACCAACTCCGTTTGCTGAAACACCTCCTCCTCCGAGACCTGCTCACGATCAATGCCTTTTCAAGGACATTATTGGTACTGAACCTGTTCAAAGGAATACGACAAACGTTTTCGAACACTTCCAGTTTGTGCTTTGTTTGTGTGTATTTCCTGAAAGGTTTGCTTCATAGTAATGGGGCTGTTCATAGCTTGTCGTTATGCGTGCGTGCAATTTGAAAGTGAACCATATTCCTAATCGGCTGTTTCTTTGAGTGGCATTTACAGGATTTTTATTGAAAATGATTTTCCAATGTTTCTTTCCTGTTGAATTTTGAAACAATGTATAATTTACTCGGTTGCTGGTTTAAATTGGTTTAAACCATCTCTTTAAACCATATAAGGCTACTAGTTTTCGAAACACGGCTTATATGGTGAAAAACGCTGATGCATTAGTGGCGTACACGAGAGGGATGGCAATATTTCTAGCGCGTTTCAACACCTGAAATGAGGGGTGAAGAATGTTTTTTCAGCCCAGAGTGCTGAATTTTTAAGAGAGAGAGAGGTAGCGCTATGTGGTTGAATGAAAGAGAAAGAAGCCCATGAAGTGACGAGATTATGAGTGAGGGAATTTTCAGCTTTGCCCCTCTCTCTTTGTTTTTTTTTTTTGCCACTTGTACAGGACCATCCCTGCGGTTCAGCTGATGTTATGCTTGCTTTAGACCAAGGTAATCGTAACACGAAAGCATAGTCTGAAGAAAGCGAACTCACTGTCTATTTGAAATATTGACTGTAATAACGCAACCAATTTCTTGTACACTATTCGTATTTGAAAAGTGTGCTTCCCCACTTCTATAGCCCAAACCAAGCGCATAGACCTAACCTTTCGCAGACCTCGTTAAGCGAGCCAGATTTACTATATTTTTAGCATGATTATTTCACGTGAATGCCGTTCCAGCTTGCGAAAATTTCAGGGCAAATTGACAGCTAGTAGTGAAACTAAAATTACAGGTGAAGTTGAAGTTTCTGACTTGTGTCTGCTATAAACGTTGATTTCATTGTTATTACAGAAATAAAACTTGAAATTATTCGTCATTACTATTATTTCATCCATGGAATCTTAATAAAAGAGCACAAGTGTGAGTTTGTGAAACATAAAAAATCATACCAGTGAATATTCGTCTAAGATTTCTAATTTAGACAGTTCTTTGCAATTCTTGCGGGTTGCAAATTTCTAATTTCCGTTCATCATTTATCTTTTTGCAGGATTGAAAACAATCAAGCCAGTGTTTCGGCGGGCTCCTATTTCGCCGAGTTCAATGACGATTTTTTCGCTTCAGTAACTGGTTCTCCAAATCCTGCATTTTTCGGACTAAGTGAACCGGTGAGGTTGTCTTGCACCAATATTTTTTATTGGCTTAGCCTCTCAGCGATAGCATTTTTAGTCCTCAGATGAATAGACAGAAGAAAATTGGCTTGTATGAAAGCAGAGCGAATTTTATTTAAATGTCTGATAGTGGTTGGCCAAGTTATTTGAGTTCTTTACATGTTGTAGTTATTTTCAGGTTTCTTCACAGTAGTTCAATGAGTGCGCAAAATGACCGCAATTTAACGGACGTAGCTATGTGACGGCTGTGCTCTGCCTTCATCCTTCAACGTCTACCCGACTCTTGATATAGGATGGCTGTGTGAATAGTTTTGTGCTTTTGGATGAATTCAGTCTTGCTGTATTTTACGATGGTTAATAGTGCTTCTTTTCGTGATTGTGGAATCGATGGTAAATGATGCAATGTCTGTACTTTGTCGGTTCGATCTTTCATTTTATTTTGGGGATGAAGAGATGCGTCTAGAAATGAGACCGTGTGGAATTGCGCTTCCAGCACATTTCAAAGAAAGCAGTGCGTTGCTTAATGTAAACTAATGGCAAAGCAATAATCACAGCAAACGTATGACACAACTTCATGTTTGAAAAGGTGCTCTTCGGTCACTTTAAACTATTTTATTCTATTGGGTGATGTCATCAATTTTCGTGCGCTCTGGAGTTTCTGTTTGCTTCCGAGAATAGTGAATGTAGTGATATAAGTGGAATTTTTAATATTATAATCGCTGAGTTGGGCTCAATCCAAATGTGCATCGTGTGGTTTGTCGCTGCGATATTACACTATAAAATTATTCCTATTTATTGCTGACAGTCATATCTCAACGACGAAACATCTGATGAATACTTGTGTCAGACCAATATTTCTTTCATGTAAATGCTATCTTTTTATCATGCACCTTTGAGAATTGTGGTTTATAGCGGATATACGTGAAGCTTTGATTGTCGCATTGTCATGTTTGAAGTAGCAATTCGATCGTCGAATCGTCCAATTTTTCAATTTGTGCAAAGCTGTTATGTTGTTATTTTATTCCTTGTATACGCAGCAGTAAGCACCAATTTGAACACTAGCAGTCAGTATTGTCAGTTGGGTTGGAAGTTAGATTGTACCGTTTGTACCTCTGATCTATGTTGTTATTATTAGCAATTGTCACTTAAGGAGTTCCTAGCAGGTTATCAATTGGTATTTTGAGTTCAGTTTTCTATTCTTCTTAACCACTCAGCTGTTCGTTTTATTGTCTCACTCGTCAGCGAATGTGACAAGTTCGTTTTTGTTAAGCTTTTTAAGTCCTCATATCTTTCTCTATTCCATCACATTCCGTCGTTTTTGTTTTTTTTTTTAATTCTCGGATTTACTAGTTGCCGACAGTAATCTGTGTTGCTCATGAATCGCCATTACGTTCTCAGTTTACAGACTATGTTAAGTAAAGTTTCTTCTGTTTGATTGCGTTGATCCACTGCAGTATGCATTTATCGGCCCGATCGTACAAATTTCTCACGGAAACGTTCACCCTTCGATATAACTGGTGGAAATTTAATTGTGAGCTTGGGTTATGTTGATCGAAGAAACTCATTAAGACCTCTCTTGTATTAAGTGCACAGTGGATGGCGAAAACAGCCACCGAGGAGCAATTTATGTGCATATAAATCTCGAGCTAGAGCAGAACACCACTCAACGTCCTGGCTATCAGCCAGCACGAGGAGATGTAAAGAAACCCCTTCAAAAAAGATCTCGAGTGATGATATTTTTTGCTCTATCCTCTTAACCGATCTCAATCTGTAAATGCGTAAATGTGAAATATGAAACTCGAATAAATTCAATATTTATCAGCAACTTTTTTAACAATGTAATCAGCAGCAACTGCAACAGCAATAAAACAGAAAAACATCGTTCGTTAATAAGAGAATCGAATAAAAACTTTAAAACTGATAGAGTCGTTATGCAACGACAATTTCAAATAGATAAACATATCAATAGATTTTCTGTCACATGAATGAATAAAAATTAAAGATCATAATAGGGAACAAACACCGGCATAATAGACAACTATTTAATAACGATTAAGAAAACATAATACCCGCCCACAAGAGGAAGGCAGAACACACGCTTCGATCTTTCGGCGTTTCCCACTTACGCTACCTTCCAATGAATGATTTTTGAAATAGAATCACAGATCGGTATGTAAAAGCATACTAATTTGTGTGATTGCGGCTTTATTACTTTTTTTAAATGCAGTTACGCACATCTGGAGAGAAGGAAATCGGCCTTCGGGTATGCCACTTCTTTAGTCATTCCCTTCGCCAATGGAAGGCCCGCAAACAACGCAGAGGTTGAGTTTTAAGTAAAAAAGAATTTTGCACATGAAAATATTTGCTGCACTGCACATGGAAACTATCATCACTTAGAGATATTTGAAATTTTTGATTACGAGCATCACATAATGACCGACGTTTTATGATATATTTGAACCAGTGCAACCAACGTTTACGATTCATATAATACACCAAACTATTCGATTGCTAGTGGAATATGCTTTGAGGTAGAATCGGCATAACTTAAAACTAGCAATTTTTCAAATTTTTTAGCACCATCTCTTGATAAACGCCAATCAAAAATTTCATGCCTGAAAATTTTTTGGCATGCTGAGCAAATCCAATAATGAAGTAATTCCAGTAATGAGAACTGAGAATAAATCTCAAGAACGTTATACACTGGCTCATAACAATAATAACCATAGAAACTATCACGAAATATAGCAGGAGCATCGACTGCTGTACAAAATATAACACATCAATTACCACACTTCCTCAAATAATGGGGGTCATGAGAACATAAAACATAATGTTAGGCACCACCATTAGCATGTCCGAGACATTATTAAGTAACGACTATTGCAACTCGCATAAAAAAGAAATAACTAAACTTTCCATCTTGGGCAACTCTTATTCAATGAATAAATCATTTCCACGCTATGTTGCATAGGTACTAATCTACAAAAACACTCCTCTCTACTAACATATTGCACTTCTTCTACTCAATGAACAATAATGGTTCAGTTGATTGATTCTAAAAAATAGGCGAAAGGCGCCCATGAAGCAACAGGTCATAAGAACGCTCTCATTGAGTATTTCACACTCAACACGCAGAACAACACATGCATCACATTGAACACATTTATATACACATTATATATATATATATATATATATATATATATATATATATATATATATATCAAACAACGAAGAGAAAACTGCGACATATCGCAATGAGCAGCAGTGATTTGCCGTTAGCCGTTATCAGCTAGCTGATGAAAGGACAGTTCGCTTATTGATATTTTTCCTTAATGCCCTCTATTGGCTTTTTCCAATCGAACCTGACGAGTAAAAAGAGGAAAAAGTAAAACAAAAAAGGAACATAACATACTCGATTGTTCAGTATAAATCGGTATTTCGTCGATGTTACTATTCAAATTTTTCCCACTACTGCTCATTTATTCTTATTGATTGAGAAGTGAAAATAAATTATTCAATAAACAAAAAAATGGGCAGCTATAGGGAAGATCATGAGAAAGAAGAGATGATCAGCTTAGAGTAGCTTTCATTTTTCAAAAGAGCGTGAATGCAGCACAATTCCACCGGTATGCATTGCTTCCCAAACTGTCAACGCGGACAGATATTTCAATAAAACTATTAGCTGACGCTAAAAGAGAGCTGCAAACGAAGGAATTCAACGACAAGCGAATATTCAAAACGACAGTAATTACTGATAACAAGAAAGCATAGAGATGCTTACGAGCATGAACTTGCATCTAAAGTCATTGCGCCAAGTGCTGTAGTTACGGGTGCTTGCATATTGATACCTTGAAGCACCGATTCGCGCTCTCGCTCGGCAACGCCCATCACCTCTTTGATGAACGCGCCCATATCGAAATGCCGCTCATTCCTTGCCGCCTCAAGAAACGCGTGTGCTAACAAATCTGGATATTTGGGTCGTTGATTATAATCCTTTGTCAGGCTGAAATATCCATCAACTGCATAGAAATGCCTCAAGCATTATCCAGTTAGACTACTAAAGTGAGTCCCAAATCGCAGATGAAAGCACGGTTTAAGATCAGTATATTAAAAGAACGCTTGACTTCAATACTTGGCTGTTGCTTGCTGATGCTGCTGCAAAAAAAAAAAAAAAAAAAAAACATGAATTAACAACAGTCAGGTTCCGCTTTGGACTATAGATGAATTTGTGTAAAACACAACCATTCACAAAACAGCATCACACGCAATATGTAGGCAGAGGTCTCAAACCTCATTTAAAGGAAAACCTCTGAATGGCCGATCTGTTGAAGGTACTATCCGGCCTTGACGAGTATTAGCAGTTTTTCTTCGTCCACTGAACACTTACCAACCATAGCAACATACTGTGAGAATTAGAAACTCAGCGCGCCTCTTGCAAACAGTAGTTTCCCTCTCGAGCCCATCTTCCCTCCAATCGGAGGCACAAAGTGATATACACAGATGTTGGAGTTGTCCTACTGAGAAGGATATTTAGAATCGCAGATGAACTTATTTCCCCGATTAATGAGGTGGAGCGAGCAAACTGCAGCTCGACCTTCGAAAGAGGAGGCAAACCAATGAAAAAATGAATAGCAAAGAATCAATTCTTGAGTTACCAACTGATATACTGGCATGGACCGATCGAGCAAGGCGCAATTGCATTGACCCCTAAGATAAAACTTTCGGACAAACAACTGATAAGCTGTAAGAATTCTCGAATAAGCAATTGGTCACACGATAAGACCGGACACTCGTCTGAGCTCTTCCTCGGGTCATAAATATAAAACTCCAGACCTCCAGGATACCCTTCCCAATTACTCACTGACCAATTGGTATAACTCAGAATAACAGGTTGATAGGACTGAACTTTGCGCCATCCTCATATACTGGGTGCAACTTCCTATCTCTATGAAGCGACAAGTTGCGAAGCGTTACTCTCTAAATTCGTACAAAAGGTATGGAACTCAATGATGTTACTTTACACAGGGCTCTATCTGCAAGAAGCCACAAGATGGCTTGTTGGAGATGGAGCCTTATGTAAAGTAGAGAAAATATTTTAGGGAACCAATCGTTCGTCTGCAACACGTCGCCAGCTGCAAGAGTTACGTTTTAAAATTAGGAAAGTAGATAACCAGTAAGAGGTGGTGCTGAAAAAATATCCAGAAACGGCACTTGAAATACCAGACAGTTTGTTGTGAGGGGCAGTAAAGATACTATGAGACATCAAAAGTTAGCACCTAACATTGAGCGCTAAGTCAACTAGTGGTTGTCATAGCAATATAAAACTCAGTATCTGCGATTACTCCGGAATTCTTGTAAACGTTTGTCAGCAACTCTTCTTCAACACTTTCAAATGCAAAGAGAACGGATCTGCACGCGTAAGCATATGAATGCAATATGTGAAAATCATATACAAAGTTGCGAATATAAAAAGCATTTGAATTAACTTACCAGTGAGCAACAAAATCCTGGAAATAGTCCGAGTAACCGAGATTACGAGCCAACCTTGGCGCCGGTTCATGCACTACTTGTTTCAGCTGTTCGAAGGGAGTCTTCCATTTGGCGTACGGATGTGAGCCTGACGCTATTTCCACCTATGAAGAGAATCCCACAAATGGACTAGAAAACTATTCTTCGCCTCAGGTTTAAGAAAAAACATCGAACTGCACCATTAAACTGAGCGCAACAACAAATTCTTGGACCGAAACACATAAGAAGTATGTGAGTGCTTTCTAAAATTTGAAAATGTTTTATTATCATTTAAGGAAAATAGATGCAAAACTAGAGCGCCGATCAACACCACTGTCGTGCTATATTATCGAGGCTATTACGAAATATACCTGTCGTATAATTTAACAAACCACGATATAACACAAACGAAAAACGATAAAATTCTAAGCAAAATGCACTAAAGCTGTCTCCAAAAAGAAATTTCTGCACACAAATCAATTCTACGCCTATTGAATACAATCGATTATAGTAGTGAATTTGCTTTTATAAGCTAAACAAAAAGAAAATCGAGAATAAACTGCAAGAAGTGAAGATGCTCTAAGATTAAGCCTCCTCACTTTGAAAACTACTAAACGGATCGTTCTTCACGAGCAACAAAGATCATTTTGCATTGCCTTATCTATGATGTACTGCCTGAAGATCTCTGCAACTGCGTTTCACAAATTTTGTGTGCATCAAAAACAGGTTTCCCCTAATTCTACCGTCCCAAGCTGAGTAAATTAGGATCCCTAATTTACTAAACATTTTCTACTCAAGTAAGGATGCCAATGTCAACAAAAATATTACAAGGGTTATGCCAAGGCTCCAAACATCAGCGCGTACATCGTATGCGACCTTCCTTTCACCATCGATACGCTCTGGTGGCATATAAGGTTTGCAGCCTGCATTTACTGTCTTCGCAACCTGAACACGTATATTTATAAAGCGCGAACAGAGAAAACCAGCGTGCATAATTTTTTATCGTTTTCTCAAGTGCATTGTTCCGTGCAAAGTTATCTCGCCAAGCTCCGAACAATACTCAGAGAAGGATATGACGACATAGATCAGTGGTCAAGAAAGGGAGAGAGATCGGGGAGTGGGGGGGGGGGGGGAGGGAAGGCAATCGGAGGATATTTTTCAAGTGGCTGATTAAGATGGAGCAATAAATAGTTCGAATCATGGAAAAACTCTGACTTGACTCCAGTACACAATAAACATTTCACATTGGGCACAGTATGGCTATTTGAAATTCGTTTCTCCTCTCCTCTAAAAAAAAGAAAATCCAGTTGATGGATGTGTGATAGTTTATTCATTTTCTCAAACGAGTAAATACGCTTTAAGGTTATCCATTGATTTTAGTGTTGCAGATTACAACTATTAAAAAAACACAGGCTGCGTCCCGTTTATAGGCCGAACATGTCCAATTTGCAAATCTCGTTTGCAAATTTCCAGATAAACGAACGTTCGTTGGCAGTTAATAGAAATACTGATATTCTAAGATGAATGAATAGAGGAAAACAGATGTATGGAGGAGAGTAAATTGTAATTAGAGAGATGCTCGCTTTTGTTCCATTCTATTTTTGAACAGATCTTATAGACCGGACGAGTAAAAGGATTTATTTGTCTCTGAGAAAGGTTGAAAAAATCTCCACCACTCCAAAATGGATGCCTAGTCATCATAGCTGCCGAAGTGGAAAGGAAGGAGGGAAGAGGAGTCAAAAACAGAAAATACAGCTGTATGGAACTAGGCGACTTCGGGGACATCAATAAATGTTGTCATATGCAGGTGACAACGAGACGGAAATAAAAACATACTGTATGGCACTAACCGTCTTTATGATTTATTCCTTTTGAGCTGAATCGGAAAACAACAAGGAGGAACGGCTTAAAAAATGTTCCAGAAAAACCTTACGTCAAGTTGTACAAGCCGATAACTGATGAATTTATTGCACGCGCACAGTATTCCTATGTGATAAAGCGATTAAAACGATTGAAAACGAAGTTACTACTATGGCGCTCCCCGATAAAAAGTGAAATCCTCTTGCGGTTTTTCCATCCCAAATCAAACCCTCTTCCCATATTAATGAGACCGCCGTATAGGATCATTGGAGGAGTCTTTGACGAGCAAAAATCGGCAACTCTCTGACCAGAAGCATTCTAGATCCCCGTATCGATGAGGTTTTTTTGGCGACATTCCTTACAAGCTGTTCATTTCACCGTTGAAAGAAAACGGCGACTTTTACGAATCAACATGCTCATGCGCGTAGAAGCGGTTCAATATTTTGGCATTCGAAACGATTTAATTTGTGTAAATGGAAGGAATTTCCGCCGCTGACAATCATCCATCTTAGCCGATGGTTCCTTAACGACCTGTGAGCTAAACTCGTTACACAATAGTGGATGATACTAACCGAATTAGTTAAATGTCCTGAAATGCCAAAGTCGCAAATCTTGACCGAACCCTGCTTATTGAGCAGTATATTCGATGGCTTTACATCTCGATGAATGAGATTCATTTGCTCTTTCATAAAATTTAGACCTTCTACGACCTGAAAAGAATATACGAACTTAACGAAGCATTCTATTACGTTTACTGCGGACGACAGGAAGTCCAAAAGAAGGGGAGGATGACCTCAAAAACTCCACAAACTCTTTTATCAGGCTCTCCAGCACATCCCCAAATCAACTGAAGACTTCATTGCCCACTGATCTTTCAAATTCTATTGCTATTAGTATACAAGAATAAAGCCAATGGGCTCATTTGCCTTCTAAGCAGCACCAAATTCATTAGCCCATAAAACACTCTGCATAATGCATTCTTAAAACTGTCCCAACTTTATGGCCATAGGTTCTTTAACAATATCATTTTATTTCGTTGCTGTTGTTTGTCCATCCCACGAAAGGTCCCCTCGACGGATCAACTCACAAGATAGAATCATCAGTAGATATATCAGTTGCACCATCAAAACACGTACCGCTAGAGCGCATTTGGCGATGAACATTTCAGGAAGACGGCGACCCGAATCGATCGTCATACGATAAAATTTATCAAGTGACGTGTCCATCACTTCCATACAAATCCATACATCACCCTCGCGAAACATCGCTCCATAGAATCGAACCATCTGCAAAGAAATTACCCATAGATCAGCCACCTCTCTCAGATATACCAAACTGCTTAGACTTCGGTCGGCTGCATTTGAATTGAAATCTTACGTAAGGAACTGGCTAACGTCCGGCGACCCGATTTCAACGGCTCTTCAGCGAAACCTTTCCATATCACCCTACCAACTTTCACATACTAGCTTACAATTATACTTTTTCCGATAAACACCTCACAATGTATATTTGTATGAGCGCAGCTATTGAAAACAGAATTCGGATGCAGGTCAACCTAAGGCAAATTATCCTTCTTCATGACCAGATGAGAAATCAAACATCAAATACTATTTTGAAAGTTGCTTGAATGTTGATCAAAACTTATAAGTACAGTGAAGAGCCCAACTCGTTGTAATTCTTTTCTAAATTTGACGAAGAGGATTGGCATATAGCATAATAGACACGGTAGGATCAGACATCATTTTCATCAGTGTTTGGAAATACCTCTACTCATTATCTCGCATGAAAAACGCGAAAGAGTTATAAATCGAAACGAATGACATGAAAAATGAATTGAATAGAGAGCGAGAAAGAACTCACCTGTGGACAGCAATCACTCTTCATGCATGCCTGCAATTCGACTAGCATGCGTTTTTGACTTTCGTCGTTTATTGATGAGTGTATTCTCTGAAAGATAAAACTTTCTTATTAGAAATTCCCTCTCCGCTGAATTATTCTCTGACGACGGACACTACAATTGAGTCGAAACCCCTCCTCAAAAAAAAGAAAGATCAAAAATGCTATTCCGGAGATTCATTGAACAGAACTTAGATAGGCTAAATAGGTGCTGAATAAAGGAATAACAAGGCAATGATCTCAACTAAACCAGCATCTACAGCAATGAAACGTCCTACCTTTACAGCCATAATAATATCGGTTTCTCGATGCCTCATCTTTTCGACAACTCCATATGCTCCCCTGCCTAATTCTTCTATCTTCTCGAGATCTTGTGCACGTACCTCGATTTCGCTCCCTTGGTCATCGAATCTGCAAAAAAAAAACCTTTTATGACAGCAAACGGTTTCATAAAAGAGCACACGGTGCTATTTATTAGCAATATTAGTAATTAAATGCGTACAGTGATATTTTCATCATTTCCGCTTTCAGTAACTAGACGTATCTATACCACAACATTTTTCCTCAGGCACACTCGTTGCAAATTTAGGAACTGCATGGCTGTCCCAATGTTGAGTTATACCCACATCTAACACCTATCGATGAATGCTAAACAGGCTAGTTTAGAAACGGTCAAGGTCATGCAACATGAATACGGCCACACACTTAAACGACACTTCACTTCATGTATTGAACTCAAAAACTCTTACAACTAGAAATATAATTTGCCAGTGAAGAGCTATACGTTCGCTTAATCGCATAAACAAATCTAATCTCTCTCTGAAAGAAGACTTTAATCTTGCAAATGCATAAACAACCATGTCGCCATAGCATGAAATATTCGAATGACGTAAGAATATACCCGGTGGAGCAATATTTGAAAGGAATGAACGTCACATGGAATCGAATGAAAATAGGCGATTTAAGACGTTTATATTAGTTTATTTGCTACTGATCCATAAAGTATGGCTACAGGAAAAACCGGAAAAAACTCAGAGAATTTATACCACTCAAGGGTAAATTCACATCTATGAACGGATAAGACGCTCAGAGAAAATTAACTATATCATTAATTAACAAAAATCAATAGGTGAAAAGCAGGTAAAGAAAAAAGGAAACAGAAACTTCATGGGAAAATAAGAGGGACAAAAGAAAACATGACGTCATAATAATATGGTAAATATCCACCAACAAATTTCCTCAAGAAGAAACTTACCGCAACAACATTTGCACATGAAGAAATACCCGTGTCACCAACGTGCTAAATCACTAGATAAAATTACAACAAATAGTAAAATGAAGAGACCTACTTCATCATACATTTATCATCCAGATCCAAATTCGGAGCACTTTCTGGCTTCGGCATTGTCAGCCGACCCAGTTTACCTTTACCTGCAATACACCTCACTGAACATCACTCACACATACTATACAATAAACGTTGCATCGCTGAAATAACCTCTGCAGTGCCATATTCGCCAACAGTGAATGATCTAGGCAGAACGTTTAAGCCGTTTATTGCTGATCGCAGCTAATTTGCACTGATGCGCTGCATTAACATCACTGATGACAATGCTCCTTCCACCAAACTGCATTTTGGAGGAATGATAATCTTATACTCCAAATTGATTTTTTTTTGCTCACCTATGAAAATGGGGATACGGGAAGAAATTTTCATAGGCCGGAATGCAGCTTGGATCACAATGAAGTGTCGATATTCTAAAGGCCTGAACTCATCTACAATCAGCATAAACAAACCGTTTGAGCTACTGAAAGTTACGAGCCCACACCCATATTCGTGGATTAAAAGACACTATTGGCTAACGTATATGGACATCCCCCTTCCATACGGTAGCAGTGATTGGGAAAGGAATGTTGTTAAGTTACCACGACTTTTCAAGTAATAATACAGATCAATAAAGCGTAAGTAAAATTGGGCTAAATATAAATGATAAATTAGAGTCTTAAATCTTCATAAACAGACAATTTAAACGAGAAGCGCTATTTGGAGAATGTCTTTGAAATGTAACTCATCACTTCAAAACTCACGTGTAGAAAACGCACTTCTCTAATAAATGAAAAAGAAAAAACGACATTGCCCTCAGCAAGAACAACGAACACTTCAACACCTCTAATATATGCTACTTCTAGAAAAAATGACTACTCGAAGGTAGATGATGGTTAACTATTGAATACCTTACAAAAAAATTAGCGAAGTAAAGAAAGGATCAAAAAAGTAAAAAAAGGAATCTGATCAAAGCGCAAATCGACAAAAGGATCATAAAGTCGAATAAAACTTCTAAAATATGGGTTGAGGTGCGAATAAACGAATCCTTATGCATACACATATATAAAACACATTAACATTGGTATACGTATTAAATTACCGTTACTTTCTCCGCACAGATCTCGTTCGAGAAAAAAATACTCTTTGACCATATTCATTTAGCAGTTCGAAACTAGCGAATACGCCTCTAGTCCAGTATCTTACAAAAAGCAATCGTCACGAAACAGGAACAAACGGGAGGGGAGCCATTTCTGAACACAATTTCTTGTAGAGTTTCTGATGAGATAATGTATTAAGAATATAAAAACCGCCTCAATTATCAACTGCCTGAACTCCTTCTTATTAGCAATAAATGTTATTTCTCTTCGATAGCCCTCAACCACCTACGAATAATTTCTGAACTGCGACATGTGTTCTAGGTCAGTTTCAACAGTACGAAAATTCCACAACAACAAGCGCTGTCAATTCGCCTAGACACTGACACCTGAAATTCAGTATTCCGTGGGACTGCTGTCACTCAAAAGCCCATTATGACAACATAAACGTCTAACGTCATACTGGACAATCAGAACAAGCATGCTTACACGGAAGTTCGAGAAGGCGACGATAAGAAGAGTCTTAGAAGGGAAAGATAAAATGAGGGTAAAAAAGACAAGAAACGCGATCTTACCCGCTAATCGTGACATCAGCGTCACTAGCAACGACTCCCTTCGCCTCCTAACTTCGCGGAACGTTAAAAGCTCACTTTCGTTGTTGCAATAATGGACTTGGTCTGCGGGATGCGATAACCGCTGACGGGAATGTCGAGAAGAACGACCCGTTCAGTACAGATTTCTCTCATTTGGAGCCGACTAATACCAACGGTCAAGTCCGCTCATTTCCTCGACGTACATGGCCTGCAACGACGTCAAGTTCACTACATAATCACTTGCCACCGATAGCCTCAGACGATACGCTTACCGGCAAAAGAATTGCATCCTTGACAGACAAATTCGGCTTTTAAAATATTGCTGCTGATTTATCATGAAAAAACAAACACCGATAAAATGGACATAACTATAGAGCAATTAGATTTTAAATAACTTCGTTCCGAACTCATCGAGAGATCAGTTCGTCGACTATGTATTAGTGAATTCTTACTAAATAGCGTGTTGAATGATACGCAAATGATCGCCGAATAATACGCCGAAACAACTTCCACACCTAATTTGCCAATATAATTCGATTCTGTCTGTATGCCTTTCTTATTTTCCTTTTTTAATCCTTCTTCATCAGCGTAATTGATTGAAAGTATATCGTAAATAAACCGATCAGTGATAATCAATGTCAATGGCACGCATCGACTACAGATCCATAACACCGCGTCAGCATAAATAATACCCACTTTTTCCTCATATACATTAGTAATATATCTATTTCTATATCACATGAATATGCAGTATCTTTCAATACACACAGTATATACTTTGAAGTAAGATGAGAGGAAATACTCGTAGAGCTAAATGAAAACCACTCAATCCACGTGAAGTAAAACGTTTATGAAGTAAAGTGCGCTACGATGCATAAAATAGAAAAAGAAAACGGAGAGGAAAAATAATATATAATGTATAATTTGGGAAAAAAGGAGTAGCAAGAAACAATTTTAACACTCAGCACAACTTCACATATGTGCAAGTGTATATTTACCTTCTTGACAACTCTACAACCAGTCATAACAACTCAGTGCAACATTCACTATAAGTATCCAACGAGATGAGCATATTCGACCCTTCATTTTCGAAATGAGCACCCTCACAAAACCATTTCGTATTATTCACCTTTTTTGAGTGGAGTTCAATTTGGCACAGACCATCAACTTTATGGGTTCCAAATGGAAAAGATGAAAATAATTTCAAAGGGCATCCCTTTCAATCAAAACGTTTAGAATATTCAACTAAACGAATAAAACAGGTTGCTTAACTTTGCAAAACTCTAATATACAAGAAATTGTTCGTTGAATTGATTGTGCAATAAAGAAGACGAATGATTTCAGTTATGTGAAAAATAGAAAAGATTAAAATAATGAAAAGAAAGGATCGAAACAAGTTTCTAAGTGTTATTTACCTTTATTCACTCATGTAAGCATGACTCAATAAGTCGACAAATCACAAAGGCCTTTCAATCTTCATGCAATCATGAGCCTTCATGTAATCATAAATCTTCCCATCCAGCTATGCGTCTTACTTGCAACCAAACTACTGAGATCTAAAGGAAGATTAAATAGGATTAGTATGCAGCAATGGATAGCTATTCAATGTCTAGACTGAAAATGCTGCAAGTGAAAAAGGAGGGGAGGGGGACGTAAAGCAATAGGAGGTGGCGATGGGGGGAGGAAGGAGAGCAATATGCCGTTAAATTAAGCCCTGATATAGCAATGTGATGCAACCTCCTGGGCGTTAAATTTATCCAATGAGTAGGATATACAGTTTAAAATTTCAAACTCTCAGAATGCAGTCATATGAGGAAAAACTGCGCTAATCACAGTTGACGTAACAAGTTTTCAACCTTAAGTATCGAACACAAAAGAATGATACAATTAGCAAAAACGGCGATGTGGCTCAACCCACTATCGTTATGGAAGGAAACGACTCAAAGATTACATAGAAAATGTTATCAGACCCCATTTTGATGTTATCCGAACCGCTTTTGTAATACATTTGATAATAGAAAAAATACTATAAAGCTGTATTGTAAATGATTGAACACATTCGGAATGCAGTATTTCGAAGGGCAACTATGTACCGATAATAGTGACTATATAAGAATCCAGAAGCAAACAATACAACCTAGCAACTCAATGAAAAGAGGGGGAGGAGGGGCGAGAGGGGAGGGGCGTGATTTCAGGAGTACCATATACTAAAGCGAGTGATTTAATACCGTATATTAAAACGATTAAATTAAGTCGTTCGGAACAAAATCCATTCGAATTGCACCTCATTCATAAAAGCTTTTCCATGACGCAAACAGCGAACGCTTCAATGCTTAAACGTTGAATCCCACATGGCATTGTGACCGCTACATTCAAAATCGTTTGACAAATCATTCAACGATCAAAAGGATGATTGGCAGCAGGCAATCATTCAAAATTTTATGCTTGAATTTTTCAAAAACCAATCATCTCTACGCGGAATAACACTAATGCAACATGAATTCCCTATTAAAGTCAAGCAGGAAAATTGTATTGCTTATTTATTTTAGGAAAAGAGGAATTAACTACTTAGCTATCAACTTGAAGTCGGCATTTTTTGAGCACTGCTATCTGAGGAACAATTAGAGCACATCGAATGTGAAGGTACATAGTAAAAATTGTTGAGCATTTATATTACTATGAAATACGCATATGTGAAGTGAATAAACGATGGGGAAAAAAATAGCAGAAAGCACGTTTTCTCGTGGGGTAGTGTTCAGTATGAAAGTGACGCGGACATGAAAAAAAACTTCCTTATCATGACTCAAATGACGGACGATGAACTTTTGACGTGCTTCTCACTTCTATATCCAGTGTCACCATCCTTATGTAAAAGTTACATTCTAATGGTTGCAATTGAATATCACTCGTTCATCGAGATGAAAATTATTTGCCTAAACCAACTATTGTTTTATCTGAAAGATTAGCATAGAACATTCGACTCTTCGCCGGTCTTAACAAAATGGTTTCCACGTTCACATAAACAAAGCACTTCTTTTACAAAGCAAAGACAACCAACATACTGAACTGTCGTATAGGGCTACATTTGTGATTAAGTTGACGATGAGTAAACGAATAATCAAAGACCTAAAAAAACGTGATGCAGTCCGCTACTGATGACTCAGACGAAGACGACCTAGCACTATTCCCGCATCATATACCCTCGCCCGCTAACCTTGGAAGATTCTGAAAGGGCCATAATCGTCACAGCATTTATTCGTGATGAACAGGTAAAGGGCCTGGCTTGATAAGGCGAGCAACACCCAAATAGGTAATTGCGCGTCAAATGTCCAGTACTGAATGAAAACGAATTTTCTCAGTAAGCAGATTCGTAAGATTCCATCATATATCTCGCGACGGGAATATCTCTCGAAAATTTGTTAAATTTCAGAAACTTCTCTCCCTCCCTCTCCCCCCCCCCCCCCCCCCCCACTCCAAAAAAAAAACTAACCGCTACTTGGAATCAAGAAGCACCTGAGGTGCTCGCAATTTCCAATAGAACCAACTGCTATAATCAATTATATTATGTGATTGTAGCCTTAGCGTGAAACATTCCTTATTGTAAGCAACAGACAACAGATCATATTTTGCGTTGTTGCAGATCATAAATCGGCACATAAGAAGACATCTACCGCGTCAACAGACAAACATTACGCTATACGTTAGAGCAGCAGAGAATGATAAGAACGAACTATACAAAGAGCACAAACAACGAAAGCTAATTCAAAGCATTTACCATCTCAAGACTATTTTAAACTAGTTAAGATCATAATTCGACGGTTGAAGATCACGAAGGAATTCTCTCTGATCCCTTCCATATTAGCCCAGAAAATACACAACATCACATACCTCTATCAGTTAAAGTCAGCAATTGTTTGCAAGGCTGAATAATAGGAGATTAAAAAACACACAGCCTCAACCGATGGTTTGATCCTCTTTGATGTGTAGTCGTAATAGATTGTTAAGCTTTGTAAACCTGGGATGTCATGGAAAAAACACTCCTCCCCACCTCCCCTCCCCTCTGGCACGATCCTAATCCGAGAACTCAATAACAGTCGAGAAATTTGTGGGGTCGCAGTGTTGAGATTTAATAGACAAAATGCTAGATTCCATGGTGAGAACGGAATCAGCGTATACCTTGATAGAGTGTTGACGTAGAGCAGAAAAGAAAAGCATAGTATTGGGGAATTATGAAGATTTCGTTGCTGTCTCTTGTTTCGGCTACAAGTTTAACTGAAAAGTTCTAATCGAGAAATGATTTTGCCAATGCAGTCGCGAAATCAGCCAACGTTTCAGCCTAGTTCCGCTCTTCTCTTTCATCATCCTCAAAGATGAGCCATCGATCATTTTCCTTCAATCGTTAACTGCATTTGACGATGACTCTTATCCTCTTCATAATCTCAATCCCTTTTAAATCCCCTACATTCCTTCCAGTCTACTCCTCAGGCTTTCCCAATCTGCGATGGATGATTTTTAACATATCATGTAAATCCCATTTTAATAAGTAGTCCGTTTTCATAACGTCTTTTCAGGACACCTCCAGACAGTTTGATGGTGCCAGATCAGAAGTGACAACGATCGTATGAGCGCCTCTTAAGACTGCTCAGCAGATAGCCCAGTTTGTTCACCTTAGGTATCAGTTGGTGATCCACTCATATTTCAAAGGGAACCGAGAATTCGGACCGTTTTAAAGGCTTCTCGAAAAGTTTGCTATTCCAGTCTGGAGGGCTTAATTCCCAACAGATGAGTTCTGCCTGTGACCAGTTCACAGTTCCCTTGTCACTTTTTTTCCGGCCGTCCTTGTAGCGTCCTCTTCACATTTTCCTTCCCACTTTCTAACATCACGCTTGCTTCGTTGGTTTATCCACCACTTCGAACACACTGTAGGATTCCCTTCCATTCGCTTGTTTTCGCCTCCATCCTGTGCTGTCAGCCTTCTTAATCCGAGCCTGAACTCGACCCGTTGTTACCGGCAACCTTCCACCGGTGATTGAAGTGCCATACTGTACGACAGATTTTTGCTATTTGCTATTCTGCCGACGCGGTCAGTCCTCCACCGCTCGTTCGCAGAAGTGCATGTGCAGACCACGCAGGCGACACATTCTAGCAGCTTCCCCTTGGTTATCTCCACTGTTTGATGAACAGTCGCTAGCATTCTGATTGGTTTACATGAATTTAAGGCTACGTTACTTTTAGCTTTTAGCATTCACGAATCCAGATTAAATTATTATCACAGTGGAAAATGCCATTTTTTTAGATATGTTCCTGTAACTAGGGAATTTTTTATTTTTTATTTTTTGGAGTATTTGGACTCGGATAATGCAGCTCCTAACCCTCTGTTTAGGATTTACAATCACAATGCTCTAGAAGACACTGTCTTTATTCTTTCCCCATTTCCTGCTCTCGTTTCACAACAAACCAAACCAACAGCAACGAGGCGCACCTATCGGAGATGCATTCATGGATGCCGAGGGCATAGCTCTTCTGTCATGATGCACATGAAATTTTGAGCAATTCTTGTGATAGTCGAAAACAAGAAACATTAAATTAGCATTTGAGAGTGCTGCAAATGCGATGAAGTTGGTTAGGTTAAGCTTTCGAGGATCATAAGTCTAAATTCGAAGAAAAGTTAAGGATGGTCATTTCAGGATGACTCGCGTACCATACCCCAAGTTTTGGTTTGGGAATGAGAATGACTTAATTATTTCGTTACCTCTAAGCTCGCTATCTCTAAAGACTATTCTCGATGAATTTTGCTGCACTTCAACCGTTCATACTCATTATCCGAATGAGGATGGAAGAGGTGCAACAGGCAAATTTTAGTTCGGATATTTTCATTACATATGAATCATGATCCTCGGAAGCTCAATCCTACCAATTCCCATTGCACTTGGGTTACTCTCAAATCCTTACTCGATCGCCTCTCGCCTTTTCCGAATATACAGTAAACTAATTTTTGCTCGCCGTAAACAAACGAGACTATAAACTCATACATAAATTTTACGGTTCGCACTTTTACTCTTGCATGAGATAAGTGAAAATAATACCACCGAACCCTTCAACCACTCCCAAACATCGAATTGAGATAGAAAATTTTTCGGTGTTCCTCCACTCTGTGAAGGTCGGAAATTATGAAACGAGACTCGTCAACAATACTACATGGGCGCTTAAAGCACCTTCCAGGTGAAGTATCTCTGCAGACGTTTTGCGATACCTATTTTTAATTGCTTATATGACGATAGATTGGAACGCAGTACTCAAGAACACGCCAACAGAACATGAAAGTGTTGAACGCATACACAACCTAGCATCTTCAAAATGCAATTTGTGCAGTATATATAGTTTTTAAAACGATTTCATTGCGACCATAATTAAAATTGAAGTCGCATCCTATTTAAATTTCAAGGTCTTATATTTTTAGCGGAAATCTGAAGCGGTTACTTATTCGATCAAGCGGCGGTCTTCTCGGAATTCACCTGTAAAATTTTGCAATTCACAGGTGCATTCGAAAATGAACGATAGATTTTTAATTCATTAGGCAAAAAGGTTGCAAGTGCTCGATAAAGCATTGCAGATGCGATTAACATAAACTCTATACAGGTGGAAAAAAGTTAGAAAATTTCTTTTTAGAATATTATTGGGGATGCGTTGCTTGCAGAAAGTTTCCTGTCGATCTTCAATCTACAGCTCAGGTGATCACTATGGATACATCCGGCTCGCTTGAGTAAAGAATCAAAAATAACATAAATAATAACCTTAATTATCAATTAACATTCTTTGGCTCTCAAATCAAACGCCTTAGCGTAACCTAGATAAGCTGCCTCTCTATGAGCTTTCCTAAGAAAGACTCAAATAGAGTCGTTAAGGTAAGACATTAACTGGGAAATTGTTAAGCAAGTAAGGAAAGATTCCTAATAAGCGCGATTAAGAACCCTGTTGACCAGCGAGAGACTTAGAAGAGAATATTGAAAGATCGACTTCTAGCACTTTAGAAGCTGAAGAACTCACACTAAATGGGTGACAATTTTTTGTCAGATGTGGCAGCGATCTCTTCCTTCAGAGAGTTACAGATGCTTGTTTCCACTGACGAGGAATCTCGACGCATCACAGACACGTTCTGAACAACATACTCGGAAAGTATGACAGCAACCGAGGGGTTCCAATGACAAAATAAGGCTACATACCATCGGGGATGATAGAAGTCTTATCAACAACTGTTAATCGCTTTAAAGACACATTTGACACTAACAGAAACTGCTGTAAGTTTCTGAAGGCTCGACGGAAAGCCACGTTTCGCTTCTTCACCTCGAGTAAAAAACTGCTCGGACAGTATTGAGCGCGATTTTCTCATTTATCTCTATCCTCAGTCAGAACAGGAGCATTCATCGACTTCAAAACACCAGCAAATTGTGCAACTTGAGCCTTTCTTTTACATATCAGTAAAATCACTTGTGTCCAACAGTGCACAGTAAACGTTTCTCACGATTTAAAAGAAAGTTCAGTGCGTTTTTTCGGTATTCGACAGTATAATTCTGAAGGCCGATTCAACCATCAGGTTTAAAGCGTGTGTCACGAATAAAATAGCTATCTACGCCAAGATGGTGCAAACAACGAAGAAGTTTGCTCTCCTCACACTTCCTCTCCACCCCCACCCCTCTCCCGCTTCCACCGTTCCACGCTTTCCCAGTCGTACACAGCGTCAGTTCAAGAAATATCCAGATATTTCTTGGAATGCATTTACTTCATGAAGTCAACAGTTTGACGTGATAAAAAAGACTAGCATTCTAACTGCACGCTTCCAATTGAAAGAAAAGAAATCTAACCGGAACTTCGTGCTGTTCGTCAGATCCATCTGCCAACCGGAAACTAATTGTAACATGCTCGTTGGTCGAAAATCTTTCAATTATACTGAAACTTATTTGAAATATAAATATGTAACTATATGCACTAAAAACGCAATGAAAATTTCATTAGCGAAAGAAGAATGAATGCATAGCACAAAACGATTGTTGTGGCGATAGCACATCTGGGTATGCAAAGTGCGCACAAGTTCGAATGCAACGACTAATGAGTATAACCTCATTTTTTGCACGGTCACTGCAGTGTCCTCATGTCTCTCTTCGATATCGGTTGAAACAGGAGCTACTTCCTATGATGCCGTTTGCTTTCGGGAAAATACCGCTTATTCGCTTGATTATTGAATGCAATAACGTCAATCTTCAAACATTTTACAGTTCCCGACCTTGACCTGCGATAAAGTTTCACCCGTCTCTGCGTCACTGCGTACCTTCTTCACTACACCTGTCGTCTTAGGCACTGCTTGTCTAGCTCTAAAATTCTAAAAGGGAACAACGAAGACTGCCCGACAAGGAAAAGACTCCCTCCTCCCCTTCTACCTGACAAATATCTCCAAATCTTTATCCCAAATCTTGCACCACCTCTTCCGGCCACGCCAGTCTGTCAGCGAATTAGTCGATGTCCCTTTGATGCCTCTTCACGTTTTCAGCGAAAGCAGGTGAGAAAATTCATAAACTGAGGTTGGCAACGATCCCAGTCGTTCGTATGAGTTCGCAGTCTCAATTAGTTGTAGGTACGCAAGTGCACATGTCAAGAGCCGTTCGTTATACGTTGTGAACTTGAAGAATTACCTCTGTAGACAAAGGAGGGATAGAGTACGCAGTTCGAAACTTATTCGATATGCAAATATAAGTGAAGCATTTTTTGTTGATATCTGTTTGGTTGAGTAGGATTCCACTTGTCCCACAACATTAGAGAGCACTTCTGGATTTTTTTTTTTTGCGGAATTTAGAAGCAAAAAATGCGGAACAGACGAGAAAGAATTTCAAAGTGCAGTATGCATTAGCGCAGTAGAAGCATCTTTGATTCATTGGCATATAGTTGGAGAATACATGGAGAAGAATGAAGAAAAATGCGCATTTCTTTTGTAGTAAAATTAAAATTTTTATCTAGAATTAGAAAAAATCGAAGGGGATCACGAGGGAATCGTATGAAAGACGATTCATTCAGCGAATCTATGATTACCTATGAAACAATTTTCCTTTTAATACTAGTTGAGCCTGTTCCTTCGTTTGTCGATGTTTAGTAGTCAAACAGGCAGCAGTCATGAATATCTATTTCCCGGTCCTAATATAGTTTTAATCTGACAGAGCACAAATGGGAAGGTGGTTCAACCTCGTTCTCCCAAAGAGTATCCAAGAAATACGAGAAGGAAATGGCGACTGCTGGCGGACTTCAATTTTACGGCAATGTTTATTCGTTCATATTCCAAAAATCCCTTCGTTTGCTCATATTTCGATTGAAACTTTCACGTTGATGTACTCGCCTTGTTTTGCACAGCATAAAAGATGCTCATGAAATCTTGTTAATCGTTGGTCAAATATTTCAGAGATATACCTGACTTGGCTTTCCAACCAAAAAATTAGAAAGGTTATTTGCAGATGTCATTCCCTTTCGGCACCCTCAGAGCATATCAAAGACCGATTGACATTTGGCTCCATAAAAGAATAAATTGAGATTTCTGTTGCTTACGTTAGAAGCTGTTCTTGGCAGTAGTTTAATTATTTGCTGTCTGAAAAAGGATGCTCCAGAAGGACTACATCACCAAGTTCAAGTTTCGTCGAAATGATTTAGGCTGTTATAAATGCGCTTAGTGGCAATCTTTCATTGGTGGCTGAGGTAAACGTATTGCTAGTTAGTAACTTTTTCTTTGCCAATAATTCTTTGCAAAGGTTGATGATGATTGTTTCGTTGATGAGTTCTTTGTTGCATCCACGCTGCATACGATTCATACTTTTATGTCGATTTATTTTAGAATGATTGAAAACTTCTTAACCAGCAAGGATATTGCGATTAGTTTCTGTCTGATAGTTGCATCTAAAGAACAGCAGAAAGGGGGTCGTTTAAGATTCGGCATGAAGTTTTGCTTGGACATTTACTGTACTATTCACTTATTATTATTTATTACACCTCACCAACGTCCTGTGTATTATTTCCTCTTATTCCCGAGAAGTAAATAAAAGTGTAATTTTTGTTTTGCCAAAGACGGAGTGATCTTGTGCATACATGGTCGCTCTAAATTCTGTATATTCCTGTAACCCGTAGTGGCACCTACAACTAACTGATCTGGGAGAAAAGAAGAAAGAAAAATTCAGGCGTCTCTTCTTGGGCCTTCGGCAAGAGGACGATTACCACTGCTCGCTTGATGGCCTTTGAGAACAAAGGATAGCTATGGGCGCTCGGTTGGTGGGTTTCGGCTTCTAAAGCCGTCGAATAAAGCCTACTTGGTTGTTTTCAACCACATGAAGACTATCGAGAAAGCTGCTGGTATCGTCGATCGCAACCAGGAGCTTCTGCACATCAAGGGTTTCAATATGAGTGCATAAGTAGCAAAAGAAGTAAGTGAACAATTTTGAAAAGCATTGATTAGCTGAAATGAATGAGTTGAATTTTTCGCTCGCTCATTTTCCATTCATTATGAAGGAGGTCCAAAAATTCCTATTAGTCAAGATTTTTGAACAGCATCTGCAATATTCCAAAAAAAAAATCGAATTTCTTAGAAGTGCTAAGAAGTATTACAAAGAAAAAGAAACTCGACTCACCTCGCTTATCATATCGAACAAGTTCGATTATTCTCGAAAATTAAAATCTTGAAGAGCATCAACATTGTGTGAAAAGAAATTTTCATTCGTTTTGTTTGCATCATCTTCAAAAATTTCGCTTCATTTTACTGGCGTTACCTCCAAAATCATCGGGTAACTCCTCTCATACCGGAAATTCGGATGTTCGATTTGCTTGCCTCATATTTATAAGTTCTTAATCGCTGCATTCAATGCTGCTAAAAGTCGTGTTTTCGATTTCTTTGATCTATTATACTTTGTAGATCGTTCGATCTGTCAATTCAAAGAGAGGCAAATAGGATGAGCTCTTAAGTCGACTCTTATCAACTAATCCTCGCTGGCAACAGTGATGTAATTCAATCTGCCTGAATATATCTTCAAATGCCTTCTCTTATTTATATCGGACAAAAAATTTATTCGTTAGGCCAATAGGAGCTCTAAAAAGCTTTGGGTGAAAATGTTCTGCCAATAAACATTATCACTGCATTTTTTTTTTCCTACTGAAAACATACAAAAAAAAGCTTTAAAAGTAGGCAGCATGAAGCGAAACGTAATTTTCAAGGTGAAAATAATCAGTCAATTTTTTTTGAAAGCAAACGCAAATGAAATATCGAAAACGATAACGAGAGTGAGACTAGTGGAATCCTTAAAAATTGAGCGAAACTAACCGAAAATATCGAGTTTAAGACGAGTAAATTTAGCCAAAATATTTTTTCTCGAAACATTGCTTTAGCAATCGAGATATTTTGATCATTTCGATTTATAGAGGTCGAGAAGGAAGAATGGGAAGCGAAGTTACCCAAATATCTTCTAAGATTTCGCAAATGAATTCATAGACCTTCAATATTACGGCTTTTAGAGCCTGTTTTATCTTTGGAAGTGGAGAACGCGATCCGAAAGTGCAGCTGAGAGATTTCGAATCATTAATATGTCTCGAAATATTATCGGTGTTTACTACTGGAATAATCGTCTAAAGGGCCGTGATGTTTGGCAGTTGGTGTCTGTTTGAAAGCTTCCAAGGGCAGCGCTAAATGCTTCCTGAAGCCAAAGTCTTATTCGGGAGCCTTCAGGTATGGAAATTTCCGAGAACTTCCAATTCCAGCCTCTGGATCCAAAATTCCTACCCCGTCACTCCCTAATTCTCAGCTTGTGGGAGTCATGCTCAGTAGATTCTTGTGAGGGGATCGGTAGAGTGAAGATCAACTGATTCCGTGCAGGGCAGGGAATTGATGATTGTAAAGGCCGGACAGACTTCCTGTAAATGCATTGAGGCAAAACTAAGCACTTATAAAACAGGAATGTGAATGATTACAGGGTCATCCATGTGATTCCAGGGTTCCGCGGAGTTGGTATAAGTTTCGTTGAAGCTGATTCGGGCCGAAGTGTTCTGCAATGGACTGCAAGGAGCGGTCCGTCCTTGTAGAGTGATCGTCGGCGTGGAGGGGTCTTTGTGCAACCCGAACAGCTGGTTGGCACTGTTTAGTGTCGGAGATGTTTCGAGATGAGTTCTCCCCTCTTCGATATCTCGCTGTTTTCTATCGTTTCATGTTTTACTAAGATTCCATAAAACCTTAACCACCCTATTGCTGTCGACTTACACAGTATCTGATCGAATCTTAGAAAGAAGCAATAGGTGGATCTTTAGGGATCAAATAACGGTAGACTGACAGAGACCTTTTAACCCCCACATACCGAGATTATGTTATCCTTGCCGAAAACAGCAGAATTTCAATCTCACTTGAAATCAGGAGCAGAGGCTGCGCGTTTCTCAATTACGACAATGGCTTTGTTTAAAAATATCGCCCTATAACCATTGGAATACCGACGATCGCATTTCGACCTAGGTCTTTTGCTGCGAAGTATCGAATACTTTATCATATGCTAATTTCCATAAATTGTTTCCGTTTGCCTCAAATTGCCCGTCGAAAGCCTCATCAATTTCTGCTCTCGCGTGGAGCCAGCAAATTGAAGTATGTTTTCAGTTCGCTCTGCTGCAAGCTTATTCGGTTCTAAAGTGAATTTTTATCATTTGTTTTCAAAGCAAAAAAAATGTCTCCGTCTTCATATTCATTAATTTAGAATGTTCGTCCTTTGTAATCTTTTCCGCTCATTTGTTCCTTTTTTTGCATCCTTTGCTGATTGCGTTTATTGATGTGTTGTTTACTTCATTGACGTGACTCGTGTTTATAGTGTTTTCTTCCACTGCTAACGCATAGACTTGATGATCTTAATGACGATGATAGATATTTTCACTGCGAAACACCTGACGCAGTCTGCACGAGTCTTACTCGTAATATTGCGTAATTGCACACCTGTTTTTTCGTTGGTACGCAAACCAGGTAGAACTATACTATTCTAGAGACAGCAACCCCTAATCATGGCTGGTACATTCTGAGACGCCAACGGATGCCTGAAAGGGCGAGTACTGACAAATCCTATATATGCGAATCATGAACTTCAGTTTATAGATTATGTGTGATAAGAGGTTCACTGCAGTAACTAATAATAAAATAAAATCGTTATGGTAATATGTTGTAATAAAGATTATGCGAAAATGGTTTCTTCCTCTTCTTGTTGAGGTGATGTGAAATGCTACAACGCCTACGTGAGAACATGCAATGACGTAAACAACGCAAACGCTATGTTCACCTTTTGACGGTGCCTCAGATTCCTGACGATACGTCAGAAGATGGAGCATCCAGCCCATTGCTGACGATGGTTTATAATCCACAATAGCTGAGGGTTTTTTATTGAAATCTCTTGGAGGAAAATCGTATTCAGAAGTTGCTGTCTCTTTCCTTTTTAACTCGTTAAAGTATCATCATAAACGTTGTAATCCATTCGTAATAACGCTACAGTGACCTAGCGACTTTGATGCCATGTTTTATTCAAAAATAGTGTTCCGTAACTATATGTTTTTATGCCTTCGCAATTCGAAACACTGGTAATTGTTGATAATATCCATGTTGTTGGTTCTGCTTCGTTTTCTTTCACTCCGTATTCCTCTTTCTGTACACATAATTCGAGAAGTCCTTCCGATTCTTTATTTTTTCACACTTTGCGATGGCCTTCAATATGTTCCTCTACCCATTCCTCAAGCATGTCGATGAATTTTTCTTCACCAACTTACTACATGAGTCATATTCCCTACTTTTTCGCAGTATCCAGAGAACTTTGAAATCATTTTTCACTTCATTGCATAGATTTCTTTTTAGAGGGCGTTCCGAGTTTCTGATTCCAATTCATCGATCATTTTGATGAACGTGTTGTGTCAACAACAGTTTATGATTTCCATCACTAAGTTACGAGTATATGCATCCTGGATACTTTGAACAAATGAATGATTCATGCCTCAGACCCGAAGGAACAAGGGTATAGTTTTGACGCGCTGCTCGGGACGGTTTAAAATTTGTCAGTTGTTTATTTCTGGAATTCTTCATTTAATGTTCTCAAGAACTACCAGATCGCTAGTAACTAAAAGCTAGAAAGGAAAACCAACCATCGGAGAGAACTACTGCATTATCTACGCAGCCTACGCGAACCCTGTCAGGCGCAGATCGGCAGCTGAAAATTTAACTAGTGTAAACTGCGTGGAACTTGTCCGGCCCGTATCGCTCGTTTTGCTCAAATATACTTGATTTATTTCACTCATCTCAGCAAATTTTGGCTTATTTGTTTTGTGTTTTCCTGAAAGCTTTTCGCTTCTCATCACGAGTGGATAGCGATCTCCTTAACAGCTAACAGCTAAGATATTCTATTTGCCTTAGCATTTTTGATGTTGATTTGTGAAGTTATGTTTATGAGTTGTTTTTATGAAAGTTTGTTTGTTTGTAAGATTTGTGATACAATAAAAAGCAACAAGCAAAAAAAAAAATGAATCCACTTACTTTATATATGTGAATCTATAAGGATAATATAAAAAATTTCATTAAAAGAAACATAACCTGTAAATCGAGCTACTATAAAGGTATTTATAGGTACTGAGGATCAGAAACTGAGCAAAAAATACTAAGTGTCATTTGGTTCATTCGGCCATAAATTGAAATTTGGGACGTTATGTGAAATTTATAATTTATCCCGGTCGATGAAACCATTAGTCTCAGTCGATTTCTTCATTTGGCTTAAGTGCATCCTAAATAAATTAGAGTAGAGGCGACGTAACATTTCGCACAAAATTTTGGTTCGTAATTTTCGATCGCTCTATAAATAATAACCCAAAGGAGGTGAAACCTTTATTAGGTTATGCTTTAATAGTTCAACTGCAGGTCTCTTATGAAATATACACTAACAGCAAATCGCATCGCATTGCCTTTGGCTGTCTTAATTATACTACGCTCAATCCCAACCTAACTTCAATTATTTGGTCAATTGCTTTCTATGCCAATCTAAACATCACAAGCCGACTCCATAATCGACATAGCTTTACTTTCTCATTTCAGGTAAAGAATATCTGTTCGTGACATGACTATGTCCCAATGGAAAAGCTGGATCCATTCCGAACAGTTGAAAGTACTGACTTCCATCAATCATATCATCCTCTAGCGAAAACTTTCAAGCGATAGTGATAAAATACTCTTTATTTAGTCGCTGATTAGTATTTATTATTGTATATTATGTAGTAGGTTACAAGGTTCCCAATATGTGGCATGATTTGACCCCTTTTTCTAAATGAAATATTTAGCTAAACTAAATTTTTTGATTTTTTATAAGGAAGGCAAAAGTATGTTTTACGTGTTAAATTCGTAATAGTCTCCAAGCAAGTGTATAAGGTTCAATTAGACACCATGCTGATTGTAATAAGAATAAGTACTATAGAATACGATGTTTGTGAACTAATCAAAACCACTAAAAAACCAATAAATATGCGTTTAATTTCGAATGCTTTGTTTAAAAAAAATATGTAATTACCAAGACGATCCCTAATATCCATTGATAAAACCTCATAGGCTTACACTATTCTCTTAGTGTTGATTGTCCTAGTTAAGTAAGGATTACATTTCATATAGTAGTTACCAGTTTCACATCGCGAGATCCACCGATGAGAAGAGGTTTATATCATTAAACTTTGCTGTTTTAACGCTTTCAGATAAATAAACGATGACTGCATTCATTGTTTTCGGTGTGAAACTTCCAAAGTACGATAATAGATAAACACATTGTGTTACACAGCTCTTTTTAATAGCAAATCGCTTGCTGCACGTTCAACGTTTTCATGTCTCGCCTGAGAGCTACGATTTTCGATTCAGTGCTTGGTGAATTCAACACTTATGAGATTCGCACGATAGTAAAGCATGTTACCTATATTTTTTACCAACTTGCACATCCTTAGTTTTATGTCAAATTATATTCTAGTGTTAAATATTCGATGAAATATCACAAGTCGAATCTCTTTGAGCAATAGAAACTTTTTGAGTATTTCACATCAAAAAAGTTTTTCCAAAACCATCGTTTTCACCTGATCAAACATAGAACGAAATATGTCGTTATGCGGTGAAAAATCCTTCAACCGAAGCATATTTGCATAAGGATTGTAGAGATGAAAGAGATGAGCAAGAATAGTATTTCAACGGTATTTTTACGTTAGCTAAATATTGACCATACCTGATCGAGAAATGAAGATAAGGGAGTGCATGTTGCTAGTCAATTTTTTCGCTCGAGATTTTTTTTGTCATAGAGCAGCAACTTCCAATACGGCTAACATGCGTCGTGTGTATGCTTTGTGCCGTCTTCTAATCGATGCATTCCTTCATTTTTGTCATCTATGCTATTTTTATTTGCTTGATGCAGTAATCATCAATGTGGGTATATTTCAAATATATGGATTAATGGCAAGTTCGCCATTGTGGTATTTAGAACGTTTATGGAGTTCTTTAACTGAGCTCAATATGATTGAATTATTGATCGATTGATTATTGATACTGACTAATTGTGAAATTCTAATTATCATCTACAATGATTCGTTCATGTAATCATTCATTGAGCGCTGCTATTCATTATGAATGAATTCTATTAGCTGTTCGACTATCTAGATTTTGATTTGGTGTATAACTGTGTTGTTGTCCTCTATAAAAATCTCCATCTCGATTATTTCCACGCCGGTTTTTTATTGGTAGGAGATCTAGTCGTACTCTCTGATTATTTATATAACTATTACAGCTGCGATCGACGCTTTCCTATTTCCTGAGCTCTCCCATTGTTCTCCTCTTCAGATTGTTTGGCATTTTCAGAGCCATCTTTTGTGGTAATTGTATGCTTAATGAGCTGATTACGACCGAAGTTGTAGAAGGATCACAAGTTATGATTTCGTTCATATGTGTGACCTTCCAGTCGTATATACTTGTCATTAAACTGACTGCTACTTACATTCGGACATCGGATTTCGAATTGGCGGTTTGTGACCAACTGGACGGTCTCATTGAATTTGCGTCTCCGATTATAGTTTAAAATTTGTGGAGCATTAGCTAGGTCTTCCCTTAACCAAGTCATTCTGTTTAATGACTACTGGAATACTTCGGTGGCGTTATTGACAGATCAGTCAATTGACTGACTTTTTCATTTATCTCTCAGCGTGTAGCTACAGCCGCAACATCACAACTAAAAAATTTTCTCTAAGTGCCTGAGCGTGTGTAGGCCTCAAGTTATTGAGCTGTATGATTTTACGTGGAACAATATTCTGGATAAAAGTCGTGTCCAGAAAATGATTTAGAAGTGTCTTTGAAGGCAGCCTTACAAATGCTGTGAGTGGCTGCATGCACACTTTGCCTAAGGCGTTCTTTAAAAGCTTTTACCGGAGAAATGCTTCGTGATTTTGATGTGCTACACTGAACATTTTTGGTGATACGAAAAGAGATTGTAACTTATTAAAAATTTATTAAAGTTGGATTTCTTGTCTTATGCATGAATATAAATTCATTTCTCATGCTAGGCGATCCAGAATATATTTTATATTCCTATATTTCTAAGAGGATTGTTTGATGTCTGATGAAATAGTTCGTCGTTGAATAAAATTTCCCTTAGCAGTAGTTACGAGTGAGAATCGATTTTAACTCTTGAATGAGATCGTTGTGGCACGTTGAAGTGCAGCTTCAGTTTATTCGATAAGATTCAAGGCTGAGTCGATTGCCGTATTAAATTCGGTAACAAAATACGCATTTTTTCTCAAATCATCGTACTGTCTGCTTATAGTACTTTAATATCTCTTGCTAAATCTTGCAAGCACAGTAACTCTTAATTCTCGCCCAATCATCAACTAGACTTGTTCTTAATCAATACAAAATGGAGTTCTTTGCTGCTGAAAACTTCTTTACTGTAGTATCATTTAGAAGCGTTTCCATGCTTACCTTCTTTTGCCTCTTCTTTTTTTTTTGCTAGCATTCGAATATGTCGCCCAGATGGGCCTTTGGCGTGGGAACAAGAGGTATGAATATAAGCCTTGTGATCTTCGACATATACGCATATGAAAAAAACAAGTATCCCATTTCATATACTTGGTATTAATTTAATAAGACAAACACCTAGCTGGCAAGATAACCGGACTTCTAGGCGGTTGATGAGAGGATCAGTCTACATCACTGTGATTTCAAACTTTCCAACGTGTCCTATTTCGGATGATTCTTATAATTAACATATATAATTTCATCGACAATATATTTATATTTATCTGCTAGACGTTTTGACTAGTTTTGTTTCCATAAATTATGGTTCATAAAAGTTTGTTCATTTTTCAATAGCATCGCACAGTAGGCTACTTTGTCTTGGTAATTTAATTTGAGGTTTATCGTTGCTTTTACCATTCTTTTCCCAATGATTTATCATCGCTATCTAAATTTTTATCGATCATTTTATTTTCTTGCTATCTATATTTCGTTCAATATTAGTGGTCAGCATAGTTTGTTGTTCTATCATTCGACTCTAATAGTCTAAGTAAGATTGCGCAGTGGTGAATGCTATAAACTGTTCTCTATGTTGGCTCATTTTTGAGGCGTACTCTAAGTGAAAACAATGCATGGTTTTGCCGGTTAAATTGCTGGTATAAATGCTTTATATGCATGATGAGTTTATTCACAGATAGAAATGAGATCAGTAGAAGGAGATCCTGGGCAAGACAATGAAGTTGACTAAAATAAAATTCCTAAAATGTTCTAAAATTGAAGCATTCGACCATTTCATGCTTTAGAAGTCTCTTCTCTCTTCGCGTGCATTTTCATTGTATTTATGTGCGTTGCGTATGTGACAGCTGTTCTAACTTCATTTCTTGAGGTGTCAAGAGATGTAAGGATGTGCAGTCGTTTCAGGCCTAAGAAACGATTTTAACTTAATCGGAAAATTTTATTTTTATGTTACTGTGCAAACTGCACCTATGCAACGCATCATAGTGACGTCGCGTGCGTCCTTTACAGATCTGCAAGTGCACAATATTCTAAATGTCGCATAGCTAGTGCATATAAACACATCACCTAAAAATACACTTCTTCGTCGTCACGCATTCTCTTTTTGCTCGCATCACTATCACTGTATCACCTTGCAGCGTCTCAAAATTTGTATGCACACTGTGTTTGGTCGAGTAGCATAATACAACCTGTCTAATCGGGAAGTGATCATCTTATGGATTTCACTAGCGTTTTGGATAAGCCAGGATATAAATATACACAAATTTACAATATATTGGCAATTTATGGAAATGGATGTGCTGATGAGTGGGACTGCTAGAGCATATTTCGCACCGCCCCTCTCACACGTTTCTCTACTAATTTTCTCCGTTCAACAACTCGTGCAGCAAAATTCTCAAATGCGAATTCAGTTGCATTTGACATATCCTGCTCTTCTGACATATCCTCCTGCGAGTAAATTCAGTGAATAGAATTCAGAGCGATTAGGATCTAGCGTCGAGATGACAAACGGTAATTGCAACTGCTATCGGAATATGATGTCCCTTGTTCTCGTTTTTGCTTGATAGTTTTTAGCTGCACTCTTTCACGTTAACGCCTCACTCTTCTCACGATTCGTAGAGGAGCTGCTTCCATGAATATTTTTGTATTGCGCATCTATTCATCACACTGGATAGCATAGAATAGATTCCATCGTGCAATTTTAATGAATCCGCTAGATCACTAATTTGCTGATCGCGAGCCTTGCGGAGCTCATTTGAAAAATCGGTTCGTTGCGAAAGAGGGGCCCGTAGAAATTTGGAACGAACTCGAGGTAGTTAGAGATGAACACAAGCACTCACGCAATTTTCCTTGTCACCACTTGCTTAATCTACCGGTGGATAGACGCGGGGTAGACAAGGCCGCACATGATGCCACACATATGACCTTAAGCCTAACTTGATGATACAAATGTACCTTTCAGTCACTTGATTCTCTCCTTCGAGCCCAACAAGTCTCGCTTAATTATGCATGGCTTAGGTTGCGATTTCCACGAAGTGTGACCCGATAACGTTTTTTAACACGTTCTCGGGACGGAGTCAGATCCGAAAGCGCGGCTCTGGTCACATTTTGGCCTCGTAAACTGGGCCAAAATGTGGCCGGAACCACGCTTTCGGATCTGTCTTTATATATATATATATATATATATATATATATATATATAATATGCATTACACATACGTATATACAACAAACGCATAGATATACACATATTACACATACGCGTATACACGTATACATAAATGCCCACGCGCATAGCTGGATCATAAATTACACGCAGAATGCAAGAATCACAAACAACATCCGGCGAAATAAGCGGAGCGTCATTCTACAATAACTGGTACAATATGCGTATTTGCTTGTCGTCTATATGACTAAGGAGTTTCACAAGCTGACAGTGGAACACTATACATAAAAGCATCTTTAGTTATCAGCTGACCCGACCACACTTAAAAGTCTTCCATAACAAATTCGCTTTTTCGTGTCTTGATCGATGTAAATCGAAAATGTTGCATGCATAAACTGCACGCAATTTTCATTCGTCTTTAAGTGCTTATGCCCATCTTCTAAGTTGAAGGATCAGTTGTGAATGTAGTATAGGAGATTACCCACAGGCTGCATTATGCCTCATACTTGTGGCATCAAGAGTTCAAGTGATATCTGGGTATCATCGTGTGGTAACAGTACCAGATAAATAACAGTTCCTCCTTTGTGAAAGCACCAAATCGCCTGAACCCAGTGCTGGCCTCACAGTTACCCCTCTGTCGGAGGATTATAAGGACAGAATGGATTAATATAAAGTTTTGGTAGCACGGAGCTGAACGTTAAAGGGAAACGTGAAAGAAATTTTCGAAAAGCTCTCGGAAACCTTATTTAAGGGGGAGGGAGGTCGTTATAAGATTTCAGAACGAAATAAGTGCTGGTGGAATCAGATCTGGTCCAAAAGCAGTAGCGGCGATGGAGTATGCCGCGTTTCACGAAATCTTGGCAAGATGAACTGTACAGTGATAACATTATGTAATATGCTTATTAATACGTTTCAGATGAACCAGACCACCTGCGTCCTATGTAAATGTGGCAGTTGAGACAGTCGAGAAGATTTTGCGAGAACTCATAAAATGCCGGCAGATCGGCACAGCTGCAAGCGTTTTATGTAGCTTGCGAGCTTCATTGTAGTGAGCTGCCGTATGTGGTTAAGGATGCAAAGAGATTTAAGGATGCTGTATTCAAGGGTATTTAAGGATAAAAGGATACCAACAATGCTGCATTCACGAACGGAGCATTCACTACAGGAAACGAAGATCAATTGAAATTCTTCCCTGTGGTACTTCTGCGGTTTTGGGCAAACTAACGAATCCAGAAATTCGGCCATAGTACTGTTCATATGCACCCTCACTGCTTTAAATAACCATTATTATTCTTGTTATGTTCTTTTATTTCGATGTTATTTTTGCACCCTCAGCAGATTTCATTACGGAATGAAAAGAGTAAACAGCGAGAAGCACAGAGTGAAATGAAAACGCTACTTGGCTATGAGAGAAAAAAAAAAATGAAGGACCTCGAGATACTTCACTTTCGAGACATATCGCACTCGGATTCGAACCTCTTCTTCTACTTTATTGCTAAACACGCGCCTACTGAGCTTTACCATCTCGACCACGGTGGGAAGCCATATTCGTCGTGTGCTTTAACAGTTAGAGAGGTTACTTCTTCAGCAAACTTGATTATCGTGTAACACCACCAGTCGACGTCATGAAAGTGCTCCAAGGAATGTGACAGCCTAAGTCGAGACTAAAGCTAACATCAACAAGCTCTGACGAGTAAGGCGCCTTTGTGCACACTTCCGCTGCATGATGTGCATGCCGTCGTACAATCTATATTTTTTTTTTCATTGTGATCAAGTCATTTCAGCTGAATTCAGACTCTTTCTTTCCTTTAGATTCATTTATTATATACACGACTGCTCCACACTGGCAGCTAAACGCTTTTGCCCTTCGACTAGAGGTGCTTTGTTTTTGCATCATTCCTCTTTCAGTTTCCATATTATTTAGGTTTGCGGATATGTGGCTTCTAACATTTAATCGCACTGTTGACCTTATATTGCATTTGCATGTATTGCAATACACAAATGTTTTTCGTATTGCAACATTACATGTGTTGACGCTGAAACGATGTTGAGCTAGCCACAATTATTGTTACATCGTGAATACCTACACATACTATATTGTTTAATAGGGGGAACCAAGATTGAATTACCCGAATTTGAACCGGATCAACAATCAGTCAATGTGTCGTTGATGCATCCACAAATGCATTAAGACCGTCTAAATCTTTCTATTTTTGGTCGTCTTACCGCGACTTATCCTATGAGGATCCGTAAATTATTTCGTCACTATGAACGTGACCATCAACTCCTCTATGATCAAAATATGCTCTTGCCGCTCCTGGCAAAACCGGCAACGTGAGACATCAGCAGCAACAGAGCACATTTTCGGGGGCGTACGTCTTGTTCACGAAAAAAACATATGGACACAGGGTCGCACTAGCGATGAGGAGCAGCCATCGGCGGCTCATTTGTGGGGGACGCATTTGTGAGGGCTCAGTTCAAGGCGCATTTGTCTGAGGCGCAATTGTCAGTGTCGCTTTTATCGTTTGAACATGTGCAGTATGCATTTGCAAGATGTATGTGTGTATGTCTGCGTGTTTTAGTTTCGCTTGCATTGCGAGACGTCGCGAACAGCCTCAACGTTGGCAACGAGTGTATCTGCCTAAAAAGTCAGCGGCCGTTTTAGTGCACTTGCTCACTGCATGGCGATCTATTCCACGTCCGATGAGTTTCGTAGACGGCCATCAAAATCGAGTTGTGTGCTCGTTGATGTTGCGCTAACAAATCCATGCGTGGGGTCAGTACAAAATTGCACTTATTATTGAGAGTAATTTCATGTAACCTTTTTAATGAAGAGAACAACTTAGACGTAATATTTTCAGTTGGGTGGCCTTACTTTCACTCATCGATATGTTTTTTACTTTGCATTTATTAGCGTTTGTTTGATTGAGATGTTGATTTCGAATGTGTTGTTCGCGATGCTTTCGAAATGACTAGGATGCACACTGGAACGATTCGAGACAGCTATTCAGAGCCAAATCACTAATGCGAATTAGCGGCGTTTTGATTTCTTTTCGATTAATGTTAGTTAATGAGTTTAATATATCCTTGCGCAATAAGACCACTCTTAAAAAACTCTTCTTTATGAGAAAACTGAGAAAATCAGGCTGTTTTTATGGCGAGGGACATTATACCTTTTTGTAACGCTTCTTAAATTTTGAAATGAATGCTCCTGTTTCTAGCAACCCCCACCTTGAAAGTCTTGAAAATTTATATTTCCAGGTGTTATTCAACTTTACAGCGTAATCTTCACCCATCGTGCGGACGCTTTATCCAATGTTGGCTTTAAAACACGTTTCACGAGCTGGATTTCTGAATGCAAAAGAAAGCGTACTTTTAACTTTCCATTTAGCCAGCCAAAATACCAACTAACCTCTTTTAACAGATGCCATAAAGGATATACTGAGCATGTTTACATTCACATTCGTAGACTGTGTTAATCGTTTAATTAATTGCATAAGTTATTGAAGTGCTTTTGATGATGTAATCTCACGAAAAAGAAAACACCCCCTATCATGCATCCTAGATATTTACGTAAACGCAGCCTTAAAATCTTCCGTCATCGATTTGCATTGTGCACATAGAATGGTTGCCGAAGAACATTTACAATATTGATTTCATAACTTCATAAACAAGCAATATTTCCTGCATAAATTGTGTTCATTTTGTGCTTGACGTATTGTGAATTCATCATTTTGCAGCAATTAGTCTATAGCGGCACTGACAAAATATTTGTGATGTGCAATATACTATAAAATATATTCATCGCACAGATTAAAAACTAAATAGCTGTGAATTGCAAGATGATTTTCATGTGTTTAGAAGGCAATGAAGGAAAAGAAAAGCCCGTTTCTCGAGGACTGGTTTTTTAGAATCATTTCATTACACCCTTGACGGAAGAAAGCGTCGCATCTTGAATGAGCCGATATGTGACCGTCATCGACCTTTGCAATACGCATCAACGAATCATTCATCGTTTGCGGAATTCGACCTTAGTATAAGGCTAAAATCAGCAACAATTGAATGCATCAAAAACGGCTGCATTTTAGACGCCATAAAACAAGGTAGATGGTTTAAATTTCAGCGATGTTTTTAATATCAAGGTCTCATATCGAAAAGGTGTACGGTATCGCAACGAAAAACTTTGTTGAGTGTAACAATAGTTGAACATGGTGTTTTGCTCGCAGAAATTACTCTTAGTCACTTCTCCGAAGAATGGATGCTGTTATTCATCGCGATCATAGTTAACTCTCCGAACGGCTTATTCGTATGTGTAATTATTTGCTTCCTTCGCTAGCCAACGTTCCTAATTCGGCACAGCAGTTCAACTTCTTCCTGACACCCGATGCATTTGCAAATCTCAGCTTGTATAATAAACTGAATATTGTGCTGAAACAGCAGCTTGAGTTCAAAATTTAGACAAACAGAAGAACGCATCGGAAAGGCTGACACTATTAATGAGATCGACCCGCCATGCATATTCGCGAAACATACAGACGTAGTGTCTACCACCTGTTCTCGTATAAAACTACTCGTTCGTTTATAATGCATCTTTGTAATTTTTAAAGCCACCATGACTAGGTCATGCTTTTGCGAGTATAGATGTGTGTATGTGCTACGCATCAGTAACTGCAATGCCTCAACCACAAAAAAAAAAAACTCCAGCAACGAAATTGTTCATTCCTGTCCCTACACCTATGCTATCCACAATTTTCTTTCTATTGGTTAGCACTAAGTGAGCTACTGACCATTGCAACTGTCTAACAATTTGCAGGTGGCATTTATCTGCCAACAGTGAATTTCTTTCTCTTCAAAATTTGCACAGTTGGGCACTCTCGTAGGAAAGCGCATTGCCATTGTTCTTTATTGCCTAGAGAATTAGTCATCTTCATTGACTCGAATCAAAGGGTATAACATTCCTGCGGTATTCGTCGGGCATCTAGTCGATTCGAAATTTGCAATACCCTTGTTTTCAATGAGGGAGATAAACTGAACCTATAAGCACCAGATGTCATCACCCTAGGCAAATGATCCACGAGTACTTGGCAAATGGTTTTTTTTTGGCTCTCATACTGGCGATGAGGCAAATGAGCATGCATATGACATAGAGAAATAATATTGCTGCAAGGTGTATTGCAAAAATTTGCAAAAGGCGCATAAAATTTGCATATGTTATTCATGCTCAACGTTTCATAGCGTGATTGGCTCGTGAAACGAATAAGCGCTCATTCTAGTCTCGCAAGCTCGCATGCCAAAAAACCGTTGAAATAGCCGCGTAATCATTTTAATAGTGTAGTTCAACGGCTCAAGAAGTCACCTGTATAGAGCGATGATCAACGAAGATGATAAGTGAGAGGAGATTGTTTTTGACGAGAGATGGCTGCTCAATTTTTGTGCTTTACAAGTGTGTTTCACGTGGTGCATCTTTTTTCTTTTTCATAAGGACTCATCGAGTCAGCTAGAAAAATAGTGAGAACAACACTGAATGAGTTATGGCGCCACTGTTGGGGTCTTGCTGCTGAACGTGGTACTCCAAGCGTCGACAGTATCTGAGAGTTTGTAACGATGTTGTTTTGTTAGTCTCTTAACGTGAACAACATTCGAAAATATGAAAAAACCTTCATTTAAGTGGTCGGATGCAAATGAATTTTTCACGTAAACTTGAAAGAGATTATAGCTGCCCAATGATGTAACTCAAGAAAAGGTCTTTGTCCGTAACAGTAAGGTTCTTATGGGCGTAAACAAGAGTGATTTTCTGAGTAGTTCAAGGGAGCGTTGTGGGTATCGAACTGTTCCGTTGTTGTCTTCTGAAGTGAAACTGAAATGGATTGGACGGCGTAAGGGAAGGCATGTACAATTGCATACTCAATTAAAAACACGATTCAACTGTTGGTGGCGGTAAATAGACGTGGATTCAACTACGCTTCTCGCTAAAAGGGGACGGTTTTTTGCACAGCACGTTGTCTGGCGCAACGACGCTTGCGAGTAGATGGGCGAGTCGACCGGCGGCGCAATATGGGGAGCGTGGAAGTGCGAACGCATCTCACTACGTCGTCATTCACCCGGGCAGCGTTTTCTACGCACTGTGTCCGCACGGGTGGTGCTCTGCGTAGATGAATGTTTGCTCACGCGGCGATTGTTTGTAGAAATTTTTGTGCTGCTAACGTTTCGGGTGCGCCGCTTGTAGCCTGAAGAGACGAATCGACGACTCATGGCAGCTCTCGGCAGCCGGCTGGCTGTGCGCACTCCTAAGCGTCGCGGGCATGCCGGCTGTTATTCTCAGCTGTGTGGCGCACGCACCAGAACGCACTTACTTGCTCTCAACGTTGCGGCGTCACCTAGCCTCTCTTTGCAGTCGATGCGCCAGGTGCACGCACGCCCTAGCGCACACTGCATCAGCTGTTGTCGAAGCAAGTAGCCGAAAACATTTGTGATGTTGCATGCAAGCAGGCGGAGCTCAATTTTTCCTTTCACTCGCGCTACAACGTGCCCTCACAACCGTCGAACAAACCCATGCTTGTCTTGTCTAGTAACGGACTGCTGCCAGCTAGTGCCCTTTGCTATGCATTGATTCCGTATTCCTGGTCTCCTCTGCATCTTCACTCTTTCCTCGTCTTGGTTGTAGTTCTTTATTAGGGTGACACAACTCTTGAAGTAGTATGGGGCAGTTGTGAAGTCGATGAAAAACTGTTCAGCTGTTTCAGTGTGTCTTTGGCTCTTTTCAAATAAACCCGGCGTCATTCGAATAGGTAAACTAACCACAGTGGCCAGATGTGAAGCCACTCTGGTGGTGTTCGCTGAAATCGAAGATGACAACGTAAGGCTTATGCCTCCTGTGGGACATCCATTCAGCTTCGTCGAATTGCATGGCGGTGGGATTAATCCGCTGCTCGTCGACTGCTTTCTCCTTGAACAACAGTGCTGGTTGTGCGCAGCGGTCAAATTCGGTGGCGAATACACGAATGCAATGAGTTGGTAATTGCCGTTGCTGGAAAAAATTTCAATTTCAAAAGGCGTTTTGCATTTGAGGTGACGGTTTTAACACATTTCAACACCAAATATCGTAGCATGCTGCATTTTCAAGTTGCCTTTTTTTTTTCAAAGAGCTCAGCGCTGCGTATGAAACGTTACGACGACTGCCGTGCGCCATTCGTAAATTAGGCGACACGCTTACGAGGCGAGAAAGCGAGCGTTGAGCAGTGCAGACGCGTGGCGTTCAGATGCTTTCCGTGCATCATTTTTCACTGAACGTTTAGCTTTTCACTTTGTGAGCGAGAGCATGTCATTCTTGCCGAATATGCTCGTGGTTTCATCTATTCTCTCAACTCGCTTACGAGAGGTGTACGGAATGCATGTTGAATGCAACCGCTGGTTATAGCGGCCATCTCTTTAAACATCTTGATCGGAACTACATTCCTATCGAACGAATTATTTCGACCAACAAGCCATTTCCTTAGAAAATATCATCCGGTATTCGCTAAATTTGCATATTCATATTGCCGTATATGAATTTACTGACATGTTTGTATGGTAAGTGGTGAAAAAATAAAATGGGTTTTTCGATGGCTAATGCTGAATGTGGCCTTTATATTATTAACGGCAGCTTTTTCGCGATGCGTATGTGACACTTGCGCCATAAGAATTGGCTGGAATTCACCAGTTCAGATCAGCTACAATGCACTTAATTCCGTTTAGCCTGAGACTCAATGAGAGTCACACATGTGATGGTGAAGCGAAACTCTTCCTACAGAGGTGATGCGAACGTGTGTGACAGCGAAAAATGAATAGAAATCGCCTGTCGCAAGTTCAGATCCTATCTGTGGGCACAGCTGTCATTTGTCGCTGCTCATAAGCTTGCAAATAGCTATAGCGCTACGGAGAATGGCTAGAAGTGAGCGTTAAATTACTGGATTAGAAGTCTCCATTCGTGTGTCATCCCACTGGCAGTCTCGCATCAGCGGAGTGCAGAGAAATTGCCAAAGAGAGTGATGATGCGTTCGCGAACAACGAGGGTTTACCAGATAAACGGGGGAGAGCGACGACGAACATTCGTTACACGTCGTCGTCATTGCCGAGTGGATTTTTTTTGCATGTCAAATGTTTTTTCTGCATGCAGTTTGTGCTGCGTGTAGTTTGCTATTCTTTGTTGGAGAGGAAGCGGTCATGTGCGCAGGAAACACACAGCTGCAACCCATTCAGATGCTTACTCGAGGAGTCGGGGCAAGGCGGAGCAGGCGCAACCTTCTTCCGTAGGTTACGACTTCATTGCCGAAGATTACAACGAAGCAGTTGTGCACCACCTTCCTACATTCATTCTTGAGCTCGCCAATTATATTTTACCATCATTTTTATGTGTAGTATATCAGAAAGGATATATGAGAGGAGAGCACTATCATAATTTGAAGTGAGGTACGGTATTATAGTCCACAACGGGAATACATGTTTCTCGTTTTCTTATGTATTCACCAGTCGTGCAGCATTTTTTTTTTTTTTTGGGGGGGGGGGGATGCGTTTGAGTGTTATCTTATATTGCTTTAAAACAACCGCATAATACCGATCACAATCATCCTTCAAGAATGGCAAATGCATTGGATATTACGCTATCTGTTATGATGAAATCAGTCTTATCTGTTACGCTGTTGTAAAGCTACATATTCCTATGATCGCTACCGCTGCACGAGACGACGTCTGCTTGGCTGAAAATATTTTCAAAATATAATTGCGGTTTCTATGCTAACACTGCAGTTCTATTATTTGACGAATAATAAAAACTGCGCGGATCCTAAGTCACTTACCGTGGTAAATAAATACCATATTTATTGCCCTAAACACAAATGCCCTAAACACTTTGCTTTTCTCGAGTAATGAAGTACAAATCTTATATAAAGACGATCTTCCGTTCAGAAGAGTTGTCTGTTTTCTCCAGTCCTCGATAAGACGCATTCACGAAAGGGCGGTTCTGTTTTCAATGTCTTCAGTCAAGAAAGCCTTATCCCTGAGAGTACGGTGATGTAATTTATAAAAGCTTAAAGGTGGACCTTGAAACGCATTGAAATAAATGACTTATTACTATTAAATAATTGTATTGCTTTGGTTGTTGCATTTTTTATGCAGAAGAACCGTCCTAATTTTCATCAACGTATCGAGCTTCCCAAAAATAGTATTACTGTTGCTATTAAGGTAATTATACCTTTGCTACCTTTCTGCAGTGGTAGTGGTAGTATTTCTGTTGACTAGTGCTAGTGCTAAGTGTCAATACTGAAATTGGAAATAAAGGGCTGTATTAATGGTGGCGGAAAGCATTTAGCAGCAGTAGTATATGTTGCTGGTAATGGATAGTAGTAGTGTAGTAAGGAAGACTACAGTACTTAGTGGATAGTAGTAGTGTAGTAAGGAAGACTACAGTACTAAGTGTTACAAGTAGTATCTATAGGCAAAATATAGCATTGGGTGGCAGTTGTTGCTGGATTAAGTTGTTCTAGACATCGTTAACTTGTCTCGGTGGCGATATACGAAGTATATCACTAGTAGCAGTAGTGCTTACCACCAGTTGAAAATGCTAGTATTTGTGGCTGTATTGAGTACATCAGTATTCTGTGGAAGTAATAGTACAACTAGTAGTGTTAAGTAATGCTCAGTGTGGTATTAAGTGATACTGAAGTAGTAGCACATGATATCACAGTAACTAGTAATAAATGATATTAGGTTTAGTAGTAAATAATGCTGGTAGTAGCAGTAATAAGTCCACCTCATTGCCGTTTTATGTTGCCGCAAACTTTCCCACACTACTTTCTCTGCTGAAATTTGCGCGGTTGTGCAACCTGTAGTGAACTGGGGAATCCCTGGGAATCGGGGAACGCCTCGCCTCCGATTTTAAAAATGCACGTCACACAGTCGCGTAGCGAACTAAAGTCGATGCCGGCAGCTCCACGCTGCGCTGTTGCGCAATGAGAGCACAGTTTCAGCTGTTGAAAGAGCAGCGAGACAGGAAACCGGGAGCTAAAACAGGAAGTCTCGTTTAGTTTAAATAGAACAGGTGGGAGGTTGTTGCTTCCAATAATTGGGTGTCATCAAAATTAGGATTTCTCAAGTTGCGATTTATGCAGATTTTACTATTCACTGAGACCCTCTCCTGGCTCCTCTTCCCCTCCTCCCATCCCCCTCCTTAGCTACTAAAATTATGATTTTTCCCAAAAGCAATTTATTATATCATTTATAATTGGTTTGTGGTTTCTTGAATGCTAGTCGATCTTGTCTGCTTTTTTTTTTTGTTTTTTATCATCGAAACTTTTTCTTGTAGTGCATCTATCGTCCAATAAATGGCTCCTAGTTTTTCGAATACCGATCGGGCGCTTTGCTGCTTTATTCATTTCTTTTTTCTTGTCTACACCGTAGCAATTCACTATGTTTTTCTTTCTTAATTCTATACAACCACACCGCATAATAACTTCTGTTCATTTCAACTTTTTAATAAACTTTTCTTGCTTCCTGCAAATTTAGTGAACTCTTTCCATCAACAAAAATAATAATTTTAATAATAATAAGCTCCTGTCGCTAGAATTCTAATTTGCTCCACAGATAAGAGTTTCCTTTTAATCTAAGTTTTGTCATTGTAGTTACATTCGTGATTCTATGTTATTCATATTCTGTCACAACTCAAAAAGCTCTGAACCAGGCAACCTTTATTGTTCGATTAATAGAACACATTCGACCTTAACATTTCAATTTAAAGTGCTGAACAAAACGAACGGGGGCCTTTTCAGTATTTTCACCTCCAACCTATTAAACTTGACGATCGTACTGCAGGCTCACAGATTCCGATGGAGGAGTAGAAGAAGATTTAGGTAGTTTTGTTCTGAGCGCCTAAGTCAGTTGTAAATACCGGATGTCTTCGACCCCTTCGAACAAGGAAACAACGCTGCACGGAGCCTTCGTAATTCAAAACTTTGACATGTTCTTGCTTCAGTCATCAAAATAGCTGTAAAAATTCAAGACTTAGCCGAATTAAGGTTTCTTTCCTAAACCTCGGAAATATACTCAAGATAGACGTTTTTTTCAAGTGGCAATTGAACCGAATTCGAATAATTGGGTCGTGACAGCCAAAAAACTTCAATACTTCATACAAACGTTCTATGTTGGCAATCAGATCATGTTTTTGGTCAACAGTCAAGATTTGAAAACTTTTGAGGTTTGATTCTACAGTGGGAACTTTATTACAGAGGTTCATATTGAAATCTTGACAAATGTTCGCGCTCTTCAACTATCAGAACTCGTATTCGTTCGGGGCATCGCAGAAAGCTCCACTCGACAGAACCTGAATTTCACCAGTCTATTTGCACTATGAGCAATCTTTTCAACTGTTTGACGGGTGGCACTAGCAGTCGCGCATTATGGAATGGTCAAACATCGAAAAGTTTCACCTGACAGCGGGGCACTTGGATTCGCTCGACTTCTATGAGTAAAGCACGAAATGTGCAAGGCGAATCTTTCAAATCCAAATTGCCAGCTCTTGATTCATTTTGCTTCATGGTGCAGCGTCAACTTTGCTGGCGAAAGGGCTTCCGCTCCAGATTTTGTAGTTTTAACTGGAAGGCGATTTCTACTCTAAGGGGTCACTTCTCGCGGGCATAGGTCAAGCACACACCACCTCCATGCTTCAAAGATTTCAAATGTGCGACAGCCTCATAAAGTTTGGCTACTAGAGACCGACGAACGAACGGTGTAAATTTTTGGATAAGTATCAAAATCACGGTCTAATCGAAGTACGGATTTCTTGGATTAGTACTGATTTTAGTACAAGGTTCGAATGACTCAGAATTCGGATTTACGTGTGTAAGAACATTTTATGCGCTGAAAAACCCGTTCATGATCCATGTGCTGTTGGAGATGGAGTGTAGGCTGGGGAGGGGGGGGGGGGAGGGGTGGGTTGGGAGGAGGAAGGAGAGAACATGAAAGGTCACGCGTAATGATCCATATAAAATAACAAAAGCAATAGAGAAATATTTCTTCAAGTTCGTCGAAGTTTTTGCATAAAGTCTCAATAATTCGTACGAACAGTTTTGATCAACGAAATTAAGAGAAGAATATGAATGGGTACCAGCATTGATATCAATTTTTTCATTTGTATGTTTTATGCTCTGCACTGGTTTTTTTTTTTTTCGTTTTTTTCATTGTTGTTCAAATACGTGGAGCATATTGTGAGAAAGTTTCACTTAAAAATTGTTATTTTTTCACCTTATTGTATAATAGTTTGTGCAGATATTGTGATATTATTTAAATAAGAGCTTAACATGCAGTCAACTATTTGCTTCTATCCTATAGTCGCCTTTGAGTGATCGATTCGTCTTTACGGATATCCACCAACGATTACCCCATTCCAATGACACGTAATGCTTTTATCAACGTTCTGGCAAATTATGCTCGCTTCAATCGTTATGAAAATGATTTATTATGAAGAGAGATATATATTTACAAATTTCTTTTCCTATTTATTTGTTGATCCACTTTATGCACTCATTTCTTTGTTATAGTAATTACTCAATGCATGTTGGAAACTTTTATAGGCGTTCATCTTTTTTTAATCACTAAACGTTTCATTCTTTCATACCTGTACTCAGAAGCATGCGTGGAAGAAGTTTTCTTAGAAGATTTTCAGGAAAAGAAGAAATGCACCATCAAAAAATGCACTGATTCACCCAGAAAAGAAATCAAGGGGTTAATTGCGTCCTAAAAAGTGCTCCTATTCGACCCATTGGGAGGTGTTACAGAGGTGTATGGAAACATTGCGGTGATGTACGCTGTCATGTTGGACGTGGATTGAATTCGGTCCTGGTCCTGATCGGTAGAGAAAGCGGAGTCAGATCTCCGTCTGGATTTCAAGGAGTTAAGGGGCCGGACTAGGAGCGAGACATAATTTAACTCCTATCCATTGAGGGATGAAAGTTTTGCTCTCAGTCAAGCAGTTTGGGAGAAGGAAGAGTTGCAATACCTCCACCGTCCCTTTCCCCTTTTTCTCTTCCTTCAAGCGTGCTGCCGGCCGTTGCATTAGATAGTGTCCTGCGGATCGTGGAAGCAGTGATCAGGATGGACATGCCAGTTCAATTGGAGTTTTTTTTTTTTGAGAAAGGGGGATGGGGGGAACAAACTGTTCAAAATGCAAGAAAAAGGAAGTTGCTTAAAGTTGTTGCCAGTTAAATTTTATGGGAGGAGAAGGACTGCAGGTGCACTTATCAAATGTGTCTACCCTGCCCGCGTCCTCCACAAAACATAATCGCTTGCTGTTTTCACAAGTTTATTAAGTTTTTTTTGGGTGCAGGTTATCATTCTCCGTCTTTCATGATATAAATGCAAGTTTCCTGTCGGAAATGTATCTGTTACCAAACATGTTCACTTCATAACGAATGAGAAAAAAATGTTCAAATGAAATTTCATAAATTTCAATGATTGGAAAGGCATTTACTAGAATAGAGAGAAATCCTAATCTAGAAAAGCCGACTTTTGGTAATAGCCGAAATGTTGCACTGCTCGACAGTCAAAAATCTCAGCGCAATACCCGCCCAGGATGACAACATGTTTTTCAGGTGGGTGCCAGCTTAGCTGTCACCATTTCCTGATTTTGATATAACTGTTACTATTCCATTACGGATTATTCGAAAATTGCGATCTGCTTCGAAGATGAATCTATGCAAAAATTCGTTCTCGCCTTTATTCAGTATCAGCGATGCTGAAAGCTTGGTCTTCTTTTATCCAGTTCATTCTTCATTCACTAAAATAACCCGTAACTGTTGTGGTCTTCGTCATTTCTTCAAGTTCATCTCTTCGTTTTGAGCCTCTCCTTAGTCTCTTTTATTTTGCAACGCCTAAATACCTCAGCCGTTCTCTTTGTTGAGAAGGAGGAGCAAGAGGAGGGAGAAGATCAGAGAGAGGTTTGCGCTGCCTTTTAACTTGAGCTGCAACTTTTTTTACGCTATGACGTATGAACAGAAATTTAAATTGAATCACGCATGGTTGAAATCATTGTAATCATCCAAGTGGAGATGGTTAGCAGCGAAGTTAAGAATTTGCACTGAGTGAAGTGCGGTAAGGTAAACGAGCAGAAAGAATTGATTTTGCTAACGATCAACGGAGGGAAAGGGGGTTGGGGGGAGGAACATATGAGTAACAAAAATCTTGAAGAAGACTGTTCATGATATAAATTTTTTCGAAGCTCCTCCTCAAGTTATATCAGTGGTTTATTAAGGTTTGCTATCTCTGTGAATCACTGGCACGGAACCATTCTTAACAGTCATCCTGTTCAGGTTTTAACCTTCACATATTAAAAGCAAAGTATGGAAGTTGGCCAATCACTGAGTCGCAAATTTGGCCAAAATTTTCACGAGAATTATTTAGAGCTATGCCTATAGGTAAAGTGAATCGCTCGGAAGTGCGAAAATTATTATCATAGCCATCATTCGTTATTTCCAGCAAGAATTCTTTTCGCATTCTTAACGAGCTCGAAGATTCACTTCAATTGCTCTCATTTTGGACGTTCCGGCTTCATTTCGGGCTTTCTTTCGCTGCGCACATTTAGTCTGTATATGCCTAATTGGAGGCCAATAATAACGACTAATCTTACATTGCAACTCTGCATGATATATGATTTGTATTGAACTTTATGCGTCGTGCCTATCTGATATGTTCTCTCTGATGTGAGTCAGAATTCCATTTGTTTCTACGAAAATGCATTTTATTTTGTACACTTCTTCCGATAAATTTTACGTTTGCAAAACAATTCAGATTGCATCACAGGCTTAGCTATCGATTGCTCGACAATTTTGCGATCTCATTCTATGAGACTGTGGCAATTCTTGAATTCCATTGCAACCTTAATAGCCAATTTTTATTCACCAATATCTCACACAAAACACCATTTCAAGTTGTCTTCTAATTTTATACGCATATTATGGTTTTGCTTCAATTCTGTATAGGGAAGTTGATGAGGTAAGCATAAAACTTTCCAAAGACAATCGGATCGCCCCTTTTTATATTTCTTGATGTTTTCGCGTATGTGAATTTCTCTAGACATACCAGACTGAACGTACATTCTACAAACATTTTTTACAATACATTTCCATCGCTTCTCTCGTCTTGTTTACATTTTCATTCCATGTTATATTTTGCCTATTCATTCCTCTTTCGTTCGCTCCTTTCTTCTCATAAAATTTGCGTGTCTTTTTCATTTTATATCATACTTACCACTCTGATTTAGCGTGTCTTGCGTTAATGAATTGAAAGTGAAATATATTAGATTTCAATGTTCTGTTGATAAAATCATTCTATTTTGTCCTAATTTAGTATGCTTTGTATGTATCTCTTTTCTTCCTGCCAGCAGTTAAATATTTTTGTGCGCATCGGCATCCCACTACCTCCTTAAGTTTTACCTCGTGTTATTTTCATAGAGTATATCGTCAATAAGAACAATGATCTTTTTCGAGTATTTTTGCTTGTATGATTTGTATGCGTCTTTCGATGACTAAAACCATTGCCCGACGACGAATATTATTTCCGTATCGATTTTGCTCACTGCAAACGTTCTTTTGCTATCACTAGTCATATCTCTGTCGATTCAGTTTAGCATATGTGCGTTTACCCGTACTTGAATACTCGAACTGCTCTGAACTCTAAAAGTCAATCTTCTACTCCTTTGAAGATTAGGGTCATGCACCTGAGGCCTCTTTCCGAATTTAATTGCCCCTCATCTCGGGATAGGAATTCGGAACAATCACTGCTGTCTTAGATTTCCCCTCCCTCCTCCCACATCCTCCATCCTCCTTCTCTCCCTTTCAGCTGAAGGTACACTTTTAGAATCGCATTTTTCCGAAAATTTTCTCTTCAGGAACGTCACTGAGTATTACTATCATTCCACTTTAGTTAATCTCTTCTAAATTTATCTTTCAAATTTAGCTATTCTGATTAATTCTATAGGAATTCGCCTCGAAATGACTATTTTGCTGGCGCCGCCGACGCTTATTAATGACCGGAGTATTTGTATGTGTATTTTTGCGTTCGTAAGTGCTAAACCGGGGCCGGTATTCCATTATGCAGCCATTTGTCCCTCACGCTGCTATGGACTAACGTATTTCGTTGCCCCTCCTGAAACAGTGGTTCAGAAATCTACAGTAGTATGCAAGCGCCACTTTATACGCTACGATTACAGCCCTCAACCCGTCCAGATGGTATGCGCTTATGCCGCGCTCTGGTGATTTCACTCCTTTCCTCTGAAATTTCTTGCTTCGAATTTAATCCCTTTTCTACAATTGGGAGTTCATAGAGACCACTTCTGTACAAATTTGCCTGCTGCACCTTCAATGTCCCACTTCTTGTAATGTCTTTCATCTGAAACAGGACGCTTGCTTCGGGAACACCACTCCGCACATGCCCGCCCGTGAATTCAATCACAGCTCTCAAAATTCGTCTCTCAAGTCTATTCCATTTTATTCAGTTTGTGAAAATTCTTTGCATACATGTTTCGCTAGCGTTGCCGACGATCTGTGCTCATGACCGAAGTATTTGAAACTGACTACCAGGCGAAGAGGGGAATCCCGTAATTGCAATTCCCCTTGCTTATATGATTCTACGCTGCTGTAGATTAGCGTGTCTCTCGCTTCCTGCTAGACTGCAGCGTAGAATATAGTAACATCTGGCAAACGCTGCTTCATACCAATGCATCTCAGACTTATTCTTCCGTCTGTGTTGGCGATGAAAATATACGACCTCACCTGCTTAGAACTTAATCCTCTCACTTGGCGAGCTGAAGTGTTACAATCCCGACCGACTAATTTTTTCGGCTAATGATATTTATATATTCACAACCATTTCATTATGTAATAATTTAATTATTGTTATGCACATATTATGTAATCTCTATAAATTCGATTATGACCGAATACGATCTTCAATGACGTCACCCTTAAGAATTCTGCAGAAGAAAAATTCCGCTTTGTCTCCTTTCCTCAACAAATATCTTTGTGTTTCGAAGAGAACTAACTATGCGATTGGTGTTGCTCATTTTCGCTTTTTTGGATTGCATTCTTCCGCATTTTAATGTAACTTAAAACGCGAAAGGAAGCCATTCAGCATCTTGGAAAACTATATCCTCAGCAATTTCACCTCAACTATTGCGCTATATTCTTAAATGCATGTATGCACGTATGTTGACTATATATATATATATATATATATATATATATTTTTTTTTTTAACGTATGTATCGCAGAAAATATAAATTTTAACGTATGTATCGCAGAAATTTTAACGTTCCGTAATTTGAAAGTTCAAATCGAAGAGAGTTGTAAACGACCATTAGAACTGTTGTCCTTATCATCTGTATGCTCTTGTTCTGTTCTTATTTTCGCTCGTCTTCCTTTCAGACCAGTGAGCCTCCAATAGAACCAAATAGAAACATTCACATTCTAGTCGTTTTTTGAGTTCATTCCTCGTTTACTTTTTGGTTCATCTGTTTTAAAGCTATCCGGCTTCGCACACCTGCGTCGCTTACACATTGACACTGAGTTTGCCCGCTTCATTCATTGAATATTTGGGTTTTGATTTCCACTTTTAGCAATAGTCGATTTCATTAGACTTCGAGAGAGATTTATTTGACTAATTTCTTCGACCGATTTATGACACATCGAGGAAGCCAAACGAAGTGGTCTTTTAGAGAGCTCACTGGAGATTGTCGCAAATTGCAGCATGAACGCACATACCTTTTTTACCTTTCCATTCGCCTATTTCATGTAACTCCTTGCTCGTTGAATTTCTGTCAACATCTGCTGGCGATCGTCGCCTTAGATTTGATACATCGCCTATTATCGTTAGCTGATCGTCGTCAACTTTGGCTGGCACTCAGTTGCGATGGGCAGCTGACGATGGGCATCCACCTTCTTTGAGTGATGCAATCGAAACCGCTTCCTAGCTTCAAATTGTTCTTCCTAAATTTGACTTCCGGGCATCTTGGCTACCTGTTCGCTCTCTTAATACACATCTTTTACCCCGAAAGCGTATGCACTGCATGCAAATTCAAAAATGAACTGCTTTTTAGCGAAATTCACGCTAAAGGTTACTGTCATTTATTCGTGCTATAGTGTCATTATTTTTATGAATGAGCATCGTTTATCATATGCAATCTCCGACGAGATGTTCAATACACTTCTGAATCGCCGCATTTAATACATTTTACAAAAATGCAGTGAGCGCACAAATCAACGTCTTGTATTTTGTTTCTGGTTTTGTTGCTTTATGCAGTCGCAAATTTTTGTACATTTGTATTTTGTTTTGCTCAGTCTGAAGCAGCCGATACCTATATGTCACGCAAGAACATTAAAGGTACGCCCATTCATATCGGTCACTGCAATGGAACTTCAAATGTGTTCCGATCACCTGAATCTTCATTAACTGCGCGAATTGAGCCGACGATGCGTTTCGTATGAAAGTGATGCTCGAATTAAGTGTTTTCTGATTCCCTACATAGAACTTTTCACAATCGACTCTTGCTATGAGGTATTTATTTATTGTGAAGCGATGAATTTTTTGTAGCGTTCAACTTACTGCGGAAATTATTACTGCAAAATATAATAAATATTAAGTTAAGGGCAAAAATCGTCTCCTATAGATGTAATCGAGCGCTTATTGTCTAAACTCTTCCAATCATTATGTGGTAAGGGTAGAAAATATTTAGATTTACTTGATGATAAACTCTGTTGAGACAAGTTTAGAGCAAATATGACTTAGTGAACGATGTGAATAACGATATAATGCGTGCATAATACACACTCTATCTATGTTCGAATGCAAAATGTCCTGTTTTACTGCTTTTCATAGCGTGAAGACTTTTTATACGCATTTACAAATTTGCTTATAGAAGCGCATTATGGCGATCTTTTATGTGTGCGTATGTTGTGTGTCCACCTTATTTATTTAGTTATTTATTTCAATGAACAGTGCATTCATTACGAATACACAGAGCACTCATTCATCGTTTTCCCTTGTCTATTGCGCGGTCGGTTGTGAAGCTCCGACCAGAGTGTTGGCTCCGTTCAGCCGGGCCACCCCGTCCAACAACCTCATCGGGACAAGTGTGGCGGAACAAGTCCCGGCAGTCATAGGAGGAACGACGGTGAATCGGTTCGTCAGCATCCGATGGGCAGGAGATGAGCCTAAGCCCTAACCTTCACTACCGACCTGCAAGAAGGAGAGGCCGACCTAAAGACCACGGGAACCAACTGGACCAGAGAGGCATTGGGTCAGAGCAGGCGGAAGCGATATGAAGAGACATGTATTCATAATGAATGCTGTGTTCATTGAAATAAATAAATAAATAAATAAATAAATGTTGTGTGTCATCTGTCTATCAGAAAGTTTCTAATCGGGAACCACTGAAACTTGAGCTGTAAGATTTATTGAGTACTATGCACTGATAGCTATGCCTCATATACCACTTTTTTCAGAAATTTTGAGAGCGCCTGCAAACTTTTGAGGGTTGAAAATAATTTCCATGAATTTTGCATCGGTTCATTTTTCATTCGCAGCTAATGATAAAACGGATCTTTTATAGTTTTTGCAAGCGGTCTGGGTAAATAACATATGAGGGCATTATTTTGCACATGCATTGTTTTTTGCTAACTTATGATAAGGTGGATGTCATACAAAAGCGCTTAACCTGTCAGCTCGTTTGCTAGGCTTAGACGAGTCTTTATTACTTTATACAGCTAAAAACTTATAGCGCACTTCTCTAGTCAATGTGACATAAATTGAAGTTTATGTCAGGCTTAGATTATTGCTCATTCTTCGTGATAATAAAGATATGTTTGCGTGTGATAAAATATGATAGAAATTTTATTTTTATTGCATAGAATGAATGAAAACTATGAATGCGATCACTTCATTATATTCTTTTCACCGCGGATCGGCATTATCTATCCGCAATTTTCGATTTTATGAATAATATTTTATTTTGAATAATTTTTGATGAAATCATATTTCGAGTTGTTTTTTCATCACTTCACTGATTCAAGAGTGCCTTTTTCCGTAATTTTCAATGATCTGTTTGACTTTTCTCGATGAGTTTTCTGTTTTCAACCTGACAGTTTGAAAAGTGAATTCATGAATTAGCTACTATTGGTTGCTTCCTTCGATGCTGCATAAGTTTCATTTCATTGCTTCACACCTGTGGCAGCTTGGGTTCTTCAAAAATTCACAGTGTGTTGGAGTGTGATTGTAATGAATGCTTGATGGGTGATGAAGTGTTACACCTCTCGCTCAGCTGAGTGCGGCAAATGGATTTGTGGTTGCAAAAAAACGACTTATTCGTGATTTTCACTCTCCAATGATTACTCTTTGAGTATTATCCGCTTCATCTTTGATTTCAGTTCATCAAGAAGCTTAGTTAATTAACAAACTTTTACAAATAAGTAGAGTAGATAATTTGAAAATGAGCTTGTTTTTAAGTGAGGGCTGTTGTTTCGAAATCATTCATCAGTGAGCGGAAAGGATAGGAAAGAGTTTTTCTTCAAGGAATAAAGATTCGATTAAAAGCGAAATGAGGGCTGCGAGGACAATATCGATCTTTGCACTCTCGTAGGACAGGGCATCATCGAAAACCGCTGTATAGTAGGATGCTAACGTCAACGTTTGAGGACTCGTGCTGTATTAGGAACTCCCCATAAAGTATTGTACCAATGAAATTAAGATGAGCCATCGAGGGAAGATATTGCGAACTGAATCAATGAGCTCAGAGCTGTTTAGCGAACAGTAATGCAGTATGATAAAGTAATGAAGCATTGTTATCTAGCCAATTATAGCCGCAATAGCGAGGATGCGATCCGTTCTTCAGGCTTCTTTCACTCTTTTTTCGTTTAATTCAAAAAAGGTTGTCTTTTTCATGAATTTCGTTGTATAATCTAATAATTGTGTTGCTCACGAAATCGTCAGTCATGGTGTATTATAGGATGCGACCGCATTTGTGCCTCAAATAAGCACCATCAATTTGAGCTCTAAGTTTGGCTATACGCTTAAGCTCAAGCTCAGTTTTTACTGTGCGCTTAACTGTATAGCATTAGTTAATATTTCAACAGTTTTGGTCGCTATCATGCCATGTAGTTATTTTTGTTCAGAGCGCAAATGTCAGAAGCGTAATTGTCATGGAATCGATATAGAAGTTGGGCAGTTGTCCTCATTGACGACTGATGCGGAAGCATTCATCGTAGCATTCTTACGTCAAGCGTTCATCAAGTGCACATTCACTTGTCATTTTACGCTCGCGCAGTTTTACCTTGAATAATTCAACGACACTACTTTCGTTTCTCTTTCCTCTTCATTGCCACTTTAATCGATTTTTGTGCACTTCGCTAATTAATTTGTGAAACTAAATGTTTTGGTCATCATTATATTGTCTTTTCAGAACATTCTTCCTACTCTAAAAAATGAAGTGATGGAACTTTTCGATCGCAAATTTTCATAATTGAGCAATAAGCAGATTGGACTTCATTTGCGATAGCCATGCTAAAATAGTCTTGGTTACTTCGTCGATTTCGGGATTGAGACAATATTACGCACATTTCATTGCAGAAATCTCACTGTGTACATAAATATCCCACGAAACAGCGACAATTCGTTCGTCGTATATGATAAGTTCGATCCTTTCTATGCTATCGTGGGATTGAAATTAAATACTTGAGAATATAATTAAATGCTGTAGTGTGGCGTAGTTCACGAAACATGAGATTTTTTTGAACAGTGAGTCAAATATAGTGACCATTTGAATTCCTCATTAATTAAACAACAAGGCTATCCGATTCGAAATAGTTTGAAGCAAATGCCGAGTGCTAAAGCACAATTGTGACCGCTAATTCGTAATAAAGGTTGCTTTTCGCAAGTGAAAAAAATATTCCGATATTTTCATCAATAACAAATAATTTTTTTTTTTTGCAGTTATTAAATGTATTTGCACTTTATAATTGCCGTCTTTTGATCGATTCTCTAGCGAACTCATTTAGTTCTTTTGATTCAATTGTTGCTTTATGAATATTGCGTTGAATATGGATGAAATTTTTCTTTTCATTTTTTTTACCTACGTTTTTATGTTCAATGTTTCAATTGTATAAAATAAGCAGCGTTAATGATCACCTACGTATCAGTGATTCTGGTTTTTTTTTCTTTTTTTCTTTTCTTTTTATTGTCGGGCTGTTCGATGAATGCGAATTCCTATGGTGAGCTCGTTTAGATATTCCATTAGAGTCAATTTTTGTGGATAATAACTATTAGAATCTATATCAGCCTAATCTGTTATAATCTAAAAGTGTACTTGAATATCCATTTGGAAATTCTGTTAAGAACATGTCTTAGTTTCCTATTTTGATAAATGATCATTGTGCGATACGTGCAATATTTTAAAATCTCTTTTCTCTGTGAAATGACCGCATATAAAGCTGATTTTTCTTAATATTATTATTTGTTTATTTCTATCGTTACTTTAATTTAAACCTAGCCGCCTTAATATTTGTTCATAATTTTCATTTTTTTCCACTAGCGCTCATCATTTGCTGTACATTTGAGCACTAATTGAAATTCACTGTGATTTTAAAAGTTATTACTCGATGTGTATTTAGCCGCTACAAATCTCTTATCACGAAGCGACTTTTCGCGTTATTTGCAATTCTCTTCGCTTCGTTTTACTTCGTTCATTTGGGTTTTCATAGGTGTATAGTATCCAAAAAGTAGCATATCATTAGCACTTGTGATTATTCAGTAAGTTTACATCTAATAGTTGTACCGAAAGCTGTAAATTGCTGAATTTTGCTTGATTAAGATGGCTGAAATCGTTATAAATATTTTCACTTTAAATTCCCACTTTAAAATTTTCTCTTCTCGGAATAAGTCTGAGGTAAGCATATGCTGATATCCATTCGACCTTCGCTCTTTATCCAGAAATATTTAAATTGAATATGGCTACTGAAGCTATAAAATATCACTTTATCGAGGCAATTGTTTCAACATCTTTGTGACGTTGATTGAGGAAGCAAAGAACATATGAGGAATCTAACTAATGATGATGTTTAGTATGCTGAAGTGTCAATATGCACTCATCATTGCATCACTGCTCTCAACTCTGCGCACTTATACAACGATCAGGGAACAATTCATTCATATTGTATTTGCAAACGATTGCCTTGCATAAAAACAATCATACTGCAAAACAATCAGACTTGATAATACTCTTCTCTTGAAATGTCAAGAAATTAGAAGCAATAGCTCCATTCAAAAGAAGAACTTCAGTGTTTATCGGGATGAAGATGATGGTAAATAATCCGCTTGAACGAAGGTGCATTGCTTGTTTTCATCCGGTTTTTCTTAAATCTTGCTTAGCAGCAAAGTAGCGGTGTCCCTGTCTGTCCGTTAGGTTTCATATTTCTGTTCGAATTTTCCTGAAGTAATTCAATAAGCTCTAAAGGCTGGATACCCAGATCTCTTCATGGCCTCGGCTGCAAAGATCTGACCTTGACGCGTATGTTTTGCGACACCCGAACTTCTTCCTTAATGTAACTCAAGAATTCAAATCCTACTGAGTGAAAGCTTTTTGCATGCAATAAATTAAATGGATTTCACGAGACGAAGAAGTTCTCTCATTTCAGACTTTTCGCCCATGATTCGATCCGAAAGTTTTGGTTGAGAATTATGCCTTGTGATGCGATGCGATGCGACTATCCTCTTTTGAACTTTGCCAGAAATTTCGGAACTTCGTAACTTTCATTATAATGCATTAGTAGCCTTAAAACTATTTGCAGAGAAGTCAGTATAATTTTTCATTCGCGGAATCGAGCTTTAGTATGCTTGGGGCAATGTCATAAACGTTAAAATTATAGCGTTATATTGCATTTGCTATGGTGAAAGAGTTGGTCTCTGTTTCGATTCCGTTTGCAGACCCAAGTTTTTGCACTCTTCAAGCTGTTCGGCAAGAAATACTCGATCCCTTTATAATGCTTTGCATCTTCTTCATTCCTTCTAATGTCTGTCGTAATGCGTTCTCACCTCAAACGCATGCTCGTTTCCCATGTTTTCTTCATTTAGTGGTTTTTCGTTTACGACAATCATGAGTGCTGTTGTAATGCGGCGTCCTGGATTCGTCATTTCCGCTTCCCATATGTGATTGCAAAATTGAACGATACTGCTACATTTTACTGATTCTTTTAAAAGACACCATTTCATTTGTCTATTACGAATTTAAATTCCGAGACGTAAAATGTTTGAGAAAGTGCTTTCACTACCGGTGCTTTTCAAGCCTAATGTGACTCACGTCAGTCTTATAGATGCAATTCAATTAAACATTTTCAACGCTTATTTGATCGTGCAGGCCCACTGGCATTAATAGCCTGCTTACAACAATAAAGTACAAAGTACTGCACGGATATATGCTAATATAATCAACTGATTACAGTGATGTGCTGACAGATTCCGAGCTTACTTATTTTAGAGTTTCTTTTTTTCACTCGTCGGCCCGCCCACGTATATTGTTGGTTCAAAGTTATTCAGGTGTGGAAATTTTTTATGAGCTTTTTTTTAGAGTCTGGTACAGACAAGAAGTCATCTCCATACCATCCAGAGATTGCATTGGAATGCACGAATTACTGATAATCTTAACATCGAATAAGTTGAGTTCGATGATGCGGGGATTTTTTAAATGATGGAGCATGTAACATATCGAGCAATATTTTGAAATACACAATAGCTGTGACTTCACGAAACCCTCTTTGCAATTTAAAACTTGGTTTTTAAGTGAAATAACTCATCTCTCAACAAAATTTAGCTATCGATTTTGGAACGTTTGTGATTAAAGAACTTTCATTGGGTGTTGTATGGTGCATGGATTTATTATGAGAACGAAATGAAGCAAAGGAAAAATAATCCATAAGATAAATTTTGCGATGAAGTCGTCGTCCAAATGAAAGGTCCATAAAGCTATAGCAGTTAATTAACTAAATATTGTCTTAATATTAATTAATCAACGTTAACTGGTTAAGTAACACAATTGATATAATTCAAGCGAGCGGATGCTCTACGTCCCATTTGCTCATTTTTCAACGCACAAGACACCACTTAACATAGAATTAAGTAAATTATCTTGCGTCATTTTCACATACATATGAGTTTCAATAAGACGATATTTTTTTCTCGGAAATTTTTCACTCATATGGGCGAATTTAGTTCGAATCGAATCGGCTAATCATGCATCTATAAAGCTTTTAATTATAACGATTTTCTTTAATTCATCAACTCTTGCTTATTCATATAAGCTCGTTGAGAAATTTCTACGTGAACGTTGCTTGTGAGCAATAAGGAGTACATTTCAACGCCACGCAGATTGACTGTGCTAAATTGGCCATTGAATATCTTTGTCTCTTTCTATAAACGTTGTGCATACGTTTTCTATAAATTATTCGTTGTGCATACGTTTGACATTTATTAGAATGTTGTTGCGGCGAATGTCTGCAAATACGTCCAGTACACCTTGATGTCTTGTAGTTTAACCTGTCATTCAATGGATCTATGGTGATGGACTTTGCGGGGTTTGATCTAAAGTATTGTGCAGTGTGCCATGCTATGTCGTACCCATTGCTTGTATCATTTATAAATTACGGTCATAAATTTCACTGTAAAAATTTAATTTTACTGCAGGCTTAGTCGTTGATTTACGGATCGTTTATGAAAGCGGATTACCAACTATGCTGCATCACTTTTACGAATTCAAGTAACGATTAATGTGGCTGCTTGGAAGACATTAAATGTGTGTTATTATCAGCTTCGTTAAAGTTTTTGTTCTATTTTTCTGTTGTTTTTTTTTTTTTTTGCTTATTAAATCTTAAAATTTATTTGAATTGTTAGCGTGTTGCAGCGCATATCCATAATGAAATTCTTGTTTTCGAAATGTATTCAGTCATTTTTCTAAAATATTCTTAGCTGAAGTCTTCTGTCTCTAAGACTTTTGCAATTTTTTTTTTTTTTTGCATCCAATTTGTGTTAAATAATATTTCCTAGCAATTGATGTAAAAATATATGAAGAGTTGATAGCAAAGTGCTAGTCATAATCTAATATAGGTGTTTAGATGCTTTCAGTGCTTTTCCTTTGGAGGCTAAAATTGAACTGGCTGTATTGCTTGATGATGGAGCCGCTTATAAGAATTGCTTTTTCATGTATTTATATAATTTTGTTATGCTTGCCTCATCTGTTTCAGTTGAATATTTTGACTTATTAATGTGAATTTTGATGGCTCATTCATTTATTAGCGTCGTTTTCTTGTTTGTTTGTTTGTTTGTTTTTTAACTGCATTTCGATATTTTAAACTTGAGTCTCAAGCGTAGAAAACGGCTAATTTGAAGGGATTGGAAGTTTGAGTTCAACACATTTTAAAGATACGACATTTGTAGACCTTAAGCAATGAAGTGGGTGCTGTACTTTTTCTCTATGAACGTAAACATTTCTCTGAAGCAAAACATTTTAGCAGAGAAGATTCCCATACAAACATTCTCCATCTTGCTAATGCACTGCTGCCATACGGCTTCGATTCACATTCGTTAGGTTTGAGTGCATGTAATTACGGTTTCGACCGTGAGAGGAGTAGGATGGGGAGCGAGAGGGGATACTAGTATTGTAATAGTAACTGGCTGGATGGAGGATTAATATTACGAACTGCTCGACGAAATCATGCAGCAAATTGGTTTTTTACTTGGTCGGAAATATTAATATATGCTTTTCTTACAGATGCAAAGTTTTTTCTTTTTTTTTCGATTCACCGGGAAATGCAAAACTCCATAGTCACGTGGTACAATCCTTTGACACTTAATTTATATTAAAATGTGCTGGGATCCATAGCACTTTATTTTTCTCTATTGTTGTCATCACGTGAGTTGATTACGTTGGCCGGTGTAGTCAGAATTGAGAGCGAACGGAGTTAATTTTCTTAGCAGTGAAGGATTCAGAAAAACTCGGAAAACAATTTAATATGCCGTTATTGCATTTTAAGCTTCGTCTTATGAACGGTGCGTTCTGAAGTAGTGATTTCTGCGTTCTTCATTACCGGTTGTGACAGTTAGATAGTTAAGTGCGCTTCTTTTTCACTTCAATGCAGTTATTAGCTGGCGGCAATTCTTGAGTACTTATCGCGTTCATCAAAAAAAAAAAAAAAAACGCGAGCGACCGTGCGCACAGACGGGAAATTAGATCTCATAATAACGCAGTTATTCGCATTGATTATCAATAATTTTTTGATATTCGAGGACGATCGATGCAATCTTTGCATGCCGCTTGCATTTCCCTCATAATCTGCTATAGGCAAACTACCGATATTTGTAGTGGAAAATAATGTGGAAAATAATGTTCAACATTCAGAGTTGATATAAAAAGACCGGATGTTGTCTGCTACAGTGGTGAGGCAGTCAAACGTTACGCTGTTAACGAGTAGACATATGCGCTTAACTCAGAACACATGTATTATTCCATCAAGAAATGCTATTCGATTCACGGTAACATATGGCCGATTGAATTGTTATAAGCATTTCATTATTCTTTCTTGCAGCATTCACCGACACTTGATTATAATACACCTAATAATGAACTCTTTAAAATGCATTCAAACAAAGCATATTTTAATATTGTTTTATTTACTCAACATATTTGCTGTTTATTCAATTGTTTTGCATCCATTCATAATCGTTGCTTCGTTCTTGGCAACGACCGACGAGCGTGTGATCTGTTGTATAATTTAGGCTATGCGTGGTACCTTTTTTTTCAGCGTTATTGGTCTTTATCACTCATTTTATGGGTTTGTAAACATCGAACAACATCCACGTGAAAAATACGCATTCTCATCACGGGATTTGCTCCATTAGTAAGTTGCAATTAAATCGAATGTGTTGTTATCTGCAAATGGCTAAACTGGTTATTGACTTGATGTCATAGAAAGAGGCGGCCAAGAAATGCTTATTAGTATGTCACTGGAATGAGTTTTCTAAATTTTCGAAGCAATGGCTTATTATTGCAAGAGGATTTATAATTTCGCATTCTAGTCAACGACGAATTAGTAACTTTAACACTGTTTAAGAGTGGAATGGCATAGAACAATTTTCCCCCTTTTCTATGAACGATTCTGCGAACTTCTTTTTACTCTATTTCTGTAAAAGTGAAACTTGCATACTCGTTGACTCATCTGTATACAGCAGATAATTATCCTGTTCTATAAAATAATCTAAAAATTATCTCGGAAAATACAACTTTAATTGAATTGTTATGAAGGGGCTCCAGAACGGAGGAGGGATTCCTTGTACGCTACCTATTCAATAACGGTAAAAACTTAAGCTGTATATTGAGAGAGCGCCTATAATAAGCTTCTACGGTATTAAGCGACATTTTCGAATGCTCTTAAATTTTCGCTTAGAAACCCAGACATCCACAAAAACATCTAATAGTCTTCGGAGCGAGAAGAATGACTTGGAAATTCTCTACATTAAAGTGCAGTCTTTTTTTTGCATATGATTTTTCCAACTGTTTCAGATGTATCGCACTGCATTTTTTGTTTTATTTTTGCTGTTTTCATTGTTCGTCTTTTGATATCATTCGCGTTTTGCTCGTTGTTTATTAACTTAGCCACTCAGACATTTCACCCTTTAAACGGCGATGTCATTCCAATTGCATAAATTCTCAATCATTCAATTTTTCCGTTCAACTTGCATACTGCATGCTTTTGTAACTTGTGCGTTTTATTTCCTTGACATGGGTGGCCCTTGTTAATCTATAGTACCGTTCGTTAACGCTAATCTGATTTCTGAACGTTCGCGCCTGTAATATTGGTCCACACTAATGTTTCAATGGTAAAACCATTTGTTCGTTTATTTATTGAACGTGGATGGTTTGTTTGTTGTTCTCTGCTTATAGTCCGCTATTCTTTGCTCTGGCCATTCGCTCGTTTTTGATTGTCGATTGCTACTTATTTATTTGTTTATTTATTCTATAGTTTTTAATATTTTCCTCATGTAGTACGTTTATTCGATTAATCGTCACGTTCTTTGATGGAACTATAAAGCTGCATTAAACTGATGTGTAGCAATGATAATGATGAAGAGTTGTTCGGGAGATTCGGATTGCCTTTTTTCACTGGCTATTGTCGTTCCAGTAGAGGTCCGTTGATTCGCCTTGTTGCATTTGTACGTTTCGGTCTTCAGGGTTTCAGTTTCAGTTATTTATTAGGGTTCCGGTTCCGGTCCTTCTGATACAATGTCATTTATATACAGCTGTGCCATAACCACGTCTATAAATAATGCTAAAAGCAGTAGCTATAAAAATGCCTTTTTTGGTTTGATGCTGAACGAGAAGCTAATTGCAATATGGCACGTATTCGAGTGGCGACGCTATAAATGCCGTTAAACTAGATGACGCATAGTAAAACGTTTTATGACTTTTAGTATTGTACGCATAGTTAAATCAGTCGACGAAAAGTGCCGTTTATAATCGCATAATTTCACCTCTTAGCGTCACGAAGAAAGCCATTAAAAATTTCAAATGAGACGCAGCTTCAAGCTCTAATAACAGTTTTATTAAAACATCTACGTGTTTGCGATGCACGATGAACAAACGACGAAAGTGTTATAAATGCGCAAACATGTTAGATGAATTTGAAATTTTCTATGAATGATTGAAATATTTTCAAGTTTAAATTATTACGGCATCCTCACATAGTAATGCTGATGGCAAAGAAGCGTTTGGCATAACAGCTTGAATTCGTTTGATTCCGTATACAAAATTTTGTATACTGATACAATTACATCCATAGCACTGAAATCCGTTGCACGTTCTCATGTAAAAAATGATTCGACGATGCTTCCAAACCATTATATATGATATGCAGTGTTATCCGACAGATTTGTTACTTGAGAGTGACGCAAAACTATGCTGACATCCGATGCTCTAGCGGTTTTTTTTTTCGTTAAATTTTTGACTTCGCAGTGCAGTTCTTTTGCATGGATGTCGAAAAATCGGCTTTGTTGCCACTACTTTTAGCCGTATCTTCACCTTTTGTCTCTCTTGTCTTGTGCTCAAGGGGAAACAGGTGTCTTAATTGAGTACAGTACATTCTTCACCTCTTATGCAGTATTGACTGTTAAGAAACGCATGCAAAAGGCCACCGAAATAGCAAATGGTCAACGCTATCCTAATTCAAACTTCCAAGTTGTAATTTACGGCATAATGAGTAATGCTGATAAGCGGTTATAAGACTGAATTTATCCATGCGGTGTTGTTTCAAAGCTGAGGATTGTATATAACAACTTTCGCCAGTGGGGGCACTTTTCTGAAATGTGGATGGTTTCCGGGTCGTCCGAGTCTCGAAAGTACTGAGTCACGCTTGCAATGTGCTTTGAGGAAAACAACCAACATGTTGACTGAGGATATTTGAGGTATTAGCTTAATTCTTGGGCACTGGGACAAAATCAGAAAATCTCTGAATTTCATAACTAGTCACGAAATTAGCAAATCAGCAGTTGCCCTTTATCTAAATATTAGGTATTTATTTAGGCATAATGAACTGAAAGCCTGATAGTTGCATATAACGAACTCAGTCGCTGAGGCCTCAAGTGCATCAAAATTGCTTGCTCTAGACTCTCTACGAAAGGAATTCGGGGTGACTTGCTGAGGAAAAGTCATGCTGACTAGTTAGTATTTGCTACTTAAATGATATCATGCGAAAAGCTATGAAGAGCTAGAGTGTCTAGTCCGGGCACCGAAAGCTTTAAAAATTCATCCGTATACGATGTCTTGGGGCAGAGATGAATGTGAGAAAATGCAACGTCGGCTGAGCTCGATCTGTAACAAAATGGGAAATCGGCTAAGGTTTCGCTCGTCGACTTTTGCAGCCTTCAATCGGCTTTGATGTGTCATCTGAATTCGGATGATGTCCGATTCTCGGAAATGTTAGTTTCACAGAATCGGAAATCTCCTGAAATCCTGGGAGAAATATGGAAAATTATTGCACTTGGCGCATCGAAGCCTACTGATGACGACCGCTGTGCATATATATATATATATATATATATATATATATATATATATATATATATATATATATATATATATATATATATATATATATATATATATATATATATATATATATATATATATGTGCATATACGTATATATGCAGATTAACAAATGGTGAAGACGCTCTTACCGGTGGTATAATAATGGTGATTTGAGTGATCGTTTTTATGAAGTTTGCACTTTTGAGAGCTAAATATTGCCTCGTTGAAAATAACTACGTTATAGGATATAGCGTCTTGTTGAAGTGCTAATATTAAAAAATCACTTTGCAGGTGTCCGGGGTGTTGAGTGCTTAAGTAGCGGTTAAACTACTTGTGCTCAGTGCTTCCCATATTCCACAAGAGATTCAATGTTCTATTCTGGATCCTATCTTATACATGAGCCATCAGCTGGGTAGCTCACAGGTTTGCATTTTTTTTTCTCTCTCTTTTAAAGCGTCACTAGCATTTTTAAAACAATAAAATGCTTTCGACTGCTGTCGCATTTTTCTTCACCGAGTGCTTCTAATCAATTTCAACACTTATTGTGCACGTGAACGCAAGTATTCCCAAGTAAGGCTACATGACGCATTCAATAGGACAACGAGAGACGGGTGGCGAACAATCTTCAACGATACATCTTTTCATAGCGCTTATTGTTGTGAACGTTGTAACCATGTTCGATTCGATGAATACATTTATTTGGCGATGTTTATGAGTGCCATATATGGAATCGGATCTAACAGTTCCGTCATGAAATTTGAATGTACGAGATTGGACTATCATCTAAGTGTATAAGGTAGATGGACTCTATAGTATAAATGTTTGAAGTAGAGAGAGCATTTGAAAATTAGAGAAAAAGGAAGAAGAAACTGTCGACGATGTTACAAGGATGACAAAGCGGTTAAGCAGTGAACCGATTATCAAAATAAACTATTCACAGCAGATTTTCAGCATGATGTTACTAATCTGATGTTCACTTATTAATGCGTTTTTTCGATGTTAGAGTCTTTATTGAACGACTTCGTCAGCAATCATATCCTTTAGCTCTTCCAAAGTATAGAGATGGTCATTAATGGCTCAAGAATTTAATGTCATCAATCGTATAGCGACTCACCAATTAAAACCTGATACCATCGCTCTGCCAATCTTTTTTTTTTCAAATCTCTATTGCAGACACACATCTTTTCTCATAGTAGTGTTTCTCATACTCACTGTGAGCTATGCTTTCGATTATTCATATGTAGTGCTGTTGCAAGCGCTTATAGTGCGAAAAATGCACAAAAAGAATGAGCTGCAGACAGTGAAGTTCTTTCAAAAAAGGGATTGAAAGAGGGGAAGGCAGGGGGAGCAGCTGATCTCCTTTACTTTAAGCTGCCACATTCTTTCTGGCTCCAGGCTTTGAAATTTGAGCAGAAGTTCGGATCGGATGGTTCAAAAGTGAGAGGTTCACAATCTACACACTGCCTTCATCGTTTCAGGCTTGCATTTTGCTCGTCTTCTTTAAAAAGTTTGGTTCGATCCTAATCACCTTTTTCATCGAGCAGGATTTGTCCATTCTTAAAAGTTTGTCAGAGGATGCCGTCGGTTGCAGGGGCAGAAATTAGCGCTTACCAGCAAACTGATGAGTAAAATGTAAAGAGTGGGCCGTTGAGAATTTATAAGCAGTGGTTTAATTGAAATCTGTCGGTTTTAATCTAACATACATTGTCAAAACGAACAAGTTGAGGCATTGGAAAAAGGCTTAGAGCAACGAAATGAGCAGACGATTTTCTGGAGGAAATCCCTCATCTCAGTCATCTGCTCCACAATTATTCGAGTCAAGTTTTGCCATCTTTCGCAAATTGTCTGTAAGCTTACGCATGTTTTCAGCTGTAATCTTTGCTTTATAAGTAACCCCTGTCCATAATATTTAGTAGCACTATCACACGACATGAAGTGGAGGGCAAAATAGTTGCCTTCATCCACGCGTTGCTTTTCATGTGCAAATATATTTTTTGTGGCCGCAACTACCAAGCGCAATATGCATTATAATTTGTTGCGTTCCTGAACACCTCGTCTTCTAGAAGCAGAACGCCGTAGGTGACTGTTTTTGTCATGATTAGAGGTCGTAAAGGAAGACATTACCAGTACACGTCCTTTCATTTGACAACTCAAAAGAAGCGCATGAGTGAGTTTCATTTCTGAGACAGTATCTTGAATTTAATTCACCGCTGAATTTTCTGGACATTAAGAACTCATGTCACGATGAAAAAGAAGTAGCGATGCAATTGTCTGCGTGTGATGGCGACATCCAAAAGCATGGACAAGATATGCAATATGCGCATGCAGTGAAGATCAGCTCAGTGATGAATAAATGGCGAGGGAATTTTGTGAATGATTTTGATTTTGCGCATTTGATTGTACAGAACATATCCGTTTGGTTCAGATGATGATACGCCAGCTAGCTAAACATTAGCACTTAGCATAGTGACCGTTGATATTAACGCAGAAGGCAAACGAAGAATAAATTAAGCAATGAGTTTAGAAAACTTGCCAATTCACCTACTCAGAGTTACGTGAGTTTAATCCAGTTAGAGGCCATACTCATCTAGTAAACCTGAAAGTTCCATCAGTTGAACTCACTAGTTCATTGATGAATCTTGGCAACAATAATTTACCACAGAACATTTCGCAAAAAACCATTATTTTACATATTCGGTGATTTTCACATTTCACTCATGAAGATGTGCTGGGGAATTTGTTGAATTCTGCCGATGAATTAGTTTCACAATATCATTCCTGAAATAAATAAGTAGGCAGTCAATTATGTATGCGGAATACTGCTGTATATATGCAAATGTACTGCTTAGGAAGTATGAACTTCAGTGCACGCCAGCAGTTCATTTCGGTCGGGTCGAGAGGCTGTCACAGAATGGATGGCAAAGGGGGCGTTTCGCGAGGTACAGCACGTGATGAATCATCCAGCCTTCATCCAAAACTTCGCGCCAAAAGGCGAACAACCGACGACGCCTGCGGTAAGTTACGATTGATAGGAAGGATGAAGTTTCCCGCTTTTCTCCCTTCAGTTTGTTCCGGAAGAGGGTGTTTCCTGTAGTTGCGGTTTTTGAACTTGAGAAACTGGTGATTGGATGGTAATTTAGTTTCTGAGCATGGCTTTTTTCCAGCTTTTAGTTTGACATAGGTGCAGTCAAAAATGCTTTTAATCCAAAAGGATTTGAAATCTTCTGCTGAATTTTTTCTTAGTGCTTATAACCCTTGCCACGAGTAATTCAGTTTTGCTCATCTAAAGTCATCGTGAAATGATCTGCTTTAACTGGATGGCTCACGAGGAAGGGTGATTGTTTGCGGAAAAGGGGTGGGGGGGGGGGGGAAGGAGCGGAAGTAATGAAGGAGGAATGATGAGCCTTATGACTCCCAACCGTGCATAGGGATGAGTAGTTAAGTGGGAAATATTAATACTTCACGTTTTTTCCAAAGAAGACATAAAACAATATAGTAGAAGCCTTAGGACAAGTTGAACTTCATTTTAATAGATACGCTAAATTTGCAGCAAAGTTCTTTGATTTTGCTATTAGTGGAAGCTCGAGTTCTCCTCATAACTTCTGCTCAATCGCTGTACAACTGCATTAGACCCTTTCTAGCGCCGTTTACACATATCCTACAAAGAGAAATGCAGCCATTACATTTTGAAGTACTCTTCAAGTTCATATTCGTATAACTAACCTGAAGCAAGCTGCAAACAGGGCAATAAATCAAGTTCTTAGCTGTGAAAACTTTTGGGCAAACCAATTTAAAAATTAGCTTCTTTCGATTTTTTGAAATCATTCTGAGCTCACTTATCGGCGTCTATCTTCGTAATCATTTCATTGGTATTTGTATTTACGCTTAGCGCCGAATACGTTCTCCCCTTCTTTTTCTATAAAGCCGATTTTACAAGCGGAAAGATCAAATGAAAAAAGGCGTTAATATTGCCGCATGTAAACCATCTTTTTTAGCTTGCTATACTGATAAATATGGGTACTGAGTAAGCAATAGGCGATGCAACAAAACACCTAAGAAGCGTCATCGGCTATTGCTAACTTCATTTAATAATTCCGGAATCGGCGCTTTAAGTTTTATTCAAGCGGTTTTCAACTTAAATTTTCTACTACAGCCGTACCTCTTCGAAAATCCGAACGTACAAGAGATTTTATGAAATATAAGATTGCCTGAAGGTGAATCAATACGTGCGTATAGTTCTCATAAGCAGCTTTTCTGATATGACGTTATGACTTCTTCACAGGCTTCATCAGTGAAGTTGTCAGTAGTGGAGTTTTCGATTTCAGTGCCACTTTTTCTCCAGAAACAATCGGAGAACGGGATTGCTACCCTCCAAAAAATTGCTCTCCCTCTCTCACTCAAATTCCTCTCAAATTTGAGCGAGAGCACCTTTAGATGCTTAAATGGCATGAAATTATATCATTGATATTTTAAGGGAGACGATCCCTTCAAGGATAACCGATGAAATTTATCACTTTTTATTATTAAATTTCAACAGTTTACGGATGAAATTTTAATAAAAAGTCCCTACAAAAATTGTGCACTTTGATTTAGTTTGTAAGCTTTCATGAATTAAAGTTGAAAAGATTGTGAATATTATGGGAGATTTTAGTGCACTTGATTTCCTCTCTCTCCATGTTGTCAAAATTTTGCTTATATATTTCACATTGTCAACCCCAAGCAGAATTAGGAATTCATCCGTGCCTATACTCTCGTATACAGCAAATTATACTCTCATATATAGCAAACAATAGGATGTTAATAAACAGCCGGACAACAACGGCTAAAGATGGTTGCATCCAAACGGTATTGCACAAATAACCAGTGGGGGAAAATTTTACTCGCCATGCGTTACTGCTTGTTTTTTCGTGCCCTCTCTCCTCCTAGGCTCACGTGATGCGTGTCTTCATCGTACTTCATAAAACTGTCTATTTATTTCAATTTATAATTGGGTTACTTTGCTTCTGATTCAAAATCTCACGTCATTCGATTTCACGGCCCGAGCATCTAGCTCACTAATCAATGTCGATGTCTCCTTCCTACCAGTTTGACGAGAACGGATGAGTTTTTCTTCTAATACACGGAAATGCAAATTTCGCCTTTTTGCAACACTGGGTTTGAGAGATACTTGTCGCTGTAAGCTTATATTGTTGTGGTGAAAAGATTCGGATGCGAATTGCGCTTTTAGTGGTCACATCTGGAAGCTCGGTTGAGAGTGTCACAACGCCTTTGCTTCCACAATTCAATTCATCGCTTCATGGCGTTCAGGGAGCGTCACAGATAACCTCATGCGATCCTACATCTGCATCGCTTCAGCACACCTCAACCTTCGGCTCCTTACGATTCCGCACTTCACAACAGCATTCTCCATCGGGTGGACCACAATCCTCGATTCCACCATCGCATTTCCAATTCGAAACGCTTGCTCTTATGGAACAACTCAAACAACGCAATTTAGGCCTCGAGATTTCCACAAATCCGAATCGTAAGTCTTTTTTGAAGCAGAAGCAGTTTTTTTGTGCATTATCTTCATATAACCATTGCAATCAACCTCTCCGATGCTCTCTTTATTAATAATCACATTGCATCCTTCCTCTCTCTTCCCTTCCCTCAACTAAAATATGCCGCAAATTTCGGATTTACAGGAGAGAACTATATTGCTTAAGCTGCACGTAAAAAATTTTTTACGTTAGGGATTGAAAGAATGAATACTTGTTTGGTCAGAAGCTCTTTTAGCAATTAAGGTCGCCTCTGAGGCCGAAGATTTTGCTAATAGGGAATACAATCTGCTCGTATCCAGTACGAGTTGCAAATTAGTGACCCGACGCGAAAATCCACACCTTCACTGAAGTGAAGCGATTAAACCTTCTTTCAGCGTAAGACTGCTATCTTCTCTGATTTGCATACTGAAAATTCTAAGCTTAGGTGCAGCTGTTTTAGGCTTTCCACAAGTTTTTTCTACAACATCGAGGTAGGCTTTTTCGCTTGCTGGCTACAAATTTCACAGCATCCTCGAAAATAGGGCCATCCTTTGTCTCTGTTGCCACCACAAGTGACATTTGTAGTAATTCGCCACTTGACGATCAATTTTACCAAAGTATATTACACCTTTGGAATTGGGAAGATGGCATTAAAAATCGCATTACAAGTCCTTAAACGATGGCCACTGGATTTCTCACTTACAAAATTCGAGCCAGCTGGTATACATAATTGCTTTCTTTAACCGCTATAGCTCACCATTAAGCAAAATAAGCCTAAGAGTTTTTCGCATATTTCAGCTCGCACAGTTAGCCATATTAAGTCACGCATAACACATTACAGGTTCCTTATTGACTTTGGCCACCAAAATCCACGGGCACTTACGTCTGATCTTATTCCAACACTGTTATTTTTCAGTAATTGTGTTCCCATAAACTCGTCCTGCTCCATTGCAGTTATTTTCTTTATCGTGCATTCTCATATTTTATTTTATTGAACTTTATGCGATCCCCATACTGTTCTCTAAACATCTATACTTAATATGCCTACTTTCTATTAATTATAGTTGCTTTAGACTGTATAATTTGCTGCCAGTAAACTTTAAATATCCTATGTGTAAAGTGTGGGAAATGAGCTGGATTTACCAAAAAAAAAAAGCCAAGAACCTTCATGCTTGATATGCAATCGCATAACTACAAACAATTTAATGCGTTGGTCCAGAAAACGAACTCGAACGAACTTGATCCAGAAATTTTAAGCCGTATTTAGGCGCAAGTGATTCACAGAGGGTGGTGGATGGTAAGGAAGTTGAGACCGATAAGCTACCGACTTGTCTAGATAATGATTCCACTACATTCTATCGTTGTATGTGGATCACGAGTTGAAGCTGTCAGACAATGAACGAGAGACATATTACTAATGCATACACATAAGCATGACGCCGTCATAATTTTTGAGATTTTTATGAAAAATCTATGGTAGACATAGAAAACGTGCCAAATTTCCATGAGAACTGCTGCATGCGCTGCATCTTCATGCTCATGTCGCTCATGAACATATAGTGAAGACATGAACTAAGGAGTTGGAAAAAATGCTGCTTTCAACATCTAAAAATCCACTCAGACTTATTTCAACGGCAAATGCAGCAAGTAAAAGCGCCTACTACACTTTGTTTTCATGAAAACTTTACTGCAATAAAGTGCTTGTACTGATCTCTCAAAAAAGCGACCTACTACAGTTTTTTTTAAGTTCAAACAAAACATGCACTGTTTTTTAGTAAAATGTAACTAAGGATTCAAGTAACGTGCAGTTTATAAATGCACTAGCATCACTACTTGTATCATTACTGCGCTTTTTTTTAATTTCACAATGTGAAAAATGGCCTACAACAGTATGACCCATTCAATGTTCTTAAATATCTTCATTAATTTTGGCGAGAAAAAGAACTGATGAGTCACAAATCGTCACCTTCACATTTAATGAATTCACAAACATTTAATGACCTCCCACGATTGTTTTTTATTCCTTAGATCAGCCTCTTTTTATTGTCAAAGTTTTCAAAACATTTTCATCCTCGTTGGTTGCTCATCACGAAACGTATTTGTCTTCTTGGCGAATAAGTGATATCTTGAGCACGTCGAAATGAGTTCCATCTCATCTTGTTTAAATAGGACCGACGAAAGCACAACGCTCGTGTCTTGTAGCATCACTGTTAAGTAGCAGCTTTATGTATTTGCTCTCTCAGGGCTTTTACAATATTATGCAGCTATGAGCTGTGCGACTCAGAAATTCAACTGAGAGCATAACGTTGAAAGATTATAGAAGATGAAACCCATTGGGAAATATGAAACGTACTTTCTATTGTTTAAACTGTCGGTTAGCATTTAATGCTTAGAGGTAAAACGTGGTGCAGCAGTGAAATAAAATAAACTTTACTGACCGGAATTTCATCAACAATAACCGATGAATGATTTGCAAATTTAATACAACAGGTTAAAATAGTGAAGTAAAGAGATTATTAGAGTAGTTTCTACCTGGCAAGGTTGACCAACATGTATCTGAGGATTCGAGGAACACACTCATTGACTACACGGTGAAAGTTTTCTAATCGCCGAGATTTGACCTTTGCTGATCTATATTTGCTGGTGATTGCCATCTGTCGCCTATCTTTGTGTCATCTATTCGTTAACCAGGAACTTTTTCTAAGCAAGTACCTCCAGAAGTGCTTCATTTTGGCACAAAAAAGGTGTACCTGCTAAGCAGTGTGATGAATTACGGTGAGTGTGTGTTGCAGCGGAATCACCATGCGATGTGAGCGTGAATCTGCAAGAGTGGAAGGCGAGTCGCGTACTCGCTCGTCCTCCCGATCTAGACGGGTATCTACCAGCATGCATCAAAGGTGTCAGAGGCAACAAAGATGTGATTGTGCAGGTCAGTTCATCATTATTCCTTATTTCGCTTACAAGCTGAACTAAATTGCAATTGCATGCGGAAATCGTTTTTCGCCAGTTGTCAGCATTTACATTGTTCCAGCCCACAGATAATTTTGCCAGCTTCCAGCAGGAGGGCTTCACTGTGGCCTCAACTAAAGGGGATCGCCAAACCAACGAAGGAATTTTCAATCGGTTTCCTGCACTCTCTTTTCGTAACTTTTTTTTGCCCTTTCGCGGACTCGATATAAAATTTATTACTAGCTTCGTACTCGGTATGAATTTCCACTAGGATAAGAGCATGTATACTTCCGCACAAGTAATGCATCAGATATGCATAGATACACTTAGCATGCGTTGCACTTATGACATAAATTAGGGATGAATGTGCAATCGTTCTAATTTTGATACGCAAGGATGCAGAGGTATCTTCGTTTTCTTTATTTTTGCAGTTTGACAGTGGCGCTGAGCATGTCTTCGAAGATGTGATGTCACCAACTCGAGAGCAACCTGATATCCTCGCCGATCAAGCTCCGAGCCCAGATTCGGTTCGTTGGCTTGCTCACAAAATGCTTCTTCTTCTTATGTTTATTCATGCGCATAAATATATTGTAATGGAGGGCAATGTGATAAGCTTATCGTCGGCTTGCTTAGATTGCCCTATTTATTTCAATTATGTTAGATAAACATCTTTTTTTTCAAATAGAATGTGAGATTTTTGATCATTTGTTATTCCCTTTCTGGCTACTTTGAAGTGCAAAGATAAGAAACGACCTCTAACATAGAACAGTGGTATAATGTTGAGTCGAGAAACGACAGGAATCCGATTTCTTTGAAGCAAATGAACAAAGCAAACCAGTAACCATCTTCCAACTAACAAGTTCCAGTTTTTGGCGCTCATTCCACGTTTATACGCTCAATGCAATTGAACACAAAAGTGGAATGCCGTCGTTTGTTTTCAGATAAACGTCTCGGATTTATTATGTGTGAAGTGGAAAAGCGATGAAAATCTCTATCGGTTGGCCGAAGTGGTCAAGAAGACTACTTCACCTGCCAGGTTTCAGGTATTCTTATCTTAAAGTTTTCTTCCCTCGATCGCTACTCACAAATACGCTAATTTTACACGTTTCAGAGCGTTGCTTCAACGAGGCAAATCAGTGATTTTTGGCATTGATCTTAATATGAAAAATCTTCGGCAATTTTGAAACGCTACTAGAAAATTTCCCTAACAAACAGCTGAGAAAAGACACTGTCTTGACAAATAGGCAAGCGCCCAATAGGATTCCCCGTCGTTTTTCGGCAAGAAAATGATCTAGAATTGCTTATAGGTAATGCAATGATAACGAACATATGCAAGCAACGATAATAAATGCATGTGAAAACGCACAAACACATGCAATGAAGTGACATCGAGCATGCTGAACACTTTTTAGCGCATTAATGCGAGAATTTATAATCATAAAAATTATTAGGCGCCTCGGATATGCACATCTTTTATCAGTAGCTAAACAGAAAATTTACTCCCTGATTTTTGCAAAATCAGAAATTCTGAAATCGGAGTGCAAACAAATGGTAGTTGTTTTCGAAAAATTTGTTGCTTTAGTCGCTATCACTTGTGGGCAAATGCGACATCATTGCGCCCCTTTATTTGATTAATTGTCAGGTTTCTATTTTTTGGTTTATATTAAATATTTAGGATATCTCATTCTTGCCGGCTAGAGGATTGAAAAGAGCAAGCGAAATTTGCTTTGAAAATGTAGTTTTTTTGCTTGTAAACGAACACGAATTTGAAGATTCCATTTCACATAGTGAACTATTGACTCAGCTAACAATTAACCATGAGAATCATTGCTCTTGATAACGTTAGTGGATAATTGCCTTGCATCGAAAAATGAAATTATAAGGTAATTGAAGCCAAGTTTTCTTCTGATCAACATACGTTCAGCTGGGACACTGTATGATGTGAAAATTCGGATTTTTCATGTTTGAATTTTAATTGGATTCATGAATGCTGTTTTCGTTCGTCTCGTATTTCTCCAAAATTGACTTCATTTCATGAGGGTATCGAAAAGAAAGAGAAATAGTGTTTGAAATAGAAATCGAGCAGGATCATATATAGTAGTTGAGTTGCAAATTAATTAACTGTCATTTCATAGGCACGAAATGTTCAAAAATTGGCAAAAAATCTGTCATCAATTTAGATCCTTTGGAAACAGTTAAGTGCATCGATGTCATTGATATGCGCAACGTAGCATGAACAGCTTCTTGAAAACTTCCACCTGAAAACGCTCGGCCACTGAGAACAGACAACTTTCAGAAGAGAACAACTTTCTTCTGAGCCAGCCGTAGAAAAATTTGAAATTAATTGCAACGAAACTGAGATCTTCTTTGGTAATTTTTTTGTCATCCACTTCCGCCTTCAGATAGGAAAAAACGTATTTATTGCAATGCAGTATTGCAATACAGTCTAACTGAATACTGTTTTATTCGTTATTGCAGTGCAATTTTTGGTCTAAAATTGTGAAATTTAATGTATGATCAACATCTGAGCATCCTGTTCCAAGAATAAATGAAATATATTGCAAGTTGTGAAACGTTCCAACATTGTGATATATGATGCTGTTTTCTGCCAGATGCGTCTTCATTGTGGCTCATCGTCTGAGTGCATGTGGTTGCCTCGTGCTAATGTACGTCTCGTGCGTCCACCGTGGTACGATGAACTGGCCGCCGCAAACAGCTACAATACTTCTACCACTGACAATCGGTAAAGTTAAATAATTCACATTAAAGTATCGCTTCAATATTGCAGCATCGATGATTGCGGCTCTCCTTTAGCCACTGTGAGTGGTCACTGGACACAATTTTTTTTCTCCTTCCTTAGGATTATTTTCTACCTTAATAAAAAAGGAGGTATTCTCGGCGTCACGAGTCAACAAAGCGCAAGTGCATAAAAGTGCAATTTCGCTAAATATTGTTGTGCTTCTTATATCTATTTCCCTTTCTATTTTCGGTTGATCCATTATGTAGTCGTTTTTTAGTCGAACAAAAAACATATTTCAGTGAAGAAATAAATGGGTTTGATTCAAACGGGTGCTCTCCTTCATCGTTAGTGCAAAGTGCAATGCCGCCTTTTGCTCCATGCTCTTCACAAAGTGGTCGTATATTAAACTCTGCCAGGCATTCCGGGTTAGTTTTCCGCTGTTTCGAACTCGATAGAGCGCCTATATGAAAGTCGATTCTTTTTGATTTCATATTAGTTTCTTTAAATGCAATTGCTGTTAATTCAATTTGTTTGCGATTCTAATCATTTTTATTCATAAAATATTAAAGATGTTTCTTGTGGCGAAGAATGTGGTGGCAAGTTCAAAACTGTAAACTTCCCACCCTGTGCTCATTTCGAGTGAAAACGAATTCACTCTGCTAGAATAAAAAAAATAGTACAAGATATTTTTGTGAATCTTTTGAAGTGATAATACTGCTGAAGTTGACGTTTATAATGATTGCTTGTTAATGTCAACTATGAACGAAATGCGATGTATTTTTAGCATATTTATTCTTTTTATTGTTTTTCTCCTTTCAGCGCAACAAATGCTGATACTCAACTTTTACAAAAGAAAGCAAGTTTAAGTGATATTGCGGATTCAGATGATGAACAGACAAAAGATGAACAGGTGAACGTTTTTCACATGTTTTCCTTTCATCTCTGCATGTATTAATTGGCAGACAAAGAGCACATAGCAAGAAGAAAGCAACAAGGAACACCTTATCGAATTGTTGAATGAAGGTAGTGGAAAATTTATGAACATATATTGAAGTTGGGAAACCGGCAAAATGAAACACCTTTAACTATCGTATTCAATTGTTTTCATTGTTTACACATTACGCACATGTTGTCCGACGTTTATGACAGAGGGCGCAATGTGGTCAGATCTGTGCTCGTAATGGTCAGCTGTTTACATATGCATTTTTTTTTCTAGCGAAACACAATTAGCGACTGTTTTATGCAAGTTTTGAAGAAATTTTTACTTGTCCAAAGAATAAAAATCCCAAAGGTTATATTCGTCTGCTCGTCCGTCTATCCACATTTTTCAGCCTCGAATGACGCTGCACAAATCGGAACGAAATTTACCTGACGGGCACATAGCTCCCTCGTGGACCCAAGTTCCAGAAATCACCACTTTCCTATCCTTCGACTCCTCTTCCTTATGAATCCTTAAAATTATTATTAATGTAATTCATGTGTTCGAAACCTACTACGAGCGAACGTTTTGGCCAAATATTTCTTCAAAAAAATAAATAAATAAATAAATAATAATAATTCGCTAATTCATTAATCAAGCTATTTCTGAGAAATGAAAACCCATCATCTTCTGTGAAACCTGTCCGTACAAATTGTAGCAACTAGCCATTGATTCATCGGTGTCATGTACACTCCCATTTTTAAAACTTCGCTAAAATTTTCAAGACCTCAATCTTTGCGGTAATGTAACACCTTCATGAAAAATAGTCTTGAGAGGTAAGTTAGGAGGGCCTTTCTTCCATCGCATTCTTAGAACATTTCCATAAATTCCGAAATCCGACAGTTTTTGTTGCAGTGTTGTAGTGATCACCTGAACAGCCTTAAGAGGTAAGATAAGATTTGCTCATCGCTTCAGACAGTTGTCCCATTTTTGGAATGTCACCAGCAAACAAAAACCACACCTTTGTCTATAGCAATGAGACTTCCAATTTTTCTTTTTTGCGATGAAATAGAAGGCAATATAACTTTGCGCGCAATGGTGAGACAGTGCCACCCACCTCTCCCCTCCACACCAACACTTTCGGCAAGTTCCTGAAGTTTTTGGCACATATCTGTCACAATCGTTGTGTGATGCAACGCTTTATCCCTCAACAGCTTATTTTCGAGCTGACCTCGATGGTCGCTAGCGATCACTCTTCCTTAGATAATACTGTAACCTCTTTGATTCTTTTCGAAGTTTGTGTTGGGACATTTTTGCTCAGTTGCATTAGCAGTGATGAAAAATGCCCTTAGGAAGTAAATCATCTTCTTCAAGGGGCCAGATAATGCTATCCAACGAAGCTTCTGAAATGCATTATTTTTGCTGTTATGTAACATCCTTCATGAAATTCGCTGTAAAATTAAGCAAGATTGTTGTTGGAACCTCATGAAGGTAACAGAGATCTGCATACTGGCATGATTTTTTACGTGTTTGGAGCAGTTTTGCAAGAAAAAAATTAACTTGCTTTCTGCGCGAGTTGTGGAAAATGAAAGCGTATGAAGAGAGAGGAATAAAGGGAAAAGGTGGGATGGTGGGAGAGATAAAAAAGGAATTAGAGGAGGAGAGAGGGCAGGAATGGAGAGGGAGACAGAGAGAAAAAGAAGAGGAGGAGAGGGATGGGGGGGGGGGGCGGTGGAGGGAGGAGAAAAAATAATTGCGGTGCCCGCACAGGTTTCCATGTCCGAGGTAATGAGATAGTCTGCTTAGCTTTGTGAAGAATGTTTCACGGTGATTATTGCAAATATATAATTTTTTCGTTTCTTATTTGTACATTTCTTTTTTATATATGTCACATCGAGAAATTGAAATAATAATAAAACAAAGGCGATTATATTCGCATTTTTATGTTTTCTATAACAGAAATGATGAAATAAATTGAGTGCAAGCCTAATCTTCTGAGACAAGGATCCTTATAGAATCTTTACGTATCGCTTATTTTCACATCAACATTCTGAAAAAAACTTTCCGCGAATTTTAGCTTTGCGAAAAGAACCTATTGAATCCTTGAACAATGTGTATATTCAACGTTCAAATCACTGAGGAAAGTATTTGGTTATTTCTTTCCAACCGTCGCTTTTCCACTTCAATTTCAGTTTGTAGATTAATGAATAGGCTTTGAGTTCATAGAAAAGTAAGTAGTAGGTGCTTTTCATACATACATATGCAAAGATGCGCATATCTTACTCACGTATTTGGATTTTTTTTTTTTTTTTTGCATTTATATTTCGCTAGTTTCTCTTGCTGCATGAAATATTTGATAATAATCAAATTGACATGCGCATAACGACTCACAATTAATGTATTGGGTCTCAATATTAACCCAAAAGTTAATGTGTCTCATGTGTGATGTTATCCTGGCATTTGGATGTGTTTAATTCAGAAGTCGAACTCTCATTTTTTGACTTCTGAGAGGTGATTGCTATAAGCGATTCTTTTAAGACGGACGCCGTCTCAGAGGTTTATAATTTTTCTGGCAACTCAACACCTCGTTCGGCGTTGGGTACATCCGCGACAACAAGCGATCGCCTTTCGGCGCAGCTTTTTGGCGTGGTGCAATCGCAGTCGGTCGCTGGCTCGACTGGTCTGCTTGAAGAGGACCCGTTCCAACACCCGCAGCAAGCTGCCAGTAACGTCGCAGCAGCTGCCTGTGCTGCAGCCGCTGCAGTCATGCAGGTGTGTTCATCTGTTTTAGCCAGTTGTTCATTTTGTCGTCGCGTCGACCGCTCGTTATAACGGTGGATTTTGCTTGCTTCATGCTATCCGCTTATGTTTAGCGAGTTTTACGTGACTAGAAAAATTCCTTCTCGTTGACCACCTACCAACGGAATTGACGGCAGCTAGAACTTTTTGAAATCGCATTCAAGTCCATTCCATTCCCAGCTCAGAAATCTCATAGCGCAACATTTCAATTTACAGCCAATTTTGAATGTGTTATTCTATCCTTTGAACCTGTTGTTTGAATTTTTCACTTTGGAGAGCGCTCATTTATGTGCAGGATTCGTCCAGCTGTACAGGGAAGCTTTTGGACCGTTTGCATTGATCAGTTTCTTTGCTTCTTTAGGCTGCACGTTTATTTTTGTCCTGTAGTAACAAGTGAGTTTCATACCATACCTATTCGGCCTGAGGATATCATATTTATGTGATTTTGGAAGATGGATATGATTTTATGAAACTGCTATTGATCAGTCGTTGAAAATATAAACTAAAAGAGATGTGGCTTTCGCGTCAGTTTCCGAATATGAAAGATGCAGCCCAAAAGATCGCCCGGCCACCTTCCTGTTGGTGCTTCTCACAAATGCAATAAGGAAGTGGGGAGGGAAAAGGAAAAGATGGATAAGAGACAATTCCACTCGCTACTGTGGATTTGTGACACGCGCTAACCGAATAGAAACATAGTCGAAAATACGGGACGATATCCTGCATATCTCACATTCTCCCCGACGCATTTCTCTTTCTTCTCTTGAGTAAGGAAAGTGGGGAAGAAGGGACCCCACAAAGCGTTATTTGTGAATAACCCAATGGAATCCTGATTGGGATGTGGAGCGATGTTCTTTTGCATGAACCTTCTTCTCCTGAAAACGGAGGGAGAAGGAAGGAAAAAAGGAGCTCCCATGAGTCATCCTACAAGGGTATGAAGAATGAAGAACGACATTAGGAGGACAGTGCACGCTTTTGCAGGCACCAGACCTATCTAATTAATTTATGTCCGTACTCAGCAAGAAAGTGCATGATAGCAAGAAGAATTGAATTTTAAAATCGTCCTTACTAGAGTATCATGCGGTATCTTTTACTGATGAAAGTTTTTTTCAAGCAACAACAGCGTTATAAAAAAGGTGAAATTGTTACTACACCTGGAGGCATTCGAAAGAAATTCAACGGCAAACAGTGGCGTCGACTTTGCAGCAAAGAAGGCTGCAATAAAGTATGATACTTTGCTTTCTCATTCTCGTCTTTCCGTATAAGAACTCACTACTAGGCTGTTCAATATCAGTGAAAGCTTTTTGTAGAATATTAAAATGATCGCTGAAGATTACTTGCATAAACAACGCTTAAAAGTGTAGTGTCTGATATAGGGTTTATACAGAATTTAGGCAAAGCAAGAAATGTACGACGATGGCGCGTTTCTTTGTTAGACCGAACTTTCAACGAACCTAGCTCAATCAAGAGACGTATTCAATCAGAACAGGAACAGTTAATCCCTGTTAAGCAATGTGCATTTAACATATTCAGCATCTATACGTTCTGTCAGAAATAAGCGGTTGACGAATAAAATTTGGCTTCAAAATCTTCAGCAAGGCCACGCGCGGGGGGGGGGAAGAGTGAACTATCTTATATTATTACGGAGAATGTTTGCAGTAATTTTGAGACACTCGATAGCATCAACAGCATTATTCAAAATCGCTGTTATCACCATTTTTATTTACTTCTCGATAGCTTTTCCGGAAGAAAGCCTAGCTTGCGAAGGTTTCTGTATATCCTATGACGGTGGCCGATGGTGGCTGGCATTATGCCATCATCATCTTTATGCAATCCTCAGACATGAATAAAGTGCATTCAGGAATCTCAACGACGTGGTTACTGTTCCCGACATCTCTCGTTGAAGGGCAAATCGATGCGATCTGAAGCAAGCCTGTCGTCGGCGCTGTCTCCAGGAAGCAGTAACGCCGGCGCAGGTGGGCAGCTTTGTTGAAGTACAACTAAACAGTTGCGCATGACGATGTTTGCCGTCATGCTATGTTCACTGTGTTGCGACGTCTAGGCCGCACCTACGGCACATTATAGTGCTGGCTGCGCATGTCGATCTATACGCGTCCGCCGAGCAACTGGAATGCTGTGCTGCCGACTGCCACGCCTCACTTACTAATTAAAGCAGTTTCCTCTTTGACTGCCACGCCATTCGTTTCTTTTTTCCGGTCATTTTCCTCAGCGTTTTGTGAACAATGAATTGCTAGCCACTTTTCAAATTCTCAGGGGCCACATCAATGGACTGGACCTCACATGGTGATTTCTCGGAGCTCAGTCCTGGTGATCAGCACAATCGGAGATTCGACGAAACTGACGTTGCGAACACGCTTCTCAATCTTCACAATCCTCGTGGAGCAGTTGGTAGGGTCATTGACTCAGAATATTTGATGTTTTAGTTTCTTATTTGTCGTTTGAATGTCGTGATGAAGTCGGCTGAAAATTCAATCCGTACTACCCCAGTGGGTGTATTTGTACTCTTAAGAATAAGAATAACGAATTTATAGGAGGGTTTATTGGTTCGCCCATTTCGGAGCAACCATTCGCGACGTCGGCATCAGCTCGATTGCATGCGGTTGTCAATCGAAGCCTTGTTCCAGCAAAGCTCGTTGCTGGCAGCGGCCCGTCGATCGCATCCACTCGGGCGATAGAGGAAACGTTGAGTGAGGCGCTAAAGGTAGTCATACACTTTTCCACTCTGCATCTCAGCGACAAACGATAATTAGTATGACGAGAAGAGTGAAACGTCATAACTGAGGTAATCGTCGACGAACAATTGACAAGCGCATTTCCACTCAGCGAAAAATGCTCACCCATGCTTTCATTTCCGACTAGAGCACATCACTACATCGCAGCTCACCTCACATCTATGTTCACTAGCTGCTACCTTCTACGTGGAAGGTCGTTCGCCAATTTGTTTTAGTGTTCACTTGCTGATGTACCTTTCGAATCCTCTCAAGTGCAGCAGGTCAACTCATTGAAATTTCAAACTAGCAGTTGCAAAAAATTCAACACATGCGCAAATTTTTCAGATGTTTGAAGCGAGTTACGCAAAAATATGAAACAAAAAAAGTAATCTAATTTTGTTTTCACGTGAGGAAATTAAAGAAGACTAGAATGTGACATTACAAATATTCTTAACACCAAAAGCTTGTTTGCTTTATTTTCTCTTAAGTGATCGCTCGTAACTGATTAATGATTTTTACAAGTGATACAGCAAAGAGAGGCGACCAAACTGGAAAATTTTTAAAAAAAAGTCATATTTAAAGCGAATTTAAATCAGCATATTTAGGAGAGGATAATCTATTAATCGCATTGATGAGAACTTTAAGCAATGCGTCCATATTTATTTACGTTCGTAATCAATGCTTTTGCGTTCTTTGATATTTATCATCTGTTTGCGAAAAAAGATTCGGCTTCTGATATACGAGAAAAAGCAAATTCCTTGATTTTCATCTCTTCAACTTCTTTCGAATTACATTTTGCGCAAATCGTCGTTCACTGCGATAAAGTATTTGAACAAATTCATTCATCGTAACGATATTTGAACTTTCGAAATTATGAACACTTCAGGGCTAGTAATTGATTGCGCAAAATCACGATTTCGCTTTTTTGCATTATTATAAAAATTCACGCGAAAATGTTCGCTCTTTTATTATTTTGCATTTTCGTAGTTCGCGCTTCTTTTTTTCTTTTCTTTTTCTTTTTTTTTTTTTTTTTGAAAATTCGATGAATCGACTTGCATTTTCATCATATTTTATACTGCATGATATCGATTTGAAATGTATTGAAACCGTTATTGTGTAGCTAATACTTATATTAGACGCTCATTTGATGTCTTGTTCTATTTGGAAGCCGTACACACAAAACATTTCTCTTCTACTTCATTTGCGGATGTTCGCGCATAATTTCAAGTGATTTCATGCTTTCATGATTCTATGCAAAACGATATTCGCTTTATGATCTATTTACGGTTTCTCTTGCAGTGCTGTTGCTGCTCATTTTCTGACTGTAAGTTGCGCGAGATTTGAGTCGTTTACTTCACCTGATATTTTTGGGGTTTGTTCCGTTCATGTTCTTTACATTTAAATTGGGTACCTTATTGAGGCAATCTGGGTAATGTCATTGCCTTATTTCTTTTAGACCGGCGTAACAAATCCCAAATAGAGGGAAGCACTTGAAGTTTCGATGGTCGAGTGAAACCGTTTGTCATCTTTCAAGCATCATCTGTGACACATGCATCTTGGAAGTTGTTATAACAAACCATAAATGAAGCACATAGCATGATGCGCGCTAAATTTTCACGAAAGCTTTGCAGAGTTTCATTCGTCCACCGCTGGATAGTCCACAGGCAAAAGAAGATGGAAGGTTCCATCACTTCGAGCCGGTAACCCTATTTCAGATGGAGAGGTCGATACCCGCAGCTAGTACGAGTTTTCAGCGGAGTCTCACAGTGACAACGGAACGGTTGCTTGAGCAAAATTATCCACAGCCACACGATCTCCTTCCGCTGATACCCATTCCACGGGTTAAACACAAGGTGCGTTTTACTAAATTGTAATATCCAAAGTGGCATCTTGTGCCGACCGATGTCAACCTTTTTTATCAATATTGTATGTGTGGGGACTGCTTATTTGCACAGAAAAGTCACATCACTTTTATTTCAGCTCACTGTTGTTTGCTGTAATCCACTTCTACTTCAGGAAAAATTTTAAAAGGATCTTTCATACTGGTCCGTGCAAAAGAACAGGTTTAAACTGTGCCCCCGAAATTCGCCTTGCTCTTTGGGGAGAGGGACTTTCCGAAGGAGCTAAGTTATATAAAATCATCCGGCATCGTTTTCCAATACGAAAAGAAAATGAAAGCGCTGAGGAAGCCAGGAAAGAATACTTTGCATAGATCGAACTAAACGCATCCGAAAACAAACTTTCATAGGAAATAAATAGCCACAAGGAACAGCAAGAACAGCTAGTCCTGATTTTTTCATCATTTTGCTTACACCACTTTTTCTCTGTATAGTGTAAAGTGCGACCGATCGAACCAATTTCAATGCTCAATTTTTAGTCATCAGTTTTTGTTTAGGGTTCAAGTTTTTTAATTCTACTCCACTCCACCGATGTAATTTTGAACCTTCTATGATCTTTTGGTCGAATTACCATGCAGGCGGAAAATAGGGCAGTCGATTCGCCACACCTAGTTGAATTTTTGGGATCTTTTATGGTTGCAATTTTGTTTTACATATGAAACGATTCGTTGTGGTTAAAAATCCATCGCAAACGAAACGAGTTGTATTTTGTTCATGAGCGAGTAACGCTTCATAAAATCAGAAATTAAAAGCACTTTCATGTCCGGTACACTGAGAATCATCTTAGTTGGTTATTGATATTGCGTCTATGCATTAAATAGTACACGACACTTAAAATGATTTCCAGCTAGTTGCTTCTTCGGGTGGGGCAACTGAGAGTGAAACAAAAGTGGATGATGCAGCCACGTCGGCGTTTACGTCGTTTAAGGAGAGCAGCACAAGCAGCGATTCACGTTCAAGCGATACGATAGCGAATCCGACCATCGAAGATGAGCCGAATGCTGCCGAAACTGGTGTGCCAATTTATTAATCTATACTTTGAACACTTTGAACAGCCGTGATTTTATCGATTTCATCGTTCCCTCCATCAGTGCAGCTGGCAACTCTTTCATCTATCACGATCCTGAGCCTTCCGCATCCAAATAACTCCATATAGACGCCGAAGTAACATATTAACTTATTAACCCATCCCACCTTGGAATCAGTCCGAGGCACAATACCTGTTTAAGAAGAGATGAGAGCTCATCAAAAAGATGTATGGTCGTCAAAAGCTATATATAATCTGTTGTCTAATGAAGCTTCATTCGATTTTATTGGGTGCGCAGTATCCGAGAGGACATTAACTGCTGAAGCTTCAGAATTGCTTATAGGGAGGAGAAATATGTTAAGGGGATGGATTCAATTCAGGAGCACTTGCTTCTGAGAGGTGTACTAAGATATGGCGCAGTGAACGAGGCATTAAAATGAACGATGTGCTGGATGTGAGTGCTCATGAGCCAGCCGTCTTTCGTTTACATATATGAGGAGCGCTGTCATGCTAGAAGCGTTGTCGTTTTTATGCCATTTGCTGCACTCTTTTTGCAATTTTTTCCGCACGTTACAACCTTTTTTCTCTTGCAATTTTTCGATGCTATCGGAATGGTGAATGATGGATGGTCGGCTAAACGCTGAAATCAACTCAACGACAGAACACAAAGTAGGATAATTGCCAGCTTGACATTCTATCACATCAAAGTGTACATACTATGAGAAAGGAATTTTTTCTTTCGCAATTTTGACTACATCCTTAAAAGTAAAGTATATTTCCAACGCGAAAATAATGGGCCGCTGCAATATGAATCAAATTATATTGTGGAGTCTATCGTTTAAGGTTTTTTTCGAATTCAGATAACATCTAAAAATTAGTCGAGTGAAAACATTCTTCTTTGCAAACCTTTTATCCTAATATCTGGCGAAAGTAAAACATACTGATGGCTATTATTTTGAGCGATCTCACTCTCAAAGTATTTGTTGTTTTTCAGTCTCATATTTTTCAATGTACTTTCTTTGCCATTTTCTCCATTACTCTTGTACCATTCGTTTATTATGAATTATGGACTATGTAATAAAGCGTCTCATTTTGACTGCCACTTTTCTCATCCTCCTCTTTCTTGGTTTTCTTTACTTGTTCGGGAAATGGTCTCATTCACCCGTCCCCTTCCTCCAAAATGAGCGAAAGCGGAAAAAAAGACACCAACCAATATGCAGGTTACTTATTGTAGTAAAATGGTCTGACATAAAATATGGTTTTCTGAGCACCAATGGGAGTGGTAATGCAATCTGCTGAAATCACTACTAAACATTCCGTTTTTTAAGTTAATTTTCAAAGCACGTAGCATGTGGTCATAGGACCACAGATCCGAAAGATAGAAATAAGGAGTGGATGAAACGTTTTTCCACCACCTTACTAGAGTTCATTTAGTGGCAGTCTACAGCATCTCAGCAGCTGCTTGCTAATATTAAGCGCTCGAAAAACATAATTTGCTAGACAACTCCACTTGTCAAAGTAAAATATAATGAACTCACCGCAAAGAATCTAAAATTTGAATATTCGCTCTTGCAAATACCTCGAAGGCATCAAATAAGAGGAAAAAATTCCATTAAAGGCTGCAAAATCGCGTTTCGTTTTTTTTCGCTCGCCGAAGGATTGCAAGCTTTCACGGCGCTACTGACGCACAGAGTTCATGTGCACTTAGTGGGTCGGGCGTGGTGAATCGTCGTAATATTTCCCACCCACTCAGGTGGCGCTCGCTTGACTATGATGTCACCATGGGGAGAACAGCGTTAAGGTTGTGCAAAAGACCAATATGTTGCTGAGATGAGAGGAGCATCGCATCGAGGTGAGAGAGTTCGTCGGAAATTACAGGTTGCATCCGCCGCTAACAAAGAGGTCTTGACACTGAACACCTTTTGCCAATACATTTAGGTAGCGAAAAACCGGCCGAGAAAACCTCATGGTTGTACTGGCGGTAAAGTGGTCGGTTAAGGAAAGCATTTGTCCACGATAAAAGCAAAAACAGCAGTAGAGTATCGAAATAAAATTAGTGCTTTTTTTTGTTCCTGGCCAGCCTCGCTCGCTTGCCTCCTCGAGGGTAGTCTTTCATCGAATGCGTTGGCCTCTTTCTTTTTGGTTTACTGGATCCGTCGCTTTTTGCCTGATAAAAAGCGTCGGTAATTGACCTTATCAACCATTGAGGGGAATATAGGAGAGTATATAGTGTTCTTACAGGCGGAGTTAAATGTTCTTCGAAGTGGTCTCAAATACTTTGCCAATTGAATAGCTTAGCAAAGTATGATGTTTCTATATTTTCTGATTCAAGCTATCAAAATATGCATTTGATATTTTCTTCAGAAACGGATCCAGAAGATGCGGAAGAGAGGACTGATTGCAGTAAAAGCTTGAACCATACCGAGGACAATTGCACTGATGACGAGGATTACGAGGATGAACACACAGAGAGTTCAGCAGTTGCATTAGCGACCAATGGTGGTCTTGCAACAACGCCACCCAGTTAGTACCTCTTATATTACTTGCAGTTGTTGTATGCTCTTTTTAATTTAATAGATTAGTTCCGAAGTTGAACTACCGTATATGCTTGAATGGGACCTGAATGAATAGATGTTTGCTGTTGAAATGCCATAAAATGTGGACGCCGTCCGATTATTATAAGTCGGCTCGAAAGATTTGTGGCTAAAGCCGTTACAGTTACATTCTTTTAAAATATTGTAATTCGATAAAGTAGCAAGATACATTAGTTCACTTTTCATTTCATTTGAATATCTCATAAATGTAAAGTGAGATGTGAAAAACACATTCGCAAATATAGTTTTTCCACTGACAGGAGCAGAGCTTGAAGATAGGCTGATTGTTTGGAGGTCTCTAAACAACAGAAGCTTATTATCATTGTGCAAATGCAGTGCTCATTATCATCAGAAATTTCTTCGTTTTTTTTTTTTTTTTTGAAACCTTTTCGCGTTGTTTGCATTATTCATCGCATAAGATTTTATTTATTATATGCGCTTTTTATTCCTCTCATTTTCTATGTTTACTCATATCGCATAGTTTGCCAAATGATTTGTTCAGTTTAACGTGTCTCTAGAGTGGCAACGATTTTACGCGATATTTATCCGATTTTCAGGCATTCAGCAAATATCAATAGCTGACGCAAATGGTGAAATTGTTGCTGAATTAAGGGAACGGGGTTGGAGGGGTCAACGAGTATTGGGAGAATCAAGAAAATTACAGCGTCTTGTTAGTACATTTAATCTCATAGGTTCGAAATTAACGCATGATGATAATTAATCGAAGTGGTAAATGAATTCGAAAAAATTCACTGAGATCAGATTAAACTCTCTATGCATCAGAAAGAGATAGCTTCTGCGCGAGATGGTCTGGAACTTTATTTTCATAAATCATAATTCGAACCTGTGAAAGCGCTTTGATGAGTTAAATTGCAATGATTAGTTCGGTGATTCGAAAAGTTTAATACTTTATAGGTCACCTTACATATATTTCATGAATTAAATAGACATAACAGTTTCATAATCCTCAATTACATCATCTTCGTCTTTTTATTTGAAGTTGCTTCTTTTCAAATCTAGAAACTTATTCTTCACAATAATCATTGTCACTAAATTCGTTGCCCTATTTTCTCTCCCTTTATAATTTCATAATCTCTGCCAATTTCAATGCACATTACATTTCCTTCGTTTGGAAGTTAGCAAGTGGTTGAGGTATAAGATCTGACCTAGAGAAGCACCGACTCACTTGTATGTTGCTATAACCGGTAAACACCTCTCTGCATAAAGTTACCGTTTAAATTAGCATCCAACGGTAAAGCCTTGCATGTATTGACAAAGTTTTCGACGCTTCGTACATTGAAGAATTCACCGTAGTTAGCATCATTAACGATGTATGATTTTACAGCAAACAATAGCCACCTTCACCTGATGATTGACAAAACTGCAGACATACAACGCAAATTTTTGCCTCCTTCAAGCTTTCACCTGTGCAAATTATCACTTGTGCAAAATACGACTGCACATTCAACCGCCCATAGCTTCTATAGCAATTCTTCTATATCGTCTGAGGCAACCTAACGCTGTGATTCACATATTTAGTGCAGTCACGCCAGTGTATAAATTGGGCCAAAATTTTTTGCATAAAAGTTTACGCCAAAAAAAAAATGTGACTGGCGCAGCTTATTGCAGATAGCGATTTTCTCTTCAAGAAAGTTGTGACTGTATCCTTATAATAGGAAGCTTTTCTATATTCAAAGATAATAATGTGTTTCTTCGGTTGGGCATTGCTATGAACTGATGAGAAATCTTAGAGCGTTTATATTACTCTTCTTTTTCTATAATAGAATAAAAAACATATCCTAATTGAACGCAACAGTTTTCTTGTTTAATTAATAATCATTATTATCGCATTATTGCTTATATAGTAACCGCTGTTTGAAGTGAATAAAAATTACTGTTCACTATCAAAAATTGTCTGTTGTGTACTCGGAGGGGGGGGGGGGTGGGAGGAGTGGGAGGAAAGGGGACACCGAAAACTTTTTGATTTGGGGAAATCGACCAATAAGTGTTCGCTTCCTCAAGGTATGTTCTAAACGATTCATCACTATATTTCTGAAAAGCAAAAAAATTTCATTTGTTAGTGACACGATGGCTGAGCATTTTCTTATTCACTATTTATGATTTCAGGCAATATCAATCGAGAAAGCTTCAGTGAAGACGACTCATTTGGGAAAAATAAAGTCACCGTGTTTGCGTTAACGGAAATCGAAGACTCATCGGATGCAGAGAATGGCGAAAGAGGTATTCTTATCGGTTGAAGAATAATTTTTCTTCATAATGTTGTAAAAAATACAAAATTATAAGCATCGGTAAACCAGATTAGTCAATCTTCACAGCGTTTTCAAAGAATTCTGTTAGGTGAAGTAATGATAACTTTTATTTCATTCGCAGTAAATACACATTGTTGCACTCAGGCAAACGAAAGTAATTGTGAACACAATCCAGGGAAATAATGCGTTATTCTGTTTTGCAGATATTTTCACTCATATTGACAAAAAAAACAAAGAAAACGATATCCATTGCATTGGGAAAAAGATCTCGATCAACGAATTTTCTTTCTGATTTCGGAGAATTTGCCTTTTTTCAATTTAAATTCTTGGAACTCCGTCTAGAGATCAACAAATACTCTAATTTAGCACTTCCGCTAGTAATTTGACCCTGTTTATGCTTCCAAATTCACAACGTTCCTCCATCAAGAAATTTAAGTTTTCATCCAAAATTCATCAATTTTCGCATATCGAAAGGAAGTTTGCTTTGTAGCAAAACCATCAAATGCGAATAGTTTCGAGCATATTTAAGATTTTTTGATAAATGAAAACTCGAAGCTGTGAAGGAGATTATGCACTTTTGTGCAGTGATGCTTGAGACATACGTCTCCATTATTTCGTTTTCATTTCGTCTTCGGTTAAACGTTCCGCAAAGATAAAAACGCATACATTTGCACATTTTGGTATACAAAAAAAAAAAAATCTGAATGATCCATTTCGCGTTGTTGATTTGTATGAAAAAGGTGAAATAATCGAACAGAAGAGGTAGTAAGCGTGCCCAATATTGAGTCTTCGTCACTCACTTTAATGCAAGTCAAGATATGAATCCTTCTCCCTCCTCCGTGCCTTCACTTCCATCGTCAATATTAGGGTTGTTTTCTCAAATCTTAAAATGTGATGCCAACCTTCTAAGTTGGAATTGTCGATTACTCACAGCCGTACTGTGATAATACGTTTTTAAAGTTCGATTTACAGAGATTATCTGAAATACTCAACAAAAAAAAAAGAGAAAATGAACCATCCAAATTACCACTTCCATTTCTTAAGAAATTGTTGCGTTCCGTAGAGCGATCTAACGAAGAAGTTGACTCCAATGGAATCTAAGGTGGAATAATTGGTGGAAAAATTGCAAAGCTCATAATGGGAAGCGAATAGTTTCATTCGTTAACTTGAATGTAAAATAATTCATTAACGTGAAATGCGTCGTTGAAGATGGCTATGCAAGAGTGGATATCGCTTATAAGAGGCATGCACTTTCGAATTACTCTCGATATATGCACTAAACACAATGCTGCATAATCACACGCACGGGCGGTGCGCGAGCGATCTATTGATTTTCGTCAGTAATAATTTCAACTGCCTGTTATAGCTTTCTTGCAATCTTTTTCTTAGCTTCTTCTCATCAGTTTACTCTCTGACAAGTTGAACTTATGGGCGACCACAAGGTATATAGGGTCACCTGGTCCCCCTTCACCCTCCTTTCCCTATTTCCTCGTTTAATTTCAAATAGTAGGCAAGCATATCAAGTATATTTGGTCGGGCAGTGATTCTCGAGATTTTCTTCGAATAAATGAATCATTGAGAAATAAAAAATTCTGTGATTATGGAGATGAGTTTGCGGGTTCATAATTTTCTTAGTGCAATGAGATTTTCTGCTTGGTTTTTAAAGGTCATGGTAAAAATAATTGTTGATCAGTAAGAAATATTAAGTGGTCACGCGAGCAACTTGTTGCAAAAGCTTAAGCAAGTGCTAATGTAATGAACTGCGTGCGGTGATTATCGTCAGCGGATCTTCGGCGTAATATACGAACAAGTTGTTTATCTGTCTTGTCTGTCCAATAGTGCTGATCTCATGTCAATATGAGATCCGCCTACAAAACAGCAAAAAAGTGCTTCTGAATATTTCAAACGGAAATTTTGATTGCGCTGTAATGTCGTTTCATTGTTGCGTCAAAGTTTGAACATTACATTTTGAAAAATTAAAAGGAGTAAATGACGGGCGATTTGCATCGCACTTCCGCTCTATTTCCGCACTCATTCCTCTTGCATTCCATTCGATTTTTTTAACGCTTATTATGGAAAAAATTTCTTCTCAAAGTGGAAATGACAACCCACTGAATGACGTTATCAAAAATATACCATGCCGACATTTACATTCTTTTAAAGCTACAAGTTCTGTGGAAGTTTGCTTGGTGCTCATTATCGAATATTTCTATAGCAAGAATACTACCACTGATAGACATTCTCACAATTCGTATTTCTGGTCATACTCTACTGCGGTTCCGTACTAACGACTTCAACAGCAACAGAAGGAGGATTTCGATATGCGGATGGGGAGGGAGTGAATGATTTAGACATTGATATTTTGGGAATTCGAAACCTGCACAATAAATAACCGTCGTTGAGCTCATTTACAGAGCCGCAATTAGATGAACCAATTGCTTATTGAAAATTTAAAAGGAATTAGTTTTACATGGTAAAGCTAAACACAGTTCCATCGTCAAGCCGTGGATTCAAACGGTGAATTCTCTTCTTTGCCTTCGTTCAACTACCTTGTTGACAATAAATTATTGATACTACGCAAATTCGGTTTTATATTTATCGTCAGCGTTCATGTGCGCAATTTGGCAACCTGCTCCGCTGCAAAACGACCCAACTAAAGGGTCTCACATCAGTGTCCAGTTCCAACTTAGTTCGTGTAACATTATTGTGCATAAAGTTGTCATTAAGTTAAAGGCTTGTGCTGTTTATATTATAAACAGTTTTGATTAATGCATTTCATGCAGAATATCTCCGACTCACATGCATCAAATTCACGTCCATCCATAGTATGTGTCAGCCGTTCGCAAAATATCCTCGAGGGCGCTGTCTGAAATCAGCGGTGGGCTGTATAAGACAGTGGTCTTTTCGGATCACGCATTTCATCTATCGGATGTATGTTTCGAACATTGTATATACAATGCAATCATCACCTCTGTTATATTGCCTTCGTTTGATTCCGATTGGAATGTCACAGAGGTATTTGGAAGTGTTTTTAGTGCAATTCTGAGTGAAAAAAAATAAAAAAATATTTACGCGCAATTACTACCGGGTGGTGGATGAATATTGGTGCTTTGTTGAACGTCCGGACTGTGTCACTCGAGCACGTTTCAGGCGAACTGTCGTCACCATCTGTTCCGTGGCATTGTCTCGTTCCGCATTTACAGAAGAGATCTTTGGAACAGTCAATAAAGGAATTGCCAAACTCACCTCGAGATGCGCCTCAAGAAATAGTACGTGAGTTATTGCGCGTTGAACGCAAGTGTTCGCATCTTATAGTCACTTCACTATACTTTCATTTCACACTAATTTGTAGTTCTAATGAACTTTTATGAAAATCAGATGATCATTCCGATTTTTCAAAGCGCGGAAAATAAAAAGAGACGTTTTCTTCTTTTCAAATACCTATGGCTCCACTCCAAATTGACTGTTGGCGTTAGAGGCTCTCGAGGTAGTTACTAGGAGTGAGTTAGATTTTAGTGACTTGGCAACAAGTTAAAATGTGTTCAGAGAGGGAATCGCTCAAATTCGCCAGCCGGAAACGTTTCGCGTGAGCATTTATCATTGCCACAGACGCACTCCAACGATCAGCGATCCGCGCCACCCGACAGTTCACACGACGGGCAACAACATGCGGCAACCGCTAATGATCGCATGGAAGAGGATGTGAATGAGACAAGTGTGAAGACAGCAGGTGAGTGGAGTAACGATAGCGCGGATTCACATGCGCCGGCGACAAGTTGTGATGGCAACGGTGCGACAGATCTTCAACGAGCGTACGTGGGTACGGATAGATTCACTGCCAGTGAGATGGTCACTCATCCCTACCATAAAGCCAAGTCACCCTCTCCGGCTGCTGAAGTGTCCATCGTAGTGACCGCAGCTACTCGTACGCCCGCTGATGACAGGTATGTACTTGTATAAGGCATTTGCGCTCCTGCTAGCAGACTTTGTTTCGCTTGCTTTGAAACGAAGAGCACCCCTAGGTGGTGATGCGCGCTCTCTAAATCTTTCGTTGTTCGATGAACAAAGAAATGTGTTCAAGCGGATTTTTTACACTGTTACATTTGTGTAATGTGTTGAAGCGAATTTTCCGATGATTTTTTATTAAAAATGCATTTTCTAATTTACCAACGTGACCGTTAAAGTGCACGAAATTTTGTCGGCTTTTTTTGCTCGCTTATTATAGCTGAAAGAAATGTGTGCGAGCAGTGATGGAAAGGAACTCTGTCAGTTCTAACCAACAAAAATATTGAAAGTGATGGTCACGCTTACTCAAAATTTTGCGCCGCTTTCTTTTAAATTCGGGATGGTAAGCCGGTTAATGTCAGTTTTTTTTTTTTGAAGATGCAGGTGAGAACGTCTGTTAGACTCTGGTCTTGCTCGACATTATCGTTGGCAACCATTCCGGATTTTCAAAAAAATGTCTGTAGGGAATTTAAAATAACGTGATCATGGTTCTTATTACTGCAATAAGGTCGTCAAAAATTCGTTTTTTTTTCGCTTCTTGGAGGGATCAAGGAAAACACTCGATAAGCCAAATACGGCAAGAGAGTTTTAAAATATGCAATACGCCATGGATATGATGCAAATTTGATGTGTAATTTCTTTAAGAGTTGCAAAATTTCCACATTATTAGAGCAATTTTTCGAGAAGGCCATCATTCGTAGTTATGCCACTCAAAAATTGTTGAATGTGACGCTCACTCCTATTTGAAATAATAGTTAATGTCTACTCTTTTTATCAATCGTTGGCATTTTATGAGGAATTATTTCTTATTATTGTATTATAATTTCTTGATACTCTATAATTACCTGAAAACTTACATTTCTTTGTTATAGCGCTTCACAGGATTCTGACAAGGTGAGTGTAAGTGATTCGCAACGCTCAAATCTACAAAAGAGGTCAGTACTAATGCCAACGCATCCGCTACATTTTGGTAAGTCTTTCTGATGCTCTAAAATAACTCATTTCTTTTATTATCTCACTCTGAATCGGTCCTAATATATCATTCTTGAGATCTATTGTGCCAACTCGAACGAAATTGACTCGCTGAAGGAAGAGATTTATTTTGAGTCTCATTTCCGGGAACTAGCACCACATCCTTTGACCGCGCTGTTTTATTACCTATTCACTTTCGATACAGTTGATATTTCTTGATTAGCCTCCCCATGGAAGATATTTACGTGAAACGGATTCAGCGTATCAAAGCCAGTCGTTCTTTGAAACAGTGCTTTGATGAGTACCCTGCAATTGGGAGAGCGCTTTTTCTTCTCACCCTCGAGTTGGCATTAGAATGCTGAGGTGGTCACTAACTTTCACAAGCATGAATTTCCGAGCACATCACTGAACTGTCGAATGTTTTCAAAAACATATCTTGGAGAAGGACGAGGTGAATGGCAGACTTTTTAATCCCATTATGCAGTAAAACAGGTCGTCACCAAATTTTAAATAAGGAAACTTCTGTAGAAAGATGTGGAATAGATTTTCGTTATAAGAAAGCCAAATCCTAGCAAAAAAAAGCTTTTCAATCCCATCATGGGTCCTTTTTGAAAATATTCAAGTCGTCGCCAGATTTCGCAGCTTGGAATTTTCGAGCATGATGATGGCAAGAAGTAGTCGGATTTTTTTAATCTAACTGGTTGGGTTTGTTTATTCGACGTTCAGAGATGATCCCGTTGAATTATCTTGAAGAAAGATTTTGTGTTATCTTTGCATGCTTTGTTAGACTTTTTTCACAAAGTTCTTTGAGTATTGTATTGATTGCGTTATTATTACTATATCTGCCAAAGCATGATGTATTCATACTGCGTGAAGATATACTTATAAGTTTCAAGTATTTGAACTCCGAGAATACATTCACTGAAAATTTGGCAACATTTAGTTCAAGAATGCGCGACTGTTTCTTTCATAGTCAAGGAGAAGAGGATTTGGAGTTATAAAATTACGGTAATAAATGTAGATTATGAAAAATTCGAAATAGCATTGCAATTTATTTGCATAATGCCAAATTATAAGCGTCATCCTAGCGTCATAAAACGTTTATGTGAATCAATTAGCCTCAGTATTACCGTACTCATTTGGCCGTGAAAAAATATTGCACAATAAAAGCTTTTGAAATCTTCAAATTGGGGCAATATTTTTTTAAAGGTTGGAACTCTAAAATAACGGCTAGTACTCTGATATTCCAAGGAAATGAAAATGAAGATGATAATTTTGGAAATGGAAATAAAGTAGGCGGAAACCGTAAATTTTTGCGAAAACATCTTATATATATATATATATATATATATATATATATATATATATATATATATATATATATATATATATATATATATATATATATATATATACACGTTAAAACCCGGAAAGGTTACGCTGGTCAACAGCAACATATTTGGCGTAAAAACTTTTACGTTTTTTTAATATGTCCATATTATGTAAAAGATGAAGAATACCAGAGAAATTGGGAGCAGGAAGTCATGCTGTCATATAGATTATAAGCACCAATCCTCACTTCAGTGGCTTTTTTAGTTTATAGATTGAATTTACCTGACCAACAGACATAGACATGCACGCATACACTCAGGCTAGGCTACCCACGCTCACAGACTGTTCTCGCCATATTGTACCTCAAAAAGGCAAAATGAATAACGTTAGCATATCTACTGGTTTAACACAGCTGAAGACTGTTGTAACAAGTTGAAATTCATTGCATCCGTATGATCGGAAAATGTACTGCCTCGTTTTGAAAGGAGTTCTATGGAAGGAAGCTTTTAATTTCAGTTTCAAAAACCAAATCTTCTTAACCGTTCTTCTTGCTGCTATCCCTAGGGCGTATTTGTTGTCTTTTTCACCTCGCACTTTGTTATCATTCTCGTTTCTCATATCACATCTTCTTTCTTTAACCTGTGATTTTCTTTGCGATCAAAACATCTTCCTTATGATTTTCATCCACACTTGGGCAACCCTATCCTCCACTTTCGGGAAAGAGACGCACAAGCAACAAGCGGCAACCGTCGACTGGCAACTAAGTGGGCAAGGTTGAAGGAACAGCGGGATCGCTAAAGCAATGAAAATTTCTCATGAAAAATGCCGAAATATGGTATTATCAGGCGTGCACCGAAATTCCATAAATCCTGTTACTGAACTATGAGTCAGTCGATTTTATAGAATTTTCATTCAAAATTTACGAATCATGTCAATTTTTTTCTGCATCATTCAGTCAAGTTTTGCCACCATATCACCCGATATTTGATTTCCCTCACCCTTGCATGTAATGTGGCAACATGTCTGCTGCCACATTAGGTTTGTTACTGGCTTTCAAACTGAAAAATAGAAAGCGCTCTCATCATGTTGTAACGCTCGATCGAAGTCAGATGATTGCAAAGATGGGTCAACCTCAGGAACTGGCTCGTAGTTGAGCGAGATCGTGATCACAGGACCTCTGTTATGGGCCAGTGGCGCAGTCATTTACGGATAACGGCATAGGTAATACGTCGACTGGATGGGAGAGAGTTTTGCGGCATTGGAAAATTTCTCCATCAAAATGCGATAAAATAGAGGAACAGGAGTGCTCCTTCGCCCGCAAACTTTGAGAGCAGGAGGGGCTGATGGTCTCCAAGCAAGTAATTCGAGTATCATTTAAGGAAACTATTATCTTCTCCCTTCGACTATTAGTGCAACTTGAGCTTTGGCCACATCAGGAATTTCTGATGTGCCAAAAACCATGATTTATAGTCGCTGCTTACTCGATGCTTTCTGCCGTATCAATTCAATCTGACCAGGTATTATAATTTCATGCGAGCGGATTTGCACCTCATAAACTTGAGTTTTTTCTCTTTTCCAGATGGATTTACCGATTATGATGAAGATGATGACGACGTGTTTGAATCGGAACCTTCCACAGATGTCCATTTGCCAACATCTCCCAAAAAACGAAAAATTCAGAGTTTGGGTATGTCGCCGGGGAAGAAGACGGTAAGTTTTGTTTCGTTTAAGGTGCAGATTACCAGATAAATGCATTTTCGTCTATTAAGTGCAGCGCTCCACAAACGCCAAACTGAAAGAGTGAACAAAAGAAGTTTGATCGCCTGTTTTCAGATATAGTTGTATTTCGCAGTCTTGAAAATATTCGCTTTTTATTAGCCATAGATGAGCCGAGGAGACCCGTCTAAACTTTGACGCTTTGTGGTATCAAATACCAGCATTATTCCCAGTTAGTCTTCTTAAGTAATGAATTAGTAGACTAGTAGAATTAGGTATGTCTTGTGACCTGTTATGTTGAAGTAGAGTTAGCCAATATCCATCGAAGTGCTTTGTCCATGCATTATGGTCGTCTTCAGGGTGGTGAGCATATACGTCGTCCTATGAATGCTTTTATGATATTCTCAAAACGTCATCGACCAATGGTACACGAGAAGTACCCCAACAGAGACAACCGAACTGTGTCGAAGATTCTTGGTGAATGGTGGTACGCACTTGGACCAGAAGAAAAGCAAAAATATCACGATCTGGCTACACAGGCGAGTTGGTCAGAATCTGGAAACATCCTGGTGCATTAATTGAACGCCAGTTCATATATCCTTGTCATTTTGCTTACATTTAAGTGAGAAAGCAAATAATTTAATAGGTTTGAAGGGTATTCTTCAACTGATTTCCGGGAATGATCGCACTTTCCTGCAAGGAATAACCTGCAATATTTTCACATCAGCTCAGACCGAGTGTAGATATGACTGTTGGTCGTAGTCCATCATTGTGCCGTAAAGCAGGGTACAGATTTTACTGGAACGATTATCGGATGATTTTAACTGCGAAAAATTATGCGCGAGGAATGTGCGTTTCTCAGAAAACTGTTGAGGAGAAAATTTGCTAACAATCGAAATCGTTCTTCACCGAGTTTAAGTGAGGTGTTGGAACTGGCATTAGGCTGGATGTCTCACATAAAGCAACTTCCTTTCATGACCATACCTTTGTTTAAAAATGAGTTCGTTATTACGATTGTATCACTTTAAAGCTTCTAAGTCGAAGCTGATGTCAGCGACTTTGATTATATCAATAGGAAGACAACTGTAAGCATGTCATCAGGTGTATTGCAATATATGCCGACCAACTACAGCGAGGAATTTTTAAATACTTATAACGGTCAGTGTTGTCTGGAAGATTTGAAGTGTTTTAGTCATCTTTCATCATCTCCTTGCTGACATGACCGGAAGAGATTTCGAAGTTTTGCGTTTTTCGTTATAAAACTGAATTCTCCTGTGTGATTTTAAAAAAAGTGAGAAAATTTACTGGTGAAATTCTACTAATAAGGGATATGAATGGAATGGTTACTCTGAAGGAGTGACTTCAGCAGCGATTAATTGAACACATTTCGTGCAGTGTTTGAAGAAGATGAAGTTATGCTTCTGAAAAAAAATTTTTCAATAAAAGTCACATTTCTATGGAAAGTTTTAAGAAAATTAAAGATGACTGTAGTTATTGCATTCTTCGGCTTCTGAGGTTAAGATTTGGCATGCCCATCTCAGTTAATGTTGGACTCTGAAAGCAAGTTTGTTCTATGGCTGCAATGATTTGTGCGGTGTCCCTGAATTTCGTGGTCACTAGAATGTGTTGTTCAGGGCTTCCGAAATTTTTGAGCGCCGAGCACTTTCGTTGGCCTGCAATTTTCTATTTCCCGGACGCGGCGGCTTTTGAAAATCCGGCAGCTTTGGAATTGCGTTTTCTCGCCGATAGTGAAAGAGTGGTCTGTTGTACTCGAATATCAAAAAATTGTGTGAATTTTTAGTGTTCTCGAAGCATGCAGCACCAAAACCGTACAAGACTAGAAGGCGCAGGCGCGGAGTAGTTCAGCTATTTACCGAAACTAGCTATTTATTAAAAACACGAAATCTCGTTCTGCTCATGCTCAGTATTTTGACGCCCTCAAAAATTGTTGTGGGGTCCCAGAATTTCGACGAACGGGATGCCACCACTGATATCCATGCATGTTGTTTCTATTAGTACTTCAGGCATCGTTTGCAGTAAAACGAATGATGAGCACTTCAATTATACTGTATAAATTGTGCTGACAAAATGGCTGGTAATTTTAACGGATCCGACGCTGTTGAAGTAATTAAATCAGTTTTCAGCTCCATAGAGCTCAGAGATTGTGATTGTTATTTCACCTATGATGTGATTATCAGTTCACCTCAGGTTTTATTATTTTCAGGTCAAAGAGGCACATTTTCGCGCTCATCCGGATTGGAAATGGTGCAGCCGAGAAAGAAAGAAGTCTACAAACGGAATACGCAAAGAAAGCGAATCAAGTGAGTTCACGTTGTTCGAGCGATTCTTTACTGTCAAAGTTGAGGGTGGTTACTTAATCGGATGAATAATCTGGCGGCAAGAGGGTTAGGTCGGATTCAAAAATCGCCTCCCTTCAGTTTCACTGGGAAAAAAACTTTTCGTCGTGTCAGCTGACTTTGCCCTATTTCTGCTTCGATAGCTAAGACGTGGTAGATACGCACATTGTTTTCATTTATTAGAGAGGCTTTAGCGCTTTGAACATTCATTTGGTAGCAGGTGTCTTCTTTGTTTTCCCGCAAAACACTTGCTTCTTCCCTAGCGAACTTTCCTCGATCAGATCATCAAAGACACCTTCCCTCATTCAGAAGTCACGGATACTTAGTGCTACGAAATGGTTGGTGATACTCCAACTGAAATGACTCCTTTCGTTGAAAATCATCCTTCTAAAACACATCCTCGAAATAACAGACATGCATGGTAACACCTAATACCGTTTACACGTCTTTTCAACATTTAAGAAACCATGTTTTCGATTGGTTAGCTTAAAATATGTTGCGAGCGTAATTTCTTCCACTTTCGATACCGCATTACACGTCTACAGATGCAGCGATGCCTTCAGCACATATTTTATGTTCTGATGATTATCCGTCTATTGATTATGTAATTCCTTACGTCTATGCGTCATAAGCATTTCATAGGAGATGACTCAAGCGCCAATGACATAGAAATATCTGACCGCATGGCTTCTGAATGCATCGACGGAAAAGCTCTTCCGCTGCTGAGTCCAGTCACACCTGTTAGTTTCTCTCTAAAGCTGTTTTTTTTTTAATGGATGGGAAGCTTGGGCTTTTCCTCAGCTTCCAATCATTTCACATTCACCCTTGTTCTCTGTTACTATGGTTTCTGATAGCTTCCGCTTCTAAGCAGTCAGATGTGATTGTTTTATTTCTTGGATTCAAAGCAATTGCAGTTGCAATGCAAGGGAGTTACACAATTAGTCATTTGTGCAGAGAGAAGGTGAAACAAGATTAAAAGGCTAGCTGCAGCTTCAGTCCCAAGATATCAAGCATCATCATAGCTTCCTTCCAAAAATATTATGAGTGTACTGCAAATGTGTTCGATGGCTAATGTTTCTCATCAATGCAGTTATATATTCAGGCGGTGCATCACCCGACGCCGTTCAAAGTGCATGTTGATGCGTCACAAGATTCACCATTACTCAGTCCTACCAACACCGACATCTCTTTAATTTCTTCGAGGTTCTATTCCGTTTGAATTCTTTCTTTATGATTAGTTTCTGTTGAAAATGCATATAAGATACAATCTATTCAGGCATATATTTTGCATTGGCTAAACACACGTTGTGTACTGCGATGAAACAGTTATATTGTATTTGGCAGATTTTTAGTTTAAAGTTTAAGGATTTGAGTTGTTTTAAACATAGTTAACAAATGATTTAGACGATTCGCTCTAATGGGTTCATTTAAAGATTTTGTGGAAAGACTGCTGCATAACTCTACTCGAAATATAAAAAGGTTCCTTGCGTGGAAATGTAATCGAACGGCTCTATAATTTACTAGTAGTGGCTCCATTTTGTTTCAGTTTCTTACCATCGTCGATGAATGGTACAAACTCATGCGAGCAACAAAACAGCAGTTATATGTCGATGCTGAAATCGTTTACGAGTTCTGATAAAGATCCGGTAAGTTCCTCTCTATACACATTCTATCACTATCCGATGGATCCAACAAAAATCTCTCTGTTTAATGCGACAGTCCTTCGCTTGAGCTTGTGTTTTCATGTGGGACGTATTCGCTTAGAACTAACTGCCTGAAGCGAGAATAAGCGACGGCTTATGTGTTGAAAAATTAACACTTCGCATTGTTATTCCACATCGAGCTTCCATTTTCTACTAAAGTCACTGATTCGTGTGTTCAGCAATTTCGCCATCAAAACCCCCACTGGGCAATAGTATATTGGCTTTTCTCCATAAGTTACGATGGCTTAACAGAATTCGAAACTCTAATTTTGTTGCTGGTTTAATGAATTTTGATATTCTTATGGCACAGTGGGGAATACGCATATCTTTTTTTATTAAGTCAAAGATGGAATATCACTTTCTTTTAGAAGTTTATTCGATAGGCATAAAGTATAGTGCTGGAACAAATTGTATCGGGGCATGGAATCATTTCGCTATTTTCCACTTGATCGCTGTTGATTGAACAAGTGAATAATAAATTAAATGACATATCAAGAAACTCACTACTGCAAACGTTGATTGCAATGATAGCAGTTTGCATATGCAGTGGATTCTTGCTCAACCATTGTGCACCCGCATTTCTTCTCTAACCAAACAAGTTTGTCGAATGTGGCAATCAGTGGCAATCTGCACCAATAAATCTAATATGCCCCGATCAGAAAAAAACTGAAATTAATTGGTATTCGTTGAAGTTGACGATTTTTCACTGAGAGCGGAAATGGGCATTCAAACATGCATTCAGCGATTCACCTTGCCAGTGGATTAGCAACGGGCCAACTGGATTTTACTTCATAACGCTGATGGATTTCCGTAGAAATCGCCATTGAGTGGCTGGCCTTCAAAATCGTGGGCGAAACCTGATATATATGTCCGGCCTATAAACTTGAGAAATTTAGACCCCTCTTTTGATTACAAATTTCTATTGAATATTTGGGGTTTTGCAATCAGAATCTTGCGGTTGTTTGCAGTTGTTATAAGGAATACTAAATTACGTTGTGTGATAAGAGTGCGGAATTTCTTACCTGTTCCAGTGGAATACGTGTGCTGCTAGATATAATAGCGCATAGCTTCTGATTGTGAGGTGTCCACCGCTTGTAGAGTGCGCCCAATAGCCATTTATCACTGCTGGCATCACACCCTTTGGTGTCGCCGCTGCACTCATCCGCATTCAAATGGAACGTGCGGTCGTGCGGCGAGCAGAACACCCACGTCGCCATACTGCAGCCAGAAGCCACTCTCGCTGCTGTGGCTGGCATTAACACGCATCGCTCCGTCTTTGACAAACAGCTCAGCGCTGCTTACAATCCGCTGGTAGATTTTCACGCTTTCAAGCTTTTTCTTCTTCAAATAACTTCATGCACATCGCACTGCCATAGCCTATTGAATTTATCTGTCATCTGCACGTCACGAACTACTCAGCATGCGTGGGCGCGTTATGTGCTCATCAATTGGACACTTGCGCCGAAGGATCGAGATTACGTACGCAGAAAATGGTGGTGTGCATCTCCTTCTAGGTGTGAAAGCATAAGAGTGTAATGTGGCTTTCAAGTTTTCTATAAATTTTTATTACAGAAGTCATTTCTGCTCGTCTTGCCTTCCGTTTATCCAATGTGCTCCATAGCAGTCTCTGAAACGGCGCCAGTAATGTTTGATAGCAAAATCTCAGATGGCTTTACCATCCCCCCTTGTGTCCTTTCCTCCTCCGCTTGGCGCCTCGTTTCTCCAGTTCTCTACTTTTTTCTTCGACTCGTCCATTCATCTTGAACTAAATAAAATTTTTTTAAACGAATGTATGTAATGCCATCCATCTGACGCGCATCTCCAATTATTATGTGATTTTGTAAATTTGCATTTGCAAAGTGCACATGCATCATGGCAGCGTCATGTCTGTGCATATGTTGTCGGCTTGTTTTGTTGTATTCATCTGCCTTCCTATATTTTCCCTTCTGGAACAAGTGAAGCCAGAATTGAGGATTTTATACATACAGTCTTTATCACTACTATGAGATGATCCATATACCCCATATTTTGAATTCACCAATCAACTTCAAAAGAGCTAAAGATATTCTGCTGTGCCGGCAGAATTACATTCGTTTTGCAAGCGATTGAGTTGCAATTTACAACCTTTCGAGTTGGGAGAAGCATTTTTTTTTTCTTGATTTGCAGAACACGTTGCGTTGAATAAAATGCGAATACATCGCCGCTTATGGTTCACTTTTTCAGTAATTTTTTAGCATCGGTTACTTCAATGATCGCACCCTTGAAAGTACAGCTACTCTTATGTGTCCCTCAGCTTGTTTTGTCACCGTTGTAAAAACGAACATATCATGACATTTGAGTATTTGATAAACAAAAAAGGTGCATCAATTAACGCTTGGATATAATCATTTCATCGTAGCTTGGACAACAACCTTACCAGACAGCTAAAGTTTACAAATCTTGAATTTCTACGCTATTGTATGTTATGCTTATGGCTTTCTAGAAGGCAACAGCGCTGCCTTCCTGCATCTGGCGCAACATCTTAATCGGTGTTGAAGTATTGGCAGCATAAACCTAGATCACAGAGAAGAATTTTTAGATTTTCGCGTAGTCTCATTTTTCCTCACTCCGATTTCCGCATATGATAGTTGGATATTGATAATTCTATTTTTCGAATGGGTTCATCATGAAGCAGCCCACTCACCAACTTTCGCTAGAAACTTTGATTTTCGTTCGATGAAGTTGGAATTTCAATTCCCCTCAACTGCCATCGCTCTCATAGGTTATCAATAAATAATCAATATACAAAACAGTACCTTCCTACTTTATTGGATCTGAGCGCTCGCGCAAACCTTAAAAATTCACTGTCTGCCATCCGAAAAAAATTTACTTTTTGTAACTATGTGTGCGAGTTTTTTCGCTGCTTAAAATGTCTGCAACTTCTTTCAGTTTTAACCAGTCAGTGTGAATTATGATTCATGGGCCATCTCACGATGAGCATTATACCCGCTGAATTTGGAATTGCGGCTTGAGTATTTCCCGAGATGAAACTACCAGACGGATGGACACACATCCATTCGTACGCGTAGATACGATGTCGCTATATAATATTAAAATTAGATATTTGTGAAATTTGTACTTAATGAACAGTTCTGTAGGGAATTTACCTAAAAATATAATGCAGTTTACTTTTATTCACACACACACATACACACATCTTTCCTTTATAATTGGTATGAATGTTTTTAATCTGTGCAGTTATGCGTGCTCAGATCGCACGATTTATTGCTCTCAGACAAACTATTTCGCAGATAATAAAGCAGAAGGCTCTTTCTTGTCCCCACGACATATTGGTGCATGACCATTGCTTGAGTGTGTTTTTGTAATTAAGCTCATTCTTGATTTCCATAATATCGCATTAATCTAACACTGTATTTGTGATTCGTGCATGTTTTCGTTTGCAAAACTGAAGTTTGGTTACACTTGCGATGAACGTGTTGCACATGTTTATATGTGTTCCTGAGCTTGTGAATGCTTTTCGAGTGAATGAAGTGTGCTTTGAAGATGGGTTGCTCGCCGGCTGATCGAATTCGTTTCAATCTAAGTACAGCGATCGAGCCAGCGTCACCTCTTTTCCCGATTTCGGCATCACTTAACGCACAGAATTTGCTATTACCGTTCAATCAAAACAATCAACAATCGAGCGGTACAGTGCTTCTGCAGCGCCTCTCTCCCAATGTGACGAGCAGCAGTGCAGTCTTTGTCGACTCCTCGGGCACCACAAAGTTGTCGCCAAAATCCGAACTCAAAAATGCGCTTCTTGCACGTGCTTCCCAAAACACTCTCCTCACCGAGCTTCAGGTTCGCGCAAATAATTATTCATGAGCGCATTTATTTAACATCATCGTTGCGTTAAACGTCCACCAACTGAAATGCTTTACTAATTATTATTAACGGACGCTTGTAATGTTTCGTTCCCTTGAGTCACTGATCGTTTTTGAAATCCGCAGATGCACATCGTAAATGTTTCGTTCAACCAGTGCTTCGATCTAACCATAAGCGTCAGCCTTTCAAGCCGTCCTCTATGTCAGCAGACCACCGGGAAGGAAAAGTTTTTTATATAATTAAAGTTTTACCTCATTTGGCCTGACATTTGCTTGGATTTGTTTGAATTTCTCGGATGTTTTTCCTGGAAAAATGTTGCAATTTGCCATTTTCCCCTCATAAGTGAAACTTTCTTTATCATCCGCGTTATATTTTTATTTTCAGAAGGGCGCAAAGTATGTTTTCTGATGCGTTTTATTCTACATCCCAGATTTCTAGGGTTCATTCTATCGTAATCACTTTGCGATTTGAAAAGCTAATTTTGTGTTTACTGAAGCATAAACTAATCCGTTTTATTGCTTGTTTAAGCACAGCTTTAATTATGAGACGTTGATGATCCCTTTTGACTGGTCACGTCGCATCTAATTGTCACAACTGATGGCGCATTATTGCTCAATGTGCGGGTAGTTGATGAATTTTGTTTATATAACAAATGCAGATCCTTATCGCACCTTAACGCTATACTGTCCGATGGAAATATCTTCCCGTTTGTATAAGTCAATACGATTAGTGTGACATTCACAGTTCAAGGTGAACTGGCTGGAAGTTAGTGGTATTTCAAGACTGTTCCCGAATTTCCGTTTTTTTTTTCTTTTGTCTTCCCAATTTCCCAACTTGGCGATACTGAATAGCGGCATGTGAGATTTGTTTGTGTTTAACAAGTGAATGCAACGTTATGCATCTAAAGCACTTAATTAAGTCCCTGTTCCATACTAACACTGTAGTCTCATTTCTGTTGTGCTTTCTTAGGGAGATTTATATTTAGTCGTTGCATTGTATGCTGCCTTCAGATTCTCATTTCATCTTACCCTATCGCATAGTGTCGCAATTTACTCATCAATTAGGCTGTTATAAATAAGGAGACAAATATGATTACACTGCCTATTGATGTTTTTTGAAACGTTCAGGAAAGTGCCAAGTTTAATTCGTAAAACTAAGTCTATCAATCTGCAGAATGCGCAACCGAAGCTGGATATCGACGTAGTGCCAAGCAGTGCAGCCGTTGCCCCTCAAAATGTTCCGATTTCTTACTGCACTGCCATAAGGTAATATTGTTTGTTATTGTTTCACTTCAACTTCTGCGCGTTTTTTTTTTGGGGGGGGGGGGGAGGGGAGCGAAAGAGGGTTGTGATTGACTAAAAATTTCCACGTAGGCATTGTTCACTATTTTAAAATAAAGAGATCTACATATGAAATGAGCTTTGAAAATTCAACTAGAGAAAGTTGTAGAGGGATATGAGCATATCTCTGTAGGTCCGCCTACCAAAAGATGTGCTGCCACCATCTTTCGGTCACTATTCTGATATTTTCATAGTCTGAATTGAATCTTATCGGATTCTTATATACGCTTCGTGAAACGGTATTAGTGCTCGCGATATTCGTTGACTCAGTGAAATGTGAAACGATAATCGACGAAATGAGAAGGCTACTTGAGCAGATATAGGCTCAAGTGCACAGTGTATGATATCTGTAGCTGTCGTCCTGTTGAGCCGATCTTGTTGCAGAATTCTTTCAGTAACGGGATTGGTCATGTGGATGATTGTATGCGGAAGCTGGGAGGAGGGGGAGGGGATGGAGAAACGCAGCTATTGCATCGACTGAAAAAGTACTGCATATGCCGAATTCGATGAAAGTAGTTGCGGATGATTGGGTTGACGGACGTTTTTTGTAAAAGTACATGAGAAGATTTTGCTCGCTGCAACGTATTCCTTGATTTAGTCCCATGAGCGCTTCGTTGGCAAACTCAAGTGTATCGTCGGCACCACCCACATCCACGCTCAGTCGGGATACGGCTACAGCGAGTCGTCAAGAACAGATGGAAACGTTCGTCCTCATGCCAACACCTGCACAGCGAGGCATTGCCAAAGGGCAGCGTCGAACCTCAAGCAAGAGCAGCACGAATAGCAGCACTTACGGTGCTTTTATGTAACCTTATATTACTTGGCTGACTAAAGTTGATGCTGAAAAAATGTGTTGTGGATGATGCTACTGGCCAATGGCAGTTGTTGGAAGATTTCGATGCTACAAAAAAATTTTCAGAAATTTTAAATTCTTCCATTTCAGTGCAGATTTTTCTTAAATGAAACTTCTCGATAGTGCTCATGCTACGCATTTACCATAAAGTTGAACTTCTGGATCACTATATATTTTCATGTGCTTCAGCCAAATTAGAAGCGTTATCATTCTCAGGAAAAAATGTTTTGCATTATGTGAGAATATGTTTTGCATTATGTGAGAATATCTTTTCCCCTTAATTTCTTATGCGCACATATATAATAATAAGCTACTTTTCAGCTGGATCTGGTTCAGTATCCTCCACAACTGCATTGGAATCATTATCTGTTAGCTCACCATCTGCACTACAAACGTCTAGCGAAGTTTCAGGTGAAAATTAGCGGCACTCTGGTGCAGTTCAGAGAATTTCTCTTTTTTTTATGATCCCTATTTATAGATACAGTTAGTTAAGTTGTTGAGTTTTATAGGCAAAGTTTCTATTGCTAGCACGCTAATAATAAAAAAGTATCTGGTTGTCTTGGTTGTTATCGATTTGTCAAACATTGTTTAAATAAGGGTAGGTTATGAGGTAGGGCTCAAGCGACTGAATAATTTTCTCTCATAATCAATGCTGAGCATAGCAGCGCGCAGCCCAAAAAGATGCTTCGGCGCATCAAATGTAGCACTTTCAACCTTTTAATGGGTTTCTGGACATATGAGAATTTTAAGTACTCAAATTCTATATTTTTGGAAACTGAAAGGAATTTGGTGGATTTGAATGATAAAGGAGCCAACTGTATTCTTTGGGAGCCAAAGAATTTATTCCAGAGAGAGAAATTTCGAGTATTTTTTCTTTTCTAGATTCCGACCCAATGTTGATTCCTGCCTCGCATTCATCTCATCGCAAATCACCTCCATCTCACTGATGTCGCATAGCACTGATTTCGCTAAGTATGATTCCTCGCACTGTTGAAAAACAAGTCTTGAATTCGCTTATGTGAATGAACATAGTGCTAATAGCAGTAATAATGAAGGCACACTCTCGACATTCATCTAAAAAGGGAACTGATCATTTTTAGACGGAATTTTTTGGGTAGAACGCAACTAAAGATTGATTACTAGGATATTGCTACCAGCAGTTTTAGTTGTGAATTTTTTTGTTTTATTGCGTGCTGAACCAGAAACTCTGCCATACGAAAGCCGTATACTGTGACTGGCGCTGCCGTAAACAGTATTGCACTGATTGGCACATGTTAAATTGTCTTCTATATATCTGGGTTACAGATGTCATTGGAAAGTCCATGATGCCCTCTTTGGAGTTGCATGAGTTCAAACCTCAGTACATAACGACTTATTGCTTCAAGCTGCGATGAGTGCCTAATGATTATTTTAACAAAGCTTCAAATTTATAGCGAACTTTGTTGTTTTCATTACGCAGTAAGCGAAACAATGCGAGCCCTGCGACCCTGTGTTGGTTCGTTGAAGAGTTCGAAGTTGTATGAGCACATGAAATCATGAAGCGAAAAGGACTTAAATGAAGGGACCTGAATTCACAGATCCTCAAGTAGGAATTAGTGAACTAATGCAACTACGTTTACTGCAGCGAAATCCAGAAAGTACGCCATTGTACTGCCAACTAATCCAAGAAAGAAGCTTTTAAATGCTAAAATATCTTCATTAAGATTGTTCAGTCGCTTCATTTTTAGTGTTACAGTCGCTAAGAAATTCTGTGGTTTGCAGCACAGGCGGGAGAACAATCGTCCAACACAACTGCAGCAAGCGTCGATGAATCCATCAATCGCAATATTCATTCTGAGGCTTGTTTCTTTTTTTCCTGTTTCTTTACCAAAATGATCCACAGAAATTGCAATTGCTGGATGACAATGGAAATGAAAAACCCTCTTTGAATCGGAAATATCTGCAAATATTCCTCTAATAATATTTTTCGGAAATTACGAGTACAAATTCTGGTAACTGTTGAAAAGTAATTGTCTGAATAAATTGGAAAAAAGTGTCCAAGAATGAACTTTGAAAATTTTAGAAAATCTTTCTAGAAGTCTTCCAAACTTTCTAGAAATCTCTACTTTCTAGAGATTTCTATGAAGTTTTGTATATCCCCGTCTTCATCCACCAACGCCTTGTCTCTCCACCTTCTATGCTCCAATAAAGCTTTTAAAATGAGTTTCTTAAATTGAGATTCTGGCGAACTCTTTAGCTGAGGATGGATACGATTGAGATAGAGACTTTAGCAGATCAGTGCGTAATATTTTGCTAGTATATGTTTTATGTGCAGTCGACCTCTTATTCAGATGATATTATATAAATGTTCAGGAAAAAAATAAACAAAAAGAATCGAGCGAATTCCGAAAAACCAACGAGAGCAGTGAAGCGGATGGCAAGACTTCATCGAAGAAGCTGTTTAAGAGAAATGATGATAGCATGGACAGGTCTCGGTTTATTTTCCTTTTCTTATTTCCTTAAAATTGCATCGCGTATGCCGCAGCCGAGCAACTCATTGATGCATTTTTCGTGTGTGTTCTTTGCTTATTTGTTATAATGTATATTTGCCTTTCATACCAATAAATACCGTAGGACGCTATTAGTTTTATACTATAATTACCATCTTCTAAATCGTCAGTATCAAATATACAATCGTCGCAGAGAATTGGGCCCTGCGGTATGTGCAAGTACATATGAACGGATATGCTGCCGAAGCAATTTCTTAGCCCGCCAAATGCACCATTATTGAGGAAACAAGAATTTGGCAGAAGAGAGATATGCATGATGCAATAGGAAACTCATGATCTCTCGATTTCTAGATTTTCCGTTATGGTAATGCTGTGTCTGCTGTTCAAAATCATATTGCAGAAAATCTTAGGTGCTAGGAGCTACGAGTGAATGCGGGATGTAATATCACAACACTTGAAGCTCTTTTTAAATGACACAAAGTTGTTGGGATTTCAAAAGTTAACATTTCCTTTAGAACAGTTCTACTTGTTTTCTATTTCCGCACATAAAAATTGGCTGTTTTAGAGTTCTCAACCAGGTTGACTTCGAAAAGAAATTCGCCAACTTGCCTGCATTCACACCTGACGATCCTCACAAAGGTGTGCAGTTGATTTGCCCTTTATTGAATTGAATCGCTTCATGCTGTTTTACTACAATATACACGGTGATATATCACTTTCTTCACGATGTGACAACTTTTGTGGTTGAGCACTAACGTAACTATTCAACCTCTTCAGCCCCATCAATAAGGGAATGAATTCCTTTGTGCCAGTAGTTTCGACCGGGTATGCGATAGTTGAGATCTACGAAATTCAGACGAACTTGTATTCGAGGTGTCTAGACCATTTCACTGGCCCTTTGCTGGAAAATGGGAATGTTGTGCGTGCTCGAAATATTGCAGCTAGATTCAGTTGTTATTTCAAAGCCTAAAATATTCTCATTTCTTTTGATGCTAATTGAATCGATAGGAAGCTAATTGAATTGAAACTCAATTTCTCTACTAATTAAAAACTTCCCAGTTCCCCGCGAAAATCATTGAATGTTTTGTTTGTGTGAATGAAATCTCTAGGTTGTGATAGTCAACAAGATTTTAGGCACCGCTTCACTTCCGTCAACCCCATCTGCAGTTCTGCGTACGATCCTTGAAAAGCAAAAAAATGTAGGTGAAAGCGAACGCTCTGAATGCACACCTATGCTTACGCCACATACTCCCAAAATGACACCTAAGACGCCAGGTGAGTTTAATTTATTATATTCCTTCGTAAGTTATATTAGCTAAATAAGTAGAACCCACTTTTTATTCTCGCCCTCTCGTCCTCCATATTTCAAAATTTTATGGTCTAGGGAAAAAGGTGGGGATAAAAAGTGGTGATTATTCAAAATTACGAGGGAGCATTGTCAACTTTTTGAGCCGTGTGAGAATATTCCATCGTCTGAAACGACGGAATATTTAAAGTTGCGTCGTTTACGGGAGGAACTGAAGTTTTTAGCATTGACATGTGAAAATCAAGTTTCCTAACAAACGTCAAGAACTTGCGAAAGTTTCAGTGCCGATCGCATGCCCACATACGGACCCAGTAAATTAAGGAAGATTTTATTTTACTAGCCAATAGTGATCAGCACTTCGCAGTTGCCGGAAGTCAGAATTTACGGATCAAAAGCCTTTTTTATAAGCGGCCAGTTTCATTCAAAACTAAGATGTGTGGGCTAATAAACCGAAAAACGTCGATTTGATTTTGTTGTTCGTAAGTTTTCGGCTTCAGATAAATTCGCATTGTGTGGTCTACCAAAAGTGAGAATTCGCAAGTAGTAAAATATGCAGTTCATATATATTTTGATGGATCTCTCTTGTTATCCAAGTTAACACTGAATGTTTGAACAGGAATCGGTAGTGCACGACGCGAATCGAATGCATCGTCATTTTTCTTCGGCCCGAACTTCAACCCGGCAGCACTCCATGATCCGGTGAGACGTCCATTTATGGCGTAAAATACAACAACCGAATACCATTTTCAAATACAACGACCAAAGAATTAAATATATTTTTTTCTAACTTAAAATCTTAACACTATAAAGGCTTCAACACGTGTACGCTCGCTACGTAGATAGCTATGAATATTACCACCTCCATACCGCCTCACCAACCAGATTGTTGCTGCTGACTGAAAATAGCATCTGAAAGCAAAAGATAGCAACTACTGTGGGTTTCAAGAAATTGTAGAGTAAGGTTGAGAATGCGACCGAAGTGGCACAAATGGGAAATGGATAATGCACAACTTCAATAGTTGAATAATGCCTGTTCTAGTGGGTTTTGGCGGGATGCCAAATTTGACAGTAGTTTCTTGGAAAATTGGCCACTATGGACAACACATCGCTTATTTAAAAAGCGTGTAGTGCTTGACGATTCATATCGCCAGCTTGGAAGAGTAATTAAGTATTTTTATAATGCAGTAAATTGAAATCCATGTATACATGCTCAACACGACGGTTGGGGGGAGGGGGGTGGGATGGGGGGAGTCATGGAATATTTTTATCTAAAAATGCAATGCAAGACAGTACCATTCGTGTCCCATGTTTCCTCCAGTTATTGCGTACAGTGCTCTTCCTGAAATTTGTCAAGTTAGTCGTCAATTTGGAGTGGCCAACCTGAATTGGATATGCAATAAGAGACACGACTTGAGCAATGACAACGTAGGTGGTGAATGGAGTAAAATTTATTTACATTTGTTCGGCTAAACAAGTTACAAGAGAGAGCATGAAGGTATAACAAATCACTGTAAGTTAGAGTATAACAGCGTGCGGAAGTGTTATCATAAAAGCACAATGCCCACAATAATGTAGCAAAGATACATCTCTTCTTGTGCAGTTGAAGTGTGTCAATCACTCAAGTTCTACCTATTCGTCAGTGCTAATTCTTATGAGTTTTTTTGCTTGACTACGCGGGTAAAGCTAAGCTTATGCAAACGACAGTGAGTTCGTGAAATCGACTCATTGCTTGCTATAGCACTCTCTTCCTGAACTCTTCCAATTATCCGAACTAGCCCACCTCAACATTGTCTGCAACATAAAATTCATAGTTTGTCTGAACATAAGCACAGAAAAGAATAACATTACTGTAAATTGATGTAATGCAAAATTTGCACCATATCTGAAGTTTTTTATACCCTAATGCGACATCAACAGCTCTTTTCCTGAGAAGTCCAAATCATTTAAGCAATTTGAAGAAGAAGCACTATGCAACAGTTTCAGTAGTGTTATTTTTTGCTTGCAACAATGATGTTATATTGGATGTTGGCTAGATGAGGATGTTTCCATGCAAATGAAAATATGATCATATATTTATAGACGAAACTGAGTCAAGATGACAACGATGTGTCATACCCAATGTATAGTCCGCGAACGCCGAAAACGCCGTTGGATGGTTCAACCGAGAAATCGGCAAGTAGGAAATTACTCGATCACAGACGTCAACTGGTCGTGGAGCTTCTAGAAGAATATGGAATGTTCCCTTCAGGTACACTATATTCTTTCAACAAGTTAACTGTTAACTGTGTATAGCTACAGTTAACTACAAGCCCGTTTCTATATCTTTATGTAAGCGGTACTTTATGAGCTGTATTAGTAGAAACGGTTTTAATATACCAAGTTAAGTCAAAGTTCATTCCCACAAAGATCCGTTCTCGCTGAAAAATTAAGCTGGAAACTCAATGCATTTATTTTTAACGCAGCCTACACGGAAGCTCCAAGAGATAAGGTTGTTGAGGTGTATTTCTTAAAGAGCAAGCAAAAGCAATGAAATATGCAACGAGATCTTGGCAATGGAGGGCATGAAATGTGCCGATTTCGATTAAACTCAGCAGTTTTATATGTAAATGGGATAACTGTGCTCTAGAAGAATTTCATCTCTAAGTCAGCCAACATTTCAATTTTCATCAAGAATTCGACAATTACACGAGTTGTGATTTTTTTGCTATGCAATGCAGGTTGTGTAATAACTCTAAATGAAGGCATTTAGGGGAACTTGTCATGCTGTGATAGACGTCATGCTGCAATGCGCTTCATCGTGATATCAAATATACCAAACAGCTTATCAGTAAAACAGAAGCATAGCTTATAAACGACATATCTATTCCTCTTTTAGGAATGCACTTTTCACTTCGACCGTACTTATTCCTTTATCAATTTGACGTTGATGTTTTGAGATGACACAATTTTATTGCTTCCTTTAAGTAGTCGTTGCCGACTTCGGCCTTACTTGTCGCACACTTGCACTTGCTGAAACTAAGAATCTAAAGGGGAATTGCTCATTTCTTTAAGGAAAGAAGCATTTTGCAGTAGTCGTTGAGGGTATTCAGTGAACGTTTGCTGAATATGCATTTCATCGTATAAAGTTTTATGTTTTATCGCTTTTTACATTTGTGCTGTAAGTGTAACTATTATGAAATGTTGCTAAGAATGTTGACATTACAGGACAGGCTACATCTTCTTTTCAAAACAAACATCGCCAATATTTCCCGAACAAGCAAACGCTCACGTTGAAGATCAGGGAAGTGAGGCAAAAAATGATGGCTACAATGCAATCACCATTAACACCATCTGGCGGTTTGTTTTTTTTTTCATGCTTCACCTTATATGCGATTCATAAAGGTGAAATGCGCTGTAATGCATAGTTTATTTATTATTTGTTTGTTGTTATAGTGCAATGAAACATTATTTACTGTATTAGCGTATTCTTCGTTTTGTGCTGAAGCTGACAACTACATTCAAGTGCTGTTTTGAATGTTTTCAAAGCGCAATTTGATTGGTCACCTAAACGATTGCCTTAGTGATAGCGTCTTGAAGCGCACTTTTACTGCGTTATCTCTTCGTTTTCACTATTTTTAAAATAAGTCGATAGCATTTTCATATTTATATGATTGTAGGGTGCATGCCTCCATCGCAGCGGCATCAACTCGCTACAAAATCCCTCGTTACGACACCTTCAGACGACTCGTTTAGTGAGTCTTTTTATATAAAATTTATCTTCTTCGAAAGAGTTCAGTTTGAGTGGATTATTTGAAACCTCTTTTATTTCAAGTTGAGTGGTTTTTTAGAATCTATCTTTCTCGATCCACGTAACTTAAAATTAGTAGATTTTTGCTTGCATTCTTCCATGCTTCCAAAAATTGATGTTGAAATATGGTGAAAGCTTTTCCATTGCAAACGGCGTTGCAACTGTGTTCGTAGCGTCTCAAATTGGCGCTTTCGCGCTCAGACCTGCTTTGGTTTATTCAGCGGTTGTCGCAAACTTCTGCACAGGACATTCCCTTACTGATGCCACCAAAATATGCACACTCATGAAGCTCTAAACGCAGACAGAGGTGTTTGCTGCATTGCACATGTGTCGAACTGTTATACATGATGGTTGTTTGCGAATCCACGGTTGCAGATGCACGAGAACGCGACCCGCCCTCTAAAGACAACACTGCGACGCGCAAATCGGCGTTTATGCCCGCCGGCTCGATGGGATCGGCCTTCGAAACAGTGCTCCCGTCGCAATATCTACAGCCCAATATCAACGTTCGTACTATCTAGGCTCAGCTTGTTGGCAGTGGGACCACCTCATCGTCGTATCATAAACACTGCTTGACGATCCTAGCAAGGCCGTAGGTGGAGAGAAGGGGGACAATAGCGGAATCTGTCCCTCCATAGCAAGCAAAATCGAGAGTGGGTAATCCTCTCCCATTCCGTGAAATTAAGAAAGCAGTGACAATTTTCGAAATAAGATGACATTTCGCGCGTCTCAGTTACATTCTGTGAAGCGGTAAATGCTTTTTCATAAATTTTGGAGGATGACTCGAATGACTCGAATATCACCTGGTGTTTTTGCTTTTCCCGATTGGGCTCGCTGATCATTTGCTTTCCTCCTTTCGTCGCTAGTATTTCGATATTCAGCCATCCCCAGTGCTATTGCTATAAGAATTGAGCAGCTCCGAGAATGGAAAAAACCGAAATATTAGCGAAAGGAGCAGAAACGCAATCGACAATTGAGACCAGTCCGATACAAATGATATAGTAACAGTTTAAACGAGGGCACCCATAAACGTGTGTCATCCTCATCAGTGATTGTAGAATTGTTTAATCGGCATAGGCTGCAGCGATCAAATATGTTTTCGCTCCTCTTCCTACGATATCTCATTCCCAAGATATGGCCAACATAACGTTCGCTTCACAAAATCGCGTGCTCAAACCTGAACCTCAAAAAGTTTTAGTGCTGTCCACAGTTCTATATATCCTAGAGTAAAAAAAAAAAAATTCACACTTTGAGTCTTCTCCAGAATTTATCGATTAAATAAAGCCAATAATCCCATATTTTGGGTCATGTCCAGAACTTGCATGAGCCTCGTCCGATGTGCGCCACTTTTGCCGCAATTGTACCTTCTTTTTTCTTCAGTTGCCTTCATACCGAGGTGAATATTTCGTAATCTTCAACAGAAGGGCATTTTTTTCGTGTTGACGCTGCTATATAAAAATGCATTTTGGGCGTAGTTTTCTTTTTCACTTGTGAAAAGAGTTTTAAGCTTGGCTGCGTGTAATTTTGTACATAATGATTGCCAATCAGTCTTGCGATTTAGTTTTATACGGTGTGATTGAAAGATCTGTTTGTGTGTTTTTATTCGAAGATCACATATGAGTGGCGATAGGCCTGTCATCTATGAATAATTGGCACTTCGCTGATTCGATGGGCAGTAATTGCGCTTCCACTTCGGAAATCTCATCGGATGAAAGATTCCCACTGAAATGCTTGAAAGTATCACCATCGGACACAGTCCACTTATTAGTGCATACATTGCTGTCTTAATTTCTCGATGAAGGAAGAATATGAGATAGTTTCATCAGTGAATTAAGCGAGATGCATTCAAATCAAAAGTGTTTATTTATGAAGCCGATGACCAGCTCGTACTCAGATGTTGTCTGCTCTTGCAAATCGTTCGTGTGAAGTCACCTGTACATCGGGTACTAACTCCTCATTTGTTTCTTCTCTCTCACTGTCCCACTTTCCATTCTTCTCGTTACGGATATCTTTTTTGAATTGCCACGGTGATTTGTTTTTATTTTATTTTTCAAATTTGCTTGTTGATTTACTCAGAGTTTATACGCACCTTCACTCAGGTATTCGCCACAAAGATTTTCGTGTTGGTCGTTGTGTATGTGAGCGATGCTTTCTGCACAAAACGCAATGCTTTTGTGCATAAGGCGTTCCTATTGAACAAGTTGTGTTGCCGTTTCTCAAATTTCAGCGCCGCTTGCTCGAGAATGCCACTTTGTAACAATGCTGCAATAAACAGAACTTTTGCATTCACATCTCATCTCACCTAAAGGATTAAGTGCGCATCGTTCGGTGTGCTCTCTGTCGACCTCAAGTATACTTACACACTGCTAATGAAACTCACCATACCCATCTTTTGCAGCATTTTTTTACACTAAACACTCCTTTATTTGTGGATATATTACAGCAATATACTACTATGAGGCTGGGGTTTGAACTTTCACATCAGATCTTAGCCTTTTTTCGTGGATAGAACGGTGAGCGCAACGCTGCTGTAGTTGGTCGAGGTATCAATGCTCAAGAGGTGTATTATTCGTGGATGGTACTAAAAAATTTCATGCTGAAGATAAAAGCTTCGTGAATGAAGAATGTTGAGCATCAAACACGGTTGCTGATGGTGGGGGACTGAACGCATCAGTTGGAGTGAATTAGTCTCAGGTGGTGAAGGTTCGTTGCGCTGTACCAGCCAAATCTCCTTACAAGGGGTCGGATTGGTCTTCACGCATATTCCACCTACAAGGCTCCATCTTTTTTCGTACCAGTAGCAATGGAAACACTTTCTTGCGATGATGTAGAGGGCATATTAATGATACAGGGATTCGGTACTGTCTGCTAATATGTCAACATGGACAAGATGCGATATTGCTCAGTTCTACGATAATGGAGCACATAAAGGCGGTCAGGCATTCTTGCCAACCCACAGACCAACTGATATTGGTAAGTTCACCTGTGTCTGACTTACCAACCTGTTGAGTGCTGCTAAGAAGTGATGTTACGAAGAACTCAACATGCTCAAAGTTACGATAGTTCCGAGTTAATAACTCCTATAAGACAGTCTTAACCGAACTCGAGTGTATGCCATGCTTGACTTAATCGTGGAGAAATCGATATTCTGACTGCTTAGCATGAAAATCAGTGAAAGGAGGGATGATATCTTTTTTTAGATGATAAAGACACAGGAGAAGCGGTCAACACCGGTTACCCGAAGCCGCCTCTAACCGAATCGTGATTTCAATCTTTACCCGAGTGTTGAGTACAAACGAGGGAGTGAAAACTGATGAGGGAGAGAACTTGGGATACTTAGGTGTCCACCCTAACTATATAGTAGATGCCATAATAGAGGGATGGCGACTGCTGAACAAATGATAAAACTTTGAAAATACTCCACTGCATAAGCGCGCAGGTAATTTTCAAACGTCGGCAAGATCGCGGTACGGCGTGATGTTCTCGAGCGCTGCAGAAGTCAAAACATCTGGAAGGCCATACTAAGGCACAGACGAATAGGTAGATACGCATGTCACGCACAGACATAAGCTCATCAGGACACCCCCTACCAGCGCAAATTTGTAAACGCGTGTAAAAGGGGAAGGATTTCACAAAGTTCCGTCGTGGGAAACGTCACTTAATACCGAAACAATGTCCATATTTAGATCTCGCAGTCGAGTTGCGTTAGGAGTAAATGCTACCTGAGTGCTAGAATAAGGTATGTCTTTGGCCAACTTTTCCCCGCGAGGCGAAATTGCTCTCTTCCCTCAAGAAGGCGAGAAACTATTCAGCAGAACGCGGTTTGCTCGCCACTGAAGGCGTACGGGAGGGGTAGTCGTTCCCTCCTATGAGGCGTTGCTATCTAGACACCGCCTTTATCCTTACGGATGCAAGCATCAAGATAGCTTAGTCTCTTTCACGACAGCGACCACCTGAAAAAAGAAGACTACCCTATGGGAGCGAAGAATAAAAAAACTCCCTCGTCCAGAACATTTTCAAACTGGAACATTTTCGTTCCAAAAATGATGAAGGAATAAGCCAAACCTCTGTTGGATCAGCTCACGGAACAAACTGCGTGATAGAGAAAGGACAACTTTGAGGGGTATGAGGTGTAACTGAAACAGTTAGTAATGTCAAGCAAAGTACGTTGTGGAACGCTGAAGGATGTATTCGAAATCTCTCAGCTGTATTTAACAAATACAGCTTACATGAATGCCAACTTTGGAAAAGGAAGAGAAAAACCATTAGTGTAATGTTTAATATTCAGCGCAGAAATGTGTGGTAATCTGAAACAACAGATAAGGAGATGGCAGCTTTGACAGCGACATATTTGCCCCATAGTGTCTTTACAACGTCGGCCGACTCTACTGCCTCAACGATAACTTTTATACGCTTACTTCATGGTAGATATCTCGTTGTGACGGAAACGCCGGTGGCGCACTTGAAGATTATTTATGTGAAATCGACGTAACTGGAGGATCAGGCTAAAACTATGATAATAGTTTGCTCGAATGCGAGATGAGTGGGCCCACTGGTTTGCTAGTCCAAATATCTGTCGGCGATCTGCAATTCGCCTGGAGATATTTGACGAGCCATTTGGTGAATATGTGCTGAGTGAGGACGGCGATTATTCAGGGCCATGTGAAATAACTCCTTTATCAGATAAGATCATCCCATGCTAGATAAGTTTGACCTAAGAAAAAGCATTTTTTCGAATTTAATCTCAACTGCTAACTAGAAAAGCTGGCGAGCTATTTAGTGTGAATGCAAGTGAAGCAAGTGAGTCGTACATGTTTACACTTCGTAGTGGCTATAAGAAATGCGCAACATGCTGCAATCTGCAACGTTGTCATGTTGAAAGTGACCTTAAGTCAGAAAACTATGTTACTAATTGGCGAAGCCACAGAGAAATTAGGTAGTTAAAAACTACAATCTATTAGCTGATGGTCGAAGAAAGAAAATAGCTCTTTTTTTTTCAAGTCCCGTGAGAAGCCGCAGCCAGCAAGTTTATGTGCTGTCAAAGATTCGGAAAATTTGTGCCCCCATGAAAAACGACCGGGGATCCAGATTCTGTTTCTTTCTGAAAAGTTTTTCCACTGCCAGAACTGACTTACTGTTGCGAAGAAACTTTCTATAAAAAATGCTTTGATCACCTTTCCATCAAAACATGACGAATTTGAACTGTTGGAGATACACTGCATGCTGCCGCCCACTTTATCCCGTCTTTCCACATTTGAGTCGCAAACGGAAATGCTACTTTATGACACCATTTCGAAGTCGACAAAACGACTACGGCAGTTTTCACGTTCTCAAATCCAATGTTCCACTTCCCTTTCTTAATTCATTCCTCTAGCGTCTTATCAACCTTCCACATCATAGCTCACCAACTGAAGATGTAATTCATTCCTTCTAGGAATCCAAGTTTCTTTGAAGTTCTCATTTTCTTAGGCTTTCTTTTTGGGAGGATCTTTGGGAAATTTCGGATTCGAGCAGAAAGAAGACTCCTGACTCTTCTGTTGACTTCCAGTTTCGTTGAAAGTTCAGCATTCATAGGCAACTTTTGAATGGTATTCGATGAGGTGATCGGTGATGTGGAAAGTTTCTTCCAAGTTGGGAAATTTCCCCTGAAGCGTTTCAAACTAGCGTTTCCTGTGAACTAGTAAATATTATGCTCCAAATACTTAAATAAGATTGCCGCGATTTTTCCTAGCTCAACTTTCAATGAAGCATATTTCGAATCTGCCTCATTCTAGTATGTTTGCCTCCTCAAAAGCAAACGTTTTAAAAACGAGCAAGAATTCTTAGATAGGGATGCAATGAAAAATTATCTTTCGCGTTGACCAATCCAGTCGGGAAAAGCTTTCTGGAGTTGGGAAAATTTTCAGAATAAGCAGTCTCCCATCGGATTGTGCGTTAAAAGATTTAAGGGACTGGCACAATAACCATTAGCTGGAAAATGCGATACATCTGAAATCCTTTCTGTGCGATTGCTTTTAAATCAGTTGGGGAAAAGATTTCCGACAAATAAACTGTAGATGCAAAGAATGTCCAGGCAACAAATTTAAGCAAGCCGGAACTATTTATTGTCCAGCTAGAATACCTATATATTTATACTGCAACACATCCGCGGCCTTATATGAATAGTAGCTTACGAACGCTCAAGTGCCCGACAACTTGAACGAACGCTCAACGAGACCTCAAATCACATAGAAGAATACATCTGGTGAGGAATGGTGAGCGTCTGCGTACACGCTTCGTGGCACCTTTCTTCAGAGATCGATGATGAGAATTCAGTAGTTTGCACTCCTTGTGAATGACACGAATGATGCACTTCTGGCAAATGCGTATTCATATTGCTCACCTGTAGTACGACACAGAGATTGATTCTTTTCTATGTGCACTTAGAAACCATTCAAGGAAATAAGAGGAACTAGTGTCACAAATCGACTCTAATATTCATGCCAGATAAGTCCCATCCCTCCTCCAACCAAATTATCTTATCTTCACACATGGCTGCTATTTTATTGCCACTGCCATTTCAATGGTGGAATATAACCAGCTGCATATGATTACAGACTACACTTCAGTCGAAAGCTAGCGCGAATGAGGCCAAGTACGGCGCTTATTGATAAGATAACGATTAATTTACCAACATAACAATTAGCCCAATGAAAGCAATAATACAGTCTCCCTTCAAAAATAGAATAAAACGCTCCTTTGCGAAATTTAATGTCTACGAGGACAAACTTATTGCCTAAGTATAACAAACAGCATCAATGCCTCGATACTCTATGCAAATCAAACGCAGATTTTGGTTGTCCGTGAAAAATGTTTCATTTTGCATGACCAAAACCTCTTGCAGTTAGCATACAGCTATCCGGAATGGCGACAGCTCGTGTGTGCCCATCCGTATGTTCATGTTTTTGTGCGCATGTATGTATGTGCGTGCATGCACTTGTGCAAATATGCATTCATGCGCGCACATGCATGTGTGGATGCGTTTGTGTTCGATTCTCTAATTTCCTCCAAAAATAAATAAATAAAATAGAAATCACCAACATAAAACATATGTGAACATGATAGTAGAAAAGACAGCACGGTAGACAACAGAAAGCATCAACAAAAATGCAAAAAAAGTGAAAACGTGCATAGAACGGTTGAAGTTAACAGGCACTTAGGAAGTTAACAGGCAAGCACTTAGGATTCAGAACTTAAGAGCAAGCGGTATGAAAATTGAAAAACTCAGCCGGAAACTGAAGGATGAAGCAATGGGTGCACCAACGTTATCGACACGAAACGAACTCCATGCTCGCATCACATGAAATTGAAAGTTGTGCAGAATGCTGTTTGTAATGCAACACTTTTTAGCGACTGACTTCTTCCCACACAAAATTAAGGAAATATTTTGAAAATAAGCTGCACTTTAGCTGACTATGCACGTATGTGCATGCATGTGAGCATGTATGTGCGGATGCGCGTAGATTTAGAGTGCACATGTGCAATCAGCGAGGTAACCGCTCAATCGCAGTGCAAATTAGAACTCCATTGTGCATGTCTGTATCAGTTAACGGATCGATGCGAATTTTAATGCAAATCCATTCACCTCAAACGGAGCTCACCTGTCGTTCGCTCACTTCACTACATGTCTAATAAGTTTAAAAAGCCAAGTTGAATATTCAGATAACTCGAACCCCTATTAGTGCTTTCATTTCTGACTAGTCAACCCTTTCTATTTTGACAAGAGCGTTCCTCTGGCATAACAAGAATGTTATTTTGGCACATCTTGTATGATGTCGTCATGCATTCGAACAGACTTCTGAGACAGAAGAAAAATGCAATAAGCCGATTCCTCCTATTCCACCAAGGAAGGAGGTAATGTTGCATCGTTTCAAATCAGGAAAGATTAAATCCGAAAGGATGGCATTCTCATGAACTTACCTGCTTCATTCAAGAATCCCTGAGGTGTTCTGTTGGGCCTCAGCTGTTAATCGTGAAACGTTGAAATGCGAATACCTTCCCATATTTCAGATCGATAAAAACATTTCATTCGTCTCTCTTTACTGCATGATTTCGTAAACCCCCACCGCGCAAAGGCATCATCCAACAGGTTTCCAGCAGGCTGGTGCCTTTGTGCAACACGGCAATGCTTTTCTTGAGAGTCACAGAAATCGCCGAACGCTACAGGACGAATGAATAAGCCGTTGTAAAGAATGAGTGTCAAAAAAGCAAACGTAACATACGTCGTCCCCTTCCATATCCAAGTGGGGCGGTGTCTCGCTGCCGTAACCGTCGCCCTCCTCATGTGCAAACAACAATGGAGGGGCTCCGATTTCCGTATCGACCACTAACTCATTACTGAAACTTTAAAAAAACTCAATTTGAAGCCTATCTCAAAAAGGCACTGAATGGCAACTGCTAGTCGATCGCGTGAAATGAAGCATTCTATTAGAGAAGACGGTTTACCAGGTCTCACTTATCCGGTATGTTCATACACAATATAAACTATCAGAAGAGAAGTCTAAAAGACGTTTCGTAATTAGTTCAATTTGTGAGGGAATCTTCAAAAATGCTACACCACACTAACCGGCTAATCGGAATACCGTCTCCACGGGTCATATTTCAGAATACAGACCAACGCATTCACCTTAATAACAAATAGGCTCAAATGAGCCACAGGTAAAAACGCATACTTGACTTTATGGCAATGGAATTGAAGCTGGACTATAAGGGATCGCTCAAAATGCGACAACAAAGACATGTAAGAAACAGATGGAAATGCAGGAAAGGTGGATAAAGAAAGAGGGAGAAGCAATCGTGAAAAGAACCTTTCAGTGAAGACAGTGGCAGAATGTTGAGAGGAAAGCAAATCCATAGAATCAGCTGATCCACAAGCTTCCGGTTCCATGCCCTCAATGAACTGTCCTTCAATGCCTTCGAAGAGGAGATCCATCAATGATTTTGGCTCGGAATCATCACTGCAATCAGTTTACCTTCGTATGCGCTATTCTTCGTAATAAGTTGGGCATATGGAGATTCCTCATATGGAGGGTGAGGTCTATAAAACCTCTGTTGATAGACTTGAGCTGAGGTTCAAGACTGTTTTCGCCTTTACGACGGAAACCGCTTGTTGCGTAGGTCATCTTCCTCTTCTTCAAATAACATCTACAGAAGAAATTACCGGAAACAAATTTCAATAACATAAAATAAAAATCATCTTAAGCTGAAGTAAACCAACTTCGATAAGTCGAAAGCTGAGGGGGAAGAAGCCGAAATGACGTCGTCAGGTGCATTTTTTGGCTTGAATATTAGACGATTCTTCTTCTGCCATGCGGCAAGGAATTTCTTTGAGTACTGCAAAAGATTCTTACGAGCATTTTCATAACAATATCGATTCCAATAGAATTTTACATTTCGTTAACGTGGAGCAATTATTGCCTTTGCACACAAAAAAATGTAATTTTAGTTGATTTTTTCAGTAACACCCATTGCATTCATTCGTTTATTTGACAATTCAAATAGATCCGTTTTGAATAGAAGGCTTCTTGAAAGTGATTAGAAGTATTGCTGTTCGTTATTGCTTACATCTAGGTTTGCTCAGCAATTCTATTGATTCGGTTCCATCACCTTCATCTTCATCGTCGCCTTTAGTTTTTCCCTATTCTCAACTACTATTCGCTGCATTATCTGCCTCAATTCTAGCCATTCATCACCAACAGTTTTCTTCCCCAGGAGAACTTTGTTACTTCAGATCATCCCATAAAATCTTTTGTTCCAGTCACATCAGCACGAAACTATTTGTCCCTTCCAGCAAAAGCTCTTACAGTCTCCCTTCTATCCATCACAGCCCACATTTCTGATCCGTACAGCATTACTGGTAGAACATATTGGTTTTCACCTCCGTTGCCACAATTCTTTCAGTGAGAGAAGCGTTTATACTATAAGAAGGCCTTCTGTCCTCGTTTTTTTCTTCACCTGACTTCTCACTTCATGTCGCTTTCGACGGTGACGAGTGGCCAAATTGAACGAGCTCTATGACCTCTTCGATCACTTCTCGCGTGTTCCATGCTGCAACGATTTTGCTGTTGGTCACAGCCTTTCACTTTGGTTACGCATTTTCATATCTTCCTTTATGAATCAGTTCTTTGAGTACCACCTTCATGTCATTTCAGTTGTATGAAATTAGTATGAATTCGCGAAAAAAAGCTTCGAGAAGCATTTTCCGTCAGCTTTGATACTTACTATTCACCACAACAGATGGTCGATGTGATGCCCCGTAGGCGCAATTCTCTCTCTGGCAAACAGCGCCATTTGCCCGTCTCCTCCCCTTTATGTAGCTCTTCTGGTTTGATAGTTTGAAAACCGAGAGGTGAAGCAAAGCTCTCTGTAATGAAACCCATAGAGGATTTGTACTGGCTAAGTCGAATGTGTTCGTCGACGAGTACGAAATATGGGAAAAAAAAATTAAAAACTTTCACTCGTGTTCTTTCTCGATAATCCGTGCTATGGCGGGCATGTGATGAATAGCAGGATGCTGCGATGTTCATTCATTGCTTCATTTTCCTTGCCTGTTTAGTATCCCACCGCCATCCCTTATCATTTCCATCATTTGCCTTTTCCGGTCAACATTTCCGCTTCTCCCCCTTTTCAATTTTCCTGACGGAACTGCTTTTGCATATCCCTCCCTCCGACGACACTCCATTTTCCTCGATACAGTCTGGTATAAGTAGATACTCGACTTGAAGACGATGATATAATCTGTGTTCATTAACCTCATTTCTTTCAATAGATCAGTCAACAGCATAAGTCTCATATTTTCTTCTCCGCGGGTGACTGTGTCATCATGATGTTGGTTCGCACTGTGCCCTCACAGAAATCACTTCGTGGATTTCACCTAGCTCTTCTTCTATAACTTCCTTATGGAGCACTTTGCTCATTTTCTTTCTCGTGGGAGTCGCTATCCACACGGTCCACGAATGAAGATCCTTTAATCCGAGAATGGTCTTTTTTAAGCGATGGCCACTCCTATTTCTAAAGTGGCCAAGGACGTTGAGGTTATTCAGGGAAACCTGCCTGATATGATATGATGGAACATGCTTCCTGGCTAGAACAAGATCAATTTCGCCTTTTGTCGCATTATTAAAACTCCTCTAGTCCAACTTTCTTGAACATTGTGTCAATCACTCTGAGGCTGTTGTTATCGCAAAAGTCGAACCACCAGATGCTTTTGCTTGTTTTTAATGCCATATTCAAAACGACCTACTGTGTGCTCCCCTGCTGTTTTTGTTTTCGTCGATTGTGGCATAAAACTTTCCTGCGACGAGAATGAATGTTCTCTGTCTTTATTTATGCCATCCGTTAGCCTCCTAAGAAGCCTGCACACAGTGTGTTCCAGCTTCCACTGCGAGGTGCTTAGACCTGAATTACCCTGTGATTGGTGCGCATTGAGACTCTTTGTTGCAACTGCATAATTTGCGCACATAGGCATTCAAATCAAAGCACCCTACCTTTCCATCAACTTGCAATGTGTAATCCAACACCATCTTGCGAATCTGTTCACCGGTGAAGAACACACGATTACCGTTCTGATCATCGATAGATCTCTACTCTTTCTCGCGCGCTTCAGCCAGGTCGAAGATGTCCTAACTGATCTTCTTCACTTCCTCTTCGTATTTGTCAAGCTATCCTTCTAGCAACGACGACCTTACATTAAACGTGCACATTCCGAACATGTGTCCATGAACGAGAAGTCACTTTGAACGGGAAACTTGCAATCTACTATTTTCCAAAACAATCGCCAGCCGACCCCTCACTCATAACACTAGTGCAACAACGTTTAATACCTGTCCGACACTAAAAACCGAGCTCAGTTAACTCTCAGTGCATCGTAAAAAACCGGGAAAAACTTTTAAAGAAAAACACTTATCACAGTATGCAACAAAGAAAAAAAAAATGTCGACAAGCTATGCAACATTTGGTTGACTGGAATTTTCCATGAGATTCGTTTAAATCTGGGATTAATCACCGTATTTGAGGGCTTAACATTACGACTCTGATAATAGCAAATCAAGATGTCGACAGCACATGACGGCTTTTCGATAGCATCCTTCATAAACAGAGCCCAATCGTCAATGTGTTACTATACAAATCAAACCCAACTTCGAGATTCCACAGATGCAGCGCCATAACCAAATGCAGTATGATGCATTCATTCATTTTGAAGAGACGTTCAAAGGCATTACTGTCCTATTAACCACAGCAAATTCAGAATTTAACGGATTTCAAGGAAGAAACACACATCACCTCTCTCCTTTTCACTTCTGCAAAGTGAACTGCAAGTAGCTCAATAGACACCGCAAAGCAGAAGCAATAACAAGCGGGTATTATTGTTGTGCAAATAAAACTCCGTATTAATCATCACTTGCCTATACTAATAACAATTCCCCGACTATGCAAAACGATCGCGAGCAATAACTGGCAATCGCGTGGGAAGCTCGATATATACTCCTAGAATTACTAAACAAAGTGAAGAATTTGGGAACCTTACTCCTCAATTTACATGACGATAGCCAAATTTCTGTTTTCAGCATCTTTCAATATCATTCTCCATTTGTTTCAATTAGTTTTTATGCTGCAAAACAGTATAAATGAACAATCCGCTCAATATTATAAACGCCATCGAATCGCCTTTTTACTGAGCTCTTCTTCAAACCGACAACGATTGAATGCAACGATCATGGGTGAATTGAACACACCACAGACATCATAAAACTTGAGCTGGGACTCGAACTTGAATCGGTGGCATAGTCGAAGACGAAAGCGACTTAGCTAAATGTAAACTTGCTCGATCAGGAAGCAAACAGACTGTCCCTTCCATTTTGCACATTGGCATAGAAAACAGGTAGTAAAAAAACTCAATGAATTGAACCACCAATAAGCTGATTTTATATGCTAGAATATGAGAACAAAACAAACGTTTACTGCATTCGGCATTCCATACTCTTTCGCCAAACGATAAGCAGCGATGTTAAGCTTGCGGTATGTCACATCCCGGCCAGATACTGTTTCTGCCTGATACCATTCGTTTAACTTGTTTTCTAATTGAATGTAACTCGCTTTCCGACCTCCTCCACTCACCTGTAAAAAACCATATCGTTGCTTCGCAAGAAAATTTGATAATTTGTGCAAAAAAGACCCTAAACAACATAAGCAGCATCAATGAACATCAAATAATGGACATATCAAAGTTGACATCATGGACTGCAACGAGGTACTGCACTTTCGCCAATCCCCCAACTCAGCAACGTTCTGGCGAAAACAATTCTGCGACGAAAAAAACATAGCATCGACCACGTCCAGACAACTTTCTTTGGCAATCGCGAAGTGGAAAGTTAAAAAATGAAACAGTAAGCAAGATGAGTTCGCCTAGCGGGCGATTTTCCGTTCAGCTTATCATATTAACCAATTTCACAAACCCCCATAACGCTTTCTTGTTGACCCCGTCTCGAATAAGCTTTTCAAAGGTACTTTCTTTTGTGACTCAATAAGCATAAAATGTAATCCAATCGGTTGTATGCAAAAAATGCAAATCATAAACAAATTTTTCAGCAGTCCAAATCCCCATTTAAAAGCTCTTTTCGAAATTGATTGCTCAACTGCAAGTTGTATAGGACCCTTTGGAGCAGACTATAATCACGACGTTTCATAACTTTAGCTTCAGTGGTTCCTTAGTTGAAACACCAGACATGTGGACAACAAGAACACACACAGACAAACATAAGGACAGACATGACGCCAATACAATGTGCTTTGCAAATGTCAACTTGCAAGAGCGCACATAAAGGACGTTAAAAGAACTATTTTCTCAACAAAAGCAAAGCATAGCTTTACAGCCCATTCAACCTCTATCTATTAAAAAATCTTGGTAAGAGTGCTAACGTATGTAGGCAAGGAGAATGCTGCACTGTGCGAGATGTAAAAAAACAGCTGCAGGTTACATAAAGATGCACACAGGAAGTCCTACCTGCACAGGTGACCCTTGCATAGAAGGGAGAAAAGCAACAAGGTTCAAGATAACAGGAAGTTCTTTAAAGTAAAGACATGAAAACAACGTCACAAGGCGGATTTTTCTTTCACCAGGAAGTCGTGTTGTGGAAGGTCCTGGAGAGGAAAAAGCCAGACTCTGGTCTCCAAAGGATATTCCGACGAGGAGAAAAAGCACAGCCTACGAGGTCTGAGGAGGGAGAAACTTCGAAATCTCAGAAGTATAGACTCCAATGGTGAAGAAAAATGGCTAGAGAGCCAAGTCCTTCTGCACCACTTCGCTCTTTTCATTTAATTCTAGGTGAGTGTTTAAAAAGCTTGCAAACTTATGGTATTTCTGTTAGAATTTGGCATCTTTATTTCGCACACACAATGGTGCACATCCGAGAGAAAAAGCCTAAACGTATTTAACAGTCGTGTCCGGCAATATTTATGTCCTTTGCATACGCCTAAAATGCACCTACGCACAGCTTTTGACCTGCTCAAGGTGCCATTCTCAAGTACTGCTTCACGATTAAGCCAGCCTTAATTTGCCACCCAGAAACTATAATTCGTCTCGAAATAGGAAAAGAGTTGCAAGGAGATGAGATATGCAAACGACAACGATGCGGTTTTGCCGGTGGACAATTAGGCCGGACTCCTCTATGATGGCACCACTTCATTGAAACATTGATGCGAAACGAGTACCGATCTGCGCAAACTTCACGTTGAAAGCTGGTATTTTTCGCATTCTCTCTAGGTATTCGATTTTCTTCTAATGATTTCTCTACTTATACTTTCTATTTATATTTTGCTTTCTCTATACTACTTTCTTTAGATATAATATTTTTGGAGAACTTAATGGACGAATGTTTCAGGCGCATTGAATACAGGAAAGAGGACCCGTTTTCTGGTACATTCGACTTGTGATTCCTCCTGAAGTTGTGCTTCTTGTTTGAGCCAAGAACGCAAGCACCGACGATCTATACCCGTTTCTCGTGACATCTGATTCATTGATATACCACCGTGCCGCATACGCCTTACACATTCCTGCAAGACAGAAAAAATGATGTCCCTCCCACTATGAAGCAGTTCCTTTCGAACTCAAATGGGCCCTGCTGGTGCCACAAGCCCAGAATAGCGCTATGCTATCGGGCAATCATTATCCATTCAATATGTAAAAATAATAACGTGTGCTTCAGACTATTATTTCTCCTGCGGTTTCTCCTGTAAGTGTAAGTGATTTCATGGCGGAAGTGCGAACTATTCTCACTCGGGTGACCACCGATCTGGCTCTGTTTGTAAGCCCCCTGAGCATACCTATGCCTCTGATCACTTTCTCGACGGCAGCGATCTCTGCGTGCGAACAGTATGAAGTTGTCTTTACACACCCTAAAAAGGGACATCTTTTTTAAAGTTGTGGACGGACACCGGACAACAACAAACTCACCTTAGATTGGCGCTTTCTCAATTTCATTGCCTATTACCTCGGAGCATCTTTTAAAGGATGCAATGCACACTTGCTCTTTTATCAATATTTACTTCGCTTGCATACAAGAGACAAAGAAGAACGCTTAAAATGAGATAAAATGTTTCATCTATTAAGCTATAGACATGGAGCGATCGCTCGTCGAAACGAAGCGTTTTTACAAAGACAGATAATCCCATTGTCTCTTCCTCTTTTCAACTATAAACTCTATTTCCACAACACTTCAGCTAGAAGACGAATGCGAGGGAAGCGTTCAATGACGCTACACTAAAATGATGATTACATGAAGGCATCATTGCGGCAAAATCCATTTCACTGATGCAGGACAAACGAATTCCTGCCTGTGAAACGAAATTACAGGACATCTCGTGAAAAAAAAAGAAAAAAGAAAAAACTCACTCTTTTGAATAGAAGCGTATAAGAATGACGCTTTCTTGTATCACCGTTTACAACATCCGTATTTATCGTTGATGATTCGGCAATGGTGCGTAGAGTACGAGCTTCGAGTGCCTCAAAAGCTTTATCGTCTACCAATGCACATAACTTCAAACATGCAACATCTTCTGTCCCTTTTATCCACAAACTCATCTTAATGGACGAAGTGGAGAACGCATAACAAATACGCTTAACCCTGTGAATCCTTATTTTGCACTGGTTATTGTAAAATAACTGGGCGCTTTAGTAAATTCTCCAACGCAAATTATGGCGATCCCCATTCTGCACATTTGTTAGCTTCAAATATGGAAGCGCTGAAACCGGAGTTATGAAACTGTGACGGATATAATTAAGCATCACGACGCAACCCTCACTACACCAACCTTCAAGACGATCCATTACCTTCGAAATGAAATAAAAACATATAAAGTTATCTAAATTCTTGCACAAATTTTAAAATTGCTTGGATATTATAACGACTCTTTTGTAGATATATAGGAATGAGTGGTCCAGCCGAAATTTGAGCGCATTATTGCGCAAACATTTAATGAAACGATATATAATGGAAATGCAAAGAACGCGATGCTCAAAAATACAGCTGTTGAGAGATGATACACTAATAATGGTTTAAATCTAAAAGCTACAGTGAAAGGACAACGAAGGTATCAAAAAATTCTGCCTCATTACATTTGCATCATTTCTTTCAAACAACACATCTAAATTCTTTTAATAATTGTATTAGCGTTATGTGGTTTTGTGTGTTTTCAACATTACTATGGAAAATGGAAAATTTAAGCAAAAATGACGTACTAATAAAAATATGACGTCATCGAAAGAATAAGCGAAACACGACTCAAATAAGCAACAACGTAACGAATGAGTAAAACACATTATAACTTGATAAAAAGAAGCTGAGATGAAGCGAACAACTTTATCAATAAAATAAACACACAAAAAGCCGTTCGTTTCAGGAGGAGTTTCAGAGGCTTTGCTTTCTCAGTTCTCGAGTTCATTAACAAGGGAAAATGGTTTCAGTACTAAAAAACCCACCATTCAATTGTTTCTCAAGAAAACGAAACAGCTGAACGATAAGCATTTCTTTCGCTTCAAAAGCCTCCAAGGCATGGAAAACTTCGCAAATGCGCTGAGTGCTATAGTTGCATGAAATATTTTCTCCAGCCCCTCTTCCTGCTTTCCTCTACTCCCCTCTCATCTAACGAGAACACAAGATTCTTCAAAGAAATAGGACAAAAAGGTGCTCTAAGCGTACCGCTTCGAAAATATTGTGTTCTTCTTCTTGGGGTTGACCATCATCTGATGACTCTTCTGACGCCAATCTGAACAAAAACAGCCATCCTTAAACGCACAGTGAGCTTGCCTCATAGCAAGAGCAGTGCAAATCAAAAGGCAATTAAATTTACGGCAATGTATGCTATATCTTCATTGCTCGTTACATCATTGTAGCTTATGAAATTAAGTAATGACAAAGCAACATGAACTATCAAGTACACCTCAAACGAAAACAGCTGATCGGTGTTTGACGGAAGAAATTTCGGACTTCATGATGCAAGCCATCAACCTCGAAGTCACCTTCAGCTTCAAGGGTCTACACACTGATGACTTGCATGCGGTTCCGTTAAAGGCTGCTTACAGCAATAAATCAATTATCTGTTTTCCAAAAAAACCTTTCCAACGACATTGGCTTATGCGCCCTTTGGTCATCGGTAGATTCTGAAACCTAACAATTCTGGCGAGTTTGCAATTTTTGATTACCTCATCCAATTCAACCTTCGCCCTTTCAACGAATGGCTTCTGCACACGCCAACGTTTCATAAGGGAGAAAAGACAAACATTGACAAACTCTGCTTGAGATTCCTTCGTCGGGTCTTTTGGACTTGCATGTTCCTTCAGTAAGACCAACCTGTGTCGAGGAACAGCCGAATTTTGAACACCCACCGTGGCATTAGTCTTAAAAACCCTGACCAAATTTCACAGACCTGGAGGCTTTAGGCAGTTTGTAGAGACATTGTGGAACCTTAGGCTTCAGCTTTGAGGAATCGATGCGCAGAAAATGGTCACAGTATTGTGTTAAATAGAAGCTACCACGCCCTTCCCAAGGACGCATGATCCGCTTCACTCAAGAATTGTAAATAAATGCGGGATTTGGATCCTTTCATCCCCTTTTTGCTATGGTCGCCTCTTTTAGCAATTTCAAACGCTAAAAACGCCGCAACAAATAGATGCGGTTAGCACAATCCACAATAATCCCGTGTTCGATCTGCATGTGGCAAATGCTTCGGCAAGGAAAAAGACGAATGACCTTGTACACGCAGCATTCAGCCTCCCTCCCTACAGCCACCACGCTCGGGATGACCTTTTCCTTCTAACATCTTCTGCTCTCCTTTGATCCTTCCGTATAGGACTTTCTCGTCTCGACTTTTCACAACTTTGCGCGTTCCCATATCCAGCACATTATGTGCGTAGGATTCGCACTCTCCTTTGAATTACAAGTGGGTGCGGGAAGAGGGGGGGATGTTTCCAGGTATCATAGTGACTAATCAATTACTGGTAAGCTTTTTAGCAATAATTGTTTCAGCGCCAACTTTCTACGAAGTAACGAAACAACCTAAAGCAATCGAAATGTGGAATTGCAAAGCTATTGAAAAAACGTACAAGAGCTGCTTATGCGATGTGCTTTTGCCAACTCACTTCAGACCAATCCATCTCTCAAAACTGGCAATAAATAATGAAACATGTCAATAATGCATTCATATTTCAAACCAACCGACTGCTTAGCAAGTTCATTTATCGTATTGGAGTGGCATAACGTATAACATAACAATAATATAATGTATACGAATTATATTGACACACCGAAGTGCATATAATCTCTTCAGGATTTGATAGATTAAAGTGAAAGTTTGTAGATGAGGTCATTCTATGAATTCGTTTGCATACATTAAGTTTCATAAGCATAGCTTGAATGGCTTTTCAATTGAAACTATGACGCAGACACACAGACATTAGAATACATGGACATGCAGGAACACCATCTCGCCATTATTTGCCCTGCAAGTGCAAATATATAAACGTCCCATAAAAGAAATAACACGCAGAATCGAATTATATTCTAACAGATCGTGCACTTATTACAATAATTCTATTTACCTTTTACAGTACTTCGACCTCCTAGTAGAAGCCACTCCAAATTTCCTGAAATTAATTGTTGCTTTGGATGTTTGGGATCATAAAACTACTAAAATCCTACCCTGCTTTGCGCTTCGCTGAGCCAGTAGGTTTCTGCTTAGAAATGGAAGCTGAATCAACATCGATTTCCGAATCGATACGTCCGACACTACTCGATGCGCCTTCGCCACGAAAAGAGTCCACATCCTTGAGAATATCGTCGAGGTTAATGGGGCCAGATTCTGACAGCGATATGTTTATCGACATGACCATTAGCCGTCAACAGATCCAAGTCACGTCGGCGGAATACCTGCGAAAAAATTTGCACCAGTCTGTCTAAAGCATTCATAAAAGCGTGCTTTGCATGAATGCTATTAGGATTCAGTTCAGATCCTAGCAACACGGACCTTAGTAGCAGACGTTTATAAGCTCTAACAGCATGCAACCACTATTGGTAACGGTAGTGCAAGGATTTGCCACCTAATGAACTTCAAACTCGACCAGAAGGGGTTTTCTACACATTTTTGGAAGTTTGGACCGGACAAGACGATTCTCATAAAGAAGGTGAAAGCGATCAAGAACGCTGTGTAACACAGGATGCATTTGTTGATGCGGTGGATTTACTCACAACTAAAACCGTTGCGCCATTATATGAGAAAAACTACAAGCGTTGTATACAGATGTTTGTTGGCTGCAACTTTTTGCGCAATATTTTAAGGTGACCCCTTTTTCCGACGTCAGAAACAAACAACAATGCGTCCTTATTTTGCAATGAAGGAAGCATACGGTAATGCATTTAAAAAACCGAACAACAACGGAAATAGGAGGTTCTAGCGATGACATTCATAAACAGTGCTATAAATTCGAAAGGTGCGAGTAACTACAGCTGTCGGATAATGAAGGATAGATCATCGTGCTCCAGGCGGCACTTAAAACAAGACTGGTTACATGCCACAACAATACTAGATGGGGAAAAAGTTCAAATGAAGGCAACATAGAAAGCAAATGAACTGTGCAAACTTGGATCTGCTAATTTCCTTCCGATCTGAAACCGGTATTGCCCTGGATGCAGTACAAATTTTGCAAACGAGAAAATACTCTCAAGCGAGATTCCAGAAAAACATTAAAACATCTCGGAGCACAAGCACAAATCCAATTGAGGTGTATGACATCAGACAGCTTTCAAATCAGGAATGTAAACTAATTGCTCGAATTCAGGCTGAAACGGTTCACGAAATACTTTTCCGAAAGCCCTCCTAATGAACTGTCGCTGCACTTTTTCAATTATACCGATCTCTTTTTTCACAGACTCCGACCAAACTTCAGTACGCTATTCTGAACAACAAGTAACGGAGACTTTCCGATAATTTTCTATGCAACCTCAATTCAAAAGGAAATCATAATTCGCAACTCGAGTAGCCATTTGAGGAACTTTAACAAGGTGATTATGCCAGCTGAGCTCAATGCTCAAATAAACATCTATATCCTTTTCTAATTTCTTTATGGGAAGGTCTATATCGAAAGAATCAGGGGATATCCAAACCGAAAATTTACAAGCAATAATGAGATAATTTTTTGATGGATATGTCAATAGAAGTCACCCTGTTCTTATTTCTGCTAAGTACCAATGCATGTTTTAGTGAATAAAAATCCCATGTAGAAACAACCAAAGAGTCATGAAAGATTGCAAATTAGCTCTTCCATATTCCGAATACTAATGAGTTTATGCCTTCACGCTGCCGTAACGTTCAGCTTGAAAAAGGGATTTCACGCATTTTTCTATCGAAGCATTTCAAACATTGTCTGACTACTTCGTACAACCTAAAACACGCTTCTCAACTTGAATGAAACAAATAGGCGTGAATTTTATCATTTATCTGGTAGAGAAGTTTAATAAGTCGTTGCATATACACAAAGATCTTCCAAATTCTAGCCTCCCGCTCACCCGTTCCCCTCACGGGATGTTCCAATAAACATATAGGACTCTTCATCTAAAAGCTCTACTGTTGCAGCAATAAGACTAAGCAACCACAGCACACATTTCTGCCTTACTTAACCATTTTCAGGACTTATTCTTCCGATAAAGTCCTCTCTCATGAATCTCTATAGACATAGGTGACAATACGCATCCCTCATCTCATCCAACCTTCCCTGGGCAAACTAATACCTTTGGTTTTGAACGCATGTTTAGGTATTTCCTCTGATTTCACTTGTGTTCGATTGGGCGTTTTACACCCGATTGTTACGGACGTCAATAAGCAACAGTGACGACCGAATGTAGGAAACAAAGCAGCGAAAAGCTTTTTTGGCAACAATTCGTTTTCGTTGTTTTTTTAATGTCCATACAAAATTCCGATGGTGGAAAAATTTCTTTTCTGAGGTGAACAGACTCCTGCTAAAAGAGTCTTAAGTATGCATTAAACCTACTGATGCCGTAATGTAGCAATAGGTAAGCGAAGAGAACGCCTACCTTCCTAAGCCAGCCACATGAACGATGGATAACGAACCCGAATCAAACACAGTGTCAAGAACCGTCGACTACACTGCCATAAACGTTTTCCAAATCCATTTCCGCTTGCTGTTTCAGATATTTTCACCTTCGCCCCAGATGCACACTTAAAAGATACGCGCATTCAACAGTGGCCTCGTGTATCTCATCACTATAGATGCCATGAGGACTGCCTCCAGCTTAGTGTGGTTCCCTCTTGTAACAACTCAACGAAATTCAAGTGAATTAGTTCGCGCAGTCCTCTTTGATGTTCATAACTTCATTTTTCGATTCTATAGATCGTTTACTTAGTGCAGTAGTGAATTGATGAACGCCTCAGCTGCAACAACGAATCTGAAGGCTTGCGACGTTCATGCAAATCTTCAACTGCATCAGCAAACCCTACTAATTCCCACAAGCGATGGAAAATGTAACCATTACAGGCTTGCTAGTTCGCTGGTTCAACTGATTCTAAAAATCTTTTAATCCGAATGTAAAATCAATAAATGAAATAACTCTCTACACCGTTTGTTGAAATATATCTACGTCGCCACCTGACGTACGCTCCTTCACAACAACCTTCTTAGTGCATGGTCACTGGACAGCATTGAAAACTTACATATCATACGCTGCTTCCTAGTTATGAAATGCCCTCACTAAAGATGCCTCTTAGATTTTCGATGCATCATGCTTATGAATGCTGCTAAAGTTCCTGCTGGACTTAACTATCGATGCCGTGATTAGCGGAAGCTGGCTTTAATAAATGAATGAGAGAGGGAGAATGTGAGGTGAATGATACAATCAAATTGGGTGCACTTCCCAGGGAAATGCGGCGCCCGATATCCGTTCTACTTTGGCGGGCAAGAACATAGATATGGGAAAGTGATTTGCATATTAGCTCATATTTATGCAAATTCTCTGTAAAATAAATCCCATAACGTGACTTTCTAAGCTAAATAGAATTAACTATATGTACTGAGATTAAAATCTCAAGTTCTACCGATCGAAGACATGTCATATGAAGTGGCAATGGCAAATGAAATATGAAGTGAGAATGTAGACAGCTCCGGGTTGCAATAGGTGTGCAATGTTGCAATCAACTGAACACATTGATGATGCGACTTGTGCTCATGAAAGCAATTGTTCAGTACGCAAACAGAACTCGTTTAGAAGATAACAATTATCGCATCTAACACTAACGTAAGCGTCAGGTCAATCGAATACTGAAAGAAGCGAATCGAAATTACTATTGGGAAGTCATAAGGTTCATAGTCGATTTTCACGGATCAAAAAAAACTTGATAACCGAAATGCGGTTCGGCTCTGAAGGTGTAACACTTTTTATAACACCTGTACGGTCTAAAGATATAACAACTAAAAATTTTCAAGCAATATTTATCTATATCGTATAAATGAAACTAGTTATTTCAATAATCCCCAATGACTATTTTGTGCTGCAAAGTCGATAACACTCAAAGTACAGTATCAGCATCGAATTGACTTCTATTAGCACTCAAATTGCTAGATTTAAAGCGTCAACTAAGAATCCGAACACATGAACGATGTCTAAGGAAGAAACTTTTTAAGAAAACCGATACGACTGATATTTTGGGATGGCTATAAAACTTTTAAGGATCGTCACTATTTCGATGCTCTCAAATCTGCAGGATGGGTTTTGTTACGACCATGGAGAATTTTCGCCTATTTCCTACTACTTTTGAAGTCATCAGAAGAAAGAGAAAACTTAAGCAGGAGCTTAAGGGTTTTTTCTTCACTTTTTATAAGAACAAAAATAGCAGATAGGGAACAGACGGAAGGCAACAGGTGATACTAGTAGGAGGGTGGAAGGGGAGAAGGGAGAGAGAATTTTATGCGGTATTTTGTCACTTAATCTACACTGCACATTTGAAAGCATTCACTAAAAGAATGAGCGTTGCACATAAGATGATCATTACGAGTCTATCTAAAGGCTTGCTCGTTTACATTAAAGAAAGTGCTAATTTTTTAAATAAATTAAAGAAGTAAATCAAAGCCGACAATACATATGCATTATGGCAACCTCACTTATCAAGCCAAATCCCCATAAACTACTAGCAAAACAAGCATAATACCGCATCTCTAAGCCTGAAAATTTATTGCCACCAATTTTAGCACCTCTTTGAACATTTCTGAACAAAACGACACTACGAAGATAACACTTCAACTGCTATGTGGCACGATTTCAAGAATGTATATTGTAATTACACTCAAGCTGATGATATTTTCAAAAGTTGATAAGGAATATAGGTAAAGGCTAAAGTTCACACCTTCAACAATGGTGATTCTGAGGGGAAAACTACCTGAGTAACGGAAACACACCTATATGCACAAACCGCCCTCTTTTACAGACTAGCATCTACTCACCTAGACGTAAAAGCAACACAAATACGACGCTGCGTGACAGCGAGTTTATGAAAATGGCAATAGTCCTATTACATACCCATCAAATACTTATTCATTGAAGGGAATGCGCGTTCGCTAGAGAGTGAAGTAATTCATCTTTCAAGTGTTCATCTGTTTTCGTTGCGAGATGAGGTATGAATTTCAATGTTGATAACTCTATGCTCTGCACTATGTTTTTTTTTTTTTTTAATATACAATTTACACTTATTATGAAAATATGCATTATAGTACAATTGTTATTCGAAATAATCACGACTAGAACTGATTATCCAAATCCGATAAGGAAAAAATGAAGAGATGGAGAGATAAAACTTTGAAAAATAAACTTGAGCTTAACTCGTATTCAGCTATAAATAACACTAATAAAGTGCTTCTTTCAAAAAGAAATAAACAAGAAGGCGAGAAGTGGTATGAAGCATAACAGCATAAACACAAGCAAAAATTCATTTGAACTGAAGAATTAAATTGTGCTATTTTATGCAAATCTGTGATATTCCATGTAAATAAAAAATATTCATAAATATTTATTTTGATGTTTTGATCGATAAATACACATATTTATGGCGCCAGCAACCGCACAAGAAGAATAAACTTGTGAAAACATCGAAATTTGCGAAAAAAAAAATTTTTTTTCCCCGATTTTTGATCTTTCAACGGGTTGAATAAAATGTTGATACATCATTGTTGATTTTCTGAGTCATTTATAGGGCTTCTCAATAATTTACATCTGTTTTCGTTGAATATTTTATTTTTCTGCTTATATTCTCATTTTTATATTTGTACTCTCATGCTAGATCAATATTCTTGCAGAGATCAGAATTGACGTTGTTGAAATGCTGAGAAAAGGTTTCTCAATAACGAAATCATTTCTGAGTTAATAAGACTAAAAAACAACAACTAACAAATTTTTTTTTTCGCTCGATTGTGCACGCTGGTATAATATAGGTAACCCTTTAATCGTGGGATTGTAGTGCTAGGGAAATTTGTTGAATTCCGACTTTTGGCAGAGAATTGATTGAGAGAAGGTATTAGGAATTATGTGATACGATCAAATATCTATGGTTACCTGCATTACAGCACCTTTCAGGCCGTTTTTTTTTTTTTTTGAAGGAGCTTTCAAAGTGTATGCTGCAATTGCTGCATAGGTTCTCATCCACTTTACGGCTTTTTGTTTTTATGAAAAGAAATCACTTTTCGAATGAGAAGAAAGCGAAAGGCACGATGAAGAAGGCTTCAGCTGGGGTGATTGCTGCTCCAACTATGAGTGGCACTAGAATTGAATATGCAAACATTATAACGGTTTTTATGAGTTAAGAAGAACGCATATCTCATGGGATGATATAACAGCGCCGAGCTTGTCAACAACGCATTCAAGCATCTCCTCATTCGTATCATTTCAGCAGTGAAACGAACAAAAAACTGAGTAGAGTCATCCTCTGATGAATTCCCTATCACTCACATCTACAAGACTTGGCTAATATGTCCCTTATGTGGGCATATTTCCATATATGTTGACACACTTCGAAGGTCACTATCAAATTATCTTAGATTTTCAATTGTGATAAATACTTCCGCCCGAATTTTGGTTCCAATGCAGACATATCGCTGATATGTTTGTGCAAAACTTTAGAGGACATTAGAAGCAATTGAGATCTATCATAAATTTTCTATCTTTTTATATTCAACACTTTCATGAAAACAGAATATTTACCAGCAGTAGAAAATATGTAGGTGGCTATCGATGAAATAAACAATTTCCGATTGTGAATCGTTCATTCCTCGAATTGTGACCAAAGTTAATTCCATCACCTCAAATTACAGTTGCCGCATTCTCGAAGTGTTTTTTTTTTTTTTTTAAACCGCTTTAAATATAAAGAGTGCATTGTGAGGCCTTATATTTGTTGTTTCAAACTGTTACATCTCTAATCGAGTCTGCAGCATGATCGAAGGAATGCAGAACCATTTGGGCAACACTAATATTTCTGCTTAGGTTGGCTTAACTCATTAATCAGAGAGTGACTCTTATATGGGTCGCACCTGCAATATTAATGTCGAATGAAGAGAATCGCCCACAAAGTGTCGTTATATCATAGTTGTTTTGTGCGTGGTCTGTCTTCCTTCCGCTAATCTCTTGTGTAATTATCGGTTTAATCTTTTAAGTGTTTCATCCTGGTCTAGGTAATATCTGACATGATTTGTTACTCGTTTCGTCACTCGATGAATTTGTTATATATATATATATATATATATATATATATATATATATATATATATATATATATATATATATATATATATATATATATATAGTGTTATACATATGTTACATATATACATATATGTTTGTTTATTTATTCATATTTATATTCATATTTGTATTTGTATTTATATTCGTGTTTATATTAATATATTTATAACGAATTGCACGCTTCTCACGTAAGTGAATTTGAATCTACCATATGCAGTGCGTAAGAGTGCACAACAATAAAAATATCGTACAATTTATGCCATACTGCATTTGTGACTCTTATCCCTCCGCGTCTATGAGAAGGGTCGAAGGTTAAAGGTCAGCTGCACGCAAGACATTCAACCTTACTGCTGAAGAACGAATGTTGGGTATATTTTTTTTTACCGAGAACATGATTATCTTGACTCTGATCGACCCCTTTAGCTGCAACACTAATATTGAGTCCGACGACGAACACATGGAAAATAGTGAATCTCTACGTCAAATTCAATACGAATAACGGTAGCAGGTTTGACGAAGGGAAGGAGTTTCGTGGCTCGAATGTGTGAAAGTCCATTGTAGGTTCTCACTTTCAAGTCGATGGGTGGGCACATCGAAAGCGATGCTTTAATGTTGTGTTTCGGATCTACGAGTGATTTTTCCGGTAGTTTTTGGTTTTCTATTCAAATTTGCTTCGATAAGATGTCCGCGTTTATGAGATTTCCAGTCCAACAGAAACCACCAAGTGACATGGAGATTATTCTCAGCAGTCTCGTGTTAATAAGCATTTGAACTTGGAATCCCTAATGAAGTTGCTAATGTCCAGCATGAGTCCCTATTCGAGGTCCATCTTGATCAGTTCGAGCTCAGTGTGGTTGCGAGTCCACCCAACTTGTTTTCAGTTTTCAGCGTATACTTTGTCGTCTTTTTTTCATTTTCACTGCTGCGCTTGTAGGTGTTTTTTTTTTTTTTTTTTGAATCGTCGATATATTTTTCTATATCATTCGCTTTTCTCGAGCAGTTTTTCTTGTTCTATCACGAATAGAAACTACTGTCAATGCTACGAGGATGTTTGAGCGGCTGCATTCTGTTTAATGTAGTGTTCAGTCTCCTCACGCGCTTACACCTGCATGCTCTGGTCTTCTATTTGGTTGTTCGATCGATAAGTGGCTGTCATCCGCATACCTGCACACATACCTTCACCATTCCTAAATCGCAAAGCATCCACTCTCCAAATGCAAAGCACAAAGAGTCTCTCTGCTTATAAACGTCTCCATTTTTCGACGACTTAGTACGAGTAAGTTCGCATTCACAACTTCTAATTTTGCATCTATTAGTCCTTTTTCATAGTCATCTTCAGCCATTAGGTTACTGAGTAGTCTTATAGAAACTTGCGATCACATCAGTGCGCTTAGATCGCCTAATTCCTTAGTTCGCATGAGATCGCATTGCAAGTGCCCAATTTGAATATTCCCATAAGATTTGTTTTTTCAAATGGTATTGCCAATCCAAAAAATAGTATTTTATTGGCAATCTTCTCGTTGAACGCTATTTTCTAATCAAAAGGTTTCTTACAAACATAAACGTTTCTCTGTGAAATGTTCTACGTCATCAAGGAACAACAAAGCATTCCAACTCTTTTCTTTTCATTGTCTCTTGTTAAAAAACACATTCGCATTTCACAAAAAGGGGAATATCGCTGCGAAACGATTTTGCGAGGTGGGTGGAGGAGGGAGGCGCACGAGGCTATAGGAGGGGGTCGGACTTCTCACGCCTATTCATAGTCACATCGTTCCGTTTCAACATCTTCGCCCTACCCTCAATCTTAAGATGATCAACCGTTGCTTGATAAAACTGCGGCATCATTTGCACGACCCTCAGTTTGCTATGTTTCTCTTGCGCGAAGGTTGGGGATATGGAAAGCTGCCTTAGTGCTAATTTTTTCAACAGAAAATATAAAACTTTTACTAATGCTTTGTTAGGTTATAGTTTAGCGTTTTAGTGTTCGTGCGTAGTTTAAAATATAAAAATTGTTGGGTCTGCATAGTGACTCCTCACAGAAGGATTATTGCCTCGTTTGGTCGAAATTCAGTAGTCAAGTTAAGGTCAAACCTCACCTCCGTTTGTCACCAAAACTGAGATCGACTCTGATTCATAACCAAGTACAGATAACATTAAACCAATTTCATTTGAGATTCGTGTGGTATTTAGCGTAGATCCTTAAAGCTAGCATTCTTAGGTACCATGATATCAAATATAACGCGTTTCAAAAGTTGTGTGGTTGATCTTCTTCCACTCTCTAGAGTAACGGAAGAAATCGGAGTCGAAACCGTCTAGGAGCCATTCAAAACTTTTAGATCGCTGTCGCCATGTTCCATTCCGGAACACCAAATTCCTTTTATGAATTGCAATTGCTGTATGTGTTTTTGTTGTGCGTGATTATGTGGTGATAGTTTAACGTTGCATATGCAAATATTTTATTAGACTTTATTTTCAGATTAACTGACTATTAACCCGACGTTGCTGCTTAGCTTCTCTCGAAGTCTTCACTGACAGTAAGAGGACGATGAGCTCTGTTCACGACGGTGGGTTATCTTTGTTGCGTTGCGAATGTTTGATTTGAATTATGGATTATGCTTGTTTAATTTTTTCTACTTTAGTTCTCTTCCTTGTTCGATATCTCCTTGCCTAGAAAAAGTTTTTGAGGCAACCCAGCCTTAGTTTAACCATACCCACACAGAGATCGTTTAAGTCCGATCTGAATCCAGCAGTCATCACTTCCGACCGTTGCCCGTAATGCCGTAAGATCCATCTCCATACGATAGGTTTAATCCAGACAGTGTCAGTCACTACTGTGGTCATATTCAACCGAGATCTGCAAAATGAAATGAAACGAAATCTTAGAGAAATTGCTAGCGTCGTTAATTACTAGCAAACTATAAAACACGCACAGTAGTACATTCCTTTCTTAATTAGACTAATTTATTATGGAGACCTGCTACAAGATCTTTTTTGAACCGATTTTGAAATGCCGCCTACTTGGGCCTCAGAGTGCCCTCACATATCATTGCTTTGGAAATTCGTGAATCATCTCGAAAATTACTATAGAATTCATTTTGCTGTGTAGCTTGTGCATGCCAGATTTCGCTACTCTTCAAGTGTTTATTTCAAGTTTAAATTACCCATTATACAGGCATATGCATGTAAACGCAAGGGCACGAGGAACGAGTAATCCATAGGATGTAATTAGCTAACCTGAATCTCTTCTTAGAAGTGTACTGGCACCGTTGATTCTACCATTTCAGGTTTAACGCTTGACATTGAGCTGTGCTTAACCGTGTTCATGTGCAGCTTTTGAAAGGTAGCCACAAAAACGGTTCCCTTGAGCGGGTAAAATATACCAATTAACGCGACTAGTTGTATTTAGGCGTTTCTTGTGACGGGTGCATGGCGCCGAATTTCTCCGGCGATCGGTATAAATGTTTACGCTGTTATGATTTCGATCTTTGCGCACGTTGTTATGAAGAGGAGAGATCGGAGGGCCGTACCGAAACTCGTAATATGAGGGATTCGAGTGATGAACACCAACCCACACACCCGATGCAGTGCATAATGACGCAACAGGATTTTGGTATTTATTCAGTGCATCATTTTGCATCTTATACGTTGTAACAAAGATGATAAGCATGAAAGATTACCATTCATTGACCTAGGATCAGGGTGTACGAGCTGAGGAAGAGGGCGCTGTCCGTTTAAACAGAGTTCGATAGTAAGTAGTGCGTGTTATGCATAATCCCTCATCTTTCACCGTCACCGCAGAGGTCACTCGTTCCCTGACTTTAGCCTATGATAGATACGAGATAATTAGGTCTTTTTGAGAAAAAACGTCCTGACTGTTAGCTTTAAAGCTTTGAAAATAGCCTTTAAAGGGGGGAGGGGGTAGATGTTATGATGTGTGACAAGTATAATAATGGAAGGAAGGGCTTGTCTTTGACGCAGGCGCATATACTCGCGTGTCCTGCTTTCCATCTTCAATCTCTCCCTCGTCGCATTGCAAAGATTTAGTCTTTTGTCGTGGAAGTTCCATCTCTATGTGTCGATAGTCTGCCGTAAAATGGCACCTCGAATATACTTTCTTCCTCAGTTGTAAGTCAAAATTTCACAGCAATAACTAGAGTCGTTCTGTGAGGAGCGCCAATGATATGAATAGAATCACCTGGTGTAAGATAGCATGAGATTTGCAAATGAGAGGGACAGCAGTCTCACGCAAACTCGTCGAGCGCTTATCCCACCAACTGCTTATGAAGCACATTGCTTCGCCGCTTTTCCTCTTCACCGATAACGCTAGGAATGGAGACAAGTTAGTGAAATATCTCGACCGCACGCTAGTGACTCTTGGATCTGCAGTTAGGATAGAATGAGAGGCGATTGTGGAAAGTAGCCGTCTTAGACCGTGTCACTATCTCACAAAATTGCACAATTTCTTTTTACATACTTGAAAAGTTAGTGACGTTGTGCAAGTATTTTGTATTGTTTTATTGTATTGTTTTTGCTGTGCTATTCTATAACATTTGATTGTGATAGTAGAGGTGACCTTCATTTCAGAATTGACCTATCAAGGCGATCAATCGCATAATTGGGATAAGTGGCGCGTTGTGATCTTCACATGCCCTGTGTGTGGTGCACAGGGGTTATCTCGTGATCGACTCGTTTCACATGTCATCGAAGAACATTCCACTAACCCGAGGTCTCCTTCTGGCCAACGTCAAGAAATGGTACCTATTTCATCCTTTTTTCATATAGCCCACAAGGAATCCCATTGTCAAATGTAGCAAAGCTTTCGCCAATTTTTACATAATGTGAATAGAACTTTGTTGACAGTTTACTCACCGATTTGTCATTCTTAGTAGTACCGAAGTTAAAAAGCTTCAAATATCGATCAAGTGGATGTTCGGGAACTCTGAAGTGGAGAAACTTGAGGCAACGTGACTTAACCGCACACAAGAACTGCATGTATGTTTAACTTGTTCTAACAGTGCCATTTATTTGAATTTTATTTTTCACTTCATACTGTGCTGGCGCAGTTACATCCATCACAGCACGTGATGGGTGTTCTCATATTGATGCATATGGCCACAGTGCAGCTAAGGTCTCCTAACTTCAGTGTCGTTACTCACTTTGCAGAACACATTTCCTTAAAATCGAGGCAGGAGTGCAGTTGAGCACTGTGTTGGGAAAGTCCACCAAGGGCCAAGGCACACTTCAGTGGTTCGTGTGTGAAGTACGAACGTTATTACAAAATAGTGATAAACTGACAACGCAAATGTGTTGTAAAATGTCGTCCTACAAAGTAGCATAAATGAAGCAATTTCATGCCATGAAGTTTCGAAAAATCTTTTTTCACTCTTAACTGATATAAGAAGATGTTGTTGAGTCAATATGTGGTCTTTGCTCACACCATCGTTAGTATTACACACCTGTGTCTCACCTAGCTTATTGCTTTATATGGTCTTCTATTCGCGCACTCATACTTAGTAGTCATTAACCTATAATTTCATTGTAACATATTGCGCGTTTTCTGACTTGGACTTGTAAACTGAAATGAAGCAAATTGACCAGTTGACGGAAATAATTCGCTTGCTAGAGGAAACGTTTCATTTGTCCTTTCCTTTTTTTTTGAAATTATTCATCGTTGTCACCTGTAAAACTCTTGTGATGTTGAGTTCCAGGCGTGTCCAATTTGCATATCGACTGATTTTTATCGCGTTGGATTTGGAGACTACATGCCAAATCAATTAACCGATATGGCGGCACACATGCAAGAACACCATACGCAAACACAGCCAAGTGCCGCAACAGGCAACAGGTTAATGAGAGTTTGGAAATCCATACCTTAGTTCGTGATGTTAGATATTGATCGATAAGCCGTTTCAGCTAGTGATTTGAGCTGGTCGCTCTTTTTAAGTGTTGCTTAATGCCATCTATTAAAATGAAGAGTATTAATTTCATCGTTTCTTCTATCTAGTTGTACTGAGCTTCTGACTGGAAAAAATTCCACACAATGCTTGATGAATTTCGTAGCAAAGTCTTCATTCAATAAAACTTCCATCGATTGTTATTTAGGTTTCTAGAAGACTTGAAGGAAAATGAGAGAGGAAGAAGGTGGTTTATATGGACTGCTTCCGCAATCGTTAATTTCATGCGAAACTTTTTTAAGCATCCGTATTTCCTTTTGGAAGGACAAGGTTTTTCGAATCTTGAAGTCGAAACGTATGATCATCGGTTTTCGCCGTGAAGGTGTATCGTGTGCATCCCCTTCGGAGTTCAGATCCTCATGCGGAGCAGTGATCGTTGCATTGTTTGTCGACTATAGAGAACCTTCACCTAGGTTAAAACGCTACATAATACACCTATAAAGAGACACCATCCCAAGGTTTAATTATTGAAATCCTCTTCTGCGATGAAGACATAGAACCGATCCAATTGTCCGAGCTGAGTCAACTGTGCTAATAATGCTGGCATATTGTTGAGTTGTGTTGCAGTTCGCAGAGTGCTCGAGGTGGTGGTTTGTCGGAATTTCTTCGTGATCGTGACCATCGTCGTGTGACGATGCAGAGCGTACCGTTGATAGCTAACGATTCAGATTTTGACGAACCGGAAGGTGAAGCAGTGAGACGTAGCACATCACGTAATAGCACTTCGCAGCGATCCGATGCTTTCCCACGTATTCGTCGCAGACTCATCGAGAGATCGGCGAATGATGCGCAGAGTTGGTGCTTACTTTTATGAAAAGCTTTTTTGCAGATTTGCATCTACAGGGTGAATTGTGGTGACTTCTATCTTTTTGCATATATAGATGTATCCATGCGTTCTTTTGACGATTACAGCGAAACCACAGACGCTTAAATTAAGCGGCTTTGTAAGCATTAAGTGTATTATAGGATGGCTTGCAGGCAAAGTTTTGATCTCAGTTCGTCAGCTTTTAGAGTGATGGACGTTTAGAAATGCCCGGAAATTTGATTATTTATAGGCCATTTTGCAATGGTTTTGATGGATGTGGAAACCCCTTTACTCATAGAAACTTACCTTTTGTAGGAAGCTTATAGGGGTGTACGAATCCGTTAAAATTTGAGGACGTTATTGCGCATGTTTCATTATTTATTGGCAATCTTGAAACTGGTTGATAGTTTCTGGATATATAAGAATAACAAAAACGTGTTGATGGATCCGGCGATTGTTGATTATGTTCTCGGATAGTCCGTGAAGTTACTTGTTTGAATCTCGCGCATTTGATAGTAACTCTTTTGAAGGTACAGAAGAGGAGAATGCTGGACAGCCAACGTTTGGATTTAGGCCACTTTCCTCAACCAGGCAGAGAACAACTCCATCTCAGCAGGTTTCTTTGTCGTTATTTTTAAATATTTGAGTAGGTAATTCCTTCGAATTTCACATGAAATCAACGTCATTATCAGGTCGTTGCTTTTTATTTTTGACATATTATTAACTATGCTGTTTGTTTTCAAGCGTTGTAGTTGTGCGAACTAGGGCTTCTAATTTGCCGCATTCACGGTTTGTTTCCGATACTCTTTCTCAAAACTGTTTTGAAGGATGTTGCCTTAGACACAATGAGTCCTCACTCACATAAACACATTTCTCATGGTGTGGTTGTTTGTTAGAGTGAGTGATGATGCGTTGTAATTGCGATGATATAGCTAGCATCCATAGGGATACTTTAGATAGAGGTTTACGTGGATCGTAAGTCTTTCATCTTCACCGCACTTCCTTCTATTTCTAGATTTACTCACTTTTCAATCTGTTTGCTTTCCTATTCACATGTCCTTCATCTTGATTCAATCATCGATGAAATCTCTGTTCAATATTTCCAATTGGCAAAGCGACTCTTCTCAGCTGTAGCATATATTTTAAATCTTCTGGGGTAGAGCATTCGGTTTGAAGAGGATTCGAAGGCTGAGTCGAATAAGCTTTGCGTAGCTCTGTTCTATAAACACTACAGAAGTTGGAAATATGCCCTTAACAGATTTCATATTAGTCGAAATTGAATTGGAAAATAAAAACATGACGCAATGAGACCCCTTTTTTCGTGTCACAGCTAGGCAGTACCGATTTAAAACGAGGTTTTTTATAAGGGTGGCATGACACCGTCTGGTGTTGCTGAGGCACAAGCAGCTGATGCGATGAGGATGCGCTTTATGCGTTCAGCGAACGCAGTTGGCGAGAATTCACGGCCACCGAACCAGTCTGCGGCCCACTCATCCGGTTCACGTTCGTCCGTTAGTTCGCAGAGAAGTGTTCGATCAAGTACGCCGACTAACTGTGTCACCTTTTCGAGAGCTTTTCATTCTTCGATGAGCGCTTTTTCACGTCCAAATGTGCCAAGTATGCCCTATTTTATGCGCTTTGCGATTTCTTGCTTTCAATCCTCGATACAGCCCGTCATATCTGTACGTATACATGAATGTTTATCCTCGAATATATCTACTTCGCTCTCTATGCCAGGCTAGGAACCATTGAAGCCAGCTAGGAAATACCGTGCATGTGTCATATATCCAGGTACAGCCTAGTATATCTCGAGGTAGCCAAAAATATCTATGAGACACGAAATCCCTTATGTAACAGAATAGCATCGCATGCTAGCTTTCGAATAGATCCGTCCATTTCTGAAAGGAATCGAACATCTGAAAATGCATAAGAACTTGAATATATTTTAAAGTCCCTATGATTGATAAAAGAAATAAATCTTTCTTTAATCTGCATGAGCGCTAGACGCAGTTAAAAGATGAGCATATTATTGGACATATTTTATTCGTTGTTGGTAAGCTGTGAAACTAATCTATGAGGAAGCATATATTGTGGAAGTATATATTGTGGCGATGTTTCTGGCGCGTTTTCCAAGTTTCCAATAAATTATCCTCAAGTTTATTCAAAAATTGTTTTATTTCTACCTGCTTTTCATAACCATTTTCTGCTGTTTGTTTATCTATTTGCGTACTTGCATGATACGGTACTCGTTGTAACCTTTCTGAGGATGATGTAAACGAGAGGTTTATATAATTTTTTGTTGAATTAATTCGACCTTAACCTCTTTATCTTCCATCACAAAAGTTGTAGGTGAACTAAGTTTTTCATCGGTTTTGATGTTAGTGATTCCGTCGTTATTGCTTTCAAGGGAACCATGACGTGGAATAAGATTGCTTAGTAGGAAATTTTGTACGCTAAGATCAGTCAATCGAAGGAGCGCTGTTTGCTAGCTTACCGTACGCCGTTCTCAAACCACTCCTCCCTTCCTCTCCCTTCCTACGCGTGTCTCTCTCCCCCCCCCCCCCTTTCACCACTCTCACACCTGTTTCTTTTCCTTACAAGCGTAGGTGCATCTGAAATTTGTTTTGGCAAAGTTGAGTGAATTTAAATGATGTGCTTATTATTTTCAGGACTTCAACAGGTGCCTAATGCGGTACAGTCACCATCTCGCCAAACGACAGTTAGCATTCGAGGGAATGCGCAGAGCGATCGAAATTCAGTCGCATCGAACCGTTGGGCAGGCGAGGTAGCGCGTTCCATTTTGAGTGCACCTGAACAGGTTGCACACAGGTAAAATAATGTTGAATTCATCGTTTCATGGAACTGACAGTAGTGGTCTGAAACTTCTTTCTAAAATTTTCTGCATGCAGCAAGCCTTCCAAATAACAGCATATCGTGCATAATTTCCTGTTAGTGATGTTGTGTTTTATTTAAAAAGGCTCATTAGTTGAAAATTTTTCACTCGCGTATGTCATTTATTTACTGCATGTGTATGGGTACAGTTACCTTCACGATTCCTTGTTCACACCGGCAAATTTCTTAGGAAGAGGTGGAGTTATTGGAGATAGGAATATTTATAGTCCCCTATACTTGAATTTTTCGGTAATTAATCATCTCATGTTGTCTTTCGCTGAGATCGTTTATTGATTAATGTTCATGATGGATAAGAAGGTGACATGCATGTTTACTAGATACGCTTTATTTGTTTATTTTGTCATGCCACATTCATCGTACTTCTTCAGTTAATGGCTGAGTCATTAGCGTCATTGAGAGTGCATATGAATGCTGCGTCGTTCGTTTACAAGCCTACCCCAGATTTTTAAGTTGTCTGGTGACAAAGTAATCTCACTGACTGCGCTGAATAGTCCCTGATAACTGTCAAAGGAGGCCCAGAGAGATCGGCTTTGAAATGTGCTGATTTTTTGAACTATTTTTTCTAACATTTAGAGTTATTGCAGTTTTTCACCGCTATGGAAGTTTTTTTTCAGTGCGTCAACCGAAAATGAAGCGATTGTTCGGTTGATGGAAAAATTCTGCGAGTGAATAGTCTCGCGTTTTTAAATTTGAAAGGGACTGAAACTTTTTTTTTTCAGTTAGAACGGGCAAGTAGAGCCGAAATATTCGACATTTGTTGGCAACATTCGTTTCTTTCAAATGCTAATTGTCTCTGTGTTAGGCTGTTTGAGTTTCCGCCTCCTCCTCCTCGCCCTGCACCATTTAAGCCACTATTGCTGTCTTGTGTTAAAGTCGCACTCATTGGCCAATGCTGCTTACTGGCGAACGATGGCTGCAAGATGTCCACTGGCTCTAAAGTATTCCTAGCAAATGAGTAGAATTAAATCCGTCCTTTCCTACCTCTGAAATCGTTAGAAATTTTTCTGGGGTCCTAGCTGAATGAGAGGGGACCAGTAATATTGGCCGATTAAAGAGGCTGTTTTTGTTTGTGTTTGTTTAGTGTCTTTTGGCATGGTAAACGCGGAATTTAGGGTCGCGCTAGAGCAAAAATTGGCTTGGTGCCAAAAAATTTTCTCTTTCAATGTTCCAATATCAGAATCGTCCAAAATTTTGTGAAAGTCTATTTGTAGAAAATGATAATAGTGCACGCGTTTATTACTAATCGTATTAAATATTGACCGCTAACAAGGTGAGTGAGATGTGTACAACTTGTGAAGATTCACGTCAGAAGATAGATTAATTCGATGGCGCATTGTTAGTAGAAAATGGGCAACATGTGTGTTGTTTAAATGCAACACTGCTTCAGATTGATGAGGCTTTTGAATGGAAAATTAGGTGAGATTCCTTTAAATGCGCCAGTAAACAACTATATGGTTATAGTAAACAAAAAAAAACTTTATGTTCATATGAACTCTTTCGTCTTCATAGCATTTGTTTGCATATGAGAAACACTATATGGAGTGTCACAGATGGAGAGACGTTTGATAACACTGAAGTCCATAGCATGTTTCCTGCTTTAGGCGATTACCTACGAATATCGTTGCTAACGCTGTAGAAACGTAAGGAGGAGGAGTGATATTTTGATATTTATTCGTAGATGTCCTCTCTCATTAACGTCGTAATCATCAAAAATCGTGATGTTTGAAGTAATCTCAATCCGTAAGTACTCTTCGTACTGACTGCAATGTAAAGCATAATATTTCTAGGATTTTCAGCGCACAGAAAGCTTAATATCGTTTTATTTATTAGTTTTACTCCTTATATAGCATTTTATTAGATATTTACTAAAAGTAAAAGTAGTAATTATTTCGTTGGATTTTGATTTGTAGAAAACTTAAATTCATTAACAAATTGAACAAGTCACAACAAAAACGAAATAATATTTCAAATGAGAAATAAAAACATAAAGCTCCAAGTGGAAATAGTAAGATATTTGAAGCGCATTAAATATGGTATTAGTCCATCAAACTTTGATATAATTGATATAATAATAAATGAAGGGAATTCATACATAGAATTCGAGAAATGATAAATCAGTTAAAGTCAGCCAAAATCGGCCATTAAATATACAATAAAAATGTGTGAAGAAGAAAGGAACAACCATGAACAAAGAAACTGCACACGAGTAGCAGCAAGTTTTGAAGAGAACAACACAGCTGTATTAAGTAGTTGTTTAGTTAGTAACCGATAACGACCTACGCTGCAAATACTTAAATACTTAAGTAAGTTTCTCTTTGAATATTTAAGTATATTTAAAGCAAATTAAATGTAATCAGCGAATGTAATACTTAAATACTTGAAATCGCTCGACTATTATTATCGGAAGAATTTAAATTTGTCTTTGAAAACTGTTAGTAGATAATGAATAATTGTGGTTCGTTAGTAATAAGAACTTGTGAGATAAACAGTTAAGTTATGAGGAAAATTTCTAGAATTATATGCATCTAAATGATTTTAAAAGTTGGTAATAAAAAATTTCATAGAATTTCCTTTTATGTTCATTAAAGATATTCTATATTGGAGTATACGAATGCATGAATTAGTTGTGAATTTTTGTTGGTTTTTGTTGATAATGGTTTACAAGATCAACTCAGTGCATTTGCTATTAAAACTTCACCTCTTTGAGCGTATTGTAATGCCAGTGTTAATTTGCCTCAATATCACCTTCCCGTATGTGAAAGCGGAGATTTTATTATCTAAAAATGTGTACCTATTTAGCTAAATATTGAATTAACCAGTCTATCATTTTACTGTAAACGTTCATTTCTATGCGATTGTCGGCAATATACAAACCTATATCAATAACATTCGCTAATTTTCATTGCTATGTGATGTTTTTACGGAATCTTTCCGTAGATTTTTTCGGTACGTTTGTGAAATTGATTGATCGCAGTTATGTATGAATTGATCGTCTGCAAAATAAGAGTTAGAAGTTACAGGATATTTGTATTACCGCATGAGTAGTGTGATATCCACAATGCCTTGGGCGGGCTTTGATTTCTAAAGAAAAAAATGTAACATACAGAAGTAATATAATTTTCTTTGATATCATAAATTAGCGATGTCAGTCATTATCCGATTCAAAGAAATATTGCTATTGTTAAATTCATGGTTATTCTTTCGAACCATACTCTTGTGATTATAAATCTGCAAATAGGCATTTTCTAGAAATATTGGTGCATATGGAGGTTAATAATTGTTGTATATGTTAGCGAAGGAAACAGTGTGGACGAATTGGCAGAATGAGCTGTTGGTAGAAAACTAGTTTCGGTGGCAATCGAAGCCGATCAGAACCAGATTTCAGTTTTATGTTATAGAAACATGAATAAGCAAGCAAGCGATTCGGAGATGTTCAAATATTTAGCTGTTGAGCATAGAGAACATCGATAATTACCAGTGCATTTACCAAACAGTCAATTGGTGGATGTATTAGAGGCAGGTAGTTTTCTTTTGCTTCGACTTTGATCGTCTCAAAATGTCGAACTTTTTTTGAAATGTGCATTGGTCATTGCAACTTAATTTTGAGTGGGAGTTTTGGAGTTCCCGTTGGAGATAGCCGAATGGTATACAGTGTAAATTTTGTTGTCGTTCAAAGATATTTTGAAGTTTTCACCTGATTTCGAATGGAAGCTATATGAAGAGGAGGAACTGGCAACTAGCGAGTCTTTCGTATGTGCAGCCTTCTGCGGTGCTGAGAATTTTCTACTTTACTAGTTAGTGTCCGTTACCCAAAGTTTGCTAGTGGTGACATTTTATTTTGCTTTTCACATTGTCCGATGAATTTACAGAAGCGAAGGAAATCAAAGCAACGCAGACTCAAGAGCATCACTTCGTCGTGAGAGGGAACATGCGGATGAGCGTGGAGAGCAGTCCCGTGCCATTGACAGTCGTCGGGCACCGGCAACTTCTGCAATAGCGCGTTCATCATCCACATATGGATTACCAGCATCTGCCACACCTCAGAGGAATGGAAGTAGCGTTGAGAATGTCCCTATACGTGAAATCAATTCACAAGAGCGCACCGTCAACATTATGCCTACGGAAGGGATTGTTGTAAACAATAGTGGCCGAGCTGTCCTGCCGCTTCCTTCGCTGAATTTTGCCACCAACGAGGAATCATCGGCAGGCTCGATTGCAGAGAAAGTTCAACACACAAAGAGTTCTAAAGAGAACGGCTCCTTGCAAAGTGGTTCTTATATTGGCATGAAGCGCAGTGTGCTTTCCGATAGTAGGCCAAAATTGTCTCATATACAGGCACTCTGGCCTGTGCTGACTGCAGGTACACCCATTTGTCCACTTCCGGTTTTACGCTTGAAAGCGAACAAGCAAGAGTCATGCCTCAGAACAGAGGGGGAAACGCCGGTCGAGGTAAAGCCGCAACGTTCGGATGCGGCCGTAGCGGAGGATGACATTCCACCGCTTAGACTCGTCATGAGGGTCGGTAGGCCATTGCAAAATGCATTCGCTCAACGCCGAGCCAAAGCGCTGAGTGCGCAGAGCTCGAATGTGGGCGATTCGTGCGATCGACAGAACTCGCAGCCATTCCATCCGAATTTCCTGCTGCGATACAACAGAAGGCATCAAATTTCTGGTAATGGAGCTTCGAATGAGGTATAGTCGTTTTTTAATTTTCCCTTTTAGTATTCACATTTTCAGAAAAATGTGTCTACACCTTAGTGGCATACCAGTATTCTATTATTATTATATTTTATTTAGTAGACAATGACTTATTTAACAGATATGCTACCACTTCGGGTTTATTGTTTGAAAACAATGTTTGATAACATCATTTTGTCAATTTAGAGAATTTATTTCACGTATTTAAAATGAAGATCTTTTACAAGAGTTGCTGTGCTGCTTGTTTTGGATTCCTCTAGTTTATTGCTGTTCTGTCTACGGAAAACTTGATTTAAGAATGTTTCATCGGAGCTGGCGACACCCGAGAGGGCTCGACTCGACGAACTCACGATGATACCCGTGAATCGTGCCATTGAAGTGATTAAACGTTTGGATTCACGAGGCGCTCGCTCACATCGTCCTCCACCAGCTGAAATGAGCCCAAATGTGAGCTTTGTCGTCTACTTTCTCAGCTCATGTTACTGTTTAAGCAGCAATTGTTTATCGACACATTTCAGAGATCTCCATAGGAGAAATGCGAACTTAGAGTTTACCTTCGGAAGGGCTTGTTATATGCATCAATGAGTGTCAAGAACCTAGCGGTCTTAGATCAAAATGAAACTACTTCTATTTGCAAACGGAGAGGCGAGTGGAACTGAATAATTGGTTGCCGTTTAAAATGGCGCTCTTTCGTATATATTTATCTGCAAAGTGATGTGCGCAAGGCGTGTTGAGTGCGGGATACTGCCAGGCAAGTAGCTCAAGTTAGTCTGTGAGATTGCTCACAGTTGTGCTGTTCCTGGCCAAAGGTTTAGGTTTGTCCTCTTGGCTAGTTGGTTTTTTTTTTTTTTTTTTTACAAAGGTTTCGCTTGTAAACTGAATGATTTACATATGCAACTTTCTGCTCATTTCTTCGGCAAGGTTGTGGCAAATGTCGCTCACGATTCGTCGGTTTAGTATGACGATCTCTCTGTTATACCAAAGGTTATAAACAGCTTTTGTCAGAATTTTGCAAAAAAAGAAGTTTTTTTGAAAGGATCGCTTGTGGGCGTCCTGATTGAATTATTGCTTTTTTTCCTTTTTTGAATTCATCTATATTTGATTGCGGAAAGCAGGGCAACAGGCAGGATTTATTCATTGAGAGATGCTCACATATGGAGCATTTGTATCACCCACTTAGAAGACATCTGATCATATGTTATACGTATTTATCATTCGTGATCTGAAATAGTGGAATGCTAAGGAATAATATTTGAGTTACTCAGACTTATGCGTTTGAGCCGCAACATTGTATATGATGGCGAGTTTTTCTGAACGTAGTTTTCATTGATCGGTGTTCTAATGTGTTTGTGGATGTCAGCGGTGCAGCAGAGTTTTGACCAGATCAAGTTAGTTGACAGGAACTTACGAAATGTTACCACTCAAATGAGTGGAAACATCGCAAGAGGCGTCATTTATCCTCTGTTATCGCATATGCTTATGTCTTTCGAACTGCATACTATAACCCTTATTCACAGTTTCAGACTCTAATTCGACGTGCAGAGGCCACACATTCTGCAGCATCCGTGGGCAGTTCCCGCTCAGGAACTAAGCCAGCTGCGCAGAATGCTCGCAATGAACAGAAAACTCGTGGCGCCGTTAGGTCGCGTTCGAAAGCGCGGGATACTCGTGACGAAGATTTGGGCGAATACTTTACGAATGCTTTCAAGGTCAGAAATGGTTCATTTCCGACCACTGTCTTTGACTTATGATCGCATTCCGCTATCATACTTCCTAAACATCAGTTGGGATGGCTTTCTGCATCTGGATGGGATTGTTTAGCTTTTCACTGCTTTATTGTAATGCATGCGTTTTTCTCTACAATTGTTGCTTATCACCTTTACTATTCTTGTAGACTGGGCATGTGGTTGCATGAAAATTGGTAGTAAAGATGCTTCACTCAGGGCAGTTTGCGAATCTCTGTGGTAGTGATCAGCCTTGATGCTGCATATTTGCATCGGAAAAGATTGAGACGCGGAGTCTTACAAAGTGAACATCTGACTTTCTTGAACTAATGCAGTATCACAGTATGTAGTGAGATAGACGCTGGCCGATGTTCTGAGTACAGTGTGTGCGAGAACTGAATTGTTAAGCGACTGCCAAATCGGGTCAGTCTTGGTTGGTGCATTGCTTGATCCCAACTGCAGAGGTCTGACGGAGGTGGGTTCGTATAGAGCCTACTCCCTGGTCCCGCCGGACATATCAGTGTCCTTCGAGGGCATATGAGGCTTCTTCCACTAACGGAGAAGTCGTCGAAGCGTATCTTAGTTCTTTTTTGCTAGTTTAGGTTTTGTGATGTGAATGGATAACGAAATTAATCTAACACCTGTAGAGGCGTTCTTTAAACGGTTGTTTATTTTTTTGCCCTGTGTAGGGGTTTTTCATTGGAAGATTAATAATGCGATAGAAAACGCAATTTCGGGCATGAATTTCCACTTGTTTTATTGTAAGTTATCTGTTTGTCATTAAACGGTTTGAAGCGCATTTGGTACACAATGTACCTTACCTGCAAGCTCGTTTTATTCGGAAATCCGTCTTGAAATTTGCTTATAGCAGTTCACAATAAAGTTGTAGTCGAACGGAAGCTGTTTGGCTTTTGTGGGGAGAGATAAAAACTACATTGAAAGTTTTTGCACTTCTAAAGATGTAGTCGTTCCAGCCTCCGGATATCGGTGTGATTCTCGATGGCGTTGTTGTGGAAAGGAAAAGATTCTTCAAACCGTTTCAAGTCAGATCGGTAGGTCGCTCTTTCCATTTGTATTGTTTTCGATGTCAGTTTCATCGAGTTCTATTAAACTTCAATGAACGCTCATAAATTTGTCGGTTTCGAATACCTGGAGCGCATTACGTTGATGCGTTTACCTATGCTCATAGATGCATGCATCTACGCAGAGTGATTAACAACGTTATAAAGAACTTGAGCGGTCGAAAATAAAGGCCGTGAACGGCCAACAATGCAGGAAAGGAATTTTATGAATTTTGGTAATGTAGAGTAAAAACACTCTGCGAAAGATCAAGCGGATCCATTGCTCAGCGTTCGTCTGTTGTTCTTTCTCAGTAACTTCAACTCGCAAATCACAATGGCTGGAGCATTGAAATTTTATGAATATTGTCCATTCCTTGCAGGGCTTTCCGTCACTGGCTAAAAAAATTATAAATGGTTCACAACATCTAAGGAAGTTTTTTTATTAAAGTTTTTCCTTTTTGATTTGCTATGTGGTAATAAAAGAAGACAGATGGAAACTTGCTTTATTTTTTGACTTCCTGCTTTCGATTGGTTTGATTGCAAGAACCGCAGAGAGTGCACGTCATGGCAGTTCCCTAAAACAGGCTCGAAAAATGCAGTATTTCCCACTTCCTTCATTGCACATAAATGATACAGTTTTGCTTATGATTGTTGAGAAATATTTGCAGGAAGAAGATCGTGAACGCTTTTTTGTCCCTTGGTTGCGCAAAGAACAGGAATTAGATGAACGGACTAATTTATATGACCTTTCTCAGCCAGCTGTTTGCGAACAGCCATTACCAGCTGGAAGGCCTCCGAGCGGTGGGAACTTCTTTTTGAAATATTCAATACAAGTACAGAGGTGTTTGCTGTCTTTTTATGTGCCGAAGGTGCCAATAGCGAAATGTCTTTGCTTGTGTTGCGTTGAATGAGAATTCGGTGCAGTCGTTCAAACTTTTGGTCGAAGCAACGATTAGTATGTTGCGAGTAGATGCTTTTTCTAGAGGCGGGGTTTTGTCGAACGTAGTTTGGCGGATGGGGACCTAGAAGGAAAATCCCCAAGAGTTTTGGACGCTTTCGTTGGGGAATGATTTGGCAGAAACGAACCGAATGATGAAATCGATGAGTAGTTTACTGGAGGGGATCGTTAAGGGTAGTTTATCTAGGGGTCCTATTCAAAAGCCCGGGAGAAAAAAGCAGGCTTGTAGCGTAAAGCAAGTGTTGTTGCGTGGCAAAGAGGCAGATTTTTTTGGAGAGGGGGGACCAGTGGAAGAGCTGTTTGATGTCGTGAGAGGTGGGGCATCTTTCGAGAAACAAACAGTTCGATCAAGGAAAGGTAGAGAGAAATGAAGGAGAAGAGGTAGAGAGGGAAGTCACAAAAAAACTTCACAATTAATGCCGATCGGTGAATGCGTTTCTGCCGGCACACTGCCTAGGCCACATTTCTGCGCTTGGATGATGGGCCCTGGGCATGTTGTTTGTTTGTCTTCTTCGTAGTTATCGAGGCCATGTTTCACAAATCGTGTTTTTTTTATTGGCACACTATGTGCGGTGATTAATTTGTATCTATACTTTTATATTTTGTGATCTAACAATGAACCCTTGTGGCGGCAGCGATTCAAGGGACTCTTTGAACTTTCTGCAGTTGCTTTCATTTATCGGTTGGTGTTTTTCAATGCTTGTCGACAAATCATACCTCGTCTTCAGTTCTTATCCTTGTTTGAATTTGCAGTTGCTGTGCCGCTGAACGTTGGCAATCGTTTTCGTGTTGAGAAGACAATCACATTGGGTGTCGACGACGAGGCGACTCCATGGGATTCGGAGAATGGGGTGGATGCAGGAGCGTTCCTGGAGAAGTCTGAAGATTCCTCTCCCTTTGCTTACACGCCATCGCTATACGTTGTCGCGTATGTTTTAGCAGACAGACATTCTTTATTGCTTTCTATGAAGAAGATTATTTTTCACCACCATTACGGCACTCATCGACACCTTAGTGGATTCTTTTGTTTCATAGTAATAATGCAGTGAGTTTCCGTTCATTTAGCTTAATTAATCGGTGAACGATACTCGTTTTAAGGTTAAAATCCATTTGTGATATTTGAAATGAGTGCGCCTTGATCTATTCTTAAATTATCAATGGATTTTCGTCATTTTCGCCGGATGAACGAGAGAGGAAGCAGTCTTATTTGCTAAGCATGATAATGCAATCATAAATTATTAGCAGTCTTAGTCTAAACAAAAGACGCTCTTCAATTCCGAGCATTGGTTAAAAGATCGAGAGAGCATTTCTTTCATTTCCGTTTAGAGATGAGGAGTTTTTTATTATTTGCCCAGCAGAATAGTACTGAGACAGTAACACCTTTAATAATAAAGTACATATTTAATGTACGAGTTTTTTTGCAGTGGTCCTATGCATGGTATGCTCAGCGCTCAAGATGGTGGTGAAAATAACTACTGGAATGATTACCGCTTCCTGCACAATCGTAGGGATGTTTTTCTCCTTAAAAAGTAGGTATTTTTCTACCTGTCGCGAAATATGTTTATATAAGAAGAATCGTTCTCAGTTTTATTTGTTTTTTCTTGATTTGATGCTATAGCCGTAGTAGTTGTTGTGCCATAGTTCAGCTTTCAGCATATCTAGTTTAAGACAATGTGGTCTTTTCCTTCACTCATCTCACCAAGAGCATTTAAATTTGCTTCTCTCTTTTTTTCGTGAGCAAAGGAGCATTTCTCTTCCGCCTAACTCCACAGGTGACTCCATTGGTGGAGGCAGTTCTAAGAACCAATGTAAAAGCAGTTATCCTTTAAACGGCACGTGTGTTCAAGATGCTTACTAGAGAAATACGCTAGGGTGAAAAGCTCATGTTCAGAAGAAGGGTGGCCATAAACACCACTGTGATAGATAAAGAAGTTCGCATGCGAATTTGGAAAAAACCTATCTTCATTTTGTGAAATGCTATTCTAGCTTAGCTAGCCTCCAATAGTGACAAAACTGGCTACGAGCTTGTACCAAAGTACTCTAGCTAGCTTTAGTCTACTCCCGTTAAAATTTGTATAGCGATGATTGAGCAAAGTTATAGCTATGAGATGTTCACGCTTGTGGCATTCTCAGATGATCCAATAAAACTGCTTTCCTTATCGACGAAGTGTGTATATAACAAATGCTCATTGCAACGAAATATGCGATAAAATCGGCAGCAATAACTCACCAATAAACACTTGAAAAAGATCGCTGCACTCGGAACACCAGTGCTAATGTGCAGCGACTATCGTATATAACAAGAGCTCGTGTATCCACGGTTATACTGGAAACACACTAGAATAAAGGAATCCGATTGTACTTAATGCGTCATTTTATTTTTATTTTTTTTTTAGCACATTTAATTGACGTTTTTGAGGCAATGATCTTATTTCTAACTGGTCCTTAAACTCATTCACGCAATATGTATTTTAGTTTCCGATCACAGTCGTTGCTGTTTTAAATTTGGTCGGTGAAAAGAGGTCTTTTTTTTCCGTATTAATTTAGCAGATTTTATATGCGCAAACTCGTAAATTGTCTGATGAATTTGCATGAAGTCGCTAAAGGAAAACCACTTTTTTGTGAGTCGAATGCGTACAGTTTTATTTTCTTGTCTTTTACTTACTGAAAAATATAATTTCCTCATCAAATGAAATCACCAATCGTTTTTCGCTGATAAAATCAATGAAACATTCTGTGCAAATCGAATGGATTCGCTTCGCGCAGAATGGCCGACATATGTGAATGAGTATGCAATTTTGTAACGAAACGAGTAGGGTTTTGCTTTTTCGCCGTATTGGTGTTCGGAAATCTTTTAGTGGTGCATATTTGATTCATTGGTTGAGTAGTGAATGGAGCACAACTTAGGTGTTTTTCATTAATTGTTTTATGGGCTCAAACAGAACGTTTCAAGGAGTGTTGACATGCATCCGGAAGACACATTCGACCCACTCGCTTGGCGTTTCCCGAGGCAGCTTGTGCTCGGTGCCCTCGACGCTCCCATCTCAATGTTCCTTCATTCGCAGTACCTACCCGATATGTTCGAACGCGCTTTGCGCACCAATTTGCGAGAACTTTTGCAAGCGAAACACAGATCGACCGATCAGCCGACGGAAAGCATTGGAGCCGACGAAGTGATATATTCAACATTTTATTTGCTTTACTAAGTTTTTTAATAGAGGCAAAAATTTTCAAACGGAACGAGGAATAATATGTTCACGTCAGATGCTGGTTTTGTGTAGTTTCGAGCTTTAATATTAGCACTTCGAGGTATAAGTAATGTAGCGACTTCAGAAATCGTTTCCAAACAGTGATTGCGGGATTGAATCTTCGTGAATCTTCGTTTTTGCGTTTTATTGTTTGTTCCGGCTGTTGTCAATAAGGCGTTTGCATGATTAAATGTAATAGGATTTCTCGGCTTTGTAGAATATCTAGTATGTCATTTAGATGCTTTGCTGCAGTTGACTTCCTGCAAGTCGCCGGAAAGGGGTTTGCATGAAGATTTCAGCACGCGAAGGTGATTCGAATAAAGGTTTCCGTTGAGGAGGAGGGTTGTGCAGAAGAGTTCCTGTTGACGAAATGGGGGAAGAAAGAAGCCCCCTCTGTTACATTGCGTTTCTTCACACATTGTTTAGATATGACGTCTTCTCGTGGGTACTAAGCAGAAATTGTTCTTCACACAATAACCAAGCGAAAATTCTTACGCTGAGGTATCTTTAAATTGTTTCAGCTGCTATATAGTCGGAATTTTAAATAAGAACCTAAAGTTCATCTAGGGAGTAATACCCCGTTACGTGCAAGAATTGAGTGTTAGACTATGGAAGGCTATTAAAATTTGGTAAATTCGTGCTAGTGGGAAGTCTAAGGTCAAATTTTGGTGCTTTTGCGTAAATCTATGAAGCTCTTCTTTCAGCCTAAATCAGTTAGCGCATTCGAATTGGGTAGCTCGAAAGGCGTTCAGTGGGAACGACCTGAAGAGGATCCTGGCACTGGCTATCGGCGCATCGATGTGCATCCGGATCTGTGGTATTTCCTAGATTTGGCCGGTTTCATTGAATTCACTACTTAGTCAGTTGGTGTCGTTGGTTCATGTCTGGCTTATATTCGCTCTGTTTACTTGAGATATATCAGTTTGCGAAAGTGCTGCTGCTAAAAATATCCATTTCGATAAGAACTTACAAATGGAATGTCTCTAATCATTATGCCTCTTACGGCACTTTCTGTAAAGCGTAAATGCTAGGTCGTTGCAGACTACTTTTGTCATAAACCTTTCTAGATGTCGGATTGTGACTCGTATGGAAGAAAATTCTAATTTGCTCAATGGGTCCGCTATGAACTGAAGTTTTTCCGAGTGTAGATTCTTTCTTTCTCTGGCAAGGTCTTGCTAATAGTTCCTTCTTTTCTGATTGTAAGCAGTTGTTTAAATCTGCCTTGCAAATTTCAATATATATTCTTCTATGCCTACAACCACCTTTTTTATTGAAGTGATTTCAACAGGGATATCTGTTTTCAATGCGTCTTATTTTTCCCTTTATTTCTATTTTCTTTATTTTTATTTCTCTTTTTCGTCGCATTTTTTTTTTCTTCGAGGCTATAAAATGCCGCAGAACTTTTCTGTTATTTGATCGCTGTCGTTCTTTTTACATCTTTTTTTTTTTTTAATTTTCGTAAAAGTACATCGTATAGCATGTTCGTCGATGTACTTGCGTGTTCGTCTGTTCGTGAACATGCGTTTCGCTATTTCTGCGTGCTAGTTCCAAGCAATTAAATATGCTGTATGAGCTTTGGAGCTTCAGGTAAAGCACCAACTGTATATACGCAGCTTTTTGAATCCATTGGATGCAGATAAGACTATTGTTTCGAATGTAGATTTTTTATACAAGCGCACAATTTTGTGGGCAAGCAGGTCGGATTTTGAACACCCATCAAAAATTTTCGAGAGCGCGCTTTTAAGTGCCCATTTTTGCAGACGGTCCGTTTTGACGGATAGTGCTCGATGAAATGTTTTGCCGCCAGTTACCCTGTGTAATGGAACTGCAAAAAGTCCACATCGTGATAGCTCCTCTGGCTCTTTTATCGATTAATCTTTTCCTTCGTTTAAGTTCTGTTGTTGTTCACATGCTGCGGTGTTTTCGCCAAACGTATGGTGAATCAGCACTATGCAATACTACTGCAACAAAACTTTCTTCAGAGCAGTTTCTGGTTATCTGATTTACAGTTTTCTGGTTGTCAGCGTTCAGTTTCTATGAAGGTTGTTGTATTCGTCTAGACAAGATAAGAATTTTTTTATGTTGTCTTAATTTTGCCAAACGTTTATCTCACCTCTATCTCACTCCGTAAAGTCATCCTATCTTTTTCTATTGTCATTATTTTTTATTTTTCATCAAATACAACGTATTTCTATCCGTGTAGCTTAGAGCATCTGTATCTTGTAACTTTTTTGATTCTTTATGGACTTCCGGACACTCGTTCCAGCGACAACAATAAATGCAATCTGGACGACTCGTTTGATTTGTCGCATGCCGATATGTTGCTCATTATCGTTTGCATAAAAATGCGACCATCCGGTGTAAAGTAGAATGAAGAAATTTCCTTTGTCCACTACAGTGCATAGCTGAAGGTTTGCTTGCATAAAGCTTGAAACCACGAAAGTGTTGCCGTGGTGTCAGATATACCGGAAGTATTGCTGTAATGTCAGGCACACTTCTGAAGAAGTTTGTCAAATAGTGAAGTCACGCTTTAGGGTCTCCCAATTTTGGTTTTTAAAGATTTTCGAATTCTGTTTCTACCATCCCTCGTTTCGGATTTTGGATTATTGATTTATCTAGCCATTCGTTGAGGCAACTTGCTGAATCCGTTCGTCTTTCTAGACTCTAGTAGGTTGTCTTTTGAAGAAGTGGATAGATTCTTTTGCTTTCAGTTTTTTTTTTCAGAAAACTTCAATTTGGCGTCGGGATGTATTGTGGCAAGTGGGACATTCTTGTATATCCCATAATCGCTTTTCCTCACCAGTTGAACGAATTGCCTGTTGATGCAAAACTGTTGGCGAGCGACTGAATAGTTCCGAAGAAAGTCGTTAGTTGTTCAGAGAACCACCAAACAGGTGTTTTTTTTTCAGACTAAACGCGAAAACAACTGCTCCAGCAGTAAGAGAGACGAAACAGTGCTCAAACTTTTGAATTCTGTAGAACTGTTTGACTCAATAGGTACGTTCCCAGGCCGATGTACTCGGTCTACGATCGTAGCAGAAAGCAACCCCCAATTTGGTTAAGTTTCGCCAGCAAGATGTGAAGTAGCCATCGATACTTTTTACTTCTTCCCATTAAAAGAATTTTTGTTTGCACTTCGCTGAGGCATTCTATGAGCGTGGAACTAGCAAAATGAAATACTCGATGCATTTAATAATAGGCTTCAAATTAGCGTATTTGCTGACGAGATCAATGAGGTGAAATGGCCTGCAAATTTTGCGTCTAAAAATGGTTTGTTTTTTTCATTTGTGAATCTAAAACATGTTCGCCTACGTATAGTCTCAGCAAATAGAAGCAATTTATATCGATCTCGAGTGCATCTTTCAAATTTCATTAAAACATTAATTCGACGTCATTCCTATATTTAGCGAAATGCTTGTGAGAACGTTGTGAACGCATTCATTAAATATCACAGAATTTGCGCGATAACGAAGCTTTTTCATTGTTGAACTCACCGACATCGGTTTATTTCATACTTTCAGGCGGTAAAGTTATGCTTTACCTGCTTTAACTAAAATAAACTTCGGAAAGTGATTAGACTTTTTCAACTGCGCGTGCGATTGCCAATGTTAAATTACATCGACGAGATGAATCAGCCATTGATAAGTCTTCACAATAGAAATACCGTTCTTTTATTGTCAGAGAATGTATTTTTTCGAGTTTTTGCTAAACAGTAATCTACACAACTGCAATAAACCTATAAGGTGGTGAGTAATCGTTCAAATCGAATCATCCTACTAACATTGTCTATATTAAAATGCAACTCGGCACTTGAATTGCGGTGTCCCTAATTCGTAGAATGAACTTTTGATTGTTGTTTTATTGTGTGATGTATAATACTGGGAAATACGACGAGTGATTTATCAAGCGGCACCCCATTGAACGTTAAGCATTTCGCCAAAACAAAGTGAAACTTTTTTTGAAGTGAAAGATGGACGGGGCGCTTAGAAAATGAATCTCGAGCAAGGACATTTTTGATGCGAGCAGATGAACGCCCTGCAGCAGAAGCAACCTCCGGCGACGAGACGAGAGCGTTCGGTTCGAATGAGGGGCGTCTCCGCAAAACGATTCGTTACGTCGATGCCCTCTTTAACGAACGGACCCCAATCTGTAGACAAACTAATAGATTAAACATCAGCAAAGGTTTAGAAATGACAATTACTTCTTCAAGAAAGCAGTTTTTGAGCTAATAAGAGTGTCACTCAACCATTTCACTATTTCATTGTAAGCTTCATCAGCATCGTTTGTAGCAGCTGTTTATAATCCAACTTGAAAGCTGTGAATCAACCTCGAGCATAACGGAATGGGGAGAGCGAGTCGGCGGTCCAAGAAATTTCAAGCACATGGAACCTACTGATGGAGCAATGAAAGCGTTCGATCGAGTCAAGCTTTAATATAACTTCGTCGTAGCGTCTTCTTACACAAAACGGAACTGCTGAGGAAATTTGCACAATATGAAGCATTCGCCAAGCAAATAGAAAAATTCCATGCCAGAGGGAGAAAGCAATAGAGTGGAAAAATTTTTTTTCAGCTCATTTTAAGCATATTTGGAGTCAGTCGTTTGAGTTTTTTTTTTCAATTTTTATTTAAGGATAGGAGCGTCAAGGCATATATTGCCCAAGGCGGATAAACCAATAAATGAAAGAAAAATGAAATCAAATATAAATGATGGGAATTTTTGGTATTCTATTTATGGAAAGACGTCTTTCATATTTGGTATTTGATTATTTGTAAATATCAACGAATGCCGAAAGAGATAAAATAAATAAATAAATAGGTTGATTGAGGCAACTGGTATTTAAAGAAAACATTCTAATGATGAGTAAAATATGATAAACATTTTAATGAGACAATTGCTGGTGGCTGCCATATTTCGCATATTCGACTTAATCGACACTTCAGTTTAGATCGTTGCGAGAAATTATATTAAATTCAAGTCATCTTCCCGAGAGAATTTTCACAATTGATGACCGGTAAATTCTTCTACCAGTTTTGTAGATTCGCTTAGCGGCACCGGAAACAATTTAATTTTTTAAATGTCATTAGATTTGCCCATGACTTCCTCACAAGATTGCAAAGTACACATTTTCAAGTCTATGCGATCGGCTGAACTTCAAATTAGCAATCAGTCTACTTTTTCACAGATCGGAAAAAATTATTGATTAAAGTTGAGTCTACAAAAAAGCGCTTACGTCGATGAAAGTCACTGTTCGGGAACGTTTTCGATCTCATTTCTTCATTTAATATTAGCTGACATCATCGAGACATGGACTTACGACGTCTAGACGAACATGTGTGATCGAATAGGGAGGTGTGGAATATATTTAGTAGTACTAACTCTTTGTTGTGCACAAAACGAAGTCGTATATATTCAACAATAAGGGGAATGCGTTTATCCACTCCAAATGCACAACGATATCTCCGATCGTTATTTCATTTATTGTATCAAAAACTATTGAAGACGATACAAATAAAGAGCAAAACGACCAAGTGAGCAGATAATATTCCTTAGTTTAACATAGGATCCCCACTGTTGTATGTATATTAGACGGATTTAAATTTTTTGACTATATATGTGATTCAATAAATGCACGCCATTTTCTCTCAATAGAAATTTTATGTTTTTTTAGTGAAGTGGGCATACAACAAAAGTTATTGAAATCTTACTGCAAAACAAGCAGCATCATTAATTGATGCTCATCTTACTGGTTCGTGGCGCACTATATGAAGCAGTAGAATGGCAATTGACAGGCATTTTTCTGAATTGAGGAAGCATGAGGAAATATGAAGGATGCAGTTGAAGAACACGACACCAAGCAGTTACTATCGTGTTCAGAGACAGTTACCATAGAAGTCGTCCATTGGAAGAGAAATATTTCGTCACCACTGCATGCGCTTGCCAGATCTAGTTTCAAGGAGAGGGGGTTTCGTTTAAAATTACATGGTAATTAGTTGAACATAAACACTCATGTGTGCCCATTTTATCAAGCTATTGTTTAAAAAAATTCCTTCATAAAAAGTTCGAAAGTGTGACACTTATTTATCAACAATAAAATGTGCATTATATCATTCGCAAATATATGAGCACTTGAGGTTTTATTGCATTTTGCGAACAAATTACATTCTTATGAAGTTGCATAATCCTGTAATTAGGGAGCAACAAAAATGCAAAAATAGCAATTCTAAGATGATGAAAACGGCAAAGAAATATGAAGCCGCTCGCTTAGAATATCTCAAAAAGTGAGAAGATTCTCATACAAAACAACTCGAAGTATAGTAAAGAAGTTGCAAAGGAAATGAGTATATTTTACAATCGGTATTTAATCCTTCCGAGATCTCAACATTGACATGAGGGGAAGGTACTCAGGTACAATGCAGTCATTATCGTATTAGGTATCCGTCTAAAAAGTAAGAAGGAAGAAACTGGTTGAAAAATATTCTTGCCGGAGACTTCTAAAAGTACCTTCTACAATAGCTGTGAAACGATGAGCGTCGCCTTACGTTCTGGGCATCCCCAAAATTGCATCCCCAAAATGAGCCGCCGCTGCGAATCATTTTGAATAAAAACATTCGAGAACAATGGGTGTAAATAATTGTATTAGAGATTATGACAATATCCAACATATGTTAGTAACCACAAATAAATCCCTGATGCTGATGCGATATTTCTATGAAAAAACATCAATGAAAAGATAGGATGACGTAGCAACACCGTCAAATTTTTCTTCGCTAAACATGTTAAAAACATCGAACAATATTATATCAATCATATTACATCGTTACAGTTTCGAACACTTTTATAGAGTTTCAGAGAAATTGAAGAAACACTCTATCGGCTAATGCTATGCGAATTGCTATTGTTAAATGAACTAAAGAGTCTTATTTGTTCATGTAAAAATCATCAATATGAAGAAAAAACATTCTTTATGTTTCCTATTTGGGTAAGTACTACGACAGCACTAACGTTGCTAAAGTTTTTAATGGAACCTCTACAAGTAGAGCACTCTCAACGAAATACAGCCTCTGTTCTGCATATTGTTCGCGATTTCATCTACGATAAAGCTATTTCATGACGTTTTCTTTTAAACTGCAACAGGATACCCCGGGGTAATGAATAACGATTCGACAAAGGCATTGAACATTTGGGAACTGAATTACCTGTGACAGAGATTAGTTTTCATATACAATCACCTTTCACATATGAACTCTGCGGAAATATCGTCATATCTAACCTGAAATTCATTGAGAATATGTCACTATACGATTTACCTACAAAAAAAAAATTCTAAGTACAGGCCAATTCACAACTACGATGTCAACATTGTTGAAGACAACAATACCTTTCTTGTGCTGAAACGTTGACAGCATCAATGAATAGATACTGCATAAGCAATCGCTGTTCTATTGCAGGCGTACTTTTTCTCTGAAAATCCTGAAGCCAAATGTCTTTTGTAAGGTCATATCTCCTCCAAAATGCAATTTTTATTGACAAGGTAGCTAATTATCAGAATTCTGTGTGTAAAAAAACAATCTCTTTTGCATATTTAAAAAAAAAGACCTGGCTTCAGTATCGAAGCGATTGCTAACAACACTTAATGTTAATACTGTAACAGCTAGAAAGATACTATCATTACTCGTATCAGTATCTGCATCGATTCGGAGTAGATATAAATAATGAAGACAAATATTTGAATGTGCTATGAGCTATTCCTAAACTATATAAGAATCCGATTAAATTTAGGTTCATTGTCGCCGTTAGTCATTTCCGAATAAGATAGCTTTCTCTGTGACTCTATTGCACACTAGTTTTCTTCAAGCAGCATTTGATAGTAATTGTAATGTTGTAAAAATCAGATTAGGGCTCATTTCTTATTACAGTATTACGGCTTCTTATTGCAGTATCATGGCTCATTTCTTATAACAGTATTGGTAATTTCGATTGATAACGTTATCAGAATTACCAATAGTGTAATAAGAAATAAGCTCAGATATCGTTTCTTACTTAGCGTCGACTTCAATGTGCTATAGTTAATCCATTGCTTAAGAATATCATAGATTCTCTTTGCTATCAAGCTAAAATATCGTTCAACAATTCGAGTAACGACATCATTTCCTACAAACACAGCAGGTTTTAATTTGTTCATTATAACGATAAACGCATAAAGCAACACTCCCATACGATAAGTGAAATCCAACAACATCATCATACATAATGTTATCATGAAAGTTGTGCAAAATATACAAATTCAATAATGTGTAAATCAGAGGCGTCCAGATAGAAAGGAAAGCTTCCTCAGATATAGTTATTGATAATGCATTACCAAATGGCAAGATTAATAATCCTTATTTGCGCAAACATGGATACCGTCAATGATTTACCACTTTTGAATTTGAAGTTATGAACTATTCTGAATTTATGAATATCTCCAGTATGGTAAGGAACTCAGCCTCGCGGTTACCAATAGCGGTAACGAAGGAGACATTCCTAATCTGCATCTCTCCATTAATAACAGCTGAATTTCCGCTTTACAGTAAAAGCAGTTTATTTCCGCTCTATGTTATCAATAATATCTTTTGTTTTAGCGATTATTTATGCAGTGAGCTATATCCCAATTTTGTATACGGTAAAATAACACTTTATCGAGGATAATTTCATTATGGGCGTTAAGGCATCGTTTTGTAGCAAAAATGCAAAACAAAAAAGCTTTCTAAAATATCAATTAAACCAAGAAGCATAATGTATTCAATCACAACTGATTCGTTGAAGAATTGGTTGAAACGAAAATAAGTAATTAACTTTAGCACGCACCTTCTTTTATTTTGCGAAATACTTTCATCAGTAGCTTTACAATTTGACATAGACAATACTGAAGCTTGGCAAATTCATTGCGTAATTATGAAAGCTTAAGTCGGAATAATGTCAAGGCTTATTCGTGATATTTGAGAATATTTTCAATAGTTTTATGAGTTTACATAAACAATGCTAAGACCGTAATAGCACAACCGAAAAAGGTGTATTGGTAAGGTAAATAGTAGCTGCATTAAAGCAGTCCCGTAACTGACATTAGAATATTTATTTGTACATTGGCTTTCGTTTTGACTCTACTAGATATATCGTGTTTTCCTATTGGTAGATGAGATGGCGATTCATGTTAGTCAAACCTGCCTTTTGTTTTCCTTCATTTTTCTGTGTTTGCCGCATTCATTTCGCTGGTAGATTGACAATTCAGACCAATAACATATCACACATTTCAATTCATGCTATCAACATCGAACACTGTCACAACTGGTCCTGGTGCCATTCTGAAGAGGTTATCCACTTTGCACAAAAAGGCCAACCTTAGAAGCCAACCAATCTTTTTCACTTGCTCTCGGTATTCCTTCTAGAACTTCATTTCTTATGTGTTTTTTCCCGTTTCGGTCTCACCATTCCGGTCTACTAGGTGATAAACCAATACTCCTTGTCGCAGCGCTAGATTACCTAAGTTGCTTTCAACGTTTCCTTTTTGTTCTCAACCTGCCTCCAAATATGTCTTCATATCAGGGGGACAGTATAATAATGAGATGTTTAATGCGATTGCTGCAAACGCTACGAATCGATGAAGCGTTGACTAAAACTTTTAGAGAATATCTGAGAAAGCCTGTGGAATTTTTTTTAAATCATTGGAAAACGAAGAGTGAATTGATAAAGGATTCAATTAATATCACAAGTAGGCAATTAGTTAATGTTTGTCCTAACAACAATATTTCTTCGTTATTTGTAACACACCATGTAACGCAAAGCAAAGAAATGTTTTATAATAACACATATGTTTATTAGCAGTAATATCTGTGATTAATGTAGCATTAAGATATTTTCTCTGTTTCTCGTCTGCAAAAGGTGAGAATGAGAAAGCGGTGATGAATTGTGGGCTCTTCAGTAGCTACGGAAATCAAATTCAATGACGTGGATGTCATGTAACAAGCACTTTAACTGAATAAGCCTGAAGTGTTTCACAAAAGCCCTTCAACCCACTCGGCAAACAGGGCAAAAAATTAATTTTGTCTCACTCAGCTAGCTGAACACATTTTCTAACGCAAAAAGATACATCGAAATTGTAACGACGGGAATCATAGCATCCAGCTCAGCGATATAGGATGGGGTGGGTAGAGGGAGGTGGGGAATTGTGATTTCAGATGGTAATGGAATCCCTGATCGGATTTCGACGCCATGTCGGCGATTTTGATTAAGGTTTTAGTTTTATGTGTTTAATTTGTCCTTGTTATTCAATAGCCTCTCTTCTCATCTCGCCTAAACAGCATCACTAATTGCCTATTGCACCAATGAATATTGGAGTTTTCTTCCTTGAGAATGAGTGCACTCTTATTTTGAGAGCTAAAAACATTGCCGAAGGCGTGAAAATTCGGTGCTGCTTTATTATGTATAGGATGATAGAATTTTACTATACACAATTTTTATTCAGTCAGTTAACTACTGAAGAGTTAACGCACGATACTCGAAACCTATACCGCTAGGAAATATGCACTCAAAGAAACTCAAAAAAAAAAAATGCGGATTTGCTTTAGTGCAGTGCGCTCAATTAAATATCCGTTTTCACTTAATCGATCTCAGAAATGCTCTAATTTTATTTCGCCTTCCTAAAATATTTGTAAACATAATGCAATTTCCCTTTTCTTTTTGTGATGTGCATTTCACTACCATAAGAACAAACAAATTTAAAGTTTAATTTTGGTTCCGCGTGGATGCTGCCGATTTCATAGGAACGCAATTTATCCTAATACAATATATTTGCTTACTGATAGATTTATATTGGTAGCAAACATTTAAACGAGTTACTCCTTGTTTAATGACTCTCGACATGAAACAATCGGACGCAGGCAACTTCACTTCCAGCGTGGGGGATACCTAGAAGAATTCCATTTAAAAGGAAAGCCAGCATAAGAAAGAAATTCTCTCAGAGGAAAATGAGCGATGTCGAGCGGTATTAGAGGAACAGTTCTAACATTAATGTTCAAAATTGTTTTTCTCAAGAATTCTTTAGGTTATGCGTTGGTAAACGAAGCTTACTGAACGTACTTACTGGATTTAAATCATACATTTCGATGTTTCATTGCTCTTGTTTATTGCCTCAGTTATCAGAGTTTACATCGTGAATTCACTCGAAAGTGTTAATCCATAACATGGCTGTGATGTTTCTGAGGAGTGATCTCCGAGACGTTCATGGATTTCAATCAAAAATCAGTTTGGCTAAGAAAATGGCCACAATATTGCAATATCTTCTAAGATATATTTCTAGAAGGGAGCATTACTTCCGTGAGTTCGTAGTGATGGTTGACTTGGTTCACACAAAACATTGCTTATTGCTTTTGGCGTTAAAATTACTCAATATCTCAGCAGCTTGCTTCACGTATTTGTGTGAGAATGTTGGTACAGCTCGATCTATTCATCCATATAAAATCAAATTCATGCGCTCGTGCTCATCCTACCTATGAAATGAATTTCCGTCTAGCTGTTCTTTCTTCCTAATGTTCAACAGTAAACCTAATTAAGACGTATTACGGGTCATAAAGCAGGGTTGAAATTTTGCTTGAGAGAATGCATGGCAAACAAAAAGCCAATGTGGAACTTCCTTTTTTTTAATTTCTGCTCATTTAAACACTTAAGGTTGCTGTCTTGCATGTGAGAGATTCTGAACACTCTATAAGAATACATCAAACTTATGAGTTAATGCGTGAGGTTTATTGACAAGTGAAAGGAGAATGTACATCGCGTATTCCAATGAAGGCATAGCAAAGAACCTAGATTAAGCCTTCGATTCCGTTTAAACCATTCCCTTCTAGGCCTTTCTTCCTCTTTCTCTCTGCTTTCTCTTCCTTGGTCGAGAATATCTCAACTGCAGGACTGCAGCATTTTAATAATTCAACTAGTGTGTTGGGTTAGAGGAGAGGTGGGAAAAGTTGCACGTTTATAGTAAATGCCTCCTTCCTTCACCAGCCACGCCAGCAACCGCCTATATTTTCAAGTTGTCACCTCCTGTTCCTCCCCACTACTCATTAGATGAAGACAAATATTTCCACGATTAGCTTTCTTTAGACGCGGCCGCGTTATTCGACGTGCATGGAAACCGCGAAATCTGGACGAGGTCTGTTTAATTAGGCGATGAGGGGAAGGGGTCGCATGCATCCCATGTCTGCGTGCGCAAAGCTTCAGCGACGAAGTGAACTGACAAATAACCAACAGAAAAGAAATGGAACTGACAGTAAACTGCCGTGTTTACCAGTGCTCAAAAGAGTGGAAACTCATCTACTGACCTGAACTGTAATCCTAAAATGTTTTACACGCCTGTTCCACCGTTTTTTTCTTATTGCTCACTTTCGCACATTTTTTCTTTGTACCGACCTGCTACCTATCTCACCGTCCAAACATGTTTGTATTAATCTACTTCCAACATTGGTGCAAACTTTTGACGCATCTCTTTTTTGTCGATCACTTCCACATGTTTCCGTAAGAAACTGCGACCCATATTTAGCCTGTACAAGCGACTGTCATATGCGCTGCTAGTCATTATACCTCAGCGCAGGTGAACAGTACGCTCAGGGCTGTGGGCAGCTCGCCCGCGTTGAATTGTTCAACTGCTCCGAACGCGTCGTTCAGTACGCGTACGCGTATTAAAAAAAGCACGCGCATGCGCGCAAAGTAAGTAAGCTTCTCCCCCTTCCCCAACTAAAAAGTTCCAGAACTAAGAATATAACAGTTATTGGTTGAAAACAAAAATATGTCCGGCCAACTGTTTTAAGACCACTAGAATCGATGCAATTGTTAAGCTCTAGGCTATCAGAAAGCACTTGCTTGTCAGTCGCCACTCGCCACCTGATGGATAGGAACGGAAGCTATTGACCAATGCAGACTGCCACTATGCCGAACACTTGTTAAGAAATGTGCCAGTTAAGAGGGTTCCTACTAGAAGTGGCCCTGGACGGAAATACAGTCGTCATCCTGAAAGACCCCATCCTTAATGTCGTCGACGCAAATGAAGAGATGACCATTGAGCATAAAAGGATTATCGAATACGAAATAAATATCTCTTTCAGCACTATTTCGCAATAAAATAGACATATTTTTTCGGAAGATCTACGGACTGAATGAGAAAACGTACATATCAATCGTTTATATGCGTCCATTGCAGCGTATTTTTATCAAAAGCGAGCACTACTTAAATTCTCATTGACCTCTGACATTCTTTCTTACGAAGCCAGATCTGATTTCGGATGTACTACTACGCCGTGGTATTTTAAGCTGGTGCGTTTTTCTGATGTTCTGTTTAAAATACTACTTCCAGTGTCGGCATGATTCACGTAGTCTTTTGAGGGTTAACCGTGTATCTTCCGCCTCAACAACATGCGCCGAAGTAGGAGGAAATCTGGTGCATAATTTCTTCTGATCATATCATCGATCTTAAGAGTTCCTATTCTCAAGTTTCTCGCGAAAACTGCAGCAGCTTCCGACTGGTTGCTCCATCCTTATCTCTAACGTTTTATTATTTCGGCTTCATATGAGATGCATTGAGGTTGCATTGAGATTGCAATACCTGCTGATTGCGAAGTTTTCGACTGCCGATATTTTTTCGGTAGACTCCTTCGAGTTGCGGGGTTTTAAGCTAAAAACCGAAATATCAAGGCATGATGGTGGAGCCGTAACAAATCGCCATGGACGTAATTAAACCTTTACGTCATTGGTAGCGTTTTGTACAGCCCTACCTGCATATTGGTCGAGAAAAACCCTTCTTCATTAATTGGGAAACTCCAAAGTGTTAGCGTTTTTTAACCTCAGAATGAGAGAGATATTTAGTCTCATAATAATTGTGGTACTTTAGAAACCTTTAGATGCCTTGAAGGCTCTGGAGATAAAGATTAATGCCCGCAGCAAATCAAAACTATAGAGCGCTTTACAGGTGTTAATGACCCAAGGAAGAGAAACACAACATACATTTTATAAAGCGCTCAACGATCAGAAAATGCAACGTTATGAAATTGAAACATAAACATTATTTGACTTGAAAGACTTGAAGGCTTTCACAAGGACACGGACAAAAGGGAACGGATCGTCGCATAGAACAGGCGCGAATATGCAGTTGTTTTTGTTGGCAGGCATTGCAAAGCATAAGTAATCACCAGTCATACTGCTTGGTTTGGACGAACGTTGCCAATGACTAAGGCAATTGAGGAGACAGGTCTGGACAACGGAAACAACCCCTGCACATAGAACTGAATCTGAGCATCTTTGGGGGAATCTTAACCAATTCTGTAGATGAGACATGCATACGTCAAAATATAAAGAACGCTTTCAAGTGACAACAGTGACGGAAAAATCTGTGCTGTAAGCTGCTATTAATGTACAAAATAAAAGAAACAAACCTGCGGAATGGGCAACAGCGAACAGTAAGAATATCCATAAGGCTGCCGACATCATCGCAGTAGTTGTTCCGAAGTGGCTGATCGGTCAGTAAAGAGGGTGTGGACCTGCTGAACACGCCCACTCCAACTATGACGCCCAATGGGCACGGCACATTCGACATTACGCTGCTCGCATGAAAATCCCGATGAGCACCTGTGCGGCGCATCGTCAAGACCTTTTCAAGTCGCGACACGCAATCAGTGAACATGCGAGGAGCTGAACTACGGCATACATGGGCTTTAAAAAAAAACATGCATGTGTAATATAAAACAGGTACAAACGACTTATGCGGAACACGACCAAATGGGGCATATGCGTATAAGCTTGTCAATGGAGCATACATCATGGATATGGACCATAAAACATGTGACCCATGTATGGAACAGGTATATATATATATCTATCTATCTATCTATCTATCTATCTATATATATATATATATATATATATATATATATATATATATATATATATATATATATATATATATATATATATATATATATGTTGCACTTTTCATTGCACTCGTTCCGCTGCATATAAAGTATCATATATCAATTTTTCGCTTCATTTGTGCTATAAGTGTAGTTTACGTCTAGGCGGCGATCAGCAATCGTCTCGAAGGGCCAAATGAATGGCTAAAATTGAGAGTATAGAAAGAACCAGCCGCACGGCAAGAAATAATTATTCGGAAGCTGCACAATATTGCTAAGTTTGCTTCTTTTTTGTGTACGAAATTGAGACTTCAATGGATAACAAAAGTAACTCTGCGTTATATACTTGCAAATAACCTCGGCAAACAAAACTCGATGCTTCCAGGTTCGACGGTCTATAGTGTTTGCGTAACCCTTTAAGTCATTTCATCCAAACCACTTAGAGATCTCGTAAATTAAGTACTGAATTATTTTCGAAATTTCTCGAATTTTGCTGGCTCGCGAACCTTGAGATCAAAGGCTTTTTAATTTGGTTGCATCCGAACTGCGAGGCCTTCGAAACTTCCAAGACCTCGGTAACTCGAGTGCATGTTTAAAATCTTGTACAAGTTTTTTGTGGTTTCTTGTAAGTTTTGCTCAGCACTGAAGATCCAGCCTAGCCGGCAAAGTAATTCTCTAATAATATTTCTTCCGCTTGCTTACTGCAGAGGACTGAAATATGGTTATTAGTGTCTCATGATATTTTGCAAACAGAGAATCGGTTCAACATGGCCTTGTACCCACTATTGATGTAACAGTAAACGCATTAGCTTCATAACGATACACAGTACTTGTTTAGCACCTACGAATTCACGGTCATTTGCAAACACCGCTCATAATGTAAAAACAATAAGAGAGAGCTGGAAGATCGTTGAAGTATGGGCTAAAATGGCTGTTGACCATTTTCGCTATGAGCTTTGAGAAGACGTTTTTTGCTAGCTCCTTGAAATTGTCCCTACTATGTTCTGGCTTAAATCTCTCGGCAGGCTCTTATTTTCTTTTTCGGAGTTTCTCGGTGTCTACGGTTAATCACTTTCCAATAATGTTGACGTCTATTTGTAAGGCAAACACCGGTTTCCGAAAATAGCCTTGTTCTTGGAAGAATTGAAGAATTGTCTAAATCTCAGTCTTGGTCCTTCGATAAAACACACATCAATCTCTGTGTAAAGAAGGTGAGTACTCATTAAAGATGGCTAAGGAGTGCCTCTGAAATGACATCTTATCACTCGCAGGTTTTGTGATGTTTATGTATTTTCATTCAGGATTTTTGTTCACTGAAGTGGTTAATGAAGTGTGATTGTTCAAGTTTAATCTTTGAAGTTTTTTGGTCAGATTCGCATCTGCCTATAATAGTTTTCTTCGAGTTTCACATCGTGGAATTCGCAGTAAAGTTTTTCTCAATTGTTTCCCTACCTTCCTCAGTCGTGCGTTCTGCTCCGCATTCATCGTCGGCTACGTCAGCGAATGTCAAAAGTTGACCATATAGTGGTAGATCAACTGAAGAGGAGTGTGTGAGTTGCTATCACAAGGTTACTAATCCATTCAAAATTATCCTGAAATACTGAACAAGGAGTAATAGGAAATCAGCTGCCTGCATAGAACAACTGCCGAGTTGGGCAGACTTAATTTTTGTCTTCAAGGAGTAAGCAGCCAGTAAGAAGTATTGTTACTAAAGTTAGCAAACATAAGAGCGTATGAATAAGGAGCAAGAACTTGTAAAGAAGCAACTTCCACTTGCATCATATCGCGAGATATCATAAGTTACTTTTTAACCTGACGAAGTAACGTGGGAGATATGCTTGAATAAAATTATGTCCTGGATTAGGTCGGAGAATTGAACAGAAAGTTCAAGAAGCGAATCACTTATACGCAGCAACTTTCGAGTTTCTCGTGCAGCGGCGCAACTGCCTGAGTCATGAACACTTCCCTGCAGCAAAACTTCCTATGCCATACAACGATGCTAGTTAGTGTTGGTGTGTGACGCCTCGAATTTCGCTCTTCCAGAAAGGACTCCGAACAAAACTTTTTAGAGGTCTTACATTATTTATATTCGAGATACTTGCGTTTCTGTGACGAACTGCTGGACTTAATAAAATATCGCGGGCAACAATAAATTCAATTTGAGAATCGGAAGCGATGACAACATCGGAAAAAACTTATGAGGGAAAAGATTTCGAAATGTCGTTGGCTTTCATTTCTTTGTGCTCTTAACGACAGTAGACTCAAGCTCATTTATTGAGTGACAAGCACTATAAATTTCAGTTTATATTTCAATATGTCCTTGTGAACGATCAAACAGAGTAGCGTGACGAGGAAATTGGCAGATTGCGTGTTTTTGCATTCCCTTCATCTGACCAACCGATTTCGTAAATTGCTAAGAACTGATAAATGCACAAAATAATGCATTCATATTTTAATCAAACCTACCGCTTACGTGAATATTCCTCAAAAGATGTTTTTTTGTGACATGATCTTTGTCAATTGCATGCAATTTTTTTCGCATTTAAGTGCCAACTTCTTCCAGCGTTGCTGAATTAACCTGAAATGTGCTATGAGAAATCAATTTATGGTATACATTACGGTCATTTGAGTCAACACCAATCTCCCCTCTCAAGCTTTTTGATATCGCAGCTATACTGCCAGGCATATGGCACTACCTAACGACAGAACTTCATTACTTCGCGGTTGCTCTCTCCAAACTGGATGAGCCCCTCAATGAGCACAAAACGATCTTCACTCTGGATTACCTGCTTAGTAAGCAGTTGCGCTATTGATCGTTGTGGGTGGTTTTTCGATGAGTAAATAGTCTAACACAAGATTGCCGATTTTGAATAGCGTTTTCCTTGAAAATTTTACAACGACAGAACTTGAAAACTCGATGTAATTCAGATAAAAAGATTTTATAAGTGGATCTCTCGAATCCGACAATCTAAATTCATTGCCTCGAAAAAATTTCAAGCTGAGATTGTGAGACATCCACATCGACATGATGAACTGCCTTTTGATGACAGCAACAAATATTCTCTAAAATTCATCAACACTAAAACATTTTTCTGACAACTATGTATAGGTATATCGAACCTTCAAATTGAAGACAAATGTATTGCATTCACTTTCCGCGAACTCACAGAGGTTTGTACAAAGCATTGTGCAACACTGGCATCTGTTCCTGTGTATATATGTTTGTTTGTCTTCTTCCGTTCGTGTGTGTTTGTCTGCTTCCGCTAACATATGTATGTGGGTGTTTGTCTGTGTCCCCTCGTATGTGTGTATGCGTTTGCTTGTCTGTGTATGTTGGTATGCATACGGGTATTTCTCTTTTCGTTCATCTGTTCGTATGCGTGCGTGTTTTTGCTTGTGCCATGTGCACGTCTAAGTGTTTGCCTTTGGATGTTCGCATCGATCTGTGTTTTTCGGTCCCTCTTCTTCTGAATTTCATTACCTCATATTCAGCCGAAATGAAATTGCAGGACAGGTGGATAAACAGACATGACGTTTCAGCAATGAGCCTTTACGAAGGAAATTTGCAGAGGCGCATATCAAGGAACTACCTACGTTGTTTCACAGCACATATTTTGCGCTTAAAAATAGGGAAAATTGACTAACGATTTTTGTTTAAGAAAACGGAATTGAAAACGCGACGTCTGTGCAAAAACATCATATACAATCCTTAATTGCACTTGTAAGTGTGAGTGTATTCAAGAATTATAACACTAATATCTAACGTTGAAATGTTTAGCAACTATTCATTGTTGTCTGCGTACAGCGAAAAAACCTACTGAAATCTTAAAGGTAACTCGGAAAGTTATGTTGCTACTGTTTCTCGACCGTAGAAGGATCGTGAGAAATTCGACTAACCGATGAGATCGGGCCGAATGAATGCGCCAAAATTCCGGAATTTCAACAATCCAATGAAGAGTACTCTTGAAGAAGCAACCTTTACACCATCTTACCAAAGTAAAGAAAGCAAAAATAGGAGCGATATGATGCATAAAGTAATCAGTGAAAAACATCAGAATCAATGTTGCGAACATATTCCGAAAGGCAGATAATAATGCACTACGTTGCTGCTGGTATTGCTGAAGCAGTTCGGGCTGAGAAGAGTTTGTGCAATCATCCCTCTTTGAGAACTCATGGGATTTATTGCTTCAGCTCTCTGATCTTCGATTCATGATATAATAAAGCAGTGAACGTTGATTGCTTCATTCTCACTAAACTTCAAATGCACCAGCGAAAATGGAGTTTTGCGTCACATAGCAAAGATGAAATCGTCGCATGTTATACGCCTTTCAGGACTCGTCGAATGAATTGAAATTTGCGTGAATTCATTATATTATCACGAATAGACGAGATCATTCATAGGTGCGAAGTAGCGTGCCCTAACCAGAAAATTTGCGTGAATAAAGTATCCTCTGTGATAGCAACAGCTATTCTTACGCCTGCACTTTGCTCCCAGTTAAACAAGTAAAATTTAAGGATGAAAATCAAGAAAGTATGCTTGCAAATATTAGCTTCGACATTTTTCGATCAATTCAACTTTCTTTTTTATTTTGTTTAGGAAATTCTTTGCAGCAGAAGGTCAAATGAACGCTCAGGTGAAAACGTTGAATTGTCCACTGAAAAAAGTGTACTTGTGGTGAATATCTAAAACTTAATAGGCGGATCAAAACTTCTATACATGCGCTGTGTGCACTATAAATGGTAACTTCGTAATGAAACCCTCAATTACTTTACCACCGAAGAAAATAACGAAAAGTACGCAGAAGCCGACCACGCCAAAAGTCGCCAACAACTGGTCATTGAAGACAATTACGGAGCTACACTGTCGGTACAAAAATTAACCCTGTTTCATTTTGGAGCTCTAGCAAATTTATGTAGCAGACAAAGGAATAAAGTGCTAAAGTCCCTCAGTCATCAGCTCACATTCAGGACCATAAAGCAGAGCAGATTTAGCAGAGGAAAAAGGCAAAAAAAATGATTGAAAGAGCTATAATGCAAATTGGAATTTTATGCTGAAATAAGATCGAAGAATATAATGGAAAGGATGAAGAAAGTCATAAAACAAGCTTTCTGAATAGAGAGGAAACCTTCTTCTATGTGACAATTTGAGCTACTCGACTAAGAAGGAATTCCTTAAGAAAAGCTTATCTGCAAGCAACAATGAGAAAGTTGAAGCAATAGCAGAAAATACCAAAGAAATGGCAAAGTTTAAAAAATAAAATTAATAGTTTATACTGTTAAAAAAATTTGCCTTCACTGTGAACAGACTCGGTTACAGTCTTCAAACTACCAATCATCAGCATTACTTTGCTATGAGAGATAATGTCCTCACTAACAAATGTTCGAGCGTCAAAATAGTAACTTCCATCGGTGATATTAATGCTGACATTTGAAGTTTACTGCTCTGCAAATATCTGCTCTTCAAGGACCCTATCAGAGTATCAGAAAATGCCAATAAGATTCGTGAACAACGCTGCGCTTACAAATCCTATAGAAAAGAGGGATATAGGATAGCAACGTTAAGCTATGAGCTGTATTCCAACCACTGAAGCAAACCTGCAACCAAAAAATTTCTATTTCATTTATATCTGCAAGAGACTGGGAGAAATCCATCTTCAGAAATTGAATGCCGAGCTTGATAAAATAAAGTTGGACGAATTATGCCCCAAGATTCGGCAAAAAATTTAGTGGAGGGAGTGGCGAATTCTGTGAAAAGGCCATAAAATTTTTGAACAACAGCCTGCGTTACAATGAGAAAGCTAAAATAAGAGAAGTAACATGGTTGCAAATAGGAAATAAAAGCATATCTTCAAAGAAGTAACCAGACGCTATAAAATGATGCTTTAAAAGGTTTTAAAAACATCAGAAGTTCTGTTACGAGCAAGTTGATGGAGAATGAAAAAGAACGGATGAATAGGCAGTTCAAAAGCTGCAGGATGGACGTACAGAACACATGGGAAAGCTAACGGATGTGAACTAACAATGCGAAATTGCGAAATTTTGGCAGAAAGGAACTGGATAACGGCGTTGGATGGGCGAATGTACATCGTCTCTGTCCGCAATCCCAGCGGGCGAACTCCAATTCTTGCTATGCAACCGTTTTCGAAAAAGATGAAGATGTCAAGGATTAGAGAGGCATCCCAAGCAAATAAAGCTGAGGGAATAGTTGCAACGGAGTGACAGCGATCGGCGGCTAGAAGGGGCTTGCAGAACGATGAGATAGACTACAACACATAAATGTGGATAAAGGGCAAAGCTGTCTTGTTTCGGTTAATGGAGATATACGAACGTAGAGCAAAATTTGGGTTTACCCTGAAGTTTACGAAGTGTATGGATGCGAAACAATAGCAAAAGGAAGGCGGTGAGTTGACGAATAAAGGAGACATGGAAAAGAGTTGACGCTGACGATCTTATACAAGGCCTTCAACCAGCGACATGATGACCTCCTTCGAACAGTTCACGCAGAAGATGCAAATTCTTACGACGGCTATGACACGCAAAGGACGAAAAGCATTTCAGCCTTTTTTTTTGTGCTGGCTCATTCCTTGTTGCTCATTGTAGCCAAACTGAAGCAAAATCCATATTGCTTCCCATTAGCCATCCGACGACTTTCGAGTTCCACTAAAGCATCACACGATAGTTGACTGTCATCCTCTGTTCTGAATTCATTTTGTACAGCTCTGTTACCTACAGCCGTCCCCTTATCTTGCTATGTTATGATAACGTTAACAACCCATTGAGGAATTTGCTCGCTTCACCTGGCCCTATCGAATGCACAAAATTGAATGCACAAACCTCGGAAGTTCAAAAACGTAAAACTGCTCAATTTACTCTACTTGTGATGTTCGGCAATGTCGGCCATACTCTCAAACTTTGCCGATTTTGAATAATATTGGAAGAGTGGCTTGAATTTTTGAAAAATCTTAAGGTTGTTTCATCCAACAGTCATCTGTATGAGCAGAAACGCTTTAACTTTCGAAATTACGGAACTGTTAAATTGCATTTCTGCTCTCGTCCTTCCAGTAGAGTGTCTAATCAGTCAAATATGATAGACGTTGTGGAACACGACCCTGATGGAAAACTAAAATGTGTTGCTAAGCCATCAGATGGTTGTCCATTATGAAGCCAAAGCGTTTTGCTTCCCTTCTTATGGCGTCCTTCGCCCTGGTTGTTTGCTTTCCCCATATCTATTTAGGATTTTTTAGACCCAATTTACAAGTTCTTGGGCGATCACTTGGACCACTCCTTCCCCATGACGAATTCATTTGCTAGAAACTCCGCAGTGCTTTTCGTTCCAGGCGAATATAGACTGAACAAACCACAGCTTCTTCACTCACACTTTTTCCTGACCTTTGTTTCCATGGTTTCCCTTGTGCTGTATTTTCAAAGGAACGCCCTTATTTGCAATCACGAGTTCATCTTAGCTGTGGCTGCTATATTGTTGTTTATTTAGGCTGTATGCTCATTACAGCTATTGGAAAGCAGTTAGATGAAGGGGAATTGCACTAATCAAGCGAAGTCCTACATTATCTGTGCGACAAATATTTACCAACAGAACTACAGTTTATTTGGGCTATATGTTGAGACAAAATCCGCTCGATTTTTACCGACCGATATTTTCGATCGGTAGAATCTACCGACGGGTTTTTTCGATTGCAGCCGGGATTCGGTTTACACTAAATGCCCTCGTGGGTGATCAACCATCATTTCTGAAAATGCATTTACCTTCTACCAACAGCTAGTTTAAGTGCAACACCTCCGGCTGGTTGCCCAGCGAAAAAATTTCAATGGGCTGCCATCATTAAACGAACGATAAACATGGCTCTGCGCATATAGCACACCATCGTTTAAGAAGTCCAGGATGCTTGCAAGAAAGCGTCATCTTAAGCTCACATATGTATTCGCCGAACTGAGTCATGCCTGAAATGCTTTTATTGCACTACTCTTAAGGTTGTCAAATTCAAAAAGACAAAATACAGCACCTTTGTGAGTGAAGCACCTTTGCTTCCCAGTTACGGTTCGGTGCGTACGCTGCGTGAATTCAGTGACACACTAATGAGCCTACTCAACACATTCTTCAGACCCACACTGATTTCGGTAATCAAACCTCCGATCTTTTACTCTCGCTCCCATTGTCCCATTCATGCAACCTTTTGTTCGCCTTTCATTCACTCTCTACAAATGCGCTGCATAAATAATCGGCTGTAAATTTATGAAAGCATGAACAATATTTAAAAACAAAACTTTTATTAAAGAGAATAACCAAATAGAGCGAACAAGCTTATGCGCAACTCAAGGACATCAGCGTCAAGAGGAACAGATAGCGCTCAGAAAAAAAGAGACCAAAGCCAGGCGCGAACCATCTTATAGGCAGCGCTAGTGAAAGCTTTTATATAAACATACAGTGGTCACAAGAGAAAAAACAAAGCATAAGAAATTTTTTTTACCATTTCACAGAGCAATGAATCACACGGCGCAAAATCATACATAACTTTTCTTAAGACTCAAACGAGCAATATAATATACACAAACAACGCATATATCATCAACACCTTTCTTATGGGTTATTTATGCTAAAAAGAAAAAACGGCAGACAATTCCACAGAGGCAGAAGAGCTACCTATCACCTCAATCTAGCATTTCATTCCCCATCGAAGTTTTCATATTCTGAATGCGACAAAACATAAGCAGTGAAGACAAGCAACTAATGATTTCCCAAAAATTCGCAGCGACCAGCTTCAATTCTTTATCAGAATTACATCAGAGCGATTTTTCGATTCATTTAAACGAGGAGAAATCACCTACATAAAAATATCACCCTTTTGTGTTCATATGATAGAAAAACTTTTCCAATTCGCCGTCATTAAACTTATAATCGTTACGATGGCTAGGTTTTGCTTAATCTTTTTTCCCTGGATAATACAATGGAATATCTCTAGGTCATTGTACATGCGAATATGTATTAAATCAAAAAAAGCCCCCAAAAAACGAGTATGAAAACAAAAGCGATCAAGAATAATATACTGAAAAGAATAAGCCGGAGTTCGGAAACAAATAAACATATCAGTGGTGTTTTGAATAACGAAATTATTTGCTGCGGAAATTCAACCTCTTCTTCAAACCTAAACCACTATAGCTGCTAATAATTGAACAGCTCGAAAAAAAAGTTCGATAAGCAATCAACTACGAATTCGGTCATACTTAGGACGCTGCTGCATAATGCCATAATGCTCGGCATTTCAATCGCGTTGTGATGACACTCATCAAAGCTAAAAGCCTTAAGCAAATGAAATCAGTCAATTTCGTTCGGAGTGCTCAATGGGAAAAATAATATGGAAAATTTCTGCGATTTTTCTGAAATTCTAAGAGAAATTATTTCCACGCATTGCTTTAAGGGAAAATTATAAAACTTTCATGGATTGTGCAATTCCCAAAAAAGTTGGACACTTTATGATAGAAGTTGCACAAAACAACTCTCTGCCCGGGGGAATTCCCTATCCGATGGTTGTTTCCAAAAGAACGGCCGCAAAGATAAGAATTTTAAAAGTAGATAGTTAAACCATCAGACCCTCGTCGAATGGTATTCATTCTTAGATGCCAAATTTGCATTAAAATCCATCCAAGAAGAAATATAGCACTTCCCTCACACGTAGATCACTTATTTTAAAATTCAATTCTGAAACGACAGAAAAATCCGTGCCTCAACAAAAGCTTTTCTCAACAAAACTGCACATTCAACACTCCAAACGGCATTATTAAACTTTGGTTTGAGTGATAAAAAGAACTGGAAAATTGAGTTCACGTAATCGAACAGAACAACGTTGGGCTTAGTTCTACAGGTAACGAAAAAAAAAAAACGTGAACAGAGCGCGAGCCCTCAACCCGCATGCTGTGGTCTGCCAGTCGAACTAAAAAACCTTCCCTCCACCAATCTGCAACAAACTGTCTGCGTTCTACATCAAATTCTTGTGCTCCACATCAACTGTAAAGCACACGTATCCTATAACACAACAAAACCATGCAATCAGAACAATGCTGGAAACAGGTGACATTAAATGCTGCGCACCAGCAATGATATGTCCTTAACAAATTACTGCAACTTGCAAACAAAAAAAAACCCACTCACATTTACTCATATTTTCCAGCCTGGCCAATCTACACTCACCCAAGTCCCCTGCTCTCATGGCAATTTTAAATCTGCTCTCATAAATCAAAAAATGAAGGCGAAACAATTACACGGACATCCCTCACCTAGCGGTGATCATCACTGTTATTTCCACTTAAAAATCGATGACGTCGTCGACGACGACTATATGCCCACCATAATTGCACATATCGCCCTCACAGAATTTAAGAAAAAAAACTTTAAGCAGCTTTAAAATCGCTCAGGGCTTAGCTATAAATCAGCAAGTTGTTGACATTTTACTTCAAACTCCCATCATAGTTCGACGACAGTATCCACAGCATTTCACGACGTCGATTTAAAGCATCGAGCTGAACCTATCATAACGAGGAGCACACTTCACACGGAAAGAAATTTAAGACAAAAAAAGGAATAACGCATAAGGCCCGCATATTGGCGAAAAAGTTTGCTTGGTACGGCCTTAAAATCGTATACTCAAAAATAAGGCAAAAGAAAAGAAACATTTAACTTTAAAAAACCGCATATTCTTTAAAAAGTATACAGAATATCCGAAACATTTAACGAATCGATTCTAAAACAGCGACTATTTTGAGTGATACCTGACAAAATAAAAATATTCATACTCACTTTATCAACACCTAAAAAAGGAAGCAGTTCATTTCAAGTGTGACAAAAACGCAACTAGCTACGCTAGAACTACCTTTCAACTTGTGGTTGGAAATTTGTTCCTGCAAACAAATTAAGGTGAATTACTTAAAGATAACACTCAGTTTGGTGCTTTAGGATAACAACGCCAAGACAGCTACATTCCAATTGCACTCCCATTCCCCTAATGACAAACTTTTTAAAGATGTTTTCAGTAATATCTTACTTACTAGCTCAACAAATTATTTCCTCAGTAACCTCAAATTCATTCCAAAAATCTTTACTAGAAACAATTCAGAAAGATCAGAAATGGTTATCCGTGTGGAAGCAAATGCACATTCAAGCGTCTCAGCCCTTCAGTCGCATAAGAGTCAATGAAAAGATGTATATGCGCAATTTTGCCAAAAACTTTCCGTTCCAACTCTAAAAACGAAACAATCCCTTATACGCTTTTACCGATAAGCTTCTGGAAACGTAGTTCATAACCAATGCGGCGGTTTCTTGGGATGCGGAACTTGTTGAATGAAAAAAAAAAATCCGTGGGGTATCGAATGTGTTCTTATTTAGTGACAACTGCTATCGTCAATTAAAGGTGCTTATGAATTGACCTTGACGTGCATAAGAAATATTACTGAAGACTTTTAGCAAATTTTGTAATTTAAAACTCTGCAGTCAAAAAATTATGGTATCAATTAAATGTTTATCATGCCTTTTCATAAAACAACACATGTGACCGTAAAGTTGCGTTACGATGCACCGGCATCTCATCATGTACATCACATCCTCATAAGAAAAACGCACCACAGTAGTTCTCAATATGCATTTCACAGAATTTTCATGATAAAGACAGCTATTCCTCTTCTCTACCAGCACAAAGATAGGGATGAAGCATATACACCGGACACTAATCTCTTCCTCCCCCTCCCCCTACCCTCCCCTTTCTCTAGGCTACGCGCATGGAAACGATGCTGGCAGTTTGAATTGCTACTACAAGTGATAAAAGTTCGTTGCGCATAGGATCTAGCAAGAGAAGTTGTGCTGCGCTAGCTTGCGGGCTGCGCGCTATGCTTGCGCAAATAGTGAGCATTTTGAGTGGAAGCGAATGAGACATTGAATCACGCAAATATAGATGCGCCTTCGTGTGTCGACAACACTCAGTAGTCCTTCTTAGCTACCGGAGAGCGATTTGGTGGTAGCGCTGGACGTGCGAATTGACCCATCGCCGCATTCACCGACTCCGTCGACTCATTCTGAAAACTCTTCTCGATAGCAGGTGTACAAGGGCATAAACAGGTACAAGTTATGAAATATGGCTAGGTATTAAACGCGATCATAAGCGAATAACAAACCGAATCTTCGTTAGACGCCGCCGAAATGGAAGAAGGATATGAAGTGAGCAATTTCGTTGGCTCATCTGAGAAGCGATTGAGCTCGTCTGAAACAGATATTTTTTGAATGCAAGCAGCATTTACTCCTCCCCCAACCCCACCAAAAAAAGGACAACGCATCAGCGCACGCATGCAAGGTTCCTTTGAGGAGAACATATGAAATTCACTTCGAGCCGGATCGGGATCAAAATTGTCATTTAGCCACCTTAAGCTCAGGAACTTTTCAAAAACACACAGGGAGGTGAAAAAAAACATGCTATAGCCCATGCTTTCCGAAATCTGATGCCCCTTTCAAAAGAACCGACAAATTAATGTAAATAAATTCCAAAGAACTGCATTGTCGGGACGTAAGAAAAATTTTTTATGTGAGTTTCGAGTTGTAAAGTGGTACGGAAAAACAACGAACATATTCCTGCAACGCCACTACCAAGCGGTTCACACTACTACTTCGTCACATTTTAGGCTCCAATTCAAGCTTAGAATCACAGAATAAGTAGAATGAGTAAGATCAGTGAAGCTTATCAGAATTTGAAAGATAAAATTAGATGATATTGTAATCCACGAAATACTTAAGTCGATCAGAAAGCCCATAGAAAACGTGAATCAATAAATGACGAAATTTTCGATTTTTTTTAAACTAATATGTGAGGATTACATGGAAATGAAAAGCAACGGAAATGACTAAAGATAGTTCGATGACATGATTCAAGTTTTGAAGGAAAATTTGATAGGTAAAGACAGAGGACACTTGGCTGGTATGAACAGAAGCAAAAGACCGGATGGTGAACATAAAAAACGCACACTTAAGCCTTTAGATCAAGGGAAATAAACAAGAGCGTTGTCAACAGGACGCCTTTCCACTCCGCTCCTCTCCCACTTCGACTCCCTTAACCATCCCCCACAACAACGACTTTAGCGCGTGGTGTTTTAGTTCCGTCAAGAATTCAAATCTCATTTCAATCCAGCAGCAGTTAACAGCTTTAGAAAAGCGCTCCCGTAACTAACTCTTACTGTTACTTTCACAGATCCCACAAATTTGCAGATCGATAACTATAAAAAGCGTATATCACTCCCATCATTTACTTCGCAGCTGCCTTTACAAGCAGTCGCTTTGACAGTTGTGTTCGAAGATAAATTCGCACCAATATGTGTTCCTATGTGTAGCTAACAAAACACCGTCTCTCAAGAGACGGAACACGTCTCATTTCAGAATATTTGTGTTCTGTATGGATGAGAACGCACAAGAAGTCTGCCAACATGCAAGAGCTAATTATCGTAAATGAGGAAAATCTCTAAATGCTTAAATGCCACCATCATATTCATGATGAAAGTATGACGGAACAGAGAAAAAAATCAACCGCTCTGTGGTGGCAAATGTTCGCATGAGAAGAAATTCGAATCCATTTGTGTATCGCCATCCGTATCGGCTGCTTCCGAACCCTCCTCCATTCTGTCACCTAAAACATAGCCTTCTTTGCACACTTCGAGTGCCAGCAGGGTTCCTTAAGCGATTATCAAACCTGCCGTTCCCTACATGCAATGTACATCAGAAACCAGATTTACAGGCCCACCTTAAATACAATCATAATCGAAAACATAGATGTGCCGACCTGGTGTACTTGGGTCACACCTCCTTCCTACTGATGCCTGGAGCGAGAATAACTTCAAACTTTGATAAAGTTTGAAGCTTGAAGCATAACTTCTCTTTTTTTTTGCAAATTCTTTTTCGCTCAGAATATAAAAATGATGGTTTGATTCAACGTACCTATTGGGCAAACTTCCTTGCTGCTTCCAAATTTTAAAGCTTTGCACTACTACCACTTTTTTGAGCTACCAGGTTTAGCAAGCTCTTGCCCTCTATGTGCGGCTAAATAATATGCTAGTGTCCCATGAACATTCCACCAGTCACTTAGGCGACTTCCTGAACATGACAAGCACAGCATGTGATGATATTTGAGAATCAAAGCAACAAATGCAGGGCAGCATTAAATAGCAAACGAAAGAGACATATGCGCTGATTAAGCTGAAGTTTCATATGCAGCTCTTCCATATTTCCTCCCAGGATACAACAGTCAATGGATTAAGGATTTGTCAAAAACATGTATGGAGGACGAATAGCAAACTGAAAGAAAAGAAGGAACGTAAAAGAACGAACCGACTAAAAGATCAGCTCTAACGCAGCCAAATAAAGATATGAATTAAACTTGGTCCTCATCGCCAGCAAGAAATGAACCGCGACCGAATTTAACATAGACTCACTGGTAGTAATGTATGCTAAAATATATATTTCTGGGGTAGGCAGGGATAACGCAACTATAGCTACACCTTCTTTCCGCTTCCTCCAACTGCGATGATTCTATATAGATGAGAATGTTTCCGCCATTGCAGCTCCCTCCAGAAGAGATGAGGAAGTGGAAGCAGGCGAAAATATAAAGTATACAAGGGATTCCAAAGATTTCGGATAACTGTGGAAGTCCTCTCTCATCCTGGGGAATTGTTGGAACCTCCATGGTGACAGGGAATTGCCAAGAACACTTTCAGTGCTAAAAAACGTGCAAAGATCCATGCAGTGGCGGGAAAAAGAAAAGTGCAAGGACTCTCATGAATATACTACCATCACCCTGTGAATATAAGTATTTAGGCGGCTAATAATGAACACATTTTCAAAGAATACATTAGCCTATACAGTTAAACATGCTGTATAAGAAGCAACCTTGCGACTCCGAACGAGCAGACAATGGCCGCTCATCGTGCCATGAAGCGTCCGTTTCAGCACTTGACAACGCCGTTACAACTGCTGCAAAGCATGGTACTTAAGAATAAATTAAAAATACGCCCCCCCCCCCTCTCTCTTTACGGCCTTTTCCCTCTCTTCTACGGCCTCTACCAGAAAAAACATTCAAAATCGCAAGTACCTTTTAACGATCAAATGCAACGGCCATGCGATAACAATGCAACGCAATCACTCCTAAAATGTTCGCATATCGGATCCACCGCGCTCCACTGCGTGGCCAACAAAACTGTTGATAACGAAGCCCCTATCTGAGAAACGGTGTTAAGGTACTTCACTTCTCAGTTCTTCATCCCTTAGCTCTCCTCTAATATAGTCACTGCAGAAATGGAGTGCCACATAAGGACATCCCGGAAGTATGCGCAAATTAGTGAAAGCACCAAATAACTATCACTCATAAAGCGAACAAAGAACATCTATTCTACCTAATTTTAATGTACAGTGGTGACCTGCTAGAAGAACATGACATTGAACACATAGAATTAAGCGATACTGTAAGAAATGTAATCCTCGCAAACCCGTACTTCCTCCTTATTACTGTCGAGGCAATATTAGCTGCAGGGTGGTCTAAACGCCCTGTCATAAAAACGGTAAAATTCGGCACAGCGGTAGAATCATCACTGGATGTTTGTCTTGACAACATCTTTCAACAGTAATCGCTGGTTTCACAAAGCTTGCTTTCTAAGACATTACAAGCCGTTGACATCCAATGAATAACATCAATTATGACACACAGCCATCTATGGCGGACCTTCCTTCAAATCTCGACAAGTGTGCTCTTATAGGTGGCAGTGATTTGGTATTTAGAGCCTTGATCTTCACACCTCCACACTCCCTCCTTCCTCTCTTATACCGCATAACACAGGAGGTTGAACATAAATCGAGGTTGAATGGCCAAACAGTTCGCAATACGAAGACACGCATTCGATTCTGGCTTGAGGCCTAAGCCGCCCTTCACGTGTGGAAAGATGTGTTGAGAGAGTCAGAGGCTTGTTTCGGGATACAACTCGAACCTTCGTCTTGAGCGTCCTTCAAGCGCATCTACTACCTCGTGTTACTGATTTTTTTGCCCTCACCGATGAAAATCAAGTCATTCTTGTCGTCGGATGTGATATTGGTTCAAATCTTCGCTAGACGAGGCTATTTGCTTTTTCGATGATCTAAGCGTCTAAGCTGGCCACATCAATGCCTCGGCAGGGTTACCCACTTCTGGTGTGTTGAACCGGATCGCCTTCAGAATGGCACGATATTTTTTGAGCCGTTTCTCTGCCCCTAACCTGTGACAGCTGGCTGCGGTAATATACCGAGACATCCCTAGTCGGATTACCTTGACGTGCTCATAGGATTTGCACTATTGTTTATGTTGTCAATAGATAATAAACGCATACGATTATTTGCAGTGGGAATAAGCGTTGGAGTACCACTCTTCGGCACGGATATACGTCTCAATAGAACGTCGATTCGTTTATCTTCATCACTTTCACGTGCCGTCTGTGAGTTGGCCAATGCGCTGCAATTAGATGCGGTGATATCGAACGGTTACATAGAGCAAATTGTGGTATTCAATCACGGTTGACTTCTATACAGTTGCACCTAATCGAGAACAAAGTATGCATAAGATATTAAATCTGCTCTTGTTTAAAAAGCTTATCGTGATTTAATGTTGACTTCACTGCAAATATATGAAAAAAGAACAAAATGGAAAAAGCAAACCTATGTGTGAACGTTGCCGGTGCTGAGTTAAACAACTTCGGTAATAAAATTCAACGAAAAATAACCCAGCTGTTGCATTCAGTTTCTTAGGAAAACCTCCCTAATTCTTTGGAGAGAATAAAAATTTAATGAGAATTCAACCCGCAAGATCCACTCAGAAGTTTATCCATATATCGATAACACTCTTAAAGCGGCTATTATATGAGTGAATAAAAAGAAAATCGTTTCTTCAGTTTCAGATTTTTTTATATAAAATCCTCAACTTTTAGAGATACAATTATCTGAATATTCGAAACGAAGTATTAGCAAAAAAAGAGTGGAAAATAAACGTGAAAAATACCGGCAAGCATCAAGACATTTAGTTAAGTTGCCTTCAAGCGAAATACGAGCACGTCTTATGTCTGCACGTGTTTCCGCCGACTTCTCTCGTACAGCCAACAACCCAGCCACATCTGCAAATCACCGAACTTATTTCGGCCTTTTTATTTATTTCGTGATATTAGAAACAAAACAAAAAATCACTTAATGCCTCATTTATAGGTCAAATGAAATATGTACAGAACTCGTGGCTACAATAATGTTATCTTTTAGCTTAACAATTCTATTTGCGACGTTTGTCTCGATAAAAAACATCGATGACGAACATGCTTGCTAATTTAAAAATGATTAAGCAAGCATTACCTACAAAACCTAGACCTAACAACAGCAACAGCAAACACAATCTGCTTGAATAATACAACTGCCTTCTCTACTCACCTCCAGTATACCTGTTACACTCACCTTGAATACACCTGCTACACTCATCACGAATATATATCAAAAGGAATAATGCAAACGTATTGCTATTTCAAACTATTCTAATTTCATTCGTAATGTATCATCATCCAAAAAGCGGATATTATCTATGAACTAAGTATTCACCGCTGTGAACGTTGACGATTCATTTGTCCCGCCATTTTCTCCGCCAGGAAGTTGCATGATTCGTGTCTACGAACTTTTCTCATTCTCCGCTAAGAAGTCGCATAGTTCTGCGGAATCGCAATCAACTGTGTTCTTCTCTTAGCTATAGACAATATCAATAATAGGAATTTCCATTAGCTACCTTCATATATTGGAAGAAAAATCAATCAGCAATAAAGAGATTCAAAGAAACAGCGCACGAACATTTCGATTCCTGTGCATTCATTTGCTGCTGCAGATTGCTAATGGTACTTTTCTGGGTGGCAATAACAGCGCGTAGACGCGAGCATTCCTCACGCAGCTTCCTTGCCTCAATTTCGGCTCTCGATGAGCGCCGCTCTCCATTATCTCTGCAATAAGCAATATTGTACCAATAACGAGACAAACAGTGCTAATTACTATCCCTCTCCCCCAACCCGTTTCGTTTATCTGTTCGAAGATTATCCACTATCGTGCAGTGCCTATTTATCTTCTGATTGCGTTTCATTCTTTGAAAATTCGACAACCCTTGTTACGACTCCACAGCAAGTCTCCGATGTTCATTCAGGATGATAAATCATAACTGTCAAATCCGCGCCTTTATGATAAGACTTCCAACCTATCAACTCATGAGTTATTTTGCATTTAAGGAGTTGCTCTGTGTCCAAGAACCAAAAACAAAATTACACACTTAGAGGAAGCAATTTCTGATTTATTATTTAATAAGCTAACGACGCTGAATTAACCTATGTGATATTACTTCGGTCAATAATCAATAAGTGCTTTATCTCAGACCTCTAGCATATAGCTTCTGAATTAATAAATGAATAACTGACAAAAGATGATAAGAAAGGCCACTCTTTATAGCATTGCTCTCGGGCTTAACGGCGACTTCAGACCTTTTCAATATAACTTTAGGTTCCTCAAACGATCGTCTCATAATGCCTAATGAAGCCGTACACTAGTCCAGACTTCTTGCGGATCAAAGGACGTATATACACTAGTGCACTCCTACTGGTTCAGTGATCAAATAATATGAGCTAATAAAGACCAGCCACTTTTACGGAACAGTCTTAGGTCCAAGGATCGTAAATACAAAATTCTGGACCTCCAAAGCTCAATTTTTAAGCTATCGGTTTGTAAATTGATGAGGCGAAAAGCAATTCATGCACGCTGTATGCTGGCCGTGGATGTCACGGGCGAGTTTTGCTTTTTCAAAGTGATCCAGCGAGGCGCATCAAAAAATCCCCCAATTCCACAATAAATTATTAACTAAGCGAACGGGCTAACTATTAAATTAATACCTAACTGACGACACAGCAACTGAAACAGAAGCCTCTGAGCTGCATATTCAAAACCTTCTGGCCAAATGCTTAGAATATTTTTAGAAAAATGTTCCTACTCAACCCAGCGGACGAAGTCACTAGCGGGTCATTAGAGAGTGAGGGACTACTCGTTATTTTTTCCTATCTGAATCGTTACATGGCTTATTTTTAGCCTCATCATTTCAAATACTTAGGCAAATCTAAACATCGATAACTTTCATAAAAAAATTGAGCTTCCTAAGACGCTTGGAAAGTGAAATGAACCAGAGGAAAAAAAACGATAGCAAGCTTCCGAATTTAATCTCTTCGACGCAATTCTCTCATCTGTTTACCGACTTTCATTCGATTCCAAATGCAATCCAACTCCCGAAAACGTTGCCTTTTCTATCCAGAAATCTTCGGGAAGTGAAGAAAAAGTCGAACGTTCTCATATTCCGCCATGAAGCCATGTCTTTAGGCTCCCCAATATCGTCTCGACGTCAAGAAATGCACTTTCTTGGAAGCTATGAATAACCAAAATTAGAAAAAAACTCACTCGTGAGAGCAACCAAACGCTTCGCTGTTCGATGACGCCGGCGACTGATCTTCAGAAACACTCGCTTGATCGAGACGAGCTTGCATCCGCCTGCAGTTTGTTAGTTCGCTTAAGCATTGCACGTATACGGATCTACACAACAATCTCATCTTACAGAGATTTTGCGGGGAAAACAAAACGGCAATTAAAAGCAACAAAAGAATTTGCGAAATATGATATAATTTTCAGGAAAGTCGCATGGAAAAGTGAAATTTTTCAAATCAGTACAGCTCTCAACTTACTGAGAAATTTTGATGTGTTCAAAGTGGATGCTTATCGACAGCTTATATAAACAACAAACCGAATACTTCTTTCGATTCTTTTTGCAACATTCCTCTTTGAAGCCGAATCAGACAGACTACATGAAATTCGTTTTAAATAAAGCTCTACTGTTATCTCTGCTAGGCTCTTGTTACATCAACCCAGCAATACCACAAAGTTTCACAGTTCAGCGCTCTGCTCTACTCAACAGAGTATAGCCAGTAAAATTCAAATTTCATTCATTAAACCGAGAACGATTGACTACCATGAACTCATCGAATTCTCAGCTCCATTAATAAAAGCCAATATTCACTGATAAAAATTAAGTTTTATGCATTATTCAGTGGAAACAAAACATCATAAAGGCGGTAACCAAATCTTTCAGATCAAACCTACGAAATGAGTTTCTCTGAATGCAGCAATTTACGAAAGCAAATCGAAAACTACTAACTTAAAAGCGATTCGACCCTTCAAAATGGCAACTTTCTTTTCAGTGCATTCACATAAAGATTTCAGTGAACGATCGCATGAGAACGATAAGTCCTAGAGGAAAGATAAGGAGTTGATAACATATGATAACGCAAATACTAAACAAATTGGGCATGAATATAACTTATCAATGATAAAATGCTAACTAACCTCTTTTCAGCTTCGAGTTGATCCATACGTTTACCGAGTGTATTGAAGAGTTGCTCCTGCTCGTGTTCAAGCGCATTTTCCAAATCGACTTTCTCACGGCGAAGCTGCTCAAGCGCCTATAAAATGCAAGCAATCCATTCGGCTCGTAAATGTCTCAATATCTTAAATTTGACTTAATATGCAAATACTCCTCTAAAAATGTTACCCTCCATTATCACATTCCGGAATCACATACACATTCCGAACATCACCTTAAGCCACTAACTTCCATAAGAGAAGAGACGCTCGCTTTTCAGCGAATACTCATACTAATACCACATTGTCAATTAAATAAAAATGAGTAATTTTAATCAATTACCACATGATTGGCGTTGATTTCAGCTTCCAGCTTACGTATCTTCACCAGTAGAGTATCAACCACACAACTTTGCTCTGCTTTCGCACGCCCCGCCAACTCATCGCGTTCATTTTGAAGCTAAAATACTACGGTTGAAAATTTTGGCCAAATTCCTCGCGTCGATTCATCACAATATCTTTAGCCTCCTAACTCTTACCCTTTCATTTCCAGCTCCCTTGACACGCTTTGGAGATGAACATTAACTCACTACAGTAGAATCGATTCACGAACTGCCCACAACCCTGATTATAAAATCTGCGATCTATATATCGTCTAATTTTATATGACTCAACTCGTCCCCTAAATGAGAGGAAGACTGCGCACAGCCGTCGAAAACCAGCGTAAGATGTTTGTTAGGAAAGAGAATGGGATGCAAACGATTAAATGCAGTAGAGCAAAAAAACAAACGATAAAACTTGGACAAAAACAGCTAGCAACAGCCCTAAAGGTGTATGGCGCAGAATAGATAAGAAGATAGAAAAGAGTGCGTAGGTGTAGGAGAGAAATGGCGAAATGGCGCATGAACTATTGCAGAGAGTATGAAATCCGAGGAGACCAATCATAGAGTGAGGCTTCATTTGGAAAAAGTCTAACATGGTGCAGGAAATGACAAATATGCAAACACCCTCAAGCGAAGCCTAATCGACGTGAATGTGATCTTCTCTTAAGCTCATAAAGGCGTATAAGATATTCTTCTGATGATCTTCACATGTACTGAAAAACACTTTCCTCCGTTCTATAAAATTTACTTGCTGTGGAATCCTCCTATGTTTTCTGTGGATGCTTTGGTGCTTTGGTAACCCTTGTGGATGCTTTGGTACGCTGGGTTCTGTGCTGTGTGACAGTTGTGAAAGACATCGGGATTGCGAGATGATCTTGACCTCATCTGTTTTTCTCTAATATTTTCGAAGTAAGAACATAGCCAAAGGAACTTCACTCACCACCTCACCCTGGGAAACGATGAACGAATGCAGGCATAGGGATCAGTGTCGCAAGTGGGGTGCTTGTGACTCTATGCAGAGGTCACCACCTACCACCGAGAATGACCTCGACCTCATTCGCACGTGTGGGCTAACTCTCGTGTTCGATACATGGGTCACTGTCAGCGCTCTATTGGGCGAGAGCAGTTTTGCCGTCGAGGAGAAGAAAGTGGTCGGGATCATACTTTAGTTCAAAGTACACAATATTTTTTTTTTCAAATATTTTTCGCGTATTAAGTCAAATAGATATGCGAATTAGCAAAAAGAGATGTTTGCTCGATTCAACTGCAATAATAACAGCAACGATCATGCTTATGCTTGAAGGCTTTCATTACTTTTGCACCGGATTCTCGACGGCTATCGGCGCTGTTATATATGCCCCCTCCCCCTACAAAAGTGCAAACATGATAGCGGGTCCAAGTCATGCTTAGTGAATGATCTCGGCCATAGAAAAGATCACAAACATGTTTGACTGTACGACTTCGAAAAATCTGTATCCCCCACCGACAATATTTAGGCGTCTCTTCGTGCACCTCGTCGAAAGAGTCCTCCCATGCCCTTCTAGCAGATTTTCTAACGCAGGATTTCAGGTAAAAATACTGCGATAAACAACATAATCACATTTTCGCTGTTAAATGTCTAGTTTTCAATTTGCGAAAGGAGCCGAAGTTTACGAAAATAGAACGAGAGAAAACGAGCCCAAAAGCTTTCAGAAATCGCCGATAGCCTTAAAGGTTTTGACCGCATGAAATTCCAACGGTATGGGCTTTACTCAAAACTGGGTATATCTTATGCGCATGTATTAGCAAGAAGACAGTCTGCCCATGATATCTGTTAGCCTTTCGCGTTTTCTGTGTAATTTATTATCTTCCATCCTTACCCAATTGCCCACCTTAAACTTTAAAAAAATTGTTCAGAATAAAGCAAAACTAAAATACCGTCACTCCTGCACTGGCCTCTGCCTCTTTGCTGGCCACCTGTAAAATTTATAAGGCTTGTGGAAGTGCTTCAATTCCATAGCGAATATCCTACAACGCTACTCAATGCTATAGCAATATGCAACGTTTAGACGTCCCTTTGCATCTTTATGCTTTGGTTACGCTTCGTGGCTAATCTGTAAGATTTGGCAAATTTATAAGGAATCTGTAAGCTTCAACTACAAAGCAGGAAATCCTCATTATTTGATTTAATTATTATAAACCACAACTATCAAGCACTTCCCGAAGAAGCCGTCTGCACTGCACCTGCAAACGTATTGCACGAAATCAACATCCTTTACACACTTTCAAGTTAAAGCTATCTCTTCTGCAAAAACCTCAAAACCTCCAGCAACCAAAAGTTCGTTGCAAGACCCGCTCCTTCGAGTTTTACTATGCATCGGCATATTTCACTCGTTTAAGCCTCGACCACAACGACGATTTACCAGAGAACAGCCTCATGTATAGAACACATGGGAAAGTCTGCTGTCTCCTTCGCGCATGATGTATTTCACATTTCTGTCCCTCGTGTCACATACTTATTTCTTTCACTTTTACCAACTATTGCCTCATGACTTCTATATGCGTTTTTAAACTTGTCTGCAAGGCGAAAGAGAGGAATGGAAAAGGTCGTACTTGTGAAAACACTCCGGTACAGTTTATAAACAACCGGATGGAAGGGTGTTTCGAACGAAAAATGTGACTGTCGATAGAAATAAATGTGCTATTAATATCTAGACAAGAGAACAAAACGAATGATGATGTCTTTTTTCGAACCTCTGAGCAAGGAAACACACTTCATTCTAACAGTCCAACCAAACCAGTTGAAAGTATTCGCAGACTTTCGCAACTTTGAATGAATTGCTTACTAACATATCTATTCATTTATTTTTGCACGTATTAATGAAAAATTTAGAGAATAGATGATTACGATATAAAATATAGTGAAGCGATGAAAAACGAAGCACAAAAGAAAATAAACCTAAAATATCAACCTAAAATAAAGTAACATGACAGAGAAAGTGTCGCGCTGCGGCATTTCACATTTCTTCCGGCCTCGAGTTTCTGAACATCCCTTATGGCGCAATTACAATTCATATCCAACCCAACCAGTGAAAAAGTAAAAAATCAACTCCAACAACATACCTGTGAAAGTTTGCGAGTGAGATCGTTGGTGAGGAACTCTTCCTCTTGTTCGTACTTGAGAGCGATAGCTTCCTTGTCGTTTTTAAGCTTTTGAATACGTTTCAACAGCATATTAGATATAAATTCCTCTTCTTGCTCGGCTTTGGCGTGCTGCAAACGATTGTCTTAATTTTTATAAAATTCAGCACATCCCTTATCGCGATAAATTAGAATGAAGAAGAGCGGCTGAGGAAATAGCAACAATCGATCACTTTACACAATGAGGTGTTGTGAAGGTGCTAATGACAATCGCAGTCACAATCTCATTGCTCTCGCCTCTTTCATCAGCCAATGTGACAATTTCAATCGCTCAATTCGATATTCAATTCGTTTTAAAACGACGTTTACAAAATTTGTAAATGCAATTTAAACAGTCTCTTGCAACAATATAAGGCGCATATTTCATACTCAAAGCCATCAGCTTCACCGCATCAAACAAACGAGACGGATAAAACTGATTGCATTGCGCAACTCCTAGCGAACGTCAGAGGATTCCTTTTAAACACCTCATTTGAAGGGAACCAAGCAAGCAAGCAACGATCCCGACATCTCGAAAGAACCACTAAATCGAGTTCAAGCTGCATGAACTGCGTATTCATCAAATAATTAACCAACGTATGTATCAAAACGCCGAACAGCACAAGCGCTAACTTTTCCACACTTCAAAAAACATCTCTCTCTTTTCCGTCTCATAGAAAAACTTGAGAAACAAGACGAAAGATAAAATGAATAAAGCAACATAACAATGCATACCAGTCTCACACTCTTCTCACGAATTGTTCTGTTCAGTTCAAGTAGTGAGTCGTTACGAGCACGCAAAGTTGCCACCTCTTCCTGCAAATTCATTTCCTACATTACAAACACTTCACTTAGAGGGGAACTTTTTCTTTGATTTCTGTTAATTGCGCAATAAAAAATAAAAAGGTTTAGCGTTGAAAATGGCAACAATAAACTGCAACTATCAAAATGAGTGGAATTTTACTTTCAAGAAATTGACCCACAAGGCAAATATAAAATTATTATTCGCTTCTTCTATAATCTATAATTTGCTAAAATGCTGAATTCACCTCTTCTATGTGAGGTTTCATAGTAGATAACTATTTAATTCAGAACCGATAGTTCTATCCGGAGATAGGTATCTAGCAAAATGTAGCAAAAGCATCCTTGTTTCGTCATACGACTATCAAACAAATCAACATGCTTTTCTCTTTTTCCAAAGAAGTTCAGTTCAAATACCGTATTACATTGATTACAGCCTCTTCTCGAAAACTCGTCAAAAATACTCCCTTCTTCAGTGATGATTATTCCCCAGGTTTTCTTTTAGCTTCATTAATAAAACCTACTAGTTTATCTAAAAAAAAATTTGCTCTTTTCCTCAAAAAATTCCTCAGCTATCTACCATCCAATTCTATATACACTTTTTGTCTAGAAGCACAGTAAGAAATGGGACCCACCCTCTAACTATCGTACGAAATAATCGATTATATGCTTTCGTATCCTAAATAAAACAATAGCAAAAACATCGTCCATGTTTACATATCTTCGGCCATTTTTAGAACGAAATTTGTCCTCCTTCACTCCACTATGGCAAAGAATGGATCACTAATCAACGATAAAAAAGTAACCTGTAGAAATAAAAACAATGAATCTGGTCATATACTCACCTCACGTTCATTCTTTTCCTTGAGAAGAGCAGCTGCCTTACTCAACAACTGATCATAATCAACAGACGAACGTGGCGTACGTCCCTCGTTCAAAGAGACCAACTTCGCATCCGAGATGACATCAGACATTGTCTCACTCATCTGTAAGTAGAGCAATTAACCGATTCTCGCGAAAATATAATCTCACTATCCAAATGCCATCTACTCGAGTTTCTTGAAAGACTGCAGTGAAGGGATGAGGGAGGAGGAAAAAAGGAGGTTTCAGATCAGTTGCGCAAGAATTTTTAAAATAAAAAACAATGAAATTTCTAATTTCTGTGAAAGGTTTGTTTCGCAACGGCCTATTTATTCGACAAATTTATGCACTTTTAAATGATAGTAAACTTTGCTAAGAGCAATTATTTTTGATGGTCCCTACCAGTCGAATTAAAAACCACTTCAGTGGATGAATAGAGAACACCTAACGTTGTGTCTCGTTTAATAAGATTAAAAAACGACTGCAATAGAAAGCAATCAATAAAAACCTGAGGGGAACCCTGTGACGATTGAAACGTCGATGGAGACGTCAGACTGCCCGGACGCTCCACCTCCTCCCGGCTCGCTGGAAAAAAAAGTTACAACAACCATTCGACGCAACAACACTTAAACTGTACATAAAGGGAACGGTACAGACACTCTATGAGATGGCATACATGCAACGTATGGGTAAGCAGTACCATTCAATAGAGAAATGAGATGAAGGGATAAGGATGTGAAAGAGTGTGGATGATAAACCTGAAGTAAATCTTAAGTTAAAAACAACAAGTCGCACTCAATGAGTCTTCTTCGAGCCAGAAGTGGAAGGAACAATCTTGCGAAATCTTCGTTTCACTCAAAATACTCTGTAAGGATGGTATATGGCGCAGAGCTATTTTAACAACCCTCTTCTGCAGATAGAGTTGCAGCACACGGAGATGAAAACCAAGGCGACTGCATGTGAGAGATGAAGAAAACAGCATTGAGGAGGTCAGGCATTTCCTCCCCCCCCCCCCCGCCCCTGATCCATTTTGCTTTCACACTAGAATCGATTCTAAGATTGATAATAATAAAATAAGCAGATTCTAGCACGACAACAAACCCCTCGGGCGCCTTGTGTGTTTCAAACGTTGACCTTCATTTGCCGCATTTCTTTGATCACCATGACAGCTTGGACTTGGACTTGAAGAATCCACAGACGGACTCGTGCCACCTGACATCCTGAAAATATAGGTAAGTTCACAGCCATATTTTAACTTGTCCAGTAAAGATAGATTGTCTTCACCAAATACAACGAGCAATAATCGGCATCTTTCGCAACGAAGAAACGTTGCTTAGAGAACATCAAATATTGGTTGCAAAACAAGAAAAACTTCATAGATGACGATATAAGAGTGCAAATGAAAGAACAATCATCGATGTACTGCTATCAACAACGACGTGGTTATCAAAAAGTTTACTATATCAATCCAGCAAAATTTCATTTCCGGTAAACGACTTACTTGGAATAACTCAATTATAGAAATTCCAAAACAGTCAAGGTTTCGGTGCTCGCAATCGGAGACGGATGTGAAAAAAACCATAAAAGGGGACACCATTAAGTGACCATTTTTATAGGAATATGCTAAGGAAATTTAGGTGCCGCACAGAGTAAATAAAGGAGCATTCGAGCGTTCTATTTCAAAATCGATCAAGCTAGTTCATCACTAACGAAAAAAAAAAAACAAGAGAAAATACGCCCCCTTCTTCCAAAATAAATAATAGAAATAAAAACACGGTTAGGATAATAAGTAAAAAATCGCATAATCAACAACACTGGCAAAAGGGGAATGGGGAGCAGGCCAAAGGAGATAAGGAAGAGATGGATGTAACGTAGAGAAACAGACTAAGACCGCTCACTCTGACATTCATTTTTTGAAATCAGCCCATGCTGCGATGCTTTACTTTTGTTATTCTTTCAATTCACATAAACTAAGGCATGCTTCACTAACCCTACGTCGACTGCAAAATTACTTCGCATCCAACGCTAGTAGCTCTGCTATGTTCATGTCTCGTCAACGTCACCACGCCCTTCTCCCTCCCTCCCTCCCTCCCCCCCCCCCGCCTCTCCCCTGCAAAAATGTCCACTTTATCGAGATTTCGACCGGCCTCCATAGATAAATGTTTGTGGCCTCAACATCACCATGTGCTGCTAGAGGATTCGGCCCATTTCAATGGAATGGCAGTTGATTACCAAACATGCGGTGTGCTATCGACATCTACATCTAAACATTAGTCACTAGGAAGCACGTTGAACCGCAATTTCCCTCTTTCCCTCACGCATCGCTTGTATTACAGACATTTGGAAGTACTGATTCACACAACGCATCATCAACCTTTCAAAAATGCTCACCTTTCAGAGCAAATATATCAACGTAATATGCAAGCACACAGACACACCGAATCGATCACTTTGCTAGCAAGATGGAGCACAATCCTAGAAAACAAATAACAACAACAACAACAACGAAATCCTCAGCAATCACCTCTGAGGAAACACCATCGAAACATTGAATAAGTGCGCAAAATCACTGCAAAAGCTAAAGACGCACAACGATACGACAATGCAACAAACATCATATTCCTCAACACATCGAACAAAAACAACCGCATTCAACTCGAGCAACGCAATCGAATGTTTCATCAATAAAACTCCAAACTTAGAGCAATTCATAAAATTCAAATTTCATTCACACATTATGAAAAATAAACAATTTGGTATCAGATTATCACCAGAATGCAAAATGATTTTTGTGTAAACCCCTCGTTGCAAATTTACGCTTTTTGAGCATTTTTGCATATTCATGTCTCTCTTAATCCTGTAATTTCAAGGTGAGAACAATTAAAGCTGATTTCATGGGATTCAAATGGCATATAGATACATCATGCGATGACTATATTATATTTCATGTTCCACTATCATGTTCTGACGTGAAATAAAGAAATTTTAAAATACTAAAAAAAAATTCTGAATGCACTCAATTCGATTTTCATTTCCCATCGGTTAGACGATTAAAACATAAACAGACGAATATTGAATCATTTCCCGGTTGTAATATGGCACATGAAAAGCATTCTCCACCGGTCGGATAATGGAAAGATGAATATTTCTTGGCAAATTTGTACTGAATATTTTATCACCTGTAGCCTCTATGCGAAAATGATTGGCTAACTAAGCGGGATGTCGTAGCGGCCCATCTGCCACGCTTCTTTACTTGTTTCTTTTTTTTTCCTCTTGAAAAAAGTGGTTATACAACTCCCGCCTAATCCTCCCCCCCCCCCTCCCCCAAATAATAAAATTTTGTTCTTTTTTTTCGGCCGCACCATACCTGTTAAGGCAAGGCCGCGACCGCATTTCACCTGCTCTCAGGAAAAAACAAAACAAAAACAAACATGAAACACCAGTTCGTAATTTGCCAGTCGCGCCTGTAGATTTGGTACTACCTTAGACGCAACCGACCTAAGGTCTTTCTATGGCTTAATTGGAGATCCGGCTGATCAAACCTGCTCAAGAAACATTCCAAATAAGGAGCAATCAACAGACGTTAACGATTTGTTTCTGATGAGACAATGGGCCCCAATAGACTCTTGTAAAGGTGTGCCCAGAAACATAATACAATGGAAGCGTACCGATCACTTTCTTCTGCTTAATACTCTTAAGAAAGCAAGAATATAATTTCAAGGTATGGCGATGTCGAACCAGTGGAAGCCGAAAGCTGATGCACGAATGATGCTAAGCGTGGTATTGATGCCGAGTGCACCCTTTGAGGCAATTTCTGGCCACTTGGTTTATGCAAAAACTCATGTAACCTCTACAAGGTGTTACACTCATTTTTGGTGCAGGGGGAGGTAAGTGACATTGCCGGATTCTTGTCGTGTTTAAAACACAAAGATAAGTCCACAGAACGGATGACTCCTGCCTCAATACTTGTTTTATGCCTGAAGATCCGAGTTGAATCCACTTCCGGTCGTTATTGGGAATGAGTTTCATTGAGCTTCCTCATATGCTGGCTTTCAATGAATTAACGGCCTTTGCGCTTCTGAGGACTTTCGGCTACCGTTGGAGGAAGGATTGTGCTATGTTACACATTTTAAAAGAAGCTGTTAAGGTCACATCAATGCCACTTCGATCCCCCCTCCCATCTCCTCAGACAGTTATGCACCGATATGTGGAACTCTAAAACGGGTGATTTTTGTGGGTGAAGAAGGGCGTAGAGAAACCTAATAACATATGAAAGAGTTAACGAGCTGATCGCGAACAGTAATATCCGTTCGGGCTTGTTGCGAAACGAAGCACCTCGGTGCTATATCTACTTTTAGGCCAGGTAGCTATAGACTTATAAATCTACAGTTATTCTATTCAACCTATTTGAGTAGAACAAAGCCTGCAGCAGAAAAAAAACAACATTAAAGCACGTCAACTTTATTACAGCGTAATACGATCTTTTTTTCTAGCGATTCGGTGAGTTTCATTTTGCTTTAACTTCACAAGCAACCGGTAGAACAAAGTTGCACCTTTCGTCCCAATGTTCCGCTTCACACTAGATTTTATCTATTTCTACCAACTCTCTGAGACTGAAGCATGGTGCAGGTGTGAACCAACAGGTATGGGAATGGTCCATTAGTGTAGAAAAGGTAGAACTACAAGGAGGGAAGCCAAGAAGATAATTTATGATAATGAGTTGAGTCCAACATCATTCCCAATCGAGGCATTACAACTTGGCCATGCGCAATTTAGCCAAGAACGCTTGAGCCGAGATGCGCAATAAAGCGATGTATGGCTTAACGATATAGTTAACACATGAAAGTGTATATCTCCGATACCGCAGTTGCATGCATCTACATACACATGGAGGCAGAATCCATAGCCTTGGAAATTTTTTTATGCGGACGATTGTGCCGTAAGCATTAGCGTTACACGAAGTGTGAGGTTCTACTTTTCAAAGGATGACAGGTCCGCCGCAACTACTTTACTGCTAGATAAATGCCATTTGGGTCAACCATACGCACTTTGCGTTTTTCTTGACCGTTTCCAGGATAGCTCGAGAATGCTTTGAAATTTCCCACTTTTTTTTTTTTTTTTTTTTTTTTTTGGTGTGCGGGTTAACTGGACGAATGGGATCACGACAGTATTTTACGTGAATATACAAAAGTGGGAATTTCGCAATCCTGGAAAGTCATCCAGGAAGTGCACATTAATCCACAATTTGTTAAATCTGCACGGAACAGAAAATGGAAAATGTTTTTTCTCGATTACAAGTAAATATTTCGTCGAAGAAGTTGCAGAAATAACAGAGAATAATATCATTTGAAGACATTTTGTAATAACCAGTTATCCTCCAAAAGGGGAAAGTTATTCAGTGGGAAACCGGAATTCCGTTCCGTTTTGAAATTTCATTTCATTTGACGGGTAGTTAAAAGGTGCTGGTGGGTAATACTAACATGTGGATGACGCCGATTTATTCTCAAGCCAAAAAATATTTAACAGTTGGAAATTTAAGTCAAGCTGTTTTGAGACTTTTATTCCTCATGGCTAGGCCATCTAGTAGTTTCCATAAAGCGATCCTTTGAAATATGCAACATGAGTGTTTCATAGAAAAACTTAAAAATCTTTATGAATTCAAACAGCTAAACTTCATGCCCTTCCTAGCGGTGTGTGGACTATCCAGGTAACTTCAGCAAGAAATCTAGTGATCGATTTGACGGTAGGAGAGTATGCTAATTGAAAGAATTCGAAAAAAACTTTTGTATCACAGAATGAACTTGAACAATTTGGTTGCTATAATGTTCGGTTGACAGAGAATCAAAAATTGTTGGGGTTAAAGGGTTTTGTTGTTTCAATAATTCTGTGAGTTATGGTACCCGGAAATCTCAAGTCACATATCAACATAGAGACGTCGTATTGAGGGGGTTGTCTTCGAACGATCATAAAATATTTGAAAATATAACCTACTGTTAACTCCAAATGTACCCGTCAGATTTCCTCAAATCATAGTACCTGCGACTCTGGTAGTCCTCGATCTTGGCCAGTATCGATGCCCGATTCAGATCGCAGATCAGTTTTTCTGTTTCTTTTACTTTCATACAGTGTCTCGCCAGCAAATCCCCTACAAAGTTTCCCGCTGTAATCACCCAGGCAGCCTATATAGCATGGAAAGGGCATGGAATTCTGTGCAAGTTGTATTGCAATCTCTGCAATCATTTAAATTCACGAACAATTGTTCAACGTTTTATAAAAAACGCGCCAAAGTCCTAAATTTCCCGAGGAAGAGGAATCCTAAGTTGATATGTTACCGTCAGACAGGTTTTGCAATCAGGCACAAAGGTTGCAAAAAAAAAAAAAAACACCTTCCAATTTCCAATCATTAAAAACGTATTGACGTGGATATATCAGATCCCACTTATTGAAACAGTGCACATACATACCCTTCATCTGTCTGTCTATTTTATCCGAACCGCGACCAAACCAATCCCAGAAAAAAACGAATTTCCGGATTTTCGATGCATAACTTTTTGTGATTGAGTAATATTCAGTTAGCTGTTATCAAACATGGCTTCGGACTTTATTCCCTAGATGATCATTAGAGTGTAGAGGGGAAACATTCATCGATACTCGAGAAAAAGACCTTTGAAATTCAAACGTCATAAAATATAACGAATTTCAAACCAGTCTACGTATTTTATATAAATTTGTCGGACCTACAACCCTAATAAAACCTCTTCCCTTACCGATTACATACTTTCCGAACTCCCCGTGCAAGAAACATTTAACTGCGCAAGTGCCCAAACTCTAGCGCTCGCATGTATACGATAAACTTCAGTTAGCTCATGTCACCATATCACAACTACGTCGTTCCATGCGTAAATAACCCACAGTGTGTGTGTCCCGATTACATCTACATGATTATGTAGTAAGCACGTGGCTGCTAAGCATAATGCGGTTCAGTTGTGTTCAGCTCACTGGTAATACAGCTTCTACAAGTTGGCTCGGGGGAATCGAAGAATAGAATCAAATGACTGGGTGGGCAACGCGATTAGCTGAATCTGGAACAACGTTATAAGCCTGGCCTCGACTAGTCGCTTCGCTTTATCCTTGGGATTAGCCTAGTAGAAGGTGATAGGTGATAACGATGAAATGTGAGCATAGCCCCACGATACAGTGCAATGTGCACTTTTCACCGCTATCAATTACCCTACCACTGCAGCTTGGTCAAGTTCTTCCATGCTTATCGAAATGAGGCTGAGGCCATACGCGTGGTCTTGACCACGCTCCTGGAACAGACATATGCGCTACAGCAAATCTGGCGCGCTTTCCAGCTTGTCTGTGAGCGGTAAATAGAACAGCTTACTAAGATGGACAGACTGGCGAGTCTGTGTAATGAAGCGTGGGACAACGCTTTGCAGATTTAGTTAAGCAATTGTTGAAGATTACTGTTTTTATTATAGGGGGCACAAATAGCGCTACTTCCTACTTTTATAAGTGGCAACTTACTGAGACTGTCGGTAATGGACAGATTTTGTGAGCCGGTTAGATATGCGCATGCCTCACCTGCTCCAGCGAATGCGAGCATAGCGCGCTCATCACTCCAATTTGGTCGTAGGTGAGAGCCGGTCGCGCAGCGGCTACTTTCTATATCTCACATGGGAGAACTCTCTCGAAGTTCACACAAGCTACATATATTCTGCAAGTAATGCTGCACTAGGTTGTTTAGTAATTTATTGCCCCGTAGGCATTATAAAACGAAGTTAAAACTAGGCATCGAAACAATGTTGCAGGTATATCCCCAGAAGGTGAAAATTACGCACAGAACAGCAAATTGTAGCTCTAGAAAGAACATAATTGTAGCCTAATTATTGATGAGGTATCTCTTCGAAGTCAAAGTCGTATATTCGATCATTGTGTTTATTCGGATAGAAACATCAATGTTACATTCACCTTAATGAGTTCAATATGTTTTATAAGTCCCCATTAGTTCTATAATACAACTTCCGTTTTCAGTTCCTTTTTTTTTTTCATCGGATACCTTTCAGGCTCTTTTGTGGGACAATCCATTTTTCGTAATGTTCTTTATTATTTAGCGGAAGCTTATTTTTCCCATACCTGCGCCCAATAGTATATTGCCGATCTACATACAAGTGGTACAATGTACAAAAAATGCGACGATAGCGCTTCCAACATAAGCGTAGAAGAACCTTCAATTTGTATGAGGAAACTAGAGATGACAAACAAAAGCACCGACATGCTGCTTCAGCAGCGAAACATGAAGATAATTGAAGATGATTTTGTGCAAGGGGCGGGAAATATGTCTATAACAAATTTTCAGCATTTGACATACGGACTATTGAACAACGACACTGAGAAGGGAGGAGGGGGGGGGGGGGGAGAGGATTACATTATCTACACACGAGTATTCCATCGCAATATCACACTGCGATCTGCGAAAACGCTAATTGGAAACTGATTCGAATGGCTTTATATACAGCTGCTTATGTTGGGGGATCATGAACAATGATCTGTTGAATTTTTCGTTTCAGCTGCATTTAACAAATAGAAACGCTAATGTGAAGGATGGCTTCCGGTTAAAACATAAAACACCGTTGTGTTCCGAGGATAAAGCTCCGTAACAACAAAGTTCTTCCACAAAACTACATTCGTTAAGGGTCAACATTTTTGTCACCGCACAGTTTCGTACCTAAGATTTAGAGAACCCGCAAACTTAAGCTCACAACCTTGTACGTTTGGCCCAGTGGATGACGCAAAGGATGAACATAAGAAGACTACAGTTGGTTTTGCATAACACATTTCTCTAATTGTATACCCCTGATTTAAAAGGCTTTCGCAACTTTTCATGATTCACGCTCGAAGGGGTCAAGGAGGTAGAGAGAAGGGGGAGGTGGGGAGAAGGGGAAGGATTTATTGGAATGGACGGGTCTTTGCGGTAAGCTTGGGACTTATGCCCTCGGTAAATTTTAAAACTGAAGTACTTTCAAGAGGAAAACGAGGACCGATTTGATTACACTCCACAACAAAAAAGTTTTATTCAACGTCGGCATAGCTCATTCGAAGAGCTTTTTGGGAACGCAATCACGCTGCTTGCAATTTCTGGAAGTTGAAGTGGATTCAGGGCAGCTTATTGGCGCACAGGTGAGTTATAAACATAGAAGCACAATACACAGCCCTCCTCAACATTAATGAAAAAAAAAAAACAAACAAACAGAGACGCACTCAACAGCTAAACCGAGAAAAAAGCCACATGGTCATCCTTCCCGTGCCATCGATAACCTAATGGAAAAATCCATTACATTTTTGAGACTTTATGCACTGGAATATGAAACGAAGCCAAATTAATACATTGCTTGTTATTGAAAAACTCGTAAAGTCCTTTGCTGGATGCTTGGAAAACCTGCGTTGATGTTGCCATCAACCACATGAGCAATAATGGTCTCGAGCGGAACTCTCTAACAGTATGAGTCAGCAACGTTTCAACTTTATTTGTTAGTTCAGTGAACAAGTTTTCACACATAGATTCTACGTTTTTAGTGCAGCTTAATGAGCCGCAGGTATAGTAAAAAGTGGGGATTCGGCATTGCCACTATTTTTCAGTATTGATAGCATATAGTTTTTGTTATTTGTTGAATTTCTCTATTAAAACGAACGGTATTCAAAACCAGAAACGTGAAATTTGACCATCAGTTGCCATTGCACACATAAGGTTACGCGTTCGTGCCTTGTATTCAGATTCGTTTTCTACCTGTATCTTTTTGCTCTTAATCTCAGATTTAGTTAAAAGGAGATGATAGTAGAGTTTATGACAACAGTTGCTTAGTGATATCAATTTTTTGCAAGAATACTTGAAAAAAATTCGGCAGTCTCATGTGAATTTTCTATCAATTTTATATTTATAAATTGTCGGACAAAATCGGTACCCACTTGTCTGTTTGAATGTCGGAAAGGTTTTTCAGTATGCCTAGGACAGACAGAACAGGTCATTGAAGCAGCAAGCGCACTATCAGTACAGATTTTATGCTAATAAACTCTTGACTCTCTATGCGAATTCTCGTATTTGCAGCTACAGCTCGACCAATAGTCGCGATTGGAACGTGCAAAAATGCAGAGTTGCCTTAAAATATTTTCCGCTTTAATTTCCGCTTGGAGCCACCAGGTTTTGCCACTCTATTACAACGAAGTCTTTAATTTATTTGATGAAATCCACAACGCTAAGATGGATTACTAGAGTTTCAAGTTTGCCCTTCCGCTTGGTCTAATTTCCCACTTTATGAAATGTGAGTTGGTTGAAAGTGATCCAGTTGAAAATAAGTGAAGAAAGGAGGGTCTAATATGCGTTTTTGCACCTCGCTGAGCAAATCAACCACTACTATAAAATATCAGGAAATGACAAAACATCCTGAACAATGTACTCACATCTTAACTGCTATGTGACAGCTCGTGCAAATCTTTTACAAAACATTTTTTTTGTTTTTGTTTTTGCCTATTCACCGATGCTAATGCAATCTAATGCTTGCAAAGTGCACGCAAATTTTTTGGCACCTTTAAATACGTATATTGTGTAGAGTTTCATGAACTCTTATAGTATTTGTTATACGCACTAAATTTCAGTGCTTCAGGTTCACTGAATTTCAAATTGAGATTACCGGATGAGCTAGTGAAGACACACATGTGCATGCGAACATCCAAAGACAAACACTTAGATGTGCACATGGCACAAGCAAAAACACGTACGCATACGAACAGATGAACGAAAAGAGAAATACCCGTATGAATACCAACATACACAGACAAGCAAACGCATACACACATACGAGGGGACACAGACAAACACCCACATACATATGTTAGCGAAAGCAGACAAACACACACGAACGGAAGAAGACAAACAAACATATATACACAGGAACAGATGCCAGTGTTGCACAATGCTTTGTACAAACCTCTGTGAGTTCGCGGAAAGTGAATGCAATACATTTGTCTTCAATTTGAAGGTTCGATATACCTATACATAGTTGTCAGAAAAATGTTTTAGTGTTGATGAATTTTAGAGAATATTTGTTGCTGTCATCAAAAGGCAGTTCATCATGTCGATGTGGATGTCTCACAATCTCAGCTTGAAATTTTTTCGAGGCAATGAATTTAAATTGTCGGATTCGAGAGATCCACTTATAAAATCTTTTTATCTGAATTACATCGAGTTTTCAACTTCTGTCGTTGTAAAATTTTCAAGGAAAACGCTATTCAAAATCGGCAATCTTGTGTTAGACTATTTACTCATCGAAAAACCACCCACAACGATCAATAGCGCAACTGCTTACTAAGCAGGTAATCCAGAGTGAAGATCGTTTTGTGCTCATTGAGGGGCTCATCCAGTTTGGAGAGAGCAACCGCGAAGTAATGAAGTTCTGTCGTTAGGTAGTGCCATATGCCTGGCAGTATAGCTGCGATATCAAAAAGCTTGAGAGGGGAGATTGGTTGAAGGCAGCGCAGAAAAGCTTTTTGCAGTCATCAAAAACATAGCAAAGAATTCTGTTACCGGTGAAATTTCACCGGCAGATAGGATTTTTCTGAATTGTTCTGTCCAGAAAAACAAGATTTGGCTTGAAGTTCACTTTAAATTGTAGAGGTTTTTACCCCTCAGGGACATTGGAACCGCAACCCGGTCAGCGTACTCTAATGCGTGTACTTGTTGTTATGCTACACTCCCCTCACCAATATTCGTCCTAAGTCATTGAAGCAATTACTGTTTTTTGATGACAATATTCGTCGTCACTTTTCCATAAATACTTCTTTGAGTTTGATTCTTCGAATTTCGTTGAGGAAAAGCAAATGTGTAAATTTGGAATTGTATGACCCATAGCGTGCACATCGTTTATTATCTTCCCACCAAACGAAATGAACATATTTTGGAGAGGGAATTTTGATGTGGAAAGAAACGCCTTATTTGTTGAGAATTGCTTACTTAAGTGCCTATTTATGAATGTAAAACAACAGAGTAAATAAAATGCAAAACGCCGTCATATGAGATACCGAGATATGCACCTCTATAAATTAGTTAGCATATGACTCTTGTAGAGTTACGTACCTTCATTTCGGTAATTAATTGTTACTAAAATTGATATACTTTATAAAAGTTTTCAATGAACTATTTAAGAAATGTCTCTATTTTCAACGGGTGTTTGCATGACAGCTATAAGACAAAAAAAGATGGGCCACAAACTCTACTCTAGAGATTTGATGCGAAAATTGCAGCTTGCAATCAAGGAATATCTTGGCCACTTAAGCAAGAATTTCTGGTCTCGTTTAAACTCAGCAAGTATCATTAGGAGTAAATTAGAGATCCACAGTCCCCTCCGTCACTGCTGGAATCGCGAAACGAAGTTATTACAGATTCTGAAAAAGAAAATCACATCGCTGTCACCAGAACTACTGGGGTTCGCGTCTCATACAAAGGAGTAAGCGTTATGCTCCCTACTTGCCCCCTTCACTTTATTCTTTTTCCACATGTTCATACATAACTTGTTGTCCATATAAATACACACTGTCTTGTAAGTGTTAGATATTATGACATTCTGCTATTTTTGTTTGTAGATTTGTTCTTTTTTCTCTTATTTTTTTTTCCGCTGTTTCGTCCGTTGGACCATATATTCAGCATTGTGCTTTATGGCGTGTATATTACATTTCTCGTATGCTTGCGAGTAAATTCAATTTGTCTCTTTATTTCGTTTGCATATGTCTCTTTATGCTCCCCAAGCGACTGATCTGATTGTAAAGTGCTTTACGTTTGCATTGCGCTTTAAAAAAGTATACAGTGAAGCTTCATGTTTTCCAATGAGCACTTTTGTAAAATGGCTGAATCTTAGGTTATACTCGAGTACAAAAATGGAACCCAAGCTGCATGAATAACGGCGAAATGAATATTTCTACTGTTAAGCGAATGCTTTCGGAAGATTGCTTGTTCCCCTCTTTTAACGCAATCTGAAGCTGATTTTCCAGTTTTCCCTTAAGTTCTGTCACTGCGCTGTCAGTTAAAGCTTTAGGTGTCTTACGCAAATGCACGCGATGTTTCAGACAATCCTTTGTGGTAAAACAACGAGGACCACCCACGCAAGCTCGCAGCAAGTAGTGATCATTTTATCCTCACAAGCGCGCATGAGGGCCAGTTATGGGCGATCAGTGGAAAATGGCATGCCGCCGACTGCGACTGTGATTTCACGAAAAAAGACTCTACCCTGCTGACGACGGCCACGGAGAGCAAGGAGTCAACTCCTTGAATACAACCTCTTCCAGGGCAAAACAGCCGACTTCCGAAGTCGACTTCGAGGTGACTCAGCTCAGAGATTGCATTTGGCGCTCCGCTTCTATAGATCTCTTATGCATCATTCATTAAATAACACTAGTTGAACATGCTTCTAAGCAGACACAGCAAATTCTTATGCAAGTCAGAATACCATATTAAACCAATAAGAATCTTTCAGTATAACAAGCTCTCGTCTGTAATCCCTTTGGCGATTGGCAAGAAATTAGATCTTCCTTGTTTGAATGCTCCTCTTTCATGCAGCAAAGACACAGTTATTCTCGCTTAATTACTGTAAACAAAACTCGCATCACTACTCCTCAGCATTTTGGTGTTTGCTTGGAAATGGACGAATAAGTGGAAGGAAAAGCCACGGGGGCTAGCATGTATACAATCGTATTCATCACACCAGCCACTTTCATAAATTCCACCGTAATATTTTAAACGGCTCGACCGCTGTCATAAAACTTCTATATTGGGCCTTTTTGTCTGACTTCCTGCAAACATACGCGTCTACATATCCGGTATTTTCAACGTAGGAACCACTGAAGCTAGAGTAAAGAAATTTGATATGTATAGTGAGTGTTATAGGACGACTGTACCACATGTGACGTTGGTTCATCAACTTCGAAAAGAGTTACAGACGTTTTAGAGTGCTAAAAAACTTGCACATATTTATACCGGTCAGATTTTCATTTTGTGTCGAATAGGTTATGTGGCTATATAAAAAAGAATCTTTTTTTGGAAGACAGGAGCGAACTGTTGGAGCATGCAAAAGGTGAACGTATTTTTTACATTCAAATATCTGAAAATCCTTTCAAAAATCACCGGCTAACCGGAAAATCGGTTGCGGCGCCCCATGATGTAGGTGGCTCGTTCTAGGTTCAGGGATTCGCGAGTTTAAATTATGAGGCAGATAGATGAACATCACACACAAGCAGTACACGCAAATAGGAAAGAACATGACGTCACTATAACACGCATTGCAAATACAGATTTGTAAAAGCGCATTTTAAACGGCATCGGAGCTGAGCTTTCAGATGTTGAAGGATTGGGGTGTAGAAGCCGCAACTAAACAGCTTTAGAAATATAAAATTGCCTATCACAATAAAAGCATCACCGTATGTTGCTGCCCTCGGACGATATGCTATTGCTTTTAAGTGAAGAAATAAAATACTTCAGGAAATGTAAAGAGGCCAGCTAAAACGTTATTGAAGAAAGAATAAAAGAAATTGGAAGTTGAAAAGTGAAGCTATTCGCGCCGCGTTTTTTGTCAACTATTGCATGCTACCTTTATTACTTTTCTCGTATCTCTTCTTCCTCGTGATCTTGCCTTCCAGCCCCGCAGATTTTCTCTTCTCCAGATATTCCGCTCTCGAGCGTGCCGCAGACACCGATGACCAAACATTTCCACCATCGGATCTGTCCACTGGATTTTTGGTCGACTGCAAAGACTCCTCCAGTCGAGAGGTATCCGAGCGGTGAGCTTATGGTTCACATATTGTCAGTCATGCAGGCTATGTGTTCTGCTCATTCGCGTTTATGTTTGTATATTTCTTGGATCACGTCAGCAAATTTCCTACGACGACAGATATCTTCGGAAGTGATATGATCTCGGAGGGAACCCATGCGCGTTGTGCATTCCATTGCCTTATGGGGCACAACCATTCTTTCCTCGTCTGCTTTTGTTGTTGACCAAAATTCCATTCCGTCTGTGACTGTGGAGTGGAATAACTCGGCCTTTCTTTCCATTCGTAGACCGTTCTCAAGAAGTACGTTTTTAACCTTACTGAAACGAATCTATGCTGCTCTCCTCGTTTTTGCATTCACCTACGAAGTTATCGACAAAGTTCGGTTCATGTCCTAAGCAGATGTAGTTTCCGACTTCTTTGATGTCTTTGTCGGCAGGATGGCTTCCAATCCGATGTTCCTAAACTCATTCTAGAATTGTTCCAGCTCTCCTGCAGTTCTGGCTCGCTATGGGCGATGGATGATAACGCAGTCGTCTGCAAATAGCAAATGCTTCATTTGCTCGTCGTCGATGGGATTGAGATGACTGAAGAGTTCATCTGGAGTTATTGCATACAGCTTTGATGAGATTTTATCACCTTGATGTACTCCTTTAAAAAGAAGGATATGGCGGGCATCGTTACGGATTTTGGTTTCTGTGTTGCCACCAACCTTCAGCTCCTGCAGGAGATCAACGTATTCTGGATTGATATAAACTCTGTTTAGTGCGTTGAGTATCGCATTGATCTCTACTGAATCAAAAACTTTCTTGTAAGTAGTGAATGCGAGACAGAGAGATGTCTGGAACTCCTTGCAATTCTCGAGTTATTGAAGGATGATGTGGATTTGGTCAATCGTTGAGTATCCCTTGGAAAGCCAGCTCGCTGTCTACTTGTGAGCAGATCCAGGTCTTTGATGAGGCGACTGAAAATGATACCCTGAACGTCTTATATATCTGAGATAGCAGCGTGATTGTTCTACTGTTGCCAAGGTCTTCAGGGTTCCCCTTCTTCCTTAGGAGTATTACTCTTGACGTCTTCCACGCAGCAGGGATTCTTTTGTCCCTGCAGCACCTGCTGAAAGGAGCTGCTAGTGCCTCCACTCCCTCGGTCTCTAGATGTATGGGGCGAATATCGTCATTTCTTGTGGACTCGCCCACCATAAATTACTAGCTGCTGACTGCACTTCCTCCACGTAATTTCTGGTGTGGACTGGCTGTTAACGGTTGCGTAGGTTCTCGTAACGGCAGTTTTAGAAGGGTAGAATTCACTATGAAGCCTCAAAAGTATTCCATATACAAATGTACCCATTATCTGCCAATATCATTTTCGCTACTCCAATGATTGTCCGAAATTATTATGGCGATTTGAACAGCTCTGCTACTAGAAAACCGCAGCAGTGCTCCGATACTCTTTGAAAATATTCATTTACACTCGATGACAATCTAACATCGAAGAAATTTCAACAAATGAGGCCTACTTTCAGCTCAAATAATTACTAAAAGCAATGATAACACAAGGTTTAGAAAGGATATTGTCTGCTCAGAGTTTTTGAGGATATGGAGATAATTTTCGCCTCACCGGCCTAGTAAATTGATGATGTTGTTAGTAAAATTAATGGAATTATAATACAAATTAAGAAATGGTGAGAATATAGCAATGAGGAGGCACCGGTCATCAGTGGGTTGGGATAATGCTGGCATTTGCACACCAATGGTATATCGGAGCATGTTGCAGAATTTGGATCACTATGAACAAGGAACTTAATCCTCCTCTTCACTCTCTAATGCCGTTTATGTAGCTTCATGAGATATGATTAACAAGGCTCCAAAACGATAGAAGTATTTCGTCTAAAATTTTGCTAATATATGAAAACCAAAAAATATGTTAAGAACCAAAGGAATAGTATTATTTTATTAGCGTGTTATTTTTTATTATTATTTATGCTGTTGTAGTTAACTTGTTTTTGTTTTTTTTACGTTGCGCCTTTTTTGCTCTCCACTTATATAAAAGTCGTTGTTGCGATTCACAGCCGTCCATCTGTACTATATGTACAACGTAAAGCTCTCCATCATCAACTAAATAGGTGTTCAATGTAAACCTGTCGACACTGTGCTTTCTAATACATTTTATTCCATTCTAACAAACAGACTGTTTCGTTCAAACAGATTTTCCCATAGGTGAACGGCGAAAACTGAAATATGTAAAAAAATTTTTTGGGGCATAAAGCTCAAGAAGAACTGACGGATAACGAATAAGGGAAAGCGCTAGCAAAAAAAAAAGCAAATGAGAGAAATTTAGTTGAGTGGGTGGTATAAGGGAATCAGATTGTCGAGATCAGTAAGAATGTGATCTTAACATTTAGTGCGGAGAGTGGGATTTTGTAAATGTAGGCAACATTAATCCTAAAGGTGCTGCTTCAGTGACAAAACTGCTCTATGCAGCACAATAAAGACAAAAGTACAATCCCTTCGAGACACTTCAAACAAATAGAGAGTCGCATGAGAGACCGGCGGCGCGACATATGTTTTCTAGCAAACATCCCCGATGCACTTAGGTGCTGCACAAAAAAGCGGAATCTAACCTCATCAGTGATGAAATGATGCTGCAAAAGAGGATTAGATTGAATAATCTTTCTACAATATACAAATTTCATTTTTCGAAAATTTGCGATGAATCCTCCATTGTGTTGAATAAAAAGAAGCAATTAACGATAGTTTTATCTATTTATATTGTTCGTAAGAATTTTTTTACATAGTCTAAGCTCCATTCCAATGAATTACAAAATATGCCCCAACAACGATAACGAAAGCAACAACAACAACAACAACGACAACAACAGATCTCGACATAGGTGATTATTGCAGTGACTGCGATAGATGTTCTATTGTTACAATTATTGACTCATCATTTCCAGCTCAGTATTTTCGTGGATTTGTTCCCAGAGTGTGGTACGGCATGATTCGGCGACCGTCGAACTGCTGCAACCTATGTTTAATCCTAAATTTTAACCAATAGAAAAATTGTGAAGTAATGGGTTGAAACCATTCGAATCCACCACCTAATGTGCCTTAGGGGCATATCTTTGGAAGTGCTTTGACAAGTTTTATTGTTGCAGTCGAATTTGTCATTTCCCACATGCTAATTTTTTTCTAGTTTTCAATGTGCAACTTGAAATTTGCAGCTTCACGTAATCCTCACTTTGCAGCTTCCTGTAGTATTATCCTTAATTTTCATTCCATTTACTTTATGGCTAAACTTTTCGAAATATTTTGCTAATTTTTGGCTATTTTATTCAGCAGTGTGCAGTATTGGCTGTAAAATTAAGCGATTTTGTTTTGCTTAATGTTTATTCTGGGAAATTTTAAAGCTAAATCCCTGATGCACAACCCCTTCCCACGTCCGTTTGGAGGGAGGCAAGGGGAAGGGGAAGGGATTTGCCATAGATTTTGAATTTTTTCCAAGAAATAAGTCATCGTCGTACTGTTGAACAAGCATTGAGAAGAACTAAAAATCTCAAAGTTTTCTAAAGTCTGATAAATCACCTAGTTGCAAGTTTCGGCAGGAAGTTGTTGGTTTTTCTCGCAAACAGGCAAGAAAATCAGTGTGTGAACTAAATGAAAGACGTTTGACGCATCACACTTTTTGGCAAAGCGCAATGCTGCAACAATCAGTTTTGTTTATATTCCGCTGCTAGTCTTATAACTCTGCTCTTTAGTTAAATTGTGGCTTGAACGGCACAGCATTTCTATGAAATTACACCAAGTGAACCATTCTGATAGATTCAGGCTCCTTCATCAATTGATTAAATAGCCTGACCATCGATCAGTCGATGGTTTAAATTTGATGCAACCGGAAGTAGTTCACTTTCAACTGTATTCAGCACTCGAATTTTACAGATAGTCGTGCGCGAATTTAGAGCGAAGGGTTGTATTCAGCAAAGAACAAATCGCATTGTAGTATCGATGTTCGAGCAACGTCATCTCATAGTGAATCATTCGGTGACGTGGTTGATGCTCTCTACTCTAATGTTCATGTTAAAATATTTGCGTTCAGAGCATTTGACGCTCCTTTTCCTTAAATGACGACGCGTTGTAGGTATAATACATCCTTGCTACCTATATCCACCTTTTATGAATATGGTCGATTTTTGCTTTCATGTTTTTGGGCCTACGTAGAAAAATCTCACGCAGAAACCTCGGGATCTAGGTGCTAGCAGATTGCCGGAAGAAATGGAAATGACTGTTAAGAATTTTCTTCCATCTGTAAAATGCTTTCTTGAGGACATTTCTGATTACATAAAGCAACCTCCAGACCCTTGCTTAGTGCCCACAACGAAATAACTCAAAAATATGTTACACGTATTTTTTCGGCTTTCTAGAAAGCCAACTTCCCGTCTTATGGCATTTCGCCTTCTCCCCACCCCACCCTTCCTAATCTCAACATAGTACCAAGTGATGAATGATTTTTAACTCACCGATTACTCAACACAGTCTATAACAAGTTCACCACTCATTAGTTGATGTTTATTGTTAACATTAATTAAAGTGTGTGTACTTTTTAAATTGCGTTAATGCAAAACAATTCCCCTGAAAAAAAATCGTTGTAATTGTAAATATCCCTAAAATATATGCCGACGTTTTTTCTTGTTTAAAAAAAAAAACTGAATTCATAATGATACAAATAAATGTGTTTATTTATAAATACAAATTTTCGTTTCATTATTATCCTTTAAAATATTACATAATTCCTTTCTCCCGATTACAAAAGGCGATTGATCTCTCCTCTATTCTTCAATTGTTCCACTGCGAATTTAATATTATTTCGACTACTTTTGTCGCTTAGTTCGATTTTCTTTGTTCTGCGTGAATAAACGGTTTCCTTCCTTCTAATCGATCTTATTTAAAATGCTCCGTATCTATATCTTTATTAGATCGTTTTCTAGGAATCAGATCCTCAATAATTTCCGATTGGCGGATATGATGTGATACGAAGTTTCAGATAGTGAAGTGTAAGTTCCATATGGATTTCCTCTAAAAAAAAAAAGTAATTCAAATTGCCGCTCACCGATATTCTATAATTATTAATGTTGATTGATAATGCAAACATTTTCCCTTTGATTTTAGTCCACATAATTTTTTAAAACTAATTGAGTGTTATTTTAGATTGTCGTAACTTTACTTGCTGCTTATTGCCATCAATTTTCTTATATTTCTTGTGTTATACTTCTTACCTGTTATTTACTCATTTCACGATTTCATTCACGTTACTTTCGAGTCTTTATTATTCAAATTATAAACACTGTTTACAATGCTAGATCAATTTTATCGATTTAAATTACACTTCAACCTCTGAATTTGCTTTAATTTCGCATTTTCTTTTGTATTGAAATGCAAAACGAGACGGACGGTCGATAATGATGTATCACTTGTTTGAAGCAGTAATACGAGCGTGATTGAAATAGTTATTGTTAAAAATTCTATGCAAGTGATGAAAATTTGTATTGAGAAGGAATTCCTCCGTCAGAAGAAAGAAACCAAATGATGCTCCCTAGTGCTTATCACTGAGACATGATTGCTTAATAATATTTACGAGTATGCAATATCCGGTGTAAACCTAACTTTCGTCACTATTTCAGGCTAAATTCGGGTGGAATAGGCTACCAGTTAGAGCATAATCTTTCATTTACGTGAATTTTTTTACGCTTAATTGTTTTATGCATATATGAATCACTAATGCGGAGCAATTTTCACATGCAAAGGCTAGAGCAGTGTTGCAACTTCAACGCAATATGCAACACGTATAACGAAAAAGTCATCCGCTGTGTGTGACACTCAAACTGTTTTACAAGATTGCAATGCTGTAATGTTGAAGTGCTGTGCAACAAATGCAGAATTTTTTTTTTTTTTTTTTTTTTTGTATGCTGTTCAGATTACCGTTGAAATAGCACGCAAATCTGAAGTGGTTTATGTATGAAGAGGGTATATATGATGCATTTATTAGCTGCTTTATTGATTTCATTATAGTCTTTACAGGCACATTTCCTTGGATCAGCCGATAATAAATATTCGACGTCAAGAAGCAAAGGATTGCCATTTATCCACTTCAAAAACGCCTAAAGGTCTCAAGCTCAAGAATCTTTTGCTTGCGGCATTTTTGCGGATCGCAACATCGAAGTATTAATGCTCAGCTCCCTTTGATGTGAGTTCAAGTAGATCTTATTTGCGCATCAAATGTCGTTTATAACTCACTTTATAACTCCCTTTATGCGCTAATGCTTATATTTGTGGATTTATCTACCACTCAATTCCAACTTATTGACGAGAATAGTTGAAACGATGGAATTCGATGACTGTAATCCAAAGTTAATGATATGCGAGTCAACCGCCTAATTGTGAATTTAATTGGTGACGTCATCAACGTTTAATTGCAATTTTCAGTGTTACATTTGCAAATTCTCTTGTACTGTGTGGGTTTTATTGAGAACGCATTCTAAAGCAGCCGGTAATATGGGAAAGCACGTAGTGAGACGTTGCTGACTGAAGTGTATAAAGTACATCCCCCACCAATAATTCTGTGCATTTTTTCGGCACACCTCCAGTTTAGCCAACCCCACCGCCTCCCGCCGTTCATCCGATGAGATATCACTCGCAACAATGCAGAGGTTTGCGCAATAAAAAGTATGTAACTAAATTTGAAGAGATAATCTTTTAATTTTTTTTTCATAGAATTTAATGCGACTTTTCTTGAGGTATATTATTCGTATAGTCAAACAATCTGAAAAAGTCGTCCGTCAAATGGAAAAGAAAACAGAGAATTTCAAAATGGAACCATATAAAACTTGCTTAGAACATTATGGGTAAAGAAGGAACTTTAGAAGATGATGAACGAACGGTGAATGCATAGCTTTGGCTTTTAAAAGTTAAGCCCCTTGATCTATAGGTAATATACCATTTTCCGGATGCAGGCTCTAATGCTGTTTAGTAAAGAATAGCTTAAAATATCGCTCATTTGCAACTCCTATGAAATGTATGATATTTGGGATACGCTATAAAATTCTGGGATATAGTAATGAAAGTTCGCGACAATAAGTTTCCTGATAAGTCAGACTAACACTGAGGTATATATGATGCTTTTTTCTACTTCTGAATGACGTCATTGTTTATTGTTCAATGTTGAAAAATTGCAAGTAGGTAAGGGAAGGAAAGAGGATTGAAGATGAGAAGAGAAAAGAAAGACAAAATTAGGAAATCATTGTTTATAAACTAATCTTCGATAAAAAAAGTTGCATAATTTGTGATTTGCCGTCATTGCAGTTAAAAAAAAATCGCTAATATATAAAAAGTTTTCTCATGCAATCTGAAATGAAATTTTTTTCAGCTGACGGATGCTTAATTAGTTCATATGCAAATATTTCGATTACGTGGTACTGACGGTTTCTAGGACATATTGAAGAGATGGCTGGCGGCATTTGTTTTTTTAAAGTGCGGTGTCCCGGCGCTGTGCAAAGAGATGACATTAATGAACATGTGAGCTATGCTGAGTAGGTATATAGCGCAAGACTTGAGCGGCCAATAGTGCAATCATTCACAGCGTTAGCTTGCCGTCTTGTGTTGCGTTGCTGAGAATATAAGTGGCATATTGTAGAAATAACATTTGTTTGGTATTTATGTTCCTCAGTAAAACTGTTTCTGAATTGTTTAATTTCCTTTAATTTAATTTAATTTCCTGAATTAATCAATTTAAATTCCTTCAGTTTCTTTTTCTTTTAAGTGTTTTATCGTTTTATTCACTAATTGCAAGACAAATGCATTTTTTTTGCACTATAAACTCGAAAAATGCAAGTAAATTTGCAAGTTTTGCAATGTGCAGAGAAGTTAAGAAAAGACTGAAGTTATATTTTTAGTTTTGGGAAACTGTTGCAAACATCATAACTACAATATTTCAAAAATATAAATGTTTTGAAAGAACCTATTTATAACAATATTTTCAAATGAAATAACCGCAATAAATTTTTGAAAGAATTTGACGTATTTGGTAATTTGCTATTAAAGTCAATAGTTTTTGGTTTTTCAAGTTTAGTTAATCGTTTCTGTTATTTCATTAGCACAATGAAAAGATTAAAGATTTCCCGTCACTTCGATAGTGAATTGCATAAGTTTACCTATGCCGAAAAGGTGTTGTGGCATTGTGAAGCAGTGTACTGCCAAATACACAATGTTTTGAAATGTACTATCGAAACAACAAGAGCATTCCATCTGGGATTGTTTTTTCGTATTAATTGTTTTTTTTTCAAGGAACCCGAATTTTTATCGGATCAATGAGGTTTTAAAAGTAGCAAGTATCGAAAAATTTTTATTATTACAATTTTTTTTAAAGTGGAACCGTTTACAATCGGCATCGTTCGTCATATCAGTAACTGCACTACGTTTGAATAAAATGAGTCTTTATAGTAACATTGACGTTATGGTGTCGAGAGGTATCCTAAAATACGCTAGCACATTATTGATGCGAGTTGGCAACAACACCGTGCAGCCTATCTCACGTGGCATCACAACGACATCGAAGAATACAACTCTTGTTGACTTTGAGGAGGAAGCGGTTCCGGAGCGCCGCTCACTTGCTCAAGCATTCCTCAATTTGGAGCAGCTTGATCCAAACCTTTATCGGTTAGCTCACGTTCCATTTGCTTCTTTTATGAGCGTATTCAGGATGCCAGAATACGAATATCGGCAACGGTTTCATTTGCGGTTTTATAGGTTGCAAACAGCTTTTATCATGTCTATTGCCAATTTCGTTTATGATCCAAAAGAGAAAACTAATTTCCAACGTTTCTCCCCAATTTTCACTCTTCTTCTCATTTGAATAATCATCCAACTTTTCCGCTATTTTTTATTTTTCTGCATTCATAACTGTGAATTATTTCCTTTAAAGGGCTCATGAGTTAATGCGTGGACGCAAGTCGATGGAAGCTGTTTATGGTGGTCAGGTGATCGGTCATTCGCTGAATGCAGCGTCGGCCACTGTCTCCGCTGAATTCATCCCACATTCACTACATTCCTATTTTATCAAATCAGGTCGGTGTACTAAGATTTACTTTTAAAAAACAACGGCAACTACAATATCATTCATTATCTTATTCACGCCATATTTCAAAGAAAACAAGTGGGAAACAGATCGCACAGTTTATTATTCACGACCACTACGGTCATAACTTTATGATATTTTCTCAAGGTGCTGTTTAAACGGTCCATTATGTTTACTTTGCATTTACGGATACGCGTCATATACATCTTTAAGTGGCTGAAGCGTCTGCAAAGGTTATCTAGTTCGATCCAATTTAATAAGTCTACTTTTCAATTATTTAGTATGAATCACGCTTGTATGAACGTTGCAGCACAACTTTATTTAGGTGAGGATGAGTTACTGTTAAGTGAAGTAAGACAGATGAAGCATATGGAGTAGTATTGATACGTGCAGTATTTTGCTAGTCGTGGAATTTCCTCGATATTCGATTGCCTTTTTTATCTATTCTTCACTGCTGAAAAGATATGTTTTATTTGTTGCTGAATAAATTGACGTCAATTTTTTAAAATAATATTTATTTTGTTGTCCTTGTTTAAAACAGCTGCAATGAACAATATAAGCGCGTTTCATATATGTATTTTGTAGGTACCGTAATGGCGCCGATACTGTATCAGATAGATCGTGTGAGAAATGGACGAAGTTTTTGTACACGTTGTGTAAAAGCGACGCAAAATGGTGATATAATCTTCACTGCTCAGGTTTTTGATCTGTAATATTCATCCGTTCACTTGAAGAAAGCAACCTTCAAAACGATATTGTTTAATACTTGAAGCAAAAATGGAAGGTTTTTTTCAGGACAATTTTTACGGTTTTATAAGTTATGCGATGTTCATTTTATTTGAACAATCTTTCCTATCATCCACTATTTTGTAAATCCTTTCAGTTGTCGCATAAATTTAATTTTCTCAAATAATTACTAGAAAAGATCTAGTGTGTTCATCAACCTTTCTATATGTTACTAATCGCTGTGCATTTTTATTTCAGATTTCGTTTCATAAACGTGAGAGAGATTCGATCAGACATGAGACTCTATTACCAAATGTTGTTGGTCCTGAAAACCTGAAGAATATGCAAACGCTAATGACCGAGGCAATTGCTAACAAAACGTCGAGTATTGATGAAGCTCATCGTACAATTATCAAACACAAATTCGCCGATTTATTACCGACGTTAACGAAAGTTTTTGAAGTAAATTCTTTGTTTTGAGGTTGTTTTTTTTTAATTTGAGGCTAGCTTCGGTTTTACTTGATAATTGCTAGGCGATTTATTGCAAAAGATTGCTTTATTTCTCAGTCATACTTTCTTCATTAAGAGCGGACACAATTAACTTCTTTCGATAAACGAGGCAGAGCCATTACAAAATTAATTATTTTCTTCTTTTTTTTTTTTTAATGGAAATCTATAACACCTGTTTCATGTCTGTCAAAAACGAAAAAATCTCTTATAAAGTTCAGCTCAATCACATGCATGCATTTCAGCTTCCTTTTTTTCATAACCCGAATAAAGCTATATTGTTTCGTATTTTTTCGTTTTGTCTCTTCATTCGTTTATACTAAAATGTTTCGTATCATTCTTCAGTATTCATCGTTTTACCTTAAACTGTCTTTTTCACAATATTCTTCGAATCTTGCACAACACTCATCTAAAAAAATTCGTTTTGAGGGAAAAGTTTATTGTGATATTTTGCTATATTTAACCGCTAATTTTGCTTCATAATGGGAGGCAAACTTTCACATTCACCCATTAGCTTCATTCCTTTATTCAAATTTAACTGTAAATCCGTAATTATCACTTCCAAAAAAAAAAATCAGTCATTTTCTCAACGAATCTTATGCATTTTATCGATCTTATGCCTTCTAAAGGTGGAAAAATATTCAATCGAGACTTTTTTACATCAAAACGGCAAACCTCTCGATTTTTTTCTGCGTAGAAATTGTTTTTTCTCTTCCTTGACAGCCAGCAAAAATAATTTTTTTTTTTTTTTTTTTTTTGATTGTACGGTATTTTCTCAAATAAATAGCAACTTGTTTTCAAGACTTAAGAACATTAGAAACTCTCTCGTGAGTGGAAAATACGGAATGAAAAATCTTTGTTCCGCTATCCTCAAAACTATATATATATATATATATATATATATATATATATATATATATATATATATATAAAATCTCTTAGCACTCGGAAATGTTTTGGCATTGTGACGATGACGTGTTTGTAGAAATAAATTTCGGGTGAGGCATGCAAAACTCGATTTACAGGTGAGACCGGTCGACGGAGAGCGCTATATCTTCAAGAAATTGGATCCGACATTGAATTCGCAGTTCCACGTATGGCTTAAAGCAAGGGAACATATCGGTTGGCACTCTAAAATAGTCCATTGCAAAATCTTTTATCGGTCTTTATTAAAATTTGATGTAAAATATTTGCATCAATAAGAAGAGAATGAGCGCCAGCAACAAACTTCCACTCATTTATTCAAATGAAATGTTCACTTTAATAGTCTAATATAAAGTTTGGGGCCTTAAATGTGTGGTATCGGCTATCAATAGGCACACTTATTCGCGAATAAAATATTAGCATTTAAGAAGAGAATTCGCATTTTTCACTGACACTGTGAGAACTTCTCCGGTGATCTTCGTTATAAAGTTTGTTAATAAGTTTTCGAGGAAGGGGATATCAAGGACCCGATCCTATGGCCGGAAGATTGCAGGTTTCCCGATCTTTTCACGAAGGCATATTTCATAAAAGATCATTTTCGCATCCTTTCCTATGATGCTTAAAGTCAAAGGCTGTATATATTGAGAGTGAAATTTATAGTGAAGTTTCTACGAAAATTAGCAGAATTTGTCTATAGCCATTGTATGATGCAATGATATGCGCAACAAAGGTTCATAATAAAATTGAGACGCTGAAAATGTGTGTGAATGACAGCGTTGCTGCAAACATATTCTCCTCCAATTTAAAGCTGTTTCCTCTCATATATCAATTTGAAGCAGTTGCCATAGGAAGAGATGTGAGTTTGGCTGTTCCATTTTACGGGATTTGAAAGGAAACTGCTCCCCAAAATTAACTCTTTTACTTGCGTTTTTGTTGTTTTGAAGATGAGAGGTATGATTTTATTGCTCGTCGCACTGGGAAATTTTTTTATCACTGCAGGAGATGATTTTTGCTTGCAACGATGTCTAGCTGCTTATGTATCTGATAGCATGATGATGGAGACATCATTATTACCCCATCTTGCCCGTAAGTTTATTCCTTCGATGGTTTTCTCGCTCGATCATTCCCTTTGGTTTCATAAACCCGAATTTCATATCGATGAGTGGATGTTGTTCGAAACGGAAAGCCCTTGTGCTGGTTAGTTCAATTCTCACTCATTGAAATCAAAATTTAGCATAGTGACTGAACAGCGATTCTTATAAATGCTTCGGATATTTTTGGGATTTCTTCGCTCATATCAAATGCAAGTAGGTTGTTAAGAAGCAATTTCTGTTGTTTAAATTTTGGCATTGTTCATTTTTCAAGTATATCAAAATTTAGTAGAATTGCTGCGGCTATAGAAGAAAAGCAAATAGGTGAAGGTAAATAAATGATGTGCCGAATTAAATTATAAGAGGGGGAAAATGAGCTTTCAGGTCAAAAATTCTCAAAAAAGTTTTTTTTTAAATCTAAAATTTTCGTGTTTAAATAATTCACGCATTGCAAACCGTATTCAGAACAACTATTTCATTGATTCACATCAGAATAGTCTCACGGATGATAACTTCATTAGATCAATTCAAAACAGTACAATTACTTTCGGGTTAGACGCTGTTGAATAAATTAACCTTATTTGATAGTAAGTGATTTTTTCCTCATAGAAAGTGGTGTAAAATTTTCCCAATTAGCCAATTTATAATGCTTAATTTGAAAGTAGAATTCACTGTCTTCCGTCTAGAATTTTGCGTTTCCACATAGTTTCTGCGAAAAAAATTTGGAAAATTGTTGAATATATTCGTAGTGAGAATTTTGCGTCTATATTCTTGTAGTTGTTTTTCATTGTTTTTGTTTTGCTTTTTTTTATTTTTTGTTTTTTGGAAAACGAGTGCATCAGAGAGATTTCTGCAGGCATTCCGATGAATTAATACTTGTTGGAAAGATTTCATCACCTAACCACTTCATTTGGAATATTGAAAATTCATCTGTTTTGTTGGCCAATCAAAACGAAACGCCAGTCTTTAATATTCTTAAGTGATTGGTGTGATCAATTTGTCGATTTACATCGGGAACATCCACCTAAACGTTTCATTTGCAGTGCAATCGAACATTCCACAAAAAGTTAAAGACCGTTCTCTAACTGCATGAAAAATGGATTTCTCAAATTTTTTCGAAGAAATTCTAGTAAAACCGGTCGAATTGAAGCGAACTGCACCTTTGTAATTCAAACGATAAACCGATTATAAAAAAATATAATATTAACCAAAAAATGCAATTAAATAATATTTCCGTTGATTTAGGAAAAAAGCACATTTCCAGCATCTCGAGAAAATTTCCTGCCAATCAGCGTTATATCGGATTCCTTATCGAAATACCATAAAGCATCTGATTTTCGGCAAGGTCCTACAATCCATGAAAGATCTCTGACTCTTCATTAGGAATGAATGCGGAAATTCTCGAAGAATTTCCACGAAATTTTATCAAATTTTCTCTAAATGCATAATGCATACCAGAGAATAGCTCATTGGATTTTCAAAATCATCATCTATAACTGCATAATGCATAAGGCGAATGATCTTTTAGTGAGAATTGCTTGTCGATCAGTTTGTTAGGTTATCCTCGGAGCAAGTTGAATTCTCTTTTGATGATGAGGTTTGATTGTTTACTGAAATTTTTATCTGCAACGATTAGACGTTTTTTTTGGATTTTATTGCATTTATCTTTTTTTTTGAAAAGACTATCTATTCATTGTCAAATATACTAACGAACTTTCTATGAAAAAAGTTAGCATTTTGTTGCCACTTTTATTTTTTCTATTTTTCAAAAATGCTAACTACAATGCCCTGTACATCCATCTATTCGGTTTTGGTATTTCAATTTTGGGATCTAGTCTGTCGATTTGAACGAGATTGATAGTGTGGACATCCTAAACATTTTCGAATATTGTCTGCAAAAGTCAATTTCACAGAGCCTTGAGCCTAGCCGCTATTTTATACCTCGAAATTTTACCGTGAGTTTGAATCCTAACGAGAGACTTGTTTTCAAGAAGAATTTCCTGAAATTAATCGAGCAGATTTTGCGCCCCTTCTTTGATCATCGCATCCATGATCAGTTCCATGACAGTTGATCCCACGGTAAAGTACAATTACCACTACTAAACAGTGCTGTTATTTTTGGCAACGTGATTATAAACTTCGCAGTCTCAGTAGTTTTTTATGATATGGCGTTGTTCACGAATTTCGGTCTTGAGAGTGGGGTGGGGGAAGGGGTATGGTCGGCTTACACAAATCCTATTATAACGTTAGTTGTTCCCGAAAGCAATAATCAACGAAATTTATATAACCATTTCTTGTGAAATATACGGCAATTTATTTCGTAATCAAAGCACTCATGCTGCTGTTAGTATAAAGATTATGAGAGAGAGAAAAAAAAGAATTGCAATAAATAAATGCAATAAAACAGCCAAAACTTCAGAAGGTTGTGATCGACCACAAAAAATGAGTAATTAATTAGACAGTTTTAAAACATCTCTCGAGAACTAATACTTCACCTTGTCACCAGTTGTCCGAACTGTTTACCTTCATGTGGCTGAAAACAGAACGGTGCAATCGATTTGGAAGTTTTCGGCTTGTGAAAACTATATGGATATACAGGATCTATCATATACCAGATTATGTTGAATGTATTCTTTTCCCACCTTAGACGTTGAAATCGTTTCTAGAAACCAATTTGCTTAGAATTTCGGTCTTTGCGGTACTTCCTAACTCGTTATTTATTGAGACCTGGAAAAGTGCATCTGTAGAAATTAATATATGCAAGCAGCCATATTTTGAATGTGTATGTGGCCGAATCGCTCTTTTTTGGCGATCGATAATGTGGTTGGTATGAATGCTGTTTGCTGATTCAGCGCAGTTGCAGCTGGAAGTCGAGCATTCAGCACGGCCCGACTCTGGACAAGGGATGGTACATTAGTGCTATCGGTCGCACAAGAAGGACTCGTCAGATCACGTCTCTAACTTATTTCAAACATTTCTAACTTAATTGCACTTCTGTAAATTCACTCTGTTTTAGGCGCATTAGATTTGAGAAGGGAACCGTATATTTAGTGTTAAAATCTGATTGTATGAAAATTCATGTTATTTTCCTCCTTCTGTGAGTGGAGAGGTGGGAGGGGGGAGGGGAGAGGGAGGGGTGGATGCAATTGATGCAAAAATATTGTCTAAAATAGGCGAAGTGTGGTCAATTGATAGGTCACATAACGTAAGCAGATTTTCATTGCCTCGAATGCGTCAAGTTTTTGATGATGCATTCTACTGAAAATTAGTAATTTTAGGTGCCAATACAAATGCATGCGTAAGGAATCTTTCATAAAATGTGTTTTATGCAAATTTGATGATTAAATCGCCTCAACTCTTCACACACACACACAACCAATAACTATTTATTCAATACTCTTCACTTTAGTTCAAAGATCAGAGATCATACATTAAATTTAATTCAACCTTGACAGTAAAAATATATAGCTAAGTGAAATTAGTTTACTTCATATCGTTTATAAAATTATATTTTCCTCGTTGATAACGACAGAATTCCGAATCACTTTGCTTCGGCCATTGGAAATTAATCGATTTAGATTTATTACCTATGCGATCATCTAATTGAATTAATCTCCGTTGATTATTGATATATTAATTGAATTATAATTGAATATGATTCAGTTATTGCAAACATTTGTTATATTGATATCAAACATATCATTAAAGAGAAGGGGTTTGAGAAATATTAGAAGAGATTTACTAGAATATATTTTATGATGAAAAAAGCTGAAAGATATACCCCCTATAGGGTTTCTAATGAGACTTGTACTGTTATTTCCGTGGTTGAAGTTTATGTCGAAAGTTCTTTTAAATTATAAATCGTACACTCATGAAAAGCGTCGAAAAGGTGTGCCGATCATCTCCATTTGAAAAAGGAGAAACAGAAATCTCGATAGAAGTTTTCTGCAATTTGAAATTCTTTCATATGTTTTTCAAAAAAAAGTTACTTATTTGAAAAAAAGTTCTCTTCAGAATAAGTTTCTCAAAGAACTTTCATTTAAAATTGAATCATCTATTGGCTGCTTTTTATGTTCCTAATTTTAAATGTTTTTCGGCATTATAAAATCTTCATCGAATAATCTCCTTCAAATGGCTTTCGTCTCTTTTTTCTGATACTCTAATGATCATCTCATCATCTCACAATAGATTTTCACATCATGATTCGTTCTTTCATAGCATTTTATCAACTTTTTTTTTCTCTGCGCTCTCGATTCGCTTACATGTCTCAATAAATATCTCATTAACCTATTCACTTTCGTGTCTTAATAATTAAATATCCGTAATTTTTATGCTCTTTCAAAATAATTCTCGAAACTTTGAATTATTGTCACTTAATGCATAATTTTTGTTTATATATTTATATATGAGATAAGAATCGATTTATTCCTAATAGATTTCATTTATTCTTAATGGATTTCAGTCGTCGCTTTCTCACCTCCATTTAATTTTACCTGTGCAGTTTTGCTGTTTCTGTGTGATGTTTAGTTATTATTTCGCATTGACAATCTAATGCATCATTGGTGTATTTGTTTTTATTCTATTCATTGTTTTCTCAACGAACAATTCCTTTTAAATCTATTGCATTACTGGACAATATCCAGATTCGTATTATTAAGCCATCGTTGTTTTTATAAGAATCGTCAGTAAAGACCGCTAGCTATTTCTTATAATTACACTTTTTATTTCATATTTATGTGTTTATTAGCATACTTAAAGTTGAACGCAAAGCATTTAGATTCGTTGTTAAATATCAAAATATTTGAGTAATACATTTTGAATTGGGGATCCCTCCATCGACGATAAAGGAAGAGAGTAATACATTCATAGATGCATCACCCGGAAGGCCGGCACAATTTCCCCTTGGGCGATTTCGTCCATTAACCGTTGTAACAGTAGTCAAGGAACTTCCAAATGGTACTTTGTTTACTTCTTACTATCAGGTGAGAGGTTGTGCAAATCCTCGGCTGAACATTTATTATGCTTGGGGAAACCACGCGAGTAACAGTGACGCCACTGGTTGTTTTTACTCAGTTCTCTTGTATGTGGGAATATTCTATTGTATAGCATATGACTTCAACTGAGGGCGTCCTTCAGCGTATTGGATGAACGAAGAATTTGGATTCGAATCTGGATTGTAGTTTACAGGTGCTGTGGAAGAGTTGTCCATACTGGGTTGCTTGTTCTCACAGCCATTCCAATCCAGCAGGTGGGTGGATCATCGCACAGTAGCGTTACACTGGTGATATTAAGCCGAGTTGTTGCCGTTACTGAGATACGAATTTGTTTGATCACATACAAGAGGGCATAGTATGGCTGGTTGGCATCAGTGTTGCAAGACGATGTGTTCAAAAGTATTTTCTGAAGGCACTAAAAATGTAAATCTTCTACTAAAGACCCTTGGCACAGTCGGCCAATAATTAGATGATCTGAAGCAATGGTTCGCTTTTGTGATTGCTGATCACTTCAGAAATTCCTGACTTTGTTTCTAGAATGAGAGAGTATTGTTGGAAAAATGCTTTGGAAACATGTAGTTTCGAATCTAGAACCGAGAAAGGTCAACCGGAAAAGCAGTGAATAAGCAATTTTGTTGATGAATTGTATGTTCTGTATATGTGTTAATGATCTATTTGCAAACTTTGAATCGGCCGATGCTACTGAAGGTTTGCTGTGAAAAGGTGTCATTATATTAGGGGTAGTGTACTATGTAGGTAGATTTGACCGATCTCTTGGGCTTAGAGAGTAATTTACCTTCCAGGGAGTCGCATTCCATTCGACGTCTTGCAGCATCAACGGTGTTGCGAGAACGGTCCAGCGTACGGTCTCTTCCTCCTTACCAAGTGTCGACGCCAACGGCCTTTCATTCCTGGACAAACACTAGATGTCGTGAACAGTATTGTTACCCTTGCGTACAGCAGCACCTTCTGCTACCTAACCATTCCCGAATCCGGTGAGATGGGAGTGTTACAGGTACCTCTATGCGGCTTACCTATTCTATATTGATAACGAACATTTCGGGCATAGTAGGGTAGATGAGGTAGTTGCACCTTACTACTGCAGGCTCAAGGAATCAGGCTTACAGTTTCGCATTTGTGGTTTCAGTAACTTCTGTATCCTTTATCATCACAAAGTCGTTTGAAGTGACGTTTTCTAACTGGAACACTTACCGTGGACTGAAGGAAAAGAGAATGTATTCACTTTTCAATCCTTTTAGATATTCATATCCAGGATTTCGTGGATTATTTCTCATGACCGTCGAACGGTACCTCACTGCAAGCTCGAGAGCTATGCGTTTCATTTTTGAATAATATCACTTCAAAGAGACGTCAATGCTATAAAAATTTTGAAAATTTCTGAACTTGCTCCATTTTCGACATCCTTTTTTGTACTTCTCGGATATACCGCATTTGATCCATTTCCTTTCTAACTGGGAAATCCTCCTGAATTGGAGGATCCTCCCAAATTGTTGTGAGAGGGAGTTCTATGAGCTGAGAAAGAGCGAAACGGAAAATGAAGAGTTACTCTCTCTTTCCGTTCCAATATGTGGGTCAAGCAAGTAGTGCTGTCGTTAGTGATGTACAAGCATTAGACGTGTATCAGCTAGAGTATGCATTAGGAGTCATGTGATGTCTGGCAGCTGCGAGGAATCTGCGGAGAGGGAACGACTTCGCCTTGGTCATTCTTTCGCGAACGGGGCTCGACCATCGCTTTGAGCCAATAAGGCTTCATGAAGATGGAGGTAACTTTGTTCACACAACTTTGTTGGCTCACTCTGAAAGAAGGTTGATCCGTATACACTTAAGCATGAAAACGAAAGACCACCTCAGCGATCCTTTCGATGAGTCATCACTCTCGTAGAACGGAGGATGACCCCGCTCGCACTATCCTCCTCCATCCCCACCCTCCCAACGAACAGGGGATGATTGCCCATCCTCACGGAGGCAAAGGAAGTTTCGGTATCATCGGAGAAAAATTGGGCGGAGATGCAAACTAGAGTGAACTGCAATAGTAGCAGAGTGTAGAATTTCGCCATCGGAGTTCAGATGTAATTAAAGCGTTCATTCAAGCTTACCACCATAATTTTCTGTCAAAGGCATCCTTCAAATGATACAATCGTTTTAAAGGCTCATTCCTGCTCTCAAGAGGAACTGCTACTTAAGGGATTTGATATGTACTATAGTGAAAGCACCCAAGTACTTTGTTAAAAAGACTTAGCCAAAGCAGCGAAACAAAAATGCAAAAAAGAGACCGTTATCATTGCTCTTGGTATTAAGCATGGCTCAACTATGAATTTGACAGTCATCTCTTGTGCACTACCAAACTTAAGTTCTTCTTAACTCTTACGAAGTGCATCGCAAGAAATAATGTGAAAAATTGTGGCCAACATTAGCATTTTAAAAATTAGCCGCATGTTTTATCGGACTCACCACTACGACCGAAAATTTCTTTTTTTCGTAACGTCTTTCTACCACTGCAATTTTCTTACTGAATTGCATAGATGTGGTGGCGTTCACCTTTCGCCTACTTTCTGCTTCCGCTTTACTTTATGAGAATTCAATACGCAACTGCCTTAATCCACTGCTGACCATGCGAAATTGTGGTGATTGGCCTGCCAATAATCTTTTTCCTCTTTTTGAAGACATCACGATTTAGGAGGTCTTTTTTTGGAGGCCTTTTTGAGAATATCGTGCATTGGCATCACAGTTGACGTTACATAGCTTGGTGAGTTGACATGACGTCATAATGGTAAGTCAATAAGAAGACATCACAAATCTTTGATCATATCGTAAATTTAGAGGGCTTGGAGAGTTCAGCCTTGCTTTGTTGAATAACATTAATTTGGTAAGCCTATCGTCGCTCTTTCATTGGACATCTCCTAGCTGTTTAAGTCTTAGATGTCATACTTTCGGGGTGGCTTCCGTCACTCTTATGAGGCTTGCCTATTTTCTCTAGCTGATGAGACACCCACTATTAGAATACTGCAGCCTCTAGCTATTTCAACATGAATAAGATCTTAACACTACGAGGTACTATACCTTTTTTACCGTCTCTCTGCAACCGAACCTAGTTGCTGCGGTGTGCGCATGTGTACATGCGAACAGTGCCGATGTACTGTACATAGGTTGTGTCGCGAAAGAACGTTTGTGATTCAACAGCAGTTTGTGCGAGCTGAAGAAGATCTTAGAGATAGAAGGATTTTATTTGCAGTTTTCTGTTCATCCGACGATATGCACATTCATATTTACAGTTGCTTAAAATTTTTCTTCAAAAACTGACTCTCTCTTCTTCGTCTTGGTTAATTCTCAGTAACACTTTTTTCCATCACTAATTTATATGCGCATTTTGGTTGATAATATTTTTATGCGGTCAAAATTTTTTTTTTTATTTTCGTTCTTCAGCTCATTTATACAATGTTCACTTAATTGACGCCTGAATATGTAAATATTTCGCTCATTCATTCGAATGCTGCACGCTGTTTGCTTCGCAATATGTTTCTTAGAGTGCACATTAGCACATTTATTCCACTTATTTTAATCGACAAAGCATTCATTACGAATATATGTCTCTTCATATCGCTTCCACTTCCGCTTAGGTGAAGTTGTAAGGTAGCGTCAAGGTTAGGGCTCAGCCCCGTCTCGTGCCCATCGGATACCGACGAGTCGATTTATGGTTGTTCCACTCAAGAGGAGAGCTCTGACTTGCTGCACCACCCTCGTCCCGATGAGGCCACTGGTTAGGGTGACCTGCTAGGACGAAGCCAAAGAGTCTTCTGGGTGTTCTCTTAAAGACGACCGCGCAGTAAGCAATATTAAACGATACCATAGTAGTACATCTTTCCGTTTAAATTTGCATTTTCGTTAAATTAGAATTTTTTTTTAAACATAAAATTTACCAAGAATGTTATTTTCGTCGTTTAAAGTATCCTAATTCTGCCATCCAATTGCTTGCAGCATTTTTATCGTCATTTCAAACACGATTGTATATCTTTTGTTCCCCTAAATTATTTCAAATTAAATAAAATTAAATCACTTTCAGTCTCTTCATCGTATAAATATTCCTTTATCGTATCGAATAATTTCAAATTGAAGCCAAGTTGCTTCAACAAGACTTTCATACATAGAAATAAAGAAAAATGGAACCTGTTATGGTGAAACGAAATGGATTCGAAACAGATGACAAAAAAAAAAACGAAACGTTGTTGTTATGCCCCAGCATTATGCCAACAGCTAACGAACGTGATGCCATATGTGATAAAAACTGGCATCATAACGAACCAGTATTTTGATCCATATTATGGTATGAAACGCAAAGAATTATTGGCAAACGAGTGGCGATAACTGAAATAGACTAGGACCAGATTTAAAGATCGATGTGTTAGAGGGCTTTAAAAAGTTTGAGAAACAAAGATCACAAAGGTGATTGCGAATGTGCGGTCATTATCGAAAATGGACGCAAGAACAACGGATAAATGTTAAAATAATCAAGCTTACTCGTTTGAGGCGTGGATTTCCGGATAACCCTGACTGGCCGACTGAGCATTCTACACAAATGTCAGCAAATATCGGCGTAATTGTTGATTTTAAATGAATAACTATTGGCTTCCACTGTGAAGATTATTACTGATAGGTATTATATGAAAACTGATGTGCTTAGCATATTTGATGCAACAAATTTTCACAACGACATCAATTTCTAAGTGAGAAAGTGCTATCCTGCTTATACAAACATTCTACACAGGAGTTAGTCAAGTAAAACAGCTGTTGATATTTTCGGTTAAACGAAATTCTGCAAAAGTTCTATTAAAAAGTTTTTTAAATACAAGAAGTTTGTTAGGAGTTTTCTATTTTGTTTGCGTAAAGAAAGTGAAATAAAAATCAATATCCATAAAAGAGAAAAGAAGGTTAAAATCAAGTAACGCACGTTTTATTTATAGTGAACTTTTGTTGCAAAGAGGAGAGCGCAAATGGTACATCTACTGCAGCTTTTTGTTGTTTAGTAAAGAGAATGGACAACAGGAAGAAAACCTTTATTCATTGTTCAGTGCTTATCTAATTATTCTTGTATTACTTTATTGCATATTTCTCTCGAATCTCTTTTTTTTTTTTTTTCTGTTGTGGTTCAATCTCTAGCATTGCTTTTTTTGATTAATTAGCTCATTTGTCATTTTCATAGAACATAACGAATTTTATTTCTTCATTAAATTTTTCTTTTTTTCTTCTAAAATTGCATCAATACGTTATAAGGTGAAATGTTTCTTTAATAAATTTGCAAAAAAATCCAATGGCTTTAACAATACTGCTGAAATATTTTCCATTAAAAACAGCGATAGAATGAAGCGGCGTCTATAACCTAAAGAAAGTGGTTGCTGTAATTTTTCTTTGAATTATTCGCGAACGATGAAATAAGTAAAGTATTGCAATCACTTGAAGGTATAAACTCGGATAGTGAAAGTAGAAATATTTCGACAACGATCAATGTAATTAACTTATCAAAATCATGCTTTTCATTATATGCAAAAAACTGCACACAAGGAGGCGTTTATACTTCCACTTAGGCACAAACACTTTCCTCAATTTAAATATTGATAACACAGGTGTCATAATGACTTATACTGACGTGATTTCTGAGTTTGCGGCATTTTAAATAAGAGTTAAAATTGTTGAAATTGCCATAATTCTCACAGCACTTCACTACGAAAGCATAATAAAGCCCTTAGAATTACTTTACTATGATTTTTTTTTTTACGTTTATCGTTAATCGTCTCCATTCTGTTTATTAATTTCAATGCATGATGTTTTGTAATTCACTTATTTTGTTGTTTGGAAAAATTGTCAATAGACGCTATTTTCGTGAAAATATTTCTATTAAGTAGTTTTTATCTGTATTGATGCTGCAGATGTAAATTGCTTCTTATTATGCTTGTTGCTGTGATTAACAAGTGCCGTTGTTGTTATGTTTGTTTTCATTATTTTCGCTTTCGTTCTTGACGTTTCATAATCCATGACTGCCAAAGTCTTTTTTGGATTCGAATTTCTTCTTGAAGTGCAAACTATTGATCACTAACCTTTCGAAATATTCGTATTGAAAAGTTTTCATTACTGCCGAATCGGAAAATTTCCAAAGCACTTGGATAAAAATTTGTGTCTCTCGAAACGGTTCACAAAACGACAGCATTTGGCACACTTTTTTCTGTTCGACCCAGCCAAAGTAATCTCTACTCGAAACAATAATCTCATCAACAAAACACACACGCCTGCACACTTATATGCTTTAGAATGTGCTGAGCCGAGAGAGGTCGTTAGTTCAGCGGTCCAGACGTTCGTGAATCTTGGAAGCAGTTGGTCGAAAAAAACGATCGAGAATTTGGTGAAGAAATGAAGGCAAGCGCTCTACGAAATGCATACTGCCAGTGAATCCGTGAAATAGAGCACCTGTGTCATGGCGCGAGAAGAATGAAAGGCAGACGAGTCGACCTCAGATCAAAACAGATTAGAGGCTTTGAAAGGTGTGGCAAAGGAAGTGAAAACCTCAGATACAGAACAAAGGCTGTCCAGCAAGGTTGACCGCAGGGAGAATTGAGGAGACTGTAAAAGAGATTAATACGGTCATGTATTCATATCGGTTTCCAAACTACAGATTCCAAAGGTTTCGCACGGTTGAATGGTCGTCGGAAGCATGAAGAGGCCAGAGGGTAGTGTGGAGCTCGCAGCATGCGACCTTAGCAGGATCGAGCCAACGATAGAAGCCATCTTAGTGAAAAGGCTTTTTTGTTCGCACACTGTATTGTTTAAGTGCGGTAAACTATTGCCTTGATATATTTGTCGGCTAGCAGGCTATCCGATCATGTCTGGACAGGATTTGCAGATCCTCACTGAAACTCGCCACTAGACTAGTCAAGTGGGCTTAATCCGTATAAGGTTGCCCAGAACCCGTATCGTGTTGCCTTCATCATCAATGACTCAAATGACAGGCGGCCATTTACTCAGCGGGACATTTGAGGCACAAAAATTCTATAATACCTCTCGAAATATATCCTAGAATTCGAACGACTTTTCGATTCCTTCGAGGAGTGAATGCACTGCAGCTGCAACAATAAATTCAAGCAGCGCGCCAAACAGCCTGTCGATTTGCGGTTTAGTTTCGGTTCGAGCAGACACTTGCAAAAATATTCCACAGAGTAGAAGGGGCATAGCAGGGCTGAGCAAAGTTATGTTTTCTGGATGAATGAATCAGCGACTACAGAGGTGCTTGCTGAAGCGAAAGCTTACGGGGCAACCGGGTGAATTTTATTTAATTTCTTGCTTTAACGTTGCAATAACAGCGAAGGTAGACATTGAACAACAGCCGAATGCGAAACGTCGTGATAGCGAAAGGATTCAAGAGCTGTGAGGCCGATTTTTAGTGAATTTAGAGGTGAACTATACTCGCCTTAACCTCAGGAATCTCGAGCTCTGGGTGTTAGAAATCTGGATAATGACTAGAGCTCTTCCACAAGTGTTCGTGTCTATTTGCGCTGGTTAATTACTTGTGATTGTTTTTTTTTTGCAAATTGCTATTTACAAGGAGCACTGTGGCAATGGTGTGCTTATGTATATGAATGTTCATGTGTCCGTCTGTTCGACACCCTCAACTCGGGAACCATTGAGGATGAAGCTGCTGCGCATAATTTACACCTCAGGTACTCATAAAGCATCTTCATTTTGATTCATCGGATTCCAAAGGGTTTTATGGACGTGTGGATGGGCCTAGAAGCTTGCATCAATTCTACGATCGATTGGGTGGCTAAATACAAGCAAAAGCAAATGTTTCAAGGGGTAATCTGTATGGAACTTGGTTCGGCTAAAACATGAGTACATTATTACTTTGCCCTATTAACTGCTGTTAACTGATGAGGTTGTTCTCAAGAGTGGAATGCAAAAGCACATGAAATGCCATGCATTCGGCACTCTTCCTCACTTAAACTGTGAAAACGTATTTTTATGACGTCATGTGAAAAAAAAATCTCATCACCTTCCCATACAACATATTTTAGTTGAATAGATGTAAATTTTCCCGTAAATGTTTAGAAGTGAGTTTTCGTCACACCTACCGCATTAGTAACGTTCTGCCTTTAGACGTTCAACGAACAGCTTCCGATTTTAGTACTTACGATTTCACTGTTGTGCACAATTACGCACTCAATGCTGTTATATAATAACGAAGCGACTTAGCCCGATTGCGAAAAAATGTTTTCATAATATTTTCATCGATGGTTTTAATGCTGATATAAATTGACAAGTAAAAATTTGCACTAAAAATTCATAATCACTAAACAAGAAAGTTTCCCATTCCAACGCAAGCGATCCGGGAATTTCGCTATTGATGTTCGCTCATGCTGAGAAAACACTTAAAACAGCTTTAAACAGCAAACTTCTATATGGGAAATACGTCTTTTGGGTTAAAGTCAGTTGTTATTTTCAATGAATGATGATCATAGAAAGAGAAAGAAAACTCGATTAAGACAGGAACTCATCAAGTGACCAAATACATTCGCCAAATTGGCGTTTTTTTGAGAAACATAAGGATAGATATTTAAAGAAAAAGCAATTTAATTACTCTTTTTGCTGAGATTTTAGTCGAAGAAATGAAAAAACCAGTAATATCCAAAATAACTTATGAGTTTCAGTGATATTCAAAACAATTCTTGCAAACATTGTAACGAAATGCACAAATGGTATAGAAGTGTTATAATGTTATACTTTCTTTAAGTTCCTTACGGAATGTAACTTCATTGCCAAACCGCTTTTACAGATACGTACGTACGTTCTCAATGATAATGAAATCACCATCAAACAACGAATACAGTGAAGCAATAAAATAATCAACGAATAATAAACAATAAAATTATAAGTTTTGAACCGCTTCGGTTAAAATCAGCCGATTTTACGGTGGATACTCCGTCGTAATACTGAAAAGACAAAATATAAATCGTTGTCGATAATTTCAGCCATGCTAACTTTTTTTAGTTACCAAAAATTGAAGACCCGCATTAAGAGCACGGGAGGGACATAGGACCTATACGCTATGAACGAGCGAGTTTGACCGATGCAGGCAAAATATGAGTAGCCATATGTTGATCAAAATATAATGTTTAAATGAGAAATTTTCAATGTTAAAGTGTCAAGGTTTCGAACTTTTTTAAAAGTACAGCGAGAAAACTATCCGTTGATTGTTTAAAGACATCATGTTACGGAAAGCACAAATCTCCTCTCTCTCTCTCACTCAGTTCCTGCCCATTAACCGTCTGTCTCCTTCTCGAAAATCTGAGCAAAATAGTTGGATTTTTTGTAGACTCAAGACAGTGTAATAAATCTTACAATCAGTCTTCGCCGAGATAAACTACTGAATGAGTACTCAAATCTAAGGGGGAAAAATTATGGAAAGCGCGTTAGGCGCTTTTTCGTTGCTTTGATGCTTGTTCTTGAATTTATCAAAAGGTCCTTAATTATGAAGAATGATCTGTTCTGTTGCCCTGTTTCGAAGCCAGCGCAGTTGACGCTTTTTCAGAAGTGAGTATGAGTCCAAATTAGGCATCATTGGAGCCAAAGCACTCCTGATTTCAAGTGGCAGTTATTATGTGATTTTAAGTACAAATGAGACAATCAGTGCAAAATTCGAGATTTATATATATGCAAAGTCTCAGCAAATCCCAAACCCGCAGACAAAATAACGAATTTTCACTGGCAAAATTTCCTGAAGATAGAAGAAACTAACACATTATTTACAATTCGGATTGGATGAAATTCACTACATAATTGAAAGAAGAAACTAACACATTATTTACAATTCGGATTGGATGAAATTCACTACATAATTGAACTATGGGTGCATAGGCGATTGGCGCCAATCGAGCGGGTTCAAACCGCTTAGAGCGCCCACTGCCGCATAATCGAAATCGCGGTTAACCAACTGCGCTTGGCGTTCAAAAACAATTGATTGCATCACATGCGGTTTCCCACTACACAAATCTGTACATCGAAAAAAGACGTTCATAGGGAGCTATATAATCGGCTTTTTGATATGAAAATGACAAAAAAATTATTGCAGAAGCTGCTTCTAGTATGAAAAGTTCTCAACATTGAAAGCATTCGTCGACGCAGTAGCGCTTTCTTTTGAATGATGTTGATTTACATCTTTGAACAATAATAGCTGATGCAGAGATGCATAACGGCGCATTCAGCAAGACAAAAAAAACATTCTCGGGAATTGAGAAATTTAGACAAAACTATGTTGTGCACTTTTTTGACAAATATTGTCTTGTTCATAGACGCACACAAAAAATGACCGTTCATTCAACAGTCAGAAATATTTTTCGTCGTCGTAGCACAATCAACGTTTCTGTTGCATTTTATTAGAGTCGTTTATTGTATAATGCGTAATCAACGTTTATATATATATATATATATATATATATATATATATATATATATATATATATATATATATATATATATATATATATGCCCATTTTAGCGAGGTTGCATGCCCGTATGTATGTGAGTTCATACTTACGTCTGATTGCCTACCTGCTCGGCTAAAACGAGAACATGGAGAGCAACGGTAATGAATCTTCATAGCTGTAATGTGATTATCATTATTCAACTGGATTTCGTTTAGAGGTGGCCACATGGTTCTTGGCTTGCCAGAGTCGATATTGGTGCATCAGGGTCAGTAGATGAGAGCCAAAGAGCGACCGTTTGGATTCGGGTTTGTGCATCTAGTAGATGCCGTAAAAATTGTGCTGAGCTGTAGGAGATCGAGTTACCTGCATTCAGAGACAGTTCGTGGCTGCGTGCAAAAGCGGCGGATTTTGTAGGCAAATGTGTTGTTAACCAGTTTGTCGCTTTGGCGTATGCAAAAAAGCACATATCATGTTATTGTGTCTGTCAAACTTTCGCTACTTATTTGCACGCGTGGACTGCAGTGTCGATTTTTTGAATGCAATGTGCTGATTTTCAGAGCGCAACCTGTGCCACTCAAGACGTTGGGTATCCTGTCTAAAACCATGAAAAATTTAAAAAAGATTTCCAATTCGTTGACAATGAATTTGTGCTCTGCTCAAAAGGATGTGTCTGGAAAATGCCTCTATGAGAAATCTAATGCAATAGTTGAGCGTGCGAAGATTTTTTCAGGACCGGAAATTTGCTTAGTAAAGTTGAAACATTCGAAAGAGTAAAGAGAGCCTCCGAATCAGGAAATTTCATAAGCGGAAGCTGAAAAGTTCGACTGATCACTCGTGGAGACAGCTGTGGACATATGCAGTTGCATGCAAAAAAGTTATCACATATCTTCCTGCAAAAGGAACACAATATTCGAAAGCTTTACATAGAAATTGTCATAAGAAAGCCAATTCTTCACCACGAAGCGGATTGGAAGTCCTGCAGCTGGATCCAAAAAAAAAAAAAATCGTTCGTTAGTTGTGATGCGAAATTTAGGGCATATTTATCGCTGGCTTGCAAAAAACCAAGAATTTTCACACTAAAAAAATTTCCCGCAATTAAATTCTTCTGGAAGATTTGGTCGTGCACCCAGTTTTCCGGGAAATCCAACAATATACAAAGAAAGCTATAGCTTTTCATCACTATGAAGCTGAAAAAACCTTTTCAAAATTTTCCTAAAAATGTGTAAAAATGGCTCGTTAAAATGAGGCTCATGCCAGAATTCGGCGTTAAAAAATGGTTCTTAAAAGACACCACATCTTTTGATGAGAAAAATTGTAATCTTCCCTGACGAATGCGAGCAGTGGATGAATTCTGTTCAAACTGTTACGATAAATTGCCCTCTTGAGCGCTTCGGGAATTTAATAAAAGATCACAAATTATAACTGAAGTACCATTAGCAAACGTTCGGCTGTTGAAATATATATTTTACTTGCTATTTTGTTTTATGAAAGATTCCATAGAAATGAGCCAGTTATTGGGTTATGTGAAGGCCTTTTGCAAGCAAAAACACACTACACACGTTCATCGCGCCATAACTACGACTCTTTAAGTCAAAGGATGCCCTAAGGTTCCCTTCCATCCCCCTACACATCCTAACACTAATTCCACCCTCTCCACATAAGCGAAGCCACTATTATCACAAGCTATGAGGTCTTTTAGTAACAATGCTAAGAGGTTGTGTTAGGCATCTACGTCATGCAGATGAGCTTCGAAGTTTTGTGCCTCTTTATGAGGCTGTTGCCAAACCCATTTAAAATTTTCGACGGAAGCTTTTCGAGTAGGAAAAAAAAATGGCGCAGTTCTTTATGCGCTTTGTCTTAGTACAAATTTATTATTGCACACTCTATATTACATTCCTTAATTCTCCTCAATTCTCAAGTAAAATGCCGAAAATTTTAGCACTGAATTTGCCCAGTGTCGTCTGCAAAAAAATTACAGCACATCATTCAGCAATTTATACCCCGCTATAGCTATAGAAAGGAACGATTAGCATGGAGTACAATGATGAGCACTTGCTGTATCAATGGAAACACTCTCAGGTAAGAATTCATGACTGCTTTAGAACATAGTGCATATTACACCGTTTTATGGAAGTTTGTTGCACGTTGCAAGTGCATCAGTAACACCACTGAATACAACTGCTTTCAAATGATACACTTATTAAACTCCAAATGTTTCCTCTTTAAGAACGCGTCTGCTCATTTATTTTAGCTTTACAGGTGTTGTGATGAAAATCCTTGAAAAATTTCCACGCTACCAGCATCACAATCAAAGTTCGAAATCGTTTCTCGAATGCATCTGAAATGCCTCAAAAGTGCCTACAGCTCACCAAAAAGGGATATTTGATTTGAAAGCACTACTACCGCTAGATTAAAAAATCCCCAATAGCAATTTGCTTGCGGACCCATCTGTCACTTCTAATGCAATTATTAAGGTGGCGAATAATTTAGCGATGAATACTAGGCACTTATACAGCGAAAGTAACCATTCTTTTAACAAATTCCTCGTTTTTTTCGTCTTCGCTTCACATTTTTCCGCTCCCAATGACAAGCATTGCAATTTGAAAAGCATGGATTCTAATTCAATATTGAATTCAAAGTTTGCAGCATAAATCTGCCAGCTTGGTTGTTCGAGGCTCTTGAGATGGGAATATCGGCTAAACGATTATCAGCTGTGAGATTCAGAAAGCATTTCCAACTACTAAATAGTTTGCCTAGAAAAACCAATGCGATTCATGCATCACATCCATCAAAGTGCTGTTGAATTTCTGTCAACTTGACGTCTCGTTAAAGCAATAAACATTCCACGTATCCGTCCATCGTTTACAACACATCGGCGTAATACAAACATATCATGAAAGAGTTGCTTTTAGTGATGAGCTTATTGAAAAATTGGCGCCAAAAAACGGCGTGCCATTTCCAATTGCGCGCCACAATTGACAGCCGTTTGCAATTCCGTACGAGAACCAAACCCACGCCGCTTCATAAAATTCAAAATCAAATCAAACAACTTTATTGACAGATTTCGAAATCATTCTTCGTGTCTTTATTTCCCATCATGATTGCGGTTAGTGGGAGATCTATATCGCTTGCAGGAACGCTGCTTCTATCGCAGATAAGGGATCTCTTTTTTTACGAAGACGCGTTTACGTTACCATCGATCAATGTGAAGCTCATTGATATATTCCTGCTTCTGTAGTAATTGTGATTGGGGTGGATGAGGTTAGCTGTTTTTTTTTTGCGCTCCCCGAAATAACGCAAAATACTCTTTTGTTCCCCTTTTGTTGATCCATTCTTATTATTATCAGGCAGCACTCACGTATTTATTCGATTTTGCATTGTTCCTCGAAGAAAAACTATTCGAAAAAGTGGTAAAAGTTTCTCGTGTAGGGTAGTTTGCAAATGCGCCCTAAGGGATAGAGCAAAGGGAAGAAAGGTGATTTGCCGCACGAATTTCTCTCTTCCTTGTTATCCCAACCTTTCAAAGAGACAAATGAAAAACTTGAAATACCTATGAACAAAAATATGCTCACCCTCCACCTCTTTCCCATCCTTCCCACTCCCTCCATCCTTTTCGCTTCTCGTCTTTACCCTTGCGGGTCAGCTATGCCACACCGCAATCACCCTTATAGATTATATTTTGCGCTTTTTGAGTAAGATCTAATATACATTTTAGCTGTTCTTTTTGAAAGGGATGTTAATGTTCAATGTTTTTATTATACTTCTTTGCAGGGAACGTCGAATTTGAAAACTTGTATTAGGAAAGGTAAGTGCATTTTGCGAAAAGGGAATAACTTCAATCGTACACAAAAAACCGCTTTGGACAATTGTTTACAACGACGTGCGAGTAGAAAGATACTGTAATCAGTAGCATTGCAAATCAAATCACTGCCTCTTGCGAAACCGTAATCGTCAGCCAATCTAAAAACAAACCGTTTTCAAGTGGCTACTCGCCGTTAGTGTTTAGATGATGTTTGCCGTTGTTGGTGATTAAATGGATCTCTTCACTTCTCATCAAATCTCACCATTTGACAATTCCGTCAATCTCTATCAAGGGTACAACTCTTAACCTTTTGCAGTCAACGTACTCTATGAACGCATCGCTTTGCGTTAGCTAATTCATTAGTATCTTCACATATGTTTGTAGTAATTATTTAAAAAGAGCGCATCGCGAACGATTGCGATTGCAATGAAGAGCATTTCAGCGTCGATCATTGTTGTTCCATATTTCATATCTTCATGTAATCCACATATTTAACTTCAACGCCATGCATATTTCAGTACTTTATTTAAAGTGACATCGTGAAGCGACTATACTGTCTACTGAAGGTTCGCCTACATTTTAACGCTATTAAAACTTACAAACAGAGGCCTCAAAATTTGCAGGATGCTAATCGAAGCATGGAATAAAACCGGCACTGCGCTTCCATCTGAATGTTTTTAATTACCGTATTTTCTCAGGTGAAGCTTCTATGACCCGTAACTTTGTGAAGATTTTTCAAAGTTTTAAAGAGTTTTCTACGACGGTTTACAGAAATGCAGTTAGTTCTGTTTTCCAGATTTTCGCAAATTGCTACAACAGTATACGGAACTTCAGACGCACGAAAATTTGCTGCCTTTTTGAAACTTATAATGGGAAGAGGGTTATTGAATGAGATGCTTCATTTAAAGTGTGAGTGATTTCTTCCTCGAAAAGTCTGAAATGAAGAGAGGAGTTTTTCGAACGAGGTTTTTCTAGTTTGTTTTTGAAATGTGTACAGAATTTATAACAGAATGGCGTGAAACGAGTTGGTAAGTGTTCAATTTCGGATGTATACATATACATGTTTACTTCCAGCATTAACAAAACGTATTCAAGGACTTTCGCGTGTTCCATCCAAGCTGCCCTTATTTTTATTTATAGTCGAACAATATTTCCGTTATGATGATGCGTTTGAAATGGAAATCAAGTGGTTGTCCCTCTAAACATTTGTATTAGATAGATAGTAGGGGATTGAACTTTCTAAAAGTCTTGAATTTGAAGCATTCGTTGAGCAGTACAGGCAGTCCATTCTTTGACCTATAGAGTGAAGGCATTTGACGCATTTGTTTAGATCTGAGTCGCTCGAAAAGGAGTCATTTCGAAGGGATACTCACAGTGGAGCGATCCACACTCGAGTACAATTCCCCTCTGTGAATATGAGCTCCACCTGGAGAGTCAAAGAGATTCTGGCAAAGTGCTTCCCCTACTTTCCAACTGCACATTTTAAAAGAATCGATATCTAGCGCATTAATGTGAAGGCGTCAATTTCTTTAATTTAATAATCTATTCATCGCATAAACTGATAAACATCTATCTAAAACTGAAGTAAGTAAGCACTTTTGTAAATGAAGCTTTCTTAAAGTAAAACCCGACTCTTCTATATGAGCTCATCGAAGGGCCGTTTAGGTAGACAATTTATATACTTCATTCATTTTCACTCGAAAGTTGCTATTCAAGTTTAAGGCTACAATTCTAACTTATCTGTAATAGAGCGATTGAGAATGTTTTCGGTCTTTTAAAACAAAGAAACATTTAGAACTGCTTATCGCGTTGCATTATTTGCGCCACACGAGATTATACACAAGAATATATATATATATATATATATATATATATATATATATGCGTAGGTTTTTTGATAATACGTGTAGGGCGCTCATTACCCCTTCATTATAAAGGTGTGGGCACCTAGTGGCAAATGCGAGCGAAGAAACAAAGGAAGATTGATCTGCATTTGGTAACTTTGTAAACGGAAGTTACCATGTAAATCAATCGTCTGTCGTTTCTTCATGAAATCGCTTCTTTGCCTCCACTCTGATCTACCTTTTGTTAAATTGTTTAATACAGTTGTGTGAGTGTAACTCACACTTCCTAAGAAATCCATGTTCACGTTAATTAGCTTCGAATATATATCTGCTTTGTTGTGAATAGATTTGGATGTTCGTTAAATAGAAAATATCTTAGGGAATATTTGAACACAAATTGATCTGCTACTCGTTTTGCACTGCTCAATGGATGCTTTTATGCGATGTTGGGGAATTTGTATTTACAACGCACGTTGATGTCGTGTCTGCGCGAATGCTTATACGTACGTGGGTATGTGCGTGAGTCTATCTGCGTATTTGTCGTCTGTCTTATGGACTTTAATACAGAGGTCCCAGATCAGAAATCGTTAAAGCTAGAGTTCCGGAACTTGGCTGGATAATCCATGCCGTAGGCTGATTATCGAGCAACAACTTTCAAAATGTTCCGCCAAGATCGAAAGCAATTGTGGACACATAAATGAGCCTAAAATTTTCATCCGTCTTTTTGAGTGGTCAGCTAGCGTTTCATAGTAAATTGAATAGGAAAGCAATTTTCTTACAAGTGAATCGTAGGAATTGAGTTAAAATATTAGTGTAACGCTGCGCATTGTCGTTAATTTTCGTCAATGTATCTAGATTCGAGAGTTGTGCTCTTAGCTAGTCCATAAACCCACAAACTTTCACGTTGTCGTATTATCGTTACTTCTTTCGAATTTTTGAGCTTTTATGCGGTATTGTTTTTATTTTATTCTCGATGAGAGAAGAATTATTTGAAATGTGAAGTGGATGTTTTGAATTGAGCTGATTACATCACAAAGATGAACACAAAGACTCGATCGTTGAGACAGAGCAACACGATAACACTTTTGTTGATAGGGGTGAGTTGGTGCGATTGTGCTGTGAGAACGGCGCACTCACTTATTGCGAAAGCACGAATCGTGATCGCCCGATTACAGTAGTCAAACGATGCTCTAGACAGCAACTAAGCGTCAAACGTTTCACTGCAAATTACGAAGGTGTGACGGAGGGGTTTGTAATATTGGGCGGCACCAGAGTAACGCATGAAGATGAAACCTTTGTCCGTAATCAGCACCACTAACCTTGCCATGAGCGTCATGTAAACTTTTAAACAAATTGACGAATTCGCTGCTCTTAAAGCAAACATATTAGTAATGCTGCAAGTATATTTTTGCGAACTCTTCATACCGCTAAGGTGAGGCATGGTGCAATTCGCTGAGTACTGTAAACTCATCATCCAAAATTGTTTGCAACTTACGTGTGCTGCAGTTCTTTTTGCTTTTTTTAGTTATATACTTTAGGAAATTTTCAAAGTGGAAATTTTTTTTTACAACTTCCATGGTTCCATTCAATGGGCTTCCATTTTTTCCCTCGAGAGTATTTACGGATGGTGTCAAGTAATAATTTTGAAGGTGGCTCTTCATATATTTGAACAGAACTACAAACCATATTTACAAACATGTGTGCAGTGAACACACATCGAAACTCAGTTTTCATTTAAGAACGATGGTAGGTTGCAGTTTCCCTATTCCTATCTTCGGCAGTATGTTGCAACCTTATTTCCTTTGTTTTCCAATATTTTTTCACTCTTTTCTCGCACGGGGGACCAAATTTAATGTTTCAGAGTAGCTTGCTTGGTTTTACACATTGTCACTTCTTCGAAAAAAGTGAAAAAATGCAGAAAACGTCGGCATGATACGCGCTCTTGCACTTCCGCTTATCAGACCATCTACTCTCATAAACCTGAGAGTTGATTATATGATATTATTATGCCTTGTGCCGTTTTGCACAGATATGACCTAATTATAAAGCATAGCAAATAGTGCATTCATATTACAGTCGAGCCAACAACTGGTCGAAATCATATGCGAAGGTTCCTTTTTTTTCTGCACATTTCGAGGTTTAAAAAGTTGCGAGATATTTTCCCGAGTGGAAAATTTGCATATAACTCTTCTGGAAGAAGGTCGGTCGATTTGATAAATTATATAGTAGTCATCTTTGCTGTGCATTAAAGGCATCCAACTTTGTGGATTGCTTCGTATCCCTCTAGCTGAAGTTGCGGCACAAACATGCACACGCGCCCAGACACGTGCTTTTCGCGAATGTGAATTTGCAAAAGTGCATAAAAATGCATTTTGAACTACGTGTATTTCGATGCGCTCTATGTTTGCTAGCAAAATGAGTTCAGCGACAGTTGCGGCAACCGGTCGAATGGAGCTATGACTCTCGAAGTTTCTTAAAAAACTAAAATGTGGCAGCAACATGAACTTAAAATCAGAGTTTTTTCAAGAAACTGTGATTTCATAAAGCATAATTTAATGATTCTTTAGCCTTTAAAGTGAGAAAAAAATAGCCATGATGTTGCCTCAATGAAGGGAATTGTACGCCGCATCAACTTCACTGAATCAATCTACACTGTCCTTAAAGAAGGTACTACTTACGAATCGTTTTTGCTGTAAAATGAATCCACCGAAATTTCGGCTTTTGGATGGAAATCCCTGGCCCGCTTGGCTACGAGCTGTATATGCATATATGTTTAAAAAGTATGGATGCATTTACATGCTTATTGCATCTGTTCAGTGCTGGGCCGGATCCGAAAACGAGTGGCCTGTAAAGGCATCGCGAAAGCGGTCGGTTTAATGAAAATTTCGGGCATCATTGAACTTGCTGTTGTGGAACTGTCCGTTGGCGATTTGTGAAGCCGGCCGACTTTTTGAGCGAGATTAGAAGAGCGCATATCATGCCAGCTTTTCTCCTTTTCCATTTTTTTTTTTTGCACTCATTAGTTTGCTTAATTAAACCAAATGCGTCCATTAAAAATAGTTTTTCAGTATTACTCTCGTTATTTCTATTCATTTGCACTTTCTTCACGAAAATTCAAGTATCCATGTTTCTTTGGAAAAAAAAACTGCATAAAATGATCGTAAATAGGTAAGATAAGCATAAAAAATTCGATAATTACCTGAAAACACACTTCCGCATTACCTAAATTTCTACTTATTCAGCATAGGTCATTGATCGGTTTCACACTTCACGTGCCGCTTATCGGGCGTATCGCGCCATGATGTCTCAGTCTTACCGACCGCTTAGTACGTGATTGTCCATTATCGTCGGGTGTTATTTTAGTTTGCAATAAACGTCGGAAAATAAAAACTAATCATTCCTGTCATCTTGAATGCTTTTTTAAATCGTTGTTTCGTCAGCCTTTCATAACTACCATTTGGGAATATCATAAAGAAGTAAGGAATTTGTTTTTTGTTTTAAACTTCTTGAAATAACTAATCTGAAATATTGAGATCTCATTTATCAATATAATGGACTTCATTTAACAAGACCATCGCAGTCATGCAGAGTCGCTATTAGCGTACGAAACTTGGCGGTATGTTGAGATGAACCTTCTATCCCAATGGAGTCCTTTTCGCAAACACTAGTGGAAAGCACTTTCGAACTTTTTCACTGGCGTCCTGTCGGATCAAGTCGCTCCCGACGATATTTCTCAGCTCTAAAGATTTCCGGCTGCAGTCTATCGCCTTAATTAGCTCTCCGATGAAGTCCGCCGTCTAGCGAACATCATTTTCTTTCAGCACCCTTGGAATGGAATATCTGATCACACACCAACTTTGTGCAAGAAAATTCATACCCACCTGAAATTAATAGAACAGATGAAACATATGTTGAGTGGTACACCAGGACTTCAAGGTATTATTGAAGTGACCTTTTATCCTAGTTGTCTAGTTGAATCCATCAAACTTGCATTAAATGGCTACATATATAGCCGTAAAGCTATCCTCACCGTAATCTACCAAAGCAAATGTTCGAATGGCCGAGGAAACACTGCCACATTTCATAGCTGATATACTCATCCACTTAAACTACTCGGAAGATTTCCTGTTTAAATTGAAAGTGATCACCGCAAATAACGTTTGTTGAATGTCATTATCAACATTCATCAATGGTTTCCATATCCTAATTCTTCTGTGAAAAAATGCTCACATATAGTGTCCATTTATAATGTCTGTGCATCTATGCACATTTTTAGGCTGCTAGTTCGCTCAGAATTACTGCAATCTTATTGATGGGGTATGATTTTGGAAATCGCTAATTTAGTTTTGAATTAGTCGATTTAGCCGATCCTCCTTTTGAGTTTAGCCGACCAGATACTTTTAAGATAAAGAGTGCAGTTTTCGATCGCCTCGAGGAGATGCATCGCTGGGTGATGAGCGCGGAATCGATTCTGCTTACTCGCGAAACGGACTCTAACTTCGGCTTGAGGCGTTCTTCAAACGACTGTCAAAACACATCTCAACGGAACAAACAGTGTAAACAGACGGCAAGCAGTTAGCTATCAATTACTTATATTATGGGCGTATCAGCTCAAAATTGCAATTACTTCATTGCGTTGCGCTCAAATTGCTTCTTTTAGTTGAATATTCTATTCTAATGCTAATGTGCATGAATTACAAGCTCACAGATGAAGAGGCGTCAAGGCTGGTTTCATAGTGTTCAATCAACATGAGCAATATAAATGATAGATGAGCAACTAAGAAATCGCACCAGAGAGGCCACTCAGCAGTAAACATTAATGTTTTGCAGGCTTTTGAAAATCCGCATTGTTATGCGTATGCATATATATATATATATATATATATATATATATATATATATATATATATATATATATATATATATATATATATATATATATGCATACACACGATACGTATGTATATGCATGTATGTCATTTTATCCGGCAGTTTCAGGTGAGGAGACTGCGAAAAACTACAACGGCAAAGTTTAGTGGGTGTAATTTGTGCCTTAGAATGACGTCATCTAAAATTGTTCTGATTGATTGTTTGTAATCAGTTATGAATATTTTAAGGTGATGATAAATTCTGTCGGTCAGTGCACGTAGGTTGAAACATTCGTGGATATACCTAAAATCTCTGAGCACCTTCTCAGTCACGCTGTAATGTATGTTGCCAAAAAGGGTGTACGCATTAGGAATGCGTCGAAATGTGTGGCGGCTCACTATTCGGTACTGTCAAATTGGGGGACCACCCAAACTGCAGACAATGAAATACGCACAAGTAGGATTTTTCTGAAAAATTTTCGCCATTTGAAAACGTTTGAAAATTGCACTTCAAATTTGAACGTAACAATAACACAACTAATTGCCGTCTAGCAGAATGAAATTGCTCCATTTTTTGAGCATTTCTGCAACCTTTTAATCCAATACGAACGGAATTCTAAGGAGCGCTTCTCTTGCCATCCTTTTTATGCGTTTTCGGCTTATTGCTGTAAAGATTCTTAGTAGAAGCGTTGCACTATTTTTACGGAATGGGGAACTCTTCTATAAAAAATTTTTCGAATGAGCAATTTGTTTGATAACCTCATAAGGAAGGAATGAAAATAAAAGCGCTGTGCAATAATTGAGCCGAGCGCTGTTCAAAACTTGGGGCTTCTTTTTTCAATCGGATGCGCTTTATTTCCCTTTTTTTCGGTTAAATTGTTTGTGAATTTTGATGAGAATTCTTCTTATCGTTCAAATAGTTTGCAACTTATGTAAATATCGTCATGCCGATAGAATCGTTTAGATTTTTTAATGAAAATTCTCGTTAAATGGAAAACGGTTTTTATCAATTTCATGTACACAACTAAATGAATGGTGCTGTATTCTAGTGCAGTAACCACTATTTTTATTAGGTTTATTTTGATGTAGAAGCAAATGTTACGACAATCAAATGAGTCTTATGGGAATCAGCTCATAATGATCCTTTCATCGAACAGGAGGCTTCTTTGTTTCCAGCAACATGTCATAAGTAATATGGCTAAAGTATTTTCCATTTTGTATTTTCCGTAATTTTTCATCTCATTTGAAAGTAATCGCAAATGCGCAGTAAAGCAATTCTCGGCTGCAGTTAAATCCAGCTCAGAGGAGGATGTTGTATTTCCCGATAAGCTATTGTCTCAGTACTCAAAATTTTGACGTTTTTCCCGGTCTACACAAATGATGGCATTCCTGAAAAGTTACCGAAGTTGGCGAATGTGCTAACTGTTTGTGTGCTATTCGCAGGTTTTTTTTTTTTTTTTTTTCAAAGGCCGCAATTATCGAGATGTGGGCTCTGCTGCATGCATCTGCGGTGTGCTTATAAACCCAGCTGTTGGAATTCATGAATCGCAAAAAGCTCAGAGGAAAAATTAAGTGGGTACAGTCTGCAAATAACGCTACTATCAAAATCCAGATTTTTTACGAGTGATCGATGATCAGTTATACCCACGAAAACCTGATAATTAACCACCTTCATTGTTTGATTAGTTGAATGTCATCGACCTTTGTCTTGGAAACTTGGTACGTTGAGTGAAGTGACCAAAAATTTTCAATATTTCCGTTGTGATCTCTTGAGAGCTGTATCCATGTTTAAAAAAGTTGTCATGAACAATGGAAAAATTAAAGTGTTTCATTCATGACACTAAATTCGAAGAAGGTTGACTGATGAATGGGGCTTTCTGAATAAGTAAGCAATCGGTTGCAAAGAGCGAGATTTATCCGGGCTCCCTCGACGCATCTTCACAAATGTTTTTGATTGATAGGACCGTGGTAAAATGAATATTCCTGTAATGTGTGTGCCTCAGCCCACTGATTCTAGTTTGCTGAAAGTGGATGTTGTCCTGACGTGAGAAGAGTATACCAGTTCACGAAGAGCAAATAAAAATACTTTTGAATCTCGGTGCCTGAAACATCTGGATCCCCACATTCCGGCACTCTGGATTTCCATTCACATTGAGCTCTATAAGTTTGAGATAGCGGTTGCTCGGCTGAAAGATGGCGGACGTGAGTTATCATTTTTGATGAGCGCTTGATAATCAAGGCGGGATTCTCATCAAGATATCGTTCTATAAAGCCTAAATTTCGATCATTTGCAGTAATTCCTTAATATGCGCCTCAGATGGATTGTCGATGAACGACACTACACGTTTCTTCATCGCTCGAATTTGGCCGCAACAATTATCAGCAATTATGGATACGCTCATGGCGCGGTGGGTGCTCCAGTAACGTACGGCAAAATGATGTTCGGCAGCAATGGGCGATGAAAATTGCTTATGTCTGGGTTGACGAGATATGCTCCATACTGTTCTACATCCTACGATGATCCACGTAAGACATGTTATATCTGTCGTCCCCAGCCGGGTTAGCCTGAATTCAAATTCCTCTTCGCAAATCTTGACGCATTCTCTCACTTGAGCAGGTTTAAGGCATAATTTGACAAACTTGTTGGCAATTTGTCGGGCCATTACAGCATCATGATAAAGTAGAGAGGCTGAAGTGCCTGTTGCTGACAGTAAGGTAATATATGTACCAATTGGTTCCGTTAATGTCATTTTCACGTACTTGCAGCATCATATTAAGAGCACACAGATGCAGAATAGCGAAAAGTGGTTTATGTGACCTATGAGCGACAGTAATTTTGTCAAAATGGCACTCGCTATCGGTACAGCACGAAGAGGTAGGACATAAGGACGGCAATGAGAATGCGCTAATGAGTGGTAAGGTGTGTTACGTGGGCTACGACCTCGATCGCCACACGACTGACGGCATCGGTGTTCGCCGATGTGTGCTGTACCCTCTTGTGCTCTCCAGCCAACAGTTTTTGTCACGGCTGGCTAGCGATCGATAACTTCACGTTCTTATTCATACTCTAACTCGTTCGCTGCCGTTTGGCATGTTAGGCCTTCCATCAGCTTGGAATACGCTTTTTACCTGTCAACTTTTATGATCGGTGTTCGTTGCTTTTGAAGGAATCTTCATCGCTGTTTCGAGCATTAACGCTCAATCCAAATGAATTACACTATAATTTTAAGAAACTTTTTATTGTTAATGTAATGAATTTTTGTTCGAATAAATTGTATTTAAAGCTTTATAATATAGTATCGAAGAAACAACACATCATGTAATAATGAAATTTACTCTGATCAGTGGAGATAACTGTTATTTATGAGAAAGGTTATCACCATAACACTGAATATGAATCAATGAAAAATTCAAACACAACGCAACTTGACCTTAAACGAGAGTTCAATTAAGAATGAAAAAGAGAAAAGAAAATAATTGCGCGAACATTGAACTTCTCTTTGGGAAAAACAGCTATCGGTGAATTGTTCAATACTAATCCATCTACTATATGTCCTACTATTAGCGAATAATGTGAGAAACCAAACCCTAGATTTAACTTATTCAAATGGTGGTAAGTTGTTCAGGTTATATAATTGTGTTTGAAGTAACGAAACATCCATCAAATTCACTAGCTGTTCAACTCTGCTATTATTCCCTATCTAGAAATATGTTTTTTGTGTTTTTTCTTAGTTGTAAGTCAACGTTTTCGAGTTTTTTATTGTCTTATTTTCATTCAAATAGAGATGAACATCTACTGAAGCTTTTTTTTATAGTGCGACCTTTTTATACTTTACCAAGAAAAAGAAAATTCTCGCACTCGATGTATCAATGAAACACTATTACATTGGATATCTCAATGAGGTGTTCAGTGCATCTCTCGCTGTGAAACATTCCAACAGCTGATCACTGAAAAAAAAAAAAAAAATCCACTCAAAAAAAGAACTAATCGACCATTGCAATCCACTTACATTCTTTGTAATAGCACCTTTTTTTTTTTTCTTATCTTATAGGCGAACAATGATCTTCTGTTCGTGGAAACGCTTTTTATAGGTTTTAGCCATCAACACGATTCATTCGAAAAAATTCTCTAAATTCACACTCAGTGAAAAAGTTTTACTCGACGAGTAGAATCTAGAGAACGTTTATCGAAGTGCCACTACGGAATATGCAATTTTTCAAGAAACTCGATTGAGAGATTGATGTGGTAAATAGGTAATTAGTTGTTCTTTAGATCCCTCTATCTTTTCTCGATGTTTTTATGTCCTCGCACGGCAGTGTTCGAAAATAAATTCAGCACCTTTATTTGTGGGCGTTATCTCGATCGTGTTCTATTGCAAGAAACTACAAAATTGATATGCTCTACGCACGTTAGTGAAAATTGTCTAGATTTCCTCTTAATTCGTCACGCTTCTTTATTATGCCGTTTCCATAATATATGAAGTGTTATTGCCTTTCTAATAATTACCATCTTAATTTAGTGCATGTTTCATGTTCATCAAGAATGTCGAGTGAAAAAGAACACAACGAAGTTGTCTTGGACGAAGAGGTTGTATTACTACCTGCGATAGGTTGGATAGATAGACTTGTTGGAATTGTTGTCACGATTCTTTGCGGTGTTGTATTCGCAAAGTGAGCACTCAATGCCATACTAACTTAAATTATGCTTTCACTTTCTAAGTTTATTTTTTATCATTTTCATGCGGATATCTGAGCATTTGATGAACGACTCTTTCATAAATTTGCATAATATTTCATCGCTAAAATAGCCTAAAGCTCTTTGTTATAATAATATTATAAAAATGCTCCATTAGTATTAGCAGATAAATCTTTTGCGTTATATCTAATTCAATCTGACGAGGAGTGGAATATTAAGAATTACGGTTTTTCGCATTATGTAATGCAATATTTTTTTTGTGAAATGTTTTAAAATATTTGATTACTCGATCATTTCTCTACGCCGTTTACGCCGAACATATTTACATGTTTTACAAATCATCAGCGTCGATTCTTAATGCACTCTGATGTTAAACAAATGCTTCAGTAATTATCGTTATAACAGAGTTGATTAATTGGCACCCTTCTAATTATTAAATCAGTATATGATTTTTTTGCATAAGCACAAGTTTTTGATTATAAAACAAAATTACGATCACGTTTTCTGTTGAAATTTGTTGTACTTGCTATACGAGATGTACCACTAATCGATAATCGTTGAACTTGTCGATGAAAATCTAATCGATCAGCATTTTTTCACATATTATCGTCCGAGTGACAAATTTTAGGACAAGTTTCTTAACCATTTATGGACAAATTTGGTCAAATTTCTTGAGCATTTCCGAGTTTTTCTCTCAGCACTATGCAGCTATAAGTGATGTGACTGAAGATGTTTAATATGAAAACGATCAAAAAAAATAATAATCAAAAAAAGACTAAGGGGAAGCATTCATCGTGACCAAGCGGAACGGCATCGTAAGCTTAACGTCGATGCGATTTAAATTTGGCATCCTCAGTTTTCTTAGCCTTTTCAGAGGTTTTCTTTCCATTAGTATTTATTAGCTAGTTAAGCTGCTTTGCTTATAACGTAAATCAGTTTTTTTTAGCTACATCCAACAACTACACGAGACAACGTTGTGGTTTACGAATATAAAGCCAGTGGAACAGGAAATTTCGTTACGCACTGAAGCTGGCCTCTACTACTCCTATTATAAAAGCGCTGTGCAGGAAGGTAAAACAGTCGGTGAAATAATCCACAATCTAATGCATGATACGAGGTATCTTTAATCTTTTTCCCTTAGAATAGCGAAGTTTTTTCAAGTTTAGTGTGTAATAACCATTTTTGCTCATCTTTTATCCTTCGAATTTGTCTGCGTTGGCAACTAGTAAAATTTAGGCAGTTCGAATGGGGCTTTTCTGTAATCAAAGGTCATGCAGCAGGACTGTAGAAGCGCATATTGTGCCAAAGTTATTGGCACGATGCTCACTTTTATAGTACGTCTGTGAGAAAATGAGTTCCACAGCATACCAGCAAGTTATTGAATCTGTGTTCAAAAACTCGTTTTTCTGCCTCGGCTGGTCGCAAAAGGCACGCAAATCTTTGATGATATTTAGGTGTCCATATTTCCTTTTGAAGTTGATGGACGAGCTTGAAAGTTTATGTAATGGTCGCTCTTTCGTAATGCTCGAGCTGAGGCGTTGGACAAACAAACACACGTATGCGCAAGCGTCCACACAGGCCGACCTTTCCATGGTGTGCTTTGCCAATGCAAATTTGAGTAAGCCCATAAAAAATGAACTGAAGTTGTTTCAACGTAATAAAATCTTTTCAGCAAATACTGTAGACAGCCATCGGGATACACTGTTCAATTGTTCTTTAAGATCTTAGAATTTAGATACTCCTGAACTCAGGTGGTCCTTTAGTTTGAGGCAGAGCTGAATTTCGCATCTTTTTGAGGTGTGAGACTGTTGGGCCCTATATCACCGAACATTGTTGTAAAAAAATCGTACGCAGATTTCAGCACAGAATATCCTCGCGAAATCAACATATTGGAACGATTTAACATCTATCAGGAGTTGCTTTTGGCCGCTCTTTACAAAACGCTCAAGCGCTACACATTCTTTAATAATTATCTGGGCTCACCAATAATCTTCTATGTTTATTCATGTTTTGTATTTGCCGGATTTGGCATTATAACACTATTCCTACTTGCATGGGCAACGCATAAGAGGTAGGAACTGCTTCAGCATCTTCCTTCTAAAATGCTTTATTTGAACACCATTTTTAAAATCACCAAATATCAAGTTTTTTTGCAAGCGCATTCTAAGCATTTTAAACGTATAGAACAACATTCAACGAATAGCGTATTCACTAGTTCCTTATTCAGGAGGCAGAAATTTTAAATAGCAAGAAAATGTTGCATAGAGGTATATATTATCATTTCCTAAGAGATGTGCATAATTTCGTCACATTCAGCTATGATGAAATGGGTTGGATTCCATAAGCAGCACTGCAGAACTGGAAAAAGCGCACTTCACTCTGAGCGTGAAATGTTTGATGTAAAAATATTTAATCCCCTTAAGTGAATTATTGTTGTTGACTTACGAGCCATGATATTGTTTACTGAAACGTCATTACCAATAGGTTGCAGTACATTGCTTGGATTTTCTCTAAATGTCACGATTAAATTGTTTTAGTCACCTTTCTTCATCTTGAATGTTTTGTTTTTGCTTGCCTATTTTCATATTATGGGGATATTTCTCCATTAGATTTCATTCCTTCATTAATAAGTTGACAAACGTCTAGGAATTGTTTCAATAAAACTTTATGATTTCAGCTGGATATACGGCTTATTGGCATTTGCGTGGATGTGCGCAAATCTCGATGATAGTACTCGCACATTCTTTACGGTCAACTTGCGTGAGAATTTCGCTCTACCATTCTTCTGGCTTCAAAATTTTTTTGCAGTTTGCATTTTGCAGCAAACTTCCTTGCAATCTATCAACGGTTTAGTCGCATTTATGCTTTCGACGTTTTTCTTCGCAATCTTCTGGCAGTTTAATCAAGTACATAATTGTATTTTATTTATTTCGTTTATTTATTTATTTCATTGAATACAGCATTCATTACGAGTACATGTCTCTTCATATCGCTTCCACCTGCTCTGACTTAATGCCTCTCTGGTACACTGCTGCTGTGGTCTTTAGGTCGGTCTCTACCTCTAGCAGGTCAGTCGCGTGAAGGTTAGGGCTTAGGCTCGTCTCCTACCCGTCGGATGCCGACGAGCCGATTCACCGTCGTTCCTCCTATGACTGTCGGGACTTGTTCTGCCGCCCTTGTGCTGGGCGGGGTGGCTCGGCTGAGCGGAGCCAACAGCTCTGGTCGGAGCTTCACAACCGACCGCGCAATAGACAGGGCAATTTCACAGCAGTAGTCCAATTGTATTTTATTTAACGTTTTTTCGACTTTTTCACCCATTTTCGCTTGCATCTTTTTTAAAGCGTGATTCACTGAAGAACTCATTGATCAGGAAAAAAGAAAAAATGTGGCTTGTCGTTGCACCCACCCTTCTTCCTTCCCCCTCCCCCCCCCCACCCCGCTCTCCTCCCATTCCTCGTTGGTGGCTGTTGCGACTGTTAGAATCATTGGTGAAATGTTATTCCTTTTTCGGTAGATGCGTTTTAGATCTGTTATTTTCATCATTTCGATGCTACAAATGTTGTTACTTGAGAGTCTTCAACTACTCATATTGTTCATAGCAAAGAAAAAAAAAAGAGATTTTTTATTTTGCTGCTCAAAAAGCTTTATCGATTTCGAACTGAATAGTGTCATATTAGTGGAGTAAATTTTAATCAGTATTATATTGTTTCGGTTATGACATCTAGTTGTGCAGTTTCTTACCATTTTATAAAGGCTACAAATTAACAAATATTTCAACGATTGTTTATAGCAAGACAATTTACGGAAGTATATTTATGTGGAGGAAGTTTATACTTTATGAGAAGAATATGTTGCAGTTATGTTTGCAATTTGCAGTTTATTTTACTTCTGCAATCGAGTGCATTATTCGCCGTATCGCTTCTTATTCCATCTCGATCGAAAATGATTGCAATTCTTCTTTTCGCGCAATCGATTGCATTTGCATGTGTTGTGATTGCACAGTTCGGACAACCGATGGCACTTCTTTCAGTGTGCACTTCATTTAATATTGCCGCAATCGTCGTTCTTCTGGTGATTTCTTGGCGATTTCATTCGACCACAACTAAAGCAATGTTAGTACTTTGGAGCATTTTGGCGCTCGACAAGCTTTCTATTAGAGAAATTTAATTCCTAAATGAATGATTCCAAACTTTTTGTATAGGTGACATATATAATTGCTATTTTCATCCGTATTTTCGAGTTTGCATTTCTAGTGCTCTTGCTGTTTCACTTTACGATCATCGCTTTCGTTTGATTCCCCTCGAAGCCAGTAGGTTCTTATTGGTGATGGTTCAACTTGTGGGAATTTCAGCCGAGAAACGTCTGCTCTTAAAATAGTAATAGAGAAATGAAATGCGAATGAAAACTGAAAATTATCCCTATAGAGCTAAACGCTGCGTTTTCAGACTCAAAAGAATCGCTGTGGGCATCGATCTGAATAATTTCATAGGTTTCTGTTTTGAAGTTTCTAAAATTTCTCTTTTGAACTTGAAATTGAAATTTCTGTTTTCTATAGCCACCGAGAATAATATACATATTTTCTTCTCAGCAAATTTATGTAAACTATTTAGTCTTTCTTTCCATCTTTCTCTCTCTCTCTCTCTCTCTCTCTCTCTCTCTCTCTCTCTCTCTCTCTCTCTCTCTCTCTCTCTCTCTCTCTCTCTCTCTCTCTCTCTCTCTCTCTCACTGCATCTTTGAACCTGTTAAATTAAAGGACTTGTTTACTTCATAAACTAGACAAACTTAGATATAGTTCAGCGTAGCCAATCGAATCCATTTATAGAATTTTCAAAATCACAAAATTGATCTTCTCTAGAAATGTTTCAAATATGGGAAAGAGAAAGTTGATTTTTTTTTTTTTGCAGCAGTCCGATAGTTGTAGCGTTCGTGAAAACGATTGTCACAGCTGTGCTCTTTGCGAGCGTAAATATCTTCATGAAGGTGACTGCAAACTCAAAAGCGGATACTCATATATGGACATTTGTAATGACGAAACTTGGCATTCATACGAAGTATGTAATTTTTATAGATTTGTCTATCGAAATGATCACTATATTTTGTTATTACAAATAAATCTATAGCACTTGTCGTATCAGTATTTATGAACAATAGGTATTCTGTGTTGACACCTTGAAATACCTTGAAATACGTGCAAAATTTAAATTCTATCCGGCTTATTATAGGTGAATGAGAATATATTTGTTTTTCTTCATATTTTGCTATTTTCCTCTAAATTCCTACAGAATAGATTGTTGTTTTGCTTTCTGGAATGGCTTTTCGGCATGCCATGAATCTCATGTAGCCAACAAATAGAGCATTCTACGAACAAGTCATACAATCCTTTCCTCTTATTTTTGATTAAATAAGAGATAGTAGGATATCGCTGTTTCAACTCTCTAAATGTGAAACGATCTTTGGAAGGTTGAGAATGATAACGCAAACCCTTGCAGGTCTCCAATTCCCTTTGAAACCGCTCTCTATTTATGTCATGGAGCTTTCAAGTTTATCGACTGGGGATTCTTTCAAAGGACAAGTACTAGTGGATGTCTTATTCTTTATGCACTTTCTTCAGTTCTCATTGCTCTGTTTTTGGTATATTCGTTGGTGAGACAAGTATATAGCGATGAAGTTGAAGGTATATGAAATTTCTCCTATCCGAATAACTGGTTGTAGTGAATTTTTTTTCTCATGACGTATAAAGAGTAACTGTGGGAAATGATATGCCGATCAGTGTAGGAGCAAATCATTTTTGCATTGTGGAGCATAACGATAAATTGTTTGTTCTTTTATACTTAAGCAGCATATTATGAACAATTTTGTTCATTAGCAAATAAGTGCGAGCATTTTTTTTTTTTTTTTTGCATATTTAATAAGAGTGCTCTCGATTCCTTATATTAGTCCTCCAAGGCGATAATCGTTTTGGTTATTGATTGTTCTTCTATATTAGTTCCAACAAATTGCATTACGATAGCTGCTGTTGCGTTGTGATTGTTGAACGTATAGAACAGATAGACCGAGCAGAAATATACAGCTTGTTTGCACTTACATCGAGCATTTTTACTTCGCACTTTTAACTGCTTAAGGTTTCGGCAAGCAAACTACGTCATCAAAAAAGAAGTGAAACAAAACGTTTTTTGAGAGGAATATCGAATTATACGTTCAATGTGATACAGTTATATTCTCTAAAGGATTTTTAGAGAAGAAACTCTGTAAAATTATATCCCCTGCGATGGTGTTCTTAACAGTTCAATCACTATTATGCGCAATGGTTGCAATGTTTACGCTCCGAATGAAATATCTATGGTTTCCACAAATGACAATCGTCGCAATGTGGATCATTTCAGTGTTCGTTGTTATGTTCCGCTTATTTTCTTTCAAAAATCAATTTTCCTTTCGTTATTCGATTAGAATGAGCATAGTGAGGAAGCGGGCATTACTTCGAGGCATTGGTGACGATAGAATGATCTCCTATTCCTTTTTATCCCGTTTTTATGAAGAGAAGCGATTAGTTCTTTTTTTTGTCATAATTTTTCCTCCGAAAGCAACTTGAAACTTTGATTTCATGTTTTTACGGTATCTAATTTTGCTTTTTTTGGGCATCTCATAGAATTGTATCTTTTTTAGGCTTGCAACATTTGGAACTTACTATGTCAGGTGAATGATGCTGTTATCCTCGTTCGCCGACCATTTTAAAGAGTAAAGAGGAGCGAGGAACAAAGGAAAGTGGAAAAGAGAGGCTGTTCTGTTAACAAGGGGATGGAATTTTTATTGCAGGATGCTAAAAAAGCTCCCCGTTTGTAAAGGAAAAGAGAGAGGAATTTTATTGGCCCTATCTATAATAACAGTAGTTTTTCGTTCCCTTGAGTGAGACTATATGTTGAACCTAAGGTACAAGCAGAGGCAGATAATCAGAGACAAATGTCAGAGAGAACGATTGTGAAGTATGATCTTCAACAGGGGGATTGGGGAGGTGCTAAAAACGAAAAGTACATGCACTCGTCGACCTTTGCATTTAACCCCTATCCGCACTTACGAGCACATAAAAAAGATTTTTTCAACTTTTTATTTCTTTATGTTTGACTGCATTTTTCGTCTTCTTTTACTCTGCTCTATGCTTTCTTTATTAAAGTAATGCATTTTTAATAAAGAGGCGTTTCAATGAAATTATTTGCATAGTTTGAAAGAAGATAAGATTCATAAAATGCATAGATAATATAAAAGATCTGTGACTGACTTCTGTGGAAATCAAATTATTTCCAATCAGTTTAAACTTGATTCGGGCGAATTTCGATGGATTCTTGTAAATACGCTATTGAACGTATGCGAATTGTTTTGCGCTAGCCGATGGTCACTTGGAAAAGTTCGAGACTGACAACAAGTATTCATATATTCTAAGCAGTAAAAATAACAGTTATCGAAAAAAAATAGGTGATGTGTGTAATGCGGATGGATCATACCTATTTCAGTACGTCTCGATATGTTGTACTGAGGTCGGGGAAAGTTCTCGCTTTCGCAATTGCTGTTGCCCTCCTCTTCCGTCAGTACGGCATCTACAAGCAACAAATGAGTCTTGAACAGGTATCATATTTAAGTCATTACTAACATATTATTTAGAAGAACGGTGTTTTTGTAACGATAAACCCCTCCAACGGCGACCGAATTACATCTGCAATTGTCTCTGTATTTATAGTTTACCTAATCATCTTGCTGGAACTCGATCCTAGAAGAATCGTCATTTTCTTTCCGTACAATCTGGATATGCGGCTAGCCCTATGCTTGATTTCGATTGGTGGTGGTGACTTTGATTTACTCGATACTCTTTTTGCTTCTGATACTATATCTTGTTAAAACCTGACACATTTTGGCCACACAAATAAAGACCATTTAGGTTCTTATAGCGATATAAATAAGCAGCAGTTTTCATTGAAAGCATCAGCTCTTTTCTGCTGGTTTCCAAATATAAAATTATAAGAGGGTGATGTCGAAATAAACGTGAAAAGTGATTCGGAGAAGTACGCTCATTTTCAATTACTTCTTGCCTTCTTTATATCAACGCCTCTGCGATGAGGAGATGCCCATATTTAGTATATAATCAGATTTTGTGAAGGGGTTGATATAAAGAAGGCGAGAAGCAATTACATTTCGATTTCACTAGTTATAGGAGTTTTATGACCCTGACACAGTGCAATTAATGGAGTGGATATCGTCGACAACGCCACCCACGTCGTCATGGGCCGGAAGTATGCAACTTATGGCTGGCGTTAAAGCTTGCACCGGCAGAAATCTTGCCAATCACCCTCACTTTGAGGATAAATGGCTAAGAGATAGAACGCAAAGAATTTATCAGGTGAGGGAATTATTGCTTTCACCCTATCATTGTCTTAACAAGGGGATAATGCTCAATATCTCCGATTTTAGAATGAGGCTAGCTACACAACAGATTTATGAGTTTTTGAAATAGTTCTTCGCGATTCAGAAAAAAAAAAAACCTTGTTTACCTCTAAAGTTTCCCTGCTATCACAAAAGATTGATCATATTTCTTCATATTTAAAGATTTATGGAAGGAGGCCAGTGATCGATGTACATAGAATTCTTCAAGAGGAATCCGTTGACTATATCATTCTCGAGGATAGTATTTGTCTGGCGCAATCAAACGGATGCTCAACTAACGATCTCATCGACCTAAGCAATGGAGAGCTGCCGGATTCAGGGAATTCAGAATTTGGTGAGCGGGGCTTTTTGTTATCGTAACTCTCATTGTGTATGCACTTCTCGTGCAAAGTCATTTAATGGATTGCAGCGCTCAATGCATTAGGTACGAATCATAAATAAAACTACTGTAAATTCTTTATGTATTTGCAAGGGTTTCTTAAAAAGCAGATAGGAGTATCACAATGCATGTTGGCGCGAGTACCTGTCTATACCGGTACAAATGCATTTCTTTCGTCGTTTTAGGTATGATTCCGAAAATCCTAAGGGCTGAGCTTCTCATCTTGTAATCTTTTTACCCTGAGCAAGCAAGAAACATCATCTTGAAGCTCTATAACAGCATTCACTTCCCTTGGAGAGCCATCATGACTCCAAATGTCGCAAAGGGAATATCGTTGCATTTTTTTTTTGTCCGAGGCGCCATGTTCTCACTGCTTGCTGTACGTTTAATGTGCACTGTGTTTGTGATAAGATACGTACCTCATTTACCTCTTTTTTTTTTGAAAAAAAGCTAAAGTATAGCGCTAGTCCAGCATAATTGTATTTAATTTTTGAAGAGCCGTTATAGTTGCTGTGTTTTGCCGTAATTTGGCAAAAAAAAAAAAAAAATAACAGCATTGAACTCTCATGCACGTTACACTTGTACTTAAAATACACATTGGTGCTTAAATATGGAAAAAACAAAATCATCCACACTACACTACGAACATCAAGATTAGGTGGGCATTCACTGAGGAAGTTTTCTCATTATCCTGCTCGATTTTTATAGGCTTTTGCAGTGTGCTGAAAAATTTCCATATAGCGACATCACGTAAGTCTGAAGGTACGTGAAAGGTGTATTTAACCTTAGCGCTTGACTCGCCTTTGCCTTATTTTAAAGTCATTTGCGTGAGCTTTGTTTGTTCTTACTGTCGAAATAATTTTTCAAAAATGGCCTCTTGGATCGTTGCATTGTGGGATAAGAATATATATATATATATATATATATATATATATGTATATAATGTTTGTGCAGTTATCTGAATCCCCTAACCGAAAGCCATCGAAGTTGATAGAGATAATCATACTAGTTTTTTTGTTCGCGAGATTCTTTGAATTCAAGGTTTTTTCCTGAGGATCTCAAGAAATAGCTTACTAATGTTTTTAGGTTGTTTCATTGTTTCATACGCCGTTTAAAAATGTTTATTCTTTAAATTAAAATTCTAACACTGTTTGGAAATTACCACATCAGTTTAGTAAATTCCTGCTTCAAGATTTTCCATTCTTTAGCGAAAGAGATGGTAGAAGATACTATATTCCTTAGATGCTGCCGTTCTAATTGTCCCAGTTGTCAATCTTTTAGGAGGCGTTTATGAACTAACAGATGCAAAATTTTTTATTGCTCAACGCACTCTGCATATTCTGTAACTGGTATAAAATTTTGATTCTGGTAAAAGCAAGTTTTAGCAATAGGTCCGAAAACTATCACAACTTTTATGTTGGTTTTTGAGTGTTCATTTTTTTCAGGCCCAATACTGCGTGTATCAGCGGAACCACGCTTTTGTGAAAGACTTCGTCATCCGGACGGGGCTATAGCTACTTTGTTTAAACTTGTTTTCTCCAATCGTACTTTCCGTGTCTATAAAGTGCTTTAATTGTCTATGTATTTTAATGGTACTGAAAATGAGTTCCCCGATGAGCATACGAAACATTTTCGAGAAGCTCGAAAATTCGACGCCAAAACGTTCAAGGCAATAACTGAAATTACTTTATTCAAGTGCACCTGTTTGCAGTTTTTGTTTTATATTATTATTTAACAAAGCGTTGTTTTCAATTAAGAGTGAATTTAATTGTTAGTTATTCAGTTGATCGACCAACAGGGAATTCATAGCACAGTTGTCGTGAGAACGCAAATAATTATTGTTATATACAGCATAATACAGTTCTTGCTGTTTGTTTTGTTTTGATTCGTCTTGGAGGCACTGTGGCCGATGGTTTTGTTCTGTAGTTTGATGAAGAAAAACTATGCGAAATTGTTGTCTTCTTATCTTAATGTTTAACAGTGAATTTCCACTTGGAGATTTGGAATTCGCTAACACATTATACCACTCAACAACACGTAGTCACTGATTACTACGTTTGATGGAATGCAGATACTTAAGGATAGTCGAACTTGTTGCAGAACAAAGGGACAAATACTGTAAAAGACTGAAAATAATTTAAAGCATTAGCATTGTCGATGCTCTTTTTTCTAAGATGAAACGTGTCACCTCGTCGCCGTTATTAGATTTAGAATGCTTTGCTTTGAAATGCGAAATTTTATTGCACGGTGAGGAGTGATTTTTTAAATAGAAACGAAATCTCAGTGATGGCGCTGTGTCATGCCAAAAAGAATGGAATATGATCGAATTCCCGTGAAAGTACCTTTTATTAGCCTTTTTTTCACGGTTATGTAATTGAATGAAATTAGATACGTTATTAGACATCATAAATGATGCAAAAAAAAACTCTTGTTATGCATTTTTGCTAATTTGCACTTCCAAAACACATTATTGCGAGGCATACGTATGTTTGTATCTGTGTCCCTATGTCCGTCCGCCTGTCCGCTAGTTCAGCCAGGGAACGACTTAAAACTGGTTTGTACAATTCACATTTGGGCAATCGGCTTCATCTGAGTCACAAATTGCTCTACTCAAGAACTGTTCATTGCTCTACTCAAGAACTGTTCAGCTCGCTTTAGACTACATGCCTATAGAAGTCCAAATAAGCTATTGTTTTCTCGCAGAGGGCATTAACGATCTCACAGCAACTCGCGACCTAACGTATTTTCGTTTTCCTTACTCTAAAAATTCTTCACTCAGTGCTGTTGGCAAATTAAAAACTCGGTTTTTTCGAGGACTCTTTCCTAAAATTCCTCTCCACCTCACTTCCTTGCTCCCATTTCATCGGTCGAGTTCCTATGTTCCGAACTGTCGCTTAAACATGCATGACATTCACAAAAAAACTTATTAGAGAGCATGCGCAAGTTTGGATCTGCTTTCCATAACGTACTTATACGACATGTTATTTCTCTAGAAGATCTTCATTATCATTTCCCTGCAAATAGCGGCCGAAGTGGTTATTTTTATATTAGCCGTTGTTTTCCTTTTATGCGGTTTCGCAATTTTTTCCTGCAAACGGATAATACAGCTATTTCCTACCTGTTCATATGAATGTACATGTAGGTATCCTCGTGGTAGTATCCCTCATGAATTGCAGGAGTTATAGCAGTGAAAGTTGATTGACATAATTCACACCTCAGAATGATCTGCGATCTCAATTTTATTCTCACTGATCATTTTCTTTAGCTACTGACACTAAAAAGCCTCACGAAAATTGCAAATCAATCATAAAACGAGATTTGTAACTGAGGACTAACGCATCCGATCGGCTCCCTTGTAAAGTTCATTATGAGGTTTGTTATTTTGGCATCCGCTTGTCGTCGTGGCCTAGAGCGCAAAAGTGCAAATCACTACAGTCCCTGATACGTTTTCCCAGTTAAGGTATATCATGTGATCAAGAGTGGAGTGTTCATTTCTCCGCAAATTGGTTATTTACATATGATTGCTTATGCTAGCGAAGTTTTATGGGTTTTGGGCACCATAAGCCGGATTGGGGCGATATAAGCCTCACCTCCACTTTTATCGCCTTCCTCTTCTCTCAGCTTCTGTCAGAAAGTTTTGCTCAGAAAGTTGCCTTCGTTTGCGAGCAGATTGCTTTTAATGTTGCATTTAGCAATGAAACAGATGTCTGAACTCTCTCGTTGTTAATACGCACTCGTTTTGCACATCTCGCATTTTAACAGCACTCATCTATATAGCATTCATAGTGGTATATATCGAATGTATTTTGCAGTTAGAAAAAAAAACGTTTGTAGTGAACTTTGAATTTTCCATCTGTTATAAATTAAATATAGTGTTGCAACAAAATCACAAAGCAGTGCTTATTGTGGATGCTGTTTGACCATGCTCGACATTCGCATTTCGATTAGATGCCCTGAAGAAAGATTAGATGCCCCTTTTTAAAGTATCCTCAAATGTAACAGCGATAAACTCTCGTACGATACTTCAACAATAACATTATTTCTATGCGAACTGGTTCAGATTATCGCCAATAATCCACCTGACCAGAACTTATAAACCGGTGGGATAAATCTCATGTAAGCTGGCTACTTTTTAAGTGAACGAACTGTGCAGAAGACCGAATCATTAGATACATTCTGCAAACTTGCTCAACTTGCGGATATACTAGATCCACGAATGCTTTCGACGCCGAAAACAATTTCAGCAGCTTAGAACTTCTTAAAATTTATGCTTTTTGCCACTCGTAAGAATTCGAAATTGAATGGCCTAGACAGCCTAGATGCGTTACTGAATTTTGATGGTTTCGCTGAATTGTTTTGAATTTGTTTGCAACTTTTACGCAATTTTGAATCGTTTTTTCCTAACTAATTTCCTTTAGGTCATCTATTGGTTGAATATACTTATCTATACAGAACCAGTAACCTCTTCTACCTCAATTATGGAAGAGCATATTCTAATCAAGGCTGAATATATTTTAAGAGCAAAACCGTCAACTCTACTATCAGTGAATTTTGCTGAACGCTGATGATGGCACAAACATAGTATAGAGTCATCAATCGGGCATTACCAAGTATGAAGAAAAAACCGTTCAACGTGGACAGTATTGCATTTAGGGTTGGAAATATAAAGGGAGGATTGCAAGGGCCAGTTATAAATGCAAGTAAAAGGGAGCTGTAGAACACCGCGATTATCAATATGAACAGAGTTATCAACGCGTAACTAGCGTCACCAATATATAACATAGTGGTAACTATATAGAAAAAGATTTTTTTTTTTTGCAGAAGCACTCATCTCGAGAGAATTAACATTGGCAGGAAAGCTATCTTAAAACTTCGAGTAGGGACAGGTACAGTCGTTTTGAGTCACTTTTACCATAACAGTAAACTTTCTTGCATCTTTCGCTGTTGTGAAAGTGAGCCGAAGCTTTCCGTAGGTATTTAGCGAGCGTTTTGTATTTCATGCCAGATGAGAACATTTTCGAGAACGAGCCATCTGCTTCAATAAATTTCTGTGTAACTTGATAAGTAACGGATCTCCGAACTTGAAGCTAGAATGGAATATACGAGCTCATCGGCGTTAGAAAGAATCCAATAAAATTACTCCACTTTGCAGTAGTACTAAAACACTTCGAAAGTAGGGTTTCCTATCACCTAAACAAAGGAAGAAATAGAGCTGATCGTAGAGAGCTAGTGAGAAGTGCTGCATAATTAGCCTCGCTACTTTGTGGGCGCAAAGTTATGCGTAAGAATTGCGAAAAGGTGGTCAGAAGTCCGGCAGTAGAGATTTCTTTTCGAAATCTTCATAGAGCAAGATCAACAGTACGCATGACCGCGGCGGTTAGCAATCAGAACGCATCACCCCGATGACCCCAGCAAGGGAAAAATTGATAGGATCGCCATTACGCTTGATCGAGAGGGATTGCCAGTCATCCTGAGGGGAATTGAAGCCAACGACAGAACACACAGCTGTCGCGTGAAATATGAGCGATAAATTTATATAAATTAGATCACTAAATTGGAACGGCGAAGAGTATGCAAAATTGATATTGGCACATAAGAATCCGATATCCTCAACCTTCTGGAGCAGGAAACTGGATATTTGAAGTCAAAGGAAAGTATTGGATCAAACATTCGATTACTCGAATTATGCAGGACCGAAGAAATCTAATAAAGATGGCAATTTGGCAAGAAGTGACGTAAAATTATTCGTAACGAAGGAAATGAGATCTCATATGAAATTGCTTGGGACGATGAATTGCTCAAAGCATTGAAAATTTCACTGTGAAATGTATTAAATGAAACGCTAAGCGGCAGAAATGAAGGTCAAAGTTCATCAATTGGTAGCTGAAGTTAGCAGCATTCGCACACAGGAGCTCGTTGATTCATTAGACGTGCATTGCATTAAAAACAGAAATTACCGATTGAAATGATCTCACAAAGGAACGTCGATGAACAAGACCTTGATGATGTAAGCATGGCCAACGTGGCAGTGTCCGAAGATTTCATGATAAAAATTTCCTTTCTAAGGAAAGAATACTCACTCTTCGAATGAAACAGTTGCACTTATTTTAATATCGAAAATTTTTGAATGTAAAAACTCATATCTTTTTTACTATATTATGTTAAGGTAAAGTTTGGAATAAAGTGCTTGAAAATGTATTTGCAATCTGAAATCTCGATATAACGAGGTGCTTTGCCATATCTATCATAATTAGAAACATTATTCAACGAGTTAATTACAATCTTCTATAGCAGTTTTTTTCTTCGCTCTATTCACAGTTGTGCTGCTGCTCTATATTACTGAGATTCACATCGTCATGTTCTAGTCAAGTTTAACGAAACTTTTGGAAAAAATCTCTCACCCACACTCAAACCCCATTTTGCTTATCCAGAGAAGGGAACTCGCTTTTATTGATGATTGATTTTCAGTTTCGTTGATGACGATTGCGAAAATTCGTTTTTTGCTTGATCGATTCTGCATTATTTGAAAAGATTAGCTTAATAACATCGAAAAATTTCGACAAACTTGCCTAGTAAACACAATACCATATTATTGGCATTCTTCGATAGCACACCGCTGGACGCTGTTCGCATTCTTATGGACGATAATTAAAGGTCGCTAAGGGGCTGTCCTAAATTTGCCTATATACCTATTGAGAACATACTTGCTGTTATGCTCCGGTCTGAAGTAAATAAAATCTCATCAGTGCTTACTCACGAGAATCAATATAAGCTTCGGTTGTTAGCAGTTTTTTTGCAATCCTTCGATCGTTCTTATTTAAGACGAACATTTTGTAATATAGCAGGCTGCATGATCGCTGCTAGAGAAATGAGTTGACTCAATAGCGCTTAACGGTTGTGTGAGGGAACGCACACCACGATATTCATGCACTCCCGCGACCACACATCGGCCCACTCTGCCTTGCAAACGATCTAACAGCAGGAACGAATTTGACAAAGGATACTGATCCTCAAGGAGACCTGGACGATTAGACAACTCCAATGGAGCTGACTCTTACAGCCGCCGCTTTGTCTACCTTTGAATAAGCCATACTCTCAACTCTTATGAAGCAGATCTTTCGAAAATGACGATTGTTGCAGCCTGAGAAACGCAAATAACAGATGAAAGAATGTGTCAAAGAGTTGGATGATATGCATTTTTGCTACCACTTTTATCAGTCTACTGAATTCAGTAAATTGCCTATAGATATATAAGGGACGTAACTGTGCATTTTTTTTAATTTGGACAAACCGGTCATTCGCAGAAGCGTCCCACTAAACACTATTTTCAACCGATGCTGTATGACACCATTAAGCCAACGCAGCATATAACTAGACCGTTCTCAAAACACAGGTATGTTTTTGGGCATCTTTGAGCGTCTATAACTCTTTGAGAGCTCGATAAACCTTTGTGAAAGTCCATATGGAAATACCCGTATTGTGGATTATGCACCCATAATGTCACTGCTCCGGCATGGACTGTTCTCGAGTTGATACTAATATACAGACAGGCGCATAGGGGTACATACACGTGTGAAAATAGCGTATCACCATAAACGCCTTGCAAAGAAAGTTTTGCGAACATACATAGAAACGATGTTTTTTTCTTCACTTCTTAGCTGAGCATCAAATGAAGGAAAATGGTTGGACGTGACATAGACCTTCTAAACTTTTTAGCGGAAAAAAATATTGCAAAACGTCAAATTCTTCCCACCACACCCTCGGTTAACATCACTTTATTGCTTGGCGAGTGTGCTCGAGCTGATAGGCGGACTCACAAGCGGATGAAAAAGTAAGACACGAGTTCATTCAGATCAATATCTAGGAAATTCACGCCAAAAGGCTAGAAAACTGAAATGTGTGTGAACGGCCTAAAATGTGTATTTTATGTTTGCGTGTTTGTTTCTGTTTCTATTCAGCAGTTTTAGTTCTAACCGAAATGTTATGGAAAGCTGTACCACGAAGTTTGGTAGGGGTAATCGATTTCATTGGATGATCCACTGCCCCAGACTGATAGAACATGGAGTTCCAAGCAATTTACTCTGTTTAAAAGTTTGTCATATTTCGCTTTTAATTTTTAACCTTATTTGATCCCATCTTTGGAATGGAAAATTAGGTTTGTGTGAGCAATCAGGGCGTTCAAAGCCTAAATGCAATCGTACTGTTGCACAGGCTTCAGAACTTATTGACAATTAACCGAAAAGGCAGATTTGATAACAGGAAGCATAAAAGCCATATAATGCCACTGTTGGTGCCCTTGTGAGTGCTATCTGAGTGATAAGCATGTTTATTCTTTTAATTCGAAAATCTCGGAAAGTTTGCTCAAACTGACGTGAATTGGAGGGATATGCGTGGCATGGCTTGATGACAGTGGTTTTATGTGGTAAGCCGGATGTGCGCAAGTTTAACGGATTCCGCTCTTGTCGCTTCCGTTGCCTTACGTTGTTTATTGTCTCTCTTGCCTAAATGTAACGCATAGTCTAATAACACGGTGGAAGGATGCACATGCTAGCAACAATTGCATAATTTTCAATTGTCACGTGCACAACGAAGGTGGGAAAAAACCCGTTAAAAGAAGGCTACGAATTTTGATGTGAAACGCCAATTCAAGTTTCTTTGAATGTTCTCTCTTACTTTTCTTTAAAACATCCATCAGTAGCAAAGTGAAGTGCCAAACTACAAAATAATGAGAACAAGGGAACATACCATCAACGAGGTTTTTGTTTTTCTTAAAGGACTGTTGCCACTCAAAGAAGAATGATGCACGCAACATGACAGCTATAGTGATTCGATAATCGGATAATTTTCTTCACGCTATCTTCTTCGTATTTTTTTCATCAAGTCATATTATGACCTCTAAGAACTGCCTACAAGGAAATTACATGATATCAAGTAGTTGAGTAATTTTAAGAAAAAGAATGCTCGAACTTGCTTTGGGAATTTATTATGCATCGTCCTATAATTGTCGGCTATAGTCGCTTTGCATCGTCTTATAATTATCGGCTATAGTGGTTCGTTTAAGAAAGTGATGAAGAATTTACTATCAGTGATATTTCTGAAGCACTGTTTTCGTTTCCTTTGAAATAGCTCTCAAATAAAAATCAGTGGGTAAATGAGCTAAAGCTTCAGTTATTTACATCATCAAGAAGAGATTCAATCACGAAACTATAGCAGGAATATTCGTTGAAAATGATTTTTTGGAAAATATTCCATTGGAAACTTAAAAAATTGGAAAATGGGAAAAAATTAGAAGAGTTGGAAAAGAATTATGAAATCTGGAAAGTAAGTTGTAGATTTAATTTTATGCTGAATTATTATGGTGTTTGATATGTACCAATGCAATTGAATCACGAGAATGAATTCTGAAAAATTGACAAAAGAAATTTTTTAACTGCGCACATACCTCTTGCAGAAATTTCCTATTTCATTCACCGTATATCTGTCCAGTGCAATTTGTTGCTTGCTGTTTGCAGTAATTTTTCTCAAATGTGATTTCTTCTTATTCCATTTCTTCTTTAAATTTTCGATAATGTTTACTTCTGTAGGTCGCATGTATGTGCCCCTCTCACAGTAAGCATTCTATTTCGTTAAGTCCTACTTCCTCTACCTATTGTGTTACCTTATAATTGACTGCATGTTCTTATAATCTTTTATACAAAAATAATTTTCGGCATGTTTATCAAATTATTCACTTCTGCATTATCCGTTTCGAAAGCGGATCGCTTATATCAATGTTGCCTAACTGTATGATCTGATATTGTATTTCGAGATTCTTTGCTACGAAATGACTTGATGAGTTGAAATGTTAGCGAGTGAACCGTTTCTCCAACTATTTGAAAGTATCATACGATTGCACCTGATAAAACTTATGAAATATTGCTGTTTTTGTCAAGCAAAAATTTAGTGATGAGTGAAAAAGTTGTTGTAATTAAAAGCGAATTTTTCGAAAAAAGTTTTACTCAATCGCTATGAAGGATCTGATATGATCTATGTGCTTTCTATAACACTAAACAGGAACGTTGAAAAGCGTAATGATAGTGAAAAATATTTTGCGCTTATACAAACAGCTGCCCATGAAAAACGATACCCAAGTGTCCGATGCGATAATTTATCAACGCTTGCACTCTCGAATAATGGATAAAATTTTTGCATTTCAAAATATGTGCTAAAACTGCAAATCTCCAAGAGTGCATTTGTTAAATTTTGTGAATTACCGTTTTTCGATTATTAAAATTGAATATTTTCAAAAATTTCTTAATAATTTCAATCTTGATTAGTCATCTTTTTTTTTTTTTTTTTTTGAAGCAACAACCGATATTTTCCATTTTTTATTGTCTATGACATTCATTAGATATCATGAGCCTGTTTTACTGTCAGCACACTGCCTAATGCATGAATATGCACTTTTTCCTCTTCACTTAAACAACGCGTGTTATTCATCAATCCTTCTTCTGCTTTACTCAAAACATAAATGATAATAATAATTAATAATAATCAGTTAACAACAATAATTAATAAGAAATAAACAATTAATAATAATGATTAATAATAATAATAATTGATTAATAATAATAATTAATAATAATAATCAATAATAATAATTAATAAATAATAATAATTAATAATAATAATTGATTAATTGATAAAAATAAATGATAATAATTAATAATAATAATAAATTAATTAGTAATAATAAATGATAATAATTAATGATAATAA